>OU612045.1:125891506-127254006 GCA_914767935.1 Coremacera marginata | reverse complement strand
TATATCTATATCTATATCTATATCTATATCTATATCTATATCTATATCTATATCTATATCTATATCTATATCTATATCTATATCTATATCTATATCTATATCTATATCTATATCTATATCTATATCTATATCTATATCTATATCTATATCTATATCTATATCTATATCTATATCTATATCTATATCTATATCTATATCTATATCTATATCTATATCTATATCTATATCTAATCTATATCTATATCTATATCTATATCTATATCTATATCTATATCTATATCTATATCTATATCTATATCTATATCTATATCTATATCTATATCTATATCTATATCTATATCTATATCTATATCTATATCTATATCTATATCTATATCTATATCTATATCTATATCTATATCTATATCTATATCTATATCTATATCTATATCTATATCTATATCTATATCTATATCTATATCTATATCTATATCTATATCTATATCTATATCTATATCTATATCTATATCTATATCTATATCTATATCTATATCTATATCTATATCTATATCTATATCTATATCTATATCTATATCTATATCTATATCTATATCTATATCTATATCTATATCTATATCTATATCTATATCTATATCTATATCTATATCTTTATCTTTATCTATATCTATATCTATATCTATATCTATATCTATATCTATATCTATATCTATATCTATATCTATATCTATATCTATATCTATATCTATATCTATATCTATATCTATATCTATATCTATATCTATATCTATATCTATATCTATATCTATATCTATATCTATATCTATATCTATATCTATATCTATATCTATATCTATATCTATATCTATATCTATATCTATATCTTATCTATCTATATCTATATATATCTATATATCTATATCTATATCTATATCTATATCTATATCTATATCTATATCTATATCTATATCTATATCTATATCTGTATCTATATATATCTATATCTATATCTATATCTATATCTATATCTATATCTATATCTATATCTATATCTATATCTATATCTATATCTATATCTATATCTATATCTATATCATATCTATATCTATATCTATATCTATATCTATATCTATATCTATATCTATATCTATATCTATATCTATATCTATATCTATATCTATATCTATATCTATATCTATATCTATATCTATATCTATATCTATATCTATATCTATATCTATATCTATATCTATATCTATATCTATATCTATATCTATATCTATATCTATATCTATATCTATATCATATCTATATCTATATCTATATCTATATCTATATCTATATCTATATCTATATCTATATCTATATCTATATCTATATCTATATCTATATCTATATCTATATCTATATCTATATCTATATCTATATCTATATCTATATCTATATCTATATCTATATCTATATCTATATCTATATCTATATCTATATCTATATCTATATCTATATCTATATCTATATATCTATATCTATATCTATATCTATATCTATATCTATATCTATATCTATATCTATATCTATATCTATATCTATATCTATATCTATATCTATATCTATATCTATATCTATATCTATATCTATATCTATATCTATATCTATATCTATATCTATATCTATATCTATATCTATATCTATATCTATATCTATATCTATATCTATATCTATATCTATATCTATATCTATATCTATATCTATATCTATATCTATATCTATATCTATATCTATATCTATATCTATATCTATATCTATATCTATATCTATATCTATATCTATATCTATATCTTATCTATATCTATATCTATATCTATATCTATATCTATATCTATATCTATATCTATATCTATATCTATATCTATATCTATATCTATATCTATATCTATATCTATATCTATATCTATATCTATATCTATATCTATATCTATATCTATATCTATATCTATATCTATATCTATATCTATATCTATATCTATATCTATATCTATATCTATATCTATATCTATATCTATATCTATATCTATATCTATATCTATATCTATATCTATATCTATATCTATATCTATATCTATATCTATATCTATATCTATATCTATATCTATATCTATATCTATATCTATATCTATATCTATATCTATATCTATATCTATATCTATATCTATATCTATATCTATATCTATATCTATATCTATATCTATATCTATATCTATATCTATATCTATATCTATATCTATATCTATATCTATATCTATATCTATATCTATATCTATATCTATATCTATATCTATATCTATATCTATATCTATATCTATATCTATATCTATATCTATATCTATATCTATATCTATATCTATATCTATATCTATATCTATATCTATATCTATATCTATATCTATATCTATATATATATATCTATATCTATATCTATATCTATATCTATATCTATATCTATATCTATATCTATATCTATATCTATGTCTATATCTATATCTATGTCTATATCTATGTCTATGTCTATATCTATATCTATATCTATATCTATATCTATATCTATATCTATGTCTATATCTATATCTATGTCTATATCTATGTCTATGTCTATATCTATATCTATATCTATATCTATATCTATATCTATATCTATATCTATATCTATATCTATATCTATATCTATATCTATATCTATATCTATATCTATATCTATATCTATATCTGTACTATTACATAAAATTTAAGTGCAAATTTTTCTATATCTATATCTATATCTATATCTATATCTATATCTATATCTATATCTATATCTATATCTATATCTATATCTATATCTATATCTATATCTATATCTATATCTATATCTATATCTATATCTATATCTATATCTATATCTATATCTATATCTATATCTATATCTATATCTATATCTATATCTATATCTATATCTATATCTATATCTATATCTATATCTATATCTATATCTATATCTATATCTATATCTATATCTATATCTATATCTATATCTATATCTATATCTATATCTATATCTATATCTATATCTATATCTATATCTATATCTATATCTATATCTATATCTATATCTATATCTATATCTATATCTATATCTATATCTATATCTATATCTATATCTATATCTATATCTATATCTATTTCTATATCTATATCTATATCTATATCTATATCTATATCTATATCTATTTCTATATGTATATCTATATCTATATCTATATCTATATCTATTTCTATATGTATATCTATATCTATATCTATATCTATATCTATATCTATTTCTATATGTATATCTATATCTATATCTATATCTATATCTATATCTATTTCTATATGTATATCTATATCTATATCTATATCTATTTCTATATGTATATCTATATCTATATGTATATCTATATCTATATCTATATCTATATCTATATCTATATCTATATCTATATCTATATCTATATCTATATCTATATCTATATCTATATCTATATCTATATCTATATCTATATCTATATCTATATCTATATCTATATCTATATATATATCTATATCTATATCTATATCTATATCTATATCTATATCTATATCTATATCTATATCTATATCTATATCTATATCTATATCTATATCTATATCTATATCTATATCTATATCTATATCTATATCTATATCTATATCTATATCTATATCTATATCTATATCTATATCTATGTCTATATCTATATCTATATCTATATCTATATCTATATCTATATCTATATCTATATCTATATCTATATCTATATCTATATCTATATCTATATCTATATCTATATCTATATCTATATCTATATCTATATCTATATCTATATCTATATCTATATCTATATCTATATCTATATCTATATCTATATCTATATCTATATCTATATCTATATCTATATCTATATCTATATCTATATCTATATCTGTATCTATATCTATATCTATATCTATATCTATATCTATATCTATATCTATATCTATATCTATATCTATATCTATATCTATATCTATATCTATATCTATATCTATATCTATATCTATATCTATATCTATATCTATATCTATATCTATATCTATATCTATATCTATATCTATATCTATATCTATATCTTTATCTTTATCTTTATCTATATCTTTATCTATATCTATATCTATATCTATATCTATATCTATATCTATATCTATATCTATATCTATATCTATATCTATATCTATATCTATATCTATATCTATATCTATATCTATATCTATATCTATATCTATATCTATATCTATATCTATATCTATATCTATCTATATCTATATCTATATCTATATCTATATCTATATCTATATCTATATCTATATCTATATCTATATCTATATCTATATCTATATCTATATCTATATCTATATCTATATCTATATCTATATCTATATCTATATCTATATCTATATCTATATCTATATCTATATCTATATCTATATCTATATCTATATCTATATCTATATCTATATCTATATCTATATCTATATCTATATCTATATCTATATCTATATCTATATCTATATCTATATCTATATCTATATCTATATCTATATCTATATCTATATCTATATCTATATCTATATCTATATCTATATCTATATCTATATCTATATCTATATCTATATCTATATCTATATCTATATCTATATCTATATCTATATCTATATCTATATCTATATCTATATCTGTATCTATATCTATATCTATATCTATATCTATATCTATATCTATATCTGTACTATTACATAAAATTTAAGTGCAAATTTTTGTTTCCAGGTAAACTTCAAAAGCACTGGGCCGATTTTTTATGAAAAAGTTTTAAAATTTCATATTTGTGCTACAGCACAACATAGGGGTAGTTTTATTTCGAAATTTTAATAATAAGTATATTTAATTAAAGAGTTAAATGTTTTAAGAAGTCATCCACGATGCCACGAATTGCTTGATCGTGTTCTTTTCACGTGTTTGTGTTGCGAGAATTTCAATTAACTCTATGTTGTTCTCTACTCTTCTCTTTTTCGGCTCAGCTAGCACTCAGCTAGTGTTCTCGTAACGCAAGTCAGGGTAATTTACTAATTGCATTCGTGAAACAAGTAGAAAATTAAGAGCTTAGTGGATCACAGCAAGAATCACGATAAAAGGCTACTTATGAGTTGGTGTACCGGCCAACGAAACAGCTGTCTAGTCTGCTATGTGATTGATACTCTATAAGGGTATTGTTGTTGTTAGTTGTTATTCCTTCAGTTGTTTTCTTCGGAAATCAACATTGACCTTGAGCTCGATAAAATATAACCTTTAATAATTCAAAAATTATTGGAGTTATATAAACACATAACTTAAAAACTTATGAAAGAAGGTCGTAATTAATTTACAAATAAATTCTATGGCAGAGCCCGGCCGTTGAAAATATGATTATTTGTGTGTGTTTACACACAATAAATTAAAAATCTAAGTTTTCAAAAGAAACAAATCTTTATGTCGTCGTAGTTTAATATCAGCTAATTGCTGAAGCTAAGATCGACTGTGAAATAGAAGAGCAACAACAACTAGCACAACAAAATCTTTGAGTATTTAGAAAAGCTTTGATCTATCTTCGAATATACGTAGAACATACTTTCCCTGAAAGTATGCTTCACAAATTAGAAGAACTTTAAGCTGCTTTCATATCATTTGTGTTCTCGTACCGCAATTCAGGGTAATTTACTAATTGCATTCGTGAAACAAGTAGAAAATTAAGAGCTTAGTGGATCACAGCAAGAATCACGATAAAAGGCTACTGATGAGTTGGTGTAGCGGCCAACGAAACAGCTGTCTAGTCTGCTATGTGATTGATACTCTATAAGGGTATTGTTGTTGTTAGTTGTTATTCCTTCAGTTGTTTTCTTCGGAAAGCAACATTGACCTTGAGCTCGATAAAATATAACCTTTAATAATTCAAAAATTATTGGAGTTATATAAACACATAACTTAAAAATTTTTTTATTTTTAATATTTTCATTTGCAATTTCATTTGGAACAAGGAAACAGATATAATTTTTTTGTTTTTTCCAAACATTTTTCTGTTTAATAAGGGTACTCACGTCAAATTACTTGAATAACTCAGGGTGACAAAATAATTATTTTTGGAATTTCCCAAGCAATATTAGTAATATTTTCGACTAATCCTGGTGCGCTGATTTCAAAACTATTATTTTTTTTAGCACTACCAGTTTTTGATAATAATTGCAACTTTTAAATTTCAAAGAAGCTTATCTCAAAAAAAAATCAACGATTAAACGCCCCAGAACTCTTCAACAAACCGAAAAAAATTGTTTCTTTTTTTTTTTAGGTCAACCAGTCTCCATTGCACTTTTCTACCTTATCGACGAATATTTTTGGACCAAAATGTCAGGGATAAATCCTCAATAGTTATACTTTAACCAGCTTATACCCGGCGCGCTTCGCTTCGCTCCGAGTTTATCCCGTGAAAAGTGGAAGTAAGTATAGTACATTTAGATAGAGTAGATTTAGACGCGGCATTTAGGCTTCTTATATGCGTATGTAAAATTAGGGTTTCTACATCTACATTTAGCTTTTCTACACTTACGTTGCAGATCTGTACCGTACCAAAAATATTTAAAAATCAATGAAAATAAGGATAAAAATATCCTGTACCATTATCATTAATAATCGTATATGGATCCATGAACCGTCTACGCCTTATGCAACCAATATTTGGTCTTGGATTGCAGAATTGGTGGGAATCAATATAGGCAAATCCCAAAAATGGTCAACCACAGGTGAAAAAGTAAAAGT
Organism: Coremacera marginata; assembly: GCA_914767935.1. Classification (NCBI taxonomy): domain Eukaryota; kingdom Metazoa; phylum Arthropoda; class Insecta; order Diptera; family Sciomyzidae; genus Coremacera; species Coremacera marginata. The sequence goes on along the minus strand of OU612045.1, from coordinate 127,247,093 downwards.
TATTAATATCTTATAATTTTAGGATATTATCCAAGAGAAACATTTAAATTTTATTTATTTAAGCAATTTATACATTAATTCATTTATCATGGTACAATTGCTCGCAGTGTTTCACAAATGTAGTTTTTCTATTTAGTAAATGCTTAGTAGATGTTTCGTAAATGTTTTTGTTTTGTGAAAAATGTAAGGTATTGGCTAAAGATAATAATGAAATGATTGAGGCAAGGAAAGAACAACATATTAAATTTGTTTCTTAATAACTTAATTCCTTAGCTTCTTAACTTAAGCTTACTTAATACTTAATTACCCAATATATACACAATGAAAAAATCTGAAACGTCCGACACGAAACGTATTTCTGAAAATTTGCAGATCTAGACATAGTATGAACTTAGTTCCAAAATGACTTCCGCTTCGTGAAACGTCCGAACGCATGTTTAAATTAAAAATTTTGTTATGAATTTGAGTTAAATAAAAATTTGTTTTATTTGTTTTACTATACCAATAGATAACTTTTCGATGATACACACTTATCCCAAATATATCTCTGGATCGTATGAAAAAGCTTTAAAAGAAGCGTAGTTTTATTAAACGTCAGACACACTGGGATTTGCCCATATGTGAATTATAGTTTTGAATTGAAACAATATGAAAAGTTGAACTTGGCAATCACAAAAACATATGTAAAGCCAACCAGCTTAATTTGTATACAACATAAAGCTTCATATTTCGTGCAACTTTCCAACACGGTCATGTAGTTTATGATTTTTTTAAATATTGTGCAGAAAACTTAAATATTTCGTGCAGCTTTGGGATATTAATTTGTGAGATGTGAACATCGTACTATTTTTTTTAACACCAGCTGAAATTGCACATTTCAAGCAATTTTTCTCTACGGGCATGTAGCTTATGATTTTCTTAAATTTCGTACAGAAAACCTAAATTACTGCATGCGGCTTCTTAATCCCAACACGATTGTGTGGGTTTTCTACAAATACGTTTAGTTTTCATATTTCTAAATATCGCATCTAGAAATTTTGTAAGAAAAATACTTTTTCTACACGTGTACAAAAATGCTCCATGAAGCTAGTTTTGTTGTCTCTGCATAGATATTAACCCAAATATCATATATCCAAAATTTGGTGGCGTCAGGTGTTACCGGTTGTGAGATCTTACTGCCCTGTTCTAAGTTCCGAGTCGGAATAGCGTAAAATTTGGAGTTCAAATCCTATCGGATTTAAAATGGTGGTCTGCATTCCGATCGTAAATGGGATGCTCAAAACAAATTAAAAATGAATTCGAATGTGTCAAAATCAGCAGTTTTGTTGGAGCGTGGCAAAACCACGCGTACGAAAAAGTAAAACGGAGGACTATACGCAATCACAGTAATCCTTTGGATTTTTCGAATTCAGCGTATGTAACAACTTATAAGGTTTATTTAAGACCATTTGATGATGTTTCTTTTAATTATTGCACATTATCGTCTAAATAAGGGGGCATTTAATTTGGTTTTAAATGAAATTAAATCTTTTGCCCTGCGATCTTTGATTCCCACAATTATTCAACTGACCACAACTTTACGATTCCTTCCTGAAGGAGGCTATCAGTGTTTAGTGGAAAATTATGCAAACATAGCTTTAACCCGAATCCGTCCCTCAATTCCATACACAAAAGAGTCCCTTTTGTGTCAATTTGACACAATGAATTTTTAATCACCACCACAAGTTGAGAAATAATTTTATGACCAAATACAGATTTGTATGGATTATATTATTTATTAATAATTAAAGAATTTCAAGAAATACAGCCAAATGAACTTTTATATTATAAAAAATTAAAAAAAAATATTAGTGAGAAAGTTATGAAAATACTTATTACAGAAAGTAAGTATAAAAGATAAAAATTAGAAAAATGAAAATATGTTAAAATTTTTGTTCACATTGTTCACACAATATGAATCGATGACTTGGGCAAACATTTTTTACGCATTTGTCACATCGAACGGAATGAACGTTTGCCTTAGAAATGTTTGGACATAAATGACATCTAGCACGTTTTCTTGATGATTCTGCATGTTGTAGACGAATTCTTGATGTGCTGGGCTCATTTGTAGTTGGATTTTGTGGAAAACCCTGAATTTCACTAACAACAGATTTTGCGTTTTCTCCTCTCGGCAAAAACTGACGGTTTTCAATGAATGGTTGTGCAAGCGCAGTTCCAACTTCAATTAGAAACAATCGACGACGGAAATTCTTTTTCGAATAGTTCCAATATGGATTCATAGAAGTGAAGATAACGTACGCATTCAGAGCAGATATGTCGATCATATTGCAGAAAAATGCGACTGGCCATCTGTTCGCTTTTCGTTTGCACCGATATGTACCAACCATTTCGTCCACAGTATCAACTCCCCCTTTCGTGGTGTTATAAAAGTTTATAATTTCAGGTTTTTTTTTTGTCGTCGTTATCAATTTTTTTTGTAGTGTGCATGGTACTTAGCAAAGTTACAAAACGCAGCTTTTTTGGAACGTAAGATACAAGTGAAGCTCGTAGGTCATGATCAAACAGAAATTCTGAGTGGTATTGAGGATGCTGCTTCATGTTGAGCAATAAAGGGGGAAGTTCCTTCCGATTTTTACGAATCGTGCCAACAATTGTCATTTGGCGTTGCTTCAATGAAACAGCCAAACTACGAGACGTAAAAAAGTTGTCACATGTGACATTTCGGCCATTGAGACCTTCCGTAAGTTGCAATACCACACGTTCACCTTGGTTCCTTTCACTGCTACAGTTTCGATCACGTCCCACATAAGGATCAACGTTGTACACATAATAGCTTTCCGCATCGCAAACAATCCAAAGTTTGATACCGTATTTATGAGGCTTTGATGGAATATATTGAATGAACGGACACCTTCCGCGAAACGGTAATCATTGTTCGTCAACCGTTACAAATTTGCCTGGAACATACAATGCTTTCAAGTGTAGAACCCACTTGTCGAAAACAACCCGAATTGGATCCAATTTGTCTCGAGTAGTTGATCTGTCTCTTTGTTGTGGATTGTCAAAGCGCAGACATCGGTTTATTTCTTTGAAACGCTTCAAGGACATGGTGGCGCGAAATATTGCTCGGCCAGTTTTGTCATTCCATAATTCCGTCGCACATTCTCCATGCGAACGGTACACGCCGGCCAGCAATAACAAACCGTAATATGCACGCATAGCAACAATATCAACACACTTCCAATTGTCTCCGTACTTACTTATACCAAACATGTTTGTCATTTCGACGACCCTACTTTCGAATGGCTCAATGAATTGCAGAAATGAATGTAGTGGGTCTACACAACGTGCTGCTGCATGCGGAGTAGGACCTTGTTAGAACAATTATAAAATAAATAATATGTTATATTATATAAGTATAAACCTATTACCTGAAATGCCACGAAACACTGAAGAAACAGTCGGTCTCTGTGGGAAGCTCGGTGGCTCCAAAGAGTATTGAATTGTTTTGTCTTTAGACTGTAACGACACATTTGGCTGGAGCGCAACCTCTTGTCTCGTTTCTTGGTCAATGAAATCATAATCACTGCCACTCTCATAATTTTCAGAATCGCTTTCTGGAACATAATTTTCATCCTCATCCTCAGTATCAAACATTTCACAGTCATCACTTGCCAGATTCGCGAACCAATCATTTGACTGACTAGCCATCGTTTTTTAATTATTTTACATTCGCTTCTAATTATAAATTTATTGTTAAAAACTCAAGAACAAACGCACTCAATAAACGCTGAATGAAAACTGTAACGTAAACAAGTTATCAAAGCATTACTAAGTGCTATTGTTCAAGAATTGAAGCTATTTTGCGAGTTTGAAGGTGAATTTCGGTGAACTGGTGGAGAAAGAAGGGGGAAAAACTGATGATGCACATGCATTTGTACCGTTAATTTTTCGAGAGCAAGAGAAAATGCTAGAAATTGCTTTCAATTCTTGACCAATGCGACAGGGGCAAATGCCTCATCATATTGTGTCAAATTGACACAAGAGGGACTCTTTTGTAACTTTTCATATTGGCAGCATTGTGAGTATGTTTTCATGTCGAGTATACGACAGTATGAAATTCTGCAGAAAAAAACTCTTAGAACCATTTTTGTTTTCCATTTGTCTTAAAATTAATAGCGCTGTTTTAAAATGAATTTGCAAATTGTGTCAAATTGACACAAGGGACGGATTCGGGTTAAGAAGAATACAGTGTCGAAAGTGATTCCGAACATATTAAACTATATGGAACGCCTCCTATGCCCAAAATGGATTAAGCTAAGCATTTCTGAATTCTCCTTCATTAACAAAAGGAATCGGCGATTCCGATTAAAATCGGATTTCAGAACAGGGCTGATAGACACTCGTAGCTATTACCCGATGCGCTGTGCTTCGTCTTGATAGCAATTATTTGTAGCTGTTGTTGTGTGCTTGTGTGTTCGTTTTTCGTGTATTACGTTTTTTTTTGAGATATTTGTATACAGTGTCCTCTGATTCTATTATAACATTCCTAAATACAAATTTGCATACAAATCGAATGAGCGGTTTAGGAGATGTTCACAGTTTTTTTAGAGATTTGTACTACAGCTATCTCTGGAGTTCGAGATAGAGGAAAAAAGATAAGTCCAAAATACTCACCGTACGTAGGTGTTCATACATCAGTCAAATGATTGAATCAATCAAAATTTTTTGTTGCTTTCCTATGTAAAAAAAAAATTAACTTTATCTCAGAGCGAAAATGAACTCCAAAATCTTCTCTCGTCAGTCAAAATTTTGATTGAGCTCCAGACCTGCATCAATCAGTCAAAGGGTTGCATTATTTTACTTGTCTGCTTTTTAATAGGCAATTATATCAAGAAAAGTAGTTAACTGAAAACAAAGGTAGTTTTTTTAAGTGAAAAAGAGGTGTTGTTTCTTTAGTTCCTGCCATAATTTCATTAATTCTTTTGTTTTTTTATAACATGCATGCGATGGTCATTCAAATAGGTATAATTTCCGGCGTATTGATTTCCTAATGTAATCAGTTTTAATCCTAAAAGATCAACTATATTTCCGCTATTGTTTTCCATTTTGTAAAATTATTATGCACACAAAACAACTTAATAAAAGAAACACCCAAATAAAGTAATGCACACAGCACGATATGAATTCACAAAATAGTATGTAGCAGAAAAGTAACAAATGCCTGCGTCGGAGCTTCAATCAAAAAATCGTGTGTGAGCAAGCGTCAATCAATATTTTCAGAGAGAGTTAAAGAGAGTAAAAAATCGCGTTATACTTCAATCATTTGACTGATGTATGAACACCTACTACCCGAGAACCACCGCTTACAAATTTTCTTGATTCATTTCAATTCATTTCAATTTTCATCAACAAAACTTGATTGAGCGGCTTAGGAGTTTTTCGCAATTGTTTTTGAGATATGTTTTATACCGCTCTCTGGAGTTCAAGATAGAGGAAAATAAATTATCCCAAAATACGTACCCGAAAATCTCTATTTACAAATCTTCATACAACATATGACCTTTACGTTAGTGGAAGCAATAAATTGACAAAAGTTTTATAGCAATCGGGTGGACAGTATTCGAGCGCATTAATAAATATATTCAACACTTTTATTTGACCATTTGTTTGACACCACGCTCATTATATAATGCCCATCCCAGATTTCCGGTAGCAAGACATCACTAACTCACATAGTAACTCCATTCTGATATTCAATGTTCTGTGATTTTTACTTCCAAAGCTATTCGATATCAAAAATTTGGCTTATATGAGTAGAGCCACACATTCTTTTCCAATCTCCGTCCATGTTTTCTATTAAAAATATATCACCAAGTGGTTACTCCATTCTGAGTTTGAATTTTCTGTGATTTTTACTTCTAAAGCTATTTGATATCAAAAACTTTACTCGTCCAAATTTTCTATAAGAAGACATCACTTAGTGGTAACTCCATTCTGAGTTTCAATGTTCTGTGATTTTTACTTCCAAAACTATTCGATATCAAAAATTTGGCTTGGCTTGATCTATTAGAAAGACATCGCCAAGTGGCAACTCCATCCTGAGTTTCAATATTCTGTGATTTTTACATCAAAAATGGTTCGATGTCAAAAATTTGGCTAATATGGGCAGAGCCACACTCCCTTGTCTAATGCCTCTCCAAATTTTTTATTTGAAAGACATTACCAAGTGGTAACTCCAGTCTGAGTTTCAATGTTCTGTGGCTTTTACTTCCACGATAAACTGATTTTTAGCTATTTTTTATGAGAAATCGTATCGGCGAAAGGGAATCCAATATTTTTGTAATAACTCGAGAACCGCTCATCCGATGTTGTACAAATAAGTACTAAAACCCGTGCCAAGACTGGCCAAACACATTCTCAAAATTTAAATGTGATGGAGTAACATACGGACACCATTCGATTTTTATATATATAGGTAATGTAAAAAAAATGTTGGTCTAAAATAAAACAGAGCTTAAAAAATATAGTTTTAAAATGGTGTATTTTCTTTTTAAAAAACTCCCGGAGGCCCTTAAGCCGTGTGCGCACGGGTTTATATACGTCCGATCTTGCTAAAATTTTACATGATATTTTTTTTCATCAATTAGAACAGTTTGAGCCCTTGGGGAGCTCCATGAAGTGCTTAGAAATTTTCCACATACAAATAAGGTCCACTCTACTGAACACCTTTAGGATGTTTAGGATATTTTTATATGAAGTTTTTGGGCTCTATCTCTATCCACACTCATTCAAAGAGTAACAAAAACGTGTATTTATTGACAAAAAAACGTCCGTGGTGAAGCCGCCGACAACTGTGGCCTACTTGTCTAATATATAAAAATTAATATTTGTTTGTTCGTCCGTTATGCTCTGCAATACCGTTCATCCGATTGCGATATAACTGTTTCAACTTATTTCTTCTACTTACGCGAATATTATCTATTCTCCTCTATATTGAACACCAGAGGGCGCTGAAGTACAAAAAATGTATTTAAAAAAATCGCCAAAAACTCCTTAAGGTATAATATACGTGTAACAACTCAAAAAACGCAGCTTGTTCAAAAATTTTTTTTAGTTACAAGGAGTTATTATTTTATTCAAATTTATACAGCTTATTGTACATAAAAAGTACTTTATAATTATATTTTTTTTTTTTTAAATAGTTTTCAGGCTTTTATATAGAGGGCGCTGGAAATGAAAAAACGATTCGGTGGATATCGTCTTTCCCATATATCTGAAACAAAGAGTCAAATGTCATTTTAAAGTGCAGACCACTAATTTGGCATCCCTCCTACGCATGACCCAAGGAGGATTTTTTAAAAATTATGGCGAAAGTTAAAGTAAAAAATTAAAAAAAGAGGTAGACTTTAGCGCGCTTTTTGTCAATAAAAAAAAAAAACAAAAAAATAGTTAATACTTGAATTTTGGGGGGGAAGCCTTAAGGACAAAATAACAAACAAAATGCTAAAAGAGTCATTGAAATTGAACCAATAAATTTCGAGTTATCTATCGAACCGTTTTAGAAAAACTAGTTTCGAGGAAATCGCGTTTAAAGATTTTGTTTTACGAAATTTTGCATATATTTTTGAAATTATCGGTTGATAAGCTTACTATTATTTAATCTGCAATGTCAGTTTTTGTTTTAAAAATATGCATGATTATTCTAGAAACTGAAAAACATTTTAGGCAAAAAAAAAAATGTTTTTTTTTTAAATTTACACGTCCTAACTCTTGGGATCGACGTGGCCCGATATTGATTTTTCCATTCACAAGGGAAAAAATCAATGATTTTTACAATAAAATTTACCAATTTTCGGGCTTTCAACTTTGAGATCAAAAAATTTTTTTTTATATCAAAAATTTCCTTTTTTTTCAGATGACCTAGTATGGATTTATTTGTCTCACCGAAAAAGTTTTTTTTTGGACGTCAATTTGCAACGCCACCTGTGGGCTTACATGTACATGAATTTTAAAAAAATATAATTTTTTTGTATTCTTGAATACTTGAACAAAATAAAAAACAAAAGTTTTATAAATATCTGCAGTAGGTTTTAGCCGGAACAGTCGCCTGAAAGGGCCATCACTCTCCACCTTCAGTATCAAATCTTTTTGACTTGATTAAAGGCGCCTAAACCCTAAATAACACAAAAATTGTAAGATTAACGGCGAACGGTTTTTTATTGAATATATAAAATATCAAACTTTATTAAAATTTTATTATTGTTGTGGTTTTTGTAGTTGTTGTTATTGTATGTCATGTGAAAGTAGAAAAACAAAAAAGTAAAAGATACCGCGGGTTGTTATTAAAAAATTTTGTACATCATCTGAAAATAAAAAGCAAAACGTATATATATTCAAAATTAATGTCGTTATCGTCGGTACTACAATTAAGAGGGTCGTTCAAAAAATATCAGAATTGTAGCATGCAAACATCAAAATCAAAAAAAGTTTTTTTTAGGACTTAATCTAATCTTAATCTTAATCTAGCTCCGTTACTTTTCGAGCTACTCTGATGTTTCTAGTATTGACGAGAATGATTGTTATTTACAGTAGTGATGAGAAAATCGGACAATTATTTAAATCGGACAATTTTTTCCACAAGTTTTTATTGCAACCAATCGCGAAAAAGTGCTTTCAAGATCAAGGCGTTTTAAATTACGGTAAGTGTTCATTAAAACTCCTCATGAACAAAAGTTGTTTGGGGTCGGTTCCTCAAAATAATCCTTGGGTTATGTTATGATCCCTTGAGCAATTGTCCCTTTTCCTATCTTTAGTAAAAAGCTGTAAATATAGTGGCATCGTGATCTTCTCTTAAATGGACACGCATAGTTGTTGTCAATTGAAGTTTCTTGACATATTGACATACTCTATCACCTCGGATGGTTTCACAACCGGTAGTGTTTGACGGAAGTCGCCAGAGAATAAAAAAGTTATACCACCCATCACACGACCTGATGACCAAACATCTTGCAACATGGGATTAACAGCATCAATATGGGCCCTTTGTGTCATGGTGCATTCATCCTAAACAACTAATGATGGTTCTTTGAATACTTTTGCAATAGCACCGTTTTTACGAATTGAACATGAATGTGTTGTTTTGCATGGTGATACTGAAAGCCGCAACTTAAATGTTGACTGAGTAGTTCGACCGCCACTTAGAAGTGTTGCTACGATTCCGGACGATGCTACTGCAATTGCATTTTTTTGTGCATGTAAATCGTACTCACAATCGAGGCCAAGCCCTCGTTAAAAAAGTTATCATTGTAAGGTATTTCATGATTATTTTGTTTTGAGCGATGTCTGTACAAAATGTCATCGCAAAATTGGATATTTGGCAAAAAATCAGCATCTACAGTTTTTAAATAAGTGAAACTTGTAGGACCCTTTATGTGTTGCAATAGAAGTCGAAGGTAAAAGCATTCATAATAATTACGATGAATCGTGTAAGCTCTACCTAGAGCCAAATCTCGTTTAACTTAAACCCATCCTTCAACATTTTGTGCTCGCTTCCATAGATTACATTTCTTTAGTGTTTATGTATAATATGAAGGAACTTGGCTGTTGAGCAAGGTCTTCGCAAAATCATTACTCGAACATAGTACAAAAAACACAGGTGCGTCGTTGGACACACGAGAGAAGCGAAGCTTTTTCGCAGTTACATAGATTTGATAGCTTAATAATTTTTTCTTTTTAATAAATTAACTTTTAAACACAAAAATTTAAAATGACAAAATAAATTACATATATACAGAAAATATATTTACTGCTTCTTTTTTTATTGTTGAATGTTAAATTTCCACGCCAATTACATATACTGGCATATAATGCCAGCGACTCTCCATTTTAACTCTCCACACATGGTTGTGAACTTGGCTGCACTGAACAAATTTTTTCCTTCAACAGCGTACTACCTAGCGAAAAAAATCTGTCGAAAATTTTTCAGATTTCACTCCAAGCAAATCACAGAACGACGATAAAAATATACAGCCATGGACTCATAAATAGCACAAATGTCAACTTATTTTTTAAACTTTACGTTTGAACTTAATAATGCATTCATTAACTGTAGTTATAATTTTTTGAGACTCCAGTGTGACGTTGCTTAAAACTCCGAGAGAGATGTACCGTTACTTACTTTTATTTGCTCAGGCCATCTCTTTCTGTATAGGCATGTACGATCTGCTGTGGTCATATAAATAGCACACATGTTAGTTGGTGAGTAAAAGTTAACAAGATCGGGTGTTTGTAAAAATGTTAGAGTTTTATTCAGTTAATTTCGCCGATTCTAAATAAAATGGGTCGTGGCAAACATTGTACCTCGGAAAAAAGGGTCTATAATTCACAAACTTAGTCGAAATGGCAAAAAACCATCTGAAATCGCGGATATTCTCAAAATTTCGCGAAAAATGGTCTATAATGCACTCAAACTGGTTACATCAAATGGTTCAAATAATTTCGAGAATAAGCCGCGCAATCCTAGACCGCGTAAAACCACCTTCTACTGATAGACTTATAGTTCGCAAAAGTAAGGCAGAGCCTTTCAAGTCAGCAAAGCAAATTATGAGGGATATACGTATGAATGAAAAAAAATAACCTTAATGTTTCAAGAAAACGAGTATCTAGGAGACTACATGAAGCTAATCTTTATGGACGAATTAGCCGAAGAAAGCCACTCTTAACAAAAAAAATTTTTTAAGGATCGTTTAGCGTTTGCAAGGGTCCATGTCAATAAAGAAGACCAATTTTGGAAGAACGTGCTCTGGACTGACGAAACTAAATTTAATAGGGTTGGACCAGATGGGAAAACTTTTGTTCGGCGCACAAAAAGCCAAGAGTTGAATCCGAAGTATACAAAAAAATCATTAAAGCATGGATGAGTAAATTTAATGGCTTGGGAGCTTTTTCCTGGCACGACGTTGGGCCAATTTTTCGTATACCAGGAATAATGGATACAAATATGTATTTAGATATTCTTAATAACCAGATGGAACCATTTGTATTTGAGAACATGCCTATTAGGTGGACTTTTATGCACGATAATGATCCAAACCACACAGCAAAGGTTGTGATTGATTGGCTAAAAAAGAAAAAATAAATATTTTGAATTGACCGGCTCAAAGCCCAGACCTCAATACCATAGGAAACTTATGGAATGATGTGAAGGTCAGCATAAGCAACCAAAATTTTCGAAATTAAGATGAGTTATGAAGTGGAATTGAGAAGGCTGGGTACTCTTTTCCGAAGGATAGGGTCAAGAAGCTTGTGGAGAATATAGGACGAAGATGTCGGGCTGTTTTGGACAATTCGGGATACAGTACCAAGTACTAGTAAGCATATTCGCAAGCTCATTGTAAAATAAAAATAAATCACTACGTCTTTTTTTCAGAAACCAAATTGTGCTATTTATACGTTCACCTCAGCTAAAGAGCAATTTCAGATTTTTCATTCATTTTCTAATTTTTAATTCGAAATTACAAAGTTACTACTGATTTTAAGTTTTTAATGTTTAATCTCAAATATCATGAAATAAATTCTTGTGTTTCTCTATGTGTCTATTTAAATTTATGTGAAACACCCTACATGTATTTTTGTGCTATTTATGTGTCCACGGCTGTATATTAAATATATATTAAAAAACGCACACGAAACAAAAGTTAACAAACATTTTAGATACCTTGCCGATGTCATGCATGCGTTTGTTAATTCCATATATATTGATATCATCTATTTTTTTGACACTTAAAAACGCACTTGTGGGCATTGCTAATTTTCTTTGTGCCAACAACACCACAAACGCATTCACAATACAAAAACACCGATGCTGGAGACACCTTGCGGCAAATTAAAGCAAATTTTTGTCAGTTGTAGCATAGCAAATACACAATCCTCTATCTATTGATATATAGTGACGATCAACTGCAGCATAGCTTCTGTTATAATTAATATTAAATTAACAACTGCATATATCAGGTCTTTGTGGCCTGGTAGGTAGAGCGTTGGACTATCGCTTACGAGAACGCGGGTTCGATCCCCTGGCGGGCTAAACAATATTTTTAGTATTTAATATTAAAGTATTAAATTTTCTTGTTGTAATAAGCGCTAGCAACAAAAGAACCATCAAATTTCCAAGAAAAAATCTGTCGAAAATTTTTCAGATTTCACTCCAAACAAATCACAGAACGAGGAGTAAAAAGCTTCGCTTCAAAAATGCAATCAATGTTGTTTCAGGCATTTCTTGAATCACTGTGTGTATGTTTTCTGCAGTAAAATACACTCTTTGTCCGTTGACGAATACCATTGATTATTTGGTGCAAGTCCGATAGAGAAAATAAAGTTAATTCGAGTTTAGGAGATACGCTTTATGAATTCAATTTTAAAAGAGCTGACTTTTTGAAGTTGACTCAGGTTACTTCATACGTATAGTAAACTTAATGTAATATTAAAACACATAAATGAAAAATGCCTTGATGATTTAAGAACTCTCCGCAACAACAGGAACAGGGCATGGTAGAAATACGTCTGTAGCTTAGGCTCAAATGACCTAGAAACTTACAAACGTTTGTTTCTGGAATTTGAAAATCGCTCAGCTACATTATATCACGAATATTTGGATAATGTAAAGCTGAGAATATTGACTGATCCAAAGAAATTCTCGGAATTCATAAACACAAAGAAGAAATCCGACCTTTATAGTGGAAAAAGTGAGTGAAAATGAAAATATTTTTATGGAGATTTTATGCCTGGACTTCTAAAATGCTTAGAAACGGGTATCCAAATCCATTATCAGAATTTTGATATTTTTCTTCAATTTTACGCTGTGCAGTTTTCTAAAAGTCTTAACTTCCAGCTGTAGGGTATCAGGATCTGTTGAAGAAAAACAAAGCAAACTTACATCAGTCTCTTCACTGAAGAATTATGTAAATTACACCCAAAATTTAAGTAGCTAGCATTTATGTTATAGACACTAGCGTTAAAAACAGCGATGCGACGGTTTTGCTATGTTTTTCCCATAGTGCGTCACAAGGCGTCTTTAAGCTCTTCTCAGGCTAAGAAGCCCTCTGTTAAACCAACCGCAGAAAATAAATCTGTTATTTCTACGCTACAACCTACTAATCCTCAATTATCAAACACTCTCACACCGATTCCGATTTCAACTGAACTCACTAATCAATTCAATCTAAAGGCAGTGTCGAGAAGAGAAAATATTTTTATTTTACGTCTTCAGCCCGACACAACAATTGAAAATGTATTGACGTTAGTCAAACAAAATAATCTGTTAAGTCGAACTGCATTATGTTCATGCAAAAAAATTGGTAATAACCCTTCCCACGTCTTCTTTATTCTCTGAGTTGCAGATAATGAATTTGCAACTATTATTAACTCTATTTTATGTGCCGATAATATTCTCGTTGCTGAGTTTAATCTTAAGAATAGGTCTCGAAGGACAACTCAAACCGCCTTTCAGGCCCAAAAAAAAACTAAATAGGCTATTCCTTTACTATCGAAATGTAAGGAGATTACGCTCAAAGACGCAAGACATATTTTTGTCAATTCAGAACATTTCTGAGGATAATATCACGTTAACTGAAACTTGGCTGAATGGAAGCATCACTGACTTAGAACTGTTTGATAATTGTTTTTAAGTTTATAGAAAGTACAGGCATGCTCACAATACTTCTGCTGTCAGTGGTGGAGTCCTATTAGCTGTAAGGAACTCTTTTGTAAGTTCCTTTATTCATATTCCCTGCTCTGCTAATATCAAACCCATATGTGTTAATGCTATATATTGTAGTTCTAATGTATATGTTATTAATGCATATATTCCACCAAAAAGTAGTGCAGAGGTATATGCAAACCTTGCTGATTGCATAGAATATATTATAAATTTACTTGTCGTAAATGACGATATTTTATTGTTGGGCGATTTCAATCTGCCTGACTTAAAATGGCATCTTTCAGATGATGATACAGAAAATATATTTGTTGACAATATAACATATGTTCTGACTTACAACAAGTGAGTTGTATTTATAATAGTCTTGAAAGGCTTCTTGACCTGGCCTTAACTACAGACAGTAACAATGTTGTTTTTTAGAGGGCCTTTCATGCTCTTACTACTGTTGATGAATTCCATCCACCATTGAGTATTTGGTACAAATCCGACAGAGAAAATATAGTAAACTCGAATTCAGTTGATAAGCTTTATGAATCCAATTTTAAAAAAGCCGACTTTTTAAAGTTGAATCATTTAATTCATTATAAGCTTAATGTAATTTTAGAATACTTAAATAAAAATAGTCATGATGATTACATTAATTTTTGAGTAAAACTTTTATAGCCGTGTATACAACAATACGGCGAGATAGATGGGGGGTAAAACCAATGTAACGAAATGGTTCTTATGAAAACAACAACAATGCGATTCGCCGCAATAGCTGCATAAAAACGAAAAAATTGCTATTTAAATTTTTTTTATATTTTTGCTTCCACTGAGTATTGAACACAGTACGTTTGTATCCTTAGCCGGCTGCCCTTACGTAGACATATTTAATTGAGTAGCTTATACTTATGTTCAGAGTTGGGTTGTATTGATTCCTTTTGGAATTAATTCCGCCTCAATTCCAATTCCTTGGAATTTACTATAAATGTAATTGGATTACATAACCTCAATTACAATTCCTGTAATGAAATTGAAAATTTCAATTACCAGTTCCTGAGGAATTGAGATGTTCAATTACCAATTACAATTCAGTAATGGTATTAATAATTTTTTCCGATTCCATTCCTGAGGAATTAAAAATTCAATTACCAATTAATTATAACTGCTGTAATGGAGTTGACGAATTTTTTCCAATCCCATTCCTGAGATTCCTGGACTTAATACAATTAATGGACTACAATTCCTGGATTAAAATTGACGAATTTTTTCCAATTCCAAACGCTGAAAAATAATAGGCCTTCCCAAACATAATTTGCAGGAAATTAATATGTTTCTGCATGTTTCTTTGAAACAAGTAATTGGTTCCACATATAATATGGTTAACTAATGCAATTTTTCTTTATATATATATTTGCATATTAACATTATTAAATTGTACCTTAGCACTTGTTTGAATTTAAAAACAATATAATTTGTTTTAAAGAAAATATATTTTCATATAAATATATTGTAATTATAAATGGACTGAGAACACTTTTAGTCTATTACTATTTGTTTGCTTGTAAATATAATTTAGTCAAGAATAACATTAAATATTCACGGACAAATATATATTAATTTGAGAATACATAATTTAATTGCCTTCAAGCAATTATTTTCAAAACGATGATTAAGGGGGTCCTCTGGTAATCTATGCCAAATTTTAGCCTTTTTTCAAAATATTGTGGAAAGAGACCGAGTAAAGATATTTTAGTTCCGTTTTTTGATTTGGGTAGCTTAATTTATTGAAAAAAATACAAAATTTTGAAAAAGTGAATTTATGGACCGTTCAGAAAGTTCTCGGCCTGGTAACGAGGTTCTCCGGAAAAAAGGTGGGTCCAAATTGCGCACGATTCCAAGTGTAAACATCGTCTGAAAAAAAAAAGTTACTTAGAATGAATGTCCCTATAGCCCCTACCTCGGAAACAAAAATCGAAATTTTTTTAGGGGGGGAGCCGCCACTTTGAAAATGAAAAATCGAATTTCGAAATTTTTTTTTGTAGTCTAGTGTAGAAAAAAAATAGTAAACATTATTTTTTCGGCAAGTTTGAGGTAGGGGCGATAGCGGCGTAAATTCTGCGTCGTTTCATGCCTCATATATCAAAATCGGTCAAAAACTGTTTGAGTTATCGTGCGCAAAGTTTTGAAAAACATGGTTTCGAGAAAAACGCGTTTAAAATTTTGACTTCAATTTTGAGGCACACAAATGACATTAACACATATTTTTTTAATACAATACTTACGAATATTAATCGGCAATTCCAGCCCCATAAAGTGTGCCTTCCTCCATCTCATAAAACGAGTTTTCCATGGCTTTTTGGGCTCTGCGGGCTGTGCGACCCTCTTTCGATGATGCGTACGTTTTTAGCTCTGAGCGTTGAAGTCGTTTTCCGTCGCGAGATTCAGCATACATCTCTGCTTGTGGGCCGATGACAATACCCATTGTTGACATTATTTTTAAAATACTCGAAAATAAACTGAATCTCGTTCGTTTGCTTCTTTCATGTGAACACCTGGGCTCAAAATCATTTCAACCCCTAAATCAAAACATGCATGTATACATACTTCATGTATACATACTGTGTGTGTATATTTTGTAATATCAATACATATTTTGGAAGAATTCCACAGAATTTTCGACTAATGACTGCAGGCAAATAAACAACTTTGCTGATGCGTTATTTTGACGAAAACATACCTACACAAAAATGCCTGTATCTCCTAAACTGTTTCGAATTTTGAAAAATCCTTTTGGGAAAATGTTTTTGAGTATTTAATAGAAATATGAAAAAATTTTTCGGATTACCAGAGGACCCCCTTAAGAACAACATAATATACCGATGATTACACTATATTTACCTGGATACATATTTTAGCAAAAGAAATGCCAAAAGTTTTCACTGTGATTACAATATATTTGCTTAGAAGTAATTGTTGGTTTGAAGCAAACAAAATATGTTTAGAAAACAGTAAATTAGTTTTTCTCGGATTTAATTATGTTGAGAAGAACCCATATTATGTCTATCCGATATTACAATAATTTTTATAAGCACACATAAGCATACATAAGTTGCTTCAAAACTCACCTATTTTTACTGCTGAACCGCCTTATTTTTCTTGTGTTTGGTTTTTTATATTATTAATTTGAAAACACAAACACATTTAATTTAAACGAACATTTTCAGAAACACTGTTCACAAGAGCTAAACTTTTCAACACGCTTGACGCGGCTGCTTGAAACTTAAAATGACGTCAAGACTTGGCAACTGTTAAAAGCAAGCGCATAAAGCAACAAGGTTTCCGCTATTTTTCGTGCAAGTGCAAAAGAAACAGATATATGTATGTCTAACCGAAACACATAAAAGAAAGGAGTTCTGTTTGTTTTAAATTTGCGGAGTTCTGTTCTTTTTGAGTTTAACAGTGATGCAAATATATTTTTATTGGGTAGAAACACACAATCCTATTTTGTCACAAGCATATTAATGTAGACGTTAGTATTTTAGCTAAGGCAATTATATTAATGTTGGACACAACTAATATCTTCTTATATCGAAAAATAATGCTATTGATGGAAAGTTCTTAATCATTAGGTGGTTCCCTCTGAATATTTTGTTTTTGAAACCAAACATATATAAACATATTTTTTCTCTGCCTGCATTCCTGAGCAATTTCGATTACCAATTCCTAATTCCAAGGAATTGGAATTGAAAAGTAATGCATACCAGCTCTGCTTATGTTAAACCCACAATCAGTACTTCTCTCTTTCGTTTATGATTGAATTGAGTCTTTCGGCCAAAACTCTTAAAATACAATCAGCTCTAAAAATTTGAATCGGAACGTAGCCTTTTTTCAGAACATTAGCATACTTTTAGGCATTTCTCAAATTGAGTAGTGATAAATTCAGATTGATTGCATTGATTGATTTGGAAACAGCACATGCTGCAATATTAACGAATGCAACTTTGAATCTAAAATTTGTTTTATTCTTAGATCTGTGAACTTCCATATAAATATCGTATCTTTCATATAATTCAAATGTAGATTCTAACTCACATTTATAACGAAATAAAAAAATAAATGCATGCTGCGGTATTTTAACATACAAAATACTCGTTACAAGTTATTCCATTACTAACTGAGCTGTCAGATTACCTACGATATGTTGTTCGAAACTAAAACATAAGAAGGATATGTTACTAAAAGATTGTGCCGAGAATTCACACTTGTCAATGCATATGTAACCCACCCGTCGAAAGTTCGTTTGCAATGAACTTTTATCGAAGAAAAATTTCGTATTTTTCCCTAATTGGCCATCAAAAATCGAAAGTTATTTCATACCAGTGTTATCCAGTGTATCAGAAATAATAAATGTAAGTCTGAAGGTGCCAAAAAAGTTATCCGAAAGTATGCACCTTACAGTAAATAAGTAGAAAATATAATTATCTTCGCATTTGTTTTGAACAATAATTCGCTTTGGAATTGTAAACGAATAATTTTTCGAAACATAAACGAACCTTCGTAATCGTTACGTCCTCCAAACGTATCTTTTCGAATCGTACTCGATATCGAATTCGATTGTTATCATCGCGAACTATTTGTAAATTTTAAAATTTTCGATATCGAGTCGAATTTTTTGACGTGTGGGAAATCGCAGAATTCTTGTGATAATGTTGGAGTTTCTTCTATATACATATATAGGTATGTTACATGTCATCATGCATCATTTAGCATTATATATCGTCGCAAAGGCAACATAAAATACGATGCAAATCTGCAAAAATGTAAAACATTTTTAACTGTGTACACCGAGAAGAAAAGCTAAAGGTAAATCACCTAAGCCGGCTTGGGTGAAGAGAATTGTATGGGAATTATAAGCTTATGCTTATTCACCTATGCAATTTATTGTGTTATGCATTGCTTTGAAAGCACATACTTCGATACCTTGCCAAAAAAAATCTACTGAATCTAACGCCATTTAGTTTTTCTATTTCAGATATTCCGACGTTGAGATATCCGGGCCGCAAGCAGCATCCTTCTTTTTCGACGCCCAACTTTGAAGGCCGACAACTTTTTGAACAGCCCTCGTACAAAGGAAGCAAAAATTTTTTATTTAATTTAATATGTTCTTAATACAATAAAAAACAGAATTTAAATAACTCTTTGCGTTTTCAAATGAGAAGTTTTTAAAGAGGGTCCAAAACAGCCTTCCAATAAGGAATACTCCCTTGAGCATAGTTTTGAGCTATTTTCTGAAAAAAAAAAAAAACACAGCTGCGTCATTAGACACACAAGCAGCGTTGCCATATGTTTTTTTGTAAATCCTGTAATTTTAAAAAAAAAACCTGTATTTTTAGAGAAAATACTGCTCTTATAAAAGGACTAAAACAAATATTTTAAAATTTTTTTATTATAACATTTTTAATATTCCTTATCTTACCAGGTTTCGTTAAGTATTTGTCCATTTGTAATTTGCTAAAGACTAGCGAAAAGAAATTAACAAAAACGATGACAGACACAATGACAGGAAAAGCGCCACATGATCAAATTTTTTAAGGATGTAAAAAGTAGTAGCAACTTTATTTGCTACTTTTGTATAAGTACTTACATATAGTTTATAAACATAAAATTTCTATTTTTTTTTTCTTCAACGAAAATTAAAAAACTGGATTAAAAAAAACCTGCCCAAGTCCTGGGAGAAATATGATCCTGTCTACCTGTCAAAATACTGCCCAAAACAGGATTAACTGCCCATATGGTAATGCTGCACACAAGAGAAGGATAGATTTGATAATTTAATGGTTTTTTTGTAATAAAACCACTTTAAATTCAAAAATAACGTAAAATAAATTAAAAAAACACACTTTAATATTCACAACAGTAAATTTTATTACCTTTCATCAACAAAAATAAAAGAAAAAAAAAATGTCTTTGCCCGCCGTGCGGAATCGAACCTAGAGCTTTTGGTGCCAGTCCATCGCTCCACCAACTGATCTAAGCAGCCTTGCTACTGTTTGCTGACATAACTGCAGCTACGTTAATTAACCTAAGCAATTAATTGTTTAATACATTGCTTTGAAAGCACATACTTCGATACCCTGCCAAAAAAAAATATTTGATTCACAGATGCTAACAGATGCAGTATGTCGCAGTATTCTGTTGATAGCTGCAGCATAGCTTCAGTTGTAATTAATATAGCCACATATTGAACTGACTTATACTTTTACTTATTCTTTATAATACTTAAAACTATACCTAATACTCTTTATTTGATCTTTTGCTAATCTCTTTTATTATAATTGTTTTTCTCATTATCTTAAGTTATCTCTTATTTATTCTAACTCTTACTTATTCTTAATTCTCTCTTCTTTTAGTTTTTAACTGTAACCTTAATCTTAAGTTCCTAGCAAGTAAGGAAATTTGTAAGCTTCAGTTTATATACTCCTTTTAACAAATAAAGACCTGTTTTTAAACCTTTATAACTGGCGCAGTCGAACAAACAATAAAAGAAATAAGTGTTATCTGTTTAATTTTGATAAAAAGTTCGAAAAGAACATAAAAAGTCAAAAAAAATAAAAGAAACAAATAACCAAAACATCATAAATTGTGGAAAATAATTTATGCTCGTCTACAAAACACAAAGTGATTTTTGTTTGATCTAATTAAGTGAAATCATATTCAGAACAAAATAAAAAACATTAACACTAGTTGATTTACAATAACGTTTGCAGACAATTTATGGTCTACATGAATAAACTATACAAATATTAACAACAATTTTAAAAACAAAGACATTGCAATTAATAATAATAATAAAGAAAATATATACAGGGTGTCCCAGACTTAGAGTATTATAATGTGGGGGCTGATTCCTCGTGATGAGGCAAGCAAAAAATCGTATGGGTGGGGGTGGTCGCAAATGCCTCCCTAGGGGGCTAGGAGTGAAAAACAAAAAAAATAGGTGTCGTTACGTTTTAATCCATAGCTAACATATCCCTGCAACAATTGAAAAAAACCATAACTTTTTGAAAAGAAAATTAAATTTGCTTTAAGTTAATAGTGCAAAGTTTTTCCATAAAGTCATAAACAAAAAATGTATAAGCATCTGAAATCAAAAAATAGGTTTTTTTCTTTAAAAATTCAACTTTCAAGGCAATTTTCTCAGAAAAACCCAAATGTTTTATTATTTTTTATGACGCAGTTTCTTTCCTTGGTCAATTCTCTAAAAACCCGTCATACATTGTTTATACTTCAGAGATAATATTGTTTGTATAAAATCGATTTTCCGATCTTACCACTTTTTCCTCCCACTGAGGTACTTTGCAAGCTTTGAACAATTTCTTTAAATCACTTGTTTACGTTTAATTATGAAGAATAAATGAACTTTTTTTACTTAATTCCGTTAAATCTAACTGTTTTACTAGTTATTGTAAGCAACAAAAAAACAAAGTCGTTTGCTTGCATTAAGTACCTCAGTGGGAGGAAAAAGTGGTAAGATCGGAAAATCGATTTTATACAAACAATATTATCTCTGAAGTATAAACAATGTATGACGGGTTTTTAGAGAATTGACCAAGGAAAAAAACTGCGTCATAAAAAATAATAAAACATTTGGGTTTTTTCTGAGAAAATTGCCTTGAAAGTTGAATTTTTAAAGAAAAAAACCTATTTTTTGACTTCAGATGCTTATACATTTTTTGTTTATGACTTTATGGAAAAACTTTGCACTATTAACTTAAAGCAAATGTAATTTTCTTTTCAAAAAATTAAGGTTGTTTTTAATCGTTGCAGGGATATGTTAGCTATGGATTAAAACGTAACGACACCTATTTTTTTTGTTTTTCACTCCTAGCCCCCTAGGGGGGCATTTGCGAGCACCCCCACCCATACGATTTTTTGCTCGCCTCATCACGAGGAATCAGCCCCCACATTATAATACTCTAAGTCTTAGGTATTTGTACAACAGCGCCCTCTGGTTTTTGAGATAGAATAAAAAAATAATGCCAAAGCCCTTTCCATGCTCTATAATCAAATCCGATACACAAATTTTTATCTAAATCGGATGAGCGGTTTTCGAGTGTTTTACGATTTCTTAAGTGATTTGTACTACAGCACCATCTGGTGTTTAAGATAGCGCAGAAAAAAAATCCAAGATACCCACCGTATCCGAAAACTCCTATGTAAAAATTTTCACGCAAATCGAATGTACAGCTAGGAGTTTTTCGAGATTCTTAAAACATTTGTACTACAGTGTCCTCTGATGTTCAATATAGAACAAAATATATAAGTCATAAAAACTACCCTAACCGGGTCCAATTGCGAATCTGAACCATACAGGGATCCACTTAAGCCCACACAAAAAATTTCATCAAAATCGGTGCAGCCGTTTAGGAACAGTTTAATAACATACACACGTACAAATTGTACAACAGCGTCCTCTAGTTTCGAGAAAGAGCAAAAAAGATAGCACCAGAACCCTTGCCGTACTTGAAAATTGCTATTTACAAATTTTCATCCAAATCGGATGAGCAGTTTTGGAGTTTTTCACGATTTCCTAATTTTTGTACTAAAGCGCCCTCTGGTGTTCAAGATAGCACAAAAAAGATAAGTCCAAGACATTTTTCGAGGTTTTTCAAAATATTTGTACTATAGCGCACTCTGGTGTTCGAGGTAGAACACAGTAGGTAAGTAAAAAAACTCAGCGTATCCGAAAGCCTCTACATACAAATTTGTATGCAAATCGGACAAATGTTTTGGACTTTTTCGACTTTTTTAAAATATTTGTACCACAGCGTCCTCTGGTGTTCAAGATAGAACCTAGTTTATAAGTCATTAAAACTCACCGTTTCCGAGAACCTCTATATACCAACTTTCATGCAAATCGAATAAGAAACTCAAGAGTTTTTTAACGTTATTCAAAATGTTTGTACTACAGCACCCTCTGGTGATCGAGATAGAACAGAGTAGATAAATAAAAAAAAATCAGTGTGTCTGAGAACCTCTACATACAAATTTGATTTGATCCCCCCAATCACCGGGGATATAAGGAACCTAGATGTCAAGTTTCATTTAAATCCATCCAGTGGTTTTCGCGTGATGCTTTAACAGACAGACAGACAGACAAAAATTTAAGAAATGTGATTTTCGGAATCCTCTTCATTAAAAATGTCCAACGCAAAAAGAATTTAAAAAAAATATTTCATGTACAGATTTTTTTTTTACAATTTTATATATATATTAGCTGAATACCCGGCTTAACTCGGGAGTTGATATAAATGATTTTCGATTTCATTCGTCGATTTGAAGAAACTTTTCACAAACCTTAAAAAAAATTTTGTGTGCATTTTTCAAACCAGTAACTTTGGCGAAATGAGCAAAATGTAGCTTCAAAATCTGAAAATTATGTGAAAAACTTAGGGAAATCGTGATTTGACTGTGCGTGCCGCCAATCGCTTGCAAAAATTTATTTTCAAGTTTTATATTGTACTAGCTTATACCCGGCGCATTTCGCTGCGCTCAGCGCTTATCCCCTAAAAGAGGGTGTAGTCTTAGTGAAGCCATACTTTTATAGTAAGTTCGTAACGAGTTTTATTGATGTGTGACTTATTTCGAAAACTATACCGAATATTTGGGGTGCTGTAAAATTACCACGCCTCTCGTCCAACGCCCGTAAAATGTTACCAGTGGAACGGCATGTGTAAATTGAGGTCGAATACTGAATTCCGAGGCTGTGCGACCTATAAAAAAAAACCAAAACTGTTCGATATCGAAAATTTTAGGTGTATTTAAGGTGCCTTTTACGATCGGCACCAGACTTAATAGGAAGGCCTCTCAAGGCTTTGGTAAAAAAATTGGCTTAGCGGTTTCGGAGTCTTTACGTGATATACACATATACCCACATACGTATATACATTAACTCGCCTCACGCTCCTTAGAAAAAAAAGTTGCTTAGTCCGGTTCTTCAAAATAATCCATGGCTTATGTTACGATGATCCCAAAAAATTTCGACTAAAAATATTGCCTGGTATGGTAGTTAAAAAAAACAAACGGTCAGAAATAATAGTAATGAAAAAGTTCTTTTGAATCAAAAAATCTTAAATTTTTTCCGTTGGACCAAAGATAATGCGGATTTTTATGGATTGGTTTAACTTTTTTCATATTATTTTCACTCAAATTAATTTTTTTCCTGTAAAAAATGTGTAAATTTTTTTGTAATTTCATTCCAGTTAATTCTTCACTTCATACTATATTTTATCATCAATAGATAATTTATTTGACCAAACGTAACATGGCAAGACAAAAAAAATTTTTAATTTGAATTTAAAAATAATATAAAAAAAAAAGTTAAAAAATTAATAAAAATCTGCATTACGTCTGATCCGACTGGAAAAATTAAAAACTGATTGGTGCAGATAACTATTAAGTCTGACCATTTGTTATTAAGGTCAATGTCCTTTCAAGGGCTGAAATAGTCATTTCGTTTTTGTTTTTTTTTTATTTCAAACTATTCCAGCTCACGGATGGCTATCGCTACTATCGACATATTTGGGGAATCATAACATAAAGCGTTATTTTGAGCAACCGACCCAAACACATTTTTTTTTGTGAGGAGCATTAGTATACAAACATACATTGTTTACTGATAGATAGATGAGCAGAAAAAGTAGGCATGGCAACATTAATATTTATAGTGACCGCCACTTGGTCCCATTGCACCTACATATCAAGTTTCACTATCAAAACATGTACAGCTCAGAAATTACAATGATTTCTGAAAAGTCATTGTAGATAAAGTGCGACACGCCCATTTTTTTAAGGGTTCTGGCAGTAACCATATGAGCTAACCTACCAAATTTTATTCTTTTACTGTAAATTTTGATTTATATACTTTTTACGGATTTGTAGGCGTGACCAAATTTATATAAAAAGTGACCGCCACTTGGACCCATAGCACCTACATACCAAGTTTGACTATCAAAACAGTCACATCTCAGAAATTAAAATTATTTCTAACCGATAGCCCTGGCAGCTAGTGCTTACTTAGTTATAATAGTTAAATTGTAATTAACTATAGTACATAAATAAATAAATAAATTAAATAAAATTATTGCTGAAGAGTAGGCACAGATATAGTGCTACCATGCACATTTTTTGCAAAGCTGTCGAGAGTAAGTGTATGAATTTAATTACCAAATTTTAGTATTTAACGATGAGAATCGCCTGATTTATAGAAGTTCTATTGATTTGTGGTAAAAAAAGTGGCGGCCGTGGCGTAGTGGGTAGAGTGTGTGGTCCACATTGGAGAGAACCTTGGTTCGAATTCCACCTGACACAGAAAGTTTTTTCAATTGAATTAATTTTTCTGTTCGGCCGTCACCTCTCTGCTGACAATGGCAAACCTCAGAGAGTAAAAACTGCCATGAAAAGCTTCTTGAGAACATAAGCCGTTCGGAGTCGGCATAAAACGTGTAGGTCCAGTTCTCGATCATTTGTGTTCAAACATGCCACAACACGCACAACACAATTCATCATAAGAAGCTCGGTCAAAGTCCTTTCAAGGGCTGAAATTGGCCATTTCGATTTTTTTTTAATCGATCCTAAGGATTTAAAGATATCAGCAAAACTTTGCTCTGGCGTGACGTTACAAAAAACAGAAGTTGTTTCCGACTTGGATTACAAAGTTTGCAAAACTCTGCGTTTACTGAACATTAACTGAACATTTACTAAAAAGCAAAATAACATTTGTGAAACAGTGCAGACGATTTGATCATCAAAGAAACGCCGCACTGTGGCTCAAGAATTAAATCCATTGGCCAAAATACCCATTTTTTGTGGTAACTGATTTATAAAATTTTGCTCCATTTTGTATATCGAGTATATATGTTTTACATGTCGGCGTACAACATGTAGGTATGTTTTACGCCGACTCCGAACGGCTTATGTTCTCAAGAAGCTTTTCATGGCAGTTTTTACTCTCTGAGGCTTGCCATTGTCTGCAGAGAGGTGACGGCCGGACAGAAAAATTAATTCAATTGATAAAATTTTTAGTGTCAGATGGAGGATTCGAACCTGGGTTCTCTGGCGTAAGAGTCACACACTCCACACATTAGGGGAGACTGGGGTACCTCCGTCTTTGGGGCACCTCCAGCAATGGCTTTTTTGGTATGAAGCAGTGTTTTGACCGCACTGTTTTTTCGTATGATTTTATCCATCACTAGTAAAAGAAACTCTCACAAAGTTTGCTATCTCTATCTAAACAGCTGATGAAGCTACAAGTGATTTTGTGTTTTGAAGTGAGTTTCTGTAATTTTTGGGTTCTTTCACGTAAGTATTTTGTGCTCTTAATTTTCAAATATTTAAACTAAGTGTATTACAGAATGAGAATTATAATATTAATATAATGGTTAAAAGTGATAAAAATTAAAAATAAGTGGTAAAAATTAGACAAATAATGAAAAAATTAAAAAAAGTGACTTCGGGGTGGATACGGCGTTTGATGTTGGGGCACATTTGGCTGGAAAATATTTCTGCCGAATGTGCCCCATGCCGGAAAACATTTCTGCCAAATGTGACCCCCTATTAATTTAATACTTTTTCGCCTGTTTTTAGGTAAATCAACATTGTTTTCGTTTTGGAAATGGTTCGAAATTATAAACGTAAGACCCAACGTGGTCAAATTGATGAAAATGCAATGAAAAAAGCAATAGCAGATGTTTTGAGTGGCATAGAGACTGCAACGTCTGCCGGCAGAAAATACCAAATCAAACGACAGACAATTGAAACGCGAATAAAAAAACGAGATCCTTTACAAGATATAAATGCCGAAGAGACCACTATTACGCAAATATTTCATTCAAAATACACTTCAAAGCAAGTTTTCACCAAGGAAATCGCGCTTGTTGACTACATAAAAAAATGTGCAGCATTGCAGTATGGTTTATCATACGATGCTTTCCGAAAGTTAGCATATGAATATGGTAGCATTAATGGTAAAACACTTCCGGAAAAATGGAATCTAAATAAACAAGCAAGCGTAGACTGGCTATATGCATTTATGAAAAGAAATCCGAGTTTAACAGCTCTATTCTGCTTGTTAACTTAACAAGGAATTGTTAAGCAGCTCTTGTTAATATTATTGTTATGTAATGTAAATGTTCATATTCTAAAAAATCATTTACAATTTGAAAGCTCTAAAAAGCTTAAAAGTTCACCACGTGTGGTGAGAATGTGAAACTCACAGCATTCAGACGCCAGCTGTTTTTCCGATGAAATTTTATTGTTTATTATACCAGCAAGCAAAATGGAAAATGCAAAAATCAAGTAAACTCAAGATTTTTTTTTTATTTAAAACTTAAATTTACATTTTTTTAATAGTAATTTGACTAATTTTGAGTGAACCACGCAGGAGCAGGTCCTATTTTATATACAATTTTTGCCGGCAGCACGCTCAGCTTTTGGCTAGCATATGTATATTATAATTTTTGGATTTTTCATTCCGGTATTTTATTGTTTTTAGAAATGGATAGAAATAAAAAGAGAAAGAAATAGATTGAATGAATCATTTCCATTTTGAAGACGTTTTAAATAGCGCCGTCGTTCAAGATTTTCCTTTCTCTGATCTTCTCTATCAAAACTTAAAACACGTAAAAATTCATTCATTTTTCACAGACTTATTTATTAATAAGATATATTTATTAAATATAATTCAATATTACATTGTAATTATTTATATTATTTTCACAACAATTCTCAAGCATAAATACATAAATTTTAAGATTATGTTGTCGTTGTTAAGATACTTTGTGCAATTAACAAAATTGTAAAGAAAAGAGCTTTTAAATTTTCACCAGAATACGGAACATTAACAACTTGTTAATATTAACTATTTTGTTAATGTGGTGAGCTTTGTTAAGCTAGTAGAATAGGGCTGTAAGTCTCCGTAAGCCAGAGAAAACCAGTTTGGCAAGGTTGACTGGGTTTAATAAAGAAGCTGTTACCAAATTTTATGAAAATCTGAAATCTCTATATCTGACTCACTCATTCGAACCAAAAGACATTTTTAATTTGGATGAAACTGGTATTACGACTGTCCTCGATTCGCCGAAGGTTTGCGGAATAATATTCAATTTATTAGCTAGCTATGTAATTAATTTTCTAGGTTATTGCAGAAAAAGGAAAACGCCAGGTTGGGCGAGCTACGTCAGCCGGGAGAGGCAGTTTGGTAACGCTTGTGGGAATAATCAGCGCAAGCGGAAATCGACTTCCTCCAGTTTACATTTTCCCACGTCAGCGTTATAGCGACAAATTTTTAGATGGATGTGTCCCAGGCTCTCTAGGACTCATAAGCAAAAGTGGTTGGATGATTTCAGAGTTGTTTAAAGATGTCCTTACACACATTCAGAAGAACACAAATTGTTGCGAAGAGCGGCCGATTCTTTTGCTTCTCGACAACCACTCATCCCACTGTAGTATTGATGGTATCAATTATTCCAGGGATAACGGTATACATATTCTAACGTTCCCACCACATACTTCCCATCGTCTACAGCCACTTGACGTATCAGTTTACGGTCCCTTCAAGAAATTCCTTCAAATATCTTTTACTGACTTTTTGACAAACAATCCAGGAAAGAGAATCACGATTTATGAAATTGCACGCTTATCAAACTTACCATTTAAAAGAGGATTGAAGTCTGAAAATATAATTAGTGGCTTTAAAGCAACTGGCATTTATCCTTTTAACTCCCAACAATTTGCTGAAGATGACTTTGCTTTGGAAAATCAATCCAATAGGGATGCTGCTATAGAAGGTGCAGTTCAGCTTCTGCCTCATGAGTTTTCTTCGGAAAACCAAGCCGATAGGTATGCTGTTATAGAAGATTTTGCTTCGCCAGTAGCTTAAAACACCAGAACAGATTCGGACAGTGTACCGCTTAACCGCTTCTAAAAAGACTGCCAACTCTGGAACTTCACGAGTTTTGACAGATACGGATGAAAAGAAAAAGGTGGAAGAAAAATAATCTAAAATAAATTCACAATTAGCGAAAAAGAATTTAAAGTTTGAAAAAAATGGAAGCACTCACAATGCATTCAAATCTCGTAAAAATAAATCTAGCTACGATGTTGAAAAGAACCAGCAAAGGAGACCTAAAAAACGTAAGGTAGTTCGGAAAGAAATTTCTTCATCCGATGAAAGTGATAGGCAAATGATATTTTCAGATAGTGATCAATCAGTTGGATCTTTTGTCGTAAACGACGATATGCAAGAAGAAAGCGAAATCTCAAATTATAAATTGACTGATGACGTTGACCTTAACATAGGCGATTACATTCTTGTGAATGTAATGGCTGAAAACTGCAAGAAACCAATATATTATGTTGCTGAAATCATTGAGTGCCTTGGCAACTGCACATTTACAGTCAGTTTTCTTCGAAAACTTCCAGCTGCAACAGCGACGTTTGTCAAGCCAGATATTGATGATATTTCTCTGGTGTTGCGAAGCGAAATAGAAATAAAGCTTCCTGACCATCAAATCTGGCTTCGACATCTCGTTGTCGCACAAAATTAATTTTTAATGTCAATCTCAACAAGTATAACATACGATAATTCTTTTCAATGCATAATTGTTTGTTTTTCTTTTCCTAAATACTTTTGAATAAAACTGCGTTTAATAACAAAAAATACTTCGAGCAATCACGTTATAGTACTTAATAGCTTGAACGACGAAGGTGCCCCCCAAAAATGCCGAAGCTACCCCGGCATGGGTTACATTCAGCCAAAACTACTTTTTTTAAACATTATGAAAAAAAAAATTACAAATAAAACTTCTGGAAGAAACTTCGTATTAAAATCTTAATAATAAAAAAAAATTTATTGTTATAAGCCAATAGATATTTCTGTATGATAAATCTTTTCTGAAATATAGGCCTTTGAAAAAAAAGTGCCGAAGGTACCCCAGTATCACCTACGACATGGCCGCCACCCTTAGGATCGATTAATAAGTATAATTCCTTTACTTAATATATTGCTACCTAATTACTACACCAATATAAAAAAACCTTTTTCTTTATTTTATTTTATTTTTTATTTTACTATATGAAAAATAACAATTAATCATTATTGTACAATTTAAAGGACCTTTTTAAAATGTTGTCTTTTTCATTCTTTCTTTTAATATGTTTTCGTATAAATCGTACGTAACGCCAGTTTGGAAATGCCCATATGCTCTAAGATAGAAAAGACCGTGTCCTAAAACCCATATATTCAAATTTTCATACAATTCGGATGAATTGTTACCTACCGGGCCCAATTGAGAATCTTAACCATTCAGGGACCTACTCAAATAAACAAAAAAAAAAAAACCGTGCAGCCGTTAAGGATGACTTCAATAAGTTTAAAAAATATTTCTACAAGATTTCATTGAAATTTTTTCAAATTTGGAGTTTTTAAATTTTTTTTAATACAACAAAAAAAAAAAATAAAAAAGTAAGAAATAAAAAAAAAGTTTTTTCGAAAAGTAAAAAAACTCTGGAGGTTTTAGTCCAATTTACATGTTTGATAGCTTATTTTAAAGAAAAATTAAATAGAAAATAAGCTGCGTACCAGATTTTGCAAAATTTACACTATACAAAAGCTATTTGAGTTTTTTGAAAAATCTAGCACTTTTTTCCCACATAACCAAGTACTGACATGTACCGATGCAAGTAGGCACGGGTTTCCGTGGTCCTAGGTACACCAATTTTTTTGCATTTATTTCAACATCATACGAAAAAATTGAGGGGGTACCACACAAAAAAAAAACAACTTCGACTTTTTTGGGACATAGATGTTATGTATGTGGGCATGTGGGAATGAGGATATGTGTGTATATCACGTATAGACTCCAAAACCACCAAACCAAACTTTATGAAATTTTTAGGAATACTGAAGCAACATACTGGAAGTGTTCCTGTGAAGTTTGGTGTTGATTGGACAAGGGGGCGTGGTACCTCCCATACAACCCAAATTGGCTATATCCCCCACAAACCAAAAAAAAATGCTATATATCAGACGGTTTTAATCATATAAAACTAAGATTTGGTAATTTTGTTCAGATAGTTACTTTCGGTGACTGTACAAAAAATGGGCGTGGTCACACTATATCTACGCCAACTTATCAGCAACCATTTTAATTCCTGAGATGTTCAAGTTTTGATAATGAATCTTAGTGTGCACGTACTATGGATCCAAGTCGTAGTCACTATGTATATACAAATGTTGGCACGTCCACTTTTAACGTCCACAAATCAGTAAAAATGCTTTATATTAGACGGCTTTTACCGTAGAAGACTAAGAATTGGTAATTTTGTACAAAAGGTCACTGTCGGCAACTGTTAAAAAATGGGCGTGGTCGAAACATATCTACGCCCACTTTTTCAAAATCATGCTTATTCCTGCGTTGTACGCGTTTTAATAGTAACACTTCATATGCAGGTGCTCTAAGAGGCGGTAAATATAAAATTATAAATATAACATTATAATATATATAAAATTTGCACCGCCAACTTGTACCACCCGCAAATAAAAAAAAAGCAACGCGAAATGGCCAATTTCAGCCCTTGAAAGGACTTTGACCGAGCTTCTTATGATGAATTGTGTTGTGCGTGTTGTGGCATGTTTGAACACAAATGATCGAGAACTGGACCTACAAGTATTATGCCGACTCCGAACGGCTTATGTTCTCAAGAAGCTTTTCATGGCAGTTTTTACTCTCTGAGGTTTGCCATTGCCAGCAGAGAGGTGACGGCCGAACAGAAAAATTAATTCAATGAAAACACTTTCTGTGTCAGGTGGAATTTGAAACAGGGTTCTCTCCCATATGGACCACACACTCTACCCACTACGCCACGGCCGCCACTTTTTTTACCCGCAAATCAATAGAACTTCTATAAATCAGACGATTCTCATCGTTAAATACTAACATTTGGTAATTAAGTTCATACGCTTACTCTCGACAGCTTTGCAAAAAATGTGCATGGTAGCACTATATCTGTACCCACTCTTCAGCAATAATTTTAGTTAATTTATTTATGTATTATAATTAATTACAATTTAACAATTATAACTAAGTAAGCACTAGCTACTAGGGCTATCGGTTAGAAATAATTTTAATTTCTGAGATGTGACCGTTTTGATAGTCAAACTTGGTATGTAGGTGCTATGGGTCCAAGTGGCGGTCACTTTTTATATAAATTTTTTTACGCCCACAAATCCGTAAAAAGTATATAAATCAAAATTTACAGTAAAAGATTAAAATTTGGTTGATTAGTTAATATGGATACTGCCAGAACCCTTAAAAAAATGGGCGTGTCGCACTTTATTTACGCCGACTTTTCAGAAATCATTGTAATTTCTGAGCTGTACATGTTTTGATAGTGAAACTTGATATGTAGGTGCAATGGGACCAAGTGGCGGTCACTATAAATATTAATGTTGCCATGTCTACTTTTTCTGCTCATCTATCTATCAGTAAACAATGTATGTTTGTATACTAATGCTCCTCACAAAAAAAAATGTGTTTGGGTCGGTTGCTCAAAATAACGCTTTATGTTATGATGACTCCCCAAATATTTCGACAGTAGCGATGCGATAGCCATCCGTCAGCTGGAATAGTTTGAAATAAAAAAAAAAAACAAAAACGAAATGCCCATTTCAGCCCTTGAAAGGACATTGACCGATCTTCTTATGTTCTTAATATCAAACGGTCAGACTTAATAGTTATCTGCACCAATCAGTTTTTAATTTTTTCAGTCGGATCAGAGGTAATGCGGATTTTCATTAATTTTTTAACTTTTTTTTATATTATTTTCACTAAAATTGAAATTAAAATTTTTGTTTTGCTTTGTCATGTTACTTTTGGTCAAATAAATTATCTATTGATGATAAAATATAGTGTAAAGGGAAGAATTAAATTGAATGAAATTACAAAAAAATGTACACATTTTTTACATTTAACAATTTATTTGACTAAAAGTATATGAGAAAAAAATCATTTGATTTTTAGTGAAAATAATAGGAAAAAAGTTAAAACAATCCATAAAAATCCGCATTATCTTTGGTCCAACGGAAAAAATTTAAGATATTTTGATGCAAAAGAACTTTTTCATTACTCTTATTTCTGACCGTTTGTTTTTTTTTTTAACTACCATACTAGGCAATATTTTTAGTGGAAATTTTTTGGGGATGATCGTAACATAAGCCATGGATTATTTTGAAGAACCGGACTAAGCAAATTTTTTTCTAAGGAGCGAGAGGTGACTTAATGTATATACGTATGTGGGTATATGTGTATATCAAGTAAAGACTCCGAAACCGCTAAGTCAATTTTTATACCAAAGCCTTGAGAGGGTTCCTATGAAGTCTGGTGCCGATCGTAAAAGGCACCTTAAATACACCTAAAATTTTCGATGTCGAACAGTTTTGTTTTTTTTTTAGGTCGCACAGCCTCGGAATTTAGTATTCGACCTCAATTTACACATGCCGTTCCACTGGTAAATTGAGGTAAATTTACACATGCCCTTCCCTATAAAGGGTTCGGACATTCCAGATGCATATCCGTAAATCATTGTCCGTTTTTCGTTTGCGGTGGTCGTCAACGTAATTGGGGTTCTTATCCGAGGCTGGTTTAGTTTTCATTGGGCAGTAGTAATGTGGCGGGACCCAAACCCTGCGCACATTCCATGTTTAAGGTCTATGGATCGTGGTACTTTTTCAGCATCGCAAATATTCGGTATAGTTCTCGAAATAAGTCACACATCAATAAAACTCGGTACGAACTTACTATAAAAGTATGGCTTCACTAAAGCTACACCCTCTTTTAGAGGATAAGCGCAGCGGAGCGCGCCGGGTATAATAATAATAACCCTGTAGGAAAATCAACTAATTTAAAAGTAGTTGATAAAGTAGTTTTTTGTCAACTACAACTAGTTGAAATTCTGACTTTTTTCCGTAGAACGAACTAACTTATTTTGTATGGTGATGTCCGCTAAATAAGTCAATTGACTGTCGTCTGCATATATTTTCAACTAGTTGTTAAAGTAGTTACATTTAAATTATTTTTTTAATTGCTTTAAAATAACCAATTGAAAACTATTTCTGATGGCCAAAAGTTAATAATATTTGATGAAATAACATGGTTAAATATATATAAGCTTGTAATCTAATAAAAATTTTCAATTAAAACATGCCAACATCAGAGTAGTTGCCGCCTTAATATAATTCAAAGTAGTTTATCAATCACTGGTTTTTAAGTAGTATTTCAATTACTTCATATATTGAAGTGGATGCCGCCTTAATATAATTCAAAGTAGTTCATATACTGGTTTATTTTAAACTAGTTTTTTAATTAGTTGTTTTTAAAAACAAGTTAGTTTGTTCCTATAGGGAATATATATAAAAATGAATGTATGTATGTGGGTATGTGGATATGTGTGTATATTACGTATAGACTCCGAAACAATCGAACCAAACTGTATGGAATTTTTAGGGATACTAAAGCAACAGACTGGAAGTGTTCCTGTGAAGTTTGGTGTTGATTGGACAATGGGGCGTGGTACCTCCCATACAACCCAAATTGGTTCTATCGCCCACAAACCAAAAAAAATGCTTTATATCAGACGATTTTAATCATATAAAACGAAAATTTAGCCGTAGAAGACGAAGATTTGGTAATTTAGTTCGTATGATTACTGTCGGGTAATGTACAAAAAATGGGCATGGCCGCACTATATCTACGCCCACTTTATCGAAATCTTGCTTACTCCTGAGTGGTACACGTGTTGATAGTGAATATTGGTATGCAGGTTCTGTACGTCCAAGTGGCAGTCACTACGTAAATATAAATGTTGTCACGCCCACTTTTACCGCCCACAAATCAGTAAAAATGCTTTATATCAGACGGCTTTTGCCGTAGAAGACTAAGATTTGGTAATTTAGTTCGTATGGTTACTGTCGGTCAATGTACAAAAAATGGGCATAGCCGCACTATATCTACGCCCACTTTATTGAAATCATGCTTATTCCTGAGTGGTGCACGTTTTGATAGTGAATCTTGGTATGCAGGTTGTATAGGTCCAAGTGGCAGTCACTATGTAAATATAAACGTTGTCACGCCCACTTTACCGCCCACAAATCAGTAAAAATGCTTTCGTATGGTTACTGTCGGCCAATGTGCAAAAAATGGGCATGGCCGCACTATATCTACGCCCACTTTTTCGAAATCTTGCTTATTCCTATACATATGTATGTATATACATATATATATACAGTCAACCCTGTTTTTGTGCGAATTTTTTTTTGTGCGATTTTATTTATGCGGTTTTTATTTTTATGCGATTTGTTTTGTGCGAATTTTTTTTTGTGCGAGTTGTGTTATGATATTTTTGTATGCGATCTTTTCTATGCAAAAAAAAACTCTGCACTAGCTGAAATTATCATTAAAAAGAGCAATAAAGAGAAAAGCGTAAGAGCAAAACGCAATTCTGAAGTTTTTGAAATGTCCAAAAAAAGCGCGAGAGATATTATTTTATGTCAGAGAAGTTATTGCAGAAGAGAGGTTGCGCGCATTTGAAACGTGAAATCTCCTAATTTTCGCTATGTGCAAGTTGTTCGCCCTAGTAAATTCGCAGCGAAGTTAGGTCAGTTATATATACTATACATATATTGCATCAGACGATTTCATTACATATTATGTCTTCTTATCAAGTACATATATTAGTTTTTAACCGACTTTCAAAGTGCGTATAGACATAATTTGTGACTTTTAATTTATTTTTTTAATATGCATTTTTTTAATGGAATAATTTTTCGTATTTTTCACATTTAAAATGAAGAATTAAAACTATATTTTTAACGTTTCCGTGTGTAATTTATTTATTTATTTGGCTTCGAGACCACTTTTTCGCTTTTTCATAGAATGTTTCCTAGGTGAGATTTTTTTTATGCGGTACAAAAAAACCGCATAAAAAAAATTTTCTTTATTAGATTACTTAAAGTTTTATGTTATAGCTGTTTATGAAGTCTCCGAAGAATTTTTTTTTGTGCGATTTTTTTTCTGCCGCACAAAAACAGGTTTGACTGTATATATTATATATAGAAGAAGAAGATTCGATAGATTGCACATTTTAAAAAAAAATATCAAAGCAAAAACGAATTTTTGTCATTTCGCGAGGAAACTGAACAAAAATTAAATAAGCATTGAAAATAGAAATTGCAATGTTAAAACAACTCCAACTGATGACGCTACTGACTTTGTAAAATACCACACAATTCGGCATCAGCTGTCCTGATATTCGAAAAAAGATGTTTGCATATAAATACACATAAAGAAAAAGTTAAGATATTTATCACCCTTCGCGCTTTGCTACGCCTTACTGAATTTTCTAGAACAGCACCCTCTGTGGTTCAAGATAAAGCAAAATACATAGCGCCAAAAGACTCACCGCAATCGAAAACCACTTATAAAAATCATACTTATCGGATGACTTGTTTTGAGTTTTTTTCGGTATTTGTACAACAGTACCCTCTGGTTTTAGAGATAGAATAAAAAAATAACGCCAAAGCCCTTTCCATACTCTATAATCAAATCCTATATATCCGATATACAAATTTTTATCTAAATCGGATAAGCGGTTTTTGAGTGTTTCATGATTTCTTAAGTGATTTGTACTACAGCACCATCTGGTGTTTAAGATAGCGCAGAAAAAAAGTCCAAGATACCCATCGTATCCGAAAACTCCTATGTAAAAATTTACACGCTAATCGGATGTACAGTTAGGAGTTTTTCGATATTTTTTAAACATTTGTACTGCAGTGTTCTCTGTTGTTCAATACAGAAAAAATAGATAAGTCATAAAAACTACCGTACCCGAAAATCTCTTAATACAAATTTTCATGTAAATCGGATGAATGGTTTCGGAGATAAATTATAATAACCTAATTCGTGGAATCCTATCGCAGCGCCACCTACCGAGTCCAATTGCGAATCTGAACCATCCAGGGATACACTTAAACACACACAAAAAATTTCATCAAGATCGGTGCAGCCGTTTGGGAACAGTTTAATAACATACACACGTACAAATTGTACAACAGCGCCCTCTACCTTTCGAGACAGAGCAAAAGAGATAACGCCAACACATTTTGCCGTACACGAAAATCCTTTAATAAAATTTTTCATCCAAATCGGATGAGCGGCTTTCTACTTTTTCACGATTTCTTAAGAGATTTGTACTACAGCGCTCTCAGGTGTTCGATATAGTTCAAAAAAGATAAGTCCAAAACAGTCAACATATTAGAAAACCCCTGTATACCAATTTTCATGAAAATCGTATAAACAACTTAGAAATTTTTTAAAATATTTGTACACAGAGCTCTCTGGTGTTCAAGATAAAACAGAGTAGATAAGTCATAAAAACTCACTATATCCGAAAACCTCTAAACAAATTTTCATACAAATCGGATGAACGGTTTCGGAGATAAACTATAAAAACAAAATGCCTTAAACACGATCGCAGCGCTTGACCTACCGGGTCCAATTATGAATCTGAACCATCCAGGTATTCACTTCAACACACACAAAAAATTTCATCAAAATCAGTGCAGCCGTTAAGGGACAGTTTAACCCTACGATTCATAACCGGGTACCCGTGTACCTTTTTTGACTTTAAAGTGCTGCTGTGCCTATAATTTTTGAGATATGGACATAAAACTCCGAATCATCAGAGATTTTGGCTAAACTAAGATTTAAATACCAAAAAATTCAAAACATTTTCAATATTTTCTTTAAAAAATGATTTTAAATGTTTTACCCCCATAAACACACAACCGGGTCCCCGGGTACCCTAATGCAATTCCTATGTAAATGCCTGACATGTAAATGAAAAAACGTTTTTTTGTGTTGTTTTTATTGGAAATAAATGTCTTTTTTATTTATTTTATCATATTTTATATATATTATATTATAATTCATCCGAATCACTATCGTTGTTATTGTGGCAATTGTAGCATTTAGTAATTGTTATGGCGTGCTCATCGCATATCGGCGTGCTACATATGCTGCAATTTTTTCTAGTTTTTCTTCTGCGCTTATTTGGAAGAAGGTTGCACATGTAGCACACGCCCGTATGTGCTTTTCTGCCCCTTTGTCGTGCTGACGGAGATGTTGACGGACCTGCAGCACAAAGCACACTCTCCAACGGCCTTCCGAGGATGCTTTCAATTGCATTTTTTGTTGAAAATTGGCGCACGCTTTGCACATTTGAAATTATATTTTCTATAACAGGAATGCACAGGTTTTCTGCCAGTTGACGCAGGAAATTCTTCCTGCGCGTCGTGGTGTATCGTGCAGTTGGATTATTTCCATAATATATGATGTGTGATGCAAATGCGCTCACATCAATGATGTTATAGAAAAATGCCATCGGCCATCTTCTTGTTTGTCGCTGGGTCGTGTATTCTTGGAGCGTTTGATCCATAACGTCCACCCCACCTTTTGTTTGGTTGTAAAAATTGATAATTTCTGGTTTCCCATTCTCGTCAATTTGTGCATCATCATGCATACTAGAAAGAAGGATGACCGAGTTGGACTTCCGCTGCTTATATGAGAGCAGTGTTACGTTGTCGTGGAAGCCAAATAAACTTGAACCAACGTCTTTTTTTTTGTCTTCTTTCATCTCCGCAGGGATGTAAGCTTTGTTGCGGCGGAGTGTACCCACAATGCTGAGCTTTTCTACTTTTAGTTGCCTAGCCAACGGCAGCGTCGTAAAAAAATTATCCATTGTGATATTTCGTCCGCTACCGTAGTATGGCCCAACTAAATCTCTCACCACTCTTTCGCCAACACCAACTTCACGACCAGTTTCTTGTTTGCCAGTATATATTTGGCCATGAAGTGGATATGAGTTTTTGGCATCGCAAATCCACCATACTTTTGTACCATATTTTGCTGGCTTCGAGGGTATATATTGTGTGAATTTGCTTCTACCACGGTATGGATATAATTGTTCATCAATGGTCAAATATTCTGATGGCACATAATATCTGGCAAGATTTGCATTGAGCATTATCCAAATATCGCGAATTGGCGCCGCTTTGTCTTGATGCTGCCGCTCTACCCGTGTTCTGGGGTCGTCAAACCGCATAAAACGCAGCAAATCGAAAAACCTGTTTATTCCCATGGTGGCACGGAATATTGGGTGAGCCTGTGACGTCCACAAATCTCTTGCGTTTTCGTCATTAGAATGATTTGTGCCAGCCATCAAAATCATTCCAATGAACGCATTAATTTCGTTGATTGTCGTGTCTTTCCACTTCAACTGACGTCTATTGGGATTCGCTTCATTGTACGCATTATATGTGGCATGCGCTTTTCTATTTGTGTGGCGCACTATTATATCCACCATTTTCACTGTGAGGTATGATTTGAAACACTGCAAAGGCGTCATATTTTCAGTTATCCGCGCTGGACCACAGCGGTCTCTGAATATATTCTGGCTTCTCACTTGTTGGCAACTACGTGGTGTTCGCTGCCATTGTGTGCCGTCACGTGCAGTCATGTAGTCTGCTGGGTTTGTTGTTGGTGCATCTTCTGCTGGGTTTGTTGTTGGTGCATCTTCTTGCATAGCATCATCTTCACTTTCGTCATCAAATAAAATTTCCTCTGGTGCGTCAATAGCAGCTGCAATTTCGTTTGCGTTGTCAACATTCAAATCTTCATTCTCTGATTCCGAAACTTCGCCAGTATAGGACACATTTCCTTCATTTTGGTCATCCACAGGGTCCACTTCAAGGTCCTCATCTTGAGTCACTTCCTCAAATAAACTTTGAATATATGTGCTTCTTGCTTCATCACTCAAATTCCAGTATTCCCTTGAAGACAAATATCGGTCGTTGCGGCTCATTTTACACCAACTTCACTGTTCAAATATTCAACACAGAATGACGAAGCAAATGAAATATTTCAATTTTACGACACAAATGAACATCTGCTATCTAATTCAAAAGCAATTAAGCAAGTAGGTACCGAAAATAAGCAGAATAAGCAAATAAACAACCCTTACATAAAACCAGTTTCTGCCTACTTGTGTCGCTTTAGGTACTTATATACGAACAGAAACCAGTTTTTTTTCCAAATATCAAATTTGTACAGTTGAGAACGCAAAATATAATCAACAACAAAAATATTTACAGAAAAATATTATTTTATTTCAATAAACGCAAAACAACCTACTTCGGGTACACGGGTACATGGTTATGAAATTAAAGGAGTTTTGCTGGTTATGAATCGTACGGTTAATAACATACACACGTACAAATTGTATAACAGTGCCCTCTAGTTTCGATAAGGAGCAAAAAAGATACAACCAGAACCCTTGGCGTACTCGAAAATCGCTATTTACAAATTTTCATCCAAATCGGATGAGCGGTTTTGGAGCTTTTCACGATTTCCTAAGATTGATGGCGCTGCGATCGTGTTTAAGGCATTTTGTTTTTATAGTTTATCTATCAATTGTTTTGGCGTTGTCTCTTTTGCTCTGTTTCGAAAACTAGAGGGCGCTGTTGTACAATTTGTACGTGTGCATGTTATTAAACTGTTAATTTTGTATTTCCGATTTACATGAAAATTTGTATTTAGGGGTTTTCGGGTACGGTAGTTTTAATGACTTATCTATTTTGTTCTATATTGAACACCAGAGAGCACTGCAGTTCAAATGTTTTAAAAATGTCGAAAAACTTATATAGGAGCTTTCGGATACGGTGGGTGGGTTTTTTCTGCGCTATCTTAAACACCACATGGTGCTGTAGTACAAATCACTTAAGAAATCATGAAACACTCAAAAACTGCTCATCCGATTTAGATAAAAATTTGTATATAGGATATATAGGATTTGATATCGAGTATGGAAAGGGCTTTGACGTAATTTTATTATTTTATCTCGAAAACCAGAGGGCTGTTGTACAAATACAGCAAAAAACTCAAAACAACTCATCCGATAAGTATGGTTTTTTATGAGTGGTTTTCGGGTGCGGTGAGTCTTTTGGCACTATGTATTTTGCTATATCTTGAAAATACAGTAAGGCGTAGCAAAGCGCGAAGGGTGATAAATATCTTTTTTTCTTCTTTGTGTGTATTCATATACC
The DNA here is from genome assembly GCA_914767935.1 of Coremacera marginata. NCBI lineage: Eukaryota > Metazoa > Arthropoda > Insecta > Diptera > Sciomyzidae > Coremacera > Coremacera marginata. The sequence continues at coordinate 127,206,171 of OU612045.1, read as the reverse complement.
ACTATTTTTTTTTCTCAAATCAGGACAGCTGATGCCGAATTCTGTGGTATTTGAGTACGCATCAACACATGCACAAGTCAGTTGCGTCGTAACCCTATAGGAACAAACTAACTTGTTTTTAAAAACAACTAATTAAAAAACTAATTTAAAATAAACCAGTATATGAACTACTTTGAATTATATTAAGGCGGCATCCACTTCAATTCTAAATAGTTTTTAGTGCATTATATGAAGTAATTGAAATACTACTCAAAAACAAGTGATTGATAAACTACTTTGAATTATATTAAGGCGGCATTGTAATTTATTAGATTACAAGTTTATATATATTTAACCATGTTATTTCATCAAATATTATTAACTTTAGGCCATCAGTAATAGTTGTCAAGTGATTTATTTTAAAGTAGTTAAAAAATAATTTAAATTTAACTAATTTAACAAGTAGTTGAAAATATATGCAGACGAAAGTCAATTGACTTATTTAGCGGACATCACCATACAAAATATGTTAGTTCGTTCTATGGAAAAAAGTCAGAATTTCAACTAGTTGTGGTTGACAAAAAACTACTTTTTCAACTACTTTTAAATTAGCTGATTTTCCTACAGGGAAGTTAACGTTGTTTTGACATTTCAATTTCTATTTTCAATGCTTATTTAATTTTATTCAAAATTCGTTTTTGCTCTGATTTTTTTCAAAAATATGCAATCGATAGAATACAACATAAAACTTGAAAATATATCTTTGCAAGCGATCGATATCCCTAACTTTTTCTCATAATTCTCAGATGTTGAAGCTACATTTTGCTCATATCGCCGAAGTTACCGGTTTGAAAGATGCACACAAAATTCCTTCTAAAGTTTGTGAAAAGTTTTTCAAATCGACGAATTAAGTCGAAAAATATTTATATCAACTCCCGATTTAAGCCGGGTATTCAGCTAGTTTTATATATATATAGATAGATAGATAACAACAATCAATTAAAATTTTTTAACAATCACAAATTCAAAATAATATTTTTCAGCAGAGGAAATACAACATGAATCTTCATGCAAGTCAACAATACAAACAGTACAACAATAACAATTACAACAATAATACCAATAACAACAACAACAACAACAACTACTCTAGATGGTATGTACACCAACAAAGAACATAACGAAAACATGTCTAAACAAAAATTTTTTTGTTCATTCAAGACCTAATTGCAACAACAGTTTCCAAATAAATAGACAAAAAAATAAATTTCGTAGAACAGGAAATAGTCAAACAAATAATTCAATTCAAAGCGTTGGTAACAATAATCACAATTTATATAACCAAAACCCAAATTTTGTTCGAAATGAACCTCCGATTGAAACAATGGAGATAGGTGTGATAATAATCCAAATTTTCAATTTGCCATTCAAGAAAATGACCTTACAAAGTAATACACACACATATTAAAAAATTAAAAATTAGCATTGACAAACATTGAGCATTGACACAGGTGCAGAGTTTTGCATAATAAACCCGAATATATGCCACCCAAAATGGAAAGTAAATTCATCTATTTTACATTAAGTGTTTTGAATCGAAATGTTTCAGCAAATATTCAATACAGTATACTATTTTTTAATGAGTTTAATAAGCACAATTACTTTGTTAGTTTTCTCGAGTTTTAATTCCACAATTATTTTAATGGCATAATAGGCAACAATATACTTTTTCATTTAAATGCAATAATTAATTATAAGACTAAAAGTTTGATAACAGAAAATGCTTCATTACCAATTTATTTCAGCGAGGAAGAAGAGTTAAGTCTAAGCGATTATTTAAAAAACGGACATTTGCAAATACTTGCCTATGAAGAAGAAAAAGAAGACAATGAATAAATAGTTTATTTTCTAAACATTTAAATTTAACAGATGAAAAATTTTTAAAAAGCGTTTTAAATAAATACAGTGATCTATTCTACAAAGAGGGGGATAAGTTACCTTTTACTAGAGATAATCAACACAGAATAAGAACAAAAACCGATATTCCAACATATAGCAAACTTTATAGATACCCTGTAGTTCATCGCGAAGAAGTTGATCGACAAATACAAGACATGTTAGCGCAAAACATAATTGTCCCCAGTAGTAGTCCTTATAATTCGCCACTGTGGGTCGTACCTAAAAAAACCGATAGTAGTGGAATACCAAAATGGCGAATTGTAATTGACTATCGTAAATTAAATGACCAAACAATTGATGATAGGTTTCCAATTCCAAATATTGAGTCGATATTTGATAAATTAGGAAAGTATTCTTATTTTAGCACAATTGATCTTGCAAAAGGCTTTTATCAGATTGCAGTTCATCCTGATGACAGAGCCAAAACCGCTTTTTCAACTGCAAATAGCCATTATGAATTTACACGAATACCATTTGGCCTCAAAACGGCGCCTGCAACATTTCAAAGATTAATGAAATGTTGAAAAACTAGTGAACCAGTTTTGCAATCACCAGATATCAATAAGAAATTTACGCTAACAACAAACGCATCTCAATTTGCTATTGGCTCTGTTTTAAGCTAAAATGGTCACCCAATAAGCTTTGCGTCTCGTACTTTATCGAATCATGAAATTCGATATTCGACTATTGAAAAGGAAACTCTTGCTGCTGTATGGTCTGAAAAGCATTTCCGCACTTACTTATATGGTCGAAAATTTTTAATACAACCGTATCATAAGCGTCTTACGTGGTTGCATAACCTCAAAGAACCGAACATGAAACTGAAACGATGGAAACTTCTTCTCAGTGAGTATGATTTTGATATAAACTACATAATGGGTAAAGATAACGCAGTTGCAGATAGTTTAAGTAGATATTTGAAAATAGATAACCAAAATTGCGACAAGGGAAATATGTTTATAAATCAAAGAATTGAAGATAGCTTATGCTCTGAGGAAGTTGAAGAAAGTCTCGATATACACTCGATATACGGTGCACAGTGCACTTGAAGATAATCTGAACTTTATTTATATAACATAAAAATGTATTAATTATTACAAAAATCAAATATATTTAAGTTAGGAGAATATGAAAGAGTTTTTACAAAGATTGTACACAAAAAGTGTCACAACCATATTATTGCAACAGAGCAATCTAATCTAATACAAATCATGCAAAGAGTGTTAATACACAAAGGGATAATGTGTATATTTTGTGAAAACGATAAATTATTTCTGGAATTTCAAGATATATGGGTTACATTTTTTCAAAAAAGTAATCTGATGGTATTGAGCTCTAAGGAAAGCTTTCCGAAATCCTAGATTAAAATAATATGTTAACGATTATACAAAAGGAACATCTTCGAAACAACCATAGGGGAATACTAGAAGTATTTTTTGAATTTTAGACCAATGTTTTTATTCCAAACTTTACAAAATGATATCTTCGGTTATCAATAATTGCGAAATTTGTAATATTGTTAAACACGACAGGAAACCTTTAAAAATTCCTTACCAAATAACAGAACTCCGACCCATTTTAATGATGTAGTTCATATAGATATTTGGTTTCCATACAGAAATAAAATGTACCTAACTACTATTGATAAATTTTCTAAATAGGCCACATTTCATAAACTCAACGATTGAAATTGGATAGCTTTTTTAGAAGCATTAAAGCAACGCATACAATTTTTAGGTAAAATGGATAAACTTGTGGTTGACAATGAACACTGCATTGTACACAGTGCAGTTAATTTGTTTTTGAATAACAAAACATTGGCACACATTCAACGACACCATATTCGAAGACTGGTAACTCTGACATTGAACGTTTACATGGCACTTTAAATGAACATCTTAGAATAATGGAAGCAGATAAAGAAAGAAAGGCATTAGATTTACAAAACAAACTTTTAAATAAAATATTTAACTTTTACAATAATACAATTCACTCTTGCACAAAAAAGACCTATTGATTTTATAATAAAAAATTTCGATCAACAATCTACATATACCAAATTTGTGTAAAGAATATGAACAAAAAAAAATTCAAAGAATATCTAAATTAAACCAAAATAAAGATCATGAATCAAACCAATTAGAAAATATTGTAAATAATAGACAAATTTATAAAAATAAATCTAAATATATGAAACTTGATAAGTTTCAACGTGAAGGAAATTATGTTATAGATACTTCTAACAATCGTAAAATAAAATATTATAAATCTCAATGGAAAAGAAGATATAAATTACAAAATAATTAATATTCTATACTTTTTAGTTGTTTAGAACTAACTTAAAAATCACTAAATTAAACGCATAACAAAATAGTATGCGAGGCCGCATATATTTTATCGGCGGGAGAAGTCACATATTGAACTCACTTATACTTTTACTTATTCTTTATAATACTTTATACTACACTTAATACTCTTTATTTGATCTTTTGCTAATCTCTTTTATTATAATCGTTATTCTCATTATCTTAAGTTATCTCTTACTTATTCTAACTGTTATTTATTCTTAATTCTCTCTTCTCTTAGTTTTTAACTTTAACCTTAATCTTAAGTTCCTAGCAAGTAAGGATACATTTTATTGTTATTTATTTGAATGCTAAGCACATATGGCTTTATAGAAATTAATATTAGACAAAATAAATATGATACAATTAATTTATGTTCAATTAAATTTTATAAAAATGTAAAATTGTCAGTATTTCAGGTATATACAGTTGCAATCAGGTTAGCTTCTTAGTAGTAAATAGAATGATTGATTAGAGCGGGGCTCCCATATGCCAGGCTAGACGGACGAGGTCGAGCTCATACATATGCTAGGCAAGACAGACGAGGTCTTACTCTAGATAATCAAAATATATTTATAGCGTGTATATTAATAGAAATATGGATTAGAGCACAGCTCACACATGCAAAGCTAGTCGTACGGCGTCAAACCGGCATATGCCACGCGAGACGGACGTGGTCTCGCTCTGGATAGTCATATTAAACTACACAGCTAGATTGTATAAGTTGTTACCAAACATCACAGGAAAATATAAAATATCCTTGGAAAGCATGATCCAGATTAGTGGCGGTGCTGCAGATAAATTTAATTGAGTAAACGGATTGATTTAAAGAAATTGCATCTGAAACAAAATTAAAGTCCCCCAAGCGCTTCTGAGTGGTTCGTTTTGCAAGTAATTAGTTCTACAAAAGATCATGTAAAGTAACTCAAAAGATCTTCTAGGTCTGAGAGGAATATTAAAGTAAATTTTGCTTAGGAAATATTGACTGTCTACACATCCATGTAAAAGTTTGAAAATCCAAGTAGCATTTAGTATAATTCTCCGATTATTTAAAGTAGGAAGATTTAAAAGTTGCAGACGACATTCATAAGGGCGTAGGTGATAATTAAAATTGCAGTAAAGATGGCTTAAACAGAACAAAAGAAACTTTTTCTGTGTTTCGTTGTGTTCTATTGCATAAATAAGATTCAATCCATCTTACAAGTGTTGTGGGAAATCCAGCAAGAGATAGCTTTAAGACTAAGAGTGCATGATTAACAACATCAAAAGCTGTACTAAAATCTGTGTATATAACATCAGTCTGTAAACCTTTTCCAAAATTCTCAATGGTTTTGGAAGTAAATTTAAGTAGGTTTGTAACCGTAGATTTTCCTGAAACGAATCCATGTTGGAGTGGAGACAATAAAGATTTAACACTATGTGATAATTGTGAAGTAATGATTGCCTCGAAAAGCTTCGGCAAAGCGCTTAATTTTGCAATTCCACGATAGTTATCGATTAAAGACCTGTTACCAGACTTGTGCAACGGAATAATAAAAGACGACTTCCAGGCAACTGGAAAATAGCAAGATTTTAATGAAGAAGAAAAAAGCAAAGTGATTGGAGTTACTAATTGATCACAGCAATGTTTTAGTATACATGACGGTATATTGTCGGGACCACTTTTATATGACGTTTTAAGATCTTTTAAGTATGATAAAACCGTGTTAGTATCAATTATTGGGAGACAAATATCCCCAGATTGAACACTAAATGGATAGCTTAGATTATCATAGGATGAAGATGAATAGGTCGTTTTGAAAAAGTCAGCGAAAATATTACAAATGATATTCTCGCTATCTGATTCAACAGTTTTATATTTCGTAAAAGAAGGATAGGAATCAATCTTGCGTTTTGTGTTGAAAAAGTACCAGAATGATTTAGCATCAGATTTGATGTTTAATTTTACTTTTATTAAATAAATATCGTAAGATTGCTTGCATAATTGACGATACTTGTACTTAATAGAGGTATAAGAACCAAAATCTGTAATGCTATGAGTTTTTTGAAATTTTTTGTAATGCATGGATTTTAAGTTTCTTAATTTTCTCAGTTCTTCAGTAAACCATACAGGACCAGATGCTAAACGGGCTTTTCTCTGTGGTACTGATGATAGAAAACAATCATTGAGAGTTCTATTAAAATATCCAGTTAGTATTAGATATATTGTTTTCTAACAAAACATAATTGGTTCTTTTAAAATTTAACTCAGCAGGAGGTTGAGCAATACGATTCTTTACAGATTGTTTAGGAAAATTAAGAGCGATTTCTTAAGTTGGATGGTACGGATCTTCAGAGAGCACGAGTGGATCTGCCCTTGAAACTGAAATAATATTGCTGTCGTCAAAATGTAAGAGATCTAACAAACGGCTATTCTTGTTAAAGTGGCTGTTTAATTGAAAAAGTCCTTGACTTGAAAGCTCATTTAAAAATGAATTAGCAGATAAGCATTCAGACGAAGGCAATAATATTGCAGGGTTTTCGGTGCAGCAGTTCCAAGCGACACTTGGAAGATTAAAGTCACCCGTTACTAGAATGTGATCATGAGGCTGAAGTTTTAAACACACTTTATTTATCGAAACCAAATGTTTCAAATATACCTCTACGTTGGAAACAGGAGGAATATATGAACATGTTGCATAAAGATTTAACGAACCATACTTTAAAAGAACACAACAAAATTCAATATCAGATGCCTCAGGAATTATTATTTCTTGTGAGAAATAAGAAGATTTAACTGCAATTAAAACTCCACCGCCATTAAAAGAATAACCAGCAATAGCGTTTCTATCTTTGCGGCAAATATTGAAATTATTAGATAGAATTTCATTATTTAGAGTGTTAGGCTTAAGCCAAGTTTCACTGAAAACAATTATGTCAAGAAATAGGGTGTTGCTTAAAATATGTAAAAATTTTAACTTTGTATTTAATCCTCGAACATTTTGGTATAAGATAAGGAATGCAAGGTAACAATCTAGTTTTTTTGTTTAGTAGTACGAACAGGTAAAGTAGCCAGTGAAGTTTTAGGTTGTGATCTAGGAATATATTCGTGGAACAACGTATGTTCAGGTCAAAAACCTTGATCTAATACCGTATTAAAGAGATCCCTAGGCAAATTTATTTTAAAAGAAGATACAGTGCGCTCATATGAAAACTTGAATTTGTAAACCGAAATATTCTTGTTAAAAGGATTCAATTTAGAGTTTATATGATGTAAAACGTCTTCTTCGGATGTATCAAGAGCAAAACGAGACACAAATATAGATCTAGAAGGCTGGACAACCACAAGTTCTTTACAAGACGGCAGAATAATGCTTTTTTTCAATATTTGTTTTGGTATAGCACCAGTTAAAACCGAGCTCTTAACGGACGTTGAAGGAATAGTATTAGTAGCAGTACAGGCTTCAGCATAAGTTTTTTTCTTACCAGAATTACCCGGAGAATCATCACTTACGACTATAGTTGGTACTACTTCAGAAGACTCAACCGGATGTTAATTCAGATCAGCTGATGCAGCCTTATTATTAGAGGCAATATATTCAACATTTTGATCTTTATTTACAGACTCAGCTGATTGCGCCTTGGAAGGATAGTTCAAAACAGGTAAAATTAAAATTAAATTATTATTTTTATTAACAGACGGATGCATGGATATAGCACCAGGCTTAGCAGATTTAGCAGAACATCGAAGATTCATGGGTGGTCGTTTTGGTGGCTTATGGGAAACAGAAGCTTCATCCATGATTTTAAATTTATTGAACAAATCTTCAAAATCAGCCAATCTGGCTTGAGCCGCCACCAAGACCTTAGACACCTCTAAAAAGCCTCTTCTTGATTGCCTTATAAGCTTTAAAATATCTACATCAGTAGATCTGCAGTCTATACAAGACCAACGAAGTCCTTTACTTTCATTGAGTGCATCAAAAATTCTCGCATTCAATGCTGCACACTTTACATAAAAAAAAGCATCACACAACCAGCAATTAACTAGCTGGTCAGATTCACCTTTTACAGTGCAGTTGTGAAAATTGCAGTACATTTTTAATGAAAGAAATAAAATTTACAAAAGTGTACTAAAAAGTTCAATAAAAGTACTTTGGCAACTCTATTTCAATGACAGTTTGAGAATTAAACAAATTGTTTATCAAAACAGTTTGAGAAGCACCAGCGACAAAATAGTGAGCTAGTGTCAAAGTGCAACTGAAATTAAAAACCAAGTTTCACTCTCGCATCAACAATCTAAACATAAAGTTGTTGTTGGTAGATAATAAACAAACTGAAATAATAAGAAATATGTATATTTATATATAGTATGAAAACAAATATTTAAAAATGGATTTTCAGCTTTTTAAGCGATGAAAAACAGGAACAATAAAGATGAGGATCCTCAGCAATGTTAAGCAAACCCACTCATATTATTTTTTGCTTAATAATTTCACGACAATTAACAAATTTAAATTTATTTCAAGAGCACGAATAAAAAATACAACTAAGAAAAACAGTATTGCAAGACGAACAGTATTGCCAGATGAAGGTCATTTGTAAATTTCAGTTTATAGACTTCTTTTAACAAATAAAGACCAGTTTTCAAACCTTTATAACTGTCTCTAACCAGCCATCAGCTCCAACAACGGCAACCATCAACTAGCCATCCAACAACAAAAATTATGGTGTCATGTTTTCCAGGCACCAGTGGCGAGAAAACGATCTCAATTTGTTCGTGAAGGACGGATTCGAGTTGGCTGCGAACGAAGGTTGACATATTTCTTTTGATGCTAAAAATCAAAAATTAATTTTAATTAAATTGACTATTTGTTAAACAAAAAAAAAAAAAAAAAAATATTAAGTGTTTTGAGTTTTGTAAATACAAATGCAGCTTGTCTCGCTGTGAAGGTTGTTATGTTGCTGTGAAGCTGTTGGATCTGGTCTGTTTGAGGCAGAAAGAGTCTGCGCCTTTGACTTTCGGCTGCTAGCTGCCGCAAAGTTGGCCATTATTCAACAATTGTGTATGGTTTTGGATTTAATAAATTTGGTGATTCTGCTACGTGCTGCGAAGCATCAGTTATTTTCGCCTGCGGAGGCCTAGCTACTGACGTCGCTGCAGTGGTCGGCGGTGGTGCTCTGGGCACAAAAAAAGAGGGAACCCATCAAAAAAAGCGCAATTTTAACGAAAAGCGCGGGAATTTCATGAGAGCAAACAAAAATGACAACTATAAGTTTTTCAAAATTATGAAGGCTGCAAAGATGATAAGCCCAAGGAAATCAGAGGCAGCGCAGCAGCTGGTCACTCTTTCATCTAGCGCTCATCCACCAACAAGCAATATGAATTTTGATTGCTCACTGACGCAAAACAAGGCAACTAATGATGCTGTTATGATGGAGCTAGAAAGTTATAATCTAGCCGAAGCGATGAATCATTACTGGCAAGAGGTCTCTAAGAGAACGAGGTCAAGGCGATCATCATATAGCAGCGTATCCTTGAACGAAGACTTCCCCCCAAAAAATTACAATCGCTATGCAATTTTCAACGAGCTCAAAATTAAAAAAAATGTGTGCAGCAGAAACAGTCGCAAGCTGAGGCGCCACAGACACAAGCGAAGTTACCAGAAAATGTAGCAAAAGATCAAGCTAAGATTGGAAACTCAGAGAACAATGACGTCAACTCTAATATTAGAGTTGGACAAGGAATGAGGGGTAAGTTCTGCCCCCCTATTTTCATTAGTAATATAGATATACGTCAGCTAGTTGGGGATTTACGCGAGAAAAATGTCGTTTCAAAGTCAATTCGGGTAGAGAGACCCATAGAGCCCTCCTCGAAATAATAAGAGATAGTCCTGGCATACAGGCCTAATCATTCACGCCTAAGCCAGAAAAAAGTGTGCATTTAATTTTAAGAGGATTGTCCTCAGATTACGAAGAGAGGGAAGTTCTTGAAGAACTGCTTTTTGTGCTCTCGGAGGGGGTTGAGAAAGTTACAAATTTCTCAACCGCTCGCTCCAAGAGAGAGAAGATTAGGCATGGCCTGTTTTTGGTGAAACTCCCAGCGGGTAAACAGCCTTCCGAGGTAACCAAAATAAGATACATTTTTAACACGCAGGTATCCTGGGAAAGGCCTAAAGGTAATTCTGGTCCTGTGCAAAGCAGACGTTGTCAAAAATTTGGGCATATGGCAAAAAATTGTGCCAGCGATTTCCGGTGCGTCAAATGCAACAACATGCATTCTCCGGGAGAATGTAGTGTATCTAATGAATCTGGCCTTAAACCATCCTGTGTGAACTGCAAGAGGGACCATCCTGCCAACTATCGTGGCTGTGAAAGCTATAAAGACTACTCAACTTATAGAAAAAATCTTGTCCAAAAAATGAGATTAAGATCAAATCGTAGGGTGGAGGAGGTTCTGTTTACTCCAAAAGCACCACCTCCGCTTACCACCGCCAGCCACTTTAGAGGACAGGATGGTCCCTCTTCAGCTCTATTGAATGAAAGCAGAGGTAAAAATAATGCCCTTAGCCAGTTTTTTAATTTGTTCAAAGATTTATTTGCCCTTAGTGTCCAAAGTCTCTTGAGTAAAATTGGAAAATTTATGAGTAACATTAATAATTGTGCCACGGTGCAAGAAAAAAGAATGAGTTATTTAGAACTTCTAAATGAAATAATTTTGAATAATAATATCTGTTAATTTTATAACTTTCAACGTTGCTTCGTTTATTGAAAGAAGCAGGAGAGTGGAATTTCAAAAGATTTTGGAGGCCAATAATTGTAACATAGCATTCTTGCAGGAAACACACCTGAACTGTAGGCACAAAGTTTATCTGACTGGGTATAATTTTCTGAGGAATGACCTTCACCAAGGAGTAGCGATCGCGATTAAAAATAATATTAAGTATGAGGCAGTTAATATATCCAATCTAAATATTGCCGGTTTGTTTGTTACGATCAAAGTAATGATGAGAGGAGCAGTCAGGAGGCTGCTCGTCGGTTCTATTTATGTCCCTACCAATAGTAGACCCGAGTTCTTACTTGAAGATCTTAACCATTTTGTGATTTCTTCTCATCTTATCAACAGACTAGCTAATAATTTTTCTTTAAAAATACTGTCAACTTTTTCGGATCACTATCCGGTCATCCTTAACATAAACATCGAACCAGTAGAGCTGCCTAGTGTGGAATTTAACTCAGGAAAGTCTTTTAAGAATACAGACTGGTCAATCTTCAGAGACGATTTGGACTCAAAATTGTTCGACAACTTCCCTTCTCACTTCTGTAATCTTTTGAATGAGGACATTGATTATTATATTAATTCCTTTAATAAAATCTTATTGGACACTTTGGATAGGCACTCTGCAAAAGTTACTTCCTTTAAAAAATATTTAAACTTGCCAAAGGACATTGAAAAATTGTTCAGAGCTAAACACATTTCGCAAAAACAATTAAAACGTATTTATCATAACAATTATAACAGAGTGAGTAGGGAATATGTTGAGCTGTCTGGCAGAATTTCGCTTCTTAAAAAAATCATCAGTGATAAGGTTAGGATATGGATCAACGTCCAATTTAGAAAGAGACTAAAAGGTATAGTTCCTGGACCAAATGCTTTTAAAGAGGTATTTAAAATAATTGGCCGAAAGAAGGCTTTTAGCTGTGGCAGGATCGTAGTGAATGGCAATACGATTTCCGATGAGCAGGAGATAATTATGGAATTTGAAAACTATTTCAAAAATGTTTTTCAGGAACGAATTCCAGATTTTGATGAAAACTTGATAAGCGAGGTTGGAGATGCGGCCCGGGCTGCTAGATCTCAGAAGCCACAACATATATTCATTTTTGACAGCTCCACATCGGCGCTATCGCCACCTCCAACAGGATTCTTCACAAATCAGGGAGAGATTACTGGCATCCTGCTCAGGTTAAGAGCTAAGAGATCTAGCGGTCCTGATCGAATCTCTAACTTTGCATTGAGAAAGATTTCGCATTTTGCTGTTAAGTTTCTTACAATCTTGTTCAACAATTGCATAAATAACGGTTATTTTCCCTTAATATGGAAAAAAGCAAGAGTCTTGCCATTGTTGAAAAAACAAAATGATTTTCTTCTGAATAGTTTTAGACCAATTTCACTTCTTTCAAATGTGGGGAAGATTCTTGAGAGAGTAATAATGTTGAAACTGGAGTCTCCCGAGGTCATTCCATGCGAATATATCTCTGACTTTCAATTTGGATTCAAGCGAAAGCATTCCACAGTTCATGCTCTCTTGAAAGTGCATAATGATATCACTGTTGGTTGAAGAGAAAAAAGATGTATGCTTGTTTTATGGACGTGGAGAAAGCTTTTGATAATGTGTGGAGAGAGGGGCTGCTCTATAAGATAATCAGATTGAATTTTCCAACTCAAATTTTCCATTTATTAGACAGCTTCTTAACGGATAGGAAGTTTTTCATTCAAATTCAGGAAACTTGTTCTAACACTTGCGACACATTGAGCGGAGTTGCTCAAGGCTCAGCAATGGGACCCAAGCTGTTTAATATTTTTATGTACGATGTTCCACACATTTATGAAATCGACAACATTCCTACTTCCACCGGAATTCTTTTTGCGGATGACACATTTGCTTATGCAAAAGATGACTATCCAGTCAACGCTCTTCGAAAGCTTGAAATTCATATTGCTAAAATCAACACCTTTTATAAAAAATGGGGAATTAAAATTAATAATCAAAAGTCTGAGTGTATTTGTTTCCGTAATGCTAGCGGTAAGGGAAAGGAAGGAGCGGTGAGCGAGAGCCGTAATGTGTCTTTGAGAATCGATAATAATTGTATCCCTTTAAAAAACTAGATTAAGTATTTGGGAATTAATTTCAGCGTCTTACTGAAGTTCAAAAACGAGTATTGAAAAGGCCAGAAAAGTCGCTGGCATTCTTACACCTTTGCTCTGTAGTGACAGTCTCAAGAAAAAAACTAAAATCCTTTTGTATAAAACCTTAGTAAGACTGGTCATACTTTATGTCTTTCCCTGTTGGTTTACGATCTCGCCTACAGTTGTCAACGAAATGGAAAACTAGAAAGAAAAATTTTAAGATATTGTATTAATATGAGCTATCAGGCTCGTTATAAAAGGTTTTCAAATAAAACTGTGTATAACGAAGCGAATATCACACCAAGTATAGGCAACGCTACTTCTCTTATGAAAAAATTTATAACTAATGTGAGTCATTCTGAAAATGCAATTATCAGGGATATCTTCTCTTCGCAATCGGACATACCGTGGTCATCCACGACTTATAAATCGCCAATAGGTATTATGTTAGAGGATCTCGAGGCGGGCCCTGATGGTTCTCCCTTAACTTTCTTTTTGAAATCCACACCTGGTCATAACCGTGGATAATATTAAAAGTTTCTTCTTTTATTATTTCATTGTATACATACGTGCTGACTTTATGTAATGAAAATTGGAGGACGAAATTTACTTTTCATTATCTTTATATCGCTAGTCATGTTATATTAATGATTATTAATATCTTCTTTTATATATGTTTTTTATCTGTTTTCATTATTATATTGAATAATTTTACCATTTCTTTTGTTCTATTTTACATTTAATGTTGTGTTAATGTATAATGACTAATTAGTTGTTAAAATGCAAGCCTAATCTTGCCATATTAATAGTTTATTTTTATTAAAGATTTTTCCTGAATACTTTACATTCTTATTCTTATTCTATAATTGCAGTGTATATAATTTTGTTATAATGTATAAGAAAAAGTAAAGCAGAGCTACTTTATGATTTGTACTATCAATATCTAATATATTTAATTTTGTTTCTTAATTATCATCAGTTGAAATTGTTTTCACAAACTTTTGTGTATTCGTATTATCGAAAAGTATTGTTAATTGAACATTTAAACCAAATACTGTCCTTTTCTATCGCTTTGCAATTATAACTGGGAAAGTAGCAACGACTTTGTATATAGCTGCTAGCCCAACATGTTCATTTGAACATGTTATTGTCGTTGTCTCGCTTTGTCTTATGTAGTTTTAAGTAAATTGTTCGTTTATTAATTTACTTAATAGTATATCTGATGTGCAGGCCATACATTACAGCCGCTAAGTTAACAAGAAAGAAAATGTTTATATTCTCATGTATTATCGTTTTTAAAAAAGACTCAATAAAGTACAATACAATACAATACAGGCACCAGTGGCACACAAAAAAAAAACTGCAACACTGCATATTTGTGTTCATTGGCTTGACCGTGAATTGTTGACTGCGGACACCTGCAGCTGCATTTTTGTGGAGTCAACAAATTGAATGTTGGAAAACATTAACTATAGTTTTTATTTTTGTATTTATCAGATTTAATTGTAAATATGCTTTTGTTTATATCAAACTTAAAGGTGTTGGTGTTAGTTAGAACTCATATGTATATTAATGTAAATTAATTGTTGGAATTAATAATATTATATGCATATTGATTAGTTGAATGCAGAGAATTTAAATAAGCATTATTTTTCAATAAAACCTATTGAGTTGTTTTCAACAAGTAAAACGATTAAGGTCTTTTTATTCTAGTGAACCAGTAAAGCCGTTAAAAAACAAATCAAGTTGTGCACAAGTACCAAGAGCTTGGGCACAAGGAGAATTAATTCAATTAAATAGCAAAATCGTGTGTACAGGTTCATGTGCCTAGATACAAAAAGCGGTAATCAAATCAGTTTTATCGCGTAAATAAGAAACATTGGTGACCCTGACGTGATCACGCCAAAGTGATTCACGAAACTACTAATCCCAGTTGCATAACCATCAACAGTGGCCATGGCCAATTTTACCAAGTTTGTGCAGAAGCAACTCAAACGGGTAACGAGATTCAACAGCTCATCAGGAACGTGAAAAAGGACTCATCGGAGAGGAAAACTTTGGCCTACTATCAAGAGCGGGCAAGGCGCCTTGAAAAAGCCTGGTTAAAATTTGAAGAAGTGGATAATTATATTCGTCGTCTCGATAAACCACCATTAGACCACGAATATTTCACATCAGAATACTATAACCAAATAGAGAATCTAGTACAACAATATTAGGAACTATTTGCGGCGGAAATAACAAGAACGGCACACGAAAAAAGTGATGCTAGCAACGAAATGTCCATACCATCAAGAAGTGTATCAAAAGATACACAAGAAAAAGCAGAAACGCCCGGTGATGACATCTTAAGATTACTACACCGTCAATCTGTGACATTCGCTTCAATTCGCCGATTCGTGTCAACATTAACAACAGTAAACAAAAGCCAACCAGCTCAATACTTCGATGTCAAATTGAAGACATTAAACCATCTCTGGCAACAATGTGAAGATGCAAGCGATATGGGAAATCTGTGAAGACCCGGAAACATCAGGGTATAATATTAATGAATATCTGGAAATGAAGAACTTGGTTCAAGAGCACGCAATCAATTTATCAATTCAATCAAAACGGCGAGTCAGCCAGTACGCAACGAATTTAACAGACTAAATATCAACCGAAAATCCAGTGCAATTACCTAGAATCTCTATACCCAAATTTGATGGTAACTATATTAACTGGCGCCAATTCTACGAGTTATTCAACGAAATGGTCTATAAAAAGGCGATGCCAAACATACAAAAGTTTTTGGTACCTTAACCCTCTAACGTTCAAAATTGATCCAGTGGACCGATTTGGCTTATAATTGGTGTGAACGTTAACAATAATAAAAGATTCTGAAATGTGAAATAAAACAGTAAATTTTCTACTTGGACTAGCTCACAGGTAAAAATTAGTTAAGGCGGCCTCAGGGCACCCTTGTTCGTTTAGGTCAAAAAAAAAGTCAGGTAAACCGTATTAATTTTTATATAATTATATTTTTTTCGTGTTTGTTCGAAATATTGTAGATAAACAAGACGAAGTTTTGCATTATTTTGTTGAGTGGTACTCCAGAAAACAGTTTTTGGCACTCGAGCAACATAAATGCAAGTTACATTTTTGGCATTTACATTGTGTTTGTGAAGTTTTACACAATTTGCATTTCTTTTTGCCCTCAGATTTTGCCATCCATACCGGAAAATGCATTAAACCATCATTAACAGGATGTTTCGCTTTGTGGCCTATTGGCAAATCTGCTTTTGTTGTAGTACTGCGGCTTTTTCTGCCAGGAATACGTGTTTTGCAGTATGTCACCAATCCTGCTGCTATTTCTTCCCGAAAAGCTGGCAACTGAAGCATTTTAATGTTTTCTTCATTCGCCGAACTGTCCAGCTTCTCAGCATGTTCGCGGCGATACAATATATAGGCATTTGTTGCAGCCATATCCACTGTGTGGTAAAATATCCGCGTCATCGGGTTTCGCGTCTTAGCATGAATGTGGTATCTGCCCATTAGCCCATCCATTTTATCCACACCTCCCATATGTGTATTATATTCTTTTATTATTTGTGGACAGTCCAATTCGATGTATTTTTTTTTTTACGATCATATCTTGTGGTCTTTGATGGGTTTGTTGGTTGCTGCTCTCGTTTGAATGGTTCTATGCCAACGTATGTGGATATCAATCGCACGGCTTTGTTGTCTTTCCACAAAACATTGGAAATTTCAATGCCGTAAGCAGAACCCATAAATTCAATCGAATGCCCTCTATTTTTCTCTTTCAACTCCTTATCAGATGGCAGCTTACAGTTCGGTATTCGGTTTACTCTCACTGTACCTAAACTATAAATTCCTCTAGCTCGTAGATATACCACTAGAGGAAGAGTGGTATAAAAATTGTCGAAATATAAAACGTGGTTGACGAAATTTGGTATGGATTGTGACAATCGCACTACAACGTTTGCACAGCTTCCTAGGTCTGGTGCGCCAGGAAGCACTTTATTATCACCAGCGCCATTGTATACCTCAAAACGATATGCAAAACCAAACGAATCGCACAGCACAAATAACTTTATCCCCCACTTGTGAGGCTTATTGGGCATGTACTGGCGAAGATGGTGTTTAATTTTTGTGGTACACATCTGCTCGTCCACACACAACCGAGGTGTTTTCGGGATTTAGTTTTCAGTTAGCACCCTGATACGGAATAAGGGATCGTATCCAAGATTACCTCTTTTTATGCGCTCACTTTCGTCTTGAAAGCGGAGATATCTTTTTATGGCCTTAAATTTGTTTATTGGCATTGTGTTTTGTACAGCTGGTAAAGCATTTTTTCCCCAGTAGCTTTCCAAATTGGGAAATCTGTACACGGACATGTATAACAAAATTCTAATGTAGTGATAAATTTCGTCTGCATTGGTTTTGAAATTAGAATTTATATCTTCAGTTAAAGCAGCTCGGTTTGTCTCCTCAACAACAATTTGAACAATCTCAGCTGTAAAAAAATAACAAAAATATTGCATAGGTGTTTCCAAACGTTTTATTGCGTCTGGCAGCTCCGACTTTCCTTTGAAAGCAACTTCATTGACATGCAAAGAGATTGATTTTTTGCGCCAGATTATTCGCGAAAATTCTTCGTAATCCTTGCAGATATTTTCCACGCCTGTAAAAATCAATGTTTCAATCATAAATTCTCACACAAAAGGTAATAATTACTTGACAAATTGAAACCTCCAGAAGATGGTATCATCCTAGGTCCTGTTTCCTCGATTGATGGCAGTGGCGGGCGTTTTCTTTTTTGGGGTTTTAAAGCCGATGTTGATGGCGGAGTGTTTTCAAGCGTTGCAGCCGATGTTGATGGCAGAGTGTTTTCAAGCGTTGCAGCCGATGCAGTCTCTACCAACTCCGACACATTCAATGAAAGGTTTATTGCTTGAATAAACAAATCGCTTGTTTCTGCTGCATTCATATCGTTGATGCAAGTTGAAATGTAGTGATCGTCATCAAACGATATATCGTCCGGTGCAAAATCTGGATCATTGCACTCATCGTCAGTGCTGAAATCAGTCCCTTCGTCCGGTTCAACACTTTCCATGAACTGTAATATCTGTTCATCCGATATATCTGACAGTTTAAAACTGCGTTTATTGTTCATTTCTATATAAATTGTAATGAAAACAACAAAAAAATAATAATAACAGTAGTGCACTAAAATTGACGTAAACAGACAAGGCGGCCTAGAGGCCGCCATCGTTTTACTAACTGGCACACTTAGTTTTATAATCATTTATGAGTAGATTTTCACATATTAATAAAATAAACAATACAAACTACTCACCAACAAATTTTCAGCACAATCGAAAGAGTATAAGTATTTTTATTTATTTTTCGCAGTTTCACTTTTGCAAATTTTTATAAATTAAGCTTTTTAACATGAATGTCACTTTCGAATGATCACGCAATGCAAAAAACACATGTTATGACTCCTCATATTTGCTTATAACAAAGACAGATATGTTTTCTAGGATTGCCAACTATAATTTAATTAAAAATGACTAAGACTTAGATTTTTAAGACTTAAAAAGGATGGCATCCTCAGGGCTGCCTTAACCGATAGAGGGTTAAGATGAATGTAAGTGGCGAAGCAGAGAGACTCATACGTCATCTCACTTTGTCAAGCGAAAACTACGATACTGCATGGAAAATGTTGCAGGACAGATACAACAATCAACGACTTCTGTCGTCCTACCTTAAACAACAAATTAAAGAACAGCCTAATTATTCAACAAGGATTGCATTAACAAGTGATATGAAAAATATGCACGATACGATTCAAGAAGGATTGTTTGCACTGGGAGTTCTAGGCGTGAATATAACATCGTGGGACCCACTATTGTTACACTTATTAAATAAAAATTTAGACAATCAAACTCACATTCTACACGAACAATCATTGGATGATCCGAAAGAAATCCAGACAATGAAATCCTTCTTTCTTAAAAAACATTTGAACAAAAAAATTATTCCAATTCAAAACAGTTGACTACGCTCTCAACAACATTTGCTCGATGTGTAGCTTGCACTGAAAATCATCCACTTTATTCAAACAAGGATTTCATACAACTATCACCAGAGGATAGAATAAACATGGTGCAAAGAAATAAGTTATGTGTAAACTGTATGTAGGGTGGACACGGTAGTAAACAATGCACACTAAGAGGCTGCACAAGATGTGGGCGAAAACATAACAGTCTAGTCCACCTGAACCATGAAGGATTGCAGACATCAAGAGATCCACCAGGACAAGACCAACAAATCAACCACATTCTAGTAAAGCTATTCATTCATTTCCTAATACTCATAATACTCATAATGTCAGCCATAAGAGTTATGTGATGTTGAGCACCGCCAAAGTCAAGTTAGGTCTTGACAATGGAAAATTTGTAGAATGTCGTGCATTACTGGACTCTGGATCACAAGTAAATATAATAACAACGAAGCTAATAAAGAAACTACGACTCCATCCTAAGGGCAACTCTACGACGATTCAAGGCATCGAAAATGGACGTTTAAAAATTGAAGGTCGAGTTAACGTCCTTTTAGGATCGAGAGAAAACAATTACATTACAAGAATGGAGGCCTTTGAACTTCCCCAAATTACACCTATGCAACCATCCTGTCGAAAAGAAGTGGAGTCATGACGTATACTAAAAATATTAACCTTGCTGATCCAGAATTCCACACACCAGGTCCGATTGACTTACTGATTGGAGCAGAGATCTATCACCAGCTATTTTTGTTTGACAAATAAAACTTTGCCAACTCTCCAAAACACGGTCTTCGGATGGGTAGTCTCAGGGAAGATCGATGGAACACATCAACCGGTGTCAACATGTAATGTAATAACTACAAACGAGTCTCTTAATGAAGCCATAAAACAATTTTGGGAGATAGAAGAAGCAGATGACATAAAGACGACCTTGACTCCGAAGAAAGAGTTATGTGAAATCCATTTTGATAATACTATGCAGAGACGAGCGAACGGACGATTTACTGTTCGCCTTCCATTTACCGAGAATGCAGATATGTTAGGGTTTTCTAAGGACATCGCCTTACCCGATTCTTGTCACTCGAGAAAAGATTAGGTAAAAACAACAACCTACGAGAACAGTACACAAATTTTATGGATGAATATTTGGCTTTAGGTAACATGAAAAAAGTTAATGAAACGCCCTTCAAACACCCAATTACTATTTACCACATCATTGCATTTTAAAACCAAATAGTAGCAAGACTAAGTTAAGAGTGGTTTTTGATGCGTCATCGAAAACATCTTCAAACATATCATTGAATAATATTCTCCATGCAGGGCCGATACTACAGGACGATTTATTTACAATATTACTCCGATTCAGGATGTCACGGTTCGTGTTTACGGCAGACATTGAGAAAATGTATCGCCAAATCCTGATTCATAATGATGACCAAAATTTCCAGCTCATATTCTGGAGAAATAATCCAAATAAGCCTTTGAAACCCGTTTGGCAACCGTAACATATGGAATAACGTCAGCTCCATATTTAGCAATCAAATGCTTAAAAAGGCTAGCGGATCAAGGAAGCAGTCAATATCCACTTAGTGCAGAAATACTAAAACAAAATTTTTACGTCGATGACTGCATGGCAGGTTCAAACAGTCTTGTAATCGCCAAGGACTATCAACAAAAAAATCAGTTCATTGTTGGATTACGCAGGGTTCAAATTGAGAAAGTGGTGCGCAAATCATCAGAAATTATTGGAAGACAAAGCTCCAGAGGACCAAGAAAAAGAATTAGACTTCAACAAAGATGAGGAAAACCAGATTAAGACATAAGGCCTAATTTGGCTTCCAAAATCTGATTTATTTCGTATCAAGTGTCACCAAGTAGAAACCTGCAAGGTAACTAAAAGAATAGTGGCCTCTGACATCGGACGATCTATCAATCAAAACGGAATAGTAATAACGAGACTACTTTTGCGCTAAAACACGCGTAGCTCCGCTAAAGACATTAACTATTCCACGGCTTGAACTTTGTGCTGCTAAACTTGAAGCACGACTTACAAGACGTGTTAAGGTGGCACTAAATTTAACAAATGTAAAGGTCTATTTGTGGTCAGATTCCGAGATAGTATTAAATTGGATCAACTCTACATCGACAAACTTCCATACTGTCGTAGCAAATAGAATTGCCTCAATTCAAAATAATTCTGTGGCGCATCAATGGCGACATGTAAGTACCAAAGAAAATCCAGCCGACGTTCTGTCAAGAGGCATTTCACCAGATAAACTAATCTCATGCAACCTTTGGTTTTACGGCCCACTCTTCCTGCATGGCAATGAGTCATGAGCCGAAGAAGAAAGAAGAAAAATGACCATTTACGATTAGGAGGAAGTGAATCAATCGCTCAATGCAGCCAAAACAAGGAACCACAGGTTGAACCAAGCACATTACTTGCTCTAAAAAAGAATTCAGAAGTGAATATCCTTGACCAAATAAACCATCGAAATTCATTGAGAAGACTGCAAAGAATAATAAGTTATATGCTGCGCTTCAAACAGTTAATAAGGTGCAGAAGACGTCAACCTCAGAAAATCTAACGGCCGCAGAACTAGAGCGATCTCTTCAAAGCATCATTTAGTTGATGCAAGCTGAAGAGTTTAAAGAAGAAATACAATATCTAAAAAATAAAACTCAGTTACCAATAAAGAGTCCTCTTATTGGGCTTACACCATTTCTAGACAGTTGCAAAGTACTACGAGTTGGAGGACGTTTAGAAGCGTCATAATTATCGTATGATGCCAAGCATCCAGCACTTCTACCATATTCACACCCATTAACCAAACTACTAATGGAAGCGCTGCATCGAGAGAATTTACATATTGGACCACAAGGCCTTTTTTTTATTTGGACCACAAGACAACATTCTTGCCCATCAAGGGAAAAATACTTGCTCGATCAGTGGTGCAACATTGTATGCGTTGCGCCAGAGCTAAGCCAAAGATGCTCAATCAAATAATGGGAAATTTACCCACACACAAAGTCCAGCCAGCGCGTCCATTTGTGATAGATTTTTGTGGGCCTATCTGGATACATTATCGTCTCAGAGGAAAACGACCCCAAAAAAGCTACGTCGCACTATTCATCAGTTTTGTTACTAAGGCAATACATTTAGGAATAGTAAGCGATTTGTCAACGGTAGCTTTTCTTGCTGCCTTAAGAAAATTCATTGGGCGTCATAGTCATTGTAGCCACTTATATTGTGATAATGCTACAAGCTTTGTTGGTGCAAGAAACCGACTAGAGGAATTGACTGAAAGCATTTTCTCAAGAAGGGGCAAAGAAATGGTACAAAACGAATGCAGCTCAAGAATGATGGAGTTTCACTTCATACCACCAAGAGCACCCCACTTCGGTGGGTTGTGGGAGGATGCGGTCAAATCAGCCAAGCTTTTGATGCACAGAAGCATCGAAACTGCATCTCTTACCTACGAGGAATTGGAAACGGTAATAATAGAAATCGAAGCTATTTTGAATTCTAGACCACTAACTGCCATGTCAAATAACCCAAATGATTTAACGGCATTGACCCCGGGCCATTTTTTGATAGGAGAGCCTTTAACAACCCGGAATACATCCAAATGCAGAAATAATTCAACCAGGTTTATTGTCACGATGGAAGCTGGTTAATCACATAAAAAATTAATTTTGGAGAAGATGGTCGTGGGAATATCTCCACGAATTGCAAAATCAATCTAAGAGGAAGGCACCGTGCACCAATATTGAACCAAATGCCATAGTAATAATTCAATATGACTGCAAACCTGTGATGAAATGGCCTTTGCGAAGAATTATAAGGACTATTAGAGGGCAAGATGGTTTCGTACGTGTGGCAGATATCCAAACTTCAAAGGGATGTATTCGTCGACCCATCAGCAGACTATCACCACTTCCTTGTGAACAAGATAATCCACTTAATAATGGTAATCTAATGCAGCCAAGCAACGAAGCAAACATCGCTAATGGTGATACGACAGTACAACACTCCGAGACACACAGGGCTAGCACCACATCAGCAAATGAGGACAAAACAGCCTCCAAAAGAAGGAAGTCCAATTCATTTGCAATATTGATGTTATCGTTATTATTAACCTGCCTTATTGTACCATTTTCAAAGGGAACACCCATCAACTTTACACAGTTTCCATCTCAGCCTGGAATACATTTTGACAGTTTGGGAAATTTGAAGTTAATATAATATGAATGGAACCTTATTGTTTATTACGATTTAAGCGATTGGAATGAATTTGAGACGTTAAACAATGGCACAAACCTCTACAGCATTTATGTAGCCAAATAAATCAAAAGAGTAGTTGTGTATCGCTGATTGATCAAATTCAGCATTCCATTTCTGAAATAGTTCAAGATAACGGATTGCTTGCACATCGTCCTGTGGCCGTCAGAGCAAGACGAGGAGCTCTTTGTAGGTAATATCGCCAATTCGCTTTTTGGAGTATTAAATAACCAGTATGAAGAAGAAATGTCAAGAAAACTAATACAATGTCAAGCAAAGATGAGTCTATTCTAAATTTGTTGAAAAATCAAACATCCGTTATAGACTCAACGATTAACATCATCAAAACAGATCAAAAGAATGTAGAGCAGAAATTCAGAAGTCTAGATGCTCAGATAACCGAAACCATTAACCGGATAAACAATAACACTGAAGAACTATATCAACACAGAAAACAACAATTGTTTTCATCATGGTCAATGCATTTAATTCTAATTATAAGGAAACTTCAGCGCATCCTATCATCGATTATTGATGTTATCACCGATACTCATCACGTAAAAAAAAATCCATCTTCTATCTCCACAGCAATTAAGGCAAGAAATAACAAAAAATAAGACTCACCTGCCACAAACATCTCGCCTTCCAGCCGAAAACATAATCCAAGTATACAAATTAATTTCTGTTGAAGGAACGATCGTAAATACACTCAAAAAATAGATATGTTGAAATCATATAAAACATTGTTAAATTTTTACTAATGTTGTCTTCGATATTCAGTCATAGAATATAATTATATAATTTCACAAATTTAGATTCTTTGATTTAGAATAATTAAATATCTTCTTATCAGCAAATTATTTCTCTTTTTAAAAGAAAATTGTAGTGTTTACACTGAAAATTAATTTATGCTTTCACTATTTTAAATGGTAAAAAAAAAGAATGGTTTTCCTTCTAATTTTTTAGTGCGCTATTTCTTTTGTAACTATGACATACTGAATTCTTTGATATTACTAATCCAGCTGTGTGAAAATCATACCATTAATTAAGAAAATTAGAGAAATAATTAGTATTTTTGGAAAAATTTTAGACTGGGTGGGTTGATGTTTCAATGAATACATTTGCCGAATAAGACAAAATTTTCTGTAACAAGACAAATTTTCTTCTAAAAAGGGTATACTTTTTTCTATGATTTAGTTAAAGTTTATTAGTTAAATTAATGAAAATATTTGCATTTTCACCAGTAAATTCATTTTATTTCATCATATTCCACACTGAGAAAAATATTGTATATTAAATTACCTGTAAAATTTTATAAGTAAAAGAAATTTTGTTTTTATATGAAATTAAATTTATTTATTATAAATATTGGTTGGAAATACTTGTCAATGTATTTAATTTTTTTTACATTAATTTGAATGTTCAAAAAAATGGTGGCTTTAATTTTAAAACAGTTGTTTTATCAAGCAAATTAATTAAATGTAGTGGTGGAAATCTCACATCTTTTAATTCGACGACTTTATAACATTTTTTACTATCTTTTTCAATTAGACAAAATCCAATTGATTAATAAGTTTTTTTGTTTTCAATTCTTCGCAAATAAAATATATTTTTTCATCAGATTCACATAAAATGTATATAATTATATAAAAAAGAATTGTATCGAATTCTTCGGATATAGCCAAAATAGTATTCAGTTTATAAACAATATTATTAAGAATAGTTTCATTAGTTGAAAAACGTTTGTAAATAATGTAGCATCCATATTTGGTTTAAGATATTCCCAGACATCGGAACAAGTAAAATTTATATATTTACCATCACCACATGATATTTGAACAGTTTTAGACTTGCTAAAAGAATTATTGTTACTTGCAAAGTGATAATTTGATTTGGTAGCCAAACTTAATAAGATATTTTTTCGAGAAGTAATTATGTGTCCATATGCCTTTGATTCCTTATGTTTTGCTTCAAACCTCATCGTCCACAATCTTTTTATTGGTCCTAACTTGCGTATTACATTCGGGTAATGTAAAATGAAGTGATGTTTGGGTATCAATTGTCTATCAAAAATGTCTATATATGATTGATGATGAAGCCTTATACTTTCTTTCAAATCATCTATAATTGGTTCAGTAAAATATGGTAAGCTTACAATTTTAATAATTTTTAAAAGAAGTTGTAAAAATATTCAAACTATATCATCGCTCGGAACAAAGTCTACTATCATTAAGGGAAAATAAAATATAAAGCATTGCATTTCTGATGCTGACATTTTTATTTTTTTTCGATTTATATGTTTCATTTCAATATCTGCTGATTTGTTTTTATTGTCTAATGGGCCATAATTAAATGAATTTTTCCTCGAATTTAAGGCAGATAAACTAAAATATTGTTTTTTAGATATGAAGTAACTTAAAATTTCAGATAGCTCGCAGTGACAAATTCCTTCATAAATGTCATGCATTATATCGCATGTTACATTATCAACTACGTTAAAAGATTTTATTGAATTAAATACACAGTTTTCTCTTATTCCAGTTTTTGAAACATCTTTTGTGTCTACCCCGATTCTATAATTTTCAACATTTCTAAGCATAGACACATTCTCAACTATTTGTTTTTGCATAGTGGTCTTTTCAGATGTACATATTCTGCAGTAAAATTGAGAAGAAAATGATTTTGTGAAACCTAAAATTGAATTTAAGCCTAAATTATCTCCAGTTATTGCTGATAATATTAGATGAACACTAAACCGTTAAACCGTTTTTTGTAGGTATTACAACACCATTTTCTTCTAAGTCTTGCAGCACATTTACAAGCGGCATAAAGTTAGAGTTATTACCATATGTTATATCAGCAGCTTTAGTAAAACAGCATGTCAAAATATTATCTAATTTTGAAATTTGAAAATCTGCTGACAGAGGAAAGCTTAAATAAACGCCAGATATCTTGTCAATACCCGCTTTTGATCCAAGGGGATTGTCTACTTCAAAATCATCTTGGTAAAGTACATAAGGCAAGCAAAGTTTATTTTTATAGATTTCAGTTTTTTTCTTCCAAGAAACCCCTTGTATTATGTTACATACTTCCATTTTAGATTTCAAATCTTGCATTTTTTGTATCATTAACAATAAATTATTGTTTTCTTTAAGATATCTGACGATATTATCTTTGATTGGCAATAACACTCCTTTAGAACATTTCGATGTTAAATTTGTTAAAGTTTTAGAACTATCAATTAAAAATTCGGTGGGTTCAGTGTACATATTTTGCGATTTCAATTCTTTTTTAAATTTATATTCTGAATTTAGAGAAGTAAAAGCATCTTTAACACTTTTAAGACTATTTTTAATTGTTGTTAAATCAGACATTTTTTCAACTTCATCTACAATTGTTTTAATAAACTCTTCAAAGTCTTTGATTATTTCAGTTGCTAATTTTCTGTTAAGGGACATATGTCCATACAGCTTTAAAGCAAAATTAAAACATTGATTTGAGCAGTCAAATGTTTTGTCAGTATTTGTATTTAGCCTTTTTTCTGATGCTTTCAATTCTGGAGATAGTTCTCTACTTGTTGAGCATGAATGTTGAACCTCAGCGGTGACCCTATTACTAAAATTTGATTCCGGGTGTAGTCTAACAATATGACGACGAAATGCGTACATATTTTGAAAAGATTGTGGACAATTAGTGCATTGAAAATATGTAGAATGAATAGAAAGCTTGTGGCCAATTTTCAAATGGCTCATGTAAGATTTAACAAAAGAGAATGACTTACGACATACAAAACAAATATACAACATTATGATACTTATAAAGATTATTTCATTTCAGAAAACAAACTGTGAAGTTGGCTTGATATTTTCCCTTTTAAAGGTATTTCATAAATAAAATTTTGAAAAAATTGCCAAATTTGCTTACATGGCTCTGGGTATTTAAGGTTGAACACTTGAAAAATTTGATAAATTACAGATAATGCCTTCATTCATTCAAATTCATAAAAAAGTCGTTATAATTTACATAAAACTTCTTGATTGCGTTTATCTCACCAACAACAACTAACAGTGGTTGATTTGTTAAACCACGTTCGAATAATTTCTTTCTGTGATTTTCCACACAAGTATAAATATCATTTTCGATCTGAAAAATAAGAAAAATTTAGAACCTTTAGCTTCAGAAAACTGTTTTCACGTCTTACCTCAATGAGCAGGACCATATAGTTTTGACCTTCTAGGATCGATGGTTTCCAAAAAAGTTTGCCAGTTTCGTTGCGCACGTGAATTCCAGAAGGAATTAAAACAGCCCCAAGAAGTATGCAATATAAATAGTTCTTTGAATCTATTTATATAGGTTATATGAAATCCAAGTTATTAAATATCAATTTTTTAATAAAGTTTTTGTTGTATCGCTTACCTTCACTCAACACTCCAGATATAAGCTTTTCATAAAGACTTTTTGAAGAAATATCTTTTATGTTTCTTTTAAAAACATCAGCAAGCTTTAATTTTAAATTTGTCCACTTCGAGAATAGAAGCTCACTTTTTCCAGGATATAGAATATCAAAGTCCAGTTCGATCTAAAAGAGTTAGCAATAATTAATATAACAGAATTACAAATTATTTACTATTAAACAAAACTAATGGTTCTACGCCATACCCACCAATGAGGCTCCGATTTGTTGTTTCAATATTGGCCACTCTTCAACTACGTTTTTATCTTCAATAACATCCTTCATACGGAGCTTATGCGTTGCTCTCCATTTTTCAAACACCAACGTTTCTGGCTCTTTATTATTTTTCAGCCAAATCTGATTTGACAAAATGATATCATCAGGTTGATCGGTATTTAATACAGAATTGATATCAATTTGTTCTGTTTTCTGTTTTTTTATTCGGTATCGACTTTCAATTATACCCTTTTCCCTATATTTACGGGTCAGACTGTAGTATCTTTGTGGTAATCTTCCTTTTATTTTCGGATCAGAGCTTAAAAAATTATCCTGTAACAATGTTGAAAAGTCTACGTGTAAAGCAATAAAAAAGCAATTTCAAATGTTGCTACCTCAGTTTCGTTTGGGAATAGTTTTATGATTTCCGTTACAGCGTGTCGGTAGTGTTTATTAACGACCTGCTCAACTTTATTCTCTATCCACGCTGCGCAAATAATTGTACACAAATCATTTCGGCTGCTATGTGTCAGAGGTTGGTTATTTATATGTAAGTCGTAAATACTTTTTCCAATGAGTGAATTGTTCAATATATGCAATAGATTCTGTTGACAAAAAAAGCTTGTGTGAATGGTTTTAAAACAAGTATTTGGAAATCAAACTGACGATCTTAAAATCTTTTGTTATGGTCTTGCTTGAAGATGGTGAACACGATGGATGTATTTCAGGTGTTGATGATGACAATGGCGACGAAAAATATGATAAAGATCGTTGCTCGGCTATCCAATTTTGAATACTAGTGTTCATCGAAAGCGTTTCTGCTAATGGAGTTGCCAATCCCTTTCAGAAACAAATTTTAAAATTAACACACATAGCAGAATTTTTTTTCGAAGAGACTCCTAAATAGATGATCTTGGGTTTTTGCTGGCTATGCATATGTATGAGAGATTACGATTTCCGGTACGCCGAGATTTGGGTATGCACTTAAAAGCACTTTTTGTCAAAATAACAATAGCCAAAAGAAAAACCGATACAACTATGTTTTCGAGCTGTCGATTTTTAAAAAATCTGAAAAGCCTTGGTCCCCCTTGCCGAAAGTTAATGAAATTTACCAAAGATCATTTTTGTAGATCATAGTTTTTACCACTTTCGTCTTCAGTTCATATTTGGTTGGCTTCATTTGTCTTCAGCTCATATGCGTTCACCATCGTTTTTAATGCTTATTCTTCGGTTCATCTTCGTTTGGCCTTGCTTGTCTTCGGTTGATCTTTCGTTCATCTTAAGATTTGCCCGTAAGTCTTCGGTTAAGCTTTATTTGCCTTCGGTTAGTCTTCGTTTTTTTTCGGTTGTCTTCGGTTCATCTTCGTTCGTTCGATCAAGGCAGCCGAAAATCGTAATCGTACCCATATTAATACATCGAGTAACTTACTTTTTCTGCACGCCATTGTAATAATTTTTGCCTGAACTTTATTCTAAGACCCAGTCGATCGATTGGAATAAGGTTATTTATATCATCGAGTGTCATTAATGCCATTGCTTCCATATCAATTTTTTTAGCCATGAAATCTGTGAGTAAATCTTCACAGCCCCACTGGACAAGTAACTGTTGTTCTTCGGCCAAATTTTCGAACAAAATCACTTGTTCCATTTTTTAATTTTCGCTTTCACTTCGGATAACGTTTTGTTTTAACTTACTTTTTTCACTTCACTTTCGCTCGTTTTTCACTTTATATTGTTGCAGAATTTATATTTATACTTCAAAATTTTAGAGCTTAAAATTCTTCTGATGGCGAAAACTAAATGAATGTACAAAACAACGAAACAAACACGACGCTACGAAATAACGGGAGTCCACTAATTAATTCTTTGAATTGCGTAAAAAAATTGGTAAAACCGTATTTTTATTAAAAATGTTTAGTAAAAACGCAGAAACTTTAGATACAGACATATGCAAAAGAAGATTTATCAGAGAATTAATTGGGAATCACTAAAAAAGTCTTTAAATTACGAAACATTACAAATTCAAAACGGCATAATCAAACAAATTTTTCTTCAATTTCTTTCTTTGTCTTTTGGCAAAAATATTAACTGTTTATGCTAAATACGATTAGAAGTGTAATATAAAGGTTTCAGTGAAATACCCAATTTTTTCTTAAAATTTTTAAGTGGCAATTTCGTTTATTCAAAGAATTTTGTTTAGTTTAAACAAAGAATTCACTTTAGAGATTTCAAACACTGTTTCTATCAATCAAATAAAGTTGTTTCTTAAATAACTACTTTAAAATCAAAGAAGTGCAATTCTTTGATATAACAATTCTTTTTTTTCCGTGTAAGCACGCAATATTCAGACTTAAGTTGCCGCTAGTTTTTCAAGACAAGTTCGAGATTTTTAAGTTACTACCCGTGCCAGCCACAGTCAATAATACCCGCGTTTCCATAGAGCTTTTCACTATTTTCCTGGCCATAAATCTGCATCGAGATAAATTTTATCCAATGACCGAAACCGAGGTCTCAACATGCACCAAAATGTAAGTAACCAAGTTCTTGTGCAAACAAGCCCAGCCAATATTCTCAAGAGTGACAAAAGGGGATATATGCGAAATCAATGTATTTAACAACAAATCAGGCACTGGATGCAGACTTACAGCATTTTCAGACAGCCCTACCTGGATACATTTATCACACGTGAGCCAATGGTTGTACGCATTGACAGAAAATACCACTTTTAATGCAGTGTGTAACGAAACAGCCTTTTCAGTTACGATTGATGGATCCGGAATAATAACGGTACCACCAGGATGTACCTTAAGTCATGACCTATTAACCATCAGAGGTCATCACGAATATATTAGTCAGATACGTTCATCACACACAGTCTTGAGGGAGCCAAATACCCTGGATCTCCCGGCACGAGCTGAACCCATGGAAAACGAGTTTCTACAATACAAAACCCAACAATCAAAATTAAATGACATAGTGCATCAACTGGCGTCTCGAAACTTAGAACTTCCATGAACGGACAACAACTTTAATGTTCATCATGTTAACGTGAATTACGTACTACTGAGCTTCACGCTTATTATAATTGCCGTCCTGACATTTTTAACATGGAAGCTGAAACGATCACATAAAAGCCGTCAGATTTGGACGGAATTTGGACTTCTCCGTTAATACTTAAATACAGTTTGTTGAACTCAAGGCTCAACGAGGGGGGAAATTGTCTGTAACCAGCCATCAGCTACAACAACGGCAACCATCAACTAGCCATCCAACAACAAAAATTATGGTGTTATGTTTTTCAGGCACCAGTGGCACACAAAAAAAAACTGCAACATTGCATATTTGTAGTCATTGGCTTGGCCGTGAATTGTTGACTGCGGAAACCTGCAGCTGCATTTTTTGTGGAGCCAATGATCTGGCCTTGAATGTTGGTAAGCATGAACTAGTTTTTTTTTTGTATTTATCAGATTTAATTGTAAATATGCTTATGTTTATATCAAACGTAAAGGTGTTGGTGTTAGTTAGAACTCATATGTATATTAATGTATATTAATTGTTGGGATTAATAATATTATAGGTTGATTAGTATATTTATTAGTTAAATGCAGAGAATTTATATCAGCATTATTTTTCAATAAAACCGATTAAGTTGTTTTCAACAAGTAAAACGATTGAGGTCTTTTTATTCTAGTGAACCAGTAAAGCCGTTAAAAAACAAATCAAGTTGTGCACAAGTACCAAGAGCTTGGGCACAAGGAGATTTAATTCAATAAAATAGCAAAATCGTGTATATAGGTTCATGTGGCTAGACACAAAAAGCGGTAATCAAATCAGTTTTACCGCTTAAAAAAAAAACAACTATATTGATTAAATCACTCCGCGTAACGAAGGAGCTTGGCTCAATGCGTAGCGTAGTATCTTCATACGCAGTGGTATCGGTTGGTGTGGGTTCGAATCTCAACGGCATGCGAAGGTAAAATTGTTATATTTGATATTTAATTTCATTTAATTTAATGTTCTTGTTATAATACACGTCAATCAGCAAGAAAAGTCGAGAAGTCATTTCTAAGAAAAAAAAACGGTGTTGATAAAAGAAACATTTGTGTTGTCAAGCAAATAACAGAACGAGAGCCGGCAGCTCCAAAAAAAAAGAAAAATAAAAAACCAAAACTCGAAAAAAGTTATATTTTTGAAATTCAATTTTTTTTTAAAGTTATCACCCAATAAAAATTGACAAGTCAACATGTAAGACTTAGACGTTTTGATAAAGTACTTGGCATGCCGAAAACTGCCAAAGCCATCTCATAAATTATACTAGGTTTTTTTTCAATTTAACATAAGCTTTTTTCTCGGTGTAAGCACGGTAAAATAAACCCAAACAAGTATGCGTGGTAGCATAATGTCAGAGCTTCTGACCACGAAGCAAGGTTTTAGTGTTCCTAACTGCAGTTGACATTTGGTGCATTTTTTAAATTTAAATTATTTACAATCATACAGGCATTTTTTTTTTAATTTAAAATAAATTATATAAATAAAGCCCAAATTATATAATCGATTAATGATTATTTTGGATAAACAATAAATTCTTTTTGGTATCAATCCTATGGAATAACTTGGAAGATCTATATTATAGTTGCTTTCAGGTTTTCTCGTATTTTGTTTGCTTTGATGCAATGGAGACCATGGTGAGATGGTAGCTCGTTCAACTTGCAGTCGAATGGTACGCGGTTCGATGCGAGTACGGAAAGGGAAAAGTGCATTATTCCCGACACAAGTTTTAGGCAGATTTTTTATTTTTAATATTTATAAATAAAAATATATATAACAAAAAAATAAAACAGCAAGATCTGTCGTCTGTGCTATGAGGATCGAGCCTGGGATTATCAAATTAAAATAAAAAAATCCTGTGTCACCTGTGTCAACTGTGTCACGAAAGTAAAAAAAATGTGATCTAATTCTGTTCGTGAATGCCATGCCACACTAAGGATTTAAAAACTCTTCGCTACAACAGAAATAGGACATAGAAGAAATACGTCTGTAGCCTAGACTCAAATGACCTAGAGACTTACATGTGTTTGTTTCTGGAATTTTAAAATCGCTCAGCTATATTGTATCACGAATATTTAAATGATGTTAAACTGAGAATATTGTCTGATTCAAGAAAATTTTGGGGATTCATAAACACAAAGAAGAAATGCAATGGATTTCCTTCTTCATTCAGAACTCTTGATAGATTTACGGATGATCTCGTCATAATTTGTTGCATATTTGCCAACCTTTACAAAAACTCATTCTGTTCAGATGCGTTTAATCCTGACAGAGAGTACTTTAAATATATGAATTCTGTACCCAGAGTTTCTTGGGAATCTATAACCTTCACTTTTGAGGATATTTTAAAGTATATTGGAACGATCGATGAGGATTTTGGCGCTGGGCCTGATGGAATTCCTGCCGCAGTGTTAACACAATGCAGTTCCGTTTTGAGTCAACCACTTTCTTTATTATTCAATAAATCAATTAACGAAAATTATTTTTAAATTTTTTGTAAAAAGTCATTTTTAAGTCCTATTTATAAAAAAGGTTGCAGGAATGATGTCAGTCTATCGCCTATCGCTAAGCTCTCATCGATTCCTAAACCTTTTGAGCGAATCGTGTACGATCGGGTAAAAATTCATTGTGGTGAAGTCATAACAACACGCCAGCATGGTTTTGTTAATGGCAGATCCACTGTGTCTAATCTTCTAGATTTTTTAACATTCTGAGAACACTCTCATCTGCTTATCTATGCGGGTGACATGAAAATATACAGAACGGTTGATTCTAAAGATTCCGAAAGGTTCTTAAAGGTTCCGAACGACTCAAACATAACATAGCCGCGAGCACTTGTCGGACAAACGAATCTAAACCAAACATAACAGAATGAAGCATTTATAAACGACTGCACAACACCATAACATTCGATGCATAAATCGAATTTAAGATTTTAAAAATTGGAAATTGGAATTGTAGATGCGATGGTAGAATTAGACGGTCGAAATTAGGACTTTCAGAAATTTAAAATTCAAGATGGTTAATGGTATTGTCACCTAAAATTTTTTTATTTTCACGAATTCGGTGCTGGAGCAAATACTAGGTAAATAAAAATGGGTCGCTGAATCCGAATTCATTGGCCGATTTCCAAAATTGTGAAATTTTTTTATAAGAGTATTGCCATCTACTAAAATGTATTTTTAAGAGTTTTTAACATGGTTTAACAGTGTTTAGGGGTCGCTGACTTTGAATCTGATGTTACAATTTTAAAATTCAAGATGGCTAATGGCATTGCCATCTAAAATTTTTTTATTTCCACGAATTCGGTGCTGGAGCAAACACTAGGTAAAAATGGGTCGCTGAATCCGAATTCATTGCCAGATTTCCAAAATTGTGTAATTTTTTTATAATAGTGTTGCCATCAACTAAAATGTATTTTCAAGAGTTTTTAACATGGTTACACAGTGTTTAGAGGTCGCTGCCTTCGAATCTGAAGTCACAATTTTACAATTCAAGGTTAATGGTATTGCCATCTAAAAGTTTTTTATTTTCACGAATTCGGTGCTGGAGCAAACACTAGGTAAAAATGGGTCGCTGAATCCGAATTCATTGCCAGATTTCCAAAATTGTGACATTTTTTTATAAGAGTATTGCCATCTACTAAAATGTATTTTTAAGAGTTTTTAACATGGTTTAACAGTGTTTAGGGGTCGCTGACTTCGAATCTGATGCAATAATTTTAAAATTCAAGATGGTTAATGGTGTTGCCACCTAAAATTTTTTTATTTTCACGAATTCGGTTCTGGAGCAAACACAAGGTAAAAATGGGTCGCTGAATCCGAATTCATTGCCAGATTTCCAAAATTGTGTAATTTTTTTAATAGTGTTGCCATCTACTGAAATGTATTTTAAAGAGTTTTTAAGATGGTTTCACAGTGTTTAGGGGTCGCTGACTTCGAATCTGATGTAATAATTTTAAAAGTCAAGATGGTTAATGGTGTTGCCACCTAAACTTTTTTTATTTTCACGAATTCGGTGCTGGAACAAACATAAGGTAAAAATGGGTCGCTGAATCCGAATTCATTTGCCAGATTTCTAAAATTGTGCAATATTTTTATAACAGTGTAGCCATCTACTAAAATGTATTTTTAAGAGTTTTTAACATGGTTTAACAGTGCTTAGGGGTCGCTGACTTCGAATCTGATGTCAGAATTTTAGAATTCAAGATAATTAATAGTGTTGCCACCTAACACTCAGCGTTTGTATTTGCTGAAAAACGATCGCAGTCGATAGTCAGCTATTGTTGGTTGCTGCGTAAAATTTAACAGTCGAAGCCACACTTCACGAAGAACTGTCGCACGGTGTACTAGTGCGGCAAGAAATAGCATACAAAAAAAAAAAAACTATAAATTTGTAATAATAAATATGCAGAATCATAGTTTGGAGTACTAACATTCTCAATGTAAAAGTTTTTACCAATATTTTTTCTGTTAAGAAAGTGCCCCTTGCAAATTAAAAGTTGACTTGAAAATATGATAAAAATTGTTTTTACTTTGACATTGCATATTTTTTAAAAAGGCGTTTAATAACACAATTTATTTTTTTAAGAAATCTGTGATTGTTCGCTAATTTTATTGTGCAAAGCCACAGGAATATACCACATCTTTGAACAATAACAGCGCTGTCAAGCAAAAACAGCAGCAGCAACTATGCCGCCACAATAAACACCAAGCAGCAAAAAAATCGGCTGATTTTGGCATAATATATATATTCTGATATCAGATTCGAAGTCAGCGACCTTTAAACACTGTTAAACTATGTTAAAAACTCTCAAAAATACATTTTAGTAGATGGCAATACTCTTATAAAAAAATTACACAATTTTGGAAATCTGGCAATGAATTCGGATTCAGCGACCCATTTTTACCTAATGTTTGCTCCAGTACCGAATTCGTGAAAATATAAAAAATTTAGATGGCAATGGCAATGGCATCTTGAATTTTAAAATTCTGACGGTCTACATTGCGACCATTTAATTCTGCCACCAATTTTTAAAATTTTAAATTCAATTTATGCACCGAATGTTATGTTGTTGCGCACATAACAATCGACTCATATATTTTTGCTGCATTCATTTTTTACAAATCCTTCATTTCCTTCATTCTGTTATGTTTGGTTTAGATTCGTTTGCCTGACGAATGCTACCGGCTATGTTATGTTTGAGTCGTTCCGAATCACTCGTTTCCAAACGAATGTGTTGAAAGTCGTTTTAAGACTACTCGTGCAGAGGCTTAGTAGATATCGTCAATATACCTAGGTATATGCATGGATTCTAAGCTATCGTTTAACATTTACATTGATTATATTTGTAAAAAAGCATCTTCAATTTATAATTTATAAAACGCTGGGCCAAAGAATTAAATAGCATGATAACAACTACAACGTTGTATTATGCAATCGTGCGTCCTCACTTAGAGTATGCAAGTCAAGTTTGGTTCCCAAGTTACAATGTACATGTTGATCGAATAGAAAGAATCCAAAAACGTTTTGTTTGTTTTGCTCTAAGGTGCTTAAGTGGAACAGACATATGAGACCTTCCTCCTTATGAGGATCGTTTGAAACTGTTAAAAATGCAGTATTTAAGCGACCAAAGGAAATATGCAGATATCGTCTATTTACACCAACTCTAGTAGGTGTATCCGATTCTCCAGAACTTCTTTCTCATATAAATTTTAACACTAACCGTAGAAGCAGTAGAAACCCTAACAATTTAATTTACTTACCATTCAGTAGAACAAATTATATGGCTATTGCTCCGCATATTTTTGTTGTTAAGTCTTGTATTGTCCCCGAGCCCAACCCATTCATTGGTGGGTAAATTTTTCCCACATTAACTTATTTGGGGTCACTAGTATCCATAACATTGATTTTTTTCAATGATTACTGGGTCGTGGCTTTTAATGCGTTAATGCTAAGGAAGTGCGAAAAATCTGTAGTAGCTGAACTCTATTGTTATTAAAACTGGTACGGACATTAGAAAACGTATTTTGACTTGGCTCATGCACGCTATATTTTCGATACGGGCATTATATATTGTGTTAAAATGTATATAAAAATCATTTCATGAATAAAAAAATTTGATTTGGTAAGTAAAGTTAAAAGTTTAACTTTTTGCTTTATATATAAAAGATATGATATTATATAAAAATTTTTTTTTTCTTTTTATCGATACACTTGAACGCATATTTCTGCAAATACATCGGAAATTTTCCATGAAACCAAAAAATTTTGAGTGTGCAAGTATGCCTCACGGCTTGCATTTTTGTGAACTTAGACAAGTCTAACTTTTGTTGTTTTGAAGATATAGCCAGTTTTATGTGGTCTTTAAAGTTACATTCTTTGACCAAATTTGAACGCAGAAATATGCGTTCCAGAGCAACGTTAAAGAGGCAAAAATTTACCATACATATGTTTTTTGCTGGTTAAGCTTAGTTAACAAAGATTTTTCTATATCAAAAATAAAAGATCTGACATGCTAGAGGAACTATTGGCTTTTGGGATGGCAAGTTCTTAACATTAATAATTTCACAAAATTTTAAAATGTTTACATACTGACCTAAAATCTTATTTTAATTTAATTTTAAGTTTCAAAATCCAGCTCGTAGACAAGGGGGGCTTTTAGGTGTTCAACCTCCCCCCCGCCCCCTTAGGGTCCAGAAAGTATAAAGAATTAACACAAATGAGACTATTTAATTCAAAATGTAATTGTATTTTAGATAAGCTGGGATAATGATGTTAATTTTCTTGAAAACTTCACTTAATTATTGAAAAATTTTTTTGGCCACGTGAAAGATTAATTTTGCTTATAAGAGTCATAATCATTATATTGGAATTCATCTCCAAGGACTTGGTATATTAAAAATCAGTTTCAATGCTCAAAAAATCCCTGATATCCAGTAAAATATGTATATGAAAGTTATACCTAGAACGAATATAATTTTGTAAATTGAAGAAAATTAGCTTGATATTTTTTATGCCATATCTACCCAGCAAACCATAGTTGACGACTATGTCGAAATTCCGACTAATTCGTCACTATTTTGAGCTGTCTTAAATAAATCATTACAATTTCGTTACGCAAATATCGGAACATTATCACTTTTTATACGAATTTATATAAAATTTTGTTATGCGACAGCTTGTACGACATATTAAAACGCTAACAGAGAAAAATTTCCATTCTTTCGAACTGTCTGAACGAAATCGTAACTTTTTCGTAACATTTTCGTTAGGACTCGTTACGAAACCACTACGGTACTCTTTACGAAGTCGTGTCAAACCCTTCATACGATTTTCTTTACGATTTCGCACCGAAATCGGATTTCGGAATCGGAAAGATTTCGAAATATTCTTAACGAAATCGTAACAAACATTTCACAATCTTTCCGTATGAAGCGGTTAACACGACTTCGTAACGATTTCGTAACGAGTCTTAACGAAACTCTTTATAAATTCGTATAAAAAGTGACTGTTGCGATATTTGCGTAACGAAATTGTAACGATTTCTTTAAGACAGCTCGAAATAGTTATGAATTCGTCGGAATTTCGACAAAGTCGTCAACTATCGTTTACTGGGTAAGCTTATAAGACCCAAAACTTTTGAAAAAGCATTCATTTGAGTGGGTTTTTTTTCATTTTTAAAAGTTTAAAAAATATATGAACCACGGAATTTAAAACATTATGTGGTATTCCACGTAAAGCGAATGACTAAAAATTTTGACATCTAAAATTTCCAACTTGGCACAAAAATTTAGCCCTGTGCGAAGCCTTTTCCAAATAACAGGTTTCGAAAAATCACATTAAATCTAAATATGAAAAAATTTTTGTAAACATTTTATAGTCCAAAATTATAATGATTTGATGATTTTTTAATCATGTTACCAAATTTTCATAAAAAAAATTAACAATTCCAGTTCTTTAAGCTTCAGCATTTTAAAAATGTTTATTTTTATTATATTAAAAAATTAAAAAACAATTTAGAAGTTAAAAAAAAAAATTAAACGTGTAAAAAAATCCGTATAAAAAAAATACAAGCGCCATATGGTAAATTTAGAGATGTGTTCCAAACCTTTGAAAAATCGTGTAAGTTTGAAATCTTCTAAATTTTTGCCCTGAAAAACGTACAAAAAAGTAATGATTTCAATAAACCATACAATTATATAAAAAACAATTCATTTTTATAAAAAAAAAAACGAAACAAAAAGGATATAAAAGAACAACGTCCAAAATAAAGTTGGTGTACAACAAAAATTTTAATCAAAATGAGGAATACAAATCAATTCCACAACTTTTCACAAGCGAGCACAATTGTTACAAATTTCACTAAAATACTATTATCAGTAGATACCAGCGCTGGGGGACATATTTTTTTTTTTAAATTCTTTGTAATTTTTAAATTTTTTTTATAATTTTAAAAATTCCCATGTTTTCCCCTTTTCCGAACTAGATTTTCCTCAGTTTCTCCCACACAACATATTGTGAAATAAGCAAGTTTCCTTTTTTAATAATAAGAACATAACAAAATATTGCCATATATTTATCAGTTTTCAACTGTACACATTTAAAAAAAAATTAAAAATAGATCTCGTGGTAAGCCTTGCACTGAAATTATTTTTATATGAACTAATATGTTTTAATAAAAGCACTATTTTAAAAAATATGTTCTTAAAAATAATCAAATTAAATAAAATTAAATAACATTTTATATGAATTATTAATTATGATCTTTACAGATCTTATTTGTAAAAAGATTGTAGTGTCGATCTTAAATATTGTGATCTAAACATGTTTTGTTTTTATTAACTTATGCTGAACAAAAAGCACAAATTCCATTTAAATTGTCATTGCTTATACAATTTCGTTTTTTGGTTTTTACATCTGTTATAATTCTAAAAATTCTTCCAGCTCCTGCATTTGAGTGTGAAACTTTGCAAACTGAACCAGATTTGGACAAAAATATTCATCACTTCAAAGATTTTTAAATTTCAATTTAAAAGTCTTTTTAACATTTAAAAAATAAATTCGAAAATGTTTCTATATATAAAAAATTTCTCTGCTGTTGAGCTTTGCCAAAAGAACGATTTGATGCACTATGCACTATATGAGAATTTAAATAATCAAGCTTATTAAGTAATGCATCATTTATATGAAAATGTTCCTTTATATATTTGAATGAAGTAAAATACAAATGTTGGCACTGTGTTCTTATTTCATTCAACATTGATCTATAAATATCATAGTTTCATCTGAAAGTTTTTCTGCATATTTTGGACTAAAATTAATTCTTCTAGTTACAAGAAGTGTTTATTAACTATTTCGTTGTCATCAAAAATTACATTTTTGAAAAATTCAGCCTTTATGAAATTTTGAGCATAAGAAAAAATCAACCGTCTACATTCTTCAGTAAGCACATGAATAAGAATGCCTCTGCTCTGAAAAAATATATTAAAGTTATTAAAATAAGGATGGGAATAATCTAAGAAATTAAGAAATATTTCGATATCTTTTCTCAGTAATAAGTTAGAAATATGTGTTGCCGATTCTTGTTTTTCAACAGATTCTATAAAAAAGAAATGTTTTAAATCCATACAAAGTAATCTTGCTTTGGCTGGCTTAAATATCTCCCGGCACTCAACATTAAATAAAGTTTGCAATTCTACAAGTTCAGCTGAACTCTTACTACTTTCTGGTACATATAAAATTTTGTAATACAGCCTCATTCAGTTCTGGCAACAAGACCTGTAGAATTGCATTTTATTAAAACAAGCTTAGGTACATAATTTTTCAGAAGTGAGAAAAAAGAATTGTTTTTGCCGACCTATTATGTCAACTATGTTTTTAAACTTGTTTTAAATTAAGCATATATACGAGTATTTTCAGCTGAGACATTCGGTGCATCAAGTTCTATAATATTTAAAAGTTGTGTAACTGAAACAATATCTGTTTCTCAAGCATAGCGAACTAAGACAAAAAAAAAATTTTTTTGCTCACATCTGTGCTTTCGTCAACAAATATTGCAAAGTAGCTTTTTTTTAATATTCTTATTACGTTAAGCAGAATAACATTTCTATTATTTGGAACCCTCCCATTGTACAAAAACACTAGATAAATTGTGCTTTGACTGATTTTGCGGTTAGATTCTATAACTATGATAAGATTCTTTAAGTGAAATCGTGCAAAAAAAAAAAAATTTTATTCCTTACAAAGTCTTGCTCCCTTACAAAACTATAAGCACAGAAAATTCCCAGAAAATCACCACAATTCGCTCATTCCCTTCGAGAGGTCAAAATTCCCACAAAAAGGGATTTTTCCC
The DNA here is from genome assembly GCA_914767935.1 of Coremacera marginata. Taxonomy (NCBI): domain Eukaryota; kingdom Metazoa; phylum Arthropoda; class Insecta; order Diptera; family Sciomyzidae; genus Coremacera; species Coremacera marginata. Next base: position 127,164,575 of record OU612045.1, on the reverse strand, counting down.
TCGATCCCCCAGCACTGGTAGATACGTCTGATATGCCTTACACATTGTCGAGTTAGATCCAAAAGAGAAGACTCTTCATAATTTATGAAAATTGTTGGTGAAAAATAATTTGATAAAATTTGTTTAAGAAAAATTTGTTGGTGAACCGTGTTATTTATATATAATATTATATTTATATCAAAATCGTGCAAAAAAAGACAGTGCATAAGGAGAGTTAGTGTACATCAACTCTTAAAAGTTGGAAAATGCAAATTACATTGCATTGAAGCTGCGCATTAGTATGGGTTGAATGCAAAACAGAAGGATTTTTTTAACATGTTCTTACGGCCTTCATAGCGTTAATGTATAAATTCGTTGATTTTATTTATAAAGTGCTAAAAAACATTAAATTCATGCAATATTTTTTTATTTTTAAACTTAAAATTACAAATTGAAAGCTTAATATATTAATACAGCTATGGCTACTGAGGTCTAAAGCTAAACTTAAATTAATAATGCTCTGTTGAATTACATTACAACTGTATTAATATACCTGTTGAATTATAGGGATCTATTAATACTTATAAACATGAGAGTACATTTTTTGTACAGTACTAACATTGCAACATAATATTTGTGTATTTGTAAGTGAATCAATTATATATATTGAAAGAGACCGGATAATCTGAGATATTTTATCATTAATTTTATAGATTCAATGCTAGGAGTAGAGAGTATGGAAATGGGATTGATATTTTTAAATATTATTTGTAGAGGTGTGACGGATATCCGGCAACTATCCGGTTTGCCGGATATCCGGCCTAAATTTACTATTCAGCCGGATATTTTCTAAGAATTATTTTAAGCAAATAAATTTTTATTAAATAACTCACAATAAAATAGCTTTTATTTAAAGGTAAAAAAGTAACAAAAAATTACAAATTATCTTTCAAAAACTTAAAATACGTTTTGAGATATTCACTTTACTGAAAAATTTATGTATAAACTAAAAACTTAAAAAACGTCCAATTAATTAAACGATTGATTCTCATGATCGTGAGACAACTTAATTAAAACAATCCCAAAATATTTCGTGAAATTCACGAACTACATTTGAATCAGTTTCATTTAATCGTAACTGTTAAGGTCTAGTTGAAGACGTCGATGAACAACTAATGATGGAAGACGTGTCGCAAGTCATTTTTAAGAGTTCCAATAAAATAGTCTGTCGAGCTCTTTCAGCTTCAACTTTTCCCAAAAAGTTAGCCTTAAATCTGGGATCCAGAAAAGTTGCAATAAGGTATTTTGGATCTTCACTTAAGGAAATAAAATGAGATGCCAATTGCGCTTTTAAGGAGGCTATCATATTAAGTAAATCGGCCGTTCGTCGTACAGTTTCGTCCTTGTCTAAGAATTTTTTTAATGCAGCTACATGCGGTATAACTTCAAATATGCAGGAGAGGCCAGGACTTGTAATTTTAGTTATTTCTTCAAACCGCTTCAAAAGTTGTACACACTGCTCGATCAAACACCACTGACGAGTTGTTAGATTAGTAAGTATGTCGTTTTCAGACACACAAAGGGAGATAGCACGTTTTTGTTCCAATAAGCGTTCCTTCATATAGAAAGTGGAATTCCACCTCGTGCTTATATCTTATACCAATTGATGCTCTGGTAAACATAGTTCTTTGTGAAGCACCAGCAATTTTTCTTTTGCTAAACCTGAATGATTGAAGTGAGTTACGACACGTCTACCTTTGGCAATTAAGTCCATTACCTTCAAAGACTCAAGCACAACCCTCTGAAGCGAATGAATGAAACACCTGGCGGAATTATACTCCGCCATTCGAACGCCTTGGCCACGTTTGCGCCACTGTCATGAACAAGAACATGTATTTTAGTTTGTTCAATATCTCAGCGAGATGCAATACTATTGAGTTAATTTGCTGTTTTCTCCTGTGTGAGATCCTGAAAATGGTTTCATAGCTAGAACTCCGTGTTGAAGTTTATATTGTGCAGAAAGCCAATGAGCTGTGAAACTCAGAAAGCTGGAGTTATTGCGCAAACACGTCCACATGTCAGAAGGGACAGAAACTGCGACAGCACTTGAAATTCTTATTTGGATTTTATTGAAAATTCGGTTGTAAATATCGGGAACTATTTTTTGGGTCATAAAGGCTCGGCTTGGCAACTCATAGCGTGGTAAAGCCAGCTTAAGTAATCTTGCGAATCAACTGTTTCAACGACACAAAGTGGCTCATTATCCAGTGCAATCATTTCTGCTATGAGATAATGGTATTTTTTCGCAGTTGCATTATTTATGTCCCAAAGCAGTTTTCTATCGAACGCCTCTGACAAAGTCTGTTGCCTTTCTGTAGAAGAGAACTTGTACAAGAGTTGACATCGCAAGCGATGTAGCTGTGTCGTTATTTTTTTTATCTTAATTAAAATTCATGAATTTTTCTGGGTGCTTTAATTTCAAATGATTGCTCATAGCAGATGTGCCTTGTGGAAGATTTAAAATGAATAAGTATATGATTCGAAACTTGTAGGTTGTATTCATGTATGCAAAAAAAAAACATTACTCTTACGCACCTGCTTTTTTCCCTTCACCACCACGAGAAATTAGTATTTTGCACAATAAACAAATAGCAAACTTATTACTTTCACTTTTAATTTCAAAATATTGCCAAATAGGCGGTTTTCTTTCGCTCCATCTGTTTATTGCCTGCCGAACTAGAAATAATGAAATCTTTAATTTACTATCCGGCCGCCGGATATTCGGTAATCCGGTATCCGGTTATCCGGCCAAATCACTATCCGTCACATCTCTAATTAGTTGTCTTAAATTATATAGACGAGTGCAATTGAAAAGGATATGATGGATGTCTAATGGAGTTGTAGCATTGCATATGGGACAAGGCGCAGGGATGCTGTTGTTGATTAGATGTGCATGTGTCGTGTGTCCTAAGCGTAATCGAGTAAATTTTATAATTTTGCTTCTGTGTTTGTCTTTGGCATTGCCGTTCAAGAACTCTTTAATTGAAAATTTTTGCGCGTTAATAATCTTATACCATTGTGATTTATTTAAGTTCCACCATAGTACATTACTACGGTGAAATTTTGTTGAAGTTTGTGGTAGTGGCTCATTAGCTGATTGTAAGATTATTTTGATAATGTTAGCTGATTAATTATTATTGTTTTGGCTAATGGGTCGACTTGCACAGTTTTTAGAATTAGTGAATAGGGGCCAGTTTCCAAGTTTTATTTTAAATTTTGTTAAAATATTTGTTTTGTTTTGCCGTCATTTAACATGATGAAGTTAGCTTGATTAATAGATTTATTGAGTGTAAGTCCTTTTCTGTTATTAGATGAAGAGCCCCACCTACTGTGCCAACTATTAAAGTCGCCTGTTATTATCAGTGCGCTATTTGAAAACAATAAAACATTATTCAAGTTATTACTATTAAGTTTTTGGTGTGGAGGAATATAAACAGAAACTATAGTGAACTTTATTTTTGATTGTACCTCTACAGCTATCGCATCAAAGTCTTTTTTGAACGTTATTTCGTTATGTTGTATGGACTTGTGAATCAAGAGAGTGACTCCTCCATGTGTTGTCTGTGCGTTATTTAATGTGTAAATAGAATAATTTATTGGGATCGGGATATTGAATACGGAGTGAAGGTGGGTTTCTTGGAGAGAAATGATTTTGGGGTTGTAACGTTTAATCAGAATTAAAAGTTCATTTTAATTATTGGTAAAACCTTTTACGTTCCATTGAATAATTTTAACTAACATTTTTCTTTTATTTTTTTTTTTTTTGTTTAATGTTTAGATTTGAATTGGAGTTTAAGGCTCTATTTAAGCAAATTAAGAGTCGCAAGACATAGATTCTGAAGAGTCACGTACATTGTTTTGTTTGCTAGATGAAATTTGTTTTGATTTTTTTGTATTGACAGATTTCTTTTTAAGCATGGATTTTAATCTGTTTGAGGTAATTATGGGAAGAATTTTCATTACATTATCTTTTGTTCCATTCGGAACAGATGGAGGGCTAGTTAGAGGGATTGCTGACAAAACTTCAGTATCAGAGAGTATATCGCTGTAATTTACTGTCTCTCGTGCTGCTGCTGATGTAGATGGCTGTATTGTGGATTGGTACCGTTTTCTTGCATGTTTCTGTCTACTTAAGGTGCTCGCTGATTTGTGGGATTACTGATGCTACTGTTGCTTACTATGGTTGCATAGGTAGGAGTATTGTGAGAATGTCGCTCTTTGTATACTGCTTTTAATTTACCAACTTTTTCTAATGTAAAGGGTCCGCCATCTAACGTTTTTTTTTTTTTAACTAGTGCTTGTTTCGTGAATGGTAATACTTAGCACATGTCTGATTTGACAGATAATTAGTTTTATCCTTCCGCTGAACGAATATGGTTGTGTATACGCTTGAACAACGCTGGGAAATATTGCGACATTACTTTGAAAATCATGGTAATGTTGCAGAATGTGTGCGAAAATTGCGTACGGATTTTGGAAGAACAGAAACACCGTCAGCACCGTATGTTCGTTACTTACTTACTTAGGTGGTCGTAACAACCCGTGTCCGGGTTTCAACCGACCTCATCACCTCTCGCCAGGCGCCTCTGCTTTGCGCGCGCCTTCTCCAATCGGATACACCAAGTGCGGTTAGGGCTTCCTCAGCCTGGTCCTTCCATCGGAGGCATGGTCTCCCTCGACGTCGTTGACCAGCGACCCTCGCCTCGATCACCTTTTTCGCTGGAGCTTCGTCGTTCATACGATGGACATGACCCAGCCAGCGTAGTCGCTGCACAGTTATACGCTGAACTACGTCAATGTCATCGTAGAGCTCATACAGCTCGTGGTTCATTCGGATGCGATATTCATCGCCGACTCGAACAGGACCGAAGATTTTGCGAAGAACTTTTCTCTCGAACACCCCCAGAGCGGCTGCGTCAGTTTGCGAAACTACCCATGCCTCAGCGCCATAAAGCAGAACAGGTAGAACGAGCGTCTTGTAGAGTGTTAGTTTTGTCGATAGAGAGAGGGCTCTGGAACTTAGTTGATTACTGAGCCCTTAGTAGCACCTATTAGCAATTATTGTTCTTCGCTTTATCACCAGGCTGATTTCGTTTTTGGTATTAATGGCGGTGCCAAGGTAAACGAACTCCTTGACTACTTCAAAGTTATAGCTGCCGGATGAAACGTGGGAGTCTAAACGCCGAGCTCCCTTGTTTATACACAGCATATACTTTGTTTTGCCCTCATTTATCGTCAAACCCACTTTAGCTGATTCCTTTTCGATAGCGGCGAAAGCAGCGGTAACATCTCTCTTGGTTCTTCCGACAAAATCAATATCATCAGCGTACGCAAGCAGCTGGACGCCTTTGTAGGAAATGGTGCCATTACGATGCACACCGGCCTTTCGTACGATCCCCTCCATGATGATGTTGAAGAGATCGCAAGACAGTGGATCACCTTGCCTGATCTCTTTCGGTATTGAAGGTTTCGGAGAAGTCATTTCCTACCTTGACGGAGCTGCGTGTGTTGCTCAACGTCATTCTGCAAAGTCTAATCAACTTAGCAGGTATACCGAACTCAGACATTGTTGCGTATAGGCAATCCCTTCTCGGGCTATCGAACGCAGCTTTAAAATTGACAAAGAGATGGTGTGTGTCAATTTGATTTTCGTGGGTTTTCTCCAGGATTTGTCGTAGCGTGAAAATCTGGTCTATGGTGGACTTACCAGGTCGAAAGCCACTCTGATAAGGTCCAATCAGTGTTTTTGTAATCGGCTTTAATCTTTCACACAGTACGCTTGAGAGAACCTTATATGCGATGGAAATAAGACTGATATCTCTATAACTTGCGCAGATTGTTGGGTCTCCTTTCTTAAGTATAGGGCACAGTACACTGAGGTTCCAATCGTCGGGCATGCTTCTTCTAGCCATATTTTGCTGATGAGCTGATGCATGCGCCTTATCAATTCATCGCCGCCGGTTTTAAACAATTCAGCTGACAGGCCGTCAGCACCCGCTGCTTTATTGTTTTTGAGTAGTTGGATAGCAACTCGAACCTCTTCATGGCTAGGTGGTGATACTTCCACTCCGTCATTGTTGATTGGTAGCTCTGAACTGCGCTCTCCATGGGCGGCATTGGTGGAATCGTCGCCAGTAAGTAAATTGGAGAAGTGCCGTCTCCACAATCTCAGCACACACTGCGTATCCGTATTCAGATCTCCATTTTCGTCTCTACAAGTGGATGCTCCGGGCTTGAAACCTTGGGTTAGACGCTTAACCTGTTGATAGAATTTTCGTGCATCCTTCTTGCCCTGGTATACCTCTAGTTCCTCGCGCTCACGCTTTTCCTGTTCCCTTTTCTTGCGTCTGAAAAGGCGCCTCTCTTCCTTTCTCTTTTCGCTGCAGTTTTCTTGCACGGCTCGCGTTGCAGCTGACTGCAGCGTTTTTCTATATGCGGCGTTTTTTACTACAGTCGCAATGCGACACTCCTGATCATACCATTGGTTCCGAGATTGCGGGCGCCGGAAACCGTAGAAGCGGCATCAACATCAATTCACCGTCGTTCTCAACAATTGAACATTTCGGAGACATCATTGAGACGAATTTTCCATAAAGACCTTGATATGAAGCCATACAAAGTCCAATTGGTTCAGGAGTTGAAGCCAACTGACCATCCAATGCGTTTTCGCTTCGCTGAGTGGGCTTGCGATCGACTTACAGAAGATGCCGATTTTGCCAAAAAAATCATCTTTTCAGATGAAGCTCATTTTGATCTTGGCGGGTATGTAAACAATCAAAATTGTCGCATTTAGGGCACAGAAAACCCGCACGCATACATTGAAAAGCCGATGCACCCAAAACGAGTCACTGTTTGGTGCGGATTTTGGTCCAGAGGCATAATTGGACCATTTTTCTTCGAAAATGAGCAAGGAGTGGCCGTTACAGTCAATGGCCATCGTTATCGGGTCATATTGAACGAATTTTTGTTCACAAAAATTGAATAGGAGGATATTGGCAACATTTGGTTTCAACAGGACGGCGCTACGTGCCACACAGCCGAAGCTACACTCGATGTTTTGCGCCCTGTTTTTGAAGATCGCATTATCAGCCGCAGAGCTGATGTCGTTTGGCCACCTCGGAGCTGCGATTTGACACCGTTGGACTATTATTTGTGGGGTGCCCTCAAAGATAAGTGTTACGACGACAAGCCACAGACAATTGACGCTTTAAAGGACAATATTCGTGAAGCCATTGGTGAAATACAGCTGCACACAATCGATAATGTGCTTAAAAATTGGACCGATCGTGTAGGCTACTGCATGGCCAGCTGAGGCAGGCATTTGAATGAAATTATTTTCCATTATTAACCGGAAGGATTGTACATTCAAATAAAAAAAGAAATTTAAGAAAATATAAGTTATAAAAGTTATTTGGCGGACTCTTTACAAATAGCTTGAATTTCTTTATCTTTGATGAAAATTGGACACTTTTTGTCAAAAACGTTATGGTTGTTGGGACTAGAGTTGGCTTCTTTACATTTTATACAGCATATTGGAAAATCACACTTCTCATCATTTTCAGAATTTAAATGTGAAACACTTCAACAATTTGGGCATATTTTATCATTTTGACAAATAGTTCCCAATGTGTCCATATCTATAGCAGTTATTGCATCTTAATGGTCAAGCCAAAACACGTAAGGGCGGACATTTACTTTTTCGTTTCCAATCCTAATATCACTGGGCAGATCAAGAAAGTTAAAACAATTAATCCGGATTCAATAAAGCCATTATCAGATTTTTTAAAGAAATTTGTAGACATCAGAAACGTTTTGCTGCTTAAGTTCTTTAAGAATTTCTTCCTAACATATGCCTCGGAGTCCGTTAGAATAAATAAGGCCTTTGGAATAATTGAGAGTTTTATGTGCTGTGATTTCAACTGGTATTGTAGGTGATAGAGCAGAGAGCTTAACTAGTTTATTAGCTTGTGTTAAGTTTTTTGTTTTTAATAAAATGGTAACGTTTCTTAGTATTTTACATGTTTCTAATTCACCAATGCACGTGTAATCGACAACTTTTTTTATTAGAAAAGGAGAAACGTTAGAAAGAGATTCGCAGCTGTTTTTTCTTGACATAACCAGATATTTTGGGCCAACAGGCTGAACAGGTAAAGTTTTCGAATTGTCCATTTCAATCATTGGTTGGTTATTAGGTTTATTATTGTGTAAGTCCGGTGGATCAGTAATTTTTTTATTAGGGGGCTGAACTCCTATTCTTGCATTTAATTTATGTATTAGAGAGAACAATAGTTAACTCCGTTTATATAGCGTAATTACAAGTAGTATACTGTTTTATTTTGTTTAACACAAGCTGTTTACAGCTGCTGTCACTCGCGCACAAAATCGACAAATTAGTTAGGTTTACGCACAACTCGAGAAGAAGAAAAAAGATCTGCTCTGCACGAATTTTGGTCGTAGACTGAATTCATTCAATAAAACGTTCATTTATATTTAAAAAGGTATGAACTTTTTAATAAGTTAATAAATTAATAAATTTAATAAGTTTTTATATTTTTCCAAAACAATTCACGCTATCGAATACGAGTCTTATATAATTGAGTTACAAATTGTGTTAACCCATTTTTTACCAGTTTCTTTAAAGAAACACTAACTTTAAAAAACTGTTTAAAAAAAAACAGTAAACGATATTTGAATACTAAGAATGGTGATTAAATCATACATTTATTCAAAATCGTCTTCAAATGCTTCACAGATTGATCAACTTTACTAGAACTGGCGCCTGGACATTAGGTACACCTTTTTAATGTTAAATTAGTAAAATTGTAAAAATTTGAAAATTATGAAAATAATCTTATTACACTGGTTTACAGCCAATAAGTACAATGAATCCCACTACTTATCCATTTCTCATGTGAAATCAGTCGCTAATTCCGAAAATATAATTTTTGAAGAGAAGCTTTTTGCGCCCCGTTCTGTGATTTGCTTGGAGTGAAATCTGAAAAATTTTCGACAGATTTTTTCTTAGAATTTTATATGTTTCTGTGTTTTTTACAACAAGACAATTTAATATAACAAATATAAAAAAAATTTCTTCACTTGCCGTGGGGACTCGAAATCGCAAACCTTTGGTTGGGAGTTCTATACTCCATCCACTGAGCCAAGCACCCTTGTTATGCGAAAGCATTGATTCAGTATTAAATGCAGCTGAAGCTACCCTGTAGGAAAATCAACTAATTTAAAAGTAGTTGAAAAAGTAGTTTTTGTCAACCACAACTAGTTGAAATTCTGATCTTTTTCCATAGAACGAACTAACATATTTTGTATCGTGATGTCCGCTAAATAAGTCAATTGACTTTCGTCTGCCTACATTTTCAACTACTTCTTAAATTAGTTCAATTTATTTTTTAAAATAAATTATTTTTTAACTACTAAAATAAATCAATTGAAAACTAGTTAATATTCTACTTACTGAAAATTAATTTAAAAGCATAAAAATTTTAAATTTCTATACATCAAAGAGATCATTTATTTTAATGTTTTAAAAAAAAATACATAAATTCATTACTTGAATGCATAAGGAATATCAAAAAATTAAATAAAAAAGTCTTTCAAGCTTATAGTGTTTAACGAAATTAAAATTTTAAAATAAAGAATATTTGTTTTTAAGTAGTATTTCAATTACATATAATGCAATAAAAACTATTTAGAATTGAAGTGGATGCCACCTTAATATAATTCAAAGTAGTTCATATACTAGTTTATTTTAAGTTATATTTTTAATTAGTTGTTTTTAAAAGCAAGTTAGTTTGATCCTATAGGGTATGTTGCAGCACATCCAATAACCTATTAATGTATTTGTATTGTAACGATGCTTTTCCAGGCCGAGGTGTGGCTCGCCGTATTCCAAAGTTCGTGACAAATATATCTATGATATCGGACACTAAATCAAAACACTGTTCAATTTTTACTTCAAGATAACAATCTTTATTTAATAATATGGCGTACAACTAAGCTTAGAAATTACCCTAGGTCTAACCAAATTCTTCACAGAAAATTTATCTTAAATAGTAATTAAATAGTGATAATCATAAAGGAAAGGATAATGGGTGTCCTGCAAGACAGCGCATCGACTGAGGAGATATTTCGACTACAACCCCAGACGATGGCCGAAGAAATATGAAGTCGTGATTCACTGAAGGGAACTGGCGAATCGACTGAGGAGATATTTCGACTACAACCCCAGACGATGGCCGAAGAAATGTTAAATAGGGATCTATGGCAAAAGGCTGGCGAATCGACTGAGGAGATATTTCGACTACAACCCCAGACGATGGCCGAAGAAAATATGAATGTTGAATATGTAAACGTTAATAACTAAATGAAATTAATAATAAAGTAATACTATATATATATCTGATTGAAGCAAAAGGTAAATTTAATTCAGTTAGATTCAGGACTATTTGGATTAGGATGCAGTTGGCCTTACTGGGGAGATATTTCGACTACAACCCCAGTGTCGGCTGACAGGTTAATTTATGGCGGAAAAGGAGGAAATTTCTGTGACCAGGCTGAAGAGATATTTCGACTACAACCCCAGCTTGATCAAAGAAAGGATAGGTAAGGAGGGTTAAGGTGGTGCTAGGTCTCGCTTGATTTTAGCGATTAACTCAGATCTAAACAATACACTAAATAACTATATAATGTGAAATAAATATATAATGTGAAGCTGATACTCTTTTCATGGGTGGTTTCTTATAGTTGGCGGCGCTTGTTGACGTCTGTGTCAGTGTCGCAATCCATAAAAGCGACTGAAGTCGTGGAGGCAGCGCTGCGTGCTGCGGGGATTCAGCGGCGTTTCTGCCGGCATTGGCGGCGCAGTCCACTTGGAGTCTCTGTGATGCTGGCTGCGCGGCTTGCGTGACGTTCTTATCGACGTCGAAGGCTCAGGCGCATTCTAGGCGTCAGCTGAGGCGACGAGGCGATCCGCAGTCCGATTTGACTGTACGCGTACGCGTTTGAACGTTCCCGACTACGTGCTGCACGGTTTGGCAGCTGCTCATACGATGACTTATTTATTCTCGACACTATGCTGACGATGGTTACTACTTGACTCACTCCTGCTTAATCACCAACTGACCAAGTTCTCTCTGATGTTGTCCCTTTTATAGCTGTCGGCTGCTTGTTCTTCAAGCATGCATAGTGTTTACTTCTCCCTCTCACTTATGTAAAGTTGCTGTACTGGCCTAAGTGACTTTTAGCACGCACTTGGCTGGTGGCGTGATGTCTGTACCTGGTGCATATTTATGTGTGCACATCAGCATCATCCGATTATTCCGTTATTGCTCATGTGGCTCTCAATAAGTGGAATCCGTTGTACATGCAAATAGAGAAGTAAAAGTAATTAATTGGAAGCTGACGCAATAATGACCTACCCAGCGCGAACATCATGCACTAAGGCATGAAGCGCGGCTTCTGGGGTAAGGTCTAATGAATTGCATGAATTCCTTTGGGAATCAACAGAGCCCTCGTCTAACCACTATTTTCCCTACTCAATAAGAAAACTGAATAAATCCTAATATGTTTAAATTCATTTGGTTTTATTATTATTCTTTTCCTTTTACGCTCCATATTTAGCTTATTGTAAGTACTGGTCTATATTCATGAGTTCTTAACCTATAACTAATCCTAATTTTCCTTTTTTTTTTCTAACATTAAATAAATTTTATTTTGGCTAATTTTATTTTTATATCCAAAGCGACTGCGTGGGGTAAATATGTCCCTGCTCGTCTAGAGCCTACAGCGGCCGTTCCCAATGGGTGGTTACGGCGTGTCGCGCGGGTGTGGAGCGCATCCTCGCCCCATGGTGACCCGGTCGGAAATCTAGAAAAAACGGAAAACATTAAAACATGTAATGGCACAATTCGCTGGGAATTTTTGTCCTTACATCTCCCCCTTACTTTCGTAAGCGATAGAAGGCGTAGACGTCGGCCTTGCGGTTCATTACGACTCGGACTTGGTGCTGATCGACGCTCACCAGGCATCGAAGAGGTTTGCCCGGTCTCCACAGTTGTCGCTTGGCTGCGATGAGCTCCATCAAGCGGCCGTGTGGGATATCGTCGTTGGGATGACTTGGCTCGGACACCCATGGGCGGAACGTGTATGGGTCCATATCCGCTGGCCTGACCTCGTCCAGGTCCATCTCGCTGGGTGCCGTTAGAGACAGGCAATCATCGGTGGCTGATAGACAAGATCTTTCGATCAGTTCGCCGAGTTGGATTGGTCTGATGAGTCGCCGTCTGGCGAGCGCCAATACGATTTCTCGTCTCGATCTGGGTGAAGCGGAAAATTGGTGGCCTTGCTCTGAGCCTCTGTTAGAGTCCCCGTACCGATTGGCTAATCCAGGCGGTGCTTGAGGTGCCGACGGCTGGATTACCTGTGGATCCGGCAGGGAGTTGGTGCTTCGTAATGTGGGCACTCTGCTGCTCTAAAAGGCCCTCGACTACGAAGTAACGGGGGGTGCCGAAGTAACGAGGGTCGACAGCCTCGGCTAACCCTGGTAAGTATAAGCGCGGCAGGCTGGCACGCACTGGTTCGATTACGAGGCCTTGTATGAGCTGAGCGAGTTCGAGACGCTTTCTGGCTGCTGCCTCTGGTGGGAACCACGATCTACCGACCTCTCGCAAGTCTTGGTCTGGATTGCGTAGGAACAGGTCGACGAAATGGAGCACAAATGCCCCACAATCGCTACTGTTCGTTTGTTGCGGCGCTTTCACCGCATAGTATGGCATGACTTCCTCATCCTACACCATGTTCGACGATTCAGGGAAAGTTGAGTTCCATACGCATTGGAAATACCCTCTCAGTACTGGGGCAACGTGGTCACGAGGCTTGTTGTCCAAGGAATCTAGGACCCAGATCCAGGCGAGTTGGTTGGAGGCGTTCGGTCTCTGTTTCAGGCAAACGATGGCCACATACCAATGATATGTCTCATTTATTGGCACAATGACGTAGCGCTTGTGACACAGCTGTACCCTCTTGGTCCAACGTCGGACGCGTTCGTAACGCCCCTGTGGCGTCGCATCACCGCCTGGTCGTATGAGTTGGTCGAAGAAGTGGGTACTAAAAATGTATATGTCCGCTTGCAATTGTGGCGACTGTTGTGACTAACCATTTCAGGAACACGTCGATCAGTGTATCGTTCAGGAACAATCCTCACTCAATTCGCCCATAATCGTGGTTGTAAACAGCGATGCTGCCAGGTCCTGGGGGGTAATTTAGGATTACCTTCGGTTGAACTTGCTGCGAAGCGCCTGCGCTCTGGCTTGCGGTCGTCCTAGACAACGCTGGTGCTGTCGACGCTATGGTCGTCTCTGTACCGTGATCTGCCTGGGCATAGCATAACTTTTCCTCGATTGTGGTGGGACTGGCGCTCCTGGTGGAGCAATCTCTCTCGCGTTTAATGGTCGTTATTTTTTTTTTCTTCTCTTATTTTTCACTGGCACTGTGGTGTGACGATTATATGTTCGCCGCTGTGTTTTCTTCGAGTAGTGCAACGAAAATCAATTTTTTTTTCTTGTATATTTTCTTTTTCCTTTTTAAATTTTTAAAAGCTTTCAATGAATTGGTTTAATTTCAACACACACTTGTTGACTACTAGTTGTCGGTTTGAGTTTTGATTTAATTTAACGACTCAGTACTACGAGCGTCATGTTAACAACTTTGTGATAGACTCTGCAGGGTTGTAGATGACTTTTCGTGTGCATGGTAAGTTGACGTTTACATGCAACTTGAGGTTGGTGGTGTGAGTCAATCAATTTCAAACACGAGAATCTTGAGCACGCAATTATGTCAGCCTCAAAATGATGATAGGCACAACAGACTGCCCGTGTGGAAAAAGTAATATATAATATTAACTGAATTTTCGCCTAAGAAAATAGTCGACGTAAATAATTGCGCTGGTATTTTTGCTGACGCAGGAGCCGCACATCGTGGGTAACATGATTATGGATGACATGTTGGTTAGACAGCGCTTGACGACAAGCTCGAGGGTTCCTCCCCGCGTAGAAATGTTCGACAGTGGCTGTCCTTGGCAGTTGTTTGCGCGGTTGCTGCCGCGGGTTGGTCGACTTCTGCACAATGATAGTCGCCACTTGGCAGTTGTTTGCGCGGTTGCTGCCGCGATCTCCCGCAGTTGTTTGTCGCAGTTGCTGCTGCGCTTTGGCCGGCTTTTCATCTGTCATAGTCGCCAGCTGGCAGTTGTTTGCGCGGTTGCTGCCGCGATCTCCCGCAGTTTTTTGTCGCAGTTGCTGCTGCGCTTTGGCCGACTTTTCATCTGTCATAGTCGCCAGCTGGCAGTTGTTTGCGCGGTTGCTGCCGCGATCTCCCGCAGTTGTTTGTCGCAGTTGTTGCTGCGCTTTGGCCGACTTTTCATCTGTCATAGTCATCAGCTGGCAGTTGCTTGCGCGGTTGCTGCCACGATCTCCCGCAGTTGTTTGTCGCAGTTGCTGCTGCGCTTTGGCCGACTTTTCATCGGTCATAGTCGCCAGCTGGCAGTTGTTTGCGCGGTTGTTGCCGCGATCTCCCGCAGTTGTTTATCGCAGCTACTGCTGCGCTTTGGCCGACTTTTCATCTATCATAGTCGCCAGCTAGCAGTTGCTTGCGCGGTTGCTGCCGCGTCTGGCAGTTGTTTAAGCGGTTGCTGCCGCCACTGGCAGTTGTTTCGGCGGGTGCTGCCGCATCTGCAGTTGTTTCCGCGGTTGCTGCCGTGTCTGGCAGTTGTTTAAGCGGTTGCTGCTGCCACTGGCAGTTGTTTCGGCGGGTGCTGCCGCATCTGCAGTTGTTTCCGCGGTTGCTGCTGCATCTGGCAGTTGTTTAAGCGGTTGCTGCCGCCACTGGCAGTTGTTTCGGCGGGTGCTGCCGCATCTCCCGCAGTTGTTTGTCGCAGTTGCTGCTGCCACTGGTCCGAGGGTGTGCTTTCCTGCTACGTGGCTCACCTTTTCGTTTCACTTGGACGATGACTGGCGAAATGTACCCCGTGACACAGTAAGGTCCCTCGAATTTCGGAGCTAACTTGGCTGCAAAGTTATTGACGGCACTGGATAGCGGGTGCTCTCTGACTAGGACCAGTTCACCGACTGCTGGTTTCCAGTCACGACGACGCAAATTATAATGGCGTGCTTGGTCGTGAGAGGCTTGGCAAAGTTTTCGGCGAACGATCTCGAAGATCTCCTGCAACTGCTGGGCACGTGCTGCTGGCGTCTGCGATTCTCGACCCGTTCCAAACGTGTGTTCGTCATACAGAGCGCCTGGTAGTCGCGGTTCGCGACCTTGTTCCAGGAAAGCAGGGCTATAGCCGGTGACGTCAGACTTGCTGCTGTTGATGGCTAGCACGAGTTCTGGGAGGTGCTCATCCCAGTTTTTATGTTGGTCTACGCTGAATTGGGCTATCATCGTTTTTAACGTTTTGCGTTCCGTAGGGTTTTCTTGGGGCGTGTATGGTGCGGTAAATTGCTGTTTGGTACCAATCTCTTGCATAAATTTTTTGAATGAGCGGCTCGTGAATTGGGTGCCATTATCCGTGATGAAAACTTTTGGGGCACCGAAACGAGAAAGAATGCGCTCTCTAAAACCCTTCCGCAAGCTTTCATTGGTAGCTTTTCGTAGAGGAATGGCCTCGGTCCACTTACTGAACTTATCGAAAAAGACCAATATCATGGTGTTCCCGTGTTTGGGACGCGGCAAGGGTCCGACAAAGTCTGCGCAGACAACAGACCAAGGTTCGTCGGCAATACGCGTTAACATTTTACCCGCTGGGGCCTGCTGGCTCAGCTTGTATCGCTGGCAGTTTGAGCAGCGCCTCACATATTTACTCACGTCCCTGAAGAGACCCGGCCAATAATACCGACTAGCCACTCTCGCAATCGTTCTTCTAATTCCGAGGTGGCCTGCGCTGGGCTGGTCATGGTTCTCCTCCATAACCCTCTTCTGTTACCTTGCATAAATTCTCTAGCGGCTGTCGGGACAGTGCGTCAGCGACCACATTAAATTTTCCTCGTCGGTATTGGACCTCAAAGCTATATTGCTGTATATCTTGGTAGTTCGAGGGCCCACCGCGCTATGCGCCCTAATAGACTCTCTATAGAATTGAGCCATTTTAAAGACAGGTGGTCCGTGATGACTATGAATTTATACCCTTCGAGGTAACACCGCATTTTCCTAATGCCCCAAACTATGGCCAAGCACTCCTTCTCGGTGGGGCTATAGTTTTTCTCTGCGGGGATCAGGTGTCGGCTGGCATAAGCTATGACACGTTCCACGCCATCGAAATCTTGGGTCAAGACCGCTCCGAGCCCGTAATCGCTCGCATCCGTCTGAAGCACGAAGGTCTTACTGAAGTCTGGACATGCTAGGACTGGGGCTTGCGTGAGTTTATCTTTTAAATTGTCGAACGCCTGTTGTTGCTCAGGTCCCCATCGCCAATGCTTACCCTTCTTCAGCAGAAGAGTCATTGGGTGGACAATTGAAGCGAAGTCTGGCACGAATCGTCTATACCATGACGCTACTCCTAGGCATCGGCGCAACTTTTGTAGACTTGTGGGTGGTGTAAGCTGTTTGATAGCGGCAACCTTGTCCGGGTCCGTATGGATTCCATTTTCGCTTACCACATGCCCAAGATATTTAGTCTCCGCACGGAAAAATTCACATTTTTCTACATTTAGCTTTAGATTCACTGCTCGCAGTCGTCGGAACACTTCTTTTAAATTATGCAGGTGTTCCTCTTCTGAGCCACCCGTGACGATGATATCGTCGAGATATGCAAACGCAAACGGTTCAAGTTCTGGTCCGATCACCTTATCTAACGCCCTCTGGAATGTGGCGGGCGCCGAGTGCAGCCCGAAAGGCATTTTTTAGGTCGAGACTGCTTATTTATTTTGCGTTACGCAGCCGATCCAAAATGTGGTTAATTCACGGCAGTGGGTATGCATCAGGAACAGAATTTGCGTTCAACTGACGGTAGTCCACGCAGAGTCTCCAGGTGCCCGATCTCTTCTTCACCAGTACTATCGGTGCACTATGCGGACTATGTGACGGCTCTATGCACCCCTTCTCCAGCAACTCATCGATCTCTCTATTGATGATGTCTTGCATGGCCGGATTCCGGGGAAAATACCGCTGCTTTAAAGGTCGGTCGTCCAACATGACGATCTTATGGCGGGTAATGTTCGCTGGCCCTTGAAGCTTACTAAATTTCTCGAGTTCTTCTTGTAGAAATTTGTTTACGTGCTCTGGTAACCTTTTGGGTTCTTCGCTTATGGTCGTGCATGCTGCTGGGCTTGTGCCGGGTTGTTCGGTGGCTCAAAGACATATCATCTGTCCACCGCAGGTGAATATCGCTACTGCCTTTAGTAGGAAATCCATCCCGAGCAAGAGGTCATCAGCGACCCCGGGGAGGATAAGCAGAGGTAATTCACATCGGCTGGATCCCATTTCAATTGTGACGATTAGGGCTTCGTTTACGACTTTGAGCGAACCGTCGGCCAGGCGTACGTTGGTGGGTATGAGCTGGCGGTTGGACGTTGTTCTTATTTTGTCTGCTAGGGTTTGACTGGCGAAGCTTCTGGTAGCCCCTGTATCGATTGCCGCCTCTACGTGGTGTGGTAGTGCCCTGGGCGCAAATTCTGCGGTCGAAGAATTTCAGGCACTTGGGTTCTTCCGAGGATGTTACTGGCTGGACTCGTTCGGCCCTCGGTTCTGATCAAGTCCTCTGGCATTTCCCGCTGGCTGTTGTTGGCGACCGCTAGTGGTGGCCCCACAGCGGGGTCCTCCTTTTCTGCAATGATACCGTTTTGAGTTGCGGTTGCCCGGTTCGTCGTAACCTTGCTGGCCGCATTTTCGACATGTATGACTTGGCCTCGTAGTGTTCGAGGATTTGTGTTGTTCAGGCGGAGGGTGGTTCTGCTGTTCACCCCTAGGCTGGCACGCTCTCTTGTGGGGAGTTCTGACGGGCTAGTCGATGGTATTCGTCTTTATTGCGTGGCCCACTGCCTGAAGGATTATTATCGCCTTAATAAATAGTCATAGTCCTCGGCCAGTGCCTCAAGTTCTTCAAACGTAGTCAAGTTTCGACGTCGAATATATAATTGATATTCTTGCCTACAATTTCGAAATACACGTTTCAGCTTCTCCTCTTCGGTCTGATTTGCATGCCGCATGAGGTCTATAAGTTGCAAGCTGTATTCTATAAATCTCTCTCGAGACCCTTGCATCCTGCCTCGTATTTGGTCTTCTAGTCGCTCAAAGAACCGACCTGGTAAAAAGTAGGTCAAGAATTTTGTCTTGAAGTTATGCCATGAGTCACATCCTTTTTTATTATTACGCCACCAAGTGAGGGCTCCGCCCTTCAATAGCTCCGGCATTGTTCTGGGTAGGTGATCCTTATCCAGACTGTACACAATTGCGAGCTCTTCCACCCTTTCGATAAATTCAATTGAGTCCTGGCCCCCTTCGAACCTAACCGTCCACTTTCGCACGCGGTCCATGATGTTGCTGTGTGCCGTGGCGACCTTGTGGCTACTTCCACTTGCTTGCATACCTGACACGATTATCTGTTTTGGCGGGTCCTCTTGGTTAGGTATGCCTGACATGGTTGGTACCCCTAAGTGACGAGGCGAAGTCGATCTCTTGTCCGAATGCTTCGCTTCTAATTCTTGTAGGCGCTTTTCTAGCTGTCAGTCGTCACTGCCTTCTGTAACTACGGCGGAAAACCGCTTGCGCAATTCTTCAACCGTTCCTTCGTCGCTATACCCGAACTCTTGTGCATAGATGACAAGGTCATCCTTTCGAAGGGAGTAAATCCAGGACATCTTAACCATTCTAATGTCCGCTCAACTCGTCACTGGTTAATAGAAAATATTTGCTTTTTTCTCTAATCCCGCTGTACTACCGAATGCTTATCGTTTAGTATTCGGTGGAGTATGAAAAACGCTCAAACCCAACAAATTTAAACCATTATCTGTATTAGACTCTGAAATAAAAGTATATAATTAATTTATAATAATTGCTAACAATGTTGTTAGCTACTAACGGGCCCTTTATATCGAGTTTGTTTATAATAAAAATGGCATAGAATTATTTTATCTATGCTTACTCGATTAACGCATGCAAGGAACAATGTAGTTTTTTTTTTCTACTACCCTTGGTTTGTCCTTGACCATGCGGCGAGGATGTAGTCGCCTTCAACTACTTTCGACTAGCTTTTTACCCGGGAACGACACTGTAGTTCTTTTAACTACTTTACCCAATTCATCTTACGGTCAGTGTGCCAACAATCGCTTTAGTTTTTAACCACAAAATAGTTATTATCTTGAACTGAGGCTAAGTCTTTAATTTAGCATGTTTTATTGGTTTTGATTTAGTGTCCCTGCACGGGCGCCATTGTGACGATGCTTTTCCAGGCCGAGGTGTGGCTCGCCGGATTCCAAAGTTCGTGACAAATATTTCTATGATATCGGACACTTTCAATTTTAACTTCAAGATAACAATCTTTATTTAATATGGCGTATAACTAAGCTTAGAAATTACCCTAGGTCTAACCAAATTCTTCACAGAAAATTTATCTGAAATAGTAATTAAATAGTGATAATCATAAAGGAAAGGATAATTGGTGTCCTACAAGACAGCGCATCGACTGAGGAGATATTTCGACTACAACCCCAGACGATGGCCGAAGAAATATGAAGTCGTGATTCACTGAAGAGAACTGGCGAATCGACTGAGGAGATATTTCGACTACAACCCCAGACGATGGCCGAAGAAATGTTAAATAGGGATCTATGGCAAAAGGCTGGTGAATCGACTGAGGAGATATTTCGACTACAACCCCAGACGATGGCCGAAGATAATATTAATGTTGAATATGTAAACGTTAATAAGAAAATGAAATTAATAATAAAGTAATACTATATATATATCTGATTGAAGCAAAAGGTAAATTTAATTCAGTTAGATTCAGGACTATTTGGATTAGGATGCAGTTGGCCTAACTGGGGAGATATTTCGACTACAACCCCAGTGTCGGCTGACAGGTTAATTTATGGCGGAAAAGAGGGAAATTTCTGTGACCAGGCTGAAGACTTTCGACTACATCCCCAGCTTGATCAAAGAAAGGATAGGTAAGGAGGGTTAAGGTGGTGCTAGGTCTCGCTTGATTTTAGCGATTAACTTAGATCTAAACAATACACTAAATAACTATATAATGTGAAATAAATATATAATGTGAAGCTGATACTCTTTTCCTGGGTGGTTTCTTATAGTTGGCGGCGCTTGTTGACGTCTGTGTCAGTGTCGCAATCCATAAAAGCGACTGAAGTCGTGGAGGCAGCGCTGCGTGCTGCGGGGATTCGGCGGCGCTTCTGCCGGCGTTGGCGGCGCAGTCCACTTGGCGTCTCTGTGATGCTGGCTGCGCGGCTTGCGTGACGTTCTTATCGACGTCGAAGGCTCAGGCGCATTCTAGGCGTCAGCTGAGGCGACGAGGCGATCCGCAGTCCGACTTGACTGTACGCGTACGCGTTTGAACGTTCCCGACTACGTGCTGCACGGTTTGGCAGCTGCTCATACGATGACTTATTTATTCTCGACACTATGCTGACGATGGTTACTACTTGACTCACTCCTGCTTAATCACCAACTGACCAAGTTCTCTCTGATGTTGGCTCTTTTATAGCTGTCGGCTGCTTGTTCTTCCTACAAGCATGCATAGTGTTTACTTCTCCCTCTCACTTATGTAAAGTTGCTGTACTGGCTTACGTGACTTTTAGCACGCACTTGGCTGGTGGCGTGATGTCTGTACCTGGTGCATATTTATGTGTGCACATCAGCATCATCCGATTATTCCGTTATTGCTCATGTGACTCTCAATAAATGGAAATCGTTGTACATGCAAATAGAGAAGTAAAAGTAATTAATTGGAAGCTGACGCAATAATGACCTACCCAGCGCGAACATTATGCACTAAGGCATGAAGCGCGGCTTCTGGGGTAAGGTCTAATGAATTGCATGAATTCCTTTGGGAATCAACAGAGCCCTCGTCTAACCACTATTTTCCCTACTCAATAAGAAAACTGAATAAATCCTAATATGTTTAAATTCATTTGGTTTTATTATTATTCTTTTCCTTTTACGCTCCATATTTAGCTTATTGTAAGTACTGGTCTATATTCATGAGTTCTTAACCTATAACTAATCCTAATTTTCCTTTTTTTTTTCTAACATTAAATAAATTTTATTTTGGCTAATTTTATTTTTATATCCAAGGCGACTGCGTGGGGTAAATATGTCCCTGCTCGTCTAGAGCCTACAGCGGCCGTTCCCAATGGGTGGTTACGGCGTGTCGCGCGGGTGTGGAGCGCATCCTCGCCCCATGGTGACCCGGTCGGAAATCTAGAAAAAACGGAAAACATTAAAACATGTAATGGCAAAATTCGCTTGGAATTTTTGTCCTTACAGTATGGTTTGGGTAGCTGCTAAACCACTTGCTATCATTAGTGTTGTTACTTTTCCACAATTGTGGTAAGTTTTGCACTTTTTTGGTTTCTACCACTTTTATCACCCACCATTTGCATTTTTACAAAATCTATCACTTCTTAATATATTTATAAAAAAATTATTGCATTAAATTAAAATTTTAGAAATTTTATTGCATATATTTTATGCAATATTAATATTACATTTAATATTGTATTTTAGTACTGTCTTAAGAACATTATATGGGAATTTTTTGCAATAAAACTAATTCAGCATGAAAAAACGTACTGTATGGTATACCTCTTATGATTTGTTTTGCTGTAGGACTTCAGTCGAAATTTTCCTTAAGAAGAACAATATATTCCAGTTTTTTAAATTCACCACTCATTTTAGACTCAACCTACCACTATTTAAAATTTGCAAGCGACAACACTGGTTATCATACTCAGTTTGTTAGTGCCATCTGTTAACTGTTAACGTAGCTGCAGTTATATTTTTAATATTAAATCAACGTCAAAATTTAACAGAGCTGTTTGGATCGGTGGAAAGAGTGCAGGTTTATTAATCAATGAGTTATAGAATCGGTCCTCACTGTGGGCAAAGTGATATATTTTTTTTTTATATGAATTCGTTTATGCTGTTGTTGGTACATGCTTTTGTTTTGTTTTGTTTTGTTTTGTTTTTGCATAGTGCGAAGGAAAATTAACAATTGCCCACAAGTGCGTTTAAAAAAACAAAATGGTGTAACATGTAATAAAATAAATAATATTATAATGAAATGTATTACGATTTACTGGTGTGAATATTAACGTGTGTTTTTTTAATATATTTAATGTTTTAAATTTTTGAATTTAAGTTATTTACAAAAATAAAAATTAAATTATCATATCTATGGAACTGTAAAAAATCTTCGCTTCTCTCGTGTGTCCAACAACGCACCTGTGGTTTTTTTTTCTGTGACTCTGTTTTCGAGATATTGCTCACTGTAGATTTTTTCAAAAAAAAACAAAGTTGGTTGCACTTAATTGCATATATCTCCAGAACCAACAACACTAATCAAACACATGATATATGAAATTAAAGCTAATAAAATTCATTTTTCGATTGAACTGTTAGTTTTAGCAACGTAAATGATTAAAAGTAAATTAAATTAAAAAAAAAATATAACAATTATATTGCAGCAAACCTTAGTTCTTATTTATTCATATGACAATAATATGAGTCGAAATACATAAATAGGCATAATACATAAAATTTCAGGATTTCAGCAAAAAATATCAAAATTAACAAAATATTTTGGTTTCTTAACAAAATTTGTACCTTTTCTTTTTTTTGCCAATTTTTCTGAAAAACAAGATATATCCTCGAAAATTTAATTAACAGTCCGCCAAAATTAACAGTCCACTCAAAAAATTATGTAGGCGTTGTTTGTAGGGAATTTTATAAGCTTTAATTTGATTTATCATTTCTTTGATTACTAATATTGGTTGTTGAGATATATGCAATTAAGTGCAACCAACTTTTTTTTGTATAGACAAATTTACAATGGCCAATATCTCGAAAACGGAGTGGCAGACAGTGACAAAAATATTTTCGGAATAAGCGACCGATTTTGCATGAGAAATGGATAGTGGCATTCATTGTACAAACAACTTTGCATAATTTGTAAACCAGAGTTGTTATTGAAAAATCATAGGATGTGCCATATGTAATTTGTAAAAAAGGACCTTTTGACTTCTCAAAAAGACTAACTTTGCCATCAGGACAATTTTTTCTACTGCAATTTATTCACAATAGTATACGTAAAAACTTTATTTTTAGCAAAGCGTGTATAAAAGAAATTGTATAAAATTTGTTCACAGTTAATCTCAGAAATTAATGAAATTTTGTATATGTTATTAGCCAGCGATTCCTTAAAGCAGTGGCTAAACGAAAGATCGGAAAAATTTTTTTTGCAAAAATGTCATATTGGAGTTCAAAATAGGCCATATGTAAAAATTTTTAAAATCGGTTAACGGAGTCTTTTTGGTAAATTGAATACATTCAATTAATTTTCATACCATTTAAAAATGGTTTAAGAAGTACTCGAAAAAAATTTAACACACCAAAATTGAAGATAATGAAGTTAATGTCTAAATCATAAAATATAATCATAACTTTACAAACAAAAAAGCCTTAATTTCGTGAAAAAAATGAAAATTTTACGCCCGTCACTTTGCCATAAATTAATATTTTTGAAAAATCAACGATTAAACGCCCAAAAACTCTCAAATAAGCCGAAAAGACATTTTTTTTTTAGATCAACCAGTCTCCAGATATCTTGCTTACCGCAAATTTACGGTCTTTCGCGGCGTTGTTCACATTGTTCGACGAATATTTTTAAACCAAAATGTCAGGGATAAATCTTCAATAGTTATAATCTAATAATCTAAAAAAAAATTTGGGCTAAAATAACTAGAGCTTCCAAAAAACAATGCTTAGAATGGTGTCCTTTTTTCTTCGAAAAACTCCTGGAAGCCCTTAAAAGAAATTTCCAAAATTTATATTAATAAAAATCATTTTATGTTTATTTGTTTGTTTGACTTTTATACAAATTTAAATGGCTGAAATCCTTCGTTCAAACTTAAAACGTGTATTACTTGAGTCGTAAAGTAGGTTATTGCATGCTTAGTTTTAACCACGCCCCCTTTTACCGCCCATGAAACAATAAAAGTAAAATATTTCCGACTGTTTCTATTGTTACTCTCGGCAATTTTACCAAAAATGGGCTTCCACGCCCTCTTTTAACGCCCTTTATTTCAAAAGATTTTTGTCGTATAAGACCGAAATTTGGTGATTAAGTTTTCATGCTTACCGTCGGCAACTATCCGTGGTGCCGAAAAATGGGAGTGGTGGCACTATAATTACAACCACTTTTAAGAAATCATTAAGACTCCAAAACTACTGGTCCGATTACGCTGAAATTTTGGCCGTTGATTGCTTTCGAGCACGGTATGATTTACGGGAAAAGATGTTTGCCACATTTCCTTTCACCGCTCACAAAAAAAAGGATGGTTGCTGGATCGTCCGTGGTTAAGCCGCTGGGGTCCTGCTAGTATATATATATATATACATATAGATATACATATAGATGATTTTTTTTTTTTAATTTTGTTTCTTATGCGTCCTAGAGCACGGTAAATATGAAGAAGTATATTAAGAGGATCAGAAATGAACAGAGTGCGCTCAAAGCAAAAGAAAACATTTTTACTGTATCCTTTTATATCACATTTAAAACATTTTAACATTTAAAATTCCTTTCACCGCTCACAAAAAAAAGGATGGTTGCTGGAACGTCTGTGGTTAAGCCGCTGACAACTGGGTCCTGCTAGTATATATATATATATATATATAGATGATTTTTTTTTTTAATTTTGTTTCTTATGCGTGCTCTAGGGGGTAAATATGAAGAAGTATATTAAGAGGATCAGAAATGAACAGAGTGCGCTCAAAGCAAAAGAAAACATTTTTACTGTATCCTTTTATATCACATTTAAAACATTTTAACATTTAAAATTTTAAACATTTATAAAACATTTTTACTGTATCTTCATTCCCCAGCACTCTAACAAAGTTAAAAATTTAAATTTTTTTTTTAATTTTTGGTTTTAACCGATGCACCGAACTTGATAAATACCACAGACTGATGCACAATTTCATGGAAATAATCCGCAAAGCTTATTTTTTATCGAAATATACGTTTCTGGTAAAATAAGTTTCATTTTATAGAAATACAAACTAAACAAAATTCATGAAAACACAGATTTTAAGAAAATATTAATCTTCTGCGCGTGTTTGAACGTCACCTATGGTATTTGTCGGAAACACTAGTTGGCTTAGCATTCTTCGACAGATCAATTAACTCGCATACCAAGCAGATAATGATTGCTCCCTTACATAAAATTGCTGACAAATGAAGAGAGAACAGGCTATATTCAGGGACATTTTATCTAATTTTTTTTTTGAGATTTGATTTTTTTTTTATTGATCCGTTCATATATGTCTCAAGAATATGTAAACAATAATTTTTTTAAAAATTCCTCACTAACTATACTTTTTAGTCTGATTTGTGCGCGCCGTCAAGCGTGGTTTTTCCTAAAATTGAACAGATGGCTTAATTATTCTCGAGCCCCTCTCCTAGCTCTTTCTTTCTTTTAATAATTTATATTGTCTTTATTATGTACTATATTATATTATTGATGTTTTATATTATTGAATTTGTATACGAATGAACATCGCCAAACGTCGCAGTACTGAATTGGCCAAAAAAAGAAAGTCGGACCAGCAAAAAGGAAAAGGTCAGGTGCAAGTAGAATATGAGCAAGCAAAAAGCCTACTGTATGCACCGGGGATCGAAGACGAATCGTAAGTTAGAAAAACAAAATAATTAATTTTTTTGGTGCAATAATTTTTACACCGACTTACTTCAAAATTATTGAGTAATTAAAATATATATTTTTTACTTTATTTTAGTGGCATAGTGGATAGTGGTTTTCGGTGATATATTTTATAATTGTTTTTCCTTGAGTTTGTTAGAAATTTATTGGTAGTTTATACTTTTTCTCTATTTTGTTTTTAATTTTTCAAAGACCACTCCCTTTGAAAGAAGTATTGGACTTTTTAGAAGAAAATATGTGCTTTTGAAGAAAGTGAAGCTTCAACCAATTTGCGAGCACAATTTATAAAATGGAAGCCGATTCGTTTTGGATACAAATCTTGGTTTCTATGCACACCTAGTGGATACATAATCAGCTTTGAAATATACCAAGGATAGAACTCCAGGTATGATCCTAAATACGAGGAAAGATTCGGAACCTGCGTAGCGACACTTCTGTACATGATCGACGATTTTCCGCAAGATGTAAAAATACTTCCATTTGTATTTTATTTTGACAATCTCTTCACTGGTATACTGTTGTTCGCATATCTGAAAAACCGAGGATACCTCGTTCCTGGAACAATTTGAGATAAATGGATTTCCTAAGGGTTGTTCAATTTTCCATAAAAAAAACAACGAGACTATTGTGAAAATCAAACTGCGGCAATAAAAGAAACCAGAATTCACTTGAATAATTGGGTGGATAATGCGGTGGTGTGTCTTGCATCAACTTGCTTTGGTTTAGAGCCAAAATCAACAGCATCTCGTTACAGTAAAGAACAACATAAGAAGCTACCAGTTCCACGACCATGCGTTATAGCCGAGTACAACAAATATATGGCCGGCGTTGATCGACTTGATCAAAATGTTTCGGGAAGTCGCATAGCCTTTCGAGGCAAAAAAATTTTGGCATTGCATTTTTACGTGGCTGAATAGCTGGAAAGCTAGAATAGCTGGCTCCTTCATCGAAGTGCTGATCAAAATAAAACACTCATGGAGTTCAAGCAAGAAGTTGCAATACACTATTGCAAGCACTATGGTAAGGAGCCAAAAGTATTTAATAAACCATTAGGGAAACGAATGGATTCTATAAAAAAATACTCACCGCTACGATCGAACCGATCACCTTGTTATTCCAATTGAGAAGAAGCATCAATGTGGAGGAGATAGATTCTAGTCTACTGTGCAACAGCTTGTAACAAATGCGATGTTGGGCTCTGTTTACCATATTTCAAGCCTTATCATACAAAGCCTTGGGTTATTTTAATTTTTTTAAAGAATAAAAAAGAAGTTGTACGTATTTTAAGCCCGTATTATACTTATTTTGTTTTTGTCCAAATTTAAAATCTTAAAACAAATGGCGCGTGGGAAGGACAGACATATTTTGTAAGAAGAGTATAAACGTTGTTACTTTTTTATTTCTGGTCTTTTTAAGAGCAGCTCAGGTATTTTATTTAAATTTATTCATTCGAAAACTTTTGAACTTCTTTAGACCACATTTCTGAATAGCTGAGCTTCACTTTCATAAACCTTTTCTAATTCTAATTCTTTCCATTATCGCATCTACCAATTCGTATATAAATGGCATTGTTCCTGTAAATGACATTTTTTAATTTTTCAAAGCCGATATTTTGTCATTAAATAAAAACCGAAATGAATGGACTGCAAATAAATACGCTTCACTTTATTCCGATTGAAAACAATTTTTCAGCAAAGTAGAATAATTTTCCAATGATAAAAAATATGCTTTTATTTCTGGATACAGATTAAAAATTCTAGAATGCTTCAGAAGTTTTTTGTATTCGGCTTCAGCACCAAAGTTGAAAAAGTCCTTTAAATTTTCAACTCGAATTGTGTACATTGCAAAACAGTTGTACATTTTAAGCACGAAAGACTCAACATCAAATGGCAAACTATCTATACCCTGTTGGACTGCATTGTGAACCATACGCTATCGATTAAATGCTCGTTTGGATTTCGTCTCAGTATAGTATAAATTTGTTCAGGTATTTTATAATATAATTGGCAACTGTTTCTGATTAGTCATTTTTTTACTTGTTTAAATATCCAAATTGTCCAATTTTTGTTTCTATTTCAGTTATTGGATTAAAAATCTTCAGAAATAGAGGAAAAATTTTATCTGAGAAAAAAAGAAAACATTTCCGATAACGCCTTTTAACCAATCTCAAAAAAAAGAAATCTTTTTAATTTAAAAAAAGATAAAAAAAGATCTCAAGAAAAAAAGAAAACATGTCCTCTTTTTAAGAGTTATGATGGTAACGCTATATAACATATGATAGCATATGAAAACATTTTATCTCTCCTCAGTTCTCTTGTGCATCGGCGCAATGTTGGTTGCCTAAGCCTTTTGTATAGGTTATACCATGGGAAGTGTTCAAAGGAGGTACATGGCCTGACGTCACCAGTTTGTGTATTTTCTAGGTCTACTCGGGCAGCTTTTTAAGCCCATCCCTTTACCATTGCATCGATGCCCAATAGAACCTCGCATTACCGAGATAGTTCGTTTTTTAGTCGCACAGTAAGATTGTGGAATAATCTCCCTGTGAGCGTGTTCCCCGGCAGTTTTGATCTGTGTATGTTTAAAGCAAATCTTAAGCGTCACTACTCTATCTTTTCACCCTCCAACTAATTATCACACGTCTTCCGAATCAACGCAATGCTTTCGCATTTAAAGGGGGCATCTCCTGAGCGTTGGTTAAGTTTAAAAAAGAATTGTTTGTATAAAATAATTACAAAATTTTTGTTGAGTAAATGGATATGCATTTATATTTAAGCCAATACTTTTACTCAAATGTCTTTTTTAAGTATCTTTAAAACAAGATTCGCAAAATAAATTTAAATGCAAATATCTTGAAAAATTTCAGTTTGCACTTTTAAGGCTTTTTATCAATGCGAAACATTAAATAACAAAATTAATACACAAGATTTAACTAGAACTCATTTATATACACTAATATTTACCAAAGCTCGAAATCAAAACTTACTGGCAGTGAGTCAAAATTGCTTCTTTTCTTCAATCACTTCATAAATAAAAATATGTTAGAATTAAGTCGTAGAAACATTTTGCAGAAAATGAACTAACTTATACGTCATCTTGGTAAAAATATTTTCTTTGCTTTCCACGTAAGAGAAGAAATATTTATGTCTTTAATCAAGAAATCGTAATCTTTATATATGAGAAGAATCTAAAATTGACTTATTAAATTGGGAATAGTATTAACGGAGATACGTATTAACGTTTGAACTAACAAATAAGACTTCGTTGAAATATTTTATTTGTTAATTGTGAACAGTAAAACTCAAAAACGGCAAAGTCAAGCGACGACAAATGAACGAAGTGATTAATGGGTATGCTCAAGAAAGTTGTTTTGTATTCAAGAGTAAGGCTATCAACTTATTATTTACTTTGTGTAAATTAAAAAAAGTGCGTAAAAATTAAGCACAAAAATAAATCCGAGCTCTTAAAATTGAGCAAACAACATTTAAATTTGGGGTACTAAAAATGTTTATTAATAGTAAAATTAATACAATAATTAAAATTTGGATTTTATGGCAGACATAAGAGTAGTACATGTATTGATATTATAGTTCTTTCAGCAGCACTGGAGCGTCTTTGTTGATAAGAGCAAACGTCCGTGGCGAAGCCGAGTCCTGCTAGTCCGTAATAATATCGAACCCTAGCCGCAGAATAATCTCATGTGTCATTTTTTTCGAAATACACTTTTCCATCCCAAACGATAGAAATATAACTAAGCCAGCAACACTCAAAAAATCATACTTCTTAAAATAAATCAAAGTGGTATGGAAGGTACGTTACAAAGTTATATCCGTTGCAAAAATAATTTAACATGTGGTACTTACCAGAGATCTTCAACAAGTAGCTTGAAAATCAAGTTACTTGAAAAAAATCAAGTTTCGACTTGACTTGTAGAATCTTGATTTGTTTCTACCCTACATGTAACGGCTTGCTTCTGAAAAACGAATCCTAAGTCCGACTTGATTCTATTTTGTTTCTTCGCTACATGAGTTGGTAGAAAAAATCAAGTTTTCTACTTTTCAAGTCTGTTTTCAAGCCTATGCGACTGCGCTGCCGTCGAAAGCTATTGGATAGCGTTTGTTTGTTCGTTTCATATATAATGCGGAGTTGTGAGGCGTTTTTTTTTGTGTTGGAAAAGTTATTGCATTGTGGATGTTTTTTGTTGTTTTTTTTTTTTTGATTTTATTGAGCTTGCTGTTTTATGTTTGTAGATGCGTTGTACTTTTGTTCATATTTATGTATATGGGGTATCGCTTTGATCGTGAAAAAAAAAATAGAATTAATGCTGGAGTAATGAAATGAAGGTTGAGATTGGACAGTGGAGAAGATAGAGCATTTCAAATTTAATGAAACGATTCATATCAATAAATAATGATGCAGGGATAATGCGAAAAACACGGAGGAGGAATGTTAAGACTACATATGGGAAAAAATATTACCAAACATTTTAAAAAATGGTTTTATATTATACATTTTAGAAAATCATATAATTGCCACATTCGAGGTAATTTAAGTGATTTGTTGTAAAAGTTATACTCTTATAATACAAGAACTCCCACGCTATGAAATTAGCTGTATTGTGTCTAAACTTCCGACGCAGAATTACATCTCACAAGGCCACTCCATATGTTACGGTTGGGGCAATTGAACACTAAGTGTTAACTTGTTAATTAAAATTAATTTGAAGCATTTGATGAACTCACAGAAATTTACCATTGCATGTATTTATTCCCCAAAAATGTTTGTCCTTTTTTATAGTGTTTTATGGTCCTTTTTTATAGTGTTAGTTAAAAATGTAATTTAAGAGATTCACTCGAAGATGATTAACTTTCCATGAGTTCTAACATGTGTTCGGGAAAAAATGCATTTATTTGAAAAATCAAAATAATAATGAACACAACTTCAATGACTTTTTTTATATCAAATTTTTTTTTTTTATTAATTTTCATTATAATAAAAAATGTATTTGCAGCGTTACAAGTAGTACGGGTTAGGTTACGGGTAGTACATAACAAATAACTTTTAAATATTCCTTTTATTCAAGATTGTTATAATGTGTGGCAACATATCAAAAAAATGCGTGTTTTTTTTATTCATTCTTACTAAAACGTTTTTATATACAAAACATTTGTCGTTTTTTTTTAGTCAAAAGCAGTTTCATTATCAGTTTATTGTCTTTTGCTTGCGGGGCAGCAAATTTAATGAATTATTCATACAACTTTCAGATTTTTTGGAAAAAAAAATTTTTAAATTTAAAAGTGCAATTTATTTTGCTTAGAGCTTGTACTTTTATAAATTTAATGACGAAAAAATATTTCTATCCCAAGATAAATTTGATTTATTTTGTTTGTAGCAATTCTTAAAAAAATTAATTTTTAAGAATTACATATGTGAGCTTTATACCAAGTAATTCCAAGAAGCAACAGGTCGCCACAACAACAATGTTCTTTGCAGAACAACCACCAGCAGATTAGACAGCTGTTTCGTTGGTCGCTACACCAACTCATCAGTAATCTTCTGTGGCTCATGCAGTCAATTAACTTAGAAAATCTTATAAGCACACCTTCTGCTAAAACCAAAGCGGAATTGCAGTTGTGTGCTTTCCAATTTAAAAAGCAATGTTTTTCTACTTCTTAGCACAAAGCAAAGGTTCAAAAAATTGACTACATTTGTCACTACACTCTACACTCTGTCTAATCTGCTGGTGGTTGTTCTGCAAAGAACATTGTTGTTGTGGCGAACATTCTACGCTAGTCTTGAGGACGTATGTGACCACCTTCCGGTCCATGACGTGAAAATAGTCCTCGGCGATTTTAATGCGAAAGTCGGAAGGGAAGGCATCTTTGGCCCCACTGTCGGTCAGTTCAGTCTTCACGAGACCTCCACGAACAACGGTCTAAGACTGATCGACTTCGCCGCGGCACAAAACATGGTAGTTAGTAGCACCAGATTTAAGCACCTCGACATCCACAAGGCCATCTGGCTGTCCCCGGATCAAAAAACGCGGAACCAAATTGATCATGTTGTAATCGATGAAAGGCATGCCTCCAGTGTTCTAGATGTGCGTACATTTGGGGAGGTCAACATTGACTCAGACCATTAGCTTGTTGCAGCCAAGATCCACATGCGATTATGCAATGCGAAGAACATACGCACAGGAATACAATGAAAGCTAGATGTCACTAAGCTGCAATTACAACGGACTGCCGAAGCCTACTCCGCTCAACTCTCGGTTAAGCTCAACCAACCAACCTCTGGATCCGACGACGCCGGCGGACTTTGGGCGCATATATCCCACTCCATGCGCGCTGCCGCTGAAGAAGTCATTGGTTTCCGGCTCCCGCAAACTCGGAACCAATGGTACGATCAGGAGTGTCGCATCGCGACAGCAGTAAAAAATGCCGCATACAGAAAAACGCTGCAGTCAGCTGCAACGCGAGCCGTGCGAGAAAACTACCGTAAAAAAAGGAAGGAAGAGAGGCGGCTTTTCAGATGCAAGAAAAAAAAGCAGGAAAAGCGTGAGCGTGAGGAACTAGAGGTATACCAGGGCAAGAAGGATGCACAAAAATTCTATCAACAGGTTAAGCGTCTAACCCAAGGTTTCAAGCACGGAGCATCCACTTGCAGAGACGAAAATGGAGATCTGAATACGGATACACAGTGTGTGCTTAGATTGTGGAGACAGCACTTTTCCAATTTACTTACTGGCGACGATTCCACCAATGCCGCCCATCGAGAGCGCAGTTCAGTGCCACCAATCGACGAAGTATCATCACCTAGCCATGAAGAGGTTCGAGTTGCTATCCAACGACTCAAAAACCATAAAGCAGCGGGTACTGACTGCCTGTCAACTGATTTGTTTAAAACCGGCGGCGATGAATTGATATCATCAGCTCATCAGCAAAATATGACTAGCAGAAAGCATGCCCGACGATTGGAACCTCAGTGTACTGTGCCCTATACTTAAGAAAGGAGACCCTACAATCTGCGCTAGTTATAGAGGTATCAGTCTTATTTCCATCGCATATAAGGTTCTCTCAAGCGAACTGTGTAAAAGATTAAAGCCGATTACAAAAACACTGATTGGACCTTATCAGTG
The DNA here is from genome assembly GCA_914767935.1 of Coremacera marginata. Lineage (NCBI taxonomy): Eukaryota > Metazoa > Arthropoda > Insecta > Diptera > Sciomyzidae > Coremacera > Coremacera marginata. The sequence goes on along the minus strand of OU612045.1, from coordinate 127,131,440 downwards.
TGGCTTTCGACCTGGTAAGTCCACCATAGACCAGATTTTCACGCTACGACAAATCCTGGAGAAACCCCACGAAAATCAAATTGACACACCATCTCTTTGTCGATTTTAAAGCTGCGTTCGATAGCCCGAGAAGGGATTGCTTATACGCAACAATGTCTGAGTTCGGTATGCCTGCAAAGCTGATTAAACTTTGCAGAATGACGTTGAGCAACACACGCAGCTCCGTCAAGGTAGGAAATGACCTCTCCGAAACCTTCAATACCGAAAGAGGTTTCAGGCAAGGTGATCCACTGTCTTGCGATCTCTTCAACATCATCATGGAGGGGATCGTACGAAAGGCCGGTGTACATCGTAATGGCACCATTTTCTATAAAGGTGTCCAGCTCCTTGCGTACGCTGATGATATTGATATTGTTGGCAGAACCAAGAGAGATGTTACTGCTGCTTTCGCCGCTATCGAAAAGGAATCAGCCAAAGTGGGTTTGACGATAAATGAGGGTAAAACAAAGTATATGCTGTCTACAAACAAGGGAGCGCGGCGTTTAGACTCCCACGTTTCATCCGGCAGCTATAACTTTGAAGTAGTCAAGGAGTTTGTATACCTTGGCACCGCCATTAATACTAACAACGAAATCAGCCTGGAGATAAAGCGAAGAACAATAATTGCTAATAGGTGCTACTACGGGCTCAGTAAGCAACTAAGTTCCAGAGCCATCTCTCGATCGACAAAACTAACACTCTACAAGACGCTCGTTCTACCTGTGCTGCTTTATGGCACTGAGGCATGGGTAGTTTCGCAAACTGACGCAGCCGCTCTGTGGGTGTTCGAGAGAAAAGTTCTTCGCAAAATCTTCGGTCCTGTTCGAGTCGGCGATGACTATCGCATCCAAATGAACCACGAGCTATGAGTATGAGCTCTACGAGGGAGACCATGCCTACGATGGATGGACCAGGCTGAGGAAGCCCTAACCGCACTTGGTGTATCCCATTGGAAAAGGCGCGCGCAAAGCAGAGGCACCTGACGAGAGCTGATGAGGTCGGTCGAAAACCGGACACGGGTTCTTACGGCCACATAAGTAAGTAAGTAAGGTTGACATTTTCGTGGAATGGCCGCACAGTTACAAAATAGCAAAATTTGAGAAATAAAAATCACACTTTTGTTCAGTAGCTTGCTTATGTTTTTACTGCTGAAATCACGAACGATTTAGAGCGATAGAGCATTTAAAGACGAGACGAAGTATATTATCCTTGTTTATTATGAGATCAGAAAGATATAGCTCTCGCCTTCTTTAATTGGAGCGATAAGCCGGTTTATATTCGTAAAAACTGCTAGAAAAATGTTACTCTAAAACTTAGATGCCCAAGGTAGTAGTATTTGTGGGAGTGACGAAATAACACTGGAAGAAAACAATTTGCTATTCATTTCTCTCCCACTCAACATGCTGTTTCCCTCTTGGTTGATTGACGATCAAACAAAAGAGCGTAAGTATACGTGTGAGTTTAATTTGCTGATATCAGCCACTACTGGGCATCTTTGCTCTAAAACTGTTAGATTTTTATTTGGACTCATTCCATTGTAGACCACTCTACAGTTGAAGCGATAAACCGGTTTGTGTGAGTGAAAGCTGCAAGAAAAATGTTATTCTGAAGCTGTTATTTTTTTAACTTAAATTAAGTGCTTATTCTACAATCATGATAGGCCTTATGATTTTGTAAATCAATATGTTTTGTGTGTTTTAATTACTTTTATTTTGTTTTATCCACTTGTCTATATTTTTTTAATATGAAATGTTTTTTTATTTTTAAGCCCAATAAATTAAGTAATGCAATATTTCTTTTTTTTTCAATGATCCAAATATCTTGCTATTAAATATTTTATTATACATGAAATTTATATGAAGTTTAAAAAAATATCGTCTTTTAAACAAAAAAAATTCGGTTCTTTAGTTGAATTTATTGTACATTGTAGAAAGTAACATATTTAAATATAAGCTGCATCAAGATTTCTTTCTAAGATCCACAACCTTACTCACAACTTTATTGATATCTTAATTGGCTTAGATTACTTTAAAGTAAGTGAAATGTTCAAAGTTTTTTCTAACGCTTTTAACGTTTAAAAAAAACTCCACTGTGCACACCACCACACTGAAAACAAGTCCACACCACAGCTGAAAACGCTTCATTTAACACAATGCTCACGTATACCACTACAGGAGCCGCCTTAAAGTCTGATAACAACAAACAAAAAAATCTGTCCAAAAACAATATACAACAAAAAAACAAAGCAAAATAAAAATTAAACTACATCCAACATAAACTTCAATCCAATGCTTTGAAGTACAACTGTTTTCTCAACTCGAAAAACGAAGTTTGCGCTGATGACACGAACTTAATTCCACGGACTTCGTAAACAGACTTGAAAATAAACAATTAATAGGCAAAACTATTGCTTTTTGCCTACATTTCAAGTTTCCACATTTAAAGTTTCCTAAATATCAAGTTTCCACATTTCAAGTTTCCTACAATTGGCGACTTGATTTTTGTTGCGACTTGATTGACGCAAACTTGTTGTTTGTCTGCCTCCACTTGCAGGGAGTTGAAAAATTAAAGGAACTTGAAACAGCAAATGAATCCAATCATGCAGATCTCTGGTACTTACGCAAACAAAGCTAGAAAAATGCTTCCTCTGTTTTTAGCGCGTACGTTTCTTCCGCATTTAGGCTTAGGCTTAGGCTTAGGTTAAAGTAGTTGAAATCGGAAAAAATTGTTTTGTTACTGGCATTTGTAAAAATCTTTTTAGTTACATAAGTATAAACAAAATAAACATACATTTAAGTGATTAATAATTTTAAGTAAAATGTTAAGTTTTACTCGTAGCTTTGATTTAACTACTATACTATAATTTTTCTTATTGCTGCAGATACAATGATAGTGCAATATCTCTGTGTCACATGGTATTTGAAAGGGTAAAAAGAGCCGCATTCACATAATCCTGTGATAAAGAACAGCTAACTTTCATGAGTTTGCCTTACTTAAAATTAATTCATACTTTCACTAAAAGGGTTGATTTATAAAATGCTGGGAAATAAAGTTAAGGTTCATTTAATTAAAGGGTGTATAGTTTCATAAAAAAATACAAAAAAAATGATCAAACAGTGCATGTTGGCCTGAATCGACAACTGTACCCTACAATGCCTGCGTTAAAAGTTATCTCTAAAGGAGAGATTATAAATTTTCAAAAAATCCAACAAATATATTCGACTTTTTTTACTAGGATATATTATGAAGACACTTATTTCAATATTTTTCGAGTGGTTTTTAAATTTCAAAATTATTTAACCCTCGTTAAGGCATAAGGGTTATTTTTATCACCAATATTCCCTTTTGAATATGCTGTGAGAAAACAAGTAGGAAATTTATTTTTTGCAGCAATAACACTAAAAAAGAGTAGTTTAGTCCAGGTAGCATTGACAATTGGTTATTTTCTCATGAGAAGTGAAACGGGAGAACGACAACCCGTGCCAAGATGCATCGAACATGTTCATAAAGTTACGTAGAAGCCACCTGCCAAAATAGGCAGAAATTTAGGGATGTTTTAGGGATAAATAAGTGAAAGCAGTGCATAAGCATTAAAAACTAACATTTTTCGACTTTTGGAGACATTTTCGTTAAATTACCTAAATCCAACCTAAAAACAAACGGAATGAAATAAACGTTATGTTCAACCCTGAAATTCAAAAATTTTCGAATGAAAATCAGAAATATTTTTCTAGAATTATTAAATAGTCTTGGAGTGAGAAATATATGCTTTTCGATTTTATATAATTTCTTTCTTTTTTTTTTTTGTAATCGAAGTGCGAGAAAAGGGCACTTTAAGTATTTTTGGTAAAAAGTCAAGTTTCAACAGTTATCCTTTTTCCGAATTTGGGTTTATTTTTATGCAGAAAACAGCTTAAGATTATGCTTAAATCATCCATGCTATTAGGGGCTTTCAGACGAACGCACATGTCAACCGACATGGATATGTCCGACGACATGTACATTCTTTCGAAAGCTCGGTCGAACCGACAGGTCAGATAAAAATGAAATATTTTTGATTCTCTGCCGGTCGTGACGACATGTCGTTCTATGCGAATTCATGTCGGTCCGATTCGGTGCATTTTTCATTTTATTAAACTCGTCAGCGAGTGAACAACAACAAAGCGGAAAAAACTTATGAAGAAAAGTAATATGGCAAGCGTCCCAAAAACTGAATTTTTAATAGAATTTATTAGTTTTCCTGAAATATGAAAAATTTAACTTAAAGCATACAAAAATAGAGTAAAAATATCGGCCAATTATAAAAGCATCCAAAAATTCTTTAGCCATTACGCCAATGTGTTCTGCCTGAGAATCTGCAAAGAAATGAAGTCGTCGTACATCTCCGATTGTTTGAAAGCTCAACAAAATATTGCCGTTATTTTGTCAGAGTACAATATCGGCTGAAATGAACGTTCTTCTGAAAGCTCCTTTCAAAATTTTTTTATTTCTGATTTTTGGGGATTTTTTTCGTAAAAATACTCAAACTCGAAATTTTCAAATGGGTGCACTTCTAGCAAAAAAACTTCATAACGATCAGGTTATTCAATATATTTACACAATGGTTGTATTTCTTCATTCATTCCATAGGTTCGGAATGAATTTTTTTGTTTATTCATTCTTGATTATCTGGAACATTCGTTTTTGTGTTTCTTTATTCATACGGCATATTCCGAACGCGTTCTTTTTGTTTTTGTTCTTTTGTTGAATTGAGCTTTTAATTGAATTTTTTGCAAAATTGCATTTATTTTTGTATAAATATCATACATATTTGTGTTCATAAAGTATGCTGCATAATACCAATAACACAAATGTGCCCTTGCTTTTCCAATTTTGTTTCATTATTCATTCTGTTCTGGATAAACAACGGCCTATTCTATTCCTTCCGTTCTTAATCTGGAATGAATAAAGAACTACAGCCAATAATTTGCATCTGTATTAGGTATAGTTTAAGAAAATATTCCTATAAGATTTCATTTAAATTTTTTCAAATTTGGATTTTTTCGATTTTTCTAAATACAATAAGAACAAAATGGAGTTTCTTTCGAAAAGTAAAAATCTCAAAACTCTGGTAGTTTTTGTCCAAATCTCATGTTTAATAGCTTATTTTAAAGAAATTTTAAATAGAAAACGAGCTTTTTGAAAGTTTACATTTAAACAAAAATTATTTGGGTTACCAAATACCAAGTACTGACATGTATCGGTACAAGTGCGCACAGGTTCCAAATAGGACCACGGTACTAGGTACACCAAATTTTATTAACATTTATTTCAACATCATACGAAAAAATTAAGAGGGTACCATATAAAAAAAGCAACTTCAACTTTTGTAGAACACCCTAATATACAGTGACACATATTCGTTTAAACGCACTCACAGTTTTAATATTCTTTTCTTATAAATCAATGTTTAATATGTTTTCAACCATAAAGCTTTGTCTGAAACTGTTCGTGAGAGTAACGGAAAATTTTTATGACATACACAGTATTGTTTTTGTTTTAAATTCAGAGGCACGCGTAAAAATATAAACAATACACAAAATATGTGCACATATTCGTTTAAACGCAGTGGGTGAAACACCGAGTAATTAGCGAATATTTTGAAATTATTACAATTATTTGTCTTAAAATTTAAAAATTGGTGAGTTGTAGCAATTTATTTTATAATTTAAATTACATTAAATTTATAATTTTCATTTTTGAATTGTTATATCACAGTTGCAACCATAATGCCGAAAGCCAGTTACCTAAGCGATGTAGAAAAGGTTCAAATCAAGCTGTACAACAAAGAAGGCTACTCAAATCGGGAAATTGGACGAAAAATTGGAAGAGCGGAGGGAGTTATTCGTTTATTTTTAAAGAAAGGCAATAACTACAGCATTAAGAAACCTACGAAGGGGAATCAAAAGCTTTCAACCCGCCAAAAAAATCAAATTAAAATGGAAGCTACACGAAATTATTTGAATTCCACTCAAATTAAAAATAAATTAGATCTTCCAGTTACGGCTAAGCACATTGCCCACATACTGCGCACAACAGAAAACGTAAAGTGGAAGAAGCCAAAGTGCAAGCCCGTATTGAAGTTACACCATAAAGAAGCTCGCTTAAAATTTGCACCTAACCACATTCACTGGACTAAGGAGTGGGACAATGTTGTGTTCTCTGATGAGAAAAAATTCAATTTGGACGGCCCAGACTCATACGCCTGTTATTGGCACGATTTAAGAAATAACGACGTACGCATGTCAAAACGAAACTTCGGTGGCGGTAGTGTTATGGTATGGGCAGCATTTTCGGCTTCTGGCAAGGCAAATGTTTGCTTTGTTCCACCGAAAATGAATTCGTTGATATACACCGAATTGTTGGACGATGCTCTCATCTCATTTATGGATGAAAAAATGGATGAAGACAGCATTTTCCAACAAGATAACGCCGCTATCCATGTTTCGAAGTTTTCGATGCAGTGGTTCCAGGAACACAACATACCACTTTTGGAGTGGCCGGCATGCAGTCCTGACCTGAACCCCATGGAGAACCTTTGGGGGTGCATTTCTCGTAAAATTTATGGCAAAAAAGCACAAGGACATAGGTTTGACACCGTGCTTGAGTTAAAACTAGCTATCAAAGAAGCCTGGAAGGATATATCGAATAATGAGCTAGCAAAACTTGTGCAATCTATGCCCAATCGTTTGTATGAGGTTATCTTGAAAAATGGAGGACCTACAAAATATTAACATTCTTTAATTATTTAGATAATGTAAGAAAATTGTTAATGCGTTTAAACGAATATGCACCTAAGTTTCTCTTTATTTTCTTATTTTTTGCGTAAAAAAGTGTTAATTTGGTTATATTTAAATAAAAAACATACGATGAAAAGTAATTCGCAGTATTTTATTCCAAAAAGAGAAAGAAAAACAGTTAAGTTTATAGTTGATGAAAAAAATGGTAAAATATGTTAAAAAATATGTTGCGTTTAAACGAATATGTGCCACTGTAGATGGAAGGTAACAGTGAACGTAGCATCGTTTATATATATTTTGTGGCCGCCCCTTGTACCTCTAGCGCCTACATACCAATTGTCACTATCAAAATATGTAAAGCTCATGAATTATAATGATTTCTGAAACATCAAATTTGTTTTTTAGATTTTCATACAAAAATACTCAAAAAATAATCAAATTTTTTTCTGTGATTTTCCAAAAATTTTCTTTTATTACAATTACGAACAAACGAAAAAAAAAAATTAGCCAAATCGGTCGAGTCGATCAAGTGATACTCGATCATATACATACGGCTATTGATTTTTATTTATATCGATAAGAAACATGATTTTTTGAGCATTTTAAGTACTGTTGACACGTTCAGATCACATAAGTAAGGGGTGTTTTTTTTAGATGTATACGAGTACAACTTTTTTTTAAATTAAACATAGAAAAGTTAATGAAATGGCCAAATCGGTCGAGTACCAATTTCTTGATATGATTCGGTCACCAAATGTTCGTCCCAGTAAAGTGATGGTTTCACGCTCTGTATGGCTTGTTGCACTGTCCTGCTGGAACTATTTAGCACTTAGACGATTGATATTGACATGGTGAACCAAAAAGTCGCGAATCATTTGCCTGTAACGCTCACCATTAACAGTAACGTTAGCTCCATCTTTAATCTTGAAAAAGTAAGGGCAAATGATGCCTTTGGCATGAAAACCACACCAGACAGTAAACTTTTTTGAATGTAAAATAGCCTAGAGAGTATCTTCAGGATTGTTGTCACTCTAAATTCGGCAATTTTGGTTATTTATGTACCCGGTATGCCAGAAATGTGCTTCATTGCTGAAGATAATTTCACGGTAAAAATACTCCGATAATTTCACGGTAAAAATACTCTGTAAGTTTCCCGCACAGAAAGCAAATTTTTTAAATAAGTTTCCACAATTTGTAAACATTGATCCGATGTATGTCTTTGCATGGTAAATTGCCAAAGTATACTGAACATAAAAGTCAAACACATGTGTTTACTCTGAAAACTGGTTTGACAGCTATCCTTTTAGGAAATTCTATACCTCTAAAAAAAGCACCCTTTATATTCACAAGAGTTTTTTCCCGAAAACATTGAGTTAAAAGTTTGCTTAGTTTATCAGTTATGTTCGATAAATAGCGAAAACAGCCCTAAAAATTGGTATTTTTTTTTTTTAGATAACATTAATATGTTCACAAGAGTTGTTCCTTTTGCCTTCGGCTACAATTTTGAAAAAATTTTGATTCCCTCCTTTGGGATTGGAGAAATTTTTCTTTTATTTTTAAATATCGCACTTTTTGCATTTTTCTTTTGTAAATGCAAGTTTAAATATTTTTTTTTTTATTGTATACCAAGCCCTAAGCCTTATAGCATTTAAAAATTGACAATTCCTAATAATATTAAAATTAATTTACAATTCAATTTATAAAAATAAAATCAAATGAACAGGTATAATGTTAAAGATGTACGTATATTCTAGATAGCAAATAGATCGATTGATTAGAGTAGTGCTCACATACATATGTAAGGCTAGACAGACGGGGTCAAGCTCTCACATTTGCCAGGCAACACGAACGAGGTCTTGCTCTGAATAATCAGGTACTATTCTATTTTATTTAGATATACTATATATAAACAAAGATTAGAGCTGATCTCACACATGCAAGGCTAGACGGACGAGGTCAAGCTCCGGCATATGCCAGGCGAGACGGACGTGGTCTCGCTCTGGAAAATCGTGTTTATTTATATATTGAGCTTGAAAATGTTGGCATACATCGCCTGAAAAATATAAAATATCCTTGGGAGAGCATGATCCAAATCGGCGGCGGTAAACACCATTATTTATATAAATCGTTCTGACATAGTTTTTTAGATTGGCAGGTTGATTAGATTGATTGAGGAGGTCCAATAGGTTCAGATCCATTCAGTTGTTTGATATCCATCACCATGTCAAAATGCTGAATATTTGAAAGAATAATCAGATAATCGTGGCGGCCGTGGCGTAGTGGGTAGAGTGTGTGACTCTTACGCCAGAGAACCCAGGTTCGAATCCTCCATCCGACACAGAAAGTTTTTTCGATTGAATTAATTTTTCTGTTCGGCCGTCACCTCTCTGCAGACAATGGCAAACTCAGAGAGTAAAAACTGCCATGAAAAGCTTCTTGAGAACATAAGCCGTTCGGAGTCGGCGTAAAACATGTAGGTCCAGTTCTCGATCATTTGTGTGTAAACATTTCACATCACACACAACACAATTGATCATAAGAAGCTCGGTCAAAGTCCTTTCAAGGGCTGAAATGGCCATTTCGTTTTTTTTTTTTTTTATAATCAGAATAAGTGCAGTACTGCAGATAATCTATTATTTTATGTTTAATTGAGTACATGGATTCATTTAAAGATATAACTTCTGAGAGCGAATTAAAGTCTCCGCAAGCACTTTTGAATGGTTCATTTTGCAAATAATTAGTTCTGCAAAAGTTCATAAAAAGTAGTTCAAAAGACCTACCAGGACGACGAGGAACGTTGAAGTAAGTTTTACTTAGTTAATATGGACTGTTGACATATCCATGTAAAAGTCGATGTAAAATTCTCCGATTCTTTAAAGAAGGTAATCGCTGTAATCGATACTCATAAGGAGGTAAATGAAAGTTTGAATCACAATATAGATTGCGTAAACAGAAGAAGTTGTTTTTGGACAGATTCTATATCGTCGATATAAAACCCATAACGGGGGCACCAAACGATTGACGCATATTCTAAAATGGGTCTTACTAGTGATGTAAATAAGGTTTGCGTTATAAAAGGATCAATAAACTTTTTTGACCATCGTTTAATAATACCTAGAGTACTATTTGCTCTGCTGATTGCTTCATTAATATGAATGTGAAAGCGAAGTTTGGTTACTCCAAGATCATCGAAGACCTCTAAGAAATCTAGTGTACAGTCCTTTTTGTAATTATTGTACTTCGAAAAGGTTGTCTTCAAAAGAAAGTCATGTGTTTACACTTTTTCAAGTTGAGTTTCATGCAATTAATTTCGCACCAGTTACAAAGATGGTCAAGATCAGTTTGTAAGAATAAAGAGTCATGCTCATATTTATATGACAGAAAAAGTTTAACATCATCAGCATATAGTAAAATATTGATATGCTTTACAACAGATGGTGCATCGTTTATATAAAGTAAAAACACTAGAGGCCCAAGGTGGCTTCCTTGCGGTACACCAGAAGTAACAGGAAGCTCGTTTGATTTTACGAGGTTAAAGATAGCACTTTGTGTTCTATTTAATAGATATGATTTAATCCATTTCACTAATTGAGATGGAAATCCAAGAAGGGATATTTTAAAGTTAGGAGTTTATGATTTACAACATCGAAGGCTTTACTAAAGTCAGCATAAATCAAGAAGGTTAGTAACAGTAGATTTCCCAGATAAGAGACCATGTTGGAATGGAGACATTAAAGATTTTACGCTATGTGATAATTGTGTGGTTACAATTGCCTTAAAAAAGTTTAGGCAGGGCGCTTAGCTAAGCAACTCCACAATAATTATCTATTAAAGACCTGTTACCAGATTTATGCAGCGGAATAATATAAGAAGATTTCCAAGCCACTTGAAAATAACAAGATTGCAACGAAGCAGTAAAAAGCAAAGTAATTGGAACTACTAGTTCTTCACAGCAATATTTCAATATACATGAAGGTATGTTGTCAGGACCGCTTTTATAAGATGTTTTAAGATTTTTAAAGAAGGTTGAGACTGTGTTAACATCAATTATTGGGGAGCAAATATCACCAGGTTGCACATTTATAGGATAACTAAGACAATCATAAGAAGCAGATGAATAAGTGGTCTTAAAGAAATCTGCAAAAAGGTTACATATAAGTAGTAATATCAACATCCGACTCAAATGTTTTATATTTCATAAAAGATGGAAAGGAATTTATCTTCCGTTTAGTATTAACCCTAGAAAGATAACCTTATTTGAAGAGAGAGTGCAAAACATGTAAAAAGCATACGTCGTTATGACGTAGGTTATCTTTCTAGGGTTAACAAAGCTCTAAAAAGATTTTGCATCAGACTTGATATTTAATTTTATTTTAGTTAAATTTATGATATAGGATAGTTGAGGTATAAGAAGCTAAATAACAAATGTTATGAGTTTTTTGATATTTATACCCCAACGCGATCTGCGTAAGGGGTATATTAACTTTGTCATTCCGTTTGTAACGCCAAGAAGGATGCGGTCTGTCTGTCCGTCTGTCGACACGATTACCACCGCCATTTTAAAGCTATCGTGATGAAATTCAAAATATAAGTTTATTTTTAAAAAAGGAAGAATAAGTTCGATAATGGGACAAATCGGATGGAAATCACGTCTACCTCCCATACAAAGTGCCTTTATATTAACCGTAAAATGTCGTTAAAATCCACAAAAATTAAAGAAATGCCTTGAAATTTGGCAGGTTAGCTTTGCTCTTTAGTTTTAATCCTGGCTATGAAATATGGAAAAATCGGATGAAAACCACGCCTACCTCCCATACAAAGTGGCTTTATTTTAAAAGCAAAATCTCTTAAAAATCTGCTCAAATTAAAGGAATGTCTTGAAATTTTGCATATAGGCTTTGATATATAACATAGACCACCACTATGAGATTTGGCAAAATCGAATGAAAACCACGCCTACCTCCCATACAAATTGGCTTTATTTTAAACGTAAAATTTCTTAAAAAACCACAAAAATTAATGAAATGTCTTGAAATTTTGCACATTAGCTTTGATATATAATATGAACCATTTCTATAATATATGGCAAAATCAGATCAAAACCACGCCTACCTCCCATACAAAGTGACGTTATCAAAATAGGAAAACTTTCGTTAATATATAAAACTGAATGTCATCGTGTATGTCGTGATTAAAGACTTAGAATATACTTCAATATGGCCGCGGGGGGGGGGGGGGGGTATTTTTGTATCGGTACCCTGCTGAAGCTCCATCCTTACTAGTTTTTATAATATTGTGATTTTAGATTTCTCAGTTCGTTGGTATACCATGCCGGACCAGATATCAAAGAGACTTTTCTCTGTGGAACTGAAGTTAAAAAGCAATTAATGAGAGTTTTGTTAAAGGAAAAGACAGCAGAATCAAGTGTTTGTGGCAATATTCTTGTAGTATTGATATTAAGTACAGATGATCAGTTGATACTTGACAAATAATTTGTGAAGATTCTAGAGTCGGATGGAGTGAATCCTCAGGAAACACAAGCGGATCGGACCTAGAAACTGAAACAATATTAATATCATCAAAAAATATAAGGTCGAACAAACGGTTATTCCTATTATAGTGCGAGCTTATTTGAAAAAATCCTTGACTCGAAAGTTCATTTAAAACGAGTTATCCGATGAACATTCTGAGGTTGGCAAGAGTATTGCAGAATTTTCAGTACAGTAGTTCCAGGAAGCAATAGGAAGGTTGAAGTCACCAGTTATTAATTTGTAGTCGGAAGGCAGGAGTTGAGAACAAATTCTATTAACCGACGCCAAATGTTTGCTATACACTTCAATATTGGAATCTGGAGGAACACGTGACTTAAATATTCAATGTACCAAACTTCACAAGAATACAGCAAAATTCAACATCTAAAGACTCAGCTATAATTATTTCTTGTGAGAAGTGTGAAGATTTAACGGCAATAAAAACACCGCAATAAAAGTGAGCCAAGTCTCACTGAAGGCAACAATATCAAAGTGTCAATTAATTTAGTATTCAAGCCTCGGACGTTCTGGTATAAGACTAGGAACTGAAGGCAACCATCTAGTTTTTTGGTTCACGTTGTAAACAGGTAAAATAGACAGTAAAGCTTGAGGTGCTTAATTTGGATTTGGCGAAAGCGAAAAAAATCTAAATTATTATATTAACATTCAATAACAATAGAGTTCAGCTACTACAGCTTTTTCGCACTTCCTCAGCATTAACCCATTTAAAGTCACGACCCAGAAATCATTGAAAAATGTCAAACAAGTAAATCCCCAAACAAAATAATATGGGAAAAATGTATGCACAAATGAATGGGTTGTGCTCAGGGACAACACAAGACATAACAGCAAACCATGTATATACAATATACAATTGTTTTTAATCTACTTTTGAGTTGATCTTTTGACAAGTTAACATCAAAAACGCTACAATTGTTAACAAAGGTATTCATGCGGTTTAAAGGAGCAGTAGCCATATAATTTGTTCTACTGACAATGTTTTTTTAAAATTTTACCAAAAAAAGTATTGCAACAAATGATTTTACGAGTATGTTTTGTTCTTCAATCTATCATTTCTGTTATTCAATCTAGTCTGTTAGATAAAACTTTGCCGAAGGCAGTAAGCCTTCGATAACTTCAGAAAACTAATTTGAGGAGTCAAAGTCTGGTGACTAGGCTGCGTGAGAAAGCAATTTCTTCTATGATTTTTCAGTGTTTTGATAAAACCAAATTCCAAATGCGGATTCCGTTTTTTGGAAATTTTTCTTGACTTAAACGCTGCATATTACATGCTGCTGATTATTCTCCTTTTCCGAAGTTAAAATGAATTCCACGCAAATCCCAAAAAACTGGCGCCTTGTTCGCAGACGTTTCTTACCTTTAGTCACCCTTAGATTCGATTGTTTTGACTGTTTCTTTATCTCAGGTGTGAAGTGATGGACCCATGTTTCATCCATGGCTATGAGGCAACGTAAAACTCGACTTTATTTTGCTTTGACATCCTCACAACGCTTGCTTTGTTCAATTGTGAGTCATTTACGCCACTTTTGGAAATGCCTAACATGCCTACAAACTAGCTCGCTTTCATTCGACGATCATCCAATACTATTTTATGGAATTGTTCCTCCCATTTTTGTCGTTTTCTCACTATTTTCCAACTGTAACAGATCGTTCCAGTAGTATTAAAATTATCAATGCTTAGTTTTAGGCATTGAATTCTTTCTATAATTCTATTTCCATTGATTTTTTCAATAACTATCTCTATCTCTATCTCTATCTCTATCTCTATCTCTATCTCTATCTCTATCTCTATCTCTATCTCTATCTCTATCTCTATCTCTATCTCTATCTCTATCTCTATCTCTTTCTCTATCTCTATCTCTATCTCTATCTCTATCTCTATCTCTATCTCTATCTCTATCTCTATCTCTATCTCTATCTCTATCTCTATCTCTATCTCTATCTCTATCTCTATCTCTTTCTCTATCTCTATCTCTATCTCTATCTCTATCTCTATCTCTATCTCTATCTCTATCTCTATCTCTATCTCTAGCTCTAGCTCTATCTCTATCTCTATCTCTATCTCTATCTCTATCTCTATCTCTATCTCTATCTCTATCTCTATCTCTATCTCTATCTCTATCTCTATCTCTATCTCTATCTCTATCTCTATCTCTATCTCTATCTCTATCTCTATCTCTATCTCTATCTCTATCTCTATCTCTATCTCTATCTCTATCTCTATCCTATCTCTATCTCTATCTCTATCACTATCTCTATCTCTATCTCTATCTCTATCTCTATCTCTATCTCTATCTCTATCTCTATCTCTATCTCTATCTATATCTATATCTCTATCTCTATCTCTATCTCAATCTCAATCTCTATCTCTATCTCTATCTCCATCTCTATCTCTATCTCTATCTCTATCTCTATCTCTATCTCTATCTCTATCTCTATCTCTATCTCTATCTCTATCTCTATCTCTATCTCTGTATCTATCTCTATCTATATCTCTATCTCTATCTCTATCTCTATCTCTATCTCTATCTCAATCTCTATCTCTATCTCTATCTCTATCACTATCTCTATCTCTATCTCTATCTCTATCTCTATCTCTATCTCTATCTCTATCTCTATCTCTATCTCTATCTCTATCTCTAGCTCTAGCTCTAGCTCTATCTCTATCTCTATCCTATCTCTATCTCTATCTCTATCTCTATCTCTATCTCTATCTCTATCTCTATCTCTATCTCTATCTCTATCTCTATCTCTATCTCTATCTCTATCTCTATCTCTATCTCTATCGCTATCTCTATCTCTATCTCTATCTATATCTCTATCTCTATCTCTATCTCTATCTCAATCTCTATCTCTATCTCCATCTCCATCTCTATCTCTATCTCTATCTCTATCTCTATCTCTATCTCTATCTCTATCTCTATCTCTATCTCTATCTCTATCTCTATCTCTATCTCTATCTCTATCTCTATCTATATCTCTATCTCTATCTCTATCTCTATCTCTATCTCTATCTCTATCTCTATCTCTATCTCTATCTCTATCTCTATCTCTATCTCTATCTCTATCTCTATCTCTATCTCTATCTCTTTCTCTATCTCTATCTCTATCTCTATCTCTATCTCTATCTCTATCTCTATCTCTATCTCTATCTCTTTCTCTATCTCTATCTCTATCTCTATCTCTATCTCTATCTCTATCTCTATCTCTATCTCTATCTCTATCTCTATCTCTATATCTATCTCTATCTCTATCTCTATCTCTATCTCTATCTCTATCTCTAGCTCTAGCTCTAGCTCTATCTCTATCTCTATCTCTATCTCTATCTCTATCTCTATCTCTATCTCTATCTCTATCTCTATCTCTATCTCTATCTCTATCTCTATCTCTATCTCTATCTCTATCTCTATCCTATCTCTATCTCTATCTCTATCTCTATCTCTATCTCTATCTCTATCTCTATCTCTATCTCTATCTCTATCTCTATCTCTATCTCTATCTCTATCTCTATCTATATCTCTATCTCTATCTCTATCTCTATCTCTATCTCTATCTCTATCTCAATCTCTATCTCTATCTCCATCTCCATCTCTATCTCTATCTCTATCTCTATCTCTATCTCTATCTCTATCTCTATCTCTATCTCTATCTCTTTCTCTATCTCTATCTATATCTCTATCTCTATCTCTATCTCTATCTCTATCTCTATCTCAATCTCTATCTCTATCTCTACCTCTATCTCTATCTCTATCTCTATCTCTATCTCTATCTCTATCTCTATCTCTATCTCTATCTCTATCTCTATCTCTATCTCTATCTCTATCTCTATCTCTATCTCTATCTCTATCTCTATCTCTATCTCTATCTCTATCTCTTTCTCTATCTCTATCTCTATCTCTATCTCTATCTCTATCTCTATCTCTATCTCTATCTCAATCTCTATCTCTATCTCTACCTCTATCTCTATCTCTATCTCTATCTCTATCTCTATCTCTATCTCTATCTCTATCTCTATCTCTATCTCTATCTCTATCTCTATCTCTATCTCTATCTCTATCTCTATCTCTATCTCTATCTCTATCTCTATCTCTATCTCAATCTCTATCTCTATCTCTACCTCTATCTCTATCTCTATCTCTATCTCTATCTCTATCTCTATCTCTATCTCTATCTCTATCTCTATCTCTATCTCTATCTCTATCTCTATCTCTATCTCTATCTCTATCTCTATCTCTATCTCTATCTCTATCTCTATCTCTATCTCTATCTCTATCTCTATCTCTATCCTATCTCTATCTCTATCTCTATCTCTATCTCTATCTCTATCTCTATCTCTATCTCTATCTCTATCTCTATCTCTATCTCTATCTCTATCTCTATATCTATCTCTATCTCTATCTCTATCTCTATCTCTATCTCTATCTCTATCTCTATCTCTAGCTCTAGCTCTAGCTCTATCTCTATCTCTATCTCTATCCTATCTCTATCTCTATCTCTATCTCTATCTCTATCTCTATCTCTATCTCTATCTCTATCTCTATCTCTATCCTATCTCTATCTCTATCTCTATCTCTATCTCTATCTCTATCTCTATCTCTATCTCTATCTCTATCTCTATCTCTATCTCTATCTCTATCTCTATCTCTATCTCTATCTCTATCTCTATCTCTATCTCTATCTCTATCTATATCTCTATCTCTATCTCTATCTCTATCTCTATCTCTATCTCAATCTCTATCTCTATCTCCATCTCCATCTCTATCTCTATCTCTATCTCTATCTCTATCTCTATCTCTATCTCTATCTCTATCTCTGTCTCTTTCTCTATCTCTATCTATATCTCTATCTCTATCTCTATCTCTATCTCTATCTCTATCTCAATCTCTATCTCTATCTCTACCTCTATCTCTATCTCTATCTCTATCTCTATCTCTATCTCTATCTCTATCTCTATCTCTATCTCTATCTCTATCTCTATCTCTATCTCTATCTCTATCCTATCTCTATCTCTATCTCTATCTCTATCTCTATCTCTATCTCTATCTCTATCTCTATCTCTATCTCTATCTCTATCTCTATCTCTATCTCTATCTCTATCTCTATCTCTATCTCTATCTCTATCTCTATCTCTATCTATATCTCTATCTCTATCTCTATCTCTATCTCTATCTCTATCTCTATCTCTATCTCTATCTCAATCTCTATCTCTATCTCTATCTCCATCTCTATCTCTATCTCTACCTCTATCTCTCTATATATAAAAGAGTAAAAATGTATGTTAGTTACGTAAAAGCTCAAGAACGGCTAAGAACATTTTAATTATTTTTTCGCTAATCAACTGCTATGATACTGATTGAAAAATAGGCTAAACAATTTTTACCACACTACCTTTTTTCCGCCCACAAATCAATAAAAATGCTATATTTCAGACAGTTTTGGTTTATTAGACTAAAATTTGGTAATTTAGTTCAAATAATTACTGTCGGCAAATGTACTGAAAATTGGAGTGGTCGCAAAACAAATACGCCCACTTTAGAGAAGTCATTAAGACTGCAAAACTACTAGGCCGATTGGGCTGAAATTTTAGCAGAAGATTATTTCTGAGTACGAGGTGGCTTATGGAAAAAATGTTTGCCATACTCCCTTTTAACGCCCACTAATATATATAAACACTGTATTTCAGACGGTGTTGGTGGTATTAGACTTAAATTTGGTAATTTACTTCGAATGGTTTCTCTCGGAAACAGTTCTAAAAATGGGCGTAGTCGAACACCCACTTTTCAGAAATCATTATAACTTCTGAGTTGGACATGTTTTCACACTTCAACTTGCTATGTAGGTGATATGGATCCAAGAAGCGGTTACTATATATTTGAGCGAGCATAAAACGAGGCGGCAGAGACGAGGTTCAAGCATTTCTTAATGGCCGTTATATTAATTCATATGAAGCAGTTCATACTTTTGAACATTTTTGGAGCATTTTTGGTTTTTCAAGTCATCCAAAAATCCTGCATTGATACACTTGGCGGTACATTTGGAAAACAGACAAAAAGTATATTTTTTTGCAGAAAACATACACAGAGTGATTCAAGAAGTACTTGAAACCACATTGGTTGCGTTTTTTAAACTATGTTCGATGGCAGGACGGGTTGAAGTTAAACGATTCATCGTAATTATTCTGAATGCTTTTACCTTCGACTTCTATTGCAATACATTAAGGGCCCTACAAGTTTCACTTATTTAAGAACTGTATGTGGTGTCTTGCATCCCACATGCCGCGTGGCATGCGAAGCTTAAGGTCTTCTTGAAAGTGACGACCATTGGAGAAATGCACTCAGAGAGTTGTTTGTAATAATGCTGATTTTTTTCCAACTGTCCAACGCCTTACAGTTATGGAACGATTTCAAAAACCAATTTTGCGATGACATTTTGTACAGACATCGCTCACAACAAAATAATCAGGAAATACCTTACAATGGTAACTTTTTTAACGAGGGCTTGGCTTCAATTGAGAGTACGATTAACATGCTTGGCGGAAAACGTTTAAAAGAATTCGGTTTTCCAGAACCCCAAAGAGATAATACTGAAGTAAAAAATATTTTATATACTCGAAATTAATTATGATCAAGATAATCTTTAAGTTTATATATCTGAGCAGGAACCGGAACTAACTCCAGGATAGATTAATGTTTACAATAAAATATTACAAAGTGTATCGAATAATGAAGTGTAACAAAAAGTTTTTTGTTGATGCCCGTGGTGGTACTGGTAAGAGTACTGGTAAGACCTTCCTAACTTATTTAATTCTTGCTAAAGTTTGCCATGTACAAAAAATTCCAATTGCATTAGCATCGTCCGGAATCGCAGCAACACTTCTAAGTGGCGGCCGAACTACTCACTCAACATTTAAGTTGCGGCTTTCAGTTTCACCATGCAAAGCAACACATTCATGCTCAATTCGTAAAAATGGTGCTTTGCAAAAGTACTCAAAGAAGCATCATTAGTTGTTTGGGATGAATGCACGATGACACATAAGGTCCATATCGATGCTGTTAATACAACGTTGCAAGATGTTAGGTCATCAGGTAGTGTGATGGGTGGTATAACTTTTTTAGTCTCTCTGCGACTTCCGTCAAACACTACCGGTTGTACCTAAAGCCACCCAAGCTGATACAGTATGAGTTATCATGAAGAAATTAAATGTCTGTCAATATTTCAAGAAACTTCAATTAACAACAACTGTGCTTGTCCATTTAAGATGAGATCACGATGCCGCTATATTTACAGCATTTTTACTAAAAATAGGAAAAAGGGCTATGGTATTGCTCTTGACAATTGATTGCTTCATGTTTCAGATTTATTGGGTACATGCGATTTGACTATAGACAATTTGGTTTCAAATGCTTACCCAAATATCGGAAATTTGCGTCAAAAATCTGCCGCATGGTTATGTGAAAGAGCTATTGTTTCCACCAAAAATTCAGATGTGGATGTACAAGTCAATCGATACAATTGTTAATGAAGATGATGTGATTCACTACACAAGTGAATTTTTTTTTGAAACTAACATTAAAAAATAATCTGCCGATTATGTTATTGCGCAATTTAAAACCTCAAAGCTTTGTAATGGAACCCAGCAAGTAAAGCAGCTTTTACCAAATATTATAGATAATCTATATTAATAAATATAATTTTATGTTTGTTTGTGTGTTTGTTTGACTTTAATACAAATCTCAGACTTAAAACGTGTATTACTTGCGCCCTAGATCAGGTTATTGCATACTTAGTTTTAACCACGCTCCCTTTTACCGCCTACAAATCAATAAAAATGCAATATTTCCGACTGTTTCAATTTTATGACACTAAAATTTTGTAATTTCGTGTGTATGGTTACTTTCGGCAATTGTACCAAGAATGGGTTTACCGCCCATAAATCAATGAAAGTGCTATATTTCAGACTTTTTTGGTCGTATAAGACTGAAAGTTGGTAATTAAGTTTGTATGCTCACTGTCGGCAACTGTACTAAAAATGGGCGTGCTGGCACTATAATAACGTCCACCTTTCAGAAATCATTAAAACTTCTGGGCCAATTGTGCTGAAATTTTGGCCGTAGATTGTTTTCGAGCACGAGATGGCACGAGATGGCTTATGGGAAAATATTTGCCACACCCCCCTTCGCCGCCCACAAATAAAAAAAATAAGGTTACTGAAACGTCGAACAACTGGGTCTTTCTAGTATTTAATAAAAAGTAAGGATTGCAAAAAAACCTAAAATTTTTGAAGTGTAAAATTCTTTAAGCGCGTTAAGCACTTTTAGGTAGAGAGCAAAACTATAGATTTTCGATATCATCACGCTGTTAGCGTAACAGAAATTATTGCTGTACAGCATTCCATTTTAGGGATTACCTAGCATCGACTAAACCGAAGACCGAAGCGATTACCAGGCCGATAACCAAAGCCATTACCAACTAATTACCGAACCAATTACCGAGTCGATTACCAACAAGTTGCCGAACGAATTACCGATTACCGAAGCGATTACCAACCGATTACCGAACCAATTACCGATAACTGAAACAATTAACATCCGATTATCGAAGCGGTTACCAATTACCAAAGAGTAAGTCCAAATCAACTGATCCAACACTGGTTGCTCAACCATTTTTGAAAAAGTTGATATTTTTATTTAAAATTGTCCAATGAAATTGGATCTCAGAACAGCTTTCAAAAATTTTTTTGTTCTACTATCAAAATGGCGGCCATATGGCGAAGCATTACTGAGGATCTGCTTTGGGAGTGGAAATTAGTAGAAGTTATATCTGCATTAGAATGCAAGTATTTGTGGAATTTAAATAAACAATTTGACAAAAATAAATACTTAAATCTGAATTTTTAGAAGGAAAAGTGACTTTGGAACGCCTCAAATTTTTAATCACTGGCGATATAAAGGATTTAATTTCTAGAGTAGGACTTCGAACTGAGTTAAGAGAAAAGATGTTACTTTGGAAGAAAGAAAAAGTGAGTTATAAAATTCATAACAAAACATGAAAAAACGATGAGTTTTATAACATTTATAACAAAGCGCAAAATATGTTCACTTGTACAGAAGCAAACGAGCAAGCAACAACAGCTGAAACAAAAAGCGCATGGCACAAATATCCCGTTACACAAAAGTATAGCACAACGTTACAGTGCAACCTAAACAGGTGCGCGTAAGTGGTTTAACTGCCAAAATTGGCTCATGCACATTTTTTTTTGTATGAAGCCTGCCCAAACACGCAGTGCACTACCGCAACATGGTTGGAATTTCCAATTTTGACAGCGCGTTCGGATGTGAAGTTAGCTGCATAAAACAAAAATAATAGGACAATGAGCAATCATCTGTCACTGTTATTTGATCTCAATTCCGAATGGAAGTATTTTCGAAATGAACTTTAAAACAATATTGAACAAACTTAAATTGTAAACAACGAACAACTCATTGAGCTGGTCCATGAGCAGCAGTGCTTATATAATAAGCGCTGTCCTAAATGTAAGGACTTTAAATATAAGGACAAAGCTTAGGAGGAAATTGGTGCGCAACTTGGAGCAACGAGTTTGTTTTAGTTAGTTTTAATTAATCCAATTTATTCATAAACAAATCATTATTTCAGCCAAAGACTGCAAAGTTCGGTGGAGAACCCTCAGAGACAGGTTCAGTAAAGAAGAGATGGCAGACGAGCGTCCCTCTGACTCCGGGAAAAAAGTTGGAGTGCATTGGAAATATAAGGAGTCCATATCGTTCCTTACTGATTCTTTGCAACCAGCCATGTAAGTTTAACTTATAAAAAAAAAAACACCAAAGACTCACAACGCAGCCGTAACATATATAAGAAGTTGGCCACACGTACAGTGAATCAAAAAAGTTTAGGCACAGTCACTTTTTCTGAGAAGAACTTTGCTTTAATATGTAAAAGCAACTAATTTGGCTAACTTTTTGATGCAGTTAGTTTCATTAGATGAATTTTAATTCAAATACACAAAAAATTACTTTACTTTATACATTACTCGAAATATAAGCGAAAGAAGAAAAAATGCATACGAAAAAAGTTTAGGCACAGGCTGTATGTGTACATTGTTTTTGCAAATATAACGGTAATCTACAAGTTCTCTTTGATCTATTCCGTTTTATGCACATAATTATTGCGCAGCCATCCAATTGTCAATTGATTTAAGTCAGTGTTGATCTTGATGTGATTGAATGAGCAAAATGAGCAGTCGTACAGAAATTTCGGTAGATGTTCAAAAAGTAATTATAAAACTTCATGTGCAGCAAAAATCTTATTGCGAAATTGGTGATATAGTGAATAGGATCTATACAAGTGTGCGAAACATTACATAAAAACGGAAAAATTAGAGCGTGAAAGCAGATCTGGACGCCCAAAAATATTAACACCACGCCAGGAGCGCACTGTAGTAGCTGCAGTGGCACAAAATCCTAAGATTTCGGCTGTAAAATTATGCAATAAAATGCAGCAAGGTTTCAATAAAAACTTCGATCCCCAAATACGCAATACTCTATATAGAGCTGGTTTTCATGGAAGAGTTCCTCGGTGCAAACCATTTATTTCGGCTATTAATAAGAAAAAGAGGCAGGAGTTTGCAAAACTGCATGTACATCAATCGAAATCATTCTGGAACAGTGTAATATTTAGTGATGAATTTCGATTAGGAATTAGTGAATAATAAAAACTTTCAATTTTCAAATGATTCCCTAATATTTTTTTTTTTTGGTTAGGTGGAAAAAGTTATTTAAATACAAACTTTGAAAATAGCTCTGTGCCTAAACTTTTTTGATTCACTGTATGTTAACATATGTGAATAATTTCTTGGTGTTTGAATTTGAAAACAAATAGTTGATGTTATGTAATATATATGTTACATACATACATTTTTTTGGATCAGATGGTGCACAAAAAGTTTAATTAAAGCTCCAACAAAAAATGTAATTAAAACAATCAAGCACGGCGGTGGTAATGTCATAGTGTGGGGGTGTATGGCGGATTCTGGAGTGGGAAATCTTATCTTTATAGATGAAAAAATGAATAAGTGCTCTTATTTAAATATTTTGAAAGACATTTGTTTCCTAGTGTTAAAAAATTGGGCATGAATGGGAAGCCATTTTTGTTCCAGAAAACAAAAATTGTGCAGGAATGGCTTATTTACCATTGCCAACAGTTCAAAACACCTCCACAGTCGCCAGATATGAATGCTATTGAACATATTTGGCAATTATTGGAGAAAAAAATTCGGAATGATCAAAAGATTCACTAAAGAAGGCCCTTCGCCAAGAATGGGAAAATATAACACCCGAACAGACATCAA
This sequence comes from Coremacera marginata, assembly GCA_914767935.1. Lineage (NCBI taxonomy): Eukaryota > Metazoa > Arthropoda > Insecta > Diptera > Sciomyzidae > Coremacera > Coremacera marginata. The sequence continues at coordinate 127,107,705 of OU612045.1, read as the reverse complement.
ACCTGCAAACAGAGTATGCAAAGGCGCTTACTGGCAGTTATTCAAGCCAAAGGAGGCCTAACAAAATATTAAATGTATGAAAACCAAAACTAAATTAAATTTTTTTACACATGTGTCTAAACTTTATTTATGTAAAATTGTGACTTTTTTGTTTTTTAATAACAGAAAACATAAAACAGATATGAAAAATTAAATATTTTTGCAGTGAATAATAAAAAACTTTCAATTTTCAAATGATTCCCTAATATTTTTTTTTTTTGGTTAGGTGGAAAAAGTTATTTAAATACAAACTTTGAAAATAGCTCTGTGCCTAAACTTTTTTGATTCACTGTATGTTAACATATGTGAATAATTTCTTGGTGTTTGAATTTGAAAACAAATAGTTGATGTTATGTAATAGATATGTTACATACATACATTTTTTTCAGTACAACGGGAAATGCTTGCGAGGAAGACTTGTGGAATGCGGATGAGTGTGATAGCTCCACACCTACATTAAACATTTCCAAACGTAAGAATGATGATCTTTTTGCCAATGTACTTATGTCCATCAAGAAGAAGTACGAATCCTCGTCTTCGTCAAATTATTGACCCTTTATTGCCCTGATGTGTCAAAAATTTGACCGGCTTCCTGAAGCGGATATCGATGAATTGCAGGTCGATATCCTTCATATGATTAATGCAAGGATAAATCAATACGCAAAATAATATATAATGCAACAAACGATGCAACAAACCGTTCTTAGTTACATTCTTCTTGATACCTATCGGTAAAATGGACTTAAAGACTTTGTTCTTATAATTGCTCTATAATTGTTATTATATAAAAAAAAAATATAATCTATATATGAATTAAAATCTAATCTATAAAAAAAAAATAATAAAATACATAATTTTTAAGTACATTTTACCGATAGATATCAATAAGAATATTACTCATAACTGTTTGCTGCAGCCACTTAGGACAGAAATTAATATGTTAGATATTTAAAAACAAGCGTTAAAAAAGATTCGTACTTTATTTAATTCTCTATTTTACTTTGTTCCTTCAAGCACTGCATCAAGAAAAGAGAAAATGAAATAAAAACAAAAATAATAACCGTTTCATGTAGTTTATTAACAAAAAATATATGTATAAATAAATGTATGGAATTGGGCCACTATTTTACCAACAATTCATATTTCCGTGACAGCATATTAACAAAAAATTGTTTTTATAATTTATGCGTAAAACATACATATACCATATGTGAAGCTTAATAATGAAATTATAACCACTTTGATGAAGATTCATTCCGATTAATACTTCGATTTCTGTTAAATCGCGTTCAATTCAATATCGCTTCAAATTAAATTTTATATTTTTCTTTGTGAAACATTGGTTATTATGTAAATAGCCAGTGCTATTTAAAAAATATTTTATTTACCAGTCACATTAAAAAAAAAAATTTGCCCCTGAATAAAATCTTGGCTACGCCCATGCATCGGGTATTTAATAATTTTTTACAGCTTATTTAAGCATTCCGAAGAAATTTAAAGAGGATACTTTAATATTTTAATTCGGTTATGTTTATTCAAAGAAAGAAAACATTATAATAATATTTTTAGAATAATAAGTAATTCAAAAGCTTAACATAATTTTTTTAAGTAAATGTTGAGAACCAATCTGCATTTACACGAAAGGTAAATATTTCATTTAAAAATTCATTTGTAAATAAACAACAATTGGGCTATTCACAGTTTAAGTACGCAGGCCTGTTTAATTTACGATTTGTTATTTTTACGCCAACTTACGTAAGCGTATTTTTCTTTTTTGTTATTTGCATGCAAACGCAAATACGCAAACACGCGTAAATAAAATTAGCCCTTGTACTACAGCATATATAACAGGGTTGCAAAATCATTCAATACGGCAAACACATACTGAGGTGCTCACAGTTGCAAAAATAACAAATGCTATAAATACGCTTTGTTAATTTACGTTTAAACTGTGAATAGTCCAGATGTTTTATTTGCCACTTAGTAAAAACAATAACTTAAATCCCTATTATGAATTACAACTCAACTAGATTCAACTCAATTTTTTTTTTCGTATAACGTATTACAAACATTTCAGTTGAACCATGTAATTAAAAAATTCTTAAAAGATTAAGGCAAACTACATGGTTTAACTGAAATGTTTGAAATACGTTATACGAAAAAAAATTGAGTTGAATCTAACCAACTTAATTGAGTTGTAATTCATAATAGGGGTCTTAAATGAAATACTAAGAGATAAAATATTTAATAAGATAAAATATTTATAAAATAAATTTTATAAATAAACTTAGATAAATACACTGAAATCAAATCAAAAGCGGTTGATGTTGAGTTGGTTGTGACGTTCAATAAAATGAAATAAGTTTGATACTGTTTGCGTTGTAGTCGATGGTGCAGCTGGCGCATTATATTTTTAAAGCGAATTCATGTTTGCTAAAACGAAAAGATATTCTTTGTTAAGCAGATCACTTTTTAATGAATTAAATACTATTTTATGTACACCTGCTGAAGTTGACTGTGATGGTGTGATGGTGAAGTGATTTGAGGACTTACTAGAGTGCCACTGAGGCTTTGAAATTGCAGCGAAGTTTTTGTAGCCAGTGTTTTATTGTTGTGTTGGCTGACGTGGAGCTTGTTTTGTTGGTTGTGATGGAAGATGTAGTTCCACTTGTGGTGATGACTGCGGTTGGTGTTGATGTTGAGTCGGTTGTGGTTGTGGCTGCGTTTGTAGTTGTGTCTGCAAATGTTATTGCAGTTGTAAATTTTAAGTTGGTGGATAATACGATTATAAGTTAGATTTTCTAGTGGTTTAATTCTTGCTGTTGATGGTGGGTTGCCATCTCCATCGGAATTATTTTGTCTGTCCTGTTTTCAAACCATGAATTGTTTACATCACACAAACACAATGCTCTGCGGGACAACAAATAACATATAAAAGATTTAGAAACCTTTTTAGACGTAACAATTACTAAAACAGAAGCCGAAATTATAAAAACAAGGAATGAGAAATTAGCTTTACATGACCGGCAGGCGGCATCAGAACGACAGATGCAAAAAATTTCAGAAGCTTAGGGAAGAGCAGATCAAACAATTAAGTATACACAACAACAATTAATAATTTGTAAACAGGACAGACAAAATAATTCCGATGGAGATGCAATGGCTGCTATCGCACGGTCCCAAGTTCACGCTCCCTCCAACAAAAAAAACAATTCCCATTGATCAGCATCATCGCAGAAGGAGAGGACTGCATTCAAACGATCACCGAACAAGAAGAGCAAGATAAGGCGCGAATTAAGCTCACATCACTAATAGAACGACACTTGAAAAAAAAAAACGAAATGGCCATTTCAGCCCTTGAAAGGACTTTGACCGAGCTTCTTATGATCAATTGTGTTGTGTGTGATGTGAAATTTTTGCACACAAATGATCGAGAACTAGACCTACATGTTTTACGCCGACTCCGAACGGCTTATGTTCTCAAGAAGCTTTTCATGGCAGTTTTTACTGTCTGATTTTTGCCTTTGTCTGCAGAGAGGTGACGGCCGAACAGAAAAATTAATTCAATTGAAAAACTTTCTGTGTCGGATGGAGGATTCGAACCTGGGTTCTCTGGCGTAAGAGTCACACACTCTACCCACTACGCCACGAACGACACTTGAGGGAATCGAAATTAACAGAAAGAGACGCCTACATGATAAACGTTGCCAGGGATACAACGGAATTTTTAAAGCAAAACAATGATATAATTATTGTAGAAGCGGACAAAGGAGGCAAAACAGTAGCGATGTATAAAAAAGAGTACGAAGAAAAGATGAGAACAATATTGAGAGACGGGTGGTCGTACAAAACAATAAGACGAGACCCAACTTTAACTTTACAACAAAAAAACAACAACTTTGTAGAAATATTATTCAAACGAGAAATAATCAGCAAACAACAGAAACTCAGAATGACGACACGTACTGCTACAATTCCAAGGTTTTACGGACTGCCAAAAATACACAAAAACAATGCACCGCTGCGGCCAATTTGCTCTTCGGTCAATTCTCCTTCCTACTCACTTTCCAAATACTATTAAACGTCCTAAAAACTTTAACAGTGGACTCTAAATACAACATAAAAGACGCCATGGAATTCAAAAGCAGAATCAACAATACATACATATGTGAAGACGAAGAGATGGTTTCTTTTGATGTGGCATCCCTCTTTCCGAGTATACCGGTGGAGCTCGCAATCAAAACAATTGAGCGGCAGTGGGACAAAATCGAACAGCATACAAATGTTCCAAAAGGTTATTTTATGAAATACTAAGATTTTGCATCAAAGAAAATAATTATTTTGCATACGACAATAAAATTTACTGTCAACTGAAAGGTATGCCGATGGGGTCGCCCATCTCACCAATAATTGCTGATATTGTAATGGAGGAGTTTCTGGAAAAATGCATGCACAACATAAGTCACAAACCTAGACTGCTTACCAAGTACGTAGACGACATATTTACAATAGTCAAATCAGATGAAATAGACAATACATTAAACGCATTAAACAAGTGCCATAGCAACATTAAATTCACGAAAGATGAGGAACAAGACGGAAGGTTACCATACCTGGACGCTCTGGTCATCAAAAACAACAACATTACACGGAGAAAATTCCTTGCGTATGATTCATGCATAGTCGACTCATAAGTCTAGATGCTCTACCTGATTTTGAATTCATACGAAATAACACTATAATTGTGGTTTTTACTCACGTGTGATGGCATTCTTATGCATCATTCTTGAATTGCCTGGCACATAAAGTTATGCATAACATATGGTTAGTGTGTGCATACTCCACATTCTACAATTCATGTTTTAAGGTTTTATTGCTCATGAATTTTGACAAATATTTTACAACTCTGTCTTATGTGCAAGATGCGCATGATTTGTGGTTACAAACGGTACGAAATCAATGCATGATTACCACAAATGAGGTTTTTCTTGCAAAGTTGGCAACTGTGCATTCGCTATATTTCGCTGCATCATTTTGTTGAAGTTGCGTGAGTTCAGTCGAAAAAAAGTTGCGTTTGTGCGGAAAGATAAAGAAAAGTGCAATAAAATATTGAAAACAAATCAAAATTTAATAGTGAAATCTATATTGCTCATTGCTTCGCGTATTTGCTTGAGCCGTCATACCGAGTGCCACCAGCAGCAGCACAAACAAGTACAGCGCAAATTTCCTGCTTTTTTAGCTGTCGGAAGTTCTCCGAGTGTCACCACCAGCTGGGTAAGTACTTATTAGTAATTAGTAATTATTAGTATTAGTAAGCTAATAAGTGTTCTTAAAAAATTTCTAACTATAATTCTTCAATTGCAGCGTATTTTTTGTTACATCTTTCAAGTGCCACCACCAGCAACAGAAGCAACGCATATTTCCTGCTTTTTTCCAGGGCCAACGTTATCCGAGTGCCACCAGTAGCAGCACAAACAAGTACTGCGCATATTTCCTGCTTTTTTGGCTGTCGAACGTTCTCCGAGTGTCACCACCAGCAGGGTAAGTAAATTAAGCTAATAAGTGTTCTTTTTTTTGTGTTCGAAATGCTAGAAAAAGGCACCTTAAGTATTTTAAAAAAAAAAAGTCAAGTTTCAAGTGGTAGAACTTTTTTCCCATAATTTCGGTTTTCTATTTTTATAGCAGGAAATAGCTCAAGACTATGTTTAAATCATCTGTTCTATTTTTTTTCAAATTTTGCATTTTTGGATTTTTTTTTTTTTTAAAAAAATACTCATACTCGAAATTTACAAAAAGGTACACTCCTAACAAAAAAATTCATAACGACCAGGTTATTGATCATAATTACACATTTTTTTGTATCTCCATTTGGTGTAGTTTAAAGAAATATTTCCACAAGATTTTATTGGAATTGTTACAAATTTGGATTTTCCTTATTATATTTTTCCCTTGCATAAATAGGACAAATTTTGAAATTGCGAAATTTACTCTGGCTTAGGTTGATATGGCTTCCGTTTCTGCTATCAAAATTCGCCTACAGTTTTGGTTGGGTTTGCCTATTTTTGTGCTTACTTATATACGTAGTATCACATATTTAATTTTAGGTCTCAAAAATGTTCGAAAGCAATTTGTGTTCTGATAGTGCAACTGGGTGTGAAGAAGAAAGCAATAAATGTGAAGATAACAATGAGGCAAGTGCGATAAATCTTGCTAAAGGTAAATTTTAGGGGAAAAATTTTAAATAAGCAACTTTAATCTAAATTTTTGTATAGTTCCAAATAATGTTGAAGACGAAGCAGCTTGCACTCTCCTTGATATAACTCAATGCCAAAAGGAGCTATTTCTACTTCTTCTAAAACATAATCTGGATGAGTACTTTTTTCACATAACTCAATTTAAAATTGATACATCTTATTTTGCATCGATAACTGAATATGATATCATAGATCTTTTCGGGGAAGAGATTGGTTCTCGAATCAAATTTAGAAACCTTGTCAATGAATGGCGGTTGTCAAATGTAATATTTCGTAGATCAGTTTGCTTTGTGATATTCCTAATGCTTTACAACACACGCAGAAATTGACACCGATTTCGAACTGCTTCTGTAAGCATACACCGGTTGACACCGTTTCAGCCTCTTCCAAAGCAATATCGTTAGGTACTCAAAACAGTTGCTCGATAACTCCTTCTTCGTCAATGGGAAACATATCCGACATATGTGCACATGCTGATGAGAACCACTCTCATGTTTTTGACAAGTTCTTACATTCCGATATTGGCAAAAAGATATCTACCAAATATGACATGAATCAAGTATTTAATCAGCCTGATAGGGATGCTTTAGTTTCAACCATCGTAAGAGAGTACCTTGAAAAAGATATACCAATGACTACTTCGATGATCGAAACGATTGCTGAAAATATCGTGAAAAAATTCAAAAATGAGAAAAAATTAATACAATATCAAAACAATTCAAAATTGTCGTAATTACGAAAATATATCTTTTTTATTAATTCTGCTTTTTAATCGTAGGAATATTATTTCCAAAGAAAGCCACGAGCGAGCGGAAACTGTATAATAAATACCGTTCTATGGTAGGAGCTTTCCGAAAAGCTAGTTTCTTTACGCAGAAGTTGAGAGGTCTAAGAAAAGAATATTTTAAGTCAGAAGAAAAAGAAACGGCTCCAATCAAAAGTGATCTGCAGATGGTCCAAGAAAAAGAATGTCTTCAATCTAGGAACTCGCCATGGGAAACCGTTGAGTTCAAGTGGAAGAACACGTATTCTTTGCGCAGAGCTGAAATATGCTCAAATAACATTGCGAAGATTTTAGAAGACTGGCCACTTATTTCGCACAGCAGCGGATATCGCTTGGTAAGTGTATTTAATTATTTTTAAATTTTAGCACACACCGTAAAAAACGACATTTTTTACATTGCCTTCAAAATGTTTTCAAAAATAATTTGTATTTTTTATATTAATTTTCAGAAACTTTCAAATAATTTTTCATATTCATATGTTGGTATTTTGAAGAAATTTGTTTTAAGCAATTTTTTAAACACAAAATAAGAAATTGTGACATTGTTGCAATTAAATAATAGCTTCAAACAAATTTCGTTGTTTTTGTTTAACAGAGGGCGCTGTTGCACAAAAACCGCAAAAAACTCAAAACAACTCATTAAAATAAATAAAATAAAAATCAAAAAATAATAATTAAGCTTTGACTTTTTGGATATCGCTTATAATAATTACGATTCCTGTGAAAAACACATCTTTTTGAAAAAATTTTGAAGGCAGTGTAAAAAATGTCGTTACTTTAGTGTACTAATAAAAATGCCTTTAACATATATTTTTTAACTATTTCTAGATTGAAATTGATTTTGAGCTTCAATTTCCATTTCAATTTCAAGTTTCCTGCAGCAGTTAAGATAATATGGAACCCTTCCGAAAATGCTGGTACATTAATCTGTAATAATGTAATATAATATACATATAAAAATTATGCATTTCTTCTCTACAGAAATTCAAAATTATGAGATGTTCAAAGTGCTTTTAGCAATTTTGAAGCCAAATGGCCGTAAAATTATAGACAAAAAAATGTGGAAGGTCAGCATTGGAGATTCGTGGAATGCCTTTGCTGTAGAAGTTGAAACCGTCGCGTCAATTCCCACTGCCACCAACATAAGAAAAGAGTTTTGTGTGAGTCACAAAAGAAACTTCCAGCCATTCTTGATTGTAATTAAAAACCACGCAAATGGACCGAAGTTCGTCGTTGCATGCGAAGGATTTATGTATTTAGTAAACAGTTTTTTATGTGCGCTTGACATTAATTTTAAAATTTAATTTTTATTTAAATTTAGAATAGCCTTTCGAGAACACCCATTTTTGGCACTTTGTGCAATTACTTTTTTTTGATATTGACGCCGCTAATTGCAAAGTAGCGGAACATTCGCATTTGCTTTCATTGATACAAAATTAATGTTCTTATTTTGTAAAACGCAAGCGATCACGTCACTTGGGGTTTTTTTATCTGGCAATAATTTTCAGTACAAAATTTCAGTGAGAGAAAGAGAGTTTGTTTTACTTCATATGAAAACGGAATTGCCAGAAAAAAAAACTCCAAGTGACGTGATCGCTTGCGTTTTACAAAATACGGCCATACATTTTTTACAAAAGTTTATTTGAATTTTAATTGCTCTAATATGGCCTTTGTGGATCATCATTTGAATTGATAACAACTTTAATGAGCCATTTGAAATTGATTCATTGTTTAGTTAACCAATTAATCAGTTAATTAATTAATAATTAGTTAATCAATTTATTATGATTTTTCATCTTACAAACGGCATATTTTAAACTTGCATTGCAATCCTGAACCAACGCAGTTGGCAAATATAAATTCTGTTTTTCAGCATAATGCAAATAATGAAAATATTTTTTTGAAGCTCAGGAAAATACGTCTATGAATTTAATTTCAGAAAGTGATGTTGATAATCAACCCCTAAAGATAAATAGTGAACAAATTTCCTTTGAAACTCATAAAAATACGTCCTTGAATATAATTCCGGAAGCAGAAGCTGATGGTGGTGTCGCAAAGAAACCGATTAATGCGGATTCTGTTGATAAACATTTAACTAACTTAAAAGAAGCTTCTTTGTTATTTGTGAGTTCGTTATATAGCAAAAATCATATGGCAACAAAAGCTATTAATAATATTATAAACAATTTTACGGAAAAGATAACAAAAACTCTATTTACGTCACTTTCTGAAGCTATACTTCCATTGCTAGATTCAGGCATTAAATGCCACGTAAAAAAACTATTTACTTGTTGCTCAGAACCGTTCGAAGGGATTGCCTCTGAATTTTTGTTTTTGAAAACGTTAACGGAAAGGGGTGTTTTTTATGAACCGAAATAAATTGAAATCCATAACGCTGTTTCGCAGTTACATAAAAGGGGAAAAAGTATTTTGTGCTCTAAGAGTAGTAAAATTGTTCTGATGCCAATAATTGAACACGTAAAGCTTTTTTTTGCGCAAGGATCTATCCTGAAGGACACTCTTGATTTTTCAAATCAAAAAAAAAGGTGAAATTTGGAAAAAACCCGTTTCGAGGCGATCAGTATGTTATACCCGTTATTTGGTATTATGATGATATAGAAATGGGAAACTCTTTAGGCAGTCATTCTGGCAATCAATCTTTAGCCGCTTTTTATTACCATTTTCCAACTTTGCCTGAAGGTTGCACTGCAATTGAGAATATTTTATTTATTTATTTATTTAAAGAAACATAATTATAAATAATTATATTACTAATTATAGGCAACTAGCAACATAGGCTATCGGCAATTGAGAATATATTTGTTGCGCTTCTTATGAAAACAAGTTATTTTAAAAACTTTTCCAAGAACGCTAGCCGCATTTATCGATATATTAAAGGTTATGGAAAATGGAATAGAAATTAACACAGACGAAGGAACTTTCATGGTCTGTTTCGTTGTTGGATTGTTTATTGGAGACAATTTGGCACTTAATAACTTGCGGGGGTTTTCTGGATCTTTTAGCCATAACTTTTGTTATAGACTTTGTAAGGCCTCAAAACAACAAACTAATTCATTAACAGTTGAAGATGAATCACTTAAAAGAAATATTTCAAATTACAATGAAGACGTGAGCAAAAAAGATTACAAAAATACTGGAATAAAAGCAAAATCTCCTTTGAATACTTTAAATTTTTTTTCATGTTACTGACAACTTTTATACAGACTTAATGCACGACTGTTTTGAAGGCTGTATAAAATTTGGCCTCATAGAGTGCTTAAAATATTTCATATACGAAAAAAAATGTTTTCGCTTGAAATGCTGAATTCAAAAATTAATCGTTTAGATTATGGTGAAATTGAATTAAAAAATAAACCGCCAGGAAATATAAAGGTAGAGCATATAAAACCAAACAGGCTACATTTTTCCGCTAGAGAAACGTACGGCTTTTTGCGCTACTTCACGATTTTCGTTGGAGAATTTGTTAAAAAAAATGACATAGTATGGAAATATGTATTAAAATTGAAAGAGCTAATAGATTTTTTTATTGAGAGATAGTTTCAACAGCACAGATTTAGCGACTTTACATTATTTAATACAGGAGCATCACGACATGTATATAAAATGTTTTAAGAAATCTTTAAAGCCGAAACACCACAATAATACGTATCTGCAATAAAAGCTATTGGCCCCTTAAAAGCCTTATGGTGTATGAGACATGAGAGTAAAAATAAAAGCTTAAAAGAATACTCGAAGGTCTCGTTTTCACGAGTAAACTTAGAATTCTCAATTAGTAAAAAGTTCTGCCTGAAATTTGCAGACAGCATTCTAAGAAAAATTAATTCATTTAAGCCCATTGAAATTAAAACCTTCAATACGTCATCCGATTTTCATTATCCAATTAAAAATATTATATTACCATTTCCTCTTGAAGCATTTGAAAAGCGTCTTAAAATTATTAATTATAAGGGAACTAATTTTAAGCTGGGATATTACGTATTTTTTAATAAATATATATTTAAGATTATTGATTTAATTTCGTGGAACGGAAATATTTTTCTTATTTTACAGCAGTATGAAATAGCAGAGTTTAATTACCACTATGCTGTTTTTGTGCTGGGAAATAAAACTGACACATTTGTCTGTGCTACATTTGAATAACTTGATTATAAAAAACCTTTGCAATGTATAACTTCACAAAATAAATTAGTTTGTATGAAATGAATTCTTTGAAACCGGGTTGGACACAGTTTGTAAAACAATTTTTTTTTAAATAAGGTAGCAATAAAGTTATTTCACTATTAACTACTTATGACAAAATAATTCAGTAGATTGATTTTTAATTTTTAATATGTAATAATAATTATATAATTAGAATTAATAATTAAATTGTTATGATGTAATATGAATAATAATAATATATAATTTCCTAAATAAAAAAATGATTAAATTAAAACATTCCTATGGTTTTTCTTTATGCTTTGCTATTTCATGCGTAGGTATAGCACAATACGTGAGAGTTGAAGTACTTAATTCATGCGCAAGTAACCTACGATTTCAGGAACATTTGTTCGTTTACCATGAGCAAGAAAACCATGGCGCTTGTGTATACAGCACAGGTTCTCTGTTTAGTTGCACATAATTTTATATTTTATGTGTAAATAACCACTGAACGTGAGTAAGGTCACCATTCAATTCATGCTTTGCAGCAAATAAATTTTGTGTCACATTTCATAATTTATGTGCACCCAATAATCCGCTACTTATTTCTTAACCACAAATCATGCAATAATAAGTCAGATATCATGAATTCCGTTCTTAAGCATAAAATTATGGATGATTTTTGCATGAATTATGTGCAAAATTCATTATTCCTGCGCTCAATTCTCTTCGTGTATCAAAACAGACTTGTGCCAAAAACCTACGGCATCGGGAAGATTGATAAATTTTCATTCCAAACATTCCAAGAAAATTATTTTGAACACCGCTAAGAACTTCATTCGAAGGGTTTTCAACATCAGCGACGAAATCTTCCACAATAACAATAAGAAGCGAATAAGGCAAATTTTGATGTACAACGACTTTCCACAACACACTATTACACGCCTTTTAATAATGTGTACAAACAACATCAAACATACTGGCAACGAACAAGTTAAATTAGCTGCAAACCTTTTTTGAAAAAGTTTTATAATAGCTCTGTAATGTTTTTTAAATGCTTAATTTATATCAATACGTTTAGCTCATTGTTGTTTCTAACATAAATTTAGTGTTTTTAATGGTAAAGTTATGCCAATTTTCATGTTTAAAATAAAATAAAAGTTATGTATTTTTCTAGCAAAATAAAAAAAAAAAACCACAAGACAAATTAAAAATATCTTTATCTTTAATATACGGCCAAAGCCCCATTTACAAGAATTTCACATATATTTTAAAATATAAATAAATATGAATTTTAATAAATGAATGAGTTTATAAAAAAAAAAGTGCATTTTTCTTATTATCTTATAATTATATAATTTATAATATATTTTAAAATGTAAATAAATATAAATTTTAAGAAATGAATGAGTTTATGAAAAAACAAGTGCATTTTTTTATTAATAACAGTACAAAATTGGGATTTAAAGAAAGAGATGCTTAAAAGAATTATTTTTTGGTTATTGTTTTGGTTATTGTTACAATGAATTTTTTGAATATGCCTAATCTTGCTTAATATATTCAAACAAGGCAGTGCTTCAACGAAAAAAAAATTCAACAAAAATTTCTTAAAATAAACAATTTTTCGTTTGGTTATAACGAAATAATACTATTTTTGTTTAATTTATTTAAGCAGGAAATGCTTAAGACAACCCAAAAAGTCACGAAATAAGAATATTTCTGTTCAGTTTATTCAAGCGCGAAATTGATAAAACAACTCAAAAACGTGCTCGATGCTATTTCAAGCATGTTTTGTCATAATGTAAGCTTGAATTTGTTTGCTTTTTTCTAAGTGTAGAATGATGAATTAAAAATCATAATAGGAACACACTTTGGCCTCTACTTCGATTTATAAAAAATGCTTATGAAATAACTTCTTCATATTAAAAGAATTATTATATTTTTTTTTTGTTCAAAACGTGATATTTTGCAACATTAAGAATTTTTTTTTAGAAAACAGTGAGTTGCAGCCATAAATTTTTTTCTAGAGTATTTTTCAATTTGTTGCTTAGACATAAATATGTTTAACATTCTGACTCATGAAATTTTCTTTTTACATCCTTTTAAAAATTTGAATTTTGGAAAGTAATTTCCAATTGACTATCGAAGCGATTACCAACCGATTACTGAAGCTATTACCAGCCCATTACCAATAACTGAAGCGATTACCAAGCGTTTCCGAGTACCGAAGAGATTTTAAACCAGCTCTGATTTGCCGACTCTAGCTTCTTCGGAAATTCATAACAGCTATGTTGTTTCATAGTTTTAAGTTTTTACTTCGGTCGGCAATCCCCCCATTGCCTACATTTTTTTATTTTCAAACATTGAAAATAACTAAAATGCTTTGAATTACAATTAGGAAACAATTACAATTAGGCTGTGCCCCCCAAGGATTTTAATAAAATTAAATATTTCATTTGGTTTCGCTAATTACTTTCCAGTACGTATTATTTCATATTTTAGATTGAAGTACGTACATCGTACATGTTGCACCGTCGCCCTGTGAAAACACGAACATGAAAATCACCGAATGTGGCCGGACATATTGCGGGGCAGTCGTATTGCGGGCTAATGAACAATCAACCATTCCAAATAATTTACAATTGAACATTTTTTAAAAACAAAGTTATCTTTTAAAATTAAAGTTCACTTTGGAAAATGCATTTAAAAATTTCGGGACGGTTAACAATGAACTATTTTCAATAGTTTGCAATCAAAAAAGTTTTTAAAACAAAGTTTACTCTGGAAACGGTTGGATACAAAAATTAATATTTGAAAAATGCGATTTCATGTTAACACGATGTGCTCGTTGCTTACAATAACAAAATATATGGTTGCCATTGTAGACGTTTCTGCAATGAAAGCACAAAATCACATTCACTTGAACGCGTTCTGAGTGTGAGTTTCAAAGTTTTTAAAAATAAATTCAGAAAAGTAGTGCTTTATATTTAAAATAATTAATTATTTCATATACATGGTATACAAGCAACTGTATTTTCACAGGTAAGTGAGTGATTATTATATAAAAATGCAGGGTCAGATTTTATTAGTTCTTACTTTTTCCAACAGATGAATTTTTTTTTCGTTTATCAATATAATATTTAGTTTTGTTTAAATTTAAAAAGCAATCCATTGAACATGATTTCGAAACATAGAATTTTAAATTTGTGCAAATTCCAAAATATTCAAAAAAATCAGTGCCTTCTTTAAGTGCCTACTTTAGTTCCAAGTCATTTTAGTCGTTAAAATTATAAAAATTTGTGTTTATTCCAATTTTTTAAAATTCTTTTTCTCAAAAAAAAAAAAAATAAAAGTCCAATTTACTAGTGTTTGCTCATTTTAAGAAGCTTTTATAAACGCCTGGCCATAAATATTTTCACAAAAAGTAACAATTTTAAAAACGTTATAATGTTTGTTTTTGATTAAAGGCGCAGATAAAGTTTTATAAAAAAAGGAAAATTTAAAAGAAAAACAAAAAACTGAATTCAACAAAAACCAATAATTTCCGTGATTACAAGATAATTTAACATAGTTCAAAATATTTTTTTTTCATTGCTATCCAAAAAATTAAAAGAATTTTAAAAATTTTTACAAAAGTGAAAATACTTAATTTTTCTATATAAATTAGGTCAACTTAATAAATCGGACTTTTCCTTACTCAAAAATATATTCATTTAGTTTTTTTCTGACCAAAACATTGCTTTTAATTGAGCACAAAATTTTTATTCTTGTTCTTGAACTATAAACAAAAATTTTGACATAATTTCATTAAGAAATGTTGATTACACTTGTTAACAAATTTCGAAAAGTTGCCTGTGCATTTAATGTCACAGTCCATTTCTAATGTCAAATTAGTCGCTGATTACGAAAATAAAATTCATTTTTTTCTGTCACTCCTTTTGCGAGATATTTCCCGCTATAGTTTTTTTTACGAAAACAAAAAGGAGGTTCCACTTATTTTCGTTTATCTCCCGAACTTACAGCAATAATGTACATATATCAAATAATAGGTAATAAAAATTCCTACAAACAATTTTTTGTTTTGAAGACTTTAGTCCTGTTCCGCTCCAAGTCCAAAACCGCTTAACGTAGAGAAAAAGTTTCAAAAACAAATAATTGACAATTAAACAAGCTTTTTATCTTGTCAATAACTATTTTTCTGTTATGTTTTGTCTCTGAGAAATTAAGGTTAAAATCTGAATTTTTTGTTTTTTTGTTTAAAACTTTGACTTTTGACACTTTTTTGTATAGTATTTTAAACCATATTTCTATTTATATCTGCTAACCATATTTTATGTTATTACCTATTGAATTACCTTTTATTTGATTTAAATAACCTTAATATTCTGAGAGAGGAACAATATAAATTAATAGTATTCAGCGAAAAAGCCATGTGTGTTAAAATCTATACATACTGCTAAAATCGATTTTACATATTTTTAGGCTATTTTCGCGTATGTAACGCACAAAAGGAGGCGTGGCCGGTATAGAAAAGTATGTAAAGGGTCCGCCAAATAACTTTTTTTTTTAAATCGGTGCAAAACATCGAGTGTAGCTTCGGCTGTGTGGCACGTAGCGCCGTCCTGTTGAAACCAAATGTTTCCAATATCCTCCTCTTCAATTGCTGTGAACAAAAATTCGTTCAACATGGCCCGATAATGATCGCCATTGACTGTAACGGCCACTCCTTGCTTATTTTCGAAGAAAAATGGCCGGTAGTGTCGCAATATTTCCCAGCGTTGTTCAAGCGTATACACAACCATATTCGTTTAGCGGAAGGATAAAACTAATTACCTGTCAAATCAGACATGAGCTAAGTGTTACCATTCACGAAATTAGCACTAGTTGAAAAAAAACGTTAGATGGCGGACCCGTTATATTCTTGATCAGCGTCACCTCCTGAGACGATTAAGCCATGTCCGTCCGTCCGTCGGTGTGTTGTCCGTTATCACAGGAGAAGAAGGAGTTGAGATATTTAAATGAAATTCAGTACACATGTTATTGCTGGCCTAAGGATCTGCACTATTGAATATTTTCGCCCAATGTTACGCCTATTATTGCAAAATCTTATTATTGGAGCTGCAAAAAACTAAATTTGGTTTGTGGTCATGTGACATTAAAACCGAGCTGTGTGCAAAAATTGAGCGTGATTCGCCCACCTTCCATACAAACCATAATGGTAATGCCCTATAAAAGGATTTCTAAATGAGCTGGAAAAACACGATTTGAGACATGACATTATTAATAAAAAAGGGCGTGGTTCAAGCATGGTAAGGTGAAGGGTATTTCATAGTCGGTCTACACCGACTATTTTTTTTTTTATATAGCCTTTCCTTTATGTTTTATTTTGAAAAAGTACATGCTTAAATCGAAAAGTATCAAATTGTACTAAATATTTTTATTTCTTTAAAAAATTGCATTTAATTTTTGTTTTTGTAAATTTTTCTAAAAAACTCGAAAAATAATCGAAACTTTAATTAATTCCGCTGAAACTAACAAGTCAATTGAAAAATAATCTATACATTGTTTGTAGGAAACTTTTCTTACCTTTAATTCAATATACTGCGTGATGTACTATTGCTGTTAGTTCAGGAGTTATACGAAAATAAGTGCGACCACCTTTACGTTTTCGTAAAAAAAAACTACAGTGGGAAATATCTCCAAAAAGGAGTGACAGAAATTGGCTGTAAACTAGTATTATCTGTTACTTGTATCGCGATCTGGCTATTTAATCAAACGAAAACTTGTAGTTGAGGGATTTGTTAAAGTGAAACTTACTAGGATGCGTTTTTTTATAGATTACTAGTCAACAATGAAGAGAACACAGCAATCAATAAATAAATTTTTCGTGAAAAAGCCTAAAACTGGCGATAATAACACAACTTCAGTTATTGAGCCGACGCTACAAGCTCAAGAAACCTCAACATCGAATCCTCAATACACATCACCATCATCATCAGGTGATATAGATTTAAGCAAATCAAAAAATGATCATCCGATGCAGCCAAAATTAAATTCGTATCCACGAAATAATTCAAAACGATGTTTTTCGCACAGCTTTTACTTAAAATACGAGTGGCTTGAGTATTCAGTAACAAAAGATTGTGCCTTTTGTTATTGCTGTCGACATTTTTCCCCATTTTCTGCCAGGAAAGGAGAAACTTTAGGAGAACGACTATTTATTGAAAGGGGTTTCTCAAAATGGAAGGATATGAGTCAATTGCTGAATCAGCACCAAATAAGCGAAAGGCATGTAAGCGCAATTGCACACTGGTCGAATTTCAAAAAATACAGTGAAGGCTCTTCAGTACCAATAGAAAATATTTTATCAAAAAATAGATCGTCTGAAATTGAGCAAAACAGGGAGCATGTGAAGGCACTGTTCCGTGTCACGCGTTTTCTGGGAAAACAAGGTCTTCCATTCCGAGGTCACGATGAATCTACAGGTAGCAATAACCGAGGAAATTTTATTGAACTGTTAAGTACTTTTGCCGAAACAGATTCAAATTTAAAAGAAAAATTGGAGCGCCGCTATGGGCATTACGCATCCCATGAGTACCAAAATGATCTCATTTTTGTGTTTGGAAAGAAGATAATTCAACACATTTCAAAAGAATTACAAGGAAAGTTTTTTGCTATTTTAGCTGACGAAACTAAAGATTTGTCGAAAAAAGAGCAAATAGCATTATTGCTGAGGTATTATGATAATGGACAAGTGAAGGAAAGAGCTGTGGGTTTATATCATGCAACCGAATTGGACGCCGAAACTTTAAGTGAATTTATCATAAAAATAATTAAAGATCTTGGGCTTGATATTCAAAATTGCATTGGTCAATGTTATGATGGCGCAAGCGTAATGAGTGGCAGACATGCAGGTGTCCAAGCGCGAATAAAGGAAATAGTTCCCCATGCCGCGTATGTTCATTGTCATGCCCATCGTTTGAATTTGGCACTTATACACACAATTAAAAATATACCAACACTCACAGATTTTTTTAATACAGTAAAAGATATTTACAAATTTATCAGCAACAGTAACACGCGCCACACTCTTTTTATAAAAGCTCAACAATCACTTAATCTACCAGTGCTCGAGCTTGAGAGGAATGTCCCGACCAGGTGGTTTTATTGGTATAAGTCAATTAAAAAGATTATTCTAAGATATGACGCCATTCAAGCTGTACTTCTCGCCACAATGAATATTCGAGATGAATCATTCCAAGACGCCAAAAATATAAATAGCCAAATGGAAGCGCCTTCCTTTGTTTTAAATTTGTTCATTTTAGAAGCGCTTTTAGGGGCTACGAACTCCTTATCGGTGCAACTGCAAGAAGAAGATTTAAACGTTCTACGTGCTAGCGCTTTAATAGAAAGCACCAGATCTCTACTGGAAACAATGCGGTCCGAAAAATATTTCAATCAGATTTTTCAAAAATTTATTGAATTTTCTAACGCTATCAATATTGTAACCGATATTTTTAACGCAAAAGAAATTGTTGGACGTGGACGACCTTCAAGAGTTATTAAAGCATCAGATAATTTAAAGGACTTTTTAGTGGAATCATCGATTGAACAACGTCCTGCAGCAGAAAATATTGATAAGAAGACAGCTCATCGACAATTTTATTATGAAGTCCTTGATTTGTTTTCAATGGAATTTGACAAGAGGTTTACAGCAAATTTATGGTCATCGTTGGAAGCATTTGATGCTCGCTCTTCAAAATTTCTTGATTTCATCCAAATTCAAGAAATTTCTAATTTATACAGCGTTCATATCAATGCACTGTGTTTGGAATCACAAATAAAAGTTGCAAAAGGATTTTTAATTAACTCTAAAGCTGAATGCCCGATACAAATGCTGAAGTTGTTGGAATTATTACCAACAGCATATTCAGAATTAATAAAAATATTTAAAATTGTTGTCACTCTACCAATTACAACGGCGTCGAATGAGCGTTTCTTTTCTGTGCTGAAGAGAATAAAGACTTATTTGAGGACCACAATGGGTGACAACCGTTTAAGTTATTTGATGTTGATGGCGACAGAATCTGAATTAATGGATTCAATGAATCTGGAAGATTGTGTGGAGGATTTTGCCAAACTACGGAACAGACGATTCCCATTACTGTAAATTATTCAAAATGTAAATAAAAATGTAAAAATGCAGTAAATTTTAAGAGACACATTATTTAACAATACCTATTCTCTTATCCTTTTGAAATTAAATGTAAGGTATCTCCCAACGAAAGCTTCCGATTTGTCGGAATTCAGACAAACTTCCGAAAAATTTGAAACATGTATTCCAAAATCATTACGAATATCTTCAGAAAAGTCGTAACTTTTTCGTTTTTCAAATGTTTCGAAATATTCGTCAGAAATCGAATGAAAATAATAAAACAACTTGGCTAAATTAAAAACAGAAAAAATTATAATGATAGAATTGTCAGAGCAAAAAACTTGTTTCGAAAATGCGAAACGAATTCGTATCACCGCTTCGTTGCGAATTCGAACCGAAATTTCGTTTCTAGTTTGATTCATTAATTTCGTTTAAGTGTCGTTAAACTTCGAAAAATCAACTTCAGAGTTCTTTTCGATCATTTTCAGAAAAGTCGCAAACGTCTCTTCACAATTTATTCCTATATTTCGGAAAGAAATCGGAAAATACTTGTTGGGATATAAAAATTGAAAAATAACATTTAAAATTGATTGTTGAAAAATTGATTGTTCAAAAGTTATTTCAAACTCGCGCGCGAATAAATTTTTTTATCACAGTTAGCATTGTTAAATTTCGTTGCGCGTTCGTACCGAAATTTCATTACTAGATCTGACCGAAATTTCGTTACGAAGTTGTGTCAACCAGTCCATAAAGAATTCGTTACGGAATCGGAACACTTGGTTGGGAGGGATGTTAGGATTTCTCGAATTTAAATTACAGGTGCTGGTCTACAGGTAATTGTATATGTATTCATTTTCAGCTCTACCAAAATTATATTTTCATAATTTTCTTTCCCCCCCCAAGATTTTTCTGAATTGGCGCCACTGGGGCGTATGCTATTTCGGAAAAAAGAAGTGGCCATTTCAACCCTTGAAAGAACTTTGACCGAGCTTCTAAGGAGCTGTTCATAAATTACGTAACATGTTTTTGGCCAATTTTTTACTTTCCCCTTTCTGTACCTCCACTCCCCACCGATGTAACGTCACAGTATTACTTTTTTAAATTTTTTGAGTTTTTTTTAAAATTTAGCAGCTTATTATGAAAAAAGCATAGAACACGTTATAGTTATTATAAGTCTTATTATTATGGAAATTTTATGAAAAATTTGACTAGATGAATAGAACTAAGCTCAAATGAAAGCTTTTCTGACGTTAACAAGAACACCAACCAGTGACGATACGCAGGGGTCAACAACACAGGACGTAGTTCTGGGGGTAAGCCCCTCTCTCCAATTTGAACGAATAAAAATAAAACATCATATATAAAAATATATGATAAATTTTTGTTGTGTTATTTTTCTTTTATTGTTTTCCATTTCGTTTATAACTTTTCGTTCATAACTTAGTCATTTTTTAAACTGTTTGTTATAAATTTTTGTCTTTTATTTTTTAAATTACAAGTTTTTATTAAAGAACGCAAAATTTAGCCATCGTTATTCCTAAAAATAGTAAATTAATTATTCGAAAAAACGCTAATAAGTTTTTTGAAAATTGTGTGCATAGATTTATAAAGGATTATAAAGGAAAACGAATAAACAGAAATTTACTAAGGTGATAACACCAAGATCAAGAAAATATCCCCAAAAAAAGTAATGAAAGTAAGATTTATTGATTTCTATATAATGTTTTTAATGCATATTTATTTGTACTATCATTTACTTAATTTCTCAATTTTTACAAAACAAGAATATTCGAATCAGTCAGTTTGTTTTTGCGAATAGCATTTTAAGTTTAAATTTAAAATTTTAACTTTCTATATTTATACAAACTTTTGAAATTAAACGTGTGAATGTACATGGTCACACTAGTCGTTTTCTCCAATAACACATTATTTTAAAATGGTTTTTCTATATTTTGATTTTGAAACTTATATGGGTTGTATTTTTTCTGTGTTAACATTATGTACGCAGTTGTAAATGCAATTGTAAATGCATTGTAAAAAAAGGTTATTTCCAATCTTGGGTCTACCTTTCAAACATAGATTTTCGGAATTTTAAAAGTAATCTTTAAGCCTCAATTATTAATTTTTCGTGTTTTATTGTCACAATATAAACATATCTTAACTTCTCCGACTTACTTTTTTAACCCTTAAGTATGAAAAGAATATAAAAAGTAAAATCTAAATAATAAACTTTTCTGGTTTTATTTTCATAATACATATACTCATAAAACTTTCGTGTTTGCGTTTTTTAGCCCAAAATTTTAAATATTTAAATCACTCGAAATAAAACTTTGAAATATTTTTAAAAGTAAACGTTGAAAAAGGGCATTAACACAAAAATAGTTTTAAGAGCTTTCCTTATAAAAAAAGAGATTATTCTTTAAAGTTTATACATTGTAAAGGAACGTTGTAAGTTTCGCAACGTTCGGACGGAAACGGAAATCCAACTGGCTATTGTAGCAATGGCTCTAGAATTATACCAAAATGTCATAGAAAATTCCATGAAAAAGGATCGCGTGTGCAAGCAAAATGGAGGCGGCTATTTAAAAATTAAAATGTCAGTTACTTTTGGGGTACCCTTTATAAAATAATTTGACCAAGTCTATGAATGAAATTCTTTTCAGGGTGCGCCCCTGGTGATACGTTATAACTTGGATGTTTGACAAATGCGAAAATTGCTGATTTTTTTAGAGTTTTTATAACTGTTTGATGTTTGCTTTGAACGTGAAGTTACTTACTTACTTACTTAGGTGGCCGTAACAACTTGGTCCGGGTTTCGGCCGACCTCATCAGCTCTTGCCAGGCGCCTCTGCTTTGCGCGCGCCTTCTCCAATCGGATACACCAAGTGCGGCTAGGGCTTCCTCAGCCTGGTCCATCCATCGGAGGCATGGTATCCCTCGTCGTCGTTGACCAGCGACCCTCGCCTCAAACACCTTTTTCGCTTCGTCGTCCATACGATGGGCATGACCCGGCCAGCATAGTCGGTGCACAGTTATACGCCGAACTATGTCAACGTCTTCGTAGAGCTCATACAGCTCGTGATTCATTCGGATGCGATAGTCATCGCCGACTCAAACAGGACCGAAGATTTTGCGAAGAACTTTTCTCTCGAACACCCCCAGAGCGGCTGCGTCAGTTTGCGAAACTACCCATGCCTCTGTGCCATAAAGCAGCACAGGTAGAACGAGCGTCTTGTAGAGTATTAGTTTTGTCGATCGACAGAAGGCTCTGGAACTTAGTTGCTTACTGAGCCCGTAGTAGCACCTATTAGCAATTATTGTTCTTCACTTTATCTCCAGGCGGATTTTGTTTTTTTTTATTAATGGCGTTGCCAAGGTATACGAACTCTTTGACTACTTGAAAGTTATAGCTACCGGATGAAACGTAGGAGTCCAAACACCGCGCTCCCTTGCTTGTAGACAGCATATACGTTGTTTTGCCCTCATTTATCGTCAAACCCACTTTGGCTGATTCCTTTTCAATAGCGGTGAACTGAATTCAGACATTGTTACCGAACTCAGACATTGTTGCGTATAGGCAATCCCTTCTCGGGCTATCGAACGCAGCTTTAAATTCGACAAAGAGATGGTGTGTGTCAATTTGATTTTCGTGGGTTTTCTCCAGGATTTGTAGTAGCGTGAAAATCTGGTCTATGGTGGACTTTCCAGGTCGAAAGCCACACTGATAAGGTCCAATCAGTGTTTTTGTAATCGGCTTTAATCTTTCACACAGTACGCTTGACGCGCGATGGAAATAAGACTGATGCCTCTATAACTGGCGCAGATTGTTGGGTCTCCTTTCTTAAGTATAGGGCACAGTACGCTGAGGTTTCAATCGTCGGGCATGCTTTCTGCTAGCCATATTTTGCTGATGAGCTGATGCGTGCGCCTTATCAATTCATCGCCGCCGGTTTTAAACAATTCAGCTGACACACGCTCTCTAGCATTGGTGGAATCGCCGCCAGTAAGTAATTTGGAGAACGTGAAGTTATAACAGCTATTTTCGATGACTGCCTTAGAATAAGAATTCACCCTTCAGTTCAAAAAAAAAAAATGTTTCTTTAAGCTGCTACATTTGTTCAAGTTTTTTCAAATAACTTTTATAGCTTTGCTCGATTTAAAGATAAGTGGTATTCAATGAACGCCGTATTGGTGATGTACCGCGACACCGTATGTGCGGTAAGTTTACTGAAGCGTATTGTACAACAACAAAATTGTAAGTTATTAAAAATACGCAGCTTACATCAGAACATCGTGATGTGACCGTGGATTAATGTTAGTTTTGACAAGCAGTGTTTCAATTTAATTCAACGATGAATTTGGTAAGTAAGCTAGCAAATATTTGTTTATTAACAAAATTTAAGAAATAATTTGTGCTTAGAACGATAAAGTAATTGTACAAGTAGTTTATCGTAAATCGTCGTAATTTATCGTAAGCAAAGTAATGTTACAAAATGAACTTATTTCAGATAATTATCAACGAAACAAAAAGAAATCAGCCAATGTATTTTTCGGAAGTATCAGTCTCAGTTTAAGCTTCTCACTTTTTTTTGGCATTTTCTAAAAATATTTTAAAGTTTGTGCTGGGGAAAAATATCCTATACTTCATATCCTATACTTTTTTTTGGCATTTTCTAAAAATATTTTAAAGTTTGTGCTGGGGAAAAATATCCTATACTTCAGCTCAGTACTGCTATAGGTAAAAAATGTATGTATAGTTTTAAACAATTTTGAGATGGAAATTCCTTTTAAATAAATTACGCAATTTAATCGCCTTTTATTCAAGGTACGTTCGTAGAAACGCTTTGCATAATCTTATAATCTTACTCTTTCAGTATATATATATATATATATATATATATGCCGTTCATTGAAGGCCATAATAGTTTTATCTGTCTTTTTCGGTTTGCGATCCGTTCGTTGTATTAGGTAAAAATTTTAAAAAGGTTGATATATTTATTAACAGTTGCCCAGTATATTTGAATCTCTGAACAGCTTTCCAAAAATTTCTTCTTTCAAAATGGCGGAAATATTTTCTTTGCTACCTACAGCGATTCATGCATTTGTGTTAACTTATATTTCTTAGCTCCTATTATACATAGAATGATGAATATAAAACCCTGATATACGGGGCTGTTGTAGAAACCAAGTGCTCTTGAAATCAGAATTGAAACTGACAAATATTTCGCTTAGGTGACATCGGATAACATAGGTTTCTTTGACATCTAAAAGATACACCAAATCCGATTCGGATATACAGACTTGCGTAAAAGTTTAAGACCAATTAAAAAAGTTGCGTTTGTACAAAATAGAAATAAAAATACACAAAAACAAATCGAAATCAATTCAAAATTTATTCATTAAAGAACAGTCGACCTTTTATTGAAACATAGTCTATCATTTTTTTTTTTCATTTTGATTTGTGACAAAAAAAAATTATTTATAAATAAAAACCCTGCGCATTAAAATAAGACCACTCTCCACTTTCCACTATCCTTTAAAAAAATATCCCTTAGCCTTAAGACAGCTTTGATTCCTTCTTGGAACTGCAAGGAATAAATTATGGGTTATATCCAAAGGAATGCTATTCCACTCCAAAATTGGGTTTTCCTTCAGTTCTTGAACTGTTTTTGGCTTCCTTTTGGCAACTCTATCTCCCACCACCATCCAAACAAACATTCTATATAATGTTCAGATCAGGACTGCGGGCAGGCCATGGTAAAACATGAATATTTTGTTGGGCGAACCAATTCGTTGCGATTCGACTAGTATGTGGGCGAGCGTTATCCTGTTGGAAAATACCTCCTCTCAAAGGCATTTCCTCCTCCATGAATGGTAGCAGATTATCACTTAAAATTTTCACATATTCTTCTGAGTTAACCGATCTCGTCACAATATGCAAATCTGTTTTACCATACCAAGATATGCCTCCCCAGATAGTTACCTTGCCAAAACCATACTGCAGTTGGCCATTGACGCAATCCACATTAAATTCTTCGGATGCAAGACGTCGAACTGACTTCCAGCCGTTTGGAAAAAGCTGAAATGTGCTTTCATCTGAAAGCAAAACACGTTTCCAAACTCCGCTGTCCCATTCCTTATGGTCTTTGCACCAGTTTACCCTGCGCTTAGCATGTTCCTTAGTCCGCAAGGGTTTTCTGACAGCAGTTCTCTTTTTTAAGCCAACTTTGCAGAGCACCCTGCGTACATGGCCTGTGTGCAATTGAGTTCCTGTTCTCTGATTGAGGCGTTCTGCTAGATCGTTGCTATTTGCGGCATGATCCTATTTCACAAACCTATGTAGAAGCCGTTCAATCCTTGGAGAAAGTGTTGGTACCCTTCCATATCGATGTTTATGGACAATGGAACGGTATGTCGTTTGATGGTATGCTGACCACATGTCTTGCTAATTTGTAATTGTCTTGCAATTTCTCTCTGTGTTCTTCCAGCTTCATGTAAAGCAATCACCTAAAAATTCAATATTATGGCCTCTTCAAACTAAATAAACCAAAAAATATCAAACCACCCACAAAGTTTCATTTGGAACAGATTTTTTTCCCATTTTGTAAACAATATTCAAAATTTCAAGATCAACTTAAGCAAGAAAATCACAAGTAAAATTTCACAGAAAAAAAGACAATCGCAAAAAAAACCTGTTATCTTTTATGAGAGAGCAAAATAAAGGGAGAGAGCAAAAGAATGCAGGCATTTTGAGAATATTAGTGATGATAGATTGGGAAAATTAATGATGATGATAGATGGTCTTAAATTAATGCGAATGGTTTTTTTAAAGTTTTATTAAAAATTTCTAAGAAGTACCTTAATTGAAAACTTTAAAGCAATAATACTTTAACAAATATTCTTCCAGTCACTAAGCATAGTAAACTCATTTCGCTAAAATTTCCGTGTTTTTATTTTGGTCGGGTAAAATTTTGAATTTAATTCTTATCTAAATGGTCTTAAATTTTTACGCAAGACTGAACAATAATACTGCAAAATTGGAATCCATGACACCTAAGCTCTTGGTTTCACTACAACCTTGAATTAGCACATTTTGGCCTTTAATCTGACACATAAAAGATGCATATGAAATAACTTCTTCATATTAAAAAAGAAATGTTATATTTTTGTGTTCAAAACGTAACATCTTGTAAATTTAAGAATTTTTTTATAGAAAGCAATAAATTGCAGTCATAAATTTTTATCTAGAGTAAATTTTAACTGTTTGTTTAAACAAACATTTTTGATGTGAAACATTCTACGGCGCGTTGCGCAAATTGAGAAAATTGCAATAATCATATATTACAAGATTGCGTATTGCGCACGTCCGCGAAAAACCGGGACGTAGCTCAAGCTTGTCAAAGTGTTGGTCAAAGTGATTATATTAACACGATGTCACAATTTATTTAAAGGGGATGATTTATTTATAGAGATGAAGAAATGTCAACATTTTCTTATTGAAACTTGGTTTATTGAAATGAAATTAATAACATTATGTATATACTAGCTGGAGTGCCCGGCGCCGCCCGGAGGGTGTGTAGCATTCAGGATGTCTAAAATGTGTAAAACGTGATACAAACAACATGTACAACGATCATTGGATCCAATATCAATTTTGAATCCATAAGTTTTTTTGTCAGTAATACAATTTTAAATTTAAGGACTAAAGCTTCAATCTTTATTTAAAAGATTATTTTAATCATTTTAATTAAAATTTCAAATAAACCTTTTTTTATCTGCAATAATAATATTATTAGATTTGATGTTTAAAGAATAGTCGGATTATGAACATTAAATCTGTTATAATTTGGGCACACGCCCACTTTTTCTATCCCTATGCCAAATATCAATATGATGCAGATATTTACTGAGCTAAAGTATTAAAAATGTGGAACAGGGGGCGAACCTTCACATGGCAACGTGTCTGACCGCCTCAACCTGGCGAGGACAGCATTATCCATGTCAAAATCGTCTCAAGTCGACACAAACCTCCAAGTGGTGTTCCCTGGGCAACGGCAAACTGGCATCCGTCAGTTTTACGGCTAATTTGAGCGGCGGGTCGATCCATAGACCTTAAACATGGAATGTGCGCAAGGTTTGGGTCCCGCCACATTACTACTGCCCAATGAAAACTAAACCAGCCTCGGATAAGAACCCCAATTACGTTGACGACCACCGCAAACGAAAAACGGACAATGATTTACGGATATGCACCTGGAATGTCCGGACCCTTTATAGGGAAGCTGCCATTATCCAACTGGCGGAAGCCCTCAAAACAATAAAAGCTGACATCACCGCCATCCAGGAAATGCGATGGAAAGGGCAAGGCTGCTTTAAGCAAGCACACTGCGATATCTACTACAGCTGCCATGCTGAGAAGCGCGAGATCGGATGTGGATTCGTCATAAGCCGGAAACTACGCCACCCTGTTTTCCGGTTCACACCTGTGAACGAAAGATTGGCCACGATCCGCATCAAGGCAAAATTTTTCTACATTAGCCTTATTTGCGCGCACGCCCCGACGGAGGAAAAGAACGAAGCCGTCAGGAACCCTTCCTACGCTAGTCTTCAGGACGTATATGACCACCTTCCGGTCCATGACGTGAAAAAAATCCTCGGCGATTTTAATGCGAAAGTCGGAAGGGAAGGCATCTTTGGTCCCACTGTCGGTCAGTTCAGTCTTCACGAGACCTCCACGAACAACGGTCTAAGACTGATCGACTCGCCGCGGCACGAAACATGGTAGTTAGTAGCACCAGATTTAAGCACCTCGACATCCACAAGGCCACCTGGCTGTCCCCGGATCAAAAAACGCGAAACCAAATTGATTGGGGGGTCAACATTGACTCCGACCATTCTCTTGTTGCAGCCAAGATCCACATGCGATTATGCAATGCAAAGAACATACGCACAGGAATGCAACTAAAGCTAGATGTCGCTAAGCTGCAATTACAACGGACTACCGAAGCCTACTCCGCTCAACTCTCGGTTAAGCTCAACCAACCAACCTCTGGACTCGACGACGCCGGCGGACTTTGGGCGCATATATCCCACTCCATGCGCGCTGCCGCTGAAGAAGTCATTGGTTTCCGGCGCCCGCAACCTAGGAACCAATGGTACGATTAGGAGTGTCGCATCGCGACAGCAGTAAAAAACGCCGCATACAGAAAAACGCTGCAGTCAGCTGCAACGCGAGCCGAGCGAGAAAACTGCAGCGAAAAGAGGAAGGAAGAGAGGCGCCTTTTCAGACGCAAGAAAAGAGAGCAGGAAAAGCGTGAGCTAGAGGAACTAGAGGTATACCAGGGCAAGAAGGATGCACGAAAATTCTATCAAAAGGTTAAGCGTCTAACCCAAGGTTTCAAGCCCGGAGCGTCCACTTGTAGAGACGAAAATGGAGATCTGAATACGGATACACAGTGTGTGCTTAGATTGTGGAGACAGCACTTCTCCAATTTACTTACTGGCGACGATTCCACTAATGCCGCCCATCGCGAGCGCAGTGCAGTGCCACCAATCGACGATGACGGAGTGAAAGTACCACCACCTAGCCATGAAGAGGTTCGAGTTGCTATCCAACGACTCAAAAACAATAAAGCAGCGGGTGCTGACGGCCTGTCAGCTGAATTGTTTAAAACCAGCGGCGATGAATTGATAAGGCGCATGCATCAGCTCATCAGCAAAATATGGCTAGCAGAAAGCATGCCCGACGATTGGAACCTCAGTGTACTGTGCCCTATACTTAAGAAAGGAGACCCCTACAATCTGCGCTAGCTATAGAGGTATCAGTCTTATTTCCATCGCATATAAGGTTCTCTCAAGCGTACTGTGTGAAAGATTAAAGCCGATTACAAAAACACTGATTGGACCTTATCAGTGTGGCTTTCGACCTGGTAAGTCCATCATAGACCAGATTTTCACGCTACGACAAATCCTGGAGAAAACCCACGAAAATCAAATTGACACACACCATCTCTTTGTCGATTTTAAAGCTGCGTTCGATAGCCCGAGAAGGGATTGCCTATACGCAACAATGTCTGAGTTCGGTATACCTGCAAAGCTGATTAGACTTTGCAGAATGACGTTGAGCAACACACGTAGCTCCGTCAAGGTAGAAAATGACCTCTCCGAAACCTTCAATACCGAAAGAGGTTTCAGGCAAGGCGATCCACTGTCTTGCGATCTCTTCAACATCATCATGGAAGGGATCGTACGAAACGCCGGTGTGCATCGTAATGGCACCATTTTCTATAAAGGTGTCCAGCTCCTTGCGTACGCTGATGATATTGATACTGTTGGCAGAACCAAGAGAGATGTTACCGCTGCTTTCGCCGCTATCGAAAAGGAATCAGCCAAAGTGGGTTTGTCGATAAATGAGGGTAAAACAAAGTATATGCTGTCTACAAACAAGGGAGCGCGGCGTTTATACTCTCACGTTTCATCCGGCAGCTATAACTTTGAAGTAGTCAAGGAGTTTGTATACCTTGGCACCGCCATTAATACCAACAACGGAATCAGCGTGGAGATAAAGCGAAGAACAATAATTGCTAATAGGTGCTACTACGGGCTCAGTAAGCAACTAAGTTCCAGAGCCCTCTCTCGATCGACAAAACTAACACTCTACAAGACGCTCGTTCTACCTGTGCTGCTTTATGGCGCTGAGGCATGGGTAGTTTCGCAAACTTTCGCAGCCGCTCTGGGGGTGTTCGAGAGAAAAGTTCTTCGCAAAATCTTCGGTCCTGTTCGAGTCGGCGATGACTATCGCATCCGAATGAACCACGAGCTGTATGAGCTCTCCGAAGACATTGACGTAGTTCGGCGTATAACTGTGCAGCGACTACGCTGGCTGGGTCATGTCCATCGTATGTACGACGAAGCTCCAGCGAAAAAGGTGCTCGAGGCGAGGGTCGCTGGTCAACGAAGACGAGGGAGACCATGCCTCCGATGGATGGACCAGGCTAAGGAAGCCCTAACCGCACTTGGTGTATCCGATTGGAGAAGGCGAGCGCAAAGCAGAGGCGCCTGGCGAGAGCTGTTGAGCTCGGTCGAAATCCGGACACGGGTTGTTACGGCCTCCTAAGTACATAAGTATGTAAGTATTTAAATTAAAAGGATTCACCCCTTTTGTCTAATCTCGGTCACTCTAAGCCATAGACTGTTCATTGTACCAAAGAATATATCTACAAAATTTGGTTGAAGTCGAACAAACTGCGTTGAAGAATTGAAAATATTACATATTTTCTGTTTTAGTTATCTCTTATCATGTTTTTGGTAAAATTGATTTTTTTCGGCAACCTGTTTTTTTTTTTGTAATGACACTTCGTGCATTTTTTTTTTCGCTTGCCAGGTTTGTTCGTTCTTCGATTGGCAGCTCTTGTAGTGCACGCTTTGCCAAACGAATTGAAATAAGGTTTAACATGCCCAAAGGACTCGGTCTCCCCGAAAATCTTTACATTCGTACGCTTTAGGAATTTTTCGCGTGTCTGAAAATGTTTGTACTACTGCGCCCACTGATGTTCAAGGTAAAATAAAAAGAATAAAGCCGTAATATTAGCCGTACCCTAAAACCACTATATACAAATTTGAATGCTAATCGGATGAGCGGTTTAGGAGGTTTTAGCGTATTTCAACGCAGTTTGTACTACAGCGTCATTTGGTGTTCGAGAAAGAGCAAAATATATAGCTTTTAAGACTTTTAAGACTGATATCGGCCAAGATATCACGGTTGAGGTGTTTGGTTTGTATCGGAGGTGCCACGCCCCATTATCTTATACTACCATTCATTATTTCTAAGCCATCTCGCATACTATATTTGCTGCCAAAATTTGAGCTCAATCAGCCCATTCGTTTTCTAGTTTTAGTTCTGAGTTATAAATTCAAATACGTTTTTCAACATTTAGTGAAACAATTGCAACGCCTTTCGTAGGCGATCTGAATGGGCGCGGAATATAAAATATATCTTTAAACATGACTTGAATGATAGTTTACCTCTCTGCCAGATTTCAAAAAAATTGGTGAAGAATTTCCGGAGTGTGAAATTTTTCATTCAAAATACAAAATTTCCATACAAAAACGCCTATTTCGGTTTTGGCGATTAATTACATTTTTCATCAAAGTTTTCCAACTTTTCTCTTCTTTTAAACCATCCCTGAACAATTACCAACAAAATAACAAAAAAACGCCACTTAAATCTGTCCAGCCATTTCTAAATTTTAGCGGGACTAACGTACAGCAATTGATTTTTATATAGATAAATTTAAGTAAATATACTTTTCAGTACTATTTTTGACAAAAAAATGCATTATGTATGCAAAGGGGTGTTTCTCACAATGGGCGAATTCAGCGTAGTCAACTGTTGTGAATTATTATGGTAGCGATATTTTAGTGAGCGATGTTTTTCTCTGAATGTGTTGTTACTCTAAGCGCATGACAAGTGTTCATTATCTCATTATTTCACCAATCATTCTCGAACACAAGGTTCATTTATATAGGTTAAGTCACTTGAGAGAAGCTAGGCCGAACTGTCAGAATGGATAAAAGGAAATCAAGAAAAAAAAACCTGAATCTGTACACTTTTTACCTAACAGCTACTTTGACAGTTCGAGCAAAGGCGGAAAAACAGTGCTTTTCTCTCAGGTGACTTAACCTATATTAATGAACCTTGTCTCGAACGCTCAGTACATTTCAAGCTTTCAGGTGTGTGCATCAGAGACAAAGAGATAGAAAACTTCCATTTTGGACTGTGCGAAAGGGATAGCCTTATGTACTGTTTCATGTCAAATTGAGCTCAATACTAACACAAAAGGCTCAATATTATCACAAACCACAATCGAAAATCATCCCTGCCCAGGGAGAAGGCACTCACCGCAGCGCCATTAAGTTCGATACTGTCAAATTGAGTATTCTTTCGTATGAAATGTGTTGCAAAAGGTGACGTATTCGTAAATTCACTAAAATTACTCTCAATTGCTTCAATTGTCACCACAGCTACAATTGCGTTTCCAAGAATCTAATCAGAAATTTTTTTGATTTTTCTGAACAAGATTTTTGTAATTTAGATTTAATTATCATTCATCCCAATCATGACGCATTTTCTCCTGGGTGTTGTAAAACGGACTTTCCGTTTTTAAGATACAGATGAAGACATCTCTTTTTTTTATTTTACACTCATGAATATTGACGGTTGATGAACACGTTTGCAAAAAGTTTTTGCACTTTATCTTAAAAACAGAAAATATCTTTTACAATTCCATGGAAAAAATGATTGATCTGATTAAGTTTGAGTTAAGTTTATAATTAATTTCGTTTAATCTTTATAATATTCAAACACAAAATAAACTAGACGAAACTGTAAATTTAAAAAATAATTAAGTATTTTAATCAATTCTATAAATTTGAAAGAAAAACCTTCGACGTTTGAAGTATCGAATGTTTTCGCAAAAATTTACATAAAACTTCTTTTTGTTGTAGAAATAATTTATATTAAAATTATTAAATTTCTATTCATACTTCCCTTGCTCATTTTTAGAATAACCGTGCTCGTTTTTAAAATTTTGTGTTGAAAGCATTTCACAATTATGTAGGTATATATCGATTTTTTATATAACAATTTTGCATTAGGTCAATTAGAAAATTGCGAAAATAAATCTTTGGTTTGCGTTTAATGCTAGGTAGAGATCCAGTTTGTAAAAACATAAAATAAAACTAATTTAAATTCTTAGAAATAATTCAAACAATATGAAATATTTAGTTAAATGATATGAAAAAATTTAAAAACAATTCAATTAAAGGAAATGAAATGAGAAATCATAGATCGAGGCATTGTATAATACTTTAATATTTTTCTTTTGACAAATAAATATGCATTATATTTTTAAGGTATGCCATGTGTAGCTTAATCAATTGCCAAAGAACACTTTTCATCGTCAGTGTGCCCTATGCATTCCAGTGTCGGACGATGCTCTGAATCCCACATACCCGGGCCACAACGTTTACACAGACCACTCAGTGTACAGGGTATTTTAGGCAGCTGTCGATACTAATGCAGCAAGCCACGCGGCTTACGCAATATTAACTGGCCATCCATGTACATAGCCAATGAACTAAAGTGCAATAGCATCTCATCGACATGCAGGTTTTGTGCCACAACATCAGCGGCATAAACCTGAGCTAATTTAGCTGGTGCCGCAGCTATGACTCGTTCCTGATCAGATGGCTTACCGTTCGAGCATTTGCTACCATTAATTTTGTGCTGCTCCTCAGCAGTAGAATTACAATGTGGTGTACTCGGTGCACTACGTTGCGTTGTCTCAAGTATAGCAGCATGCATGCTGCTACCCGTAAAGTAAGATGGACAGTTTTCGTCCGTTGAGGTACATTTGCATAGCGATGAATTTGGTATCCATGTTAGTAACAGCGTCAAAACATTGGAATGCATTTTTTTTTTTTAATGCAAATTTACACCGAATTTTTCTAATATTTTCCTGCATTAAAAATTAATTTTTGTCGTCGTTTTCTACTACAATTTTCTTCGTCTAACCGCACTGCTGACTCAAATTCATCGTCCTCTTCAACGTCATAGTAATTATTTAGCTCCCATTTGCATGTCGAGTCTGAAAAACGTTGATACAAGTTATTGCCGCTGCAAGTGTGTTGATTCATTTGCCAGAGCTGCACGACAGCGTTGTCAAAACCTACAGCCAAATGGCAACCATCCTGATCTAAATACGCGGATGTTAGCCTGAAAATTGAAAAAAAAAAAATTAAATCTATTAAAATGCTGTGAACTGTCATCCTATTTATTACCTACCCTCTACATTTATCTGAAACTTTGACAAATCTGAGGAGAGGGAGAGGATGTTTGTATTTTTAGCAACTTATTGCTAAACTCACAAATAGTTTTTAAGCTGTGGAGCAAATTTCTTTCCCGTCCTTGTTTTTGGAACAGCTTCTCTTCGTTCATAGTAGCATCTTCAGGTTCTTCAGCAGATCGCTTCACAGCAGCATTGGAGGCTTTTTCACTGCTCTTGACAACTGTAAATTCATTTATTTCATCATCATCATCATCATCATCATCTTCTGGACCGTGATATAAATAATTCTCGCTCCACTGTCGCACCTCATTGTCTATTATATGAATATGCAGCCAAGTGCAGAGTAGATTCAGTATCAAAACGTGGCCTTTTCTTTGCAGGAACGCATCTAATACATTGAAAACTTCTTCAGTAATGTCCCTATAGGAACAAACTAACTTGTTTTTAAAAACAACTAATTAAAAAACTAGTTTAAAATAAATCAGTATATGAACTACTTTGAATTATATTAAGCCGTCATACACTTCAATTCTAAATAGTTTTTATTGCATTATATATAAGTAATTGAAATACTACTTAAAAACAAGTGATTGCTAATTTATTTTGAATTATATTAAGGCGGCAACTACTCTGATTTTGACATGTTTTAATTGCAAATTTTTATTAGATTACAAGTTTATTTAACCATGTTATTTCATCAAATATTATTAACTTTAGACCCTCAGTAATAGTTTTCAATTGGTTATTTTAAAGTAATTAAAAAAATAATTTAAATATAACTAGTTTAACAAGTAGTTGAAAATATATGCAGACGAAAGTCAATTGACTTATTTAGCGGACATCACCATACAAAATATGTTAGTTCGTTCTATGGAAAAAAGTCAGAATTTCAACTAGTTGTGGTTGACAAAAAACTACTTTATCAACTACTTTTAAATTAGTTGATTTTCCTACAGGGGTATAACTCATACTTGGAGCTGCTAAAAAAATTAGCAAGTAATAATAAGACGCCAGGCTGAATTGCAGTGCAGGCATTGCAGGCAGACGTTGACTCTTTACCAAGAACTCCACGTCCGAGTAGTCATTGTTTATGCACAGCTAAGCCATTTGCTCCGAGACTCGTTCTACACGAAAATAGAAGGATAATTATTTGCTGTTATTGTTGGTTGAGTGCCGGTGCTCCAGCCGCTTACCAGTCAAATCAACTTCATTCGAACGCTGCTGCTTCAGCGATATTCCAGACAATTTATGATGAGCTTGACTGCTCATTGTTGTCTTATGGATAAATCAAAGAAAAAAACATAAGCTTGGAACTACATTTTTTGAGGTGTATCAGTTAAAGGTTAAAGCACTCAACAGTTGAGTTCAGGTAGCATAGAATTATTTCGCTCGATTAAATGACGTCCGCTACCTGATCAGTTTTAGTGAGCGCTCAAATAATTGTACCATTCAGCGAATTTTTACACAACTGTTGACTACGCTGAATGTGCCCATTTATTCCCGTACACAAAAAGCGGCAACGTTGCTTGATGTGTTTGACAGCAGGTTGATTGCTGCTTCCATGGTAGCAGTTGACAACTTATATAAAATATCAAAGCTATGAGAAATATGTGAGAAAGCAAAAATTGCCAAAATGTAAACGAAGTTAAATAGTTGAAGCTGTCTTGTTTCTTTAATTGGAAATTGAAAAAAAATTCGTGTTTTTATTGATATTGAAACAATATTGAAGCAATTAAAAATAACTAAAAGTACATCTTTCATCTTTCTTCTCTTATTCTAACATGGCTGCTTCTTTGTTTCCATTTTGTAATGTTCTACTCGTTTGTAGTTTCGTTTGTTGAGTAATATTGTAAGAAATTCAATTTGTGGTCCAAACTTAAATCGTTGTTATTCTCATCAAAAAGATAATTACTCATTTTAATTACATGAAATATAATTCAAATTATAATTTACACGCATTGTAAGTGTTCAATATTAGAAATTAAACTAAATGAATCCAATATCTTTCTTACAAATTTAAATCAGTAATCGGCACACATGAAGCACATGCTTTCCCAAGAGTCACAAGTATTCTTATGCTCTTTCACTCATTCAACAAACAACTATTGGCGAAGCAGCATTGTTTCGGATGATATGCAACTGTTTTGTCTCATTTTCACTTATAGTCTGATTATTAATTTTGCCAACCACTGACTTAAATGCATGCGCTTGTAGCATTGCCAGGTGGTCGGGATTCGTGTCCCGTTATCGGACAATTTGTCCCGGAATGTTAAGAAAAAACTGACATTGAAGAAATTTTCTTTACAAAAGCAATTGTAAAGGCGAATTCACACATTTCACTCTAAACCATGACAGTAGACGTTGAATGATGACAGTGAATCAGTTTTTAATTTGCGTTATTCAAAGTGTACATTTAATTAATAAATATTAATTAGTGGCTATTAATTGGTGCGTGGCGATAGCTTCCAAAAGAATATTTTCAAATTTTCTTTTTTATTCGATATTGACATTTTGGAAAAAATTTCTTAAAAATCACACCAAAAACCAAAAAATTTTTAGCAAACATTAACGAAAATTTACTAATGCATTAATGCACTCTTTTGACCACGTGTCGTAATGTTGATGTAATGTCCAATGTGTTCAGGCTACTAAGCTTGTGCACAAGAGCTCATGTGTTATTATTGTTGCTGTAAGCTTTTTAAGTTATCAAAAATGATAAATTCTTAATGATTGCCCACAAATCAATAAAATGCCACAATCCCTTTCAAAGCCCACAAATGATTAAAATTATATATTTCAGATGGCTTAGGTCGTATTAGACTTTAATTTGGTAATTTAGTTCGTATGGTTACTATCGGCAACTGTTCCAAAAACTGGCGTGGTCAAACTATAGCTCCGCCGAATTTTTTAGAAATAGGTGCGTGGCAATTTTTTCTAAACTATACCGCACTCGAATAAAATCTATGTCCAAAATTTCAGTTAAATCTGCCCAGCACTCCATTTAGTGATATCTGAAAAAGTAGGCGTATCTTTAGTTTGACTACGCCTATTATTAGTACAGTTGCCGACAACAACCACACGAAATAAATTACAAAATAAAAGTATAATACGACGAAAATCGTTTGATATACGGAATTTTCATTGATTTGTGGGTGGTTAAAGTAGGCGTGGAAACCCATTTCTAGTACAGTTGCCGACAGTAATCATACAAACTTAGCTATAAAATTTTAGTCTTATACTACCAAAATTGTCTGAAATATATAATATTTATTGATTTGTGAGAAGTGAAAAGTTTCTTTTTAATTTATCAATTTAAAAATGTATCAAACGTATGCAAAATGGGGTAGCCAATAAGAACACACAAAGATCGCCAAGAAAATCAGACGCGTTCTTGAGTTATGGAATTAGTAACACATTTCACGACTTTTGTTAACGCCGTATCAAGAGGAAACTTAAACAAAGCGCTGTCATAACTTCAAATAATAAATTTTAACAGCCCTGGCGAATAATAGCAGCCCTGACAAATAGAACCACGAAAACGAACAAGCGAAAAACGTAGAAGCAAAAAAACGAAACAAGCAACAAATAAATTCAAATGTAGATACGCAACGATTTTTGACAAAGACAGACATGATTCATTATAAATTAATTTGATTTAACTTTGTATTTCAACAATTTCATTATATTTAGTAAATTTAATAAGCTCATAGTAGCAGAAACATTGCCTTCTTATTGCCGTCACATTGTGTCAAAAATCGTCTCTAAAGTAAAGTAATACGCTGCATTTAACCTTACCAAATCATCTGTCAACGTCGACGCAGGAGCCAGCTTAAGAAGGAAACAGTCAGGAAACAGGAAGTGACTCCGATGACAAGGTTGTTGACGTGCACAATGGACAAGAAGATGGAAGCGCCTCGATTTCAGTGACTAAACGACTTAATACAATTCTGCAAGGAAAAGCTGTTTTGCAGAAGTCTATGCAAATTTACGCCAAGACACTTCTCGTGAGATGGAGGAACTTCGGCAGGAGGTACACAAAAAGGGTGCTACTAGAGGCAATGACATAGTCTTGATGCATCCGCCGCCAATAATTGAGCTAGAGAGCAATGATCAGCCGCCGTCTCCGCTAGGTGAGACATCTGCTCTGCCACATCAAAGGCATATTCAGACAAGTGACTTGCCGCTGTTGAATGGGTCAGGAGCTACGATGAAAACAGCTGCCGCTGCAACATTTGCAGCCAACTTCAACTGTGACATCAAATACTATGTTCCCGCAACATGCTTCTACATTGCATCGACACTTGCAACCGACATCAAATATTCCATCAGATTGTACGGACCAGCAACATATTAAGAGAGCACCTCATTGGCCGCAATATGTATTGAATGCTCAGCCAGGCTACATGTTTCAGCAACACGTAAGAACAACGCCTCAACAACAGCAGCAGACGTCAAGTACTTTGCAAAACGACATGTTTCAACAATAAGCTGCCATGCTGCCGCAGTATTTGAACTCAGCTGGTTGCACGCAAAGCACATATTATGTGGAAGACAATGCTGCCACATTGTTTCCATTACCACTGTTTAGTGGAAATCTAGAAGAGTGGCCGTTGTTTTTTTCTGTTTTCACTGACTCTTCGAATGAGTTGGGTTACAATGATAAGCAAAACCTAATCCGCCTACATAAGGCTCTTATAGGTGAGGCGAAAGAGTCGGTTT
The DNA here is from genome assembly GCA_914767935.1 of Coremacera marginata. Lineage (NCBI taxonomy): Eukaryota > Metazoa > Arthropoda > Insecta > Diptera > Sciomyzidae > Coremacera > Coremacera marginata. The sequence continues at coordinate 127,068,744 of OU612045.1, read as the reverse complement.
TATGCATGCTTATATACCCAGTAAACGTAGCGCAGATAATAAATGAGCTAGAGTTAAAATTATGGCCGTCCTGAGTTACTGCTAAGAACTCAAATGGAGAGAATTCAGCAGTTCCCACAAATTTTCGACAATAATTTGGAACAAATTCTATCCTTCGCAAATAAGGTAAGAAATATTATTGCCTTTGTAAAATCCAGCAAATGTAATCATCATCTTCTAAATCCCATGTTACTTGAACAACGTGTCGCTAAGCTTACCTTATTCAACGCAGTACGAGTAGGCACAATATGCAAGTAGTATTTTTCCATATGCAACAATCGAATCATTTTCTAATTGGGTGAGTAATCTCGCTAAGGTGGTCAGCACTATGCCAGCTATATGAGCAAAAATCGTTGGAGCTCTTCGCAAGCTTTCCTTTCACGCCAAGGTTTAGTATCGCGAAATCAGTCACGCTCAATTTATACAAATTCAAAGCGGTAACCCGTACGAAAACACAACCGATCAAGAAATCCACGATACACGTTATAGATGTAGTCAGTATTGTCAAAATTATAAGATTTCTGAATGCAGTGATTTCAAAATGCTTAATGTTGACGATAGGTAGGGACTAGTTAAGAAAAATTTACTTTGCTTTGCTTGCCTTGGTAAAGGTCATGGACTGAGTCAGTGCCGAAAGAAGGCAAACGCATCACAAACTTCTACACAACAATGCCAAAATGATACCTTCACAGGAGCGCGAGCACTTTCTGAACTGCCGTGCGAATCATCAACTTGGACAACTTTTTAAAATTGCCAGCCACGCTTGTTGGTCCTCAGGGAAGTATAACCAGCTACGCCATGTTTGATTAGGGATCGTCACTATATCACTGGACACTAGAAGAGACACCGCCGAATCACTGGATTTTAGAGGTCAATCGCATCAACTTGTTCTTCAATGGTTTGAAGATGAAGTTTCTTCGCAAGAGTCCAAGAAAATTGCCTTTGGTATAAAAGGAATTTTTACTAATGCTCCTGAGTTTGCTTTGAAAAATGTTCGAACCATCAAGAGATTATACTTGCCAACTCAATCGTTCAACAAAGATCTTTATAAGCATTTTTCCTCGCTTCCACTTGCAATATTGCTAAGCCGGTCTTGCTGAATGTGCTTCAATTGGCTACAATTGTGTACAGCAATTTGGCGATAAGTAAAAACTCAGTTGAAGCTGAGATAAGTCAACCAGTGGCAGCTTTAATTAAATAAGGATGGGTTGCATTCGGGCCTGGAAATCAAGAACGCTCTGAATCAAGATTTTTTTAAAGCTCGCGAAGTACAAACATAAACGCAAATAATGAAATTGTAGACGACTATTTGATGCTGCAAAATCTAGAGGTAAACAACAGCGGACTGATATTAGAATCTAATGACGATAGCTGTGCGAGAGATATTTTAAGCAAAGCAACATAATACATTGGTCAGCGATACGAGGTCGGTCTGCTGTGGCACAGAGAGAATATAACATTTCCTTCAAATTTTGATACAGCCAAACAACGTCTCATGAATGTTAAGGGAAAAATGTCTAAAGATCCCGACTATGCCGAAAAATATAAAATAGAAGTCAAGAAATATATTAATAAAAATTTTGCACGGCTTTTGACTTAAGAAGAAGCTGCACTTTTCGATGTAGTCAACTCCAATACACCACAAAAACTGCGAATCGTGTTTGATGCCGCTGCTGTAACTTCAGGTGTGTCACTCAATTCTGAACTACTAAAAGGACCAGAGCACGCTCAATCCCTGTTAGCTATTATGTTTCAATTTCACCAACGCAAAGTTGCAGTAGCTGGAGACATTCAAGAGATATTCTCGCAAGTCAAGATTAGAGTCGACGACCAAGACTGTCAACGGTTTTTATGGCGCGAAGGAGACACCACGAAGCCAATTCAGATTTATTGTATGACATCGATGATTTTTGGAGCAGCCTGCTCACCATGCTGCGCTGAACATATTAAGAACCTCAACGCAGACAAATATAGGGACATCATGGAGAATGGCGCAATCGCAGTGATACGCAACACATATGTAGACGACATTGTTGTTAGTTTTGATGACGAGTTGGAAGCAGGATCAACAATTAAACAAGCCAAACAAATAAATCAACTTTGTTTCAAACAATAAAAAACTACAAGCTACACTCAATAACGAATAGCAGAATGAAGAAAATATGTTTCATATGGACAGTCAATGTTCAACAGAAAAAATTTTAAGACTCTTGGAATTCGGAAGACGATACATTAAGATTCAACTTCAAATTTCATAAGGTGCCATACGACGTATTGGAGTGTAAGAAACCGCCAACAAAGAGGGAAATGCTGAGCTTGGTTATGCCGGTCTTCGATCCATATGGTCTTTTATGATAATTTTATGATATTAACAAAACTAGTGTTACAGTCAACTTAGAAACTAGGCATTGGTTAGGACAAAAAGTTGCCACCTCGGCTATGTGATCAGCTTGCTGAAAAGAGTATGGTAACATAAAGGAGTTGGCAGTTGCTCATTGTTACTCTTTAATGTTGACATCTGCCACTAACATTCAACTGCACGTTTTCGTCGATGCAAGTTCAAGAGCCTATGCTGCTGTCGCCTATAAACGTATAGAAAGGGATGATCTTATGGATGTCGCTTTTGTTGCTGCGAAAACTAGGTGCGCTCCTCTAAGAGGTATGACGATTCCACGTTTGGAGCTCCAAGCTGCAGTGCTTGGTATCTGGCTTAAGACTTTACTAGAAGAGAACCACCAATTGACCATTAATAGAACAACGTACAGGAGTGATTCAAAAACAGTAATTTTATGGGGACGTTCACTTACCAGAACATATAAACAATTTGTTGCCTGCAGGATATCAGAAATATTATCGTCATCCATACCAGAACAATGGCGTTGGTTGCCAACAAAGTTGTATCCTGCAGACGACGCTAAAAGAGTCAATATGCCGCATAAATTTGACGCTAACTCTCGTTGGATAAATGCACTAGAATTCCTTCGAAGTTGTGAAAATGAATGGCCACAAGAACCTGCTGATTTATTTTCTGATCACCCAACACCAGAAGAAGTTTCAAACCAGATTTTTCAAGTAAAGAACTTGGATCAACATCTTAGTCCCATTTTAGACACGGCGATATTGCGACGATTTTACTCGCCGATTTTTTGCTCGTTGGATCGTTAGGAGAGATGAAAGCGTAAACGTACACATCGGCCGTACCAGCGATTTATCGCTCTCACTCTTTCACTCACATGGACAAAGAGTGAATTCGTAAGAAAAATCGCTCGGTCAAAATCGTCATGTCTACAAGCTATGGACGACGAAATTGTGCAACAAAAGAAAAACTAAGAAAATGGCTGAATAAAATCGTTGCAATATCGGCGTGTCTAAAATGGGACTTATTGACTATTCAAGGTACTTTTTTAAAAATGAAAAGAATTATGGCATGGGTTCTACGCTTTATTTATAATACCAAGGCTATGCAATCTGATCGGCAATCTGGAGAACTTATAGCGTATGCGTTAAGACTTGCTAAAACAGCCATATGCCGCCAGGTCCAGGTCGAAGTATACGCGCACGAAATAAGCTCGTTACGTCAAGGAAAGCCGTTGCCGAAAAGTAGCGCCATTTATCCATTATCACCATTTTTAGATAACGACAATTTGCTGAAAATAAGAGGCCGAATTGACTCTGCATCCTGCCTGCCAATTACTGCACGCAGGCCGGTAATCATTCCAAAAGATCACATCGTGACTCGACAGATTCTATACGATATGCATTGTTAAAAGCATCATTAAACTATCAACGAATTACGCCAACGGTTTTGGATACTACATGCACGCGCTGTATTGAAGGCATGCAAGAAAAACTGTGCAGAATGCATTCTGTTTCGTGCATAACCGGTTACACCACTTATGGGACAACTACCCCTGGATAGGATCACTCTGTACGTGCGACCATTCAGCTATACTCGTGTTAAATTTTGTGGACCATTTTTCGTAACTATAGGTCATCGTCGGGAAAAACGTTGGGTTGGTTTGTACACATGCCTTACTACGAGAGCAATTCATTTGGAATTTGCTAAAGATCTTTCGACAGACGCTTTCTTAATTACAGTGAGAAATCTTATAAATCATCATGGGGCATCAATACACATTAGAAGCGACAACGGTACTAACTTTGCCGGTGCCCAAAAAATATTGAAGCCAGAAAACCTTTTGTTTGATTCCGACCAAATACATAAAAGACATTTCAAAAGCCAACATTGACTGGGAATTTAACTGCCCTGGTAATCCTAGTGCTGGAGGTTGCTGGTAGAGATTGGTGCAGTGCGTAAAAAGGTTGCTGAACAAGGTATTAAAAGAAGAAGCACCAAGGCTGGAAACTTTTCGAAGGGTTCTCATCGAAGCCGAGAATATAATAAATAGTCACCCACTGACGGAGTTGCCTATTTCAGCTGAGGATGAGGAACCATTAACTCCTAACCACTTTCTGTTGGGCTGTCTTAATTCGAATCAAACACCATGTCAAGACGACGAAAAGATTTGCCATCGGAAGCAATGGCAAATTTCTCAAAATTAAAAAGATAAGATATGGAAAAGGTGGACTCTTGAATGTTTTCCCATTTACTTCAACGCTCCAAGTGGAGAGATGATTGCAGCCTGGACAGTTGGTTATTATTTGCTATCCGAGTTTACCTAGAAGCCAATGGAGGAAAGGGCGAATAACTAGAGCATATAGGGCAAAGGATGGCCAAGTTTGAACTGCAGATATCCAAGCAGCTCAGGGTCAAGTCCGCCGCTCTGCCGGTAAGTTAGCCGCTCTCAAATTTGGTGAAATCCCAGTGGATCCCACGAGGGGTGGAATGTTAATGTATCAAGAGGAAACATAAACAAAGCGCTGTCTTAACTCCAAACAATAAATTTTAACAGCCCTAGCGAATAATAGCAGCCCTGATAAATAGAACCACGAAAACGAACAAGCGAAACAGAGAAGCAAAAAACCGAAACAAGCAACAAATGTAGAGACGCAACGATTTTTGACAAAGACAGACGTGATTCATCATAAATTAATTTAATTTAACTTTGCATTTCAACAATTTCATTTTATTTAATAAATTTACTAAGCTCATAGTAGCAGAAACATTGCCTTCTTATTGCCGTCACAACTTTGATTTATATATAAAAGATTTTAATTTTATGAAACATCAATGTTCTATTGTTGTGAATTGTTTTTATTATTTAGTTTTCATTTATGATGAAATTGCTAATATTTTATATTCAATTTATGTTCATATTGGTTATGCTTTAAATTTATTTTTATCAAATACGAACACTAGTACACAAAGTAATTTTTTTGACCCGACCACTTATAAGAAATATCTAAACAATATTTCTCGCAAGAGTTTATCACTGACGTAAACTATGCCCCTAAAAAAGTTTGATTTAATTGCTATTCAACTCTTATGCAATGGAAAAGGGAAAAGAAGAAGGCTATGCCTTTTGGTAAACCAATGATGTGGTTAGACAACAGCCCGCATCAAGAGAAAATTGCTATGGATGTATCAACTACCATAAAACTTTGAAAAGAAGAAAAGCAAAGAAGAAAACTTATTTAGCAGTGCCAAGTGCCCAATTACCATTACCGCACTCAGAATTCGTTCCAGTACCAACATACCGAAGTATTGATCTTCAAACATATATCAGTACTACAACCGCCGCTGCTACATCCTTGGATTTCTTCTCAGAATACGACCCTGGTGAAGGTACATCCTATGAACATCAAAGGACCCAATCCTAGTCACACAAAACCAATTGGATGGAATTGTTGCAAATTTGTGTTTGACTCAGAAAAAATCAGAACTAATGGCTTCATTTTTGAAAGGAAATAATTTGCTGGCGAAAGGTACCAAAGTAACAGCATATCGAAAACACCAAAAAGAGTTAAAAAAGTTCTTCAATGTGAATGATACAAAAAATTTCGCTTAATGCAACGATATTGAAAAGTTAATGGAGGCGATAGGGTTAACCTATAAAAAATATGATTGGCGTTTATTTATCGATAGTTCACTAATCAGCTTAAAAGTTGTGCTTTTGCACAAGACAAATAGAATGCCTTCACTAGTGAAAATTTCGATAATTTGAAACACATTCTGGAAGTAGTAAAATATAACGAACACCAGTGGCGCATTTGCTGCGACCTCAAAATAGTTTCATTGATTACAGGCTTAACAGCATCTGTCCGTCCAAAATATCCGTGTTTTTTGTGCGATTGGGATTCACGATACGGAGAACAGGGATCGCAAACAAACTCTAAAGAAAAGTATTTTGTGTTCTTTTTGTTTCTTAAGACTACACCAAGTATTTTTGATTTTTTTTTTTTTTCGCTCTCCGATCCAAACAGTACCACAAACCGAAGCAAGCAGAGATGGAGAGAAAAGCAAAATGCAATGTTTTGTTTTTGAAGTAGAAAACACTTCCTCTCACTGTTTTGCTTTTAAATCGCGGACACAAAAACAACGAAAGAAAAATATCTTTAGCGATCTTTTGCATGTTGCTGACGGCACACAGTGTTGCGGCTGCGGACAAAAGTCGAAAAATATTTTTTGTTGGAATTTAAAGAAACTAAGTATACTGAATTACAGACAGCGATTATTCTCATCGTTTAAATATATATTTTCGGATCAATGATGCAGGCTTTCTCCGTCCAATTTAATAACTTGAAATAATTACATTTACGTGTTATTTTAAGCCTAAACAATGAATTTTTAATGCTGCTTCTTTTATGTTCTTTATTATTTACTTTTAATAGAAAAAATTGTTCTTATCAAGAAAATTTAACTTAAAAATAACTAAAGAGTTTTAATTGTTTACATTCGTTTAAAAAAAAGAAACTCTACTCAAAACTTAAAATTCTTTAAGAATTTCCATAGTAAAGAAACGTTTGTTTCTTGTTGTGTTTGCGATCGTGATAACAAAATCCAAAAACAAAATACATGATGTGTTCGTATAACACCAACACAATAGTTTTCTTCCTCTTTTTATTTTCTCCTCTCTTTGGTACGCATTTCTGTTTGTATTAAAGAGCCAAACGTAAGGAGATAGGCAGAACCAAAATAGACGAAACGAGACGATTGCAACTTGCCGAACGTCTGACGAGTTGAGACGCTAGCAGTTCGATTCTTACGGAACAAAACGTATGGACAAGCTGTTTCGTTCAGCTTCGTTAAATTACGTTTGTTCATTTTGGACAACAATATTGAATTGCATTAAAGCGAACATTTTCGTCGCTACTCGTTACGGAGCAACTCGTCTATTTTGGTTGGGCCTGATAGTGGAACTGTTTGCTTACGCAGCTGTAGGGTTGGCTTTTTCGTTCAGTTTGTTTCCAATCTCTGACGGAGAAGGTATTAAAGGAAGAAACTAGTCGCATTGGACGGAAATAGCCTAAAGACAATAGGCTACACGAAAGTCTTGTTCCTGAAATGAAAATTAAACACATTAAACTTGGCATTGCTAAAAATTTTCATTAAAGGACTTTTGCTTCAATGAAATTGGGGTTAATATGTCGTACAAAATACATCTCTTGCATTAGCATCTTGATCAACTCGCTCAACAGTTGCCAACTGAGTCTGATGATCAAGGCGAACGTTATCACCAAACTGCGCTTCCATTTGAAATAAGGTAATAGGGTGTGCATATTTTGAATTCCTAGATTTTTCTAATATCTTTGTCAGAGTGCACAATTTCAACATGTTAACGATTAAAAACTATTTTCATATCAGGTACAGAGGAAAGAAATCTCCAGATGCAATACTCGCTGAAATTTGTTGGTGGTATAAAAACACATTTGAAGAAGAGGAAGAAGGGGAAGACAAAGATGAAATTCCAGAATATCTGTTGGACGAAATTATCCACCTTTCTGATGATGATGACGATGACCAAGATATTAAAGAGCCTTGGTGTTGATTCACAGCCGCCTGCTAAACGGCAACTGGCCAAATCATTAATTTAATTTATTTAATTTTTTTTACTTAAATTTTTTCATAACAAACATTTCAAAATTATATGTTTTTCCATATTTTTATAATTTCTTTTTCAATGTTTCTTCAAAACCAACACTGAACAAAATTGGTAAATAAAAAATGAGAAGTAAATTAATATTAAGCTGGAAAACGCAAGTTTTGTATTATAATTGTTTTCTTTTCAAATGAAATTTATTGAAGAAACTAAGAAGCATATTATAGATCAAACAGAAAGCAAAAAAGACTTAGTTTTGTCGAAAATATTTTCAATAAGCATAAAAAAAAAATAATTTTCCCAACATTTTGCTTCATAAACACCACAAAAATTTTCTAAGTAAATTTTTTAAAAAATTTTAATTGTTGCACAGGTCTCTAGCAATAATTTGTCTTTTACAGATTGAAAATATATCGATTAGTCGACGAGTTATAGCCAAAAAACCATATAAACAATATGCTAAAAATCGGCATTTGACTTCAAAGTTCGAAGGTCGATTAAAAAAAAAACACAGGTGCGTCGTTGGACACACGAGAGAAGCGAAGCTTTTTCGCAGTTACATAGATTTGATAGCTTAATAATTTTTTCTTTTTAATAAATTAACTTTTAAATTCAATAATTTCAAATAACATAAAATAAATTACATATATACAGAAAACATATTTACTGCTTGTTTTTTTATTGTTTAGTTTAGTTTAGTTTATTATTAGTTTATTAAGTGTTTCGTTTTCTAATACAAAAGATATAATAATCTTAATATAGTATTAGTGATATTTTCTTCATGATCAGCGGAAGTAATATAAAATTAATTAGTTAAAATAACAAAATTAACTTAAAACTATTAAGGAAAAGAATGAAATAAAAAGTTAGAGTTAAAAAACTAGGATAACGCAATTTTTAAATCATTGTAGTACTTAAAACGGTTGTATTCGTATAATGTAATGTCGGGCCAGCCGAACAAGTATTGATAATTAATTTTAAACAATTTTCGGAAACTATAAGTGATAACATAAAAATAAAAAATTAAAGATATTACAACAAAGAGAAATAATTATAAAGTTTAGCTTTGAATTGCACGGGATTAGTAACAGATTTAATATTGACAGGTAGAGAATTCCACAGACGAATTGAATTTATATAGAATTGCCTCTCCGAAATCAAATGAGTATGCCTTAATTGTATAATTTGAGTTGATCTATTTGATCTGAGAAAGCGTAGTCGGTCATGTAAATATTTAGGTTCTTTGTAGACAATTATTTTCTGTAAAAACACAGGTACTTTGAATTTTAATAAATTGTCGAAAGTCATATTGAAAATTTGTCTAGAAAACGTGGAAATGTGATCCGATCGCCGAAGTCCAAAAATATAACGTGAGATGTTGTTATAAATAACGTTAAGTTTCTGTCTGCTTATACAGTCACAATTAGCGTATAATTCACACCCATATAGTAGAGTAGGTATTAGGTATGTTTTTGCCAAGAGGAGCCTTATTCTGCGAGGAGTGAAATATTGTGTAACCCAAAGTGTACGAAGCATGCTGTAAATTTTACCAACAGTGCAGTTTATATGATTATTCCAAGATAGGAGTCTATTGAAAGTAATACCGAGGTTTTTCGCGGTTTCCACAAAAACAATACTGCTTGAGACCGATCTCGTAAATATGACGACACTGAATTAGACGCAGACAATGAACAATTATACATATTTACTAGCTTAGAAGACAAGATATCATGATCAACTGTGTCGAAAGCTTTCGAGTGGTCAAGAAGGGTCAAAAAAGTTACTTTGCTGGCATCAAAAATTACTCGTATGTCTTCGGTTACATCTATCAGTGCCGTAATGCAACTACGTTTCGGCCTGTAGCCAGATTGACGGTCGGTTAAAAGACCGTTATCACAGAAATGCTTGTTTAGCTGTTTGCACATCAAGTCTTCAAAAACTTTAGAAATAAATGGTAAGATTGCAATTGGCCTATATTCATTTGCAGCTTTCACTATTGGAATTATTTTAGCTTTTTTCCAGCAAGATGGGTAGATCGATTTTGTTAATATTGATTTTAAATTTAATTTCATCAAAACCTATAGCATTTGATTTAATGGACAGAAAACTATTTAACACATCAAGTTGGTCAACACAACTGAAACTAAAGCTAATATCACAGTTATTATCACAGATGGAATTTTCATAAACATTGGTTTGTATCAAAGGCATAGGAATGTTAACAAAATTGCTGTTAAGCTCGTCCACATTTATTGCACTTAATGAATCAGTTTTCTTACTGACACCAATGTCACGAATCAAACTCCAAGTCTGCTTACTGTCTACAGCATTGCTGAATTTGTTTTCATAAAATTTCGTTTTAGCTGTTTTAATAGCCCAAGTAACTTCGTTTCTTTTTTACTTAAATTGGCTATGGAGTTCAGAAGTTTTGAACCGCTTCCAGCGATTGTAAGCAGAGTTACGTTGTTGAATTAGTGTTTTTATAGTACCGTTAAACCAAGGGCGATCGCTTGGTTTAACTTTTCTAGTTTTCATTGGCACAAAAGTATCGAACAAGTAACTTAAACAACTATTCAGTATCGCAACTTGCTCGTCAACAGAAGAGGTATAATATATTATATTCCAATCAATTATATTAACCTCAGATTCTAGTTGTGTATAATTAATATTTTTAAAGTCCCTAAAGCTAAAACTAGTCGGTTTATTGCACAATTGAAAGTCATATGTTAAGAAAATTAAGTCATGTTTAGAAAAATTAGCACAAGAAAGTTGATTATAAAATAAAAGTTTGGATACGTCATTCAATAAAAAAAGGTCAAGTAAAGTATTAGCAGTACTAGTAAAATGTGTAGGGTACGTCATGTTAGCAGAGTATAAGCCTAAAGAAATAACCTCATTTATAAAACTATCTTCAGACAAAAGGTTACTATTGAAGTCACCAGCAATTAAGATGTTCGTATAAGACAAGGACAAACACTGAACAGATTCTATAAATGAGGACATGTCGATATAACGATTGGGCCTATAAACGGAGCCAACAAGTAATTTTTCAGAGCCAGAAATAACATCAACGAACAAATATTCAATAGAACTACCTATTTGAGATTTACAATTTAATTTACACGTAATTTCACTTCTCACATAAATAGCAGCACCCCCGGCATGACTCAGGCGATCAGCTCGGAATATTTTATAACCGTTTACTTTAAACAAGTCATCCAGCATATCAGGAACGAACCACGTTTCTGAGACAGATATAACATGAACATCAGAGTTTTCAAAAATATATCTAAACTCGTTTATTTTCTTTACAAGACTTTGTGCGTTAATGTGACAGACATTTAAACCTTTCCTTTGTTTGCATAACACGCGAATTAAAGCATATGTGTTGTCTGTGGAACTACTATTTGTGCTATTTAAAGAGTTCATGTTCAATGTAATATTACCCACCCCGTGCAATTTTTATAAAGTTCTTTGTTATAATACAAATACATATAAAAATGAAATAAAAAATTAAGATATGCTTACAAGTTAATGCAGAATTACTTAAAATAATAAACAAAAAAAGACAAAAATTAAACATTTGAAATAAACATATACTTATGGTCAGCCTAAATCATATGGTCAGCCTAATATATATGGTACGCTTAAATTGTGGAGAGAGCCGGCGTAAGTCATTGTGCGCCCACAGCAGCACGAAAAAAACAAGCTCCATTAGAGTCCATATTGTGGTTGTTGTTCTCATTTTAACTCTCCACACATGGTTGTGAACTTGGCTGCACTGACTCATGCATGCGTTTGTTAATTCCATATTTATTGATATCATCTATTTTTTTGACATTTAAAAACGCACTTGTCAACGCACTTGTGGGCATTGCTAATTTTCTTCGTACCAACAGCACCACAAACGCATTCACAATACAAACAAACAACAAATAAAAGCAAATTTTTGATAGTTGTAGCATAGCAAATACACAATCCTCTATCTATTGATAGATGGTGACGATCTACTGCAGCATAGCTTCTGTTATAATTAGCATTGAATTAACAACTGCTTCAATGTGTGGCCCAGTGGATAGTGCATTGGACTCTCGTTTAAGAGGACGTGGGTTCGATCCCCACGGGCAGGGCAAAAAATATTTTTAGTATTTAATATTAAAGTATACAATTTTCTTGTTGTAATAAGCACTAGCAACAAAGAAACCATCAAATTTCCAAGAAAAAATCTGTCGAAAATTTTTCAGATTTCACTCCAAGCAAATCACAGAACGAGGAGTAAAAAGCTTCGCTTCAAAAATTCGAACTAACATAAACAAACGCCGCAATACGGGTCTTCTAATTTAGCCTCTATTTTCACCCCTCACTCTCAGAATCGACCTAACTTTTGCTAACCTGAATTCAATAACTGTTTACATCAAAAATCGATAAAGTTAAGATATAATATAGATAAATAGATGTAGAATTAAACAAAGTTATATAATCAAAAACTTATATCACTTCATTTTTTATTTAAAGCAAGGAGAACAAAAATTTTAAGTTTATTCAGTTAAAGAGCACCTCTCGTGTTAACGACTCTTCGACACAGTTGTGCCCAAATACGGCACGCAAAGGAAAAACAACATAAAACAAACAGAAATTTGGTACCAACTTTATAATGGCAACAAACATAGAAAACAACTAGTGTATTATTCTTTATTTAACATTAAATAGAACAAAGATTCGTTAGAAGACATACTCAAAAAACAAGTTAAATTTAATATTTTTTTTTTAAACGTTAGAAAAAAACTTCATATCTGAGCAAAAAATTTTAAATACCATTTGATTAGTCTACTGACCACAAAATCTGCCTGCGCATGCGTGGTAGCGACCGATTCTGCTGACCACAAGATGAAAAAAACACAATGCTGAACTGGCTATGCGCAAGGTTGATTTATAAGGTTGTCGCAAGGGAGAGAGCGAGTACACATAATTGTCAAATCGAAGTTGACAGCTCATAGAAAATCTGCAAGTGCTCTCTATTATCATCCGTTTTTCTTTCGTAGTCATTCGCAAAATTGGCTGGTTTTGACAATTATGGGTACTGAGAAGAGAGTGCGATCAGCCCTGCGACAACCTTATAAATCAACCTTGGCTATGCGTGGTAGCGACCGAGTCTGCTGACCACAAGTTGAAAAAACACAATAGGTCTGCTTCCGTACTCAATTCAAGTAACTTGAAGTTACTCGAAAGCGTTTCTTTACACATTTTCCCAGCTCGAGAGAGAAGAAGAACAAGCAAAATGTCACTTTCTCGAGCTTGAAACTAGCTTGAATTACACTTGAAAAATTTCTTCGAGCACGAATCTTCTTCTTCCAATTGCTTCTTGTCAAATTGATGGATTTGAATTTGAAAGAAAAATTTTGTTGTGAAAATTAAAATAAATAAGAGTGTTGTCTGCGTTTTTATTAAAATAAGCAAAATGAGTTCAATTATAAGTATTGGTGCTTTAAATATATTGCTACCAGATACTTCCAGCTCATTTGAAAGAAGTGACGATGAAAGAATTCAAAAACTATTTTAAGATTCTGATAGTGATGAGGAATTGGTTGTGGCGGAGTTGGTCCAGAGCTCAAGAACCAAACTAAACTGCATTTCAAACTATTTAAATAAGGGTTTTATTACCATGTAGCTGTCAACAGCAGCTATTCTGCTCGAAACTTGCTTGAAGTCGTTTCCGTACTTTTTTGCAAATTCTCTCATTTTGACAGATAATCTAATTACTCTCACAGCTTGAACTTTACTCGAACTTTACTTGAAATTAGTACGGAAACAGACCTAATGATGAACTCTCTATGCGCTGTAGCGACCGAGTCTGCTGACCCATAATGATTTACAAGGTAGGAGTGACAGTTCTGTTGGCGATTTAGAGTTGTCAAAAACACATCAAAAAGAGAAAACGAAGAAGCAGCAAAACAGATGACAAGTTAAACTTTGTATTGATTTGACAACATCCGATCGTCGCTCGTGAGAGAAAATGTAGTTGTCAAGGCTACCTTGTAAATTATTGTATCATGTGCTGACTAGGGTGGACCTTGTGTCGATATTTTGGTAGATGAGGGCTCTATTCCGTGCCTTTTTGAAAAAAAATGACAATGCCGAAAAAAAAAATTAAAAAAAAAAAAAATTAGGGGTTGCGCACGAGCCGAGAAAAAGGTCCACTTTGCCAAAATTAGGGGGGAAATTGCCATAGGTCATCAGGGGTCACCCGTAGAGGGGAAGAATGTATGGCCGACCCCCATTTACTTTTTACCGCCAACATTTTCCCCCAAGACACCCACCCCCTATCTCCTCCCCTTAGGGGGCACCATACAAAAATGGAGGTTGCTCAGTATTTTCGAAAAACACCATAGGTCATCAGGGGTCACCCCTAGGGGGGCAAAATATATGACCGACCCCCATTAACTTTTCATCCCCAACATCTTTTCCGAACAAACTTACCCTCTATCTCTACTCCTTGAGGGACTCCCCATACAAAAATACTGAAAATCTATGTAAATATTTACAGTTGCACAATATCGAGATTTTTTTGATTTTTTTACAGAAATTCCACCAATATTCAAGAGTGGTCATTGTTTGGAAAGTCTTGAAAAATTTGAAACGCACACGTAGCAGATGCCCCCATTCATCAGTACCTGGCAGTAAAATATTGCAAAATACGTAGTAGTTATAAATAGCAGTTCATTCATCGATTGTTGTCATTCAACAAGTGCCGACGACCGCGAAAAGTAAATTGATTTTTCTCCCGTTTTTTAAAAGTTAAGATGACAACACAACTTAGATCGCGCGACGATATTTTTTTGATTGGTTATCCAAGCATGAATATTACGGGGAACAAATTACCGTCGAAGAAGCAAGTGCTAAGAATGCATTTCTTCAACATTCGCAAACGAAACATGTCGAAGAAAAATAGTGCGGTTATAGTCGCGGACGCAGTGATGATTTTTTGGCGCCAAGCAGCTATTCCGACGAAAGCCAGAGGAGATGTTACAAGAAAAATAGCTGCGCTGCACGATGAGTGGGATGCTTTAAGAAAGTCATCTCACAGAAAGACTGAGTCCACTAGAGAAAAAGAGAATAAATTTTCTGATAGCTTGGATAATCTTTTCGACATCGCACACGCCAACGCCCTTGAGAAAATGACAAATACCGAAGACATTGAGTTCTGCTAAAGCAAAGAGAAGATGGCCGGCCAGGAACTATGGGAGGTGTGGACGCTACTGATACTCGAACGAGGAAAAGAAAAGCTGAGCGCGAAGAACAAGAAGAGTTGCGACGCAAACGTGCAACGGAATCTAGTAGAGATCAGTTCGCTAAAGGCGGTAAGCTATTTCGCGCTTTGTGTGTTCGTCCAATGTTTATATTCAAATGAAATTCTTTCAATTGCAGTGGTTAAATTTTCAAGCAGTGATTCAAGCGATGATAATGGGAGACAGGACGAAAACTTCCCGGCAGAAGCTGGCCCATCAAATGTTGGTGACAGAAGAGGTTACAAACAATGTTTTACTGAACGAGTGCTATCAGCTTTGGACAAGTGCAAAGTGACTGACCGAGACGCGGTCGGCATTATGATAGCGGCGGCAGAAGCATTTGGACGCGATCCTCAACAATACACAATAAACCGTACGTCGCTTCGGAGATGTCGGCGTTCAAATCGAGAGAACATGCTGAGTTATGTGAAAGACAATCCAGAAGTAAGATCGCATAGATTTATTTGCTCTCATTCAGAATTCTTATTCTTCAACGCGTTTCATTTATCTCCAGCTTGTCGCAGCTAAATCCTTCGTAGTCCATTGGGATGGCAAAATGCTTTTGGATTTTGTGGGTACAAAGAAGGTGGACCGTCTACCGGTAATTGTCTCGTACGGAGAAAAAGAACAACTTCTTGGAGTTCCCAAAGTAGAAGATGGGAAAGGAAAAGGCCGGAGAATAGCACATGCCGTTTATCAACTGTTGGCATCTTGGCATATGACACATCGAATACAAGGACTTTCTTTCGACACGACATCAACGAACAGTGGCCCATTCTCCGGAGCCGCAGTTGCTCTTGAGCGGCTGTTGGAGAGAGAAATCTTATATTTACCTTGCAGACACCACGTATACGAACTGGTGCTAAGGGAAGTTTTTGAGACAAAAATGGGAAAGGCCAGTGCACCAGGCGTTCCTTGCTTTGACCGTTTCAAACAGGAATGGGACGCTGTAAAGGTTAAACCATTCCATTCTGGCTTGATAGACGATCAAGTCGTCAGAAAAATTCCTGTGGCAATGCAAGTCGGCATAAAGGAGTTTTGCTTAGATCAATTGAAGGAGAAACACCCTCGCGATGACTACAAAGAAATGCTACAATTAATTCTTTTGTTTCTGGGTGAAAAACTTGAGAATTACCATTTCCGACCTCCAGGACCCGTTTCCCATGCTCGATGGATGGCAAAAGCCATTTACAGCCTCAAGATGTTTTTGTTTCGGAGAACTTTTCACTTATCTGTATGTGAATTGAATGGTATTCGACACGTTTGTATATTTGTGGTGCGACTTTACGTCAAGGCATGGTTTGGTTCTTCTCGAGCAGCTGAGGCGCCGAATCAAGATTGGAAGTTTTTGAAGGACATCGTCGAGTACAAGTCCGTTGACCAGGATTTATCTCGGGTAATGATAAAGAAATTTATCGGTCACCTATGGTATCTCGCCGATGAGCACATAGCCCTTGCCTTTTTCGATGACAAGGTTTCAAATGAGTTGAAGGCCAAAATGGCCCAAGCATTGCTAGAAAATGAGAATGACAAAGGTGAAGAAGATGAAGAAGACGAAGAAGGTGAAGAAGATGAAGAAGACGAAGAAGGTGAAGAAGATGAAGAAGACGACCCGGTTCCCCCAGCTCCTCGCGTCGTAATCAAAAGCACCAGCGTTAAAAAAATCGAGGTGAAATTCAAAGATGTGAATGAGGAATTATTGGCTAAAGACTTGAGCAACTTCGTCTCTCATAATACCAAAAATTTATTTGTACGATTTGGAATATCGCAAGATTTCATTCTTGCAAATCCAGCAACCTGGAAATCTCGCGCAGACTATCAAGAAGGTCGTAGAATTGTAAATAACTTGCGCGTTGTGAACGACACTGCCGAAAGAGGAGTAAAAATGATACAAGATTATAATAGAATACTGTGTCAAGGCGAAGAAGAGAAACAGTATTTACTACATGTTATCGATTCTTACCGCAAGAAATACCCATCAGCGAACAAAAATATGTTAATTTGACTATATTATATTAAAAGTGCTTAGTAGTACTACTCAATTACAGCTTCTTTTATTTTTGTATGGGGAGTCCCTCAAGGAGTGGAGATAGAGGGTAAGTTTGTTCGGAAAAGATGTTGGGGATGAAAAGTTAATGGGGGTCGGTCATATATTTTGCCCCCCTAGGGGTGACCCCTGATGACCTATGGTGTTTTTCGAAAATACTGAGCAACCTCCATTTTTGTATGGTGACCCCCCTAAGGGGAGTAGATAGGGGGTGGGTGTCTTGGGGGAAAATGTTGGCGGTAAAAAGTAAATGGGGTCGGCCATACATTCTTCCCCTCTACGGGTGACCCCTGATGACCTATGGCAATTTCCCCCCTAATTTTGGCAAAGTGGACCTTTTTCTCGGCTCGTGCGCAACCCCTAATTTTTTTTTTTTTAATTTTTTTTTTCGGCATTGTCATTTTTTTCCAAAAAGGCACGGAATAGAGCCCTCATCTACCAAAATATCGCAAAAATTTCATTTCAAGGTCCACCTTAGTGCTGACCATGAGCATGATCAGTATTGCCACCTCTGAAAGAAATGAGTAGATAGATGAAGTGTAAAAAGTGGCTAGATATTTTATAATTTTACCTCAAAAAAGTATCTAGGAATAGCTAAAAATAATTCTTTTTGTTTTTTAAGTTAAGCTTATTTTTAAAAGTCGGCTTCAAATACTTCACTGGGCAATTCTTCGACATCATAAAATTTACTTATGCTTGCTATAAGTGGCGGCCGTGGCGTAGTGGGTAGAGTGTGTGACTCTTACGCCAGAGAACCCAGGTTCGAATCCTCCATCCGACACAGAAAGTTTTTCCAATTAAATTAATTTTTCTGTTCGGCCGTCACCTCTCTGCAGACAATGGCAAACCTCAGAGAGTAAAAACTGCCATGAAAAGCTTCTTGAGAACATAAGCCGGTCGAAGTCGGCGTAAAACATGTAGGTCCAGTTCTCGATCATTTGTGTGCAAACATTTCACATCACACACAACACAATTGACCATAAGAAGCTCGGTCAAAGTCCTTTCAAGGGCTGAAATGGCCATTTCGTTTTTTTGCTCTAAATGTAGAAGGTTCAGAGGAGTATAACACCGGTTTTGTTTCTTGAATTAGGTTTTTTCCAATTGCAGCTATAATATCTTCAGGAAGCTCATAATTAAAGCAGATCTGTTGAGAAACAGCAAGTTGCAGGGAATGACAGACACATTTTACAAGTATTAAATTGGTTAAGCTATATTCTATTTTTAATATTTTGTGCACGCCATTGCTTATCCCAACCATGACCGCAGTATTATCCGTATCTTGTCCGATCATATTTTTCACTTCTAAGCCATGTGAATTTAAACAATTCCATTTGCTATATCTTGCTTACGACCGAAATATTTTATTACAATTACCATATAATTGGACACTGTAAGATTAATCTATTAAGATACTATAATTTTGAAATCCAATATCGTCTTTCATATTTTTTAAAAAATGAGCCAAAACTTCTTTTATTACTTCTGAACATTTTGTTCTACGTATTTTTAAGTTAATAACAGACTTTGACTTGGGAAAACTTTTTTCTAAAAGATCACTTAAGTGGTCTATAGTTGATATGAATATATGTTCAGCGATAAATAATGAAAGCTACCTTTCAGGTTTAAGGCTTCACTGCCCGTTTTATCTCTTGCTGCTTGTGGAAATTGAATTTTTTGATTTTGAATAACAGCGCCAGATTTTAATTGGTGTTTTTTTGTTTCACTGTGCTTTCTAACGTCGGATATCTTAGCCTTGAAATCAGCGTGGCAGTAAATGCAGAAGCCTTCATTGCATCAGCAACCACAGGTCTTAGCCAAATCTTAAACTCTGCATTTGTTTCCCATTCCTTCCTGTATTTTTGCGAATAGGTTTTTTTGTAAGTGGTAAATCCATCTTTGAAATTTTATTTGTTTATTTATCACTTAAACACGGAACAATAAGCTCATTTTCAAAAGAGAAAATTGTTGAACACGAATTTGGTCACTACCCTTCAAGAAATGGATAACCGAAACTCCAACACAGTCACATACATTTTTATGTTTACGACTACATTCGCATGTTCGTTTCAGTGTCAAAATTTGTGAAACAAGAAAAAATATATATCATTGTGGCAAATGCATGTGATAGAAATAGAAGGTATTATTATTAAAAAGAATGTCAAATTTGTGTGTGTCCGCCATTATTTTAATAATCTTTAATTGTGCGCTTCACTTCACGCTTCAGTTTTGCTTCTTACTCACGCTTCACAATTGTTAGTAAATTTTGTTTCCTGAATTGATTTGTGGCAAGTAAAATTGGTAAAAAACCAGCACCAGCAACTAGGTAATGTATCTATTTATATGAATTGTACCTATTTATATTAATTGATTGAAGTGATATCGTTTCTAGTTTGTTCCATTTTTTACAATTTATTTTTACTTTCAGATTTTAATACACCAGCACCACAAGCACCACCGCTTACCATCCCTTGCTCCAGCAGCAGCACAAACTCCGCCACCAAGCTCTGACACTGCTATCTTCAGCAGCAGCACTATCAGTTGGATAATGTGAGTATTTGTGGTAATGTTTTTATATATGTATATATGTATATATTACGGTGTATCGAAAAATTAACACCCAATTCCACCCCTAAATAATGAAATAGGACGGAAAGACAATGCAGAAAATATTTTTTATATTTTTTAATGAAGTCCTGGTTCCCAAATAGCGGTTTTCTATAAAAAACGTGTGTTTTTGTACTGGAGCCCATCAAACGGTAAGTTTTTTTATAAAAAATACTACATACCTCATACAAATAATTATATGTGCACCATTAGAAAAACTATTTTTGCGCTAAAATAAAAATGTTTCAAAATTCTGATCTTGCAGTTATATTATTTATGACAACAGTAACATAACATAACAAAGACTTTATTCAATTGTCCTTTAAATTAAATACAAAAATTAACATACAAAATTTTATCATAGTAAGTAATTATATGTGCACCAGAGAACTGCACAAGCCTACTTGAAATCGATTTCAAGTACTTGCTTAAAATACAAGTTCAATCTAGCTTGAGCTTGATAGTTTTCAATCAAGTCTGACTTGTGATTGAAATAAATAAGCCCATGACAGCTTGCGACTTGCAAGTATGCTAGCTTACAAGCGCACGGCACGAAGTCCCAAGTAAAGGAAAAATTGATGCCTTCGGCAAAAAGCTTGAAAAGCTTGAAATTGGAGGCAAGTATCCAATATAAAAACAAGTATCCAAAAAATGCAATGAGCTTGTGTAGGAAAAGCTTAAGCGTATTTGGACTTCTAAGAGTTCTGTGGACTCCGTGGTTGGCAGTTTTAGGGGGTATCTGATTTTGAAATTGATGTAAAAATTTAAATTCAAGATGGCGGATAGAGTTGCCACCTGGATTTTTTTGTATTTTTGCGAATTCTTGTTATTTTGAATTTCTGACAACGGATTTGATTTCGAATCTAATATCACAGTTTTAAAATTTAAGATGGAGGATAGGCTTGCCACCTAAATTTTCACCATAGTGCTGCCACCTAGTAAAATGTATTTTTAAGAGTTTTGAACACCATTTAACAGTGTTAAGGGGTCGCTGACTTCGAATCTGATGTCAGAATTTTAAAATTAATAAAATTAATTAATTAGAATCAAGATGATTATTAGTGTTGCCACCTAAAATTTTTTTATTGCCACGAATTCGGTGCTTGAGTAAACACTAGTTAAAAATGTGTCCCTGAGTCTGAATCCGTTGCCAGAATTTCAAAATTGTGTAATTTTTTTATAACAGTGTTGCCACCTACCAAAATGTATTTTTAAGAGTTTTAAATATAATTTAATAGTGTTAAGGGGTCGCTGACTTCGAATCTGATGTCAGAATTTTAAAATTTAAGATGGTTAAAGATATGGCACTTTTTCTACTTTTTTAAAGATTTTTCGAGGATTTTTCGAGGATTTTTCGATATATTTAAATTTTTTGTTGTTCCATATCTCGGGAGGGTAGCAAAATAGGTAAAAAGTAACCATTTTTTGGGGGTAGATAATGGAGGAAGCATTTTTGAGACACGCGAATAGGGGGGTCTATGTGCCCCCATTCACCATATTTTTAGGGAGGGGCGGTAACATGTGTTTGACTTACAATTTGTAAGTCAAACACGTGTTTCGGGACCCCCTTAAGCTTATAGCAAATGGGGGCCTATTTTTACCTATTGTTCGCTCCAGCACCAAATTCGTCAAAATAAAAAAATTTTAGGTGGCAACACTATTAACCAACTTAAATTTTAAAACTCGGACATCAGATTCGAAGTCAGCGACCCCTTAACTCTGTTAAATGATATTTAAAACTCTTCAAAATACATTTTGGTAGGTGGCAACACTGTTATAAAAAAATTACACAATTTTGAAATTCTGTCAACGGATTCGGACTCAGCTACCCATTTTTACCTAGTGTTTGCTTTAGCAACGAATTCGTGACAATAAAAAAATGTTAGGTGGCAACACTAATAATCATATTGAATTTTAAAATTTTGACATCAGATTCGAAGTCAGCGACCCCTTAACACTGTTAAATGGTGTTTAAAACTCTTAAAAATGCATTTTACTAGGTGGCAACACTATGTAGAAAATTTAGGTGGCAAGCCTATCCTCCATCTTAAATTTTATAACTGTGATATTAGATTCGAAATCAAATCCGTTGTCAGAAATTCAAAATAACAAGAATTCGCAAAAATACAAAAAAAATCCAGGTGGCAGCTCTATTCGCCATCTTGAATTTAAATTTTTACATCAATTTCAAAATCAGCTACCCCCTAAAACTGCCAACCACGGAGTCCACAGAACCCTTAAAAGTCTTAATACGCTTAAGATTTTCCTAAACAAGCTAATTGAATTTTTTCGGATACTTGCTTTAAATTCAATTAATTGGATGCTTACAAGCTTTTGCCGAACGTTTCAAGTTGCTTTTCAACTTTCTTACCCGACATAGTAAGCCTCAACAAGCAAGCCAACGAAAAAGCTTGGATATGACTTGTAATTGTTTGCTATTTTTATAAGCAGGCCAAAGCTTGCTTTTTCATACTTGCGAGCTTACAAGCTTTTGCCGAACGTTTCAAGCTTTTCAACTTTCTTACCCGACATAGTAAGCCTCAACAAGCAAGCCAACGAAAAAGCTTGGATATGACTTGTAATTGTTTGCTATTTTTATAAGCAGGCCAAAGCTTGCTTTTTCAAGTTTGAATACATACATACTTGAATTCAAGTACTTGAAAAAGCTTGAATTTCAAGTAGGCTTGTGCAGTTCTCTGATGTGCACAACTTAATTATATGTGTTTTTTGCTTAATTTTCGAGCTTAATAATAAAAAAAATTAAATAAAATTTCATATTAGTAACTGGAACAGCTGGAACACAACTGGAACAGCTGGAATGGCATAGAATTAATCAAGGGTTTTGGGTTGGATGGGCTGATACTTTGCCATTCTTGCTATTTTGCTATTTTAAACTCCCTAGCTGCCTCAAATTGCCTTCCATCCTTATATTCTTTTCCATAGAGGATTCCCCAGAGATTCTCAATGGGGTCTAAGTCTGGACTTATTGCTGGCCATTGCAGTAATGGTATATTTCTGGCTAAAAAAAACTCTTTTGTACGCTTTGCACAGTGTATTGACGCATTATCCTGCTAATTAGTCCAATCATCGAAACAAAGTTGGTCGGAAAATTATATTAGTTCATTGTCTAATAAATAAACGTACATTTCAGCATTCATTTATGTTGATATTAAACACATTGAAGTCTTTCCTTCATAACAAAATGCAGCTCAGACCATGACCAATCCTCCCCTATGGACACGCAAGTGTCAAGTGCGCCGCTATTGATCCCTATGCCGCCTATACTTCTTGGAACCATTTGGCCCATCTAAATTTAACTTTTTTTGTCACTAAAGATAATGTTACGCCATTCCTCATCCAAAAATTGGAACATGATAGCGAAGGCCAAACGTGCGTTAATATGTCGAGGCAAAAGGTTAGGTTGTCGCGTCTTGGAAGTATGTGTTGCTTTAGGATTTTCATGTAATATTTAAACTACTCTACTTCTTGTTATGTTAAGACCCAATTGACATTTTATTTGTCCGGTACTCATTCCTTCGACTACTGTAATATGTTGAGTTCTCCGTTTACACCGAGCGTCGATGTGTGTTTTCCTACCACTCCGTCTAACTGTGCCATAACTACTAGGACATTTTAAAAAATTTGTTGTTGTGTTACTATGGCGATTAAGCCTTTTGGCTATTTCTTTGATTTTAGCTCCGTTTTCGCTTATTCCCAGTATTATTCCCTGGTCTTGTTCAGAAAGGCTCGTTCCGCTGGGCATTTTCAATATCTAGCACGTAATAATTAAATTAACTTTATTGATTATAAATGAAAAAAAACTTACCTTATATTTCGTAACAACTATATCCAATGCAAGCACTTAAAGCTCTCAATTAAGCAACCAAACACCAACTAAATGCGTTATGCATATATAATTTGCATATATAATAATATTCAATGCACCGTCACATTTTTCATATAACGGTACATTAAATGGATTACGAACTGCATACTAAAGCTTATTAAACAATAACAACGAATAACAAAAACAAACTGCATACATAAAAATACTGTACTATTCTAGGTGGAGAAAAAATGCAAGCAAATATTTATGCACATATAATTATTTGTATGAGGTATATCGAATTACTATTAAAAACAACTTATGGATGCAAATTTTCAGAGAGATCGGACTACGTACAAGAGTGTCAGCATAGAAACAAAAAAAACATTATTTAACCTACATATGTATATTCAACTAATTTTGTCCTGGAGCCCATCTTACAGTACAGTTTTTTACAGAAAATAACACAGATATTGATTAACCATTAAAAATAACTCATTCATGCAGATTTTCAGAGAGATCGAACTACGTTCAGAAGTGTCAGCATAGAAATAAAATAAACATTGTTTACCATATTTTCGATTACTTTTGTACTGGAGCACATGTTAAGGTACACTTTTTTACAAAAACCGTCATAGATCTAAATTAACCACTTAAAATAACTTATGCATGCAAATTTTTCAAGAGATCAAACACGTACAGTGGTGTCAGCATAAAAATTAAAAAAACTATTATTTGCAATATTTTCGACTGCTTTTGTACTGGAGCCCATCTTAAGGTACACTTTTTTACAAAAACCCCCATAGATCTCAATAAACCAATTAAAATAACTTATGCATGCAAATTTTCCAAGAGATCAAACACGTACAGTGTTTGATTTGATTTTATTGATTTGATTTGATTTATTGATTGATTTAAATATAATGGGCACACTAAGAGCTGGCAGGTAGAACATTCTTTCATTTAATGAGGGTCCAGTTTAGCTTCAAGTCTCTGATCCGCCTGTTATAAAATTTTACAAGTACCTGTTCTACCTATTAGGTTTATTTGTAACTTTTGTATCTTAAAAAGGTTTCTTTTTTTATGAGATAGTTTTGTTTTGGCATTCTTATTATTAGTTTATTAGAACTGTCTCTTGTGAGAATACCTTCTTTAAACATTCACAGAAACAAATTGAAAAACCTTGTGAAAAAGTATATTTATAAAACACAAAAACAAGGAAAACTTTGGCGAGGATCTTCTGTACGAGAAAATAAATACACTACATTTAGGATCATCTTTTTAGTGGAATCAAAAACTTTGGAAATAACGACATTAAACCATTCAGGTTTATAAGATAACACTGAAAAAGTTAAGTGTCATATTCATTTGTGTGCAGAGTGTGTTAAGAAAATTAAAAAATCCATGGTGACAAATGAAATAGAAATTATTAACACTGAAATTAATGAATTAATGGCTTCGGCATCTAGTGGAACAATAGCAACGGCGGTTGAAACTGTTCTCTGTGAAGAAGATATTTTTCACATTTTATTCTGAGCAAGCCGAGTATTTTAAACAACGAAAAATTGCCAACTAAAGCAGATATCTTGCGTCGAATACAACTGGCATCAAGTGAGGTTCGCGGCCAAACATCAAAACAATGGTTATTGTTGAAAAACTTTTCTAGCCTCGTCTCATATGAAATTATCGATATATAAAAAAGTCAACAAAGTCGTTGCGACTTATCAGGATATAATAAAACATAAAACTCGTGCGAATATTCCACATTTAATAAATAGCTTATGATGAATTATTTGACATTGCTCAATGCAAATGTGCCAGAAATGAGTGTTTGTGCAGCGTTCAATACCAAATTCTAGAAAAGGAAATCGATTTCATTTTTGACCAACGTGGCGAGCGTCGAATGTTAATTTCAACGCGTATGGAGGAACTAATATCAGCAAACTTGGAGGCTTACACTTTAAGAGACAATTTTGAGCCAACCATCGAAAGCGATTACTTACCAAGCACAAGAGCGTTTAGTACCTCACAACACGCCCATAAACAGCGCCTGCTTCCGGCAAGGTGTTTGCCAAACTTTGCATTAGAATGTGATCGATACAAAATTTCTCATCGAGTAGCTGCTGCTTTAGCATCATCGCTTAAAAAGGATTTGTCAATGATGCCCAATTTTAAATTAAAAGTCGAATGAACTGGAAAGCCTATAATTATCGATAAAAATAAATTTGTTCGCGAAAGAGAGACAAACCAAGAAAAAGTAATGCAGGAAAACATTTGTACCTCTAATATTAAAGTTTGTGACATGGTTTTCTCGAAGGCTGAGGTAAAACTCAGCCGCCCCAGGATCCTGTGAAAGATCCACTAACTTTCACAAATAATTTCGAAATAAAAACACGCAGGTTTTTCAATAATTCAAATATTCCTTTTATTGGACAATTTACCAACTTAGTATCTTAAGGGGGGTCTTCTCATTGAGCAACTTTTTTTTCAACTTTTTTTTTTTGCATTTATTTATAGCTTGGGTAGTTGTGAATATGCCCCTAAAAGGATTTTTAGAAATCGAAATACTATATCGAAACCTCGAAATACTTTAGAAGATACAGCCTTTTTTGTGAAGCAAGGTCTGATGGACAAGAAGGTGATGGAGGTAATAAAACCAGCTTACGAAGCGCTGTCGGCAGATAATTTGCTTGAAAGATGCCTTGGATCTGAAACTCAGAATTCCAATGAGTCCTACAATTCTGTTCTTTGGTCACTTTCGCCCAAGCACATCAACTCAGGCGCACGCACCATCGAAGTGGCCAATTTCATTGCAACGTGCCTCTTCAACGACGGTTTTATACCCATACTTAAAATTATGGGTTTGATGGGTATTGCGATTGGCAAAAACGCATACGAATACGCACTATCTCGCAATGAAGACAGATTGAACCGATCAGAGACTCGAGCTGCGGCATCATCAAAAGCTGGCAGAACGGCTCGCAGAGCAGAGAGGGCAGCAGAAAGCAGTTTCTACGAAAAAGAGGAAGGTGGCCTGTATGGAGCTGGCATCGCCGACTAATATTTGTAAGTAAAAATTGTCAGCTCTTTAAAACTGCATTTAAACATTTTTGATTTTTTTTTTTTTTCCCCCAAAAAAATTACTTCAAACTTTAAACGCGTTTATCTCGAACCCACGTTTTTCGAACTGGCGGCCATGATATCTCCAGTTCAACTGAACCGATTTTCATGAAACAAAATGGAATCGACGCAGAATTGTCACCATTCTCGGGTGAACCTCGACCATAATTTTAAAAAATTTTTTACTATTTTTTTTTACACTAAACTACAAAAAAAAAAACCCGAAATTGAAATTTTTTTTTTGAATGGCCGCCATTTTGTCAAAAAAAATCACAAAATTAAGCTTGAGGTTCACCCGAGAATTACATCTATACTGATTATAACCCCGTTTTTTTTTCATTTCAGACGCTCCGGAGACCCGGAATCGTGGCCGCCGTGACGACACCTTTTTTTTTCACCACCAACTTTGAAGTCTCATTACTTTTTGAACAGCCCACGTATCGAGGCAAATTTATTTACTTTGAACCTTTTGTAATACAATAAATAAAAAAAGTTTTCAATTATTCTTTGCGTTTTCAAATAAGAATTTTTTTAAAAAGGGTCCAAAAAACGGGTTTTGAATGAGAAGACCGCCTTAAATAAGCAGCCTCAGATAGGAGTTGGCGTGAGTATTGGTGGGTTACGGTCTCAGTCTTTCGGTATTCGGTTGGTAAGCGCTTCAGTAGCCAGTAGGTGCCTCGGTAATCGGTTGGTAAGTACTTGGGTAATCAGTGGTTACCTCGGTAATCGGTTGGTCAGCTCTCTGGCGCTGGTTAATGTCTCAATAAGTATTTGAATACTCGGTCACGGCTTGGTAATCGCTTAAGTAACCAGTAAGTGCCTAGGTAATCGGTTGTAAGCACTTGGGTAATCAGTGATTACTTCGGTAATCGGTTGGTCAGCTCTCTCTGGCACTGGTTAGTGTGTTGGAACACTCGGTAACAGCTCGGTAATCGCTTCGGTAGCCAGTGAGTGCCTCGGTAATCGGTTGGTAAGTGCTTCGGTAATCGGTAGTGGCTAAGAAAGGAATGCTGCGCTAAAATCTAAGAAAGGAACGCTGCCTTCACCAATTTCGTGGTCTCCATTTACGTGACTCGTAAAGAAAACCTTTTGCTATATATTCTACTATATTCTTTTTCCCTATGCGTATGAAAATAGTTCTTGCTGGCTATGGCCACATTGATTTTGTTGTTGCCCTTATGCCCAGTCTATTTTGGTACTGTTGTTTGTTTGTCATTTTTTTTGTGTATGTCGTGTTGTTGGTAGCCCACTGGTTTGGATAGTTACTGTGGTTGTTGTTATTTTGTGTATGTCGTGTTGTTGGTAGCCTACTTGTTTGGTTAGTTGCTATTTTGAGTATGTTGTGTTGTTGGTAGCCTATCTGTGGTTGATTGTATAATGTATATTATTATTATCTTTAATTATTACTATAATTTTATGATATACTTAGATGTGATATGAAACATAACTTAATACATAATATGATATAGTCGATATAATATGAATTGTAAATATTGTTAAATATTAATTTGTAACGCCATGTTACAGTCCCCCCCCACTTAGTTTTATTGCTTGGCGATAACCCCTCATATGGCGGGATTTGAGGTCTTATGGACCCGCACTACTATCTTACGACGGTAATTTCACCAGACCGCTAACGGTTCGGCTCAGCCGGTCATATGTATAATTTTTTTTTTTTTATAAATATACAAGATTCCATTACTTTTAACAATTAAATGAACAATTTCTCCAATCATTTTTATGAGTATTAATAATAAAATACTAAATATTTTTTTATTAATAATACTTAAATAATACAAAATAATAATAATAAAAAAATAAAAGGAAATATTCGAATTTCAAAACAATATATAAACACATTATGGTATTAGTTTAACTATTTTCCGCTGCTGCTGGCAACGTAGTTCCGCTTGTTGATTGTCGATGATCTTTACCCTGACCGGGGGCAGACCCGTTGGGTGTATGCTCCACCTTTTTCTCTTCCGCCCTGCCGTAATGGTGATCCCCTTGAAATAGCCCAGGGGATCGTCGTTTTCTGGGAGCGGTGCAGGGGGAGCACTGGGTGTAATGCGTGTTGTGTCTGCCGGAATGTTGCTAGCCCGCGAGGATGGAGGCGTGGATGGTCGAGGGTAAGTTTTCTGTGACCCTGTGGTGCCGCCTGGGCTAAGTGGCGTGGTGTTGTTGTGGTTGGTATCGGGTTCCCGAATTTCCAGGAGGGTTGGGCTGTCTCTTTCTTTAGCCAAGAGGTGCAGTGCCCGTTGAATATATTGCCGCATTTCTCCTGGCGGGATTGGCTGAGTGCGTCGTCGGAACATCTTTAGTCTACGGAGGACAACAAAAGAATGTGGTTATTAAAAATCATAATGATGTAGTTTTAAATGTGGGTGAGTGCAAATAATAAATAATGATGTAGGGTGAGTGAAGAAGAAAAGAAGAAAAAACTTCCCCGGTTAGTGTGGTGACACCTCGGGACTAAGCCGAGGGGTGAAGGTTTTCAGGTGTTGTAGATGTGCCCGTATGAATTGCTTTTGGTGGCCCTTGGTGGTATTTGTATCTCCGAGTTCGGCGATGTTGCTTGAAACCCATTTCCGAATAACATACGGCCCAGAGAATTCCGGTGTTAATTTCTGGTTGAAGTGGTCTGCTGCGGAGGATAATGGGTGGTCTCGCTTTAGCACCAGTGATCCGATAGCAGGTTTCCAAGCACGTCGTCTGAGATTATAGTATTTCTTTTGGCGATGCACATATTTCGTCGGATTTCCTCCCATAAGGCTTTGAAATTTGGTGTAGCTACTGGTGATTCCTCAGGGACCCCTCCTTTTGCTCCGTATTGATTTGGTGCGGCGAGGTTTCGACCAAAGTTTATTTCTGCTGCCGTATATTTGGTGGATTCATGAGCGGAGGTATTGATGGCGAATGCAATTTCGGGGAGTTCTTTATCCCAGTGGCGGTGATCCTGTTGAGTCCGTTGAGCGATCATGGTTTTTACTACCTTGTTGGTCCTTTCGGTAGGGTTCTCGTGCGGGGAGTACGGGGCGGTTAGCCGATGCTCAATTCCACAGGCGGCGAGAAATTGCTGAGTATGACGACTGGTGAATTGCACTCCATTATCCGAAAGAAATATTTTTGGGCAGCCAAATCGGTAGATGAACCGTTCATTGAGTGCGTTGACTACGCATGCGGCAGTGGCTTGTTGTGTCGGCACCACTTCTACCCACTTACAAATTTGTCTATCAGCACGAGTAGACCGGTATGGCCATGAGTAGATCGAGGAAGTGGTCCGATGAAGTCGGCACAGATGAGCTCCCACGGTGAGAACATGTCATTGTGTTCATGAAACCAGCTGTTTTGTGTTGTTCTACTTTATATTTTGCGCAGCTGTTGCAGCTGCGAACGTATTGGAGGATATCCCGGTGCATTCCAGGCCAACAGTAATTTTCTTGAGCCCTTTTTGTGGTTTTATATACCCCGGAGTGGCCGGCAGCAGCACTATCGTGAACTTCCTCTAGAATGCGACTTCGTTGGGAGATGGGCACGCAGAGTTTCCATTGTGGGGTGGTGGTGGTTAGGTTTTCCGGACTAGGTGTCGAAATAAACGGCCATCCAAGATTTTGTAATCTGGAAAGTCTTGGCTCTGATTCTCAACTTTTTGCTTCATGCGATAATACCACTCTGGTTTTCCGGTGGTGATGGTTAAAAGAGTCTCTCCATCTTGGGTTGGGAGTGGGCTGCGTGATAATGCGTCTGCGATTACATTTAGACTTCCTTTTCGATACTCGATGTTAAAATCGTGTTGCTGTAATTCTAGCGCTCAGCGAGCTATACGTCCTGAGGGATTCTGTAGTGAGTTCAACCATTTTAGGGAGTGGTGATCGGTGATAACGGTGAGTTTGTATCCCTCTAAATATAGTCGCATCTTCCTGATGGGCCATAAAATAGCAAGACACTCTTGTTCGGTTGCTGAATATTTTTTTTCTAGTGCTGTTAGTGTGCGGCTGGCATAAGCGATCATACGTTCTTGGTCTGACTGCAGTTGAAAGAGTACAGCGTAGGGGCCCTCACGGCTGGCGTCTGTTTGTAGAATAAATGGCTGTTGAAAGTCTGGACAACAGAGAACTGGTGCTTGTGTTAGTATGTCCTTGAGCTCTTCGAAGCTGTTATTTGCTCCTTCCCCCAGGTCCATTTAGTATTTTTCTTGAGCAGCTGAGTCAATGGGGCAGCGAGGGTCGTAAAATTGGGTACAAAGCGCCGATACCACGATGCTACCCCTAGAACCCGTCTTAGTTCTTTGAGGTTAGTGGGGGTTGCTAGCCCACGCATAGCTTCGGCCTTGCAGGGATCGATGTGGATGCCCTCTGCGCTGACTACATGGCCCAAATATTTCACGCTGGTGCGAACGAATTCACTCTTTTCAAAATTGATTTGTAGATTGGCTTGCAACAGTCTCCTAAAAACGGCATCAAGATTTCTGAGGTGATCCTCAACGGTTCTTCCAAGCACGATTATGTCGTCCAAGTAAGCGAAAGCTTGGGGCTGTAATTCTGGCCCTCTGACTTGGTCGAGGATGCGCTGGAAAGTGGCTGGTGCCGAATGAAGGCCGAATGGCATCACTTTCCATTAAAAGAGGCCACGGCCTGGGACGGTAAAGGCAGTGCTTGGTTTAGACTGGTTGGTGAGCGGGATTTGCCAATATCCGTTCTTCAGGTCAATTGATGATATATAAGTTAACACGCGCCAGCCAACCTAATTTGTGATATCAGCGATATTAGCCAGCCACGCGCATGCAGATGTAAGACGATCCTCGCAGTCACGGTCACCTCAACGTGGGAACGTCGCTGAAGCAATGTCGCCATGGGAAGTGCAAGTCAGCACATTAGGGTTAAGCTAGCGTATAGAATAATTGTCTTTATGACTTAAATTTATTAATTGGATTCATTCTAATTCAGACCACCACCTGGAATGGTAAAATAAATATTGTAAACCTAAATCTTGTCTTTTAATTAAATTTCAGAAACGGACAAGGAGCCAGTGGCCGGCTACCAACTTTAATTTTTTCGAGTGTACTGAGGCGCACTCGTTAACTGGCGCCCGAGCAGGGACCCACTTAAAATGTGGGTTCCAGGAGAAGGACTCCCTTACAAATGGGATCCTTTTAAATTGCAACAGTAACCTTTGAAGAGTTAAGCCTTTGTAACATCCCTATTGAAGGTTTGGTTAAAAATCTTATTAAATAATAAATACCCTTTGCTGCAAAATTTCCTCCACTCGTGGTAGGGAATTTTGTGGCAACAGGAGCACCAAGGAAGCCTAGAGATTCCACCTACAAGTGGTAAGGGTCTTTAACCAGCTTCCTTGCTGAATCAAATAAACTTGTGCTGCAAGCTTCCCCCCACCCGTGGTAAGGGGCTTCGCAGACACAAGAACATCAAGAAAACCTTGAGATTTCCCCCACCCGTGGTAAGGATCTCAAATCAGTTTCCTTGACGAGTAAACTAAAGAACACTGAAAAGTGAATATAATACAAAAAACCAAGCTGCAATCTCCAAGGAGCATTCCAGCATATAAAATAAAAAAATATAAACTAAACTTTCAACAAAAATTAACAATTCACTGCTAGTACACATAAGAACACTAGCAGCGATGATAAAAAGGATTTGCAAGAGCCAGCAAAGGTAATTGCACATGTTGTAATGGCTGAGGGATATCGCGCACCTATACCCCTAGGCCGGCGTTCCTCCATTGTCAAGCCAATTGGTTAACGGATTTGCGAGCCTGCAATATTTTTTTTCAGTGCTCACATGGGAACACACTGAAGATTGCCAATGGTCCAAATCTCCGTTGTGAAACAAGTTGTGCCCTAGTAGGTTGTCTTCAATCTGATTGAAGATGACTAAACAGGATCTAAACATGACCCTTCCTCGACCACCTTTTTAAGACGTGTGGTTGTGGCACATGTCACCGTTTCCATAAGAACACGGTATAAGTTCACTAAACTAATTAATTTTTTTTTCCCCTCTCATTACTGGATATAATAAAGGCGTAGGAACATATGGAGCAACATTTTTTTTGACAAGCTATAAGTTTAATTGTGTGCCAAAGAACGAAAAAAGAAAAAAATAAAAAATAAGAAAAATTTGCTTTGATAAAAATATTTTTTTGATAAAAACAAGCAAAAAATTGTGTGCAGGAATTAAGAAAAATAAAACAATTGTGCAAAAAAGGAAATAAAAGTTGAATTGTGTGCCAAAGAAAAAGAAGTAAAAAATAAGAAAAATTTCCTTTGATAAAAAAATTTTTTTTTTTTGATAAAAATCAGCACAAATTGTGTGCGAAAATAAAAAATATAAAAGAACAATTGTGCGAAAAAAAGGAAATATAAGTTAAATTGTGTGCCAAAAATAAAAAGAAGAAAGAAAAAAGCAAATCAAATTCTGTAATTGTGTGCAGAGAAAAGGAAAAAAGCTAAAGGCAAAAATTAATTTAACAAAAATTTCTCACAAACAAAAAGAGTAGAAGTGTGCTTGTAACAACCTCAAAAACGGTGAGTGATCTACTGACTTTTCTTGAAACATTTACAAACTTTTAAACTTTTTAAATATTTTACATTTTAAATTTTTACCGTGCGATGGACGCCCTTGCAACTAAAATCAACGAGTTAAATGGGGGAATCAATGCCTTATTAGAGCAGATTAGAAAAATCGAAACGCGTTTAGTGGGAATCGAAAGCCATGGGATAGGTTTGGAGCAGGACCTCCGTAGAATTGAAGGGCGAGTTGGGCAGGTGGAAATGGGGTCAGAAGCGGCTCAACCTTTGAGGCCATCCGTCATAATTTCACGTGGGCTTAGTTGAAGAAGAGGTTGAACAAGCAAATTTTATGTCTGGAGGCCCACCAGCGTTTTTTATATAGAGAAAAATACATTAGGGAATCTCCCTACTTCTAGCATACCATATCTCACTTGTCAGATAGGAAACAGTAGGCCACTAACTTTTCTAATTGATACTGGGGCAAACAAAAACGTTATCAAACCTAGCTTATCATTAGGCTCAACCCTAGTAGACCCCCCCTTTTTAGTTAATACAGCAGCCGGACCAATAAAAATAAATATGAAAGTTTGCGGTAAATTTTTTCAGAGCATAGGCAGTGACGCAGTAATAACATTTTACGTGCTCCCAGGTCTCGACACATTTGATGGAATCATAGGTGATGACACCTTAAAACAACTAGAAGTAGTAATAGATAGGAAAAACCATACCCTAACGATACATGGCAAATGCCACTAAATACCACTAAAAAATATGCAAGTAAGTGGCATCCACCACATTGAAATTGAAGGTGTCCCCAAGGAAGCATTGCCAGCTATCAACTCTTTGATTGACCGATATCCTGAACTATTCGAGCCTTTAGATGCAAAAACAAACATAAAAACAGCAGTTAGGGCGGAGATAAGACCACTACTTCAGAACTCATTTATACGAAATGTTATCCTTATCCAGACAACATGAGGAAGGAGGTAGAAAGGCAAATTGCTGAACTACTCGATGAAGGCATCATTCATCCATCCAAGAGCCCATACAATTCTCCAATATGGGTGGACCCAAAGAAACCTAAGCCTTCAGGGGAAAAACAATACAGGATGGTAATCGACTTTAAACGATTAAATGCGGTCACAGTTTCCGATGCCTACCCGATTCCCGATATAAATGCAACTCTAGCCAGTTTTGGTCATTCCAAATACTTTACTACCATCGATTTGACGTCAGGACTCCATCAGATCCCGATTAGGGAAGCGGATATACCTAAAACAGCGTTTTCAACAATGAACGGGAAATACGAATTCTTGACGCTTCCGTTCGGCTTGAAAAATGCGCCCGCCATATTCCAGAGGATGATCGACGATGTACTAAAGGAATTCATAGGTAAAATTTGTTATGTATACATCGATGACATTATCGTATTTGGAAAAGATATGGAAGAACATCTGAAAAACATCGACACTGTGTTCCGAAGACTGGCAGAATCTAATCTACGCGTGAATATGGAAAAAACTAAGTTTACAAGGACAGAGGTGGAGTTCCTTGGATATGTAATCACATCTGAGGGCATTAAACCTGATTCTTCAAAATTTAAGGCAATCGAGGTCCTTTCACCTCCACAAACGAGTTTCTTGGGTATGACCTCATACTACCGCAGATTTATTCGCGACTACGCAAAGGTCGCAAAACCTTTGACGAATCTCACCAGAGGCGAAAATGCTAAGGTAAAAGCCAATCGGTCAAAAAATATTAGCATTAAATTGGGTACTGATGCCTTAGAAGCCTTTGACAATTTAAAGAAGTTGCTGATTTCATCAGATGTCCTTGCATTCCCTGATTTTGAAAAATCGTTTAATTTAACCACAGACGCGTCGAACTATGCCATTGGAGGAGTACTACCTCAGGGTGAGCCAGGTAAAGACCGGCCTATCGCTTTTATATCAAGATCACTAAGCAAGTCGGAGGAAAACTACGCCACCAACGAAAAGGAAATGCTGGCCATAGTTTGGGCATTGGACAACCTGAGATCCTATTTGTATGGGGCGAAGAGGGTAAAAATTTGTACGGATCACCAACCTCTCACTTTCGCGTTGGGAAGTAGGAATTACAACGCAAAGTTGAAGAGATGGAAAGCCAGGATCGAAGAGTATAACCACGAATTAATTTACACTCCTGGTAAATCAAATTCTGTGGCGGATGCTCTGTCAAGATTGCAGTGCTAAGTTAATCATAAAACGGATTCTCCGGTTGCCGATGACGGCTCAACAACTGAAACAGCTAGCGAAGGAGGCGATAATTCAATAGCCGCGACAGCAGGTGGTGAAATAGACGCAACAACTGAAACAGCAAGTGAAATGGGAACCATTCATAGTGCATCTCGAGACGCATCAGACCTAATTCCACACGTAGAAGTTCTATTGAATGTTTTCCGAAATCAGCTTATAATCCGTGAAGGGAATGGGACCATTATAACAGACAATCCACATCCAGGTTTTATTCGACATTATGTTGCTATGACGATGATAGACAAGGGCATATTAATCCAAACATTAAAGGAACGCCTCAGCCCTTCGCTCATCAATGGAATAAAAATTCCCGAAAATCGTATACAGCTACTTCAAGAAGTATACCTTGAACATTTTTCACTTTACAAAATCAGAATAACTCAGGTGGTTGAAGATGTTAACAGAGAAGATAGAATTTGCGAAATAGATAGTCGAAAATGAACACAAAAGAGCTCACCGAAATCCGCGGGAAAATAAGGAGCAGATCCTGGAAAAAAACTTTACCAGGATGACAAGTAGGATCAAGAGAATCACTGCCATATGTGAGGTTTGTCAACTCAATAAATATGACAGACATCCTCCAGTACCACCGCTTAAGGATACACCGGTTCCTGGCTATCCATCTGAAGTAGTTCAGATTGATATTTTTGAAATGCAGGGTCATAAATTCTTATCCTGCATAGATAAATTTTCCAAATTTGCGAAGCTGTTCCATATTAAAAATAAATCCTCCTTTACGCTGCGTGCTAAGCTTGAAAAAGCCCTGCACTATTTTACAACACCAAAAATGATAGTCACGGACAACGAGAGAGGCTTTTTGAGTTCATTAGTATCCAACTATATTAGAGGTCTGGGTATAGAACTTTACCAAGCCCCAATCCAAAGAAGCGAAGTGAATGGCCAGGTCGAAAAATTCCATTCAACACTTATAGAAATATATCGCTGTCTTCGTAGCGAAATCAGGGAGACTCGTCCGAAAGAACTGCTATACATCGCCGTTGATCGCTATAACAATACGGTACATTCAATAACGAAGATTAAGCCTAGCGACATATTCTTTAACCGGACTCAAAGGATAAACTACCAACAACTGAACGATTTCCGTGGAAGGGTTCACAAAGAAATTAGGGAACAGATTAGGATAAATCAAGAAACAAGAAACCGCCGACTAAATAATAAAAGGAAAAACGAAAGAAAATATAAGCAAGGTGAAGTGGTATACGTGAGGGACAGGCAAATTAAGGGCAAGCAAAAGGATCTCTATAAAAAAGAAAAAAATCAGGAAAGATAATAGGGTAACAATAGAGACTGACACTGGCAGGAAAATTCACAAGATACAACTAAAAAATACTGGCACTCAATAAAAAAAAAAAAAAAAAGTCTTTAGATCACAGCACTCAATCAAATTTAAATATTACTGTTAAACCAAATTATGCACAAGCACGAGAACAAAAAGTTTTTGCACTAAGAAAAAATAACTTGCAATGCAAGACTGCACACAAAATTGTGAAATAAAAAATATATTCTTAAATTAAAGGCACAAAATATTATAAAAACAAATCCTAGAACAAAGGCACTTTAAATGTAATTATAAAAAAAAGAACTAGAAAAAAGCATTAAGAACAAATAAAAAGTAAAACGGAGTATCAGAAATCAAAGGAATAAAAAATTATATTTAAATTTTTATAAGTTAAATAATAAAAATTAAATTTAAGAAAAAAAGAGGAAAAAAGGAAAAAACCTTATTCAATTTTAGTACCTATATTAAGAATAAAAGTATGCAAATAATTCACAGGTCTCGTAAATTTTTCTTTTTTTTTAAACTGGCTACTGGCCGAAAGTAGAATAAAATAAAAAAACCTTACACTGTAACGAATAAAACCTTCGAGACCTGTGAATGTGTGAAAGGATTATTCCTTAAATAGGAAACATATACGATATGATTTAACATTACTCGAAATTTACCAAAATTTTTTTTTTTTCTTTCTTTGTAAGATAGATTAATCTTAGTATCCGGGGTTTCCGGCTTTAACATCTATAGCTATGATTCTCCCTTGGTGACAATTGAACATGGGCGTGGCTGGATCATAAAGGGGCACTTCAGTTTAATTCACATGATTGACCTCGAGTACTTCAACACAGCCTTGATAAAATTAACCGAGTCAGCACGATATGAGGTGAAAAATGAAGCTATCAGATCAATACTACTTTTTCATCTTAACCAAACTGGGTTGCGCCTAGAAGAATTACAGACAAGCAAAACAAGAAGGACGCGATCTATTGATTGGATAGGTTCTGCCTGGAAGTGGATAGCTGGTTTGCCAGACGCTGTAGACTGGGACATCTTAAGAAGCCAAAATGAAATAATAACTAACAACAACCAACAATATCTTGTAAACGAAAGAATCTTTAACATAACTCGTGAAGAAATTGGAAAGACAAATGAAATGATGGCTCACATCAATAACATTAGCAAGAATATTAGCGAAGAAAACCTAGAGCTGCTGGATATTAGCAGGGTACTAATACTGAAGGAACAAGTATCGGTATAAGTAAGTAGTGCGGGCCTGTCAAATGGCGAAAACTGGTACCGTTAACACAAATCTTCTGGATCGAGAAGAGATTAATCGATTAATTGTGGAGGAAGACTCTTTACCATATCAAAACGTTATTGAAGCTGTTGAATATGGGTCGGCGTCAGTTTACTCTAATGGAACAATGCTCTTATAAGTGCTGTCAATGCCTAAAGTAAAACCGGAAAGTTACCGCCTGATAATAACGAGAGCAGCTATATTAAATAAGCAACATGTTGAGTTAATCTACGGAAAAGTCTTAATGAATCAGCAGGAAATCTTTGGCTTAAAAGAAGATTGCCCATCCATCTGCTCTGCAAAATCGTTGAGCAAACTACCTGAAGGCGGATGCTTGGCTAAGTAACTGAGAGGTGGTGATGCCAAATGCCATTTCGAGCCGGACAACACCAGGGTTATCGAGCTGATTGACGAGACTACACTTTTCTTGACGAATTTCAAGGGGAAAGTCCAAAGCGATCGAGATTCCAGGAACCTCAACGGAACATTTGTTATATTGTTTAATAACGAGACTATCACTGTTGGAAACCAGTCATTTACCAGTAGATCGGCGAGCATGTTACAGGTCTTACCACCAACACTAGTGAACCTGACAAACAATGGTCTCCGACTTAACTGAGACTACATCCACGGGCTCAGCGTAGCGAATCTTCACCATCTCGAGAAGCTTGGCTTAAGGTTTCACACTTCACTATTCGTCGACGAAATCGTCCTGTCAATCCTTGCGGCTATCTGCTATGTTATTTGGAGGAAATTAACTACGACTATAAATTTTAACAGCCTCGGTCAAACCACAAACCCAGATCAGGCGGTCACCCACTCGAAAGATTTACAATTAAATCTGCGGGACGCAGATCTTTAGAGGGGGGGCAGTTAACACGCGCCAGCCAACCTAATTTGTGGTATCAGCGATATTAGCCAGCCACGCGCATGCAGATGTAAGACGATCCTCGCAGTCACGGTCACCTCAACGTGGGAACGTCGCTGGAGCAATGTCGCCATGGGAAGTGCAAGTCAGCACATTAGGGTTAAGCTAGCGTATAGAATAATTATCTTTATGACTAAAATTTATTAATTGGATTCATTCTAATTCAGACCACCACCTGGAATGGTAAAATAAATATTGTAAACCTAAATCTTGTCTTTTAATTAAATTTCAGAAACGGACAAGGAGCCAGTGGCCGGCTCCCAACTTTGATTTTTTCGAGTGTGCTGAGGCGCACTCATTAACTTATATGTTGCTTCTTTTAACTGGTCTAAGATGGCGTTAATCTGCGGGAGGGGATACGCATCTGGTTCGGTGGCACTATTGAGCTGGCGGTAGTCAAGGCACATTCTCCAGGTTCCTTGTTTTTTTCTCACTAGTACGATGGGTGAGCTGTAAGGGCTGCAAGAGGGCTCTATTCGGTCAGCAGCAAGGAGTTCGACGACTTCCTGATTGATGATGGATTGCATTGCTGGGTTTCGTGGGTAATACCTTTGTTTAATGGGCTCCTGGTGTTTGAGCCGGATATGATGAGCGCCGATGTTGCATGGTCCATGAATCTGTTCAAACTTTGGGAGTTTTTCTGTTAGCATATTCTCGAGTTGCTGGTTTTGCTCTGTGGTTAAAAACTCACGACTTTGCAACATATTCAAATGATAGATGGCAGAGCCAGTGCTTCTAGGTGGGGCTAAGTTGATACCATCGAGGGTTAATGTAATTTTCCTATGCGTCAAAAAATATATTCCTAGTATGAGGGGTTCAGCGAAATCGGCCATGTATGAGGCAATGAGTCGAGTGGTTTGATTGTTGCACTGGATCTTGACCGAAAAAGCTTCTCCGCAAGTGACGCTCGACCCGTTGGCTAATTGGACACTTCGTTACAAGCGTCGTGGTCTTATTCCCTGCTGGATGAGATGCTCGTATATGGACTTATTTAAGTAAGTGGATGATGCGCCCGTATCGATCAAGGCATTTGTTTGTAACCCCGAGATGTTGACTTCTATGTAGTACCGATTTGCTGGGTTGGGTGGGGGTGCTGTACTGATCGCAAGCCTATTTCCACAATTGCAAGACCGGGAGAACACTCCTTCCTGGCCGCATCGCGAGCAGAATAGTAGACGCTGGTTATGACATTGTTGTCGGCGGTGGCCCGGTTGCTTACATCTCCAGCAGTGGGTGCTTCTCTGGTATGTGCTGGGGATTTTCATATAATAATTTGACTGCTGACGGCTTCACTTGTTTTCGTCTCTTTTTAGCAGCTCAAACTCGTCAGTTAGCTCCATTAGGTCGTCGACCGAGGTGAAATCGCTTCGGCGGACGTACAGCTTGTCCTCCACCCGTCCATCGTAAATACGGTCGGTATGGTAGAGTTGCCTTAACGTGGGATGTTGCCGGATTAACGTTTGTAGGGTGAGGATGTACTATCGTGCGTTTTCACTAGGTCGTTGCTTTCGGTGGTAAATCGTTTCCTCGAGATGGATTAAATGTTGTTTAGGCAGAAAAAATTTTTTATTTCCAATTAAAAGTTTTCCCAACAATTGAGGTGGTCCTTCTTCACTCGATACCATTGCAGTGCTTTATCCCGCAGTACCGTGGGTACTGCTGACAACAGGGTGTCGGGTGGCATTCAGCTCTTCAAATCGCTCAATAAACTCCAGCAGGTTATTCCCCCCGTCGAAGTGTAGATCCCAGCGCTGGACCATGCGATCGGCGTTAAAGTCAGTCCAGTAGTAAGGAAAAGGATCTTGTCGAGGGCCGGGAGGAACATGCAAGAGGATTCCTTCATTTCTGGTGACGGGTATTTTTTCGTCATCCCTGATGACTTCCTCCTCCAGCTCCTTTAAAATGTTTTCAGTAGATTTCCGGTTCCGTTTGGTTTTGATGACGTCGCTTAGCTGTCGACGTAGCTGATGAACGCTACAACCGTCGGTCTTCAGCCCAATTTTCTGACATTCACTGACTAACCGTTCCTTCTTTAGTAAATATACCCAGCCAACTGAGTCTGTAGTTAGTTGTTGCGCTTCCATGCTTATTGCTTCTGTTGCTGCGTTAGATGGTTGTTTGGTATTGTCCTGCGTGGAGCCTGCTTCAACGTCGTTGGTGGTGGTTGCTGTTTTTCCACAGTCGTCGTTAAAGTTAGGTCCCTGCTCGGGTGCCATTTGTGACATGGTTTTCTCGAAGGCTGAGGTAAAACCGCCCCAGGATCCTGTGAAAGATCCACTAACTTTCACAAATAATTTCGAAATAAAAACACGCAGGTTTTTCAATAATTCAAATATTCCTTTTATTGAACAATTTACCAACTTAGTATCTTAAATAAGCAGCCTCAGATAGGAGTTGGCGTGGGTATTGGTGGGTTACGGTCTCAGTCTTTCGGTATTCGGTTGGTAAGCGCTTCAGTAGCCAGTAGGTGCCTCGGTAATCGGTTGGTAAGTACTTGGGTAATCAGTGGTTACCTTGGTAATCGGTTGGTGAGCTTTCTGGCGCTGGTTAATGTCTCAATAAGTATTTGAATACTCGGTCACGGCTTGGAAATCGCTTAAGTAACCAGTAAGTGCCTAGGTTTTCGGATGGTAAGCACTTGGGTAATCAGTGATTACTTCGGTAATCGGTTGGTCAGCTCTCTCTGGCACTGGTTAGTGTGTTGGAACACTCGGTAACAGCTCGGTAATCGCTTCGGTAGCCAGTGAGTGCCTCGGTAATCGGTTGGTAAGTGCTTCGGTAATCGGTAATGGCTAAGAAAGGAATGCTGCGCTAAAATCTAACAAAGGAACGCTGCCTTCACCAATTTCGTGTTCTCCATTTACGTGACTCGTAAAGAAAACCTTTTGCGAGCTATATTCTTTTTCCCTATGCGTATGAAAATAGTTCTTACTGGCTATGGATACATTGATTTTGTTGTTGCCGTTATGTCGAGTTTATTTTGGTACTGTTGTTTGTTTGTCATTTATTTTGTGTATGTCGTGTTGTTAGTAGCCCACTGGTTTGGATAGTTACTGTGGTTGTTGTTATTTTGTGTGTGTCGTGTTGTTGGTAGCCCACTGATTAGGCTAGTTGCTGTGGTTGTTGTTATTTTGTGTATGTCGTGTTGTTGGTAGCCTACTTGTTTGGTTGGTTGCTATGGTTGTTGCTATTTTGAGTATGTTGTGTTGTTGGTAGCCTACTGGCTTGGCTAGTTGTTGTAGTTGTTGTTATTTTGTGTATGCTGTGTTGTGTGTAGCCTATCTGTGGTTGATTGTATAAAGTATATTATTATTATTATCTTTAATTATTACTATAATTTTATGATATACTTAGATGTAATATGAAATATAACTTAATATATAATATGATATAGTCGATATAATATGAATTGTAAATATTGTTAAATATTAATTTGTAACGCCATGTTACAAGTTTTTGCATTCGACGGAAGAAGAGACATAACCCTTACCCTGGAGAAAACGGATGATGAAACGCGCCATCCGCGAATAATAGACGAATCCCATTAAACCATTCTAAAGCTTTTTTTTTTGAAAAGCATTCAAAATTCTTGTGCGCTGCCCCAATTCGTGGTAATTCGACAGCACCATCCACTTTCGAAATTGTTTTGAACTTTTTCAGTACAAAGGATCACAATATATCGGACTTAATTGGGTTTGTTCTGATAGCAAAGTGAAAAACACTGGCATCAACAATGGAATTATACGCTGTTTGGAGGTTGATCTGGATAGACTGTAACATTGGTTTATTTGCATGCTACATTTTAATGAATTGCCATTTCGCCATTTATTT
This sequence comes from Coremacera marginata, assembly GCA_914767935.1. NCBI lineage: Eukaryota > Metazoa > Arthropoda > Insecta > Diptera > Sciomyzidae > Coremacera > Coremacera marginata. The sequence goes on along the minus strand of OU612045.1, from coordinate 127,025,652 downwards.
GCAAAAATTGATTCTTTGTGTACAACTTGACCAGCTACAACAACCGGCAAGATATCCAAAGCAATAGAATACGTTATTGTGTCTACACAAAATAGGGCATTAAACGTTTTTGAATTGTTTCTCATTTACTAACTTAAATACTTTTTTTATTTCTATTTATTTCTTTAAGTTGCACATTTTAAAGCGATTCCATTTGTTGAGGGAAGTATGCCACCAAATATCGGAATTACTGTCGTAAGTACCGATCAAAAATATTTGATATAATAACTGCAGTAGCGACAGGCATTTGTTCGACGAATTTAGCTAATAAAAAACCGGGACACATCCATCCCGTTTTCCCATCCGTCCATTTTGCGCTATTTCGTGTCACATGCACAACCAACGCAAGACTTACAGGAATTGGTAACATGCATTATTCGGGTGTATGTTCCAATGTATATCAACATTAAACATCAGTAATCCGTCACGCGGGGCAGCGTCCACTATTTTAATTTCTTAAGAAATTCAAGATATTTGCCTTCCAATTATCGGAAAATTGTTGACAATGTTTGTAAAAACAATTCCTACTTTGCGCAACCAGAAAATTTGTTGCTGGCTATGATTTCTGATGACGGTCGTAATATGCGATCTATGGGCTATACAAAAATTTTGCAAGCACGTGAGAAGTCCGAAGAAGAATTCGGACAAATTCGCACTATCGTCTTCTAAACATCAGATTCAATTGCGAAAACTACTACAGCATGATTGATTGGAATTTGTGCTATATCGAACCACCAAACACCCGTAGAATGTCATACGAAAGCATCGAAAAACTTGCAAAGATTGGTGATGCCATCTTGGACAACGAAATAATTGAAACACCTTGTCATATTCAAGACACGGAAAGACATGTAAAACTCGTCACAGAATCATCAACCGTGGCGGCTTCGGAAGCACGTCCAGAAGGAATTATGTTTTCAACTCTGGAGTCACGATCGAAGCGTCCCAAATTTGACACAAAAAAGATTTTTGTTAAATTGAATTTAAAAAGTATATCCTAATACGACAGCTACTTTTTTAAATTAATTCATTTTGAAATAAACAATATAAATGTTTACACACGACTTTTCGTACATTTATCAAGGCAATCAGTTTTAGGTATAGTTACATAATCAACTTCTAGTGTTTAAGATAAGCTAAGGTAGCTTCAGTGCAAAAGTTGTCAAGAAATCGGAAAACCAAAAAACTGCCTTGCTTGAAACCTCTAAAAATTTGCTTCCATATTTTTTTTTTTTTTTTTGCAAAAGCAAACAATAATTTATGCGGCTTTGAACATAGACAGATCAGGTACTTGTGAAATTTTATAACAGGCAGATCAAGAACTTAAAAGAAAAATGTTCTACCTGCCACCACTGTACGTGTTTCATCTCTTGGAAAATTTGCATGCATAAGTTATTTTAAGTGGTTAATTGAGATCTATGGGGGTTTTTGTAAAAAAGTGTACCTTAAGATGGGCTCCAGTACAAAAGTAGTCAAAAATATTGCAAATAATGGTTTTATAATTTTTATGCTGACACCACTGTACGTGTTTCAGCTCTTGAAAAATTTGCATGCGTTAGTTATTGTAGAGTTTAACCAGATTAAATAAAAACACCGAACCGTTTGAATGCTTACAAGAAACTGAACTCAAGCTTTATTTAGTTAAGAAAGATAAGATTAGTAAATAAATTGTTCTGTTATATCTATCATCATGTTTATGTTTACAGTAGAACAAGTAACTTAAAAGTAAAGACAAATATTCTCAACACTCCCACTTTTGTTTTACTTTTAGTTTTTAGTTTTTTTTTTTTTATAGTTACATAGGAATAATTGAAAATAACTTCAAACTTTAATTCAGAAAATCTTTAAGTTTTTCAATAACAATTTTAAGCACAATATTTTATAATGCTATTTTGAATTAATTATAATTAAAAATATTCATCAAATTTCTGAAAAACACACATTTTTCTTTTGCCAAAGGCTTAGTAAAAATATCTGCAACTTGTTGATTCGAGGAAACAAAATTAATATTAAACAATTTTTCGTCATATTTTTCTCTTATAAAATGATACTTAACATCAATATGTTTAGTTCGCTTATGAAACTCAGGAATTAAACGTATTGCTCCTTGAGTATCCATATTTAAATTTATCTGCAACTGTTGAGTTGATAACAGATCTTGGAGTAATTATCGAATCCATATAAGTTATTTTACTGCATGACAACCAGCCACAAACTCAGACTCAGTAGTTGATAAAGCAACGCACTTCTGCCTTTGCGATGACCACGCAATACATGACGACCCCAACATTGCTACAAAACCACTGGTCGACTTTCTCGTAGCTACATCACCGGCATAATCAGCGTCACTAAAAAGATTCAAAACAAAAATATCTTTATTCGGAAAAGTGAGGCCATACTCTTTAGTGCCATGCAGGTATTTAAAAATCCTTTTGACCGCATTTACGTTAGCTGGTGGCTCCAAATATCTGCTCACAAAGCTAACTGCAAACGAGATGTCGGGTCTTGTTGCCAACATTAGATACATCAAACTCCCGACAGCTTGTCTATAAGGATAATTTGTAATCGAAGAGTCGCCAGCCACTGTTAATCCATTAATAGATGTGTCGCAAGGTGTACTCATAGGAACTGAATCATGCCTGTTGAAAGTTTGTATCAGCCTCTTAACGTACCCCATTTGATTGATATGCAGGCCACCATTTTTCATGCGCCTTATTTCTAAGCCCAGGAAATGTTTGGCTTCGAATACCTTGACTTCGAAACTCTGCTTCAAAAAAGAAAGAAATCGATCGATGTCACTTTCATTGGCTGCAGCAATTAAACCATCATCTATGTATATTGCTAACATCATTTTATTGCTGCTTTCATCGTTAACAAATATGCAATTATCAGCCTTGGTGGATTCTAGGTTGAATTTCTTCAAAAGCTTCGTAAAGGTTTGTGATGCTGTGATGCAGCTATTGCAAGAATAGCTCTAATAGACGTAAACTTTGCTACAGGACTAAAAGTTTCGACGTAGTCAATTCCGTATTCCTGCGTGAACCCACGAGCTACTAGCCTCGCCTTAAATCGTTCGCCTTCATTTTCAGTCGAACCTTTAATTGCATACACCCACCTTGTACTGATAACTTTACATTCTTGTGGTGGCTCAACCAAAACCCACGTCTCGTTCTAATTTAATGAACTGATCTCCTCATCCATGGCCTTTTTCCATTTTTTAGCTTGCTTGCAATCTTTAGCCTCTCTCAGACACGTTGGAACTCCACAATTAGCTAGAAAAGCATGTCCATCTGCTAAAGCCAAATTTATAGACTGCAATCGTCGATTAACACTGCTCTCATTTTTCAGCAACCAGCTATCGTGCTCTTCAACCACAGCAATTGATGCATCTTTTTTATTATTTTTGCTTCGAAGTCTGCCACTCACAAAACTTTATTCTTTTGTAGATACTTCAGCATCAACCTCAGCTTCAGTGCTCTCGTTGTTCTCAAATAACTCATTATCCTGATTTCCAGTTATTCCATCATTCTGATTATCTACTAATTGCTTAGATATAACTTTGTCAGCATGTGTGTCCGTCTGTTCATCTGTAGCCAAAGGAAACAAAATACCTGAGTTTGCTATGGTATTCTTCTTAATTTCAGTATCCTTTTTAAAAACAACATCACGAGAAATTTCTACTTTATTCGTAGTCGGTAAATAAACACGCAGGCCTTTAACATCCACACCATATCCAACAAAAACTCCTTTTTGTGATTTTTGATCCCATTTAAGGCGTTTTTGTTTGGGCACATGAATATAAACTTCACTTCCAAAAACTTGCAAATTTTCTATATTCGCATTTTTGCCATGCCATAACTCAAAAGGTGTCATGCCTCTCTTAGAACTAGTTCCTGTTCGATTCAACACGTAGACAGCAGTATTAACGGCTTCCGTCCAAAACTTTTTGTCAAGATTCTTAGCATGTAACATTGACCTTGCTGCCTCGACAATCGTGCGCATCTACCTCTCAGCACAACCATTTTGCTCTGGATTATATGGTACTGTTTTTTTATGGATCACGGCATTCTTTTGGAAAAGCACCTCCACACCTTTATTCATAACCTCAAGCCCATTATCTGTACGAATAACTTTCAACTTTCGGCCAGTTTCCATAAATACCTCATCAATAAATTTCTCTAGAAATCCGCAAACTTCACTTTTTTCCTTCATGAAATAAATTTTTTTAAAATGAGAGAAATCATCTTTTAATAAAAGAAAATAAATTGCTCCACCAATAAATTTCTTCTCCATAGGGCCGCATACATCGGCGTGCACGAGATCAGCTGCATACGAGGATTTGCTGTCACTACTTGGAAAAGAAGCTCGATGATGTTTGCCTAAGAGACATGCATCACAAAAGACTTCGGCTTCATCAATAAACGAAATACCATTTTTGATTAAAAAACTTCTACATTGAGTAATGTTTTGATGTGCAAGTCGTTTATGCCATTCACTAATATGTAGCGCAATTGCAGCTGTAGAATAATCAAAATTTAAAACTGTTGTGATGGTATATCAACTTGAATTATTAATTTAAACAGTTTTTCTAATCTTACTCCCAATAAAACTGTAGCACCGTTTTTCATAAATTCACAGCGCTGAGAATCTGATTTCATTTGTAAACCCTTATCAAGTGCACTACTTTGTGAGAACAAATTAAGCCGCAGCTCTGGTACAAAAAGCACATTTGCCTAATGATTCTCTGCCCATCTTTTGTTGTTGTAAGAGAATATATTTATTGCGCCACGACCATATGCTTTGATTGTTCTACCGTCACCAAGTCGAATATCCAAGGGCACTTTGAACTGCTCATATGTGACAAACCAGTTTTTATTTTTTGTCATATGGTCGCTTGCTCCCGAATCCACGAACCATTCGTCTCCCACATTTATGCTCTCTGCAGCCTCCGCTTCGCATATAAGAGCATTACCTTTTGTGTGATCATCATTTCTTTTTCCTCTCCTTGTACATTCTCTTTTCCAGTGACCTGGATTTTTACATAAAAACCACTTTCCAGGTTTGTTGTTTTTGTATGATTGAGTTGACTTTTGCTTCGCAAAAAGCGCGTTACCTGACTTTGAATGCCCTTCAGATGTAATCATTCGTGCTTCTTCCATCACGAGTCTAGCTGTTAAGTTTTCAATAGTTTGCTGCTGAAGTGAGGTGGACTCCCAAGCACTATAAAAATGCGCAAAACTTGGGGGAAGAGTCATTAAAATTTTCGTTATGACTATAGAATTTGAGATCTCTTCTCCTGCATGCCTTAATTGTGTGACTAATGACTCCAACTTAGATATATGGATCGCAATTCCGTCTAAGGGATCCCTTTCAAAGCTGTAAAACTGCTGTTGTAATCTATGCACATTAGCCGAAGATTTAAATTCGTATACAGTTTCCAGTTTTTTCCACATAACCCTCGCATTTTTGCAATTTAAAATGTGTAAAAGTGATTGTTGCCCTAGAGTCATAACTATTATTTTTTGTGCCTTACTATCACCTTTAATCCAGCTTGAATCAAAAATTGCAGAATTCTCAGAACCAGTACCCGACTCTGCAGCATCTCCATCGCCATTAGCCTTAACGATACCACCTTGGGCACCAGCCCTTGCACCACCAACTCCAGCCACACCACCTCCAGCAGTACTCACTCCAGCAGTACTCACTCCAGCAGCAGCAGTAGCATAGTCATTCGTTATATATTTTAGTAGATCACTAGCATTCAAAAGTACTCTGATTTGGAAACGCCACATGTTCCACTGATCAGGTCTTTCCAATTTTTCAATTTTTGATACTGTACGAATGCAAACCGAAATTTTTGCGAACAAATAAAAACTCTTATTTTTTTAAATAATTTGAAGTGAATTCCTTTTTATTTTTTCTTGTTCAAAATTTTTTATTTAATTGAAAAATATTCCCGTTTCTTAATTTAGTTCGTGTCTGGGCTCATAACCTGTAGAGTTTAACCAGATTAAATAAAAACACCGAACCGTTTGAATGCTTACAAGAAACTGAACTCAAGCTTTATTTAGTTAAGAAAGATAAGATTAGTAAATAAATTGTACTGTTATATCTATCATCATGTTTATGTTTACAGTAGAACAAGTAACTTAAAAGTAAAGAAAAATATTCTCAACAATTATTTTAAGTGTTTAATTGAGATCTATGTTATCGAAAAAAGTTATCGAAAATATGGTAAATAATGGTTTTTTTATTTCTATGCTGACACTTCTTAACGTAATTCGATCTCGTATATTTCTATTTTTACATTCTTAGGATCTACAGGGTTAATATTTCACGACATTGGCTTACGTTATTGTTTCTAGCAGAAAAACAAACTTACATAAAACTTATTTTGATAGCTTATTATAAAGGCAATAAAATCACCTATCTAGCGGCATATCAACAAACCCCACCAACTTAAACGTTACCGAGCTGTGCTCGTGTGAAGATGAAATCAATCGATTGAAACTACCAAATTTCAATTTTGAGTGCAAATTTCTCAGAATTTCGCGTAACAAATGAAATTTTTTTTAGGACCAGTTTTCTAATTTATTCTATTGTCTTTTCAATGACACCAAAAACATAAACATATCTTAAGAAATAAAAAAGTTGGTTGTACTAAAAAAATTATACTCATAAGAAAACAATGATATTATCTACTGCATAACTAATTGTAATGCCATTATTTGTCATTGTTTTCTAATAAGTATACTTTTTTAGTACTTATTTTTTTTTTAAAGATATGGTTATGTTTTTGGTGTCATTGAAAAGAAAATTAAATAAGTTAGAAAATTGATCTAAAAAATAAATTTCATTTATTACGCAAAATTCTGAGAAATTTGCACTCAAAGTTTAAATTTGGTAGTTTAAACCGATTGATTTCATCTTCACACGATCGCAGCTCGGTAACGGTTAAGTTGGTGCGGTTTGTTGATATACCGGAAAGGTGATGTCATTGCCCTTAAAATGAGCTATCAAAATAAGTTTTATGTAAGTTAGTTTTTCTGCTAGAAACAATAACGTAAACCAAAGCCGTGAAATATTAATTAACCCTGTAGATCCTAAGAATGTGGAAAAAGACCCCCTCCTCCCCCCTCGGATACGATTTTTTGCTCAGCTCAACATAACCTTTCAGCTCCGTAAATAGTTGCACTCAATTGCGGGCCACCCTGTATATACAGTACCTTTCTTACCGAGCTGTGCTCGTATGAAAAGGAAATCAATCGGTTGAAATTACCAAATTTCAAATTTAAATGCAAATTTCTCAGAATTTCGCTTAATGAATGAAATTTTTTTCAGGATCAATTTTGTAATTTATTCAAGTTTCTTCTCAATAACACCAAAAATATAAACATATCTCAAAAAATAAAAAAGTTGGCTATATTTAAAAAATTATACTTTTTAGAAAACAATGATATTATCTACAGCATAACTAATTGTAATGTCATTACACAGTACAACATTTTTCTGCTCATTGATTTGGGACTCAATTCTGAGAACTGCACGTGAAGGAAGCCCCAAAAAGATTAAGGTCTGCATCATTTGTTTTGCCAAGTTACATGCCATAATAATTTAATATCGATTTCAAATTAGTAAGTATCGTATAGGGGAATTTGTCACGTTTTAGGCTCTTTTGTTTGGCATAACTCGAGAACCACTAGTCCCATTTAGCTAAAACAAATTTAAAAATTAAGAATTACAATTCCTTTAATCTGTTTATATCACGTTTCCCTACATAAGCAACAGTTTCGCAGTTATAAATAAATGAATGAAGAAAAAAAAATATATTTTGTCTGAAAATTAAAATTTTTTTTTTTAATTCATAAAAAATCCAAAACGGAAAAAAGTGTCAAGTCCTATTACTTTCATGTAAAGTTACATAACCTATGAACAAAATGAGACATAGATCATGAAAATCGATGTACGCGTTTCGATTTTATTCACAATTAAGTAAAGGTATGCCACAAACATCGTCAAGACGGGAGCAGGTTCTGGCGAAAAAATTGACTACTGCCAACAATACTCTACAACTCGCAGGTGCCATAGTCGCAGAAGACTCGGACCACGAAAGCGTCAGCTCTGTCAACTCAGTTGACGAAGACAAGCTTCTTCTCTCCCCCGACAAGCCAGCGGGTTCCAGCTCCTCTCGCAAGGAAGGGTCCAAGGCTAAGTCGAAGGAGGGATTGAAAGCCAAAGCGAGGAATAAAGCGGCTCTAAAGATCTGCAGCCGGCTTTCGGGAAAGAGCGATCTATCTTCCGCAGAGAAGAAGAGGCTCACCTGGGCTGAGGCAAAGGTGAAAGAGGGCCGTAAGCACTTCGCCAACATATGCACCTACGGCACTGTGCACCTACGACATCGCAATATGCGAATAAAATAGAGGAGCACGCAGCTCAAAAGCGCCAACGATCAACATAAAGCGCAAAGGTCGGAGCTCCAGCGAGCAAAAGAACAGAGGCAGCGGCCAATCGCGTGTGCGCATCCACAGCCCGGAAATGAGACGAAAGCTAAGGCAAGTGACGTGACCAAACGACATCTGATCGTGGCACTGATCGACCGAAGCGATCTTCAGGGCAAAATGACTCTCGAGCAATGGAAGTCCGTAGAGATGAATCTTCTCGAGGCGATATTCTCAAGGATGGAGAAACGGCACAGCGCCTTACGGCGGCAAATAAGATGCAAAAACAAAGGTTTGGGCATTGTACTATCAGCAAGGATCTAACCAGTAGCACGGACTACATGATACCTTGCACAGTAATAGACTCAAGAATATCAATACACCTAGGACCAAATGACTGGTGCCACGGTATAGAACAAGCACAGCGGGCGGTCAAAATCTCGAGAATAGGGCCACACAAGCAGTGAGTCGTAGATGGAGAGATACGACAACACGCAGAATCACAAAAATTATGTAGGATGCACGATGCAATAAGCAGACTATGTTCATCCTAGCACGACCGCGCAGAGAATCCAGGACACTGGTTGGTGTCAACATGCAGAATCACAAAAATCATGTATGATACACGATGCAATAAACAGACTATGTTCATCCTAGCACGACCGCGCAGAGAATCCAGGACACTGGTTGGTGTCCTCACGGGTCATTGCATGGCGGCAGCTCACGCGAAGAAGATGGGCATCACAACGGATGGCAACTGTAGGAAGTGCAAGGAACCAGGCACGGCTGAAACCCTGGAACACCTACTATGCACATTCCCCACTCTACTTAGATTGAGACTCAAAAACTTAGGCTCACCGACGTTTCCGTCACTACAACATGTGGCCAAAATCTCTCTAGAAATTATCCTTAGATTTGTGAATTCAGTACAAATCTTCACCGATTTTAACTAACTCCCTACAGGTTCCTTACACTCGGTACCACTAAGGATCAGAATTGGCCTATGTGAGCCTCCGCCAGGAGGCTGCCGGATTAACCTAAAGGAATGAATTACAAAAATTTGCTCGAGATATGTACAAAATTCTTTAGAAAAAAACGTTGATGACTTTTTTATGATTCTCAGTATTAAAAAAGAAATAAGTAATAAACAAAAGGTTTTTTCATTTTTATGATTTGTAATGTCATTATTTATCATTATTTTCTAATAAGTATAACTTATTTAGTACAGCTAACTTTTTTATTTTTAAAGATATGTTTATGTTTTTGGTATCATTGAAACGAAAATTGAATAAATTACAAAATTGATTACAAAGAAAAATTTCATTTATTACGCGAAATTCTGAGAAATTTGCACTCATAGTTGAAATTTGGTAGTTTTAACCGATTGATTTCATCGTCACACAAGCACAGCTAATGAGTTATCAAAATAAGTTTTCTGTAAGTTAGTTTTTCTGCGAGAAATAATAAAGTAACCATCAATGGTACTTTTGAGAACGTCATATAAATTACCAAAATATTTTAACGGAATTCTTTATCTCCCAATTAAATAAAATACATTAAAAAAGTGAAAGGCATTTCAAAAGATGTTGCTGAAGTCGTCCCAACATTTTTTTCCGACCAAATCTTACAGTTCTTCAACTGGGACGGAAGGTGCTCAAAATTCTTTGGAAAAAACATTGATGACTTTTTTTATAATTTGTAACATACAACGGTTTAAAATTTCAAAGTCAATTCAGAGTAAAGTTTGAATCCGATGAATGGAAGCGGATGCACGCATTATATCCGGCTAGGGATCGTCGGCTTGTGGGGTGGAGTCTTGCACAGGGATGATATTGGCTTAGTAGTAAAAGGGTCAAAATTCATACAAAAATAGGGCCTTTTTGACATGAATGGGGCCTATAGTGGTAAAAAAGTAATGATTAACACGTTTATATTTTATGAAAATTTTCAAAAAAATTTAAGATTTTCTATTTAGATATTTTGCCATACTCACAAAAATAATAGCACACGATTTAATAATCTTAACAATGTCATGTTTTTCACATTTTGATTAAAAATGTTTTTGCAATGTTAAAAATTCATTTCGATTTAACAGTTTCAGGATTTAAAAAAAGTCTAACCTTTCCTGTGTTTTCTTTCGCTTTCGCTGTTTAAGCCGTGGCAGGGAAGATTTTGGACTATCACAAAAATAGCAAAAATTTTTGAATCAATGATGTAGGGTGAAATAAACATGATAGCGGAAGAAAATCCGCTCCTACCAATGAATTTAACAAAGAATAAATCCATAAATGTTAGACAATTTTGAAATGTAGAGCCTTCTAACAACAAAATTAAGTTAAGGGAGGTTTTAGGCAAAAGCAGTTAAAATTAAGGCATATTTTAGATGTTTTCTAAAAAGTGTAATATATACAAAAAAATCCATTTACATGTTAATTTAACATACTTAGTTTAAGTAAAGAAAATGTTTTTGTTTTTTTTTGTTTGTTTACATATATTTTTTATATATAAAAATGGCGCTGAAATTTGTGTCCTTCAAAAAAAGGTGAAAATCGGCCTACATCCTAGCGCGACTACAGATTGTCTGGCAAAAAACAATTGCTTTTGAAAATATTCCCCTGAATGCAGATCTTTTACCAAAATAGAATGAAAATATGGAAAATTAAGAAAATTATGAATAGTAGAAAAAAAAAATCTAAAAATTTACATAATTTTTGACCGTTGCGTTTAAAAACTAGACAAATTTTCCAAAAACCGTGATTTTGGTGAAAGATGTGTAGAATAACATTACAAATAGATTAAAAAAAAAATTAAAATAGGTCGATTAGTTTGTTTGCGGTAAACTAATAATATTCGTTGATAAAGTAGAAAAGTGCAATGCCGCGAAAGACCTTAAATTTGCGGTGAGCAAATTATCTGGAGACGATCTAAAAAAAAAATGTTTCTGTTTATTTAAGAGTTCTAGTGCGTTTAATCGTTGATTTTTGAAAAATATTGATTTTTGACAATATAGCGGGCGTAAGAAAAAAATTTTCTTTTTTTGTGGACAAAATTGAGGTCGAAAAAAAACTGAACAATTAAACCCGAAAACTCTTTATTTACCATACCGAAAATTAGTAAACTTTCAGATGCACGAGTCTGCAGATAACTTGCTCACTGCAAATTTTAAGGTCTTTCGCGGTATTGCTCTATTCTACCTTATTGACGAATATTTTTGGACCAAAATTTCAGGGATAAATCTTCAATAGTTTATTTTAATAATGTAAAAAAATGTTGGTCTAAAATAAAATAAAATCTTAAAAAACAAATTATTTAAATAGGAGTCTTTTTTTCTTCGAAAAACTTCCGGAGGACTTTAAATAAAACAAAATTGAGGAAAATTGTCTATGGTTTTTGTTTTCCAAAGATATAATGTCAAAATGAGTATCTGATATTAAAAAATTCAATAGAACTTATTTTACTGGGTCGATTTAAAAGCATTTAAAAAAAAAATTAAAATTTGTACATCAATGGCATTCTATTTAAATAATATTTTTTAATACAATTCTTAATAGGGACTAAAATGAATCGAAAGGGCTTTGGGGCCTATGAAATCAAAATAGAGCCCAAAAAAGCCCTAAAAGCCCCCAAATATCATGCCTGGTCTTGCACCCAATCACCGAATGCTTCACGTTGCTACTATATTATTTTAAAAATAAAAAAAATTGCGTGCATAGTTAACCAGCTCTGTGTTAATCAACAGATAGAGAGCGAGAAAACTTAACAGAAGGAAGTAAATTACATATAGACATAGTGAACCGGAAGTAGCTAGCACTGGCTGACACACAAAACACAAGCGTAGGAAGTTTTATGTTGCACGATGGTGGTAATGCAACCGTTGCCCTCCTAAACCATGATCCTAATGATCAGCTTCCAAGCCAGATTGAAATTCAATCTAATGTTCCTTTTAGGATCCCTACTTTTCTCAACAACCAATCACCTTTTTGCTAGAAATCAAAGAAAATTATTTAAATATTCATGGTATTAAATTTTTATTACATATAAAAAAATCATATTTTATCATAATTTAATTTAAGAGTTAATCAATTCATAAAAAAAATAAAGTAATTGGTTCGAATACCAATGAACAATATTGTAAACATTCGAAATTTCATAGTTAGGTAAATGCTTTTTTTTTTTTTTTACAAGAGATTAAAATATTAAAAATATTATAGAAAAACGAATTTCATCTTTTAGTACATTCTCCAATAAACATAATCTCAGACGTAGAACAAGCAGAATATAAGAAAAACATTTTTATTAATTATAATATTTTTACCAAAACGAATTCTAGACAAAAAAAATGTTTAACACGAAAGTCAATGAACTCTGCGACACTCAACAGCTGTTTGCAATTTTGTTTTATGTATTGTATTAGGCAAGATTATGAAAAAGAAAAGAGAAAAGAGAAAAAAAAGAGAAAAAGAAAAAATAATGTTTGCTATGCTAGTAAGATTTCAAACTAAGTTAGGTAAAAGTTGTTTATATGAACATTTTATAAGAAGATGTAATTGTAATTCAGGTATGAGGCAAAAGTATGTTTGTTTGTTTTTTTTTTCCTCAATTCCTTGTTATTCAATAAAAATTACAGGTTTTTTTTTAAATTTAGTCATTTAGATGTGCATGTTAGACTCGATGTGAGAGCTCGAAAAAAATTGGCACAAAAAAAATATAAACTTGATGATATTAACAGCGAACTGCTTTTACATTTACAAGAGAACTATTAAGAACTCGTCTAATTATAATTATCTTGTTTCAACTCACTTTTCTAATTGCGCTGCTCCCACGATGAAAGTACTTTCAGCGTTGAACTGCAAGAGAGCCAGTTTATCTAAAAGAGAAATATGCCTAACTCTTAATCACCACCATTATAGGTTGTTATTGATATTTTAACGTTCTCCGGTATATTGAATTTAACATTTATCTTGGCCATTATTATGTTAGCGTGTTTGTAGGTTCTTTTTAAATATGGCTGCCTTTAACATTAAATTTAGTGTTCATTTTATTCTTAAGTTTTAAGATTTAAATTTTTAACTTTTAATATATAAATTCTAGTTTTAATTTAACTTTTTTTTCTAGTCTTTACATTTTTTTTTTTATATTTCGCACATATCTTTATTTTTTTTCTATTAGAATGTATTTTACTGTATTAAATATTGATAATAAAGTAAAATGGTTTTATAGAACAATTACTACGTTGATATTGTTTTTGGTAATACCACTTTTCTCACCACACTTAACGTTTGTCGCGTTGCTGAGCTGTCGCAGCATGTTAACATTTTTGTTTCTTTTTCTTTAATTGTTTTCTTTTACATTCTTTTTGTAATATATTATTTATAAAGGCAATTTTATACTTTTTTTTGTATTTAAACTAGAATTTTCACCCGATATTAATTTTTTAACTCGTTTTAACCCGTTTTTAACTAGCTTTAGCAAATTACACCAATTTTTCTTTTAATTTTTACACGAAAGATAGCATGTGGTTTTATCGCGTCGGTTGTTCAGTTTTGACTGTCGATTGATCATTTTACCACTTGCAGCAACGTAATTTAGCGCTATGATGAAGAGGAGTACGGTAAAATTTTAACTGGATTCTTTATGCCTCTTCATTAAAAATCCCTCATGTTTTGCTGTTTGATTATATGCTCCAAATTAAGCGTCAATCTATTAGAAGAATTTTTTTTTTTTTGTTTTATTAGCATTAGAAAAAGTTAGCGACGAGAATTAAAATTTACCCTTTAGGAATTGACGCCGTAAAAAAAATAGATTTTTTGATCTTAGGTAAAACATCCAGATTTTGATATTAAAGTATTATATCCAACAAAATTGGTAGGTAAATAATTTCTACAAGTAAATTAGCAAGAAAAAAAAATTCAAATAATTTGAAGCTATTTAATTCAATTGAATATTCAATTGAAGCTCAAATTGAATATTTATTCTGTTCGAAGTGAACAATATAACTATTTAAAAAGACTTACTCAGTTTATGCGTACTTCTTGCCACTTGATAATAACTTGAATTTGTAACGAAATTTAAACACTTCAAAATTAATATAATATTTAATAATTTTTTTTTCTTTAATGAAACACAACTTGAATCGCCGGCTGCTGGATCGAAAAGATCGAAGCATTGGCTCGTTGATTAGAGCAAGGCTGTGTAATCCACCAAAAGAAATAGAATTTCCGGTGATTAGAGGAAGAAAATTGGTAACAAAAAAAAAGTAGAACAAAGTAACTTCCGATACAGTGGTTTATTTTATAACAATATCGTCAATAGAATTTGACAAATAGATGGCACTGGTTGAGTATTGCATTAAGATAAAGTTATACAAAAGTTAATTCAATTCCAGTATTATTCCATCTTCTAAAGCTCCAAGTATTCTACATTTTCCCCCCAACCAAAATCAGACTTTGGGAGAATTGAAAATTCGACGAAAGCTGATACCACTTGGAGCGATGTTAACCAAAACATAAGGATTATTGCCGAATATCTTTAGCGTGATACGTACCCAAAAAATGTCCTTGCATATCTTCCAACTCATAGTAACAGTTACCTAATTTTTTCCGAACTCTAGCTTTCAGAAAAGTTTTCCCCAGTTTAGCGTTATAGCTTCGTTCAAAGTTGCTTTGTTTAAAATTTCGCCTAAACACTTCTTGACCCTCCTCATAAGACACTATTCTTGATCTTAGATTATAAGATTTTTCATTGCGCTGCTGTTGCTTTCTCATGACATCTTCAGCGTTGTTTCGTACAATTCCTATGCTATCCTCTCTGTTAAAGTTTACTGTCCTATCATCAAGCAATTCTAATTTTCTCAACAAAGCGTATGTAGATCCATTCGTCACCATATGTTGACCAAAAGTCATAAAGTATGGCGACGTACCGATTGCTGAATGTGATGCTGAGCGCAGAGCACAGCAGATGTTGCTTAAAAACTCATCCCAATTTTTCTGGTTAGGCTTCACATATGCTTTAATAGCCGCAATAACGGAACGGTTAACGCGTTCAGAGGCATTGGCTTGAGGAGAGTGGAATGCTGTATATGCCCCGTATTTTTGTAACAGATTATTAAAAATATTAGACTTAAGCTGCGTTCCATTATCGGATACAACACTTTCGGGTACACCAAAGGTGTGAAAAATGTAATTTTCTAAGTATTTGACTATGGCATCTGCAGTGAACTTTTTAACTGGTTTTAAAAAAGGAAATTTGGAGAAATGATCAAGTACTATAAAAATACCAATATTGCCTGAGCTTGAGCGGGGATAAGGCCCCAGAAAATCTACATAAAGCCTTTGGAAAAATCTGTGCGTTATCATAGTTCTACCCATTGGTGGACGGAGTACCTGATTTGGATGTTTTGTACATTTGCAAACTTCACACGAGTTTATGTAAGCTTTTACATCAGTTACCATACCCGGCCAATAATAATATCGTCGTATTCTTTCGAGAGTTTTATTGATGCCATTATGTGCAGCCAAATTGTCATCATGTGCTTTTGCCATCATATCAGAAACAAGACTTTTTGGTATCCACAATTTCCAACATAGGTCGTCGTGTAATTGCTCACCAGTGGCATGCTCCATCCTTCGGTACAAAAAGTTGTCAACCACCCTCAGTTCTGGAAACTGGGACTCATTCTCTTTTACTTTTTTTATCAGGTCCGTATATTCGTCACATTGAAAGTGTATTGAGTTTAGATTAACGAAAAACCCACTGTCATTTTCCAAAGCGGACAGATCGTCGGTGTTGACTCTAGAGAGCGCATCAGGAACTACGTTTTGGTTACCACGCCTATGCTGAATACTAAAACAATAGCCTTGGAGTTTTAAAGCCCAACGAGCTAAACGTGAACTCAAATCTGTCTGAGACATTAGCCATTTAAGAGAGGCATGATCTGTGATAATAGTGAATTCCTGGCCTTCCACATACGGCCGAAACTTCTTTACACTGAGCACTGCAGCTAAACATTCTTGCTCTGTGACGGAGTAATTGCGTTGAGCGTTGTTCAATTTTTTTGACATAAAAGCAATGGGGTATTCATCACCCTCTTTATTCATTTGAACTAGAACACCACCCACACCTGTCTTACTCGCATCGCAGTGTATGTAAAAAGGTTCTGAAAAATTCGGACTATGCAACACAGGAGCGCTGCTCAAAACTGACTTTAACTCAACGAATGCATTTTCGGCTTCGTCAGTCCTAGTGAACTTCTTATTATCTTTCAACATGTCTGTAATCGGAGCGGTAATCGAAGCGTAGTTACGAATGAACTTCCGGTACCAACCAGACATTCCAAGAATTCGTCTGACTTGCTTTACTGATCGCGGAGACGGAAAATCGGTTATAGCAGACACTTTTTCCGGATCAGTACGAATAATTCCATTCCCAACAATATGGCCTAAGTACCGAACTTCTTTAAGACAAAATTTACTTTTCTGTACATTAAGGGTCAAACCTGCTGACTTGAGATGCCTAGCGACTTCCTGCAATACTTCCAAGTGTCTGGAAAAACTATTGGAAATAACCAATAGATCGTCGAGATAGACAAAAACTTCTGAGCGCAAATAACAAGGAACCACCTTATCCATGAGTCGTGACATTGTTTGCGGTGCATTGCACAGACCGAATGGCATAACTTTATATTGATATAAAGGTCTACCAGGTACTGTGAACGCAGTTTTGTCTCTCGATTTGGTATCTAGCGGTATCTGCCAAAAAGCATCTTTCAAATCTAGACTTGTTATAAATTCTGCTTTTGGAAGACGACTTAGAATACCATCTATATTTGGTAAGGGGTATGCATCCTTAATGGTGACAGCATTAACTTTTCTGCTATCCAAGCACAATCTAACTTTCCCAGGCTTACGGACAAGAACAATAGGTGAAGACCAAGCGCTATCAGATTCCTCAATAATTCCTAAATTTAGCATCCGATCAACCTCTTCATATATTAATTTTTCTATGGCTGGTGAAACGGGGAAGTGACGTTGTTTTATAGGCTTAGCATCACCAACATCGATTGTGTGACATATGACATTAGTTCTGCCAAGTCCTTCTTTAGCAAAAGATGGAAATAAATTCACAACCCGTTCAAGCAGTGTTGCTTGATTTTCTGTTAAAGCATGTTGATCTGATTTATTAAAAATATTAAGTGAATTTATTTCATGTGAAAGTTCTTTAGGCAGAAGATTGAATGATTGCCAAAAGTCAATGCCAAGATATAAATTTTGTGATAAGCTTGGTATAATGAAAATTGAAATCGGCTTTGAACTACCCCGAAAAGTTATTGAAGTTTTCACTTCGCCAATAACGACCTGATCCTTTCCATCTGCCGTGCGAACATTTGAGAAAAATTTTTTAAAAACGTAATTATTACTTCTTAGAAATTCCTGAGCTAGTTCTGATCCAATGCAACTGATAGATGCTCCCGTGTCTAACAACCCAGTAACAGATTTTCCGAAGAAGTTGAACTCAGCGTAAGGTCGAATGTCGTTAGGCTTATCAATTATAGCACTTAACAAGCGTTTACGGTTATAATTAATTTTCTGCCAAAAGTTTTTGATCCGATTGCTGGATCGAATTTGCGTTTTTGTTGGGATAAAATCTTTAAAAATGCGTACTCGGGCATTATTGTATTCCTTTAGACGAACATGGAAAGGTTTAAAAAAATAAGAATTTGAAGAATTAGTATTATTACAATTATTGAAATTTTTTTGAGAAGCAGAACTAAGAATTGTTAGTCTGTGCTGGTCGCCTGGTTTTTCTGAGTTTTCGATTGGATAGGTTTGTGTGCACTTCTCGGTGCACACAACAGTAAGTTTTTTGACATTTTATCTAAGCACCGCTTACAATTTGGTTTGTACACGTTAGGTGTGCCACAACCATAACAAAACACTTTTCTCTCTGCTAGACAATTTTGGTACGGATGACCATTGGCCCCACAATTCCAACAGACTAGGGCTAAAGCAGAAACATCTTCAATGTCGGGATCAAGGTTTTCATTACTAACATAAAAATTTTCGTCAATTTCAGCAACACGTCTGCGTAAAGGAACTGATTTCGAAACGCTATTGAATTTTTTAATATCTTGTAAGAAAAATTCTCTTTTTCTACAAATTTCGCGTAAATGAGATACTGAATATATTTGAATATTTAACAGTTCGTGTTGAATTTCCGGCAAGAGATTTCTTTTAAGAATTTCCACAAGGTTATTTTCAGACAAAGGTAGATCTAGCTTATCTGTTAGATCTGCGATGGATTCATAAAATGCATCGAAACTTTCGTTAGGCTTTTGTTTGCGATCCCGCAACATTTCTCTATAGTCCATGTCAGTCCTCGTATCTTTGTACTGACGCCTAAGAGCTGTGCAGAGATCGTTCCATCGAAAATCGCGGTTCGATTTATGAAATCTCCAAAACCAGTCACTTGCCTTGGAGTCAAAAAGAGAGCTAGCATATCGACACATAAGTTCAAAATTTCCGCCTAAGGTCTGGATTGTCAATGCTTCGACACAATAAATAAACTTATCAACTGACAACTCACCTGGTCCTCCGGTAAACCGAATTTTCCAGTTATATATTATATGACCTACTTTATCAGGTCTAAAGGACAAATCAGATGTACTTTGTGCATCGTTAGAAGCAGGAGAGTTTTGAATTAGTGGTACAGAGCCGTTGTTGTTGTTTGCAGTGCTTGGCCGTTGTGGTAAACTAAGAAGTTGGTCAAAAGACTGCTGCTCTATTCTAGGTAATGGTTGTAATGGAGGGGGTTGCTGTGCAGACCTGACATCAGGGTTTTGAATATAGGATGGATTCAAATTGTGTACGCTTAAGCGTCGAAAACCTTCTGCAATATTAGTTTCAATTAACTTTGTCAGTTGCTGACTGAGTGTGGAAAGCATTTTAGCCTGCTGTGCTCCAACGACAGCGGTAACTAAATTACTAATATTATCTCTTTGTTCCGTTGGGGATTGTTGAGAAAGATTCGCAGTTTGAGACAAAGCAGTTTCAGTTACATTGTGCTTAGCAGTAGTTGACTTTTTACCCTGCGATCTCGTGTTATGACCATGGTCAGAAGACTTAGATGGCGTTTGTGGGTTCACAGCTTGTGAAACGCAACTAGAGCCACACACTGGGCATGAACTGCTATTAGTTAGATGTTTGGTTAAGCATGCTCGGTGGAAGCTGTGGTTACATACAGTCTTCAGCAAGTGTCCTAATACAGAAATTTGGTTGCCACAAATATTACACACATGAGAACTGACTCCAGTGACACTTAAGTCCTCAGTGCTATGTCTTATAGACATTTTCAGTTAAGTTGTCCAATGAAAATAATCAAAAAAAAAATAAAAATGTTTAAAAGAAATTGTTGACGTTACCAACGCACAGTGTATTTAAGCTAGTGTGAATTAAAAATAAAAATTTAAAAAAATGTTGAAATCAGACACAGGTGTATTTAGAACTTGAGTAAACGCGATTCAAATAATGTCTTAAAAAAATGTAAATATTAAGACATAACTGAATTAAGATAAGGAAAAGTGAAATGAAATATATATATTCTGTAAGTTTTGATTTCTTCGCATATAAGTAAATTGGTTGTGAAAAGAAAGGTTTATACAAACTTCCATAGCAGTAATGGGCCAAATAGCGCTAGCCAAGAATCATTGAAAAGAAAAAAAAAATATTTATTAAAATATCGGTTAAAACTCTCTAAAGCTTTCGAGGTTATTAAAATTCCAAAAATTTTAATAAATGAAAATAAGAAACTAGAAGAGATTTAATTTTGGTCAGATTTTGATCACTTTGATCAGTTATACCATCTGCAATTCCAAAACAGAAAAAAAATTGACGAAAATTAAACAGAGTGAAAGAGATGAATGATAATGAAATTATACCGGTTATATACTTAGAAGATTAAAAATATATACAATTCCAATGCATAATTTCAAAGATTATAAGTCTTTACAAGTGAAAAAAAAGATAATGAATGATCTTTACTACGGTGGCTATATACTAAATTTGTTAAAGCATATATATTTCCAATATAATTTGTGAATTTCAAAGAAAGTTGAAAAACTAAGAGATAAACAAGCCATAATTTATAAATTTGGAAACCGACACAAAATTTATTAATGTAAAAATATGTTACTACAAGTAAATTGAGAAAATCAAAGAAGTCACTATCTCGAATGTTTTGAAATGTGTCGGCCCTACGTTGGGCGCCATTTTAAAATAATATTAATTAACTGTAACATACAACGGTTTAAAATTTCAAAGTCAATTCAGAGTAAAGTTTGAATCCGATGAATGGAAGCGGATGCACGCATTATATCCGGCTAGGGATAGTCGGCTTGTGGGGTGGAGTCTTGCACCCAATCACCGAATGCTTCACGTTGCTGCTATATTATTTTAAAAATAAAAAAAATTGCGTGCATAGTTAACCAGCTCTGTGTTAATCAACAGATAGAGAGCGAGAAAACTTAACAGAAGGAAGTAAATTACATATAGACATAGTGAACCGGAAGTAGCTAGCACTGGCTGACACACAAAACACAAGCGTAGGAAGTTTTATGTTGCACGATGGTGGTAATGCAACCGTTGCCCTCCCAAACCATGATCCTAATGATCAGCTTCCAAGCCAGATTGAAATTCAATCTAATGTTCCTTTTAGGATCCCTACTTTTCTCAACAACCAATCACCTTTTTGCTAGAAATCAAAGAAAATTATTTAAATATTCATGGTATTAAATTTTTATTACATATAAAAAAATCATATTTTATCATAATTTAATTTAAGAGTTAATCAATTCATAAAAAAAATAAAGTAATTGGTTCGAATACCAATGAACAATATTGTAAACATTCGAAATTTCATAGTTAGGTAAATGCTTTTTTTTTTTTTTACAAGAGATTAAAATATTAAAAATATTATAGAAAAACGAATTTCATCTTTTAGTACATTCTCCAATAAACATAATCTCAGACGTAGAACAAGCAGAATATAAGAAAAACATTTTTATTAATTATAATATTTTTACCAAAACGAATTATAGACAAAAAAAATGTTTAACACGAAAGTCAATGAACTCTGCGACACTCAACAGCTGTTTGCAATTTTGTTTTAGGTATTGTATTAGGCAAGATTATGAAAAAGAAAAGAGAAAAGAGAAAAAAAGAGAAAAAGAAAAAATAATGTTTGCTATGCTAGTAAGATTTCAAACAAAGTTAGGTAAAAGTTTTTTATATGAACATTTTATAAGAAGATGTAATTGTAATTCAGGTATGAGGCAAAAGTATGTTTGTTTGTTTTTTTTTCCTCAATTCCTTGTTATTCAATAAAAATTACAGGTTTTTTTTTAAATTTAGTCATTTAGATGTGCATGTTAGACTCGATGTGAGAGCGCGAAAAAAATTGGCACAAAAAATATAAACTTGATGATATTAAGAGCGAACTGCTTTTACATTTACAAGAGAACTATTAAGAACTCGTCTAATTATAATTATCTTGTTTCAACTCACTTTTCTAATTGCGCTGCTCCCACGATGAAAGTACTTTCAGCGTTGAACTGCAAGAGAGCCAGTTTATCTAAAAGAGAAATATGCCTAACTCTTAATCACCACCATTATAGGTTGTTATTGATATTTTAACGTTCTCCGGTATATTGAATTTAACATTTATCTTGGCCATTATTATGTTAGCGTGTTTGTAGGTTCTTTTTAAATATGGCTGCCTTTAACATTAAATTTAGTGTTCATTTTATTCTTAAGCTTTAAGATTTAAATTTTTAACTTTTAATATATAAATTCTAGTTTTAATTTAACTTTTTTTTTCTAGTCTTTACATTTTTTTTTTTTTTACATTTTACACATATCTTTATTTTTTTTTCTATTAGAATGTATTTTACTGTATTAAATATTGATAATAAAGTAAAATGGTTTTATAGAACAATTACTACGTTGATATTGTTTTTGGTAATACCACTTTTCTCACCACACTTAACGTTTGTCGCGTTTCTGAGCTGTCGCAGCATGTTAACATTTTTGTTTCTTTTTCTTTAATTGTTTTCTTTTACATTCTTTTTGTAATATATTATTTATAAAGGCAATTTTATACTTTTTTTTTTATTTAAACTAGAATTTTCACCCGATATTAATTTTTTAACTCGTTTTAACCCGTTTTTAACTAGCTTTAGCAAATTACACCAATTTTTCTTTTAATTTTTACACGAAAGATAGCATGTGGTTTTATCGCGTCGGTTGTTCAGTTTTGACTGTCGATTGATCATTTTACCACTTGCAGCAACGTAATTCAGCGCTATGATGAAGAGGAGTACGGTAAAATTTTAACTGGATTCTTTATGCCTCTTCATTAAAAATCCCTCATGTTTTGCTGTTTGATTATATGCTCCAAATTAAGCGTCAATCTATTAGAAGAATTTTTTTTTTTTTTTTGTTTTATTAGCATTAGAAAAAGTTAGCGACGAGAATTAAAATTTACCCTTTAGGAATTGACGCCGTAAAAAAAAATAGATTTTGCGATCTTAGGTAAAACATCCAGATTTTGATATTAAAGTATTATATCCAACAAAATTGGTAGGTAAATAATTTCTACAAGTAAATTAGCAAGAAAAAAAATTCAAATAATTTGAAGCTATTTAATTTGAATATTTATTCTGTTCGAAGTGAACAATATAACTATTTAAAAAGTAAGACTTACTCAGTTTATGCGTACTTCTTGCCACTTGATAATAACTTGAATTTGTAACGAAATTTAAACACTTCAAAATTAAAATAATATTTAATAATTATTTTTTTCATTAATGAAACACAACTTGAATCGCCGGCTGCTGGATCGAAAAGATCGAAGCATTGGCTCGTTGATTAGAGCAAGGCTGTGTAATCCACCAAAAGAAATAGAATTTCCGGTGATTAGAGGAAGAAAATTGGTAACAAAAAAAAAGTAGAACAAAGTAACTTCCGATACATTGGTTTATTTTATAACAATATCGTCAATAGAATTTGACAAATAGATGGCACTGGTTGAGTATTGTATTAAGATAAAGTTATACAAAAGTTAATTCAATTCCAATATTATTCCATCTTTTAAAGCTCCAAGTATTCTACAAATTCTCAGAATTAAAAAAAAAAAAGGAATAAACAAAAGGTTATTTGATTTTTATGATTGCGGTACCAAATTGATAAACTCTAATAAATGTGATTCTCAGATACAAAAAAAAAATTCCACATACATTTATGAGTTTCGAACGTTTCGAAAAATTTATAAAGCACACCTGAATCAGGTATATAGCCACCCTTAAAATATGCGCCCATTCCATTTGCTTCATTTTTTGCTCAATAACTGGATTACAAATCCAGAAATATGTGTTTTTTTTTCTTTATAAACTTTATTTTGCATGAAAATAAAAATTGCGATTCATATTACAGCTATTCTTACACAGAAAATATGACATTTTATATTTTATCTATTCATTTTAAATTATTGTCAATATCCATCCTCGTTGAAGTTGACGTTTGTGGTTCTGATGATCTTCTTGCGCTGACATTTTGCTCAGTGAGATTTTTACGCTTCAAAAATTATGTCAAAAATTCTGAATTTTTTTGTGATAGTCCCATCTTAGCCACAATGTAATCCATTTCCATTTGTGTTAGCGGTTGTGGTGCATTATTTTCAATATCGGGTGTCCAATCACCATCATTCAAATTGGTCGGATTGGTGAAAACGGTTTCGGCTTGCAGGGGCACAGTATCCAGACTCGGAGGCTTAAGTGCATCGGTATCAGCAGCGCGTATAACTGGAAGTGTGGCAGTAAAAGCAGCAATGTGTACTTTTGTTTTCAATTGTTTTCTGTTTAACCCATGACGATAATTTATGCATGCGTAGCACCTGGATTCATCATGTCAAGTTAGGTCTTCCACCCAAATTACTGGCTTCATAAAAGACAACTTTGCACCTTTTCCATGTATCCACATTATAAGGGTATTATAACAACTTTTGCACACTGTGTTCGGCGTAAAATTTGCACCACTTAAATCTGCTTCATCAAAATAAGGACAAAATAAACAATTTTTTCGATCCTGTTGGTCTATTTTTGGGACGATATGACCACAAACGTTACAAAAATAATCCAATTTTGGGCACTTGTTGTTTTCCATATTGAAATATATGTTTTGTTCTTATTCATCTTTAAAAACCGGATAAAAATTCACTTGTACTTTTCGCGTTCGTCGACACTTGTTAAGGCGAGATTGATGAAAAAAATCGATCAGTGAACACCTATAAATACTACGTACTTTTCAATATTTTACTGACAGGTACTTATGAATGGACGCATCCAGGTATCCAACGGAAAAACACACATCATTAAAAAAGTGCACGCCCCTTTTTTCCCTTTAATTGACTAAACGGAGTACCTACCATAACAAACAAGAACAGGAATTCAGCGTCCACGCACATTTATAATCGTTTATTAGTTTGTTAACGCAGACTAAGGTATCAGTCTTATTTCCATCGCATAAAAGGTTCTCTCAAGCGTACTTTGTGAAAGATTAAAGCCGATTACAAAAACACTGATTGGACCTTATCAGTGTGGCTTTCGACCTGGTAAGTCCACCATAGACTAGATTTTCACCCTACAACAAATCCTAGAGAAAACCCACGAAAATCAAATTGACACACACCATCTCTTTGTCGATTTTAAAGCTGCGTTCGATAGCCCGAGAAGGGATTGCCTATACGCAACAATGTCTGAGTTCGGTATACCTGCAAAGTTGATTAGACTTTGCAGAATGACGTTGAGCAACACACGCAGCTCCGTCAAGGTAGGAAATGACCTCTCCGAAACCTTCAATACCGAAAGAGGTTTCAGGCAAGGCGATCCACTGTCTTGCGATCTCTTTAACATCATCATGGAGGGGATCGTACGAAAGGCCGGTGTGCATCGTAATGGCACCATTTTCTATAAAGGTGTCCAGCTCCTTGCGTACGCTGATGATATTGATATTGTCGACAGAACCAAGAGAGATGTTACCGCTGCTTTCGCCGCTATCGAAAAGGAATCAGCCAAAGTGGGTTTATCAATAAATGAGGGTAAAACAAAGTATATGCTGTCTACAAACAAGGGAGCGCGGCGTTTAGACTCCCACGGAGTTCGTTTACCTTGGCACCGCCATTAATACCAACAACGAAATCAGCCTGGAGATAAAGTGAAGAACAATAATTGCTAATAGGTGCTACTACTGGCTCAGTAAGCAACTAAGTTCCAGAGCCCTCTCTCGATCGACAAATATAACACTCTACAAGACGCTCGTTCTACCTGTGCTGCTTTATGGCGCTGAGGCATGGGTAGTTTCGCAAACTGACGCAGCCGCTGTTCTTCGGTCCTGTTCGAGTCGGCGATGACTATCGCATCCGAATGAACCACGAGCTGTATGAGCTCTACGAAGACATTGACATAGTTCGGCGTATAACTGTGCAGCAACTACGCTGGCTGGGTCATGTCCATCGTATGGACGACGAAGCTCCAGCAAAAAAGGTGCTCGAGGCGAGGGTCGCTGGTCAACGACGACGAGGGAGACCATGGCTCCGATGGATGGACCAGGCTGAGGAAGCCCTAACCGCACTTGGTGTACCCGATTGGAGAAGGCGCGCGCAAAGCAGAGGCGCCTGGCGAGTGCTGATGAGGTTGGCTGAAACCCGGGCACGGGTTGTTACGACCACCTAAGTAAGTAAGTAAGTTTGCCAACGCAATCATAAAAATGAAATAAAATTTTGAAAATTAAAATATGACATTTTTTATTTGCTATTTAGTTTTTAGTAATTCTTAAAAATATAAATTTTTAAGAATAATATATGAGAGCCTTATGCCAAGTAATTCATGAAGCAACAGGTCGCCACAACAACAATGTTCTTTACAGAACAACCACCAGCAGACTAGACAGCTGTTTCGTTGGTCACTACACCAACTAATCAGTAATCTTCTATGTGTTATGCAGTCCATTAACTTTGAAAATCTTATAGGCACACCTTCTGCTAAAACGAAAGCGGAATTGCAGTTGTGTGCTTTCCAATTTAAGGCGGGAGATGACATTCGCGGCAGAGAAAACAGACCTTGTTTTAAAAATTCATAACTCAGTCAAAAACAAACATTTTTCCAAATTTTTTCTATTTTTTTTATATTTTTATTATTGTAGAGAATTGAACAAATTACATGAAAAAAAAATCAAAAAAATATATTTTTCACTCCAACATGGCTTTATAGAGCTCCAAACTGGCGGAAAAAACGGGGCCCCGTGGTTGCAGCGCTGGGAGTTGCAAAAATTGTCCGATCTGGAAAAAAATTACTTTTTTAAATCTTAACAAAATTGGTTATCGAATGAGACGAGGTTTTTTTTTAAATTTTTTTTCAATTTTTGGTGATGTTCCAAATTTGAAAGTGTGTTTTTTCGAAAAAAATATTGTCTTTAAAAATTCATAAAAAATCGAAAAAAGTTTAAAAAAAAGCTCGTGCCATACGATAGCGAATCAAGTTTAAAAAAATACAAAAAAAAAAAATTTCGTCAAAAAATGAACCCGATAGTGCCGCAACCAGTACGAAAAACATGGTTTCGAGATAAACGCGTTCAAAGTTTGTGAACAAAGAAAAAAAAGGTTACCTTCAATCTGCCATGCCTGCTTCGTACTGTATGCCTTCGTTATCTTGTGTTGTGCTGTTTCTTATAGTTTTTTGCAATCGTTTAGCAATTCGGGCTTCTTTTGAAGCTTCATATGCCTTCACTCTGGCGCATTTCAAACGATTTGCAGCATTTCCTTTGGAAAAATTCAATGCTGTAGCTCCTATGGTGATACCAAGTAGTTGAAACATTTGCAAATAACTAAAACTCACCCTTCAAGTAGGCACGAAATAACAACCACCAAAAGTCAGGTAGCAAGTAAAACAAGTATATACCAGCTGCCGTACGTAGGTAGCACAAAAATTAAAAATGCGCTCTCACTAATCCGGCTGTAACTTTAGAACCCGTAGGAACTTTTCCATGAAATTTTTTCTTAGAATCTTAAGAATATTTACTAAAATACAAAATTATTAAAAAATCGATTTCAAAAAACTGCCAATGTCATGTCCCCCCTTAAAAAAATTAATAGAATTGTCTGAAAAAGGAAACAAAGCGATATTTTATCAAAATGATCGCCTGTCGGATGTATTACAACATTCCATGATACAATAATAAGGTAGGGTAAGGAGATTCACCACACCGACCTGGAATGTCGCCATCTTAGGTAGCGAAAATATTGTATGCTACTTCGCTACCTGAGCGCTCTTTCGGGTAGAATGTAGCCATTATAAGGTTATCCAGATATTTGACATAAAAAAAAACGAAATGGCTATCTCAGCCCTTTGAAAGGACTTTGACCGAGTTGCTTATGATGAATTGTGTTGTGCGTGATGTGAGATGTTTGCACACAATGATCGAGAGCTCGACCTACATGTTTTACGCCGACTCCGAACGGTTATGTTCTCAAGAAGCTTTTCATGGCAGTTTTTACTCTTTGAGGTTTGCCATTGTCTGCAGAGAGTTGACGGCGGAACAGAAAAATTAATTCAACTGAAAAAACTTTCTGTGTCAGATGGAGGATTCGAACCTGGGTTCTCTGGCGTAAGAGTCACACACTCTACCCACTACGCCATGGCCGCCACAGATATTTGACATACCCTTATTTTAAAAGACACAGTTCGATATTATCGTAGGCG
Organism: Coremacera marginata; assembly: GCA_914767935.1. Taxonomy (NCBI): domain Eukaryota; kingdom Metazoa; phylum Arthropoda; class Insecta; order Diptera; family Sciomyzidae; genus Coremacera; species Coremacera marginata. Next base: position 126,997,371 of record OU612045.1, on the reverse strand, counting down.
TAGAATTTTTTGTTTGATATATTTGGTAATAAATTTAATAAAATCTTTTGTTTAATAAATGGAAATAAATATTTCAGAAAAATATGAATTTATTATTGATCCCGTGTATAGAGTTTATACATATTTCAAATTTAAATTTTAACAAACCAAATGTATTTTTAATATGTAATAAATATAAAATACAATAATTCAATAAATATTGAATACGGTTTTGAACAAATGACACCCAGTGGTGCGTTATATTTATGTTTATGTTATGAGATTGTGACGTCACAATGGCGACATTCTCTACTAGAGCGTTCATAGAACTGTGGTGAGTTGAGCATTGTATTTTCTACTAGTTGAAAAGTTCTCGTCAGCTTTATATTTGAAGAGAATGTCAATTTGCGATTGAGAATGCATGGTGTTGTTAGTATGATTTTTAATTTTGTTTAATTTTTAATAAAATTTTTTATTTATTTCGGGTGATTAAAATCCAAAAACAAAAATTAATACACTCTCCCAAAACTCTTGTTGAAATTCAACAATAACGATTGCTAATAAATTCAACAATTGTCTTTCTAAAATTTTGTATTAATTTTGAATATAAATCTTTCTTCAATTTGATTTTGACATACATATACACATTTCTGACATGTCATAAAGGGTCCAATTTCATTTAGAAGCACAATTGCTGTATCTTTATTAAACCTGAACAGCTCAATAAAACGTGCCGCTGGCAAATGAAATGGGTCACTTCCGTCTCTTAATGCTCGTCAGTGGATGCGCAACATATTCCTCCTATCATAAGCATTAGCCAACACCAACACAACATTCATTTTCAACGCTAAAATTCACGCAAAGTATTGTATAATCCTAACAATCAATTTTCAAATTCAAATTAAGCAGTTTTTTTCCTTGCATATTGATATAGATGCAATTGCGATTAAAACATTTTTAAACTTTATTGGCTACGCGTATTGCACAAATAAATTTATTTGTTGGCTATGCGTTTTGCACAAAATTTTCTTAAAAATAATAAAATTCTCAATCACAAATTTCAAATTGTCAACCAACCACGAATATCTCAATTGGTGAGTTTCATGATATACATAAACACTTGTTTTCTATCGGTAGAGTTTAGCAGAGAGATTGAGCATGACGTCGCGACCAGTAGAGAATTTCTCAACTGAGTTACCATTTTTTGGATGCTTTTTAATGACATTGGTCAAGAATTGAATTCAATTTTCAGAGTTTGTGGGCAATTCGCTGCAAATCGGAAGCGACGAAAGGGAGAAAAATTGACGGTACCAATGTCTCTGTACCGTCTGTTTTTTCGTGTTCCCTTTTGTTCTCACTTTGATTGCTTTCAATTCTTGACCAATGTGAAAGGGGTCTATGTTCCTTCCCCTTTCCTTACCACCGGGAAAATCAGAATTGATTCTAATAAAAATCATCAATAGAATTAATTCTTTTGCTTGCATTTATGAAGGTATTCCAAAGAATCGTATATCAAAGTATATAATAATTTATAGTAAAGTTAATGTTTTTAAATTACTTGCTTGCATTTATGGTATGAGAAAAACGAATTGATTTTAAAATGAATTCCGCTATAAGCGAGGAAAGAATCAATCTGTTATGATATTTTCTGTTTGTTATTTTCGGTTTTTTTATTGTTAGGAATTTTTTAATAACATTGTTCTTTTGTTTTCCTTTCACGTGTTTTTAAAAAATATGTTTTCTGTTGGATTTATCAGCAACTAAATCAAAAGCCTCGAAAATTTTAATAACGTACTGTTTGGTAGGTTATGAAAAACCATCGCTCTTTACTTCTTTAAATTATTTTGTCATGTTCTTTTTTTATTTTTTTAATTGAAAATTGCCTTTACAAAGAAGGATACAACCAGGAAAAATTCCAAAAAGAAATGAACGAAGCAATAAATACTACAAGGATAAATTTCAAGCAAAACGGAAGGAACACCCCACATTAAGGGCCAGTTTCACGACCATTAGTTAACCACTTGGTTAACTAACTACAGGCTGTTAGTTAACTATGACTTTTCATGATTTGGGTTTCACAATGCTTGAGTTAACTAATGTCAATTTTGTTAAAAAGATATGGCATTATTGTATAAAACATATGTTTTCGACTTTTGCTTTAAATACTTTTCTTTTGCGTAATTCAAAAAATGGATGCTTTTTAATTATTTTGGACGATACCAAAAATTTCTCTCTCCCTCTCTGCAGCTCTCTTTTGAGGTATGCAAAACCCATGGTACAAGAATACAGGCAAGGTTCATTAATATAGGTTAAGTCACTTAAGAGCATGGCAGAATTATAAGGTAAGGTCATCACGGAGAGGAATGGAGTAGAAAGCAGAATAAATCTACATTGATGTCAAAATCAGCTGTTCATCGCGAATTTCTTTATGCTCACGTTTCGCAGTTGTTTTTAGGTTAAAACTGTTACTGGTTTTTTTTTGCAATTTTAAGACTTCTTTCACATTTTATAGTTTTTATTACACTTTTTAAATAATATTTTCACTCAAATTAGCACAAATTTAATACCCGCGACCGCACTGTTTGCAACTTGGAAATATAAAATATTTTCTTCATTTGCAATTTCTACGAAATTCGTCGTTTTGACATTAATGTTGCTTCTCATTATCCACTCTTCGTTGACGCGTGAGAGCACTTAGTATCATGGGCCTACCTTATCATTGTATCATGCTTAAGAGAAGCTCGGTTGAAATGTCAGAATGGATAAAAGGAAATCAAGAAAAAAAAAACCTAAATCTGTACAATTTTTAGCTAACAGCTATTTTGATAGTTCAAGCAAAGGCGGAAAAAGAGTGCTTTTCTCTCAAGTGACTTAACCTAAAGGGTGATTTTTTAAGAGCTTGATAACTTTTTTTTAAAAAAAAACGCATAAAATTTGCAAAATCTCATCGGTTCTTTATTTGAAACGTTAGATTGGTCCATGACATTTACTTTTTGAAGATAATTTCATTTAAATGTTGACCGCGGCTGCGTCTTAGGTGGTCCATTCGGAAAGTCCAATTTTGGGCAACTTTTTCGAGCATTTCGGCCGGAATAGCCCGAATTTCTTCGGAAATGTTGTCTTCCAAAGCTGGAATAGTTGCTGGCTGATTTCTGTAGACTTTAGACTTGACGTAGCCCCACAAAAAATAGTCTAAAGGCGTCAAATCGCATGATCTTGGTGGCCAACTTACCGGTCCATTTCTTGAGATTAATTGTTCTCCGAAGTTTTCCCTCAAAATGGCCATAGAATCGCGAGCTGTGTGGCATGTAGCGCCATCTTGTTGAAACCACATGTCAACCAAGTTCAGTTCTTCCATTTTTGGCAACAAAAAGTTTGTTAGCCGAAATGCTCGAAAAAGTTGCCCAAAATTGGACTTTCCGAATGGACCACCTAAGACGCAGCCGCGGTCAACATTCAAATGAAATTATCTTCAAAAAGTAAATGTCATGGACCAATCTAACGTTTCAAATAAAGAACCGATGAGATTTTGCAAATTTTATGCGTTTTTTTTAAAAAAAAAGTTATCAAGCTCTTAAAAAATCACCCTTTATATTAATGAACCTTGAATACAGGCATGATACAAGAATACAGGTAGAAGTGACTGTTCCTTGGCATACCATAAGTTGTCAAAAATAATGCCAAGAAAGAGAGCGTTCATTATAAGCTGTGTTTAATTTACATTTGCTGCATTCAGCGGAAAATTTGCTAAGTAGCTGTTGCGTGACTTTTTGGCTAAATGGTATGTAGCGATTTATCGTCATTTTGACTTTTTTTTTTGGCTGCAATTATGACCTTACGTTTTTCTTTCAATTTTTTGTCAAAAATTACATTTTTTGGTTAAATCGCTTTTCCTTTATTATTTCAAATTTGAGAATTTCGCTGTTGAGGTAAAATTTAAGTTAGAGCAATTATCAAATGCGATAAGTCCGATAGAGAAACTGACATTTAAAAATACTTTCCGATTTGCTCAAACTATTTCCTAATCTGGTTTTAACGCAAACAAACGTTGATTTAAGAGTGAAGAATTCGTCTTGTTATAATTAATATTTTCTAATTTTCTTTTCTGTCGTCACTATCTAAGGTCTGTGAAGCTCTTATGGCTGAACAAATGTCAGTTTTCCTGACGATTAATAATCTTCTCTCTCCACTTCAATCTGGATTTCGTGCTGGCCACAGCTGTTCAACAGCTACAGTAAAAGTACTTGATGATATACGGTGCTCCTATGATAATAGTTTAGTCACATTGTTATGTTTGCTTGACTTCTCGAAAGCGTTTGATACGGTGAATCACGCACTTCTTTGTCGTAAACTTAAACATATTTATGGATTTTGTGAAAGTGCTGTTAATTTGTTAAAAAGTTACTTGACCAACAGATCTCAAAGAGTTAAGGTGAACAATAGATTCTCACAGTATAAGTGTATTGGCAGTGGGGTCCCCCAGGGGTCTGTTCTTGGCCCTCTTCTATTTTCTGTGTTCATAAATGACATTTTTCTTAATTGCAAGTATTCCAGAATGCACGCATATGCTGATGATGTACAACTTTACTTATCTAGTAGGACTAGTCTTTTAGAAGACTTGGTATGCAGAATGAATGAGGATTTGCTTTGTATAAACCAATGGGCTCAGAGAAATGGTCTCCAGTTAAATGCACTAAAATCTTATGTGTTGCCCATTTGCAAAAATGAAATTTGCTTTGAGGATATCCCTAAACTATTTATAGGTGACATGAACATAAAACTAGTTAGAAGTGTGTGTAACCTAGGTTTTAACATTAATTGTACTCTCACATGTACTGACCACATAAACAGCGTTGTTCGTAAAGTATATTATATCTTGCGTAATCTAAGGATGTCGGCTGAGTATACACCTGTTGATACAAGGAGAAAACTGGTTATTCAACTAGTTCTTCCCGTGATCACGTACTCTGAACATGTATATAGCAAGCTGGACTCACGGTCTCGGCTTAAATTAGAAATTGCATTTAATCATGCTACCCGTTATGTTTATGGACTACGGAAATTCGATCACTTGGCTCAATTCAGGAATAGTATACTTGGTTGTGATATAATTAGTTATCTTAATGCCAGAAATTGCATCTTTCTTCACAAATTAATCAAATTAAAAAAACCATCATACCTATATGATAAATTACAGTTTAGTCAGTCGCGCAGAAGTCATATGCTCAATTTGCCGAATTTTAACTTCTTAAACTCTACAAGGCTATTTTTTATTAACGCTGTCAGGCTATGGAATGCGTTACCAACAAACTTGAAATCAATTGTCGGATATGAACGCTTTAAGAATGCCACAATTGCACATTTCTCACAGAGCATATTGTAAATTATCAGTTTATTTGCCTCTATATCTATCTCTTTAATAATACCTTTCTTCAATTCTCTCTTAATTTTGTCTTCTTAATTTTTTTTTCCTTTTTGCAAAACTCATTCTTTCTAATTTAATTCTCCAAAATTTTTACTTATAATAATAAATCCTTTGATTTTCCTTTTCTTTAATTTCAAATGTCAATTTTTCATGTGATTTAACTTACAATTATTTTTGATTTACAATTTTTGAATATATATATTGTTTCTTATTTATTTATATAATGTAATTGCTCTGTTATTAAGCCTTTGTACTTTAAAAGAACATAGAATAAAGAAAAATTTATTGTAAATCTACGAAACTTACAGTACGAAAATTACGTTTTTTTGAAGCGAAGCTTTTTACTCCTCGTTCTGTGATTTGCTTGGAGTGAAATCTGAAAAATTTTCGACAGATTTTTTCTTGGAAATTTGATGGTTTCTTTGTTGCTAGTGCTTATTACAACAAGAAAATTTTATACTTTAATATTAAATACTAAAAATATTTTTTGCCCTGCCCGTGGGGATCGAACCCACGTCCTCTTAAACGAGAGTCCAATGCACTATCCACTGGGCCACACATTGAAGCAGTTGTTAATTCAATGCTAATTATAACAGAAGCTATGCTGCAGTAGATCGTCACCATCTATCAATAGATAGAGGATTGTGTATTTGCTATGCTACAACTATCAAAAATTTGCTTTTATTTGTTGTTTGTTTGTATTGTGAATGCGTTTGTGGTGCTGTTGGTACGAAGAAAATTAGCAATGCCCACAAGTGCGTTGACAAGTGCGTTTTTAAGTGTCAAAAAAATAGATGATATCAATAAATATGGAATTAACAAACGCATGCATGAGTCAGTGCAGCCAAGTTCACAACCATGTGTGGAGAGTTAAAATGAGAACAACAACCACAATATGGACTCTAATGGAGCTTGTTTTTTCGTGCTGCTGTGGGCGCACAATGACTTACGCGGGCTCTCTCCACAATTTAAGCGTACCATATATATTAGGCTGACCATATGTTTTAGGCTGACCATAAGTATATGTTTATTTCAAATGTTTAATTTTTGTCTTTTTTTGTTTATTATTTTAAGTAATTCTGCATTAACTTGTAAGCATATCTTAATTTTTTATTTCATTTTTATATGTATTTGTATTATAACAAAGAACTTTATAAAAATTGCACGGGGTGGGTAATATTACATTGAACATGAACTCTTTAAATAGCACAAATAGTAGTTCCACAGACAACACATATGCTTTAATTCGCGTGTTATGCAAACAAAGGAAAGGTTTAAATGTCTGTCACATTAACGCACAAGTCTTGTAAAGAAAATAGACGAGTTTAGATATATTTTTGAAAACTCTGATGTTCATGTTATATCTGTCTCAGAAACGTGGTTCGTTCCTGATATGCTGGATGACTTGTTTAAAGTAAACGGTTATAAAATATTCCGAGCTGATCGCCTGAGTCATGCCGGGGGTGCTGCTATTTATGTGAGAAGTGAAATTACGTGTAAATTAAATTGTAAATCTCAAATAGGTAGTTCTATTGAATATTTGTTCGTTGATGTTATTTCTGGCTCTGAAAAATTACTTGTTGGCTCCGTTTATAGGCCCAATCGTTATATCGACATGTCCTCATTTATAGAATCTGTTCAGTGTTTGTCCTTGTCTTATACGAACATCTTAATAGCTGGTGACTTCAATAGTAACCTTTTGTCTGAAGATAATTTTATAAATGAGGTTGTTTCTTTAGGCTTATACTCTGCTAACATGACGTACCCTACACATTTTACTAGTACTGCTAATACTTTACTTGACCTTTTTTTATTGAATGACGTATCCAAACTTTTATTTTATAATCAACTTTCTTGTGCTAATTTTTCTAAACATGACTTAATTTTCTTAACATATGACTTTCAATTGTGCAATAAACCGACTAGTTTTAGCTTTAGGGACTTTAAAAATATTAATTATACACAACTAGAATCTGAGGTTAATATAATTGATTGGAATATAATATATTATACCTCTTCTGTTGACGAGCAAGTTGCGATACTGAATAGTTGTTTAAGTTACTTGTTCGATAAATTTGTGCCAATGAAAACTAGAAAAGTTAAACCAAGCGATCGCCCTTGGTTTAACGGTACTATAAAAACACTAATTCAACAACGTAACTCTGCTTACAATCGCTGGAAGCGGTTCAAAACTTCTGAACTCCATAGCCAATTTAAGCAAAAAAGAAACGAAGTTACTTGGGCTATTAAAACAGCTAAAACGAAATTTTATGAAAACAAATTCAGCAATGCTGTAGACAGTAAGCAGACTTGGAGTTTGATTCGTGACATTGGTGTCAGTAAGAAAACTGATTCATTAAGTGCAATAAATGTGGACGAGCTTAACAGCAATTTTGTTAACATTCCTATGCCTGTGATACAAACCAATGTTTATGAAAATTCCATCTGTGATAATAACTGTGATATTAGCTTTAGTTTCAGTTATGTTGACCAACTTGATGTGTTAAATAGTTTTCTGTCCATTAAATCAAATGCTATAGGTTTTGATGAAATTCATCCCATATTTATAAAAGCTTTGCTACCAAGACTCTTACCAATATTTACCTTTATTTTTAATTCAATATTAACCATATTTTATTACCAATACCAATATTTACCATTTATTTCTAAAGTTTTTGAAGACTTGATGTGCAAACAGCTAAACAAGCATTTCTGTGATAACGGTCTTTTAACCGACCGTCAATCTGGCTACAGGCCGAAACGTAGTTGCATTACGGCACTGATAGATGTAACCGAAGACATACGAGTAAATTTTGATGCCAGCAAAGTAACTTTTTTGACCCTTCTTGACCACTCGAAAGCTTTCGACACAGTTGATCATGATATCTTGTCTTCTAAGCTAGTAAATATGTATAATTGTTCATTGTCTGCGTCTAATTTAGTGTCGTCATATTTACGAGATCGGTCTCAAGCAGTATTGTTTTTGTGGAAACCGCGAAAAACCTCGGTATTACTTTCAATAGACTCCTATCTTGGAATAATCACATAAACTGCACTGTTGGTAAAATTTACAGCATGCTTCGTACACTTTGGGTTACACAATATTTCACTCCTCGCAGAATAAGGCTCCTCTTGGCAAAAACATACCTAATACCTACTCTACTATATGGGTGTGAATTATACGCTAATTGTGACTGTATAAGCAGACAGAAACTTAACGTTATTTATAACAACATCTCACGTTATATTTTTGGACTTCGGCGATCGGATCACATTTCTACGTTTTCTAGACAAATTTTCAATATGACTTTCGACAATTTATTAAAATTCAAAGTACTTGTGTTTTTACAGAAAATAATTGTCTACAAAGAACCTAAATATTTACATGACCGACTACGCTTTCTCAGATCAAATAGATCAACCCAAATTATACAATTAAGGCATACTCATTTGATTTCGGAGAGGCAATTCTATATAAATTCAATTCGTCTGTGGAATTCTCTACCTGCCAATATTAAATCTGTTACTAATCCCGTGCAATTCAAAGCTAAACTTTGTAATTATTTCTCTTTGTTGTAATATCTTTAATTTTTTATTTTTATGTTATCACTTATAGTTTCCGAAAATTGTTTAAAATGAATTATCAATACTTGTTCGGCTGGCCCGACATTACATTATACGAATACAACCGTTTTAAGTACTACAATGATTTAAAAATTGCGTTATCCTAGTTTTTTAACTCTAACTTTTTATTTCATTCTTTTCCTTAATAGTTTTAAATTAATTTTGTTATTTTAACTAATTAATTTTATATTACTTCCGCTGATCATGAAGAAAATATCACTAATACTATATTAAGATTATTATATCTTTTGTATTAGAATACGAAACACTTAATAAACTAATAATAAACTAAACTAAACTAAACAATAAAAAAACAAGCAGTAAATATGTTTTCTGTATATATGTAATTTATTTTATGTTATTTGAAATTAATGAATTTAAAAGTTAATTTATTAAAAAGAAAAAATTATTAAGCTATCAAATCTATGTAACTGCGATAAAGCTTCGCTTCTCTCGTGTGTCCAACGACGCACCTGTGTTTTTTTTTCATATCAAGACTGTTCGAGAGAGTGATTTTATGCTTGTTCTTCTATCTCTTTTGAGCTAGAAAAATACGGAAGCACGTTCTAGCAGCTTGTACGAGTATGTTACTACAATCAAGTACCTAACCTAGCGTCCACACGTGCAAGAGAATGTTCGAAAAACTCAATACATCCAAACATTTTTACTAACACACTCACATTTTCGGACTTGCACCCCATGGTATAATGATTTACAAGGTAGGAGTGACAGTTCTGTTGGCAGTTTGGAGTTGTCAAAAGCACATTGGAAAAGAGAAAACGAAGAAGCAGCAAAACAGATGATAAGTTAAACTTTGTATTGATTTGACGATCGCCGCTCGTGAGAATAAAAGGTAGTTGTCAAGGCTACCTTGTAAATTATTGTATCATGATCGGATCTGTTAAAGCACAAGCTTGACTTCAGGGACGCATTCATTTTTCATGGTGTCATATATTTACAGGGCGCCTTTGTCATCACGAGTAAAAAATTAATAATACATTTTGTTTGTTTATTGCTTTTTATTGGCATTATATATATACCATATAGAATTATTCTTTAGTTCAGTTCGCTCACATTTTGGCGAAAGTATTCAAAAACAAACTTAGAATTCAAACAAAATTACTAGATAAAACCAAATCTATTTTGCATAAAATATATTATAATTGACTTATTTTGAACACTTTAGTGATTAAAACTTTAGTAAATTTTGGCCTTTTTGCAATATATGCGTTATTGCAAGTGGTTGATACGCGGTATTGCACGCCCAACGACAATATGCAATTCCAATCAGAAAAATTGCGCTAAGCTGTACGCAACAACCGAATATGGCCCTGAGTGAATGTTTTTGTATTAGTGTGAACATACACCAGTAAGAAAAATGCCTCACTTTTATTCCAAAACGCCACTTCCTTATCTCTTTTACTATGCATGGAATACAGGTAGAAGTGACAGTTCCTTGGCATACCATAAGTTGTCAAAAAAATGCCAAGAAAAGGAGCGGTCACATTATCAAATTCTTCATCAAAATATTGGTGAAACAGTTTGACCACGCGAGTGTTCATATTATCAAATTTTTCGTCAAATTTCATTATTGTCTTGCACACCGAAGTGATCACATCAGCAGCACTCCATATGCTTTATTTCTAAATAATCTTTTTTTTTTAAATTTCCGATTTAATCTGCCAGTTATGGATGTAGTCCATAAGTTTAAATAAAATCATTATAAAAATTTTCTTCATCAATTCATTCTTTCTTCTTCATCAATTTCTTCAATTTTTTTTAAATTGATGTGTTCGCGTTGAAATATTTTTTAAGTGATGAAATCGCACTAGAAAATTTGACGAGTGTTCACACGTCCAATTTTTCATCAAATCGTTGGTCAAACAACCGAAAAATCAATATATTTTGATTTTCGTCAAACGATTTGACCAACAATTTGATGAGTGTTCATATGTCAAATTTTTCGTCAAATTCCATATATAATTCTGTTGGTCAAATTTTTTTATGACTTGTTGATGAAAAATTTGATCATGTGACCGGACCTAAAGAGAGCGCTTCATTATAAGCTGTGTTTAATTCACATTGGCTGCATTCAGCGGAAAATTTGCTAAGTAGCTGTTGCGTGACTTTTGGGCTGAATGATATGTAGCAAAGATAACAAGATAGGAAACTTAAAAAACATACCCTATAGGAACAAACTAACTTGTTTTTAAAAACAACTAATTAAAAAACTAGTTTAAAATAAACCAGTATTTGAACTACTTTGAATTATATTAAGGCGGCAACTACTCTGATTTTGACATGTTTTAAATGCAAATTTTTATTAGATTACAAGTTTATATATATTTAACCATGTAATTTAATCAAATATTATCTTTAGGCCATCAGTAATAGTTTGCAATTGGTTATTTTAAAGCAATTAGAAAAATAGTTTAAATGTAACTAATTTAACAAGTAGTTGAAAATATATGCAGACGAAAGTCAATTGACTTATTTAGCTGACATCGCCATACAAAATAAGTTAGTTCGTTCTATGGAAAAAAGTCAGAATTTCAACTAGTTGTGGTTGACAAAAAACTACTTTATCAATTACTTTTAAATTAGTTGATTTTCCTACAGGGTAACCTCAAAGAAGGTTTGCATGTATTTGTGAACCGAAAAATGCAACCCTGAACGCCACTCTTGTTCTTCATCGGCCGCAAACTCTAAAATAAATCACTTTGCAACCCCTTAAAATAATGCATATCATCTATATTTTATTGCATAAATATTTAAGTTGGGTAGCAAGTACCTGTTTGCAACCTTAACTGATTATTGCATCCCCTTATTTTGGTTAATATACGCTTTCAAATTTTGCCAATTTCTTCAGTTGTTGTATTTGTCAATATTTTTGAAAAATTTAATTTTTCACAAACCCCCGTTAGTTTACACAAACCCCCGCTATTAGAGGTGAGATAAGAAAAAAGAACGCTCTTCTTCTTTTTCTGCATTTTTCTGCTGAAACTTAGTTTTCAAACAAGAAAAATAGTGCATGGATTGAGTACATTAATGTTTTAATCTTTAAGTTGTGTTACAGGAATCTGTTTAACATCTTATTTTACTTTTTATCGCCAAACAAAGTTTGCATATTTTCACAAATAAATTGATTTTTATTTTCACCACTACCGATTTGTGAAGGTTTCACGCCATCAGAGTTGCCAACTCTGATTGTTTTCTTAAGAATTCTCTTGGATAGCATAAATATTGCGCTGGTACGAAATGGCTTATGTTTATCTCTAACCCTTATAAAATTGCATTGATCATGTATTTGCGTAAAATATTAAGTTGAATTGAATGGAACTATTGGGGGTTGGAATTAGTTTTAAAGGTGTTCTAAGAGATGGCGTAACTATCAATAGATCGCATCGGGCACACCTGTGACTATATTCATTTCAAAGCACATTGTCTAAGCTTCATTTTTCAGTATGTGTCATTCCACTGAAGTGTAAACAACATATATTTTTTTCTCTGTGAACATGTCGACTTTCGTTCCAACAAAACGCAATTTGCGGGAAGGTTTACTTTTGTGCTTCCATTTGAAGAAAAAAGCGGTTGAAGCACAACACACGCTTACTGAGGCTTACGGGGACTATGCTCCATCGATTTCTACTTGTGAGTACTGGTTCCGTCGGTTTAAAAGTGGTGATTTTGATACGGAAGACAAAGAGCGTCCGGGCCAGCCGAAAAAGTTTGAAGATGAGGAATTGGAGGCTTTGCTCGATGAAGACCCGTGTCAAACCCTTCAAGAATTGTCAGAATCATTGGGAGTCGACTTATCAACGGTCGGCAAACGCCTGAAGGCCATGGGAATGATTCAAAAGCAAGGAAATTGGGTGCCGTACGAGTTGAAGCCGAGAGACGTTGAACGGCGATTTTGCATGTGCGAACAACTGCTTCAACGGCATAAAAGGAAGAGTTTTTTGTATCGTATTGTCACTGGCGATGAAAAGTGGATCCATTACGATAATCCTAAGCGAAAAAAATCGTGGGGACCACCCGGCCATGCATCAACATCGACGGCCAAGCCGAATATTCATAGCGCCAAGCTTATGCTGTGTATTTGGTGGGATCAGAAGGGTGTCGTGTACTATGAGCTGCTAAAACCTAACGAAACCATCACTGGGGAACGCTACCAACAACAGTTGATGCAATTGAGCCGAGCATTAAAGGTTAAACGGTCGGAATATGGCAAAAGACACGACAAAGTGGTTTTTCAACATGACAACGCACGGCCCCATGTTGCAAGAACCGTCAAGGAAACGTTGGAGGCGCTGAATTGGGATGTGCTACCCCACCCGCCTTATAGCCCAGACATAGCCCCTTCCGACTACCATCTATTCAGATCGATGACGCATGGCTTGGCTGAGCAGCGCTTCACTTCTTACGAGGATACCAAAAAATGGAACGATTCGTGGATTGCCTCAAAAGACGAGTCGTTCTTCCGGCGCGGAATCCATATGCTGCCAGAAAGATGGGAAAATGTTGTAGCTAACGATGGACAATACTTTGAATAATATACATTGTACCGTTGTTTCTTAATAAATGCTCAAAACCCGAAAAAAAACCTTTAAAATTAATTCCAACTCCCAATACTTAAAACTGTAAATATTATTTCTACTTTAAAATGCATATTCAGAGGAAGTAGAAGCAGAGTTCGTATTGGCTCTCATGAAGTTTCATGAATATGAGGCAATTTTTAGTTAAAAAAAACCTGCTCATATTCATTTCGTGAAGAGCTGACTACATTATTTTGTTCATGAACTGTAGAAGTAACCGCATAATCACAGAATGCTTTAGTATTGTATTTTTATTGCCACGCTGCTCAATATACATACACACAAAAAATTTAAGACATTTCGATGCCTTGAAGTGAGGGTTATGAAAAACTCTCAAGGGAAGAGCATGATTACACTCCTCCTCATCAATATTATTCAATTCACGAACGGCTCACTTTGCTTTCTTTATTCGTGAAGGAAAAAAACATGAACGCTCTTTCATTATATGTTGATTCATTTCTCTTTAACAGTTTTCGTCCATAAATTGCGCTCCTCAAAAAAACTGACTTGAAGAGCGCTCTCTGCATTTCATTCATTTAATGTTTCTCGTTCGCTAGTTTTGGCAATTTCAAATTCAATTTATTACAATTTTTGCACTAGCTCAAAAAAGGTCCTAAATAGGAAAAAAATTAACGAAAAAGATTTATAGCTCCCCGGGGTGCACCATAGAGGGGTAAAATGTATGAACAGGTCCTATTATATTTTCACCACCAATATTTCTTCTCAACGTCCCCACCTTTCTCTGTCACCTTCTTGGGGGTCCTCCTACAAAAACACAAAAGAGATAAATGTCGAAAATAGCTTATATCGTCCGTAACTGAACCCCTAGACTGGTCAAATGTTATAGCTGGTCCTATTATTTTTTGGTCCACAATATTTCTTTTGAACATACCTACCACCTATCTGCCACCCATTATGTACTTATAGATCAACTTAAATTTTGCATGAAATAAAAACAAGTGATTTAAAAATTCACGAGCGATAATAAATCCAGCACATCGCACATAGGGGCCGCTTGTATGGGAGGCTTGGTCAAAATTGATTTTTAAAAAAGGATATATAAAAAATGTTGGTGCATTTGTAATAAAGAGGATATTACTAAACGAATCTGATTTTCCGTTTAGTAAATACAGTGGTTGTAACTTACCCCTTTTTGGATATTTGAAGTCTATTTTTATGCAGTGCAAAAATTAAGCCACTTCAAAAGTATCTATTTTTAGTTTAGGAATGTGCTATTGAAAAAAGGGTTTACTTTTCGTAAAAAATACAGTTTTAGCATTATATTAAATTTTTTTATATAGATTTTACATTTCTGCTTGGTTTTTAGAAGTACAAAATCAAGAAGACTTTTAAATTTCCTAAAAAAATTTTAAAGCAATTTTTTTTTAATTTGTGCAAAGCGCAAGCATAGTTTTTATATGATTAGTTAAATATGGTTTATTGTGTAGTGGTGTCAAGGTACCACTTGAAAAACAACATAAGAATTTTAAATAAATTTTTTTCACATAATGTTTCATAAAAACTGCTTCAAAATAAAAAATAGTAAAGCTCATCTGAAAAATATAAAATTATTTAAATTATAATCTGAGAAAAAAATGTTAAGAAACTATTAAAAATAAAAATGGAAATATTAGCGAAAAGAAACACATCCATGATAGTTTAAGTCAACTTGACTTATACGAATGCTAAAATATCTAGTTAAACCAAGCTTAAACGTCCAATTTTGGTGAGATAAGCTCTGTTTAATTTGACTAAAGTTTAAACTCGAACTTAAAAACTGGCCCTAAGTATTTTATTGTATAATTTTCAGGTGAAATATAATACGGCTAGTCAGCAAACCTTTTAACTGCAATTTCTAACATTACGTACTTCGTTTCTGAAATTTACGGGAATAACTGTTACATATATAAATATATTTCGAACACTATTTTGTCTCATAGAGAATAAGAACATATGAGCAATAATGAATATATACTTGGGCAAGTAATAACTAAATTTTTTTTTTTTCTACGTGATTTTATAATTTTCAGCATGTTTTTGACGTCCCGTAGACCCAATTGATCTTCTATGATCATCGTTGAGGATTAATAAAAGATATCCAAAATTATAATTTAGTGGCTAAACAGACCGCTATAACACCTTATCGATATCTTAAGTTGATTTTCTTCATATTAAAAGCTAGCCTGAAAAAAGTGGAATTGGCAACTCTACTACTGACAATGAAATGGAAAAAAATTTATCTCATTCATAAATTTGAACAGCTGATATTTTTAACCCGAACCCTCCATGTAAAAGTTGTTTACTTTTTGGAAGAAAATAATGTGTTTTTTATGTATAAAAGTACATTTAACATGAAGCTACAGTACAACAATAAATATATTTAGCCTATTTGATAATAATTAATGCACTGTACAGATAACTCTTAAGTAGCATAATTAGCAACCGACATATTCACCTCACTATTTTTGCAAATTGACAGTTGAGCAAAAACAAAGTCAGATGAGCGTTAAGAAATTCGTGGTGAACGAATTTTTCGTGTACGTGTGTTTTACTTTAGGTGAACCATGGTGTAAGAAAACCAGGTGGAAGCGAATTTTTCACCACACTTTAAATTGCCCCTGGTCTGTCAAAAAATTCTGACAGGGAGTGAGCAACTGTTGATTAGTGCCAAATTTTATTGGCTGCGTTCAGCAGGTACAACTTTTGTGCAATCGGTTAGTGTGTGTCTGCTGAACGAAAAAATATCAGTGTCTAATCACAACATGTAAAAATGTCTGTCTTTCGCCGCACTTTATATTTTTGATACATTTGCTCAACGTATTGAGTATTTCCAGTTAAAAATTTGGCTTTTTTAGAATAAGTGTGCTTTTATAACAAATTAAATAAATAACGCAAAATATAACGAGAAAACACAACTCTTCCCCTATTTGATCACTTTTAAAACAATTGTGTTCACAGAAATAAAAAAGGAACGTTAACTGATGCCTGATCAAAGACACAACATGTTGTACACATTATTCAATTATTATTAGGTTGTTCAGATATTTGACGTCAACTCACAAGAATGTATACTCTTATTTGAAGAGGAGAGCAAAAGAGCAATTTTGTAAGGACATAAATATCACGCAGTTGCCGGAATATCATACTTTTTCATATTACAAACCAATAAAGATACATTTGACTACTACTTTTTGAAATACTTGCTTGTGTTGAACCAAAATATTATGAGCTTTAAAAATGTTATGGTCACATTTTAGAAGTAAAATAATATTGGAAAAATAAAACTTCTGAATGTTGTATACAGAGTTTGTATGAAAATTTTTATTACATATGTTTTTTTTTTTATATTTGAGTAAAAATAAGTTAAAATTATATAGTCAGTTTATATGTAAAATTTATTGGAATAATGTTTTCAAAATAGTTTAAAATAGTTTCTTTAACCAAAAGTATAAAAATAGTGATTTTTACATTTGTGTTTGGGAAAATCAAAAATTTTTACTTTTTTCCTCTTTTGACAAAAGATAGCTAGTTTTGTTCAGTCAACGCAGAACTTTTTTTTATATTATATATAAAACTATATTTTATAGTTAATGGTTTTGTTAATATGTCTTCTAAGTGTTTCGTGATATAACCATTGTCATTTTTTCAAGAACGTAAAAATATTTTTGACGTAGAATTACGTCTTACAGCACGTTTGTCATTTTAGGTGGACTTTTCCACAAATTTTTTCAAGCACATCCTAACGTTTTTGGAGGACACTTTGGAATATACTTACGGCCTTTAATATTCATCTTACAAAGATAAAATATATGTCAAAAATCAGTTATATCATATCTATATAATAAGAAAAATCATGCATTGATGCTTCAGTTGCTGCTGACGTTCTTATGGTTGTTGCTTTTGTTCGAGCCGAAATCACGAAAGCAACATCGTGTTGTTTCTTGGAATGAATTGTTTTACGAATATTTCTCAGTAACGGCTTGTATTGTTGTTGTTATTAATACGTATGTAAAATTTAGAATGTAGCTACAAAAATGTGTATTACTACTACGCAGGTTTGCATATACAGGGAATGCGCATGGTCATTGTGCTATTAAAACTCTATTGAATCTTAAAATATCATAGTAAATCGAATGATTGATTGAACTAATTTTATAATAGAAAATATATTTTGTTTGTTAAAATTTTAAATTTTCAAATTAATTTAAGATATTTAAGCTCTTTACTTGGGAAAAATAAAAAAATTCATATTTTTCCGAAATATTTATATCCATTTATTAAATCTAAGATTGAAATAAATTTATCAAAAAATATTGCAAACAAAAAACTTTACGTCTACGATTATATCTGTGCCTTTTGTTCACATAAAATAAGGGTATGTCAAATATCTGGATAACCTTATAATGGCTGCATTCTATCCGAAAGAGCGCTCAGGTAGCGAAGTAGCATAGTCATGGCAGAATTTTAAGGTAGGGCCGACTCGGAGAGGAATGAAGTAGAAAGCAGAATAAAGATGGCTTGATGTCAAATCAGCTGTTCATCTCACGTTTCTTTATGTTCATGTTTCGCAGTCGATTTTAGATTAAAATTATTTTTTGCCAATTTAAGACTTCTTTCACATTTTAAAGTTGTAATTACACTGTTTTAATAATATTTTCACTCAAACTATCACAAATTTAACACATGCGACCGCACTACTTGCAACGTGGAAACATAAAAATTTTTCTTAATTTGCAATTCCTTGTAAATTCGTCGTTTTGACAACTTGTCAACCTTTTCATTATCCACTATTCGTTGACGCGTGAGGACACTGATCCAACCGGCCCTACCTTATAATTCTGCCATGCATAAAGTGATACTTTCTGCTGAACTATTTTTTTTCGAAACGTCAAAAGGCAAACAGCTGTTCGACAATAAATGCTTTTTGTCTCAAATTTATTTTTTTTATGTTCTGTGTGTACACGTTTCAAACAAATAGTTTTAATTAAAAGCACTACTAAGCAATTTAATAATTTAGTAATTAATAAATTTAGTATTTGGTATATTTATCTGTCAAAATAAAGTAAGCGTAAGCCGCTCAACTGAAGTAGCATAAACTATTTTCGCTACCTAAGATGGCAACCGCTCAGGGAACGTGTTGTGCGAGCACTTTATGCAACATACCATTCAGCCCGAAAGTTGTTCAACAGCTACGTAGCAAATTTCCCGCTGAATGCAGCCAATGATTGAAACATGATTGTACCTGCTGAACGCAGCCATTTATTTCTGCTGTTTTTGACAGATGCGGGTACAATTTTTGTGAGAGAGGTGAAAAAAACGCTTTCACCTGGTTTTCTTACACCATGAGGTGAACAAGGATTCCCCACAGAAGTTTCCTATCTGGTTATCTTTGGTATGTAGCATAACGCAGGGTTGGTATTATTGAATTGACTATTTATCGCCATTTCGACTTTTTTTTGCTGCAATTAAAACGTAAGATCATCGTTTTTTTTCAATTTTTTGTCAAAAACTACGTTTTTTGGTTAAATCGCTTTTCCTTTATTATTTACAATTTGAGATTCAAGTTCAGATTCAAATTTGATTTGTGTGCTTGGAGCAGCTATATTTCGCTTATGAGGTAAAATTTAAGTTAGAGCAATTATCAAATGCGATAAGTTCAGTAGAGAAACTGACATTTAAAAATATTTGCCGATTTGCTTAAACTATTTCCTAATATGGTTTCAGAAAACGAAGTCTTGATTCTGAAGTTTTAAATTTAGAGTTTGCTTATATTTTCAGTGATTCAGCAGAATAAGTAGAAACTGAATATTACTGGAAAACAGTTTAGTCGATTAGAAGAGGAGACTAATCTTTGGCATTTTCTTTTACGCAAAAATTTATTTTTAAAATTTTGACCTAGCTTAATTCGTCAGAAAACGTTGGTCGCATTTTTTCTCAAATAAACTTAAATTAAACAAAAATCAGAGGCATTTTGAGCACAAAAACATTGATTTAAGAGTGAAGAATTCGTCTTGTTATAATTTGGACACAAGGAAAGAATTAACAGACAAATACAATATAATACAAATTTAATTGAACCTTATAAGTTTTTAACTTTATTAATAAATTTATTTTATTTGATATTCATAACATGAATAAACTCTTAAAGGTCCTATTTAATTTTTCATTAAAACCTTTATGTATAAATAAGCTTATGAATAAAGAAAAATTTTTTGTAAAATTACAAAATTTACAGTACGAAAATTACGTTTTTTTTCATATCAAGCCTGTTCGAGGGAATGCTTTTATGCTTGTTCTTCTTATCTTTTTTGAGCTAGAAAAATACGGTAACACGTTCTAGCAGATTGTAAGTTACTACAATCATGTACCTAACCTAGCGTTAAAGTGAATGTTCGAAAAACTCACTTTAACTCACTTTTGGATGTACCAAACATTTTTACTAACACACTCACATTTTCGGACTTGCAGCCTACTTGCAGGGCTACTTGCACGGAAATTTCCTAAGCACTGAATTTTTTCACTTACTGCAAGTAAATGTCAGAATAGGGTAAAAAAAGTGATGTTTTTGTAGTGCTTTTGTAAATTTTTCCGGGATTTCCTCAAGTATATAGAAGAAGCAACATTACACTCCCAGAAAAAATTGGTAATTTTAACAAAAAAATAACAATAATCTTGGTTTAAATAGCATTAACAATATGCAATTGTTAATTTCTTGTTAGAAATAACAATCGAAATTTTTAATTTTTCGAAATTAATTTTGATGGTTACAAAAATAAGTTGTCATTTACAAATGTCAAGAAATCAAAAATAAAATGTCAAAAATAGTCAAATGTCAAAAATAAGCCGTCAGAAATGTATATATGTCAAAATCAAAATGTCAAAAAATTTAAAAAAAAAATTTAGTGCATAAAAAAGATTGCCTGTCAAAAAATAAAGCAAAATCAAATTTTTCGATTTGAAGTAGGAATTTTATTATATCCTTCACATCATAAAAAGAGAATACAAAATATTATTTGATTTATACATAAAAGATTCGCCACAATCGGTTGTTAACAGTAACAGCTTGAGGAACCGCTACTAAATAAATTAATAAAAATAGTTATTAGTTAAATTTACCTTTGTTTTCCACAATTTTTTTCCCTATGTTGCAGTCGCCACAACATAAAAAATTCTATTTTATTGAATTAAATTTTGTATTAACCTGACAATTAAATTTTTAAATTAAAAAAATTAACAATCAAATTGTCGAATTTAACAATATAAAAAAGCAACAATAAATTTAACAATCGTACAATAAAAATTGTGGATTTTTGAAAGAGAAAATTAATACTCAAAGTCAATAGAAAATTTTGACAAGGCATTTGTTAAATCAATTAACAATCGTTATTGTTGAATTTCAACAATAATTTTGGGAGAGTGTAGTTACATGTAAAAGTGCAGCTGTAGAACAACCTTAGCAGCTGCACATGCATAAGACCGAAATTAAATATATTTTCATTAACAAATTTCGTGTTATATTAATGGTAACCGCTCAGAGAACATATTGTGTGAGTGCCTTACTCTACATACCATTCAGCCCGAAAGATTTTCCACAGCTACGTAGCAATTTTTCGGCTGAATGCAGCCATTGGGTGCATGATACAATGATAAGGTAGGGCCGCTTCGCTGAATGCTCTCACGCGTTAACGAAGAGTGGATAATGAGAAGGAACATATATGTCAAAACGATGAATTTCGTAGAAATTTGCAAATGAAGAAAATATTTTATGTTTCCAAGTTGCTAATTTGGGTGAAAAAATTATAATAAAAGTGTAATAAACACTATAAAATGTGAAAGAAAACGTGAGCATAAAGAAATTCACGATGAACAGCTGATTTTAACACCAATCTCGCTTTATTCTGCTTTTTACTCCATTCCTCTCCGAGTCGACCCTACCTTATAATTCTGCCATGAATGGGTGTATGCAAGGTATATTTAACAAGGTAGTGTCGTCTCGGAGCAGTGGGTACCGCAGCTGTTAAGCACATAGTATATCATCATTTGCAAATATTGTTACTTGTTTTGCTTTTATTCGTAAAAACCTGGTTTTGGCAGGTGCGGTACCCCGCACAAGAGAGAATTTTAACTACTAACACTACCTTGTCTTATTCTACCATGGGTGTATGTTCATATGCTTCACTCTTAGCTGTGTTGCATGAACAGCTGTTCTTGACAACTAATGGTATGCCCTTAGAACATGGCATGCTTTAGAACATGATACAATAATTTACAAGGTAGCCTTGACAAGTACCTTTTTCTCACGAGCGGCGATCGAGAGTTGTCAAATCAATACAAAGTTTAACTTGTCATCTGCTTTGCTGCTTCTTCGTTTTCTCTTTTCAATGTGTTTTTGACAACTGCAAATCGCCAAAAGAACTGCCACTCCTACCTTGTAAATCATTATACCATGCTTTAGAAGAGAAAATCAACACTTATCAATGCTACCTGTTGCGGGATTCCCAAACGCCTTGAAGGCCCTATAGACGAGCAACTAATCGCAAAACTGGTTGATAAACTGGTAGCTGGTTGTTGAATACAAGTCGTCAACCAGTTTATCAATCAGTTGACAAAAATTAAAAAATTTTGATATTTTGCGATTCACATCAACCAGTTCTTCAACTGGTGATGTGTTTGTAGCAAAATCAACAACTAAACGTAAGATTCATAGTAAAAAAAATTATTTGCATTCATTTTCAATATAATGTGCGCGATGTTTTCAAGAAGAAAAAGTTTTTGTCCAAGTGTCTGTAGGTAAAACCATCAACCAGTTTTTCAATCAGTTTTGCGATTAGTTGCTCGTCTATAAGGGTTGCTCGTCGTTTAACGACGATTGTCGCTGTAGTTAACAAGCGAAAACTGTCATTTACTATGAAAGTGTGCATACACAATGATCGATAACGACAACTACGATTATCGTTAACTGTTTGGGAATCCTGCTACTGGGTTCTTATATCATGGTATATATTCTATACCACCACCGGTGGCTTAAGCTCTCGTTAACTTTGATTGTGAAACTCATATCTGTTAGTTAACCTCTGGTCGGTAGTTAACTAATGATCGTGAAACTGGTCCTAAAATAATATTATTGGATTCAATTTGGTGTTATTAAAATTGTTTACCTTGCTTGTTGCTTGCTTAATTATCTAAATATTGATGCTGATTCTTGTTGTCACCTCACCTTTGTGAGTTTTGTCACAGTCGGTGTCACGTCACTTGAAAAGTGGTATCTTTATTGTCACGTGACGTGAGGGGACGGAACATTTGGAATGAAACTAAATATCTTATTAAACACATCATAGAATATTAAATAAATGACAGCTGTGCAAAGAAAAGAAAACAAAGTCGCAAATAAAATTAGATTAATTGGGCTACTCACAGTTTAAACGTATATTAACAAAGCTTATTTATAGCATTTGTTATTTTTGAAACTGTGAGTACCTCAGTATGTGACTGCCGTATTCAATAATTATGAAATGCTGTTCTAATATGCTGTAGACAGGGCATAAAAATACAAGACACAAAAAACGAGTCTAAAGGCTATTTTTATTTACGAGTGCTTGCGTGTTTGCGTTTGCATGCAAAACAACAACAACGCAAAATACGCTTACGTAAGTTGGCGTAAAAATAACAAATCGTAAATTAAATAGGCCTGCGTCCTTAAACTGTACGCATAAATAAATAATTTATTTAAAATAATAATTATAATAATTTAAAATGCCTAAATAATTTATTTTGAGTTCTTTTGTGTTTTGGTTTTCTGATTCCGTTAGCTCTGATAGTGCAGATTATGGTGAAAACTTAAGGATTAAAAGAATAAAATTAAGGTCTAATCCGTTAGAATTGCGTGATGAAGTGTGAGTTCAAAATGTTAAATATTTGATTAAGTTTGTTTGAACATATAGTAATTGAAAGAAAATTAAAGCCTCCAAAGAGAAGTTTCTCGCAGTTCTTCCAATTATAAAATATCAAAAAGGTGCTGGCAATGACTGCCCAGCCTACCTTCTCAAAAATTATTTTGGAAGTGTTGTCTACGATAAAATTTCCAAGCCTTTTTGAGCGAAATCAAATCAAATTGGCGTTTTTCGAGAAATTTGGATTTCCTGGAGTAGTAAGGCCAAAACATTTATTAATGCAGCAATATCCTGCAAATTTTAAGTCCTTTGCTATAAATTAAATTGCCTCCTGTTGGTTACTTTTAAGCTAAAAAGTATAAGTTATAAATAATTTCCATTAATAAACCACAATTTTTGTTCATTTGCCCTTTTTCTGCCTCCATTTCACTTCAAAAAGTACGGCGCCTAATTTTGTCACTTGAATGCGACACAGGACGGCTTACAGTGACAACTATATGACAAAAAAATTTATTTGGCTGTGTTTAGTTACGTAAGTGACGTGGGTCGCTGTTAGGTGTCTACTAGAATATGGTTTAGAGTCGCAGTGACTTATGTCACTTCACTCCGGAAACTAGAATAGAGGCAATTATGTACTCTTTCTTATTATCTCAATAACTTTCAAATTTTTTATTAATTTCAAAAAAAAAGAGAAAATTTTCAATTCTGCCATACAAACCTATGCATTCTGGAGTTTATTCATATATATCTATTCCAAAATGGCTTCTTAAGGATTCATATTTTTTCAATTCCGAAGAATTCATACTTTTTTCATTTAAAAGATTCCATTAAATAATCAAATACACTCAGTTCTGTTTTTACACGGTAGATACGTTCCCAAAGATTTCGTGCAAAAAAAATCGTGTAAAAAATGCATTGCACTTATGGAAAAGTAGAAGATTGGTTCCAAATTTAACAAATCTGTAGAAATAATACAATAAACCATTTTTAAACTCATATTGGAGCGTTATAGCTAATATTTGCGTATATTTTTATTTCATAAACTTATAAAAGAATGCAACAAAAAAACAATTTCATAAACTTATAAAAGAATGCAAAAAAAAAACAATTTCAGAAACTTAGAAAAGAATGCAAATACACAATATAGTACACATACAAAATTAAAAATTTTATAGCGGTGAAAACTGTTAGTACTAAAATTGTTATTTTCAGAATTTGGGTCAATCGTGTTAAATCAAAATAAAGCGTGTAAAAACAAAATAAAGATTTATTTTTAATTCGTGTTTAATCAAATTCTTGTAAAAAAAGGCGTGTAAAACAGAACTGAGTGTAATAGATTCAGTTCAAGCAGAAGCGAAAAAGGAATATACCGGTTGTTTTCGTAGGACATCGCAATATTAAAAATAATCCATTTAGAGTCTATAATTGGGGTAGAGAATTGAATAATTTTTCGTACACAATTGATTCCTTTTTCCCGGTGGGTTATGTTCCGTTATCCCACAAACTCAACTTGCTTTCAAGAAAACTTGACGTGCGGAAATGGAGACTTACTACCAAGGTTGATTTATAAGGTTGTCGCAGGGCTGATCGCACTCTCTTCTCAGTACCCATAATTGTCAAAACCAGCCAATTTTGCGAATGACTACGAAAGAAAAACGGATTATAATAGAGAGCACTTGCAGATTTTCTATGAGCTGTCAACTTCGATTTGACAATTATGGGTACTCGCTCTCTCCCTTGCGACAACCTTATAAATCAACCTTGCTTACTATCAATGTTCTTTAATAAAGGTTAAGTCACTTGAGAGAAAGGCACTCTTTTTCTGCCTTTGCTCGAACTGTCAAAGTAGCTGTTAGCTAAAAATTGTACAGATTCAGGTTTTTTTTTTTCTTGATTTCCTTTTATCCATTCTGACAGTTTGACCGAGCTTCTCTCAAGTGACTTAAGGCGGTCTTCTCATTGAGCAACTTTTTTTTTTGACTTTTTTTTTGCATTTATTTATAGCTTGGGTAGTTGTGAATATGCCCCTGAAAGGATTTTTAGAAATTCAAAATACTTTAGAAGATACAGCCTTTTTTGTGAAGCAAGGTCTTCGTCAAAATGAGCTATTAAAAAATTACTTCAAACTGTAAACGCGTTTATCTCGAACCCACGTTTTTCGAACTGGCGGCCATGATATCTCCAGTTCAACTGAACCGATTTTCATGAAACAAAGTGGAATCGACGCAGAATTGTCACCATTCTCGGGTGAACCTCGACCATAATTTTAAAAAATTTTTTACTATTTTTTTTTTACACTAAACTACAAAAAAAAAAACCCGAAATTGAAATTATTTTTTTGAATGGCCGCCATTTTGTCAAAAAAATCACAAAATTAAGCTTGAGGTTCACCCGAGAATTACATCTATACTGATTATAACCCCGTTTTTTTTTTTCATTTCAGACGCTCCGGAGACCCGGAATCGTGGCCGCCGTGACACATTTTTTTTTCACCACCAACTTTGAAGTCTCATTACTTTTTGAACAGCCCACGTATCGAGGCAAAAAAAATTTTTTTATTTACTTTGAACCTTTTGTAATACAATAAATAAAAAAAGTTTTCAATTATTCTTTGCGTTTTCAAATAAGAATTTTTTTAAAAAGGGTCCAAAAAACGGGTTTTGAATTAGAAGACCGCCTTAACCTGTATAAATAAACCTTGCTTAATATTGTATCATGACCCTACCTTATAATTGTATCATGTTTCCGACGACTGCGGCCCGCTTTGCTTTATTAAGCCCCATTTCCAATAACGCGTGAGATGCGTTGCGTAAATTGACGCAAATAATCAATGCATGAAAACATACGTAACAGGTTCCAATAACCAGCATGCGTGTGCACGCAGCGTGAAATATTCGAAAAATTGAATATTTCACGCGCGTGAAAATTTGACAGCTATTGAAATCAAAACAGCTGTTCACTTTTACACACTTTTAAACAGTGTTGTATAAACTGTTGACTACTTATTATAAGGTAATTGGTACTAGTGCGAATACTTTTTAATCAGAATTGACAAAATGACCTCAAATTATTTTTTTTTTAAATATAAGTGTATAGTTGCGTAATTTGTGTCATATCTTGATTGTTAAAATTTTACGTTCAGTCGAACTCAAACAAAACATCGCAAACAAAATGCTATTTACAAAATTGACTGAGCCGGGTACTGTTCAAAATTATGCTTCGCTAAGCAGAAGTGCGGGCAATCATATGTTCACGCACACGCTCTATTGGAAATTGATTTTTTCACGCAGCTTCCGCAGCGTAAAACGGAACGCATCTCACGCATTATTGGAAATGGGGCTTTAGCCATTTTGTTTTTACCATACTTTAAATTAGCAAGATTTTTCAAGTTTTTGTCTCCTTCGGAACTTTGCTTTTATTTATCTACTTAGTTTTCGATTAAATACAATATCTGCAATGCTGCACATTTAACAAAAGACTTACTTAATATCCTAGCTGTGCTTTATTCTTCTACAAATTCCATTAACAAAACATTGAAAGAAATAAATATAAAATTATATTTTAGCAAAAAGGTTCTTTATTGAGAAAAGGTTATCACTTCTTAGATTTTTTAACATCCTTCCCAGCGTCATCTGGATTCTCAGCGTTTTCCTTAGCACGCTTAGCACGAATGCCCACAAGACGAGCATCAGTACGAGCCTAAAAAATATTAATTTTAAGAATTGGATGCAAATCTTGATGGATATCTTAAAGTACCTTGCGAAGAGTAGCGAAAGCCTTGAACTTTTTCTCATCCTTAGTAATTTCACGGAACTCAACAACTGGTTGCTCCTTCTTGATTGGCATAACTGTGCCTTTAAGTTGGGTGGCCAGCTTGCAATCTTCAACAGTGGATTCACCCTTACGGATCTTCTTTTCGTTAATGGGAAAGAGAATTAACTTGCTCTTGTATTCCTTCAAACGTTGAACATTGCGTTGACGTGATTCGATAGACTTGTTTTGCCTTCTTTTATCAACAGCAATACCAACAGTCTTTGCAAAACTGTACGTAAGACCAGCACCCTGTATAACAAAACAAATATTTTAGAAAATTATATATTACATATTGATATCTAATTTAAAATTAAAATACTCGCGGTTGTTGCAGAAACAAAGTGCTTGCAATCAGAATTTAAACCAATAAATATGTCGCTTAGGTGTCATCGGCAAACATTCTTTTCTTACACATAAAACCATCCACATCCATTATACCTTAGCAAAAAA
Source organism: Coremacera marginata (assembly GCA_914767935.1). Classification (NCBI taxonomy): domain Eukaryota; kingdom Metazoa; phylum Arthropoda; class Insecta; order Diptera; family Sciomyzidae; genus Coremacera; species Coremacera marginata. Next base: position 126,969,595 of record OU612045.1, on the reverse strand, counting down.
GCACTTGGTTTCTACAACCCAGATCTTTTGCAGTTTTAAGCGAACAAACCTTAAGCTCTTCTAGAGTGAATCCGCGACCAGCACGCAATTTGGTGTGATAGCGGATAGTTGGGCATCTTACAACAGGGCGCAATGGACCTGCAGCTGGTCGTGGAAAAACAGCCTTGGCTTTCTTGATACGGTTTTGACGCCTACGAAATTTTCTAGCGGGCTGGTTAAACCATGTCTTCACATGCCGCTGCCACCACTTATGGAAGTGAGCATTTGGAATCATATTATTTCCCTTACCCATTTTTGTAGTTTATCTAAAATAGATAAACAAATTAAAAATGCGAACACAGAATCTGTCCAAAACTTAACCAAAAAAAAGCGTGGCAACACGTGTTAAAAAATTCTGACTTTATAATAGTTGGCTCACTAGAACATTAAAACGCACTGAAAGTGTCAAGAACAAGCCATTTTTTTAAGGAATAAAACATAATTTACAAAGAATTGCTAATATATAGAGAATTATAAAGTTGAAAAAATTGTCCAACCTTTCCCAGCTAACAACGAATAAAAAAGGAAAAGTGCAGCCAACTTAGCAATGTTGAAAATAACATCCACACTTTTGAGGTTAGAAATAATTTTTTCCACGCTTAGGCTATGCTTTCACTGAATATTATATCCCACTAACCTTGGAAATAATACCACACGTGGAAGTAATCACTTGCAAGTAGAGAATATATCGCAGAGTAAATACAACACATTCAAAACTCAAAATTTTCCAACTTTTAGCGGCTTTTAGCCATAAATCAATTCACAATACACATCTCTAACTGCTGTTAAAATGTCTTTTTCATAACTTTATTCTTTAACTGGAAAAATGTAGTTATGTCTGTCTCTATGTTAATTACAGGGCTTCTGCACTTTCAACCAAAGAGTCTTAGTTTTAGTTGTGTCAAGGTGTTTAAGATCCACTCATGTGTTTTGTTACACATAAATAGTTTTAGTTTGAGATGTGACACTTTATTTGTAGCAACCCAGTATCGTATTGTTGTATGCCTGTTTTCTGGCAGGCCTGTTAAGAAGCCTGCTGTGGGTGATTTTACTCATGCTAGCAGCCATGCAAATGCATGTGCCATTCGAAATTCATGTATTCTTACATATTTTTCCTACAAAACCCTATATTTCGGGGCAACTTTTTCGTTAAAAAATTAATATATATATATCTTCAAAAATAATCGGCATCAAGACTGCTATTAAAAAATTTATAGGTTGAAAATGTTCTTATCTAATAGCAACGTAAAATTAAATAAAATTCAAGAGTACATATATAAAAAGAAACGCAAAAAAAAAATGTTTTAATATGTTTGGTTAGCCCCTCTAACCAAGCCATTCTAAAGGAGTGCTTCTATCAGGCCTCCTTAGAGCAGAGAGAGCGAATGGCATGAACAATTGTCCCGTTTCATACAAAAAAGAACTAAGACTGGGAAGCGAGCGTGGTAGTAGTACGCAAGCTGAAATCTACTGCGCCCAGGCCTGTTTTTAGGCATGCGTACACATGAAATTCGATTCTGGGTACTGAGAAATTTCAAAGTGTATTATTTTGAATTGTGATCCTATAGCAGAAAAAAGTCTGCTCGACTGTTTTATTTTGATATGTGTATTTTTTGTTGAAATAACTGTGACTAGCACTAGTTTTATCAAAACGGAAGCAAAACACAAATCAAATTTTAATTGTGCTTTAATTACTCCGTAACGTGATAAATTTTTTTATCCTAGAGACTATTTTGATAAATTAAAATTTTGATGTTTTCGCATATTTTGGATATGGTTTTTCGATCTATAAAATGAAATTTCAATTCAGTTCTCAAGATAGTTAGTTTAAAAAATTTTCATTTTCATTGTTATATAAAAATGTTTATTCTTATATTATTGTAGATGCGATTTATACTTGTAACTTAAAGAGATAAAGATACCAACTTTCAAAGAGAATGTTTAAGAAAGAGGAACTTGAAACCTTTGAAGCCTTGAAGTTGCATCAAGTAAGTAGTTTATATTCAAACTAATCAAAAGTTTATTTTGAAGTTACTATTCAACCTCTGACGCAAAAAAAAATATGCTAATATTTTCTACTTATCAAGAATACACTTTAAAATTTAAAACTATGCTCGGTAAAGCCAAGGGGCATCAAAGATATGGCAAATAAAAACCACATTCCTAAAAACTGCTATGAGTCTTTCTACACTAAAAACTAAAAATTTTGAAACGAATACATTACATTTTTTTAATATACTGAGCAATTTTTGTACTGTGCTAAAAATTAATTTATTTTAAAATACATTTTAATAAAAAAACATATTAAATAATGTTTATTGTGAATTTTATTATTTAATTGCTTGTTAATCAGTTGATGAATGGGTATTTTCAAAAATTCAAGCAATTTTTATCAGTTAAACAGGCACAACTTGAATTTTAAACGAAGCTTTTCAGTTAAAGGGTCATATGTCCAAAATCCTTTTTATTTACACAATCATAATATAAAACTACAAAATCTTAAGCAAAACTGTCTTCTAATAAGAATAAAGTTTTATTTTCAATTAAACAGAAAGTAAATTCTATTTTTTCCTTACTTAAAAGCTTGTAAAGTAGGAGCTGTTAAAAGTTTAAGCAATTTTTGTCAGGTAAAGAGGCACAATTTGAGATGATATCACTTATCATACGAAAAAATTGAGCTAAACGGTTATAACTCCAAATTATTCTTTATTTTCACAACTATAATATGAAATTATAAAAACTATACCAGAATTTTCTTTTAAATTTGGTTTCTTTATTGTGGAATCAAATTTGTTTATAATATTACAATCATTTTAGCTTAAACAGTTTTTGGTTATCCTGAAAATTCGTGTTTTTGAGTTGTGACTGTTTTGTAGTACGTGTGCGATATCTATTAAGGGCCGTTTTCTAATTTTTTCTATAAAGTTCACTTTAGTTATCGAATAAATAAATTTATCGTCTCGGTGAAGCAAATTTAGTTTTCACATGTTGCCTTTAAATAAATGTTAAAAATGTATGAAAGTATGGCAAAGCCGTAAGAGAAATGACAGCATTAGATAGTATTTGGTAGCACTGGCACAATATCAACTGTGCAAGGTTGATTTATAAGGTTGTCGCAAGGGAGAGAGCGAGTACCCATAATTGTCAAATCGAAGTTGACAGCTCATAGAAAATCTACAAGTGCTCTCTATTATCATCCGTTCTCTTTCGTAGTCATTCCCAAAATTGGCTGGTTTTGACAATTATGGGTACTGAGAAGAGAGTGCGATCAGCCCTGCGACAACCTTATAAAACAACCTTGCAACTGTGTTTGTTTTTGAAATTTAAAGTCAAATTGAAGAAAAATTTGTCACATTAAAGCTTGTCCAAAATTTGCAGCCATGATTGGCGACTCGGCCACCGGCCTGAAAAATAGGTTCGACAGCGACAACGGTAAGTTTAGATTTTGGAATGTCCACAAAAATTAAACATTTGGGCTATTCACAGTTTAAGGACGCAGGCCTGTTTAATTTAAGATTTGTTATTTTTGCGCCAACTATCGTAAGCGTATTTTTCTTTGTTGTTGTTTTGCATGCAAACGCAAATACGCAAACACGCGTAAATAAAAGTAGCCCTTGGACGTGTTTCTTGTGTCTCGTGTTTTTATGCCCTATCTACAGCATATATAACAAATGCTATAAATTTGTTTGTTAAACAAGTTAATTTACGTTTAAACTGTGAATAGCTCAATTATTATAATTTTTACAGTGACATTTGAATCAATGGATTCGACAGTCGAATATCTGTAGGAAGCCGAAGTAAGGAACGAGGAAGTAAGCATAATAAAAAAGATTTGTTTGTGGTGCTAAAACATATAAAATTATTCTTTTCAGGACAGTTATCCAGATAACACTAATCCTAGTCAAAGTCAACATGACTGGGAGAGTTGAAAGCCCTCAAGCTTGCAGCAGCCAAAATCAAAGCGAAGGGAAGCACTTAGAGGAGAGCCGGCGAGCTGAGGAGAAGCACCTGGAAGAGATATCTCAGCCAGTGTTGCTGTTTTGGTCCAATCGGACCAAAATTGTTAGTTTTGTTAATAAAAAATAGGTTTTGGTAGTTTGGTGGGATTGTTGCGAATTTCCATTAATTTTAGTAGCTTGAAAACTTGAAGAAATCTTCAAATTCCAAATAAATTCAATTTAAAAATATTTTTTATCTGCAAAATGGGATCTCAAAAAGGAATAAAACGTCATATAGTTATGTTTTTCAGACTTAACCAACACTCAGGGGATGCCCCTTAGAAATGCGAAAGCATTGTGCTGATTCGGGAGACGGGTGGTAATTAGGTGGAGGGCAGAAAGATAGAGAAAGATAGTCGGTGAAGATTGGATTTAAATTTTCACAGCTTGAAACTGCCGCAACTTTCACAGCTTGAACACGCTCGCAGGGAGACTGTTCCACAATTTTACTGAGCGACTGTAGAACGAATTATCTCGGTAATGTGATGTCCTATTCGGCAATGAGGCAATAGTATAGGGATGGACTTGGAGCTGGTGGCTGGTGGAGCTGGTGGAAAAACTCGAGCTGATGGCGTCAGGTCATGTATCTTCGTTTAACACCCTGATAGTATGATAGTATTTACCTATACAGATTACTTAGGCAACCAACATTGCGACGATGCACAAGAGAGTTGAGATTAGATCAAATATTATCGTCTCCTATCCAATACATCGCACGTCGTTGAATCCGGTCCAGAAGCTCCAAATATAATCTTAAAGACCCTGCCCAAATGCGGGTCTTGCTAGTTATATAGTTCTTGTTCTTACATGTAATCGTATGTATAAGAAATATTTTTTTTGCTTATTTATACTTTACTACTCGTAATTGAAAAACGTACATGTTTTGAATTTTTGTTAGGCTGAGAGTAGTTTTGGTAGGTTTTAAGAAAAGATTTTGTAGGATGCATGTGTAATAAGTGGCAATACTGATCTCAGCTAAGGCTTCAAAATGAGTGGCTTAAAGTACAACTACAGAAAATGCAAAGTTAAATCACCAAAATTAAGCAAATGTACTTCTGGCCTATTATGAGTAATTTTTTGAACCGTTTGCCCTATGCAATGTTCATGTTGATTTAAACAAGTTATTTATTATTAAAAATACAAACTTTATTTAAACTTTATTAAAATTATTTAAAGTGCTTCATGCACGTCTTGATCAGCCAACGACAGTAAGTAAAAAGAGGGGAAGAGCTAATTCGTCGCTCTTACATTTTGACGTTTGTCATTTACAAATTCGCCGAGCGAATTCGCAAGTGTTGCCGATACAATATTATTAATTTTTGGCTAATGCTACATAACTCACCCCTTAATGAGTTTTTTTAACAATTTAACAAATTTGTGAATCTTGAAATACTTTAAAAGAAAATATGTGATTTACAAATTTGTGAGTCTTAAAATAACTTAAAAGAAAGTAGGTAATTTACAAATTTTGTGAATCTTAAAATAACTTAAAAGAAAGTAGGTGATTTACAAATTTTGTGAATCTTAAAATAACTTAAAAGATACTTTTGGTTTTAGCGTTGATGTTGTGTTCATGCTTTCATTTGCTACGAATGCAGGTTTTACTCTTTCGATTGAAATTATTTGTTTTTTGTCTTTGCATAAAATAGTAAAAGTCTTATCTGTTCTATCGAGTACTTCGAAAGGACCATTATAAGGTTGTTTTAAACTGTTTGTTGTTGTCTGTTGTTTACTTCTTCTCTGACGAAAACGTACTTGCATGAATCCAATGCCATAGGTACCAGAGATGATATTGAGTTAGTTGTAAAAGGGCAAAAATTTATACAAAAATAGGGCATTTTGGACAAGAATGGGGCCTTTAGTGGTAATTCAATATTAAAGACCACAAATATTCGAATATATTTTAAATTGACTGTTTCGGAAAATCAAAACAATTTAAAGTTCATGATTTCGTGTTTTTTCTTTTGCTTTCACGGTTTTAATCTAAATCTAAAAAAAATTGTCATAAAAATAGCACACTTTAATTTAAACGATCAGCGCTCAAAGTTAAAAATTGTGAGTCAAAGTGATAAAGTTTAATTGTTTCCTATAAAAAGATTCTATTTCATATATAGAGGTCTCATTGTACTTTAGAAAAAAGGCTTGTACATTGATTACAAAAGTCAAATATATGCCAAAAAATTAATCCATATAGTTAATTTCCTCAAACAATTTTTAACAAAGGAATTTATTTAATAAGTTAATAATAAAAATAAAAATAGCAAAGCGTTTCCACAGAAAACCGTAATTTGGATCGATATATTCATCGTTAAAGAGTCTTAGGAGTATTTTTTCGAGTCCTTGGTTATATCATAAGAATGTCAGAAAAATATGATAAGAGATATGAGTTAAGACTTGTAAGTAGACGAATCAATGATGCGGGACGAAATGGGCATGATACCAATATAAATTCAGCTCTACCAAAAAAAATATATGTTGTAATGACCGAATTTAATAAAGAATTATTTCATAAATGTTATACAATTTTGGAATATAGAGCCTTAAACATATAAATTAGTTAGATCACATCGAATAAGGCGATAAAAAAATGTTCTATCGCAGTTTCCGCAGTATTCATTTTTTTGAAAAAGCTTATAGTTTTCGTGTTAAATCATTCTGAAATTGAAAAATTTTCCTTTTGGATGGCATTTTGGGACAGCTATACTGAATTTTTTTCTAAATCCAATATTTCTTAAAATTTATGACTTGAAAACCCTTTTCTATTCCGAAAAGAATGCGTATAATATCGGTTTTAATTTTTAGATCTAATTTTTTGTTTGGTTGGAAAAAATTGCATTTTTTGCAAAAAATTCTTTATTACTTCTTAAGCACTTATTAAAGATAAATTCTGACGCCATAATCTGAAAGAGCGTGAAGTTTTATATAGGATATCATACGTCGGGGTTTATTTTTCGTACAGAAATGGATGAAAATTCATTGAAAATTGACGACAATAAACTCTTAATCGATTTAGGCTACTTAAGACTACGATGGAGCCTTTGTTATGGATTTGCCTTTTCATCTATATGCATGATAAAATGATGTAAGGAATATAGTGTGCATGAAGCTGTCCACCTCATAATTCCATTCTTAAACCTATAGAATTACTTTGGAGGGAGTGCTGGAATCTTCATACTTCCTTCATTATAGTAGAAACCAAATATTTGTAAGGAATTTCCCTGTAGATGTTAATCAATAATGCAAAATAGTGATTATATTGCATAATACTAACATGGTGGCTGCATACAAAATATAAGAACGTCAGTTTTTTAAAAATTTTTTCAGTTTTAATAAATTTTTACAAGCGTACTATTTCTGTAGCCTATCAAAAACGTACCTGCGTTGGCTTATTTAGCTTAAATATAGCTTAAAAAAAAACAAAATTGACGACAATTGTTTAAGTTTTTTTTTAAAGCTATTATTTCTAAAAATCTACAGAACTTTTTTACTGAGATCGATTTCAAAACCTTTTATTAAAAATTGAAGATTTTTACATCGATGACATACTACTTAGATGATATTTTTTTTTAGTAGCATTTTTCAAAAGGGCCTAAAATTAATCGAAAGTGCTTCGGGGCTTAAAAAGGGCTCAAAAAAGCCCTAAAAGCGCCCAAATATCATCCCTGTTAGGTACATGTATATATTTTTGATCTCTTATTCTTTTTGGAATTGGTCGCACTTGTGCGATGGCTTCTTTTATCTCTTTTGCCACTGGAGAATTTACATTTGTGTTATGCGACTGTGGTACTACCATTTCGGCTGGTAAACGAATGTTTTGTCCGTACAACAATTGTGCCGGAGTGATGTTTAAATCAGAGTTGCACAAGTACGTATTTTCGTACCATTTTGTATACGTTTTTATTATTTCTGTACGAAGTACTTCATAATTCGTACTAATACTATTTTATTTTCTACCTTTTTATTATGATTTACACCCTGATAGTGCCAATCGTCTTAAATTTAAATTAATATGGCAATACTTCTTGACTTTTGCTTTGTTTACGTACGGTGTGCAGAGATCTCAAAATGAATGCAATAGCAAAGAAGAAAGTGTGAGGAATACTAAATCAAAGAATACCAAATTCAAAGCGTACTTCGTATCAATAAGCTTGTATGGAATCTTCATACAAATCAGATGATACGAAGTACGTTCTGACTTCGTACCTCCTTCATTTTTCGTATTCCTCGTACTTTGCTTTTGCCATTGTATTCTTTTGTTTGTTTGACATATTGCCTTTTTTACTGCCTTTTGTCCAATTGGGAACAAATTAAATCAATTGCGGTTGTAATTTAAAAGCGACAGTTTAAAATTTTTAAAAATGACTAAGTTAATAAAAATTAACAAAGTTAATGTTAAAAACATAAAAAAAATGATTTATTTTTTAAAAAAAGTGAGTTTATGTGTAGTTTGATAAGATAATGAAAAGAAAAGTGATAATAAATAAATTATTTTTGCAGAAATCAAAGCGAAGAGGTTAGGAGTTTTTTCTATCCTGCAGAAAATGATGCTGAAGATGGAGCTGAAAAGTGTTCAAATATTGAACAATCAAAGGCTACGCAGAGTGCACTTTATCCAGGTTTAAATGAAATTAAGGCTGCGCAGGCTCTTCTTTGCTTTAAATCGCTGGAGGTGCGAAATATAAGCCTTGATTTGGAAGCTGGCTTCACCGATGAGGAGCTCCCCACTTCCAGCCGATATATTTCAAGACCCCAAGTTAAGGAAAAGTACGTTCTATATCTTTATATATATTAAATAAATTTGTTATTGCTTAACTCGAAAACGGAGATTACGATTTGCTTGGCGATTTTTTGTTGTTTTTCTCGGCCATTGAAGAATCCTAGAAAATTCAGCCAGAAAACATAGTAGGTGGCGCTGCGATTGGATTCCACAAAATATTTATTTATTGCTTGTCTCCGAAGCCGCTCTTCCGATTTGCATGCAAATTTGTACATAGGGATTTTCGAGTACAGAGAGTGTACGACATCTATTCGTTCTATCTTTAACACTAGAGGAAGCTATAGTATTAATCTCTTCAAACATGCGAAAAATTTTTTGTAAACGCATATTTTTATTGAAAAGTATAAGTAGTGTGGTTTTGTAACAATTGTTTTTACTGCAGAGACTGCAGAGCTTGGATTTTCATCAAGTTCTTATTCTGCTATAAAGTGAACAAAAATTGAGATATGGAAAAATCTGAGACGTCCGACACGAAACGTACGAACAAATAAAATAATTTACTGTGACCTCACTATGCCTTTAAGGGGACTTTTTCGGTCTGAGGCGTATTGCGTACTGCAGATATTTATAAAAACTTTTTTATTATTTTAATCAAGTATTCAAGAATACAAAAAAAATATTTTTATTAAAATTCATGTACATGTTAGCCCCCAGGTGGCGTTGCAAATTGGCGTAAAAAGAATTACTTTTCCAGTGGGAAAAATAAATCTATACTGGGTCGTCTGAGTGGTTTAGTACGTAGGCGTATATAGGGGTTAAGGAGTAATTCCTCTTATATGAATCGTGCATAACAACAGTACGGGCTGTTGTTATATTTTGAATATTCCACACCTTCAGGTCGCATCCGAAAACAAAATTTTTGGAGTTAACGGCTAAATAGTAAATGAGAAATGGTGCATACAATTTTTTCATTCATATAAAAAGAGTCACGGGGTAAAATGATACCCCCGAAGAAGTGAAAATTTGAAAGGTGAGGATCGTTTTTTTTTTTGGTCATCACTTTGGAAACGGTGGGAAGTAAAGTAGGTAATTGTAAAGAAAAAACATTTAATATCCAAGACAAAAAATGTTATTTGTTAAGTACGTTTTTATTTTTGTCAGATGCAACCCTGGTTTAAATCATCTATAATTGTGGAGCGAATTCCAAGAAGGGTCCAGGGTAAATTGGAAAACTAATTTTCTTTATCGTCATGTGCCTTTAAAGACTTTAAAGACGCCATTAGCTTGTGGATGGTATGTTGTCGTCTTGATTCACTTAATGCCTAACGCTTCCGATATTCCTTTAAAGAAGAAAGATTCGAATTGAGTCCCTTGATCAGTGGTTATTGTTTGAGGTACACCAAATCTGGAAACCCAATTATGAATAAATTTAGATACGACTGTAGATGCACTGATATTCTTTAGTGGTATGGGTTCAGGCCAAGAAGAAAAACGATCTTTGATTATAAGAAGATATCTGTAACCGCGTGAAGGAGGTAATGGACCTACCAAATCTATGTGAATGTTCGTGAATCTAGCCTCAGGCATCGGAAATTCTCCATGCTTGGATTTCGTGTGCCTCGTTATTTTTGAGTTTTGACAGGGTATGCCATTTTGAGACCATCTATTTATGTCCTTGTTCATGTAAGGCTAAAAATATATAGATATTATGATCTTTCGCGTAGCTTTTGCGCTTGGATGAGAAAGCTTATGATGGTTGTCAAAAATCGTTCGACGAAAAATGTCTGGAATGTATGGGCGATTTTTGCTAAGAGAGATTCGCACCAAATATCAATGTTGTGAATTGGAATGTGTACCTTGGAAAGCTTGCATGAAGAATTGAAGTCAGCTAGTATAGCCTTTCTTCATCTAAATTCATCTAAATCCTTCATCTAAATCTTGCGCTTTCGCGAGACTGGGGATGTCGATGTTTTTGAAATTGATAACTTCGATGTAGGATCTCGATAATGAATCAGCAACAGTGTTATGCAAACCTTTAATATAACGAATGTCTGTTGTGAACTGCGAGATAAATTCCAAATGACGTATTTGGCGAGGAGATTTTTCGGTCTTAGAACAAATGGCTTTCGTTAGTGGTTTGTGGTCGGTAAAGACGGTGAATTGTCTCCCTTCCACAAAATAACGGAAATATTTGATGGCTCTGAAAATAGCCAGGAGTTCCCTATCAAAAGTCGAGTAGTTTTTTCTGCTATACTGAGACGTGTAGAGAATATCCTAAAGGTTGCCATTGATCGGAACACTGTTATTGCAGAACACCACCGATGGCGTCGCTTGATGCATCCACCATCATAGCTATCTGGGCTTCAGAATTTGGATGAAAAAGCATTGTTTGTTGTTCTAAATCCTTTTTAAGTGAATCCTATGCGGCATTGCATTCTTCTGACCATGAAAATCTACTTGATTTAAGTTTTTACAAGGTGATTTTTTATGCTGTTGAAACGGTTTTGCAGCTTTCAATAATTTATACAAAGGCTGAGCTTTGGTTGCGATGTTGGGTATGAAACGATGATATGCGTTTACCATACCTAAAAAGCCATGGAGTTGTTTAACCGAAGTAGGTGTTGGAAATTCACTGATTGCTGTTACTCTGCTTAAGGATGGTGTTAAACCGTTTTCAGATATAGTGTAATCTAAAAAAATCGAGTTTTTTAACTCGTAGCTCGCATTTTGAAACGTTTACGATAAGTCCGTTTTCTTGAAGACGTTTGAAAACTATGCGTAAATGTTCTAGGTGTTCGTTCACCGACTTGCTATAAATCAAAATATCATCAACGTAGATCGTAGAACGTAGGAAGATCATCTTATATGGCGTTTATGAAGCGTTGGAATGTTTGGGCTCCATTTCTTACGCCAAAAGGCATTCTCTGGAACTCAAACAGACCAAAAGGAGTAATCACGGCTGTTTTATGAATATCTTCTTCGGCAACCGTAATCTGATTGTAAGCCCTAACAAGATCGATGTCAGAAAATATTACACAATTATGTAGATTGGCCGAACAATCTTGAACGTTTGGAAGTGGATATTTATCTGGTATTGTTATAGCGTGTAATTGCTTATAGCCTCCACATGATCTCCAATCTGTGGTACCTTTCTTTGGAACCATATGAAGGGGACAAGCAGCTGGTGAACTTGATGGTCGGCAAATGCCTAAACGAACCATTTCTTGAAATTCATGTTTTACTGAAGCGAGCTTTTCAGGGTTGAGCCTTCTGGCTCGTGCCGAAGAAAGTGGGCCGTTAGTTATGATGCGATAGGCTACGTTGTGCTTAACGGGCAACGTAAAATCTGGAGGCGATTTAAGCTGCTGAAATTCGTCGAGAATGTTTCCAAACTCACTTGGTATTGAAAAAAGTTTAAGAGTGGCAATAGATGATACCTTACGTATGCAACTGACATTTAGACTTGTTGTTTTATCTAAAATCTTGCCCGCTGCAAAGTCTACAACAAGGTTAAAGTTATGCAAAAAATCAGCTCCGATTATTGGATGATCAATGTCTGATGATCAATGTTGCGGTGATAAGTATGAAGTTATTTGGTTTATTGAGATATGGGAAGAATTTTTTTGGAATAATTGAAATTTCTACTCCCGTATCTATAAGAAAATGTAATTTGGAATTTTTTTTCTTGTAAAAAGAGGCGGCGTGTGGATGTTGTCGCGCTCAAAGCCGCACTCGAGGTTTGACGTATTAGTTTTTTGTTTCGTTATCACAAATGAGAGGAGTTGTAAACTCGCAAAGCTTTAAGCATTTCTTTGCCTTTTTTCCATATCGCGTGTGATACCAACAAACTAAACTCTCGTCGCGACGGTTAGAAGAAACAGATCGCGATTTAGACCTATTACGTGAATGGCTACGAGATCTTTCATGAAAATCGTTCCGTCCAGATCTTTGTAATTCGAGGCGTTCGATTCTATTTATTATTTTATTGAAAATTTCCTCAATTGGTTCAGGTTTCTTGAAATGATTAGAGTTTTGGATTTCAGAAACTTGAAGCTTGCTGGATGAATCGTGAAGCCTATCAGCAAGATTGAAAAGTTCTTCGCGACTTTGGGACTTTTCAACTGCCATGAGGCAAACCCGTATTGTTGATGGAAGCCTATTAAGCCAAAGTTTCATTACAAGTGAAGGATTTATTAAATTGTTACCGCTTGCGAGGCTTCCATATTCCTATATAACTCGGAAGGTTTTTGATCTCCTAAATCAATTTTATTAGATAAAGAGTCTAAACGTCTTTCTTCACTATCAGTATTCCTTTCTAGTAAAGCTTTCTTTAAATCTCCATATTTATCTTGGGATGGAGGTCGAACTAAAATATCAGCTACTGTTTCCATTGTCTGACTATTAAGTGAAGCTACAAGGTAATCGTATTTAGTGTTTGGAGATGTGATTCTTAAGTCACAGAACTTTAGAAATTTGATTCAAAATTGCGTTTCGATTTGAAGGAACCAAAGATCTGGCCTGTTATTCCAAAAAGGTGGAATTTGAAATTTGATTCAAAATTGCGTTTCGATTTGAAGGAACCAAAGATCTGGCCTGTTATTCCAAAAAGGTGGAATTTTGATTGAAATGAGGGAAGCTTGGCTTTCTGACAATGGCAAGCCTCAGAGAGTAAAAACTGCCATGAAAAGCTTCTTGAGAACATAAGCCGTTCGGAGTCGGCGTAAAACATGTAGGTCCAGTTCTCGATCATTTGTGTGCAAACATTTCACATCACAGACAACAAATTGGTCATAAGAAGCTCGGTCAAAGTCCTTTCAAGGGCTGAAATGGCCATTTCGTTTTTTTTTTTTTTTTTTCGAGGGAAGCTTGGTCAGGTATGCTATACGCTGACCGCTGATCAGGAGAATTTGATTCGCCTGGGTTGTCGGAAGTACCCGAACTTTTGTTGTCGGTTGCTTCAACATTGTCTGGCATGATTCAAATTCAAATTGGCTTCAAAGGTATTTGAAAAATATGACTTGATTCAATTTCTTTTTAAAAAAAATGAAAAGATGAAACTTGTATTAAGCAGAGAGCAAACATTTTGTGCTCGTTATAATAAATTTGGCATATAGAACGTTATTGCATGATTCGTAAAACTATTTGCGATTGATTTGTACGAAGCGTTGTGAATGAACTAGTGTGACGTAAAACCGTTTTATATGTAACAGTTTCAAGTGAAATGTTGCAAGAATAGCGGCTCAAAATAACAGGTTTCTGTTATTTTGATTTTCTTTATTAAACACTTCACTATGCAGAAAGGCCTGAAATTATTATATATCCGTAGGTTCTTGCTTTAAAAACTCAAATTTTATAGCTGTGAAAAAATTTTATGAATCTTTTTTTGTTAATTAACACTCCTTTTTGAGTTATTCTATTTTTGAAACTTTTTGAAATATTAAAAAAAAATAATGAGAAAAATATTTGCATTAAATTGCGTTAATGAAGTTGCATGACCGCCTGAATTGCGTGAAATTTATTTTGTAATTAATTAATTAAATTTTTTTTTTTAAAACATTGAAAATCTGTTAATTTACTTTTATTAATTTTTAATTTTTTTTAGATTTGTAATGCGGTTTGTTCACAGTGTAATGCGTTTGTTCGCAGTGTAATGCGTGCGCAAAATTTTGTTTGCTTTGGTGCTTCTTTGGCTACCTTTTTTGAATGATTTTAAAATGAAAACTTGAATTTTGAACATATAAAAATATTATTAATATGATGAATAATAAATATTATAATATTTAATTAAATATTGACCGACCTTGGCGCAGAGGTATTTGCCTTTGACAAAAGAGCTAGAATGCAAGTGCTGACATAACTGACGATGTTTAGTCGTGTTGATGACGGTGCAATACTATAATAGTATTACGCTGACGTTGAAGCTGATGTAGACTGACGTTTTTTGTGGTGAAATGATGCTAAACGATCTGAATGACGGTGATGAGTGCAACGATGCTGTTGAGTAAAATGACGCTGAAGAGTAAAATGACGTCGAGCAAAATGGCGTCGAGGTGGCGCTGTCGTCGATTGATGGGCGAAAAAATTATTCTCTGCCAACAGCGATCAAGTTTGCTGCGCAGTTGCTTAGCGACTTTTTTGATGCAATTTTTATGTAACTGAGATGATTTTACTTGCCTCTACATCGTTTATGCTGATGAGCAGGAACTTTGTTTGCTGCCAGATATGTGCGTGGCTCTGCGGTGACTGCTTTGCGTTCCACTGAAAAAGGTGCTGCTGCTCCGGCCCTTGCGAATTCGTGTGCTGAGTATGGCGACAAAATCTACTAGGCGAGTTTGGCGCAAAAGTGCAAACGTTCCGACACACAAACGACGTAACGCTGGATGGTTGAGGTGCTGCCTGCGCAATGTATGGCAATTGTGTGGTTGCAAAAATGATCTGCTACGCACAAACAGCACGAGGTTATGTGTGCTAACCAAACATTGGCTGGTGAAGGTGCTGCTAGCGTTAAGGCTTTTGTGTCCGCTGCGACGTACAAGTTGCGAACGTTCACTTGTGCAAACGATGGTATGTGAGTGCGCTGCCGGCGCGATATTTTGTAAGACGCTGGCTTTTGCCGTTTGTGCACTGCTGCTGCTTGCCAACTAGCCCGTGGATGTCGTGAAATTATTCTAAAGAGCGCTGAGCCTCACCGTTGAACGATGTCTCTGATGTTGCACGATTAAAAATTTTTCGTACCTTTTTAGCTTGCAGCCATTGTAAAAATGGTTTAAAATTTTTACTGTCGCTATCTGTTGAATTGTTTGCTTCTTATTTAAAGATGTCGGGGTCACCAAATGAACCGTTTGCCCTATGCAATGTTCAGGTTGATTCAAAAAAGTTATTTAATATTAAAAATATAAACTTTATTTAAACTTTATTAAATTAATTTAAAGTGCTTCATGCACGTCTTGATCAGCCAACGACAGTAAGTAAAAAGGGGGAAAGAGCTAGTTCGTCGCTCTTACACTTTGACGTTTGTCATTTACAAATTCGTCGAGCGAATTCGCGAGTGTTGCCAATACAATATTATTCATTTTTGGCTAATGCTACACTTTTTCGTCCGAAATCGATAAAGAGAATTTTCCTTTTTAATTACTTTTTCATTTTTTACACTTATGAAAATTGACGATCGATAAACAATTTTGCATTAAAAATTTCTAAATGTTCTTGAGCTTTATATTAAAAAACAGAAGTTTCCTTTTCCAATTCCGAACGGAAAAATAACTCATGATAGGCCTGATTGCCTTTCATTAAAATAAAATTTTGAATTCAATATTCACTTGCTTATTTTATAGATTACAACTGTCTTACAGAAAGCCATATATGCGTTACAATCTTCAAATAGAAATTTTTTTCTTTATATGAGAAACACGTCACATAAACCCTGCTGTTGGGTTCGGATGATTTGGTCCAAATATCATTTTAATTTCAAATTTCAAAAGTTACAAGTTGTTCATAATAGTCATATTTAGACTGCATTTTTTTAACAATTTTTTTTTTTAAATATTTACTAATCAAATAGCTGTACAAAGTGCAACGAAAATATGACCATTAAGGGGGGGCGATTAGTATGGAAGGAAAAAAATCTTAATGGGCGCTTCGCGTTTCTGATTCTTGGGATTGTAATGAGCAAAAAAGTCCACTACACCATACGTCTACGGTGAAAATCGAGCTTCCAGATTTTGACTTGCAGTTTTTTCTCAGACTTTTGTCACGTTTTTTTGGATATTTTGGCCTATAACAGCCAAGCCATTGAGATTTTCGATCCAATACTAAGACAAAAATTGTAGCCAAGACAATAGTTAAGAACTCTCTAGTACTCTAGTACTCTCGCAAAAGCATTGGAACTTTTCTTCAGGCAGTTTTGGTCTTGTGAAAGTGCAAATTTTTCGTGAGAATATTGATAAATTACCATTTTCAGTTGTTCATAGCGCAAAATCATAAAAATGTTATATATCTTATTTTTATTCTATTTTTTATTTTATTCTAATTTATTCTTTTTATTTTATTTCTTATTTTTTATTCTTCTATTGTTTTCAGTTCATTTGACGCATTTTTGTTAGTTTATTGTAAACGATCACAGCATCAAATACACATAAAATTAAACACGCATTTTAAAATATCTGCCGCAAATGTAAGTTTTAGAAATAATTGTTTCGTGTATAAACTGTGCAGTGCTAATAAAAAACATTTTTTTTAATTTAAGATTAAAAAATATGGATAATCCAGTGGATTCTGATAATACAGAGAATGTGGAGATGGAGACGCAGCCAGATTCATCAGCGTCATCTTCAAATCTAGAACATATGCCTTCACAAAACGTATTGGCATTCGGTTTAGAGGCTGAATTAGACGATATTTCGCTTCCAAGTGCGAGCGACATTTTGCGGCCAAGAAAAAACATTAATTTTTCTTGGCCGCTCGTTGCAAATGTTTTCATACGGCACATTTACCCCACACGTTTGCGACAAATTGATACAAATTTGGAACAAATTAAATATTGAGGTTATTGAAAAAAAATATTATTAAGAAATTGGGCAGATTATTGAAAAATTACCGTGAAGCTTGTAAGAGACAAGCAAAAAATGATGCTAAATTCAAAGAATTTGTTGACAGCACAACGATAATATTTTACATCGGAAAATGTAAATGCCAGCTAAAAACAGCTCGATGTAATTGTGGAAAAATTCCTGACCGACTCCATGAATTCATGTTGGATCAGCATAACGAACGCAGACTTACAATACCTGAATATTTGCCAGTCGAAACAGAAATATCGACTGTGTTACCATTTTTACATTCAGGTGCATCATCTGATCCAATATTTCAACCAACCGCATCAGATGTGCATGAATTGGAAAACTATGAACGTCCTGGTTCGGAAATCCATATACCAACCGTGCGAAGAATGTATACTCCACGATATAGTACACCACGGTTTGCAATGATGTGCGATCGCTTTCGGGTATCCGATCGATTAGCATCCGTTTTGGCTTCAGCTTTATTCGCTGACATACAGTTTAAGGATGAGCGATGTGAAACCATTATTATGAATAAAAGAAAAGTGAGCCGAAAGCGTGAAAAATCGAGACACGATATTTTACGAGCAAATCACGATGGTGAATCGTTGATCGCTTTTTCGTTTGATGGTCGCAAAAATGATTCATTATCTCGGGAGAAAATTAATGAAGTATATCACACTACAATGCGAAAAGAACCACACCTAGTAGTAATACGTGAACCACATTCGTCACTAATTGGCTATGTGAATTTAGAAGGCAAAGGCGAAACCTCCAAAGTGAAACAAACCGAATTGGTTGCATTTTTCAAATCTAAAAATCTTTCACTTGAAAATTTAATTGCCGTCTGTAGTGACGGTGAGGTGGCTGGCACATCTGGAGGTGTATTGCGTCTCATCAAACGCTATCTAGATAGACCAATACATTGGTTTATCTGTTTACTTCATTACAATGAATTGCCGTTCGGCCACTACTGGACCGACAAAAAGCACTGGATCGTTAGCTCAAAGGATAGATATTTGCAATACATTACAAGTAAATATCATAACTTTATGTACTTCTTTCTCTATACGATATAGTTTTGTAATTTTTTTATTGAAATAATCTAAACATTTTTCAGATTATCGAAAATTTTCAAATTATTCCACTTGAACACATTCCTCCAATGAGTACAGATGCTGAAAATCAACTTTCCACGGACGTTAAATATCTATACCAAATTGCCCAAGCCGTTTCAAATGGTAATAGCTCAATTAATCTTGCAAACATCAAACCTGGACCGGTAGGACATTCGAGATGGATAACAAAAGCTAGTAGATTGCTCCGTGTGTTTATTGCGACAGAAAACCCATCACAAAATTTACAAATTTTGGCAAGGTACATCATGAAAGTGTATGTTCCCATGTATTTCAACGCCAAATACTACAATTCGGCTGTATACGGTAGTGCTCTGCTTGGAAAATTCATCCAGTGGCGCAATATTTACCAGACACTTACGTAACATCGTAAATCCCGTAATACAGAATAATTCCTACTTCGCACACAGTGAAAATGTTTTGTTGAGCATGTTATTCGATGATTGTAAAGAAATTCGTAAATTGGCACTAAAAAAATGTATATAAAATAATAAATAAAATATATATTTATTATATATTTATATATAATATAAATAGAGAGTACCCGAGACAATAGGTACAACTTTTGAAAATAAGTCAAAATTTCAAATAGTTTAGGAAATATGAGCCCAAGAAAGTTTGCAAATTTAAAAAAAAAATAAAGTCTGAGAAAAAACTGCAAGCCAAAATCTGGAAGCTCGATTTTCACCGTAGACGTATGGTCTAGTGGACTTTTTTGCTCATTACAATCCCAAGAATCAGAAACGCGAAGCGCCCATTAAGATGTTCAAATCGCTCCACCCTAATGACCATTGATGAACATCTTGTAACTTTTGAAATTTTAAATTGAAATGAAATTTGGACCAAATGGTCCCAACCTAACAGCAGGGTTAAAGGAATACTAACCTAGAAAAATAGTTATGAATTAATACTGTCCTTGCAGTACAATTTTGATTATTGGACATTGTGCAGAGCTCCACATGCTACTATAATCGACATCTTAGTTTCCATTGATACTCGCATACCCAATGACAAAATGGGAAAACGTCGTTTTCACACTCCAAAGCATCGCTCTATTGTATTTCGAGTGCGAATTTGGGACTCGTTGTACAATTTTCCAGCTACTGTTTGCGGATTCAGCAGTGGAGTCATCATACAATTGCACTGCTTGTATCCGCTGTCACCGAGAATGATGCCGTTCCGAAATTTTAAGCAGGAGTTTTGAAATATATTACTATTGTGTGCTGACCCAGGTCACCTCGCAACCAAATCTTGGAGCATTAATCGGGCATTACACCCAGCTTGAACGTTTGATTGAAAAATACCTTTTAATGTTTCGTTAAATTTCAGCATTGTTTCCTCCTTGCCATTGTATTCCAATGTGGGTGCAATCTAGTGCTCCAATGACTTTTGCAAACCGTGCCATATTGTCAAAGTTTGCCATTGTCTCTTCTATTTCAGTGTTATACCATCTTCAATCGCTTGTGATGTCATTACAGATTTCTTCTAAAACAATTGAAAATGTGGCTTTTGATAGTCGAAATCTTTTTACAAATTCGTTTAAAGCTTCGTTAACACTAGACTTGATTAACTTAAAACTTAAGGGAGTATTTTTGGTTGGCAAATTCCTGGTTTTTTTAGATTTTTTTGCATATTTTATAGCTTGGATAGTTGAGAATATTGTCCTAAAAGCGTTTTTTAAAATTCGAAATACTTTAGGAGATATGGCCTTTTTTGTCCAGCAATGTTTTCGCCAAAATGCGATTTGCTTAATTTGGCTACTTTTTGAATGCAACGGTTTGAAGCAACCACCGAATTTCGTTCAACGCGTTCTATAGTAGGTAATAACTTGTTTGTATACGTTGTATTTATAACTTGTAAAAATAAATGAATACACATTTTAGAGCTTAGGTATTCGAGTGCTGGCAGCGTTTAGTTCACTTTGAATTGAGTTATAAGCCGGACGCGCGCGCGCATACAATTTTGAAAAGTACAGTTTTGATAAAAATTTTTGTTTGTGCTAAAGACAATGGATAGAAAAAATAATAGAAATAATAATAAAAGAAACACTGGTAGCAATCGAAAAACTCGTCCCTTGAAACGTAAGTTTCGTGGTAACCAACACGAAAGAGATGAGGACACCGAACTCACAAGTACATCGGCAAAAAAAAAAATTAAAAATAATGAAAACGAAGGCATAAGCATTGACAACAAAACGGATAATTGCAATTTGGAGTTTTACACAGTTTTCTCAAAGAACGTTTGAAAAGGTCTGAAGCCAGATCTCTGGTCGCATCAAAAGAAGGTAGAACTGCCCGAAGAGCACAAAGAGCCGCTGATTCCTCATTTTTTGAAGAAGAGGAAGGAGTTTGTTATGGGGCTGGCATTGCAGAATGATATAACCTACCAGAAATACTTCCTTAATGATGAGTTTAAACTAATACTTACTTAATTAAGACTAGCTTCATTAAAAATAAACTTAATTATAAACTTAATTAAGACTAACACAGTGTGTAATTTTTTAAGTCATGGCAAAATAACTGTTAGGGTAACCCTACAATATAACTGTGGGGTTTAGGTGGCAACGCCACGCAGACACGTTGGTTAGAGGTTATGAGCTTAACACACAATTATTCTTAGATCACTTCTTGAATTACAAGCGATAATAAAAGGTTGTCTTAGTATTAACCGCGAGTCTTTATTTATTCATAACTGGGACCACAACAGATTTGGCGACGAGGATTAAAGTGAAATGGCTTCGGATCCAAAACTTGTGGAACTTCTCGAAGTGCAAAGCAGGCTGCTTGCAACGTTAACAGCAGGAGCACCTGCGCAGCCCAGCATTGGGCCGGAAATGTTAATGGAAGCACTTGCAAGCAGCATCACGGAGTTCTACTACGATCCGGAGAACTCATTGACATTCAACGCGTGGTATGACCGCTACGAGGACACATTCCTGGTAGATGGCAAAAATCTGGGTGACGCAGCACGCATACGGCTTTTAATACGGAAGTTGAATCCAGTAGTTTACACAAAGTATGCTGCAAGCATTTTGCCGCGGAACCCAAGAGACTTAACTTTCACCGACACTGTCAAAACACTCAGCACTATGTTCGGCTGACAAGAGTCAACGTTCAGCGCACGATACAGGTGCCTTCAGACAGCAAAATCTCAACAGGAAGATTTAGTGACGTATGCAGCACACGTCAACGCAAGTTGTGAGAAATTCGATCTCACACTTATGTCAGCAGACCAATTCAAATGTCTTATATTTGTATGTGGCTTACAATCACACCACGACGCCGAGGTTCGCACTCGGGCACTTGCAGCTCTCGAAGAGGACGCAAATCAAACGGTAACCAAACTCGTCACGATGGCACAGCGATTCCTAAACCTCAAGAAAGACACGGCACTTGTAGAGGAATCTGTAAGCGTGGCGGTAAATGCTGTCAGCACACAAAATCAATCATCAAACAGATCGCATAGTCAGAAAAAGATTCCAAAAACGCCTTGCTGGAATTGTGGAGCGTTGCATTACTCAAAATATTGCAATTATTTACATCACAAATGCACTCAGTGCGGCATCATGGGCCATAAGGAGGGTTTTTGCAAAGCATACGGGGTGCAAGGGCTTGCCCAACCACATTCACAACAAAACAGCAGGAGTCACAGGAACTGGCGACAGCAGCAAAGCGCTCAGATTCAATCAAACATAGTACGCGTGAATTGTGTCACACACACAGCGCGAAGGAAATTCGTTACAGTCAACATCAAGAGTTTACCTTCAACAAATTCTAGTAGGGGTCATGACATCCGGCTCCAACTTGACACTGCGTCAGATATAACTATAATCGGAAAGTCAGCTTGGGAGAAAATGGGCAGACCAGGGAAGCAGTTACAAAACTACTACGTCACTAGAGCCTCAAACGACCATATTAAGTTGCTGGCCGAATTTCCATGTGAAGTTCGGCTTAATGGGGAAGTAGCTAGATGTATTCTTTCGGTCGTAGATATTGACTCTCTTCACATTTTAGGTACGGACTGGTGCGATATTTTCAGGCTGTGGGACAAGCCACTAAGTAGCGTTTGCAATCAGGTTGCTGGTCCAACGAAAATTGACGTCAAAGCTGCAGAATCTACGCTCAAGCAACAATACTCTGAGGTTTTTAATGACAATCCGTCTACATGCAGCAAGGCTGAGGTGCAGCTACAATTAAAACCAAACACTAAGCCTGTGTTTAGAGCGAAACGTCCGGTGGCATACGCGATGCTACCACTCATTGATGCAGAACTACAGCGCCTACAAAATTTAGGCGTAATTACACCAGTCGAGTTTTCAGAATATGCGGCACAGATAGTGGCGGTTAAAAAAGCATCGGGAAAAATAAGAATATGTGGAGATTACTCATCTGGGTTAAATGCAGTTTTGGAGTCACACCAATACCCTTTGCCTATACCACAAGATATATATGCGAAAATTGCACACTGTTGTTGTTTCACACATATAGATTTATCTGATGCTTATCTACAGACCAAAGTCACTCCGGACTCAGCAAAGCTGCTTACAATCAACACGCATAAGGGATTGTTCACCTTCAACAGACTTGCACCAGGCATTAAAAGCACTCCAGGAGCTTTTCAACAAATAATGGACGCAATGTTGGCCGGTATCGACGATACATCAGCTTACATTGATGACATTATTATCGGCGGTTCGACGTGGGAAAAGCATTATGAAAATGTATGCAAAGTTCTTCAGCGTCTCAGCGAGTACAAATTTAGTATCAAATTTGAAAAATGTAAATTTTTTGCTGCAGAAGTGAAATATTTGGGAAATATTGTGACCCAAACAGGATTGCGGCCAGACCCGGAGAAAATAAAAAGTATTTTGAACATGCAGAGGCCTACAAACGTCCGTGAGGTAAGGTCCTTCTTAGGTTCAATAAACTACTACGGTAAATATATACGTAAAATGAGCGATATAAGGGCGCCTATCGATAAGCTTCTTACCATAAACTCAAAGTTCGAATGGACACACGAGTGTGAGGAAGATTTTGAAAGATATAAAAAGATTTTAAATTCTGAGCTAATGCTTACGCATTTTGACCCCCAACTACCAATCAAAGTGGCTGCGGATGCGTCCGGCAAAGGCATAGGTGCGTTTATTTGCCACGTATATCCGGATAAATCAGAAAAGGTTATTGCACCTGCGGAGCGTACATTGACGCTGGCAGAAAAGAAGTATTCACAGATAGAGAAAGAAGCATTGGGTCTGATTTTCGCAGTGAAGAAATTTCATCGCTACATTTTTGGAAGAAAGTTCCTACTTTGCACGGACCACAAACCTCTGCTGGCATTTTTTGGCAGTCAAAAAGGCATTCCAGTTTACACAGCAAATAGACTGCAACGTTGGGCGCTCATGCTTATGATGTATGATTTTGAAATACAATACGTTAATACAAAGGAATTTGGCTGCGTAGATACACTGTCGCGATTAATGACCAACACGGAAAGTCCGGAAGAGGATATCGTCGTAGCATGTGCAAGATTCGAGGAAGACCTATCAGAGTCACTCAACGATCAATTCAGTAAACTGCCAGTAAGCTTCAACATGGTTCAACAAGCAACACAAAATTGTAAAATATTGCAAGCAGTCATAGATTCGCTCAATTTCGGTTGGAAGATTCAGGGCCCTCCAGAACTGTCTTCATACTATGCACGTCGAGATGCACTGTGTGTTGTAAACGGATGCCTTTTGTTCAACGAAAGGGTAGTTATACCTTTTGGACTACAGAAAAAAATTTTAAAGCAGCTACATCGAGGCCATCCGGGTAAAGAGCGCATGAAAGCAGTTGCCAGAAGTCACGTCTACTGGCCGGGTATAGATGCGGATGTTACAACATACGTCCAAAACTGTCAAAAATGCGCAGCAGCAGGCAAGTTACCAGTCAAACACACATTACAATCATGGCCGATGGCAACAAAACCGATGGAGCGATTACACATTGACATTGCTGGTCCATGCAATTCAATGTACTACCTTGTGGTAGTTGATGCATTTTCAAAATGGCCGGAAATTTTTGAAATCACCAATATAACTTCGGATATTATCATTAACAAGCTTAATGAAATGTTTTCTCGCTACGGTGACTGTGACAAGCTTGTATCCGACAATGGAACACAATTTGTTAGTGCAAAGTTCCAGGAATTCCTGGAGTTGCGAAGAATAACACATATAAGAACAGCACCGTACCATCCACAATCCAATGGTCAGGCAGAGCGGTTTGTAGATACGCTTAAGCACGCACTTGGGAAACTGAAAAACGAGGGAACCAGTCTGGAGAATTTGGAAACTTTCGTGCAAACCTATCGTTCAACACCGAATCCAAATGTGCCAGATGGAATTTTACCAGCCGAAGCGTTCTTAAAAAGAAAGATTAAGACCACATGGGATTTACTGAAGCCACCATCGGCGCCGCAGGAAGTGAAGGAAAATATAGCGCAAAATAATCAATACAATAAAAAACATGGTGCAAAGCAGAGGGATTTTAAAGCGGGCGACTTGGTTTTCGCACGAGTGTATCGCAATAATCGCGAATTTTGGGTTCCAGGCACTATTATGGAACGAGTGCGAGCAGTGAATTACAGCGTTCTTATATTCGATACCAAGAGGAAGCTCATCCGCTCGCACGCCAACCAACTAAAAACAAGATATGCAAACATTCCGGAAGCTGAAAGACACCCCACCAGAATTTTATATGATACGTTTGAGTTACTTAACACCCCAGCACAATACCTAACAGTTCAGAGCAGTGCGGAGTCGATGGAGAGATCTTCTGATTCAACCAGGTTAAATGAACTTTTAGAGCAGGATGTGGATCTTAATGAGAGCAGTCACAGCGTCAGCGAACAATCTTCTTGCTATAGCACGCCAGAGCAAACAATGCCGAGGACTTCCACACGTAGAGCCATCAACCTTCCAGTTTGGACGAAGGACTATGACCTTTCCTAAAAAGGGGGAGATGTTAGGGTAACCCTACAATATAACTGTGGGGTTTAGGTGGCAACGCCACGCAGACACGTTGGTTAGAGGTTATGAGCTTAACACACAATTATTCTTAGATCACTTCTTGAATTACAAGCGATAATAAAAGGTTGTCTTAGTATTAACCGCGAGTCTTTATTTATTCATAACTGGGACCATCACAATAACCATATACGGACACCACTACGTGATAAAAGATAAAAAAAAGACCCCTGTCTCCCAGTTTTGCCCAAAGTCCTCGAGGTTTTTTTTTATGGGCCCCCAAAGAAGTGGGGCCTCGGTGTCATTTTTGGAAAAAAGTGATCATTTTCTCAAGCTCATATCTTGCAAACCGTTCAGAATTTGGTTTACTCTCTGAGGCAAAGTTGTAGCTCTTGTCATAAAGAACAAAAATTGTTCACATATAAATAAAAAAACTTCATCTTCAAGGTCAAAATCGCAATACTTTCAAAATTTCAATTTTTTTACCTTTTTTCCCCTGTTCAGGTCCATAGGTAGCAAACCGTTCAAAATTCAAGGAAACAATCAACTACAAAAATGAACCTAAGATCTCAATAAACTATTTTTTAGAACATATAAACTTCCTAGGAATGATTCTTAACACCGTTTAGGTAGCCGCAAAAGTGAAAAATTTCCCGAAAATTTTTTAATTTCATTGGTTTTTTCTTTACTTCAACATTGAGATACTATAAAGCCTTCTCCCGTTAGTGAAAAGGCATGTTGTAGGTTTCATTGTTATACTATGACTGATTTTATTAATCTTAGTTCTTAGGTGGTATGGGTTGACATTTAGAGTTAGGGTTGTTACAAAGAGTAGTAGCATGGATATTTAGTAATAATGATTCAGTTTTGCAGGAATTAGTAGTCTCAGCAAGGATGGCTCTACAATACTATGCTATCTATTACAAAAATTATAAAAAAAAATATTCGTATTATGTTTATAATGTTGATGGCCCTGTACTTGCAAATCGCACTCTCTTAAGTTGAGAATCCAAATCTTCGTCCGAATCTGACTCGAATTCAGAACTTATGGTGTCCACAGGCACGTTACTTCCAGACTACCCT
This sequence comes from Coremacera marginata, assembly GCA_914767935.1. Classification (NCBI taxonomy): domain Eukaryota; kingdom Metazoa; phylum Arthropoda; class Insecta; order Diptera; family Sciomyzidae; genus Coremacera; species Coremacera marginata. The sequence goes on along the minus strand of OU612045.1, from coordinate 126,943,058 downwards.
CCATCATCAGCTTTTTCTTCTTCAGATACTTCATTAACATCATACAGGGTGATCTTGTGACTCCACCAACATACCTGAAATGAATTAGAAAATAAATCAAAAAAGGAATGCAAAATTATGCATCAATAAAATTTATATTACCTCTGCAAGCAATGCGTCAAGTTTTTTGCCTTTGTACCGTTTTTTCATGGGCATTGTGGTTTGGTGAAACCGTTCTCAAATGAAGAACCGTTCAAAATGAAAATGAAGAAAATGCAGCTTTAATGTCATCGATGTGCCGATTTTCTCAAAATAATACAGCATTTCTTTCACCCATTCTCTAGCTTCCGGTTCCGCGTCTTGATCCCCTCCCAAGACTCTGGTGCATACACGATGAAGGTAAATCCATGCCATTGAATGATTATAATCATGAAGCGATGATTCAAAGTTGCTCTTGAATAGCTTTCTAATGTCAGGGCCATTAAGTACGCCTGTTAAATGAAGACAGAAAATAAAGACAGACAAGAAAACATTAACAAAGTGAAAATAGTACAATGAGGTGAACAAAAATTCATTTTAAATTTACTACAATACCTTTTTTAATTTTGTCATCGCTACGCTTTGGGAAAACGCTTTTCAAATAGTCGAATGCGTATGGACAATTTACAACGGCCCCTTCGATGAATTTTTTAACAATTCCCAATTTTATGTGGAGCGGTGGCAGCAAGATGTCTTGAGTTTTGTCTATTAAAGGTGCATTCCTCAGTTTATGTTGTTTCATTTGTTCATCCACACTTCCTCTTGGTCTCCATGAATCATTGGAAATTTTGGATAAGAATCCAATAATATGGAATTATTGGATAAGAAAACAAAAGAATTTTGGAAAGCCGCCCTTATCGATGATCCCTTGCAAAATGTTTATGATCTTCAAATCACAGCAAATCTTCCATTTATTTTCGTAGTATTTGATTTTTTCCATTATATCTTTCAATGTTTCATAGCTTTCTTTCATGTTAATACCCATTGCTAGCGGAATGGAAGGTTTTCGGTTCGACACATGCAACAACACTGCTTTCAAGCTTGAAACAGTACCATCAATAAATAATGTCCACTCACTCGCGATGTAGTTCATTCCCATTTTTACCACCAAAGCTTTTACATCGTTGCAGTAAGCGAACGAATTGCCATCATTTAGAGTGTAGAGGCTCTGAAATTCAGCTTGCCGTTTGCGGTACGCCGTAGAGTTCACATTACCATGTGTGAGTTTTCTTTGCTTTAAAAACGCTGTCAAAAATATGGCAAGTCGCTGCGATAGTCCCAATATGGCCACAATGAAATCCATTTCCATTTGTGTTATTAGTTGTGGCCCATCTCTTCCCTGTTGGGGCTCATAATCGGTATCAAATGATTTAGACAGATTTAGACCACATGTGTAATTTACGCATGCATATCAACTGGTTTCATCAAGATCACCTGGGAGATTAATCCAGTTTACCTGCTTACAATACTTCATACTATGTTTGCCTCCACTCAACCATGCCATGAGATAGTTATAACATTGGCGACACACTGTATTAGGTGTGTAATTTTCACCGGTCAAGTCTTCTTCGTCGAAAAACAACTTATATGCTCTCTTGAATTCACTAGTTAAAAGATTCTTTTCCTTTTGAAATTTTGTAGAACTTTTTTTTCTGATTTGATGACTTGCGATCAACGTAGCAAAATAGATCAATATTTTCACACTGCATATTGAAATTGTCAGTTGCCAATGTTGTGTGCGAATTATGCTGTAGCACTTTCACTGTTTTTACTTTCACTTTCACCGCTGAGCTCTCGTTGACGTCGCGCTGTGTAATGCCTCGATGTGAGCGTCGTGCCGCTTTTATATTGTGTGCTGCGTCCCTTGTTGTGTGTGCTGAGCTTACTGCATTGCCTGTGCTGCTGCGGTCGGTGCGTGATCGCGTGATACCTTAGCGCTACCTAAACGGTGTTAACCCTTGGACAAACACATGGTTCTGGCCAGGCATATTTCATTTTTGAGCGTTAATTAAACATACAAGACATTAAACATGACAGGAGCTACAATGTGAATCAATGCAGATGTTTGCTTCCAGGTAGTTTTTTGATACAAGTTTTTTTGATTTTATATGTTCACAATTTCGTCTTTATGACAAGAGCTACAATGTGTTTCCAGGTATTTTGTTTTATATTTTGGGTTGTTTTTATGTGAATTCAATGCAGATGTTTCCTTCCAGGTAGTTGTTTGATAGTTTGGGCACGGGAACTCACCCACCAGCTTGAGAATTTTTATTAGAATGCACTTACTATCAGTGAAGGTACAATGCACTCACACACTCGGCCTCCTGACTGACAATTATTTACGTTCAAAGTTTTGAAATCAAATTTTTTTTTTTAAGAAATCGCTTATTTTCTTACACTTCAATTGTTTTAAGCGAAATTTTGGTTCCCAGAAAGTACTTTTGTTAGAAAAACCTCACTATCTCCGGTCTTAGAAGGGTTAATGTGGAGTATTATACCTTAAGCAAAAGCTTGAAGTGTTATCTTTTACTGAGTCTAGGAAGAAATAAGTTTACTAGGGCTGTTTTTTGAGAAAACCAGATTTTTATTAAAAAAGTGAGGCTAAAAATTTTTTTTTTTAATTTGCCCCAATGAGTTAATAAAGATTAACATATTTATACACAGATTTATCAGATTTATAGCGTTTTCAAAGGTCTTCTCAATGATACCCATCTCAACCAGATCGGATAAGAAATGGGTGAGATATAAGCGATTATATACTCAAGCTATAAAGGCCTATATCTCAAGAAGTTGGATCCTCCTTAAAAAAACTTTGTGGTTTTAATCAGCGCTGTAAGCCCTACCAGGCCAAAGAAAATTGCCGCATTTTTCATAAAGTAAATTTGTTCGTAAAAGCGGAAAATAAATAAAAAACGCTTTTTGGGCCATTTTCGCTCATTTTTTAAAGTTTTTTGCGATTTTGACCTTGAAGATGAAGTTTTTTTGATTTTATATGTTAACAATTTTTGTTTCAGGGAGTAAATCAAAATTCCGAACGGTTTTCCGAAGATATGAGTTTGAGAAAATGATCACTTTTTCCAAAAATGACACCGAGGCCCCACTTCTTTGGGGGCCCATAAAAAAAACCTGGAGGACTTTGGGCAAAACTGCGAGACAGGGGTTTTTTTTTGTCTTTTATCACGTAGTGGTGTCCGTATATGGTTATTTTTTTCGTGTTGCACTGTGTAACTTAAGTAAAAACAAACTTAATTATAAATTTAATTCAGACTAACTTAATTAAAAATTCACTTAAATATTAACTTAATTAAGCCTAATAATCAAAAATTAACTTAGTTATAAACATAAATTAAGACAAACTATATTAAAAATGAATTTAATTATAAACTTTAATTAAGACTACCTTAATGAAAAATTAACTTTATTATAAACTTAATTAAGACAAACTTAATTAAAAAAATAAACTTAATTATAAAATTAATAACAAACTTAATTAAGGCTTACTTAATTAAACCAAAACTGAATCAAGATTAAACTTAATGATAATCTTCAATTTAGACCACCTTATTTACGAGTAGAACTGAATTTAATTATAAACTTAAACTTAATTAAGACTAACCTGAATGATAAACTTTAATTAAAACTAACTTAATTAACACGAATCATTATTAAACTCATAGCGTTTTCTTTTCTCGAAAAAATTCTGCATTTTTTCTAGCCTCTGTGAGAATTCTGTCATTTTTGTGTTCTTTTCTAAAAAAAAATTTCACCTCTAAAATTATATTGTGTTCTTTTCTCGAAAATGTTGACCTCAAAAGTACAAAAAATGCAGAATTTTCGCCCTCTCAAGAAAAACAGTTTCACTTTCTGCCCTCAAATGCTACCAACTGAAGGAACAAAAAATTACATACATGTTGAGAAAAACATTTTAAACATTTTTCATTGACAGTTCATTAAAGTTTAAACTTCTTGACAAATAAAAAAATAAATTTCAAATTCAATTTCAAATTTTTAAAAAAAATAGAAAATGACTGATATAAATGTAGTAGCAGCTTCAGTTTGCAGTTTTATCAAAAAAGAATTGCTGGAAACGTCTTCGTCCTCATCCTATGATGAACATTTAATGCTTCTCCATTACCGAGAACAAGATCATCGTGTTGAGAATTTTATTGAAAGTGTCGTGGATAAATACACAGCAAACCAATGAAGAATCAAGTTGGATTAAAAATGTTTTTATTATATTATTTCTTTTTAGTTTAAAACAAATTTTCGTGTTGAAAGGGAGAGTGCATACTCCTTAGCAGAACGGTATGGCAACAGTAAGTACTATACCGAAAGAAAATATAAAGGTGGGCGGGCAAAAAAAGAGGCTGAAACAGAAATGCTATCGTTTTTATGGTATGTTATAAATACATGAGTACATTAATGAAAAGCATTTGATAAAAATATTTAAATTCTACTAAAGGTTCTGCAGCAATACCATAAGAGAGGTTTCAAATCTCTTCAACTTGTACCATTCGAAGTTTCACAAACTTTTAAACAATATTATAACATTTATGGTGGAAGAAATTGCTCCGGAAGTTATAAATTTTCAAAAAAGTGAAGATGAAAAAATAGCTGTTTCTAAAGAATTTGAGAAGGGTAATTATAATTTATTTATTTGGATTTGCAGATTCCATTTAATTTCTTAAACTTAACAGATATCGGGTTTCATAAACGTTTTAGGTTGCGTTGATGGGACTTACGTTTCTATTAGAACACCAAAACACAAAATTAAATCAACATATGTTAACAGACATGATTACCCATCTCTAACTCTGCAAGGAATTTGTGATGCAAAGTTAAGATTTTTGGATGTATTTACAGGAGATCCTAGTGAAATGCACGATTCCAGAGTGTTTAAAATGTCGTTCATATCAAAGGAACTACCAGCTATTTGCGGTGCAAAGTACCACATTATTGGAGATGCTGTATATCCAATAAGAGAGTTTCTATTGACAGCTAATAGAGACTTTGGGAATTTGACTGCCTCCGAAAAAGAATTTAACCTTAAATTCTGCCAAACAAGAGTCAAAATTGAAAATGCTTTTGGTGTATTGAAATCCCGATTTCGACAACTGATTCGATTGGATTTCCATCAAGTAGAGACTTCTACTAAATTCATTTTAGCTTGCTGCGCATTGCACAATATTTGCATAGACAAAAACGATTTATGGTACATAGAAGAAAGCCTGTAAGACCAGGATACGCCAACAGTAGAGTTTAGTAGTACAGAAGATGATAGAAGGGATGTTTTGTTAGCAAAGCTTGGACAAACGAAGAGAAATTTAATCAAAGAACTTATTTGTAAGAAGAACAAATCAACTGTTAAATTATAATTTAGACTTTATCCAAATTAATATTTTATTCAACTCATATACAGTGTTACACTAAAGTCTCCGTACAATGATCTTTATTTTAAAAAGGTTTGAATAAATAAGCCAATTGTAACTTTAAAAGAAAACATTGTTTGTAATGTCTTTTAATAAGTTATAAGGTATTAGTTTCTAACAAAAGTTCCTTTTTAAACACAATAATTAAATGTTAGTAAGCTGAAATCTACACCAACTTCAAAAAATGGTACCACAAAAGTCTGCGTACAACTGCATGTACAATTTTGTCTCACACTGTTTTGCTTGTAACGGGAAACGGTAAATTTATATTTGAAGTGTGTAGACACGTGTTTTTATTTGAAAATAGAGAAAGACTGATAATCAGTTGAATTTAGTGATCAAAATACTTGAAAATGGCTGGAAAGGAGCTGAGTCTAGCTGAAAGAAAATTAATATTAAATCTCCACGTTAAACAGCAGAAATCATATACGGAAATTGCGGAAATCACTTCACGTGCCTATTCAACGATCCAGACAGTTATTGAACGATATAGAAACGAAGGTCGTGTTGAAAACAAACCAAGATCTGGCCGCCCAGCTAAGCTAAATGCGACAGATAAACGGCAAATTAAGCGAATGATTGGCACAGACCCGTTTCTAAGTGCATCCAAAATAAGTGGTGAGTTGAAAAAATATAATGATAAAGATGTTCATCCAGAAACCATAAGGCGGGCTATAGTCAGTTATGGATATAAGTCACGTACGCCCCGTAAAAAACCTTTCGTAAGTGCCATAAATCGAAAGAAACGTTTAGACTTTGCGAAGGCTTATGTAAATGCTTCCCAGGATTTCTGGCGCAAAGTTATTTTTTCGGACGAGTCTAAATACAATATTTTTGGTTCCGATGGGCGATTGCGGGTTTGGCGAAAGCAAGGAGAAGCTCTGAATCCAAAGTGTACGATCAAGACCGTAAAACACGGTGGTGGAGAACTACTTGTGTGGGGTTGTATGTCTGCATCGGGAGTTGGGAAGCTGCAAATAATAGACGGTACGATGGACCAATATGTGTATATTGACATACTTAAAAAAAATTTGAAAGAGAGTGCTACAAAACTTGATCTTTCTACCGACTATTATTTCCAGCAAGACAACGATCCCAAGCACACAGCTTATAATGTGCGCATGTGGCTCGTGTACAACACACCACACCTTTTAGTCACTCCACCACAGAGCCCAGACCTAAATCCCATTGAGCACTTGTGGAGTAGGCTGGAAAATAAAATTAGAGCTCACGATATAAGAAACAGAACACACCTCAAGGAAGCCCTTTTGTTAGAGTGGAACAATATTGAAAAATCTTATACCGAAAAACTTGTCAGCTCGATGCAGGATCGACTGAGAGCGGTCATTAAGATGAAGGGATATCCGACGGACTATTAAATGGTATTTTTTTTTTGAAAATTGAATTTAGTTGATATATTTCTATATACATTTTTATTTATTTTTCAGTTGTACGTAGACTTTTGTGGAGCCCTTATATGCAGTTTATTTAATGTTATTCTAAAAACTTTATTTTGTTTTTTGTTCATTCCAAAAATTTTTTAAGATTTGAATTCTCATTGAACTTGTTATTAAACAACAATTTTTTTTTTTACTTGAAATGAATAACATGGTTTTTTTTTAATGTTTTCTAAAAGTAAAGTCATTGAACGGAGACTTTAGTGGAACACTGTATATACATATTGTTTTTTTAGTTTTTTCTACATTAATTTTTTTAACCCCATCGTATTGAATTTTATTGTATTGATTAAATTTTTTAGATTTCGCATGAAATCAAATAAATTCGTTCATTTGTGTTTTACATTTACTATAAAGAATTTCTTAATTATATTGCTACATTACAATTGGATTATCATCATTTATCACTTATATAAGTATATTTCAAATTAAAAACATGTTCTTTTTGAGCTTTTAAAGTTAAGATTTAGCTTTAAAGTTGGCATGTTCAAATTACATAAGTATGTTCACAAGAGTTGTTCATTATTCTTCTGACTACAATTTTTCGTAAGATATAGGGTCAAAAATTTGTTTAGTTTAAGAGTTATCGTCGAAAAATTGCGAAACCAGTCTTAAAAATCGATATTTTTCACTTAAAAATTATCTTTTTGAGCTTTTAAAGTAGTGTAGACACATTCAGATCACATGAATATGTTCACAAAAATTGTTTAATTTTCTCGGCTAATTTTTTTAGGTACATAGTTTAGGAAAAATCTGGATCCCCTTCTAGATATGCCCAAAAACAGGAAAAAAATCAATAATTTTTTGGCATTTGAATAAAAAAAAAATTTACAACAAATGATTTGACGAGTATGTTTAGTTTTTATGTTTGTTTATTAGTTATCTACAGCTTTGCCAGAGACAGTAAACCGATATCTCCATTTCTGATGTAACTGTTGAACGAAAACTGGTACGGATGGTACCATTTTTTGGCAAAACCACTAAGACCCACAATATTAAATGGGTCATAAAAAAGAAACGGTCGCCAAACTCGCAAAATTCAGCTAGGGTTTTACTCACCTCTCATTATAGTATCGAACCTATACTGCAGAATGCTGTTATTTTGTTCACTGTTGCACAGTGTAATGAGCCAAATCGTACGAAAACCTCTATGCCTTCCATTAAAAATTATGTAATCAATATATTAATATTAAAATCTTCATAAATCCTACGAAAAAACTTATATTGACTGCAGATTTTGAACATAAACTGTTGGACAAAAACTCTTTTTGTGTGCTTTTCCAAAATATTTTATGAAAAAAAACTCATTTAAAATAAAATTAATATTTTCATTTTATATCTGCATTTATTTGTTTCTTATATTCATTATTTAGTCATTGCATATTTCATTAATTCTTTTCTTATTTACAGGATGTCCCGCAACTAAGTGCGTAATAAATAAAATTTGTTATGATCAATTTTGTAATTTATTCAATTCTTTTTTCAATGACTCCAAAAACATAAACATATCTTTAAAAATAAAAAACTTAGCTGTACTAAAATATTATACTTATTAGAAAATAATCATTTACTAAGTCATTTCAATTAGTTATGCAGTAGATAAGACCAATATGCATGCTATCTTCCTCAAATTGGTCCTTTAAGAAGATTTAAAAAGAAGAAAGACATGTGGGTGCAAATATCTAAGGATGTCGGAAACAAAAGTTGGAAGCAATGTGAACAGAGATATGACTGTTCTTAAAAGGAAAAAATCTGCCGTCGATGTCTACTATGCTGCCGCTTGAGAAGTTGATGCCTCTTCCTTGTCGTTGGAATGCTTTCTTATGACAGCCTTGCTGCTCATCTGAATTTCCGGCTCAATTGAATCATCAAGGTTATTGATTTTGTCAATTTCCTCTTCGAACTCAATTTTTATTCTTTTGGCTCCAGTAGACATATTGTTTTCGACGGCAGATTTTTTCCTTTTAAGAACAGTCTTATATCTATGTTCACATTGCTTTTGTTTTGTTTCCGACATCCTTAGATATTTGCTCCCACATCTAAGTGGGATGATGAAAATCTTCTTAAAGGACCAATTTGAGCAAGATAACATGCATGTTGGTCTAGTAATAATTTTGTGCTGCCATCAGTCCACACTGTAATTAATAAAAATTTTACTTATATCTACACATTATAACTGTGTGTGTATTATCTTTATATATGAATATAATTGTACTGTTAGTGTTTATGTGACTGAACTCATCCTAAACGGCTTGACCGATTTTGATGAAAGTTTTTTGTGTGTGTTTGAGTTATTCAGATTAACCATTGGACCCGGTAGGTGGCGCTGCGATCGGATTACAGGAAATTTTTTCGGAATCGGAACCGGAAATTTTATCGGAATTTGTGTGTAGGGATTTCCGGGAACTGCATCCCTTTTCTATCCCTTTTGCTCTATCTCGAAAACAACATGGCGCTGTAGTACAAATACTGAAATGAAAACTCTAAACAACTGATCTGATTAGCAAGAATAATATTAGCATGGTGTATATAAATGGTTTTCGGATAGGGCAGTTGCGTAGCGTGGAGGGGAGAGACGGGTGGTATGGTCTATGCCTTCAGTCATAACACATACCATTAGTGGACAATAGTTAAGAATGTACATAAGGTGTAAATTTTGTTTCATTTGGTAAGGACCATTCAAACGGCATAACTACCATATTTTCATCAATCAATCAATAGAAATCTCAATTTCAGCTGTTCCTATATTTTTAGCCTTACAATTGTGCTTCTTTTAAGATGGGAAGCAGTAAGCCTTACCACCTAGGCAATTGCTTTAAGAAAGTAATGTACAATAGCAATGGAACGTGTAATACTTGCCAGTACAAAAATAATGTAGAAATAACAATTCTTGTAATGCTTTTTGACACAACTGGGTACATTTCAAGGAACAATTGAAGATGAGTGAATATAGACTTTTTTAATTTATTGTTTTTTTTTTTTTTTGAAAAATGTGTATTTGGAGTTAAAAAGCTAATGGTGAAAAATATACTCGCCGCTCTCAATTGGTTTAGAAGTTATAGGACTCGAAAGTTGGGAAAATGGACATTAAAAACTTGGGATATCAATCATTAAAATCCGTGCATTACTTTTAAAGATATAGCATTTTACATATTATGCCCAATTTGATGTTCATACTTAGGTTATTTCGTAAAAGGGTGAACCGCCAAGTGTGCATATATCTATATCTTTAAAAGTAATGCATGGATTTTAATGACTGATAGCTCGTTGAATAGATAACAGCATAACCTTTCTTTTAATACCAATAATGCTAGGTTTTGTAAGAAAATTCACAAGTTTTGTTGTCCATTTTCCCAACTTTCAAGTCCTTAAATTTCTAAACTAATTTATTTATTTATTTATTTATTTATCTATTTATTTATTTATTTATTTATGTGTTTATATAACTCCAATAATTGTTCAATTATTAAAGGTTATATTTTATCGAGCTCAAGGTCAATGTTGCTTTCGGAAGAAAACAACTGAAGGAAAAACAACTAACAACAACAATACCTTATAGAGTATCAATCACATAGCAGACTAGACAGCTGTTTCGTTGGCCGCTACACCAATTCATTAGCAGCCTTTTTTTTCGTGATTCTTGCTGTGATCCACTAAGCTCTTAATTTTCTACTTGTTTCACTAATGCAATTAGTAAATTACCCTGAATTGCGGTACGAGAATACAAATGATATGAAAACAGCTTAAAGTTCTTCTAATTTGTGAAGCATACTTTCTGGGAAAGTATGTTCTATTATTCGAAGATAGATCAAAGCTTTTTCTAAATACTCAAAGATTTTTGTTGTGCCAGTTGTTGTTGCTCATCCATTTCACAGTCGATCTTAGCTTCAGCAGTTAGCTGATATTAAACTATGACGACATGAAGATTTGTTTCTTTTGAAAACTTAGATTTTTAATTTATTGTGTGTGAACACACACAAATAATCATATTTTCAACGGCCGGGCTCTGCCATAAAATTTATTTGTAAATTAATTACGACCTTCTTTCATAAGTTTTAAGTTATGTGTTTATATAACTCCAATAATTGTTCAATTATTAAAGGTTATATTTTATCGAGCTCAAGTTGTTTTCTTCGGAAAGCAACATTGACCTTGAGCTCGATAAAATATAACCTTTAATAATTCAACAATTATTGGAGTTATATAAGCACATAACTTAAAACTTATGAAAGAAGGTCGTAAATAATTTACAAATAAATTTATTTATTTATTTATTTATTTGTTTATTTAGCCAAACAAGGCAATATACTTATTCTAACTTATTTTTCTAACAGGTTGCTGTTGTATTTATTTTTTATTTTTTGTTTTTCTCTCCTCTTTCCTTGTTTTAGGTGTAGAAGATATGCCCACATGAATCGACACATTTTCAAAAACACGTCAAAAAGAAAACACAAGAAGAAGAACGAAGGGGGAACTTATATACTTAGTTACATACTCACAGATTTTATACACATAGTTAAAATATGTACTAATTTTCAATACTATGCTAAAATATTATTAAGATGGAAAGCTAAATGGGAGAACAACTCAATTTTGTTTAGGTATGGGTGGTAGACGGCAATTTAAAAAGAGGCATTTGGATATGGGAGAATAGAGTTAATATTACAATGCCGTGTTTTACTTATTTCACATTAAAATTTTTCATTTACAATTTTTCTACAATTGCTAGATCAAGGAAATAGAAGAGGGATTAGAATGGTGAAAAGGAATTGGAGAAGATTCACTTATATGTACCATTGGGCATAGGACGTGAATTGGTATTTAATAAGGGGACAGTTATGTAAAGGAAAGTGATTTGGAAAGGGAACGCTTGAATCTGAATTTCGATATTGGCGGTGTGCAATGCTCGCTGATATTATTAAATATTTTATAACATCTATTCAAGGGCTCGTTCAATGCGTAAATAGTGTTGTGATGCGATACTTTTAACAATTTTGTATACCTTGTTCGCCTTATTGGTTCATTAAATAGTACCTTGCTCGAGATGTATTCGCTACCGATGTTATCAGTAATAACATCAAATGTAAAGCATGACCAAAGAAATATTCTCCTTGATGACAGTGACATTAAATTGAGGATTTTAAGTCTACTCTCGTATGGTGGTAAATTTGTATAGTCACGAGGATCGTATAGGTCTCTCAATGCAAAAAGCAAGAGTTGTCTTTGAATAGATTCTAGCCTTTCACTATGCACTACAAAAGCTGGGTTCCAAATTATGCAACAGTATTCTAAGATTGGTCGCACTAATGTGCATTAGAAGGTTTTAGTTACCCAAAGGTTTTTGAATTCTTTTGCACGTCTTTTTATGAATCCGAGCATTTTGTTTGCCCTGGATATGATATGATCGTAGTGAAGGTTAAAGCGCATCTTACTATCAAGAATTATTCCAAGATCTGCTATGTGGTTGACCCTTTTAAGTTCCACCTTATTTAGCATATATCTGCTATATGTTATAACGTTTTTACGGGCAAAGCTTATAACGTAGCTCTTATTTATATTTAAAGAAAGTTTATTTTGACTACACCACTGTTCCAGAGACAAAAGCTTATTCTGTAAGAATACTGAATCCACTTCTGATCTAATGGTATAGTATAATTTTAAGTCATCTGCATATAAGAGATGGGTTACATCATGCAAAACTTTAGATATGTCTGCAATAAATATGTTGAAGTGAAGTGGGCCAAGATGGCTACCTTGAGGTACACCCGACGAGACAACAATCTTTTTAGACAAAGTACCCTGAAATTTTACATATTGGGATCTTTCACAGAGATAAGACTTGAGCCATTTCAGCACAGTACCTGATATACCAAATTTTTCTAGTTTCTTAACTAGGATTTCGTGATCAACACGATCAAAGGCTTTACTAAAATCTGTATAGACTGCATCTATTTGGTGGCCCTTTTCCATTTTAGTAAGAATATCTGATGCCATGATTGCAAGATTTGTGGTTGCTGATCGTCCTTTACGAAAACCATGTTGCTGCTCGTTTAAACACGGATTAGTTACGCTCGTGAGTTTAGAACATATAATTTTTTCAAATAGCTTTGGAATAGCTGACAAAATTGCAATACTCCTATAATTTTCAACTGATCTCTTGTCGCCATTTTTATATATTGGCGTAAGATGACAAGATTTCCAAAAAGTTGGGAATATACCTGCATGCAAGGATTTGTTAAAAATCATATGTAACGGCGTAATTAATTGGTCTAAACATTGAACAAGTGAAATTGGTGGTATAAGGTCTGGACCTGGAGATTTATTTGAATCTAATTCTTTAATGGAATTGGTTATGTCACTCCGTGTTATATAAATTTTACAAACCAATGCCGGTCTACTAGTTATACTGGCAAATGTAGGTTGATTTTGGGAAGTAGTTGAACAAAAGACTTCTTTAAAATAATCCGCAAAGAGATTACAATTTTCCTGTGAGTTAGATGAAGTAACATTGCCTTTAAACATGAAGTTTGGGTATCCGGTCGATTTCCGTTTTACATTTACAAAAATTAAGAATTTTTTTCGGGTCTTCAATAATCCTTTCTCCAATTAAATTGGTGTAAAGCCTATAAGCCTCTTCGGACTTAATGGAGAACTCCTTAGACAGCTCTTCGTATCTAACCTTTATCTCATCACTTACAATAACGTAATTTTTAATGGCTCTGTAAAGTTTATTTCTTTCATTTCTCAAATTTCTAAGATATGAATCAAGCCACGGTTCCGATAGTTTATTTTTTTTTCTTTATTTTTGGAACATGAGTATCAAATCTAGAAAAGACTTTTTGATAGAAAGACGATACAGCATCGTCCAATTCTAGTGTAGACAAGTAGTTCCATTCCAAACAATTTAAGTCATTTTTAAGTCAAATCAATTTAAGTCAAATCGTATACAATAGACTTATTGAATGACTGTATAAAAGTTATGTTATTAGTACATAACTCAGTAGTAAAAGCAGTATGGTGGAGGGTATTGGAAAATATCTGCTCGGCCTCACAGGTTGGACTAACCTTTACTTCGTCATATGAGTTAGTAAAAATCAAATCTAACCAGCAATTGTTTCGGTTTGAAGCTGGAGGTACTTGCTGACAATCATTACTATAAAAAGTACTTAATAAATCGAAGTCGACCGCATTGGACAGGTTAATTGGAAGGAGATGGTTGTCATCATCATCGTGCACAAAAGTTATATTGGGACGGTTGAAGTCTCCAAAAATAATAATTCTATCATCTTCGTTTAACGCGGCTGTTATTGACGTTATGATTTCACATAATTCATTGTAGGAATTGTAGGTTGAATTCGGAGGAGTATAAATAACACCTATGTATACGCAAACTTTTTGATCTAGCCTTATTTTGATTATTTTGTGCTCGAAGCATTTGGAAGAGCAGGTTACAGTCAATTCACTAGATAAGGAGTTATGTGTGGCTATTAAGACACCGCCTCCTCGAGACAGGCCAGAGCTTGCATAGTCTCTGTCATTCCGGTATATTGTCCAGTTGCTATCTAGAATTTCTTCATTTTTGATAGCGTCATTCAAACACGTTTCCGTAAAGACAAAAACATTGAAATGACAAGATTTAGCTTCAACAAACAGTTTATTGAGTTTGCCCCTCATGCCACCACAATTGTGGTAGGATATATTAAAAAACGCAATTAAAGGTAGTGTATTTCGGGAGGCTGGATAATCGGACATTGTTTTAGGATGAGAGTTAGGGACAATACAAATTTTTGAAGTTAGAATGTGCTCTTTGTAAATGCCATATAAACTTTGAGCTATTATGCGATGCAAATGCCGTGAGGTCGTTTTAAACATCATTGGGTGAAATATTGAGGCTTTCATGGAAGTTAATGAAAATTTTTTTCAGCTCGACAGGGTCGGTAAGAAGACCTTCTTGTTGGATGGATGCCATAGCACTTGTTCTTGTTGTACCTTCAATACAGACTGAGTCAGACTTATTATGTAAATAAGACAGGTATAATCGAACATTATCATACAACCGACGGTCTCTTAGACGAGACATAACGAAACGACACTCACTACTAACGTCAGCGAAATTTTTTGTGAGCTTCGCATTAGGTGGCAGAAGAGGATCCAGAAAGGCTGGTGTAGCATTAGTGAACGTTTGAGTATTAGTGCAAGTAATTAAGGGAAGATGTGTGTTATTGGAGGGTGTGATTGCTGGTGAACGTGTTGCAGTAACAGGTTGTGTAGAAGTAGGTTTAGGTATGACTATTGCGGGCTGTGGGGATGGATTTAGTGTATGGGAGTGGAGTGGACGAAATTAGGATATTTATATGGATAAGTTTTATTTTTTCGTCGTTATTGAGGTTAAAGGAAACCCGTTTAACTTTAGGGTAAGGGAGTTTCAACGCTTGAGTAATAGGAAATTTAGAAAAAGATAACAGCTGAAAAGATAGTTTTGACCGTGGAGAAAACTTTGGGAATAAATTGGTTTTATATGACCAGTTTTGATCTTGAGTTGGTTTTGAGGGTGTTCTAGCAAGTGGGCTTACATTATTTTTATTACTATCAATATTAGTAGGCTTAATAGATTTAATCATAAGCTTAGTGATAGGCTTAATACTAGGTGCCTTAACTTCCGTTTTTGGTTTTTCCGTCCATTCAGTTATACGAATGTTTCCTTTCGTTCGCATACCTCCACTAGAAAACATCCACGCATATGCCTTGGGTATATTAAATTTAAAACTGCTAAGCTTGGACCATTTTGACGACTTTTTATGGCAGTCTGAGATGGTTAATTTGTACTTCTTTTTGAAGTAATTTTCTAACCAAGTTGCATCTGTAGTTGTGGGGAAGCCTTTAACGAACAAAGCAGTGCTATCACTTTGGTTTCCTGTCTTCAGTTTTTGAATTCTGTGATTCCATTCTGAAGTGGTCCAAGAGGTTCCAAAGTGATTAATAATTTTCCGAGGTGCAGCAACAGGTGGTTGTACGTAGGGTGCCTTTTATATTTCGGGACTTGGCAACCCTGGTGTTGCAATCTTTCAACTGAAAGCTCTATCGCAAAGTTTGACATTTGTTGGCTTATACGTACTCAGAACGTTATGACATACGAGCGCTATTTGTGTTGTTTATAGTAACTTAAAAGATTCATCTCGGTCTAAAAATGGAATTAAATCGTGAACATTTTCGTACGATTATTTTTTACAACTTTCGACGTGAATTAACACAGCAACAGTGCATGGATGAACTTAATTCAATTTTTGGCGATGAAGCTCCATCAAGGACCAGTGTTTATCGATGGTATGGTGAATTCAATCGTGGTCGTAGTTCACTCCAAGACGAATTTCGTGAAGGTCGTCCGAAATCAGCTGTTGTTCCGAAAACCATTGATGCTGTGCGCGAACTGATATTGCAAGATCGTCATGTTACCTATCGTAAGATTGAGGCAACCTTAGGCATAAGTGGGACCAGCATACATTCAATATTGCATAAACATTTGACTGTCAAAAAAATTTGTTCGCGTTGGATCCCACACAATTTTTCAATCGCTCAAAAAAAGGCTCGTGTCGATTGGTCGAAGGAAATGCTCAAAAAATACGATCGCGGTGCTTCGAAACACGTCTATGACATCGTGACAGGTGATGAATCGTGGATTTACGCGTATGAGCCCGAAAGTAAACAGCAGTCGACTGTATGGGTGTTTCAAGATGAGCCAAATCCAACAAAAGTTGTTCGCGCACGAAGCACTTCCAAGCAAATGGTCGCCTGTTTTTTCGGAAAATATGGACATGTCGCAACCGTACCACTAGAACAACGCAGAACAGTCAACTCTGAGTGGTACACAACCATTTGTTTGCCAGTTGTCTTCCAAGAAATCAGGAAAACCAACCGCCGAAGACGGATCACTCTTCACCACGACAATGCGAGCTCTCACACTTCGGCTCAAACAACTGCATTTTTGAGCACCCAAAACATCGATTTGATGGGTCATCCGCCGTATAGTCCTGACTTGGCACCGAATGACTTCTTTTTATTCCCAACCGTGAAGAATAAACTGCGTGGACAACGATTTTCGACGCCCGAAGAAGCGGTTGCGGCATTCAGAATGCATGTTTTGGAGATACCTCAATCAGAGTGGCAAAAGTGCTTCGACAATTGGTTCAAACGCATGCAAAAGTGTATAGATCTTAATGGAGAATATTTTGAAAAACAATAAAGTGATTTTCGATGATTAATATTTGTTTTTGTTCTCTTATCCCGAAATATAAAAGGCACCCCTCGTATTAATGGTGTGGGTGTTGGTTGGCCAGGTTGCGAATCTGAGTTAGATGGTAAGGGACGCACTGAAGAGGATAGCACGGAGGCTTCCATGATTTCATCGAAGAGGGAGGATGAATTGTGTTCGATGGTATATGTCACGTTGATTCTGTTGGTTGATAATAATAAGACAAAAAAATAAGACAAGATCGTCACTTACTACATTTATTTTGTGATACAAAACTTCTATAAGTGGATCTGGTACAGTTGGTGATTGTGTTGTTTTCTTCGAGGTCGATTGCAGCAAGATGTCGACGTCATTTCTTAAGCACGCGATATTTTCAGTTACATTTTTTACTGATTCAACTGTGTTTATTTTCTCAAAGTTTGTGTTTATTGATTTATTTATAGCACTTATTGCGGTTTCAACACAGTTCATATCGTTTTGATGGTCTATGGCATAGTTTAAGATTTTGGTTAAGTTTTTCAAAAGTGTTCCGAGCATTTTATTACTTTCATTTTTTGTCACTTCGACAGCACTGCTGAGGTCTTCTATTGATTTTAATGCCTCATCAAATTTCGACACTAGATCGACTGTCTTTTTCAAACACTGTTTATTTTCCGACCGCACTGAGATTGTTAAGTCACTAAGGCATTTTATTGCGATTAGAACATGAGTGAGTGACAATTCTTTACATTCATCGCAGTAAAACGAAAAATTGGCCAGATATTCGTCAAGATAAGTTAAGCTTCTTTTCTATAAATCTATGCAAGAAGTGTGGAAAGATTTTTCACAAAGGCCCTTGCACGTTATCTTGGGCGCTTTACGGTCCTCTGCGGTACAAGAAGGTGAAGCACAGATTTTATCCATTTTTATTTTTATTGTTCTTATTGCTTTTTCTTATTTTTATTTTGTTTTTTTTTTATAATTCTGTTTGTTTACAATTGTTTGTTTACAATTCTGTCTGTTTAGCAAAAAAATGCCAATACAGCAGTCAGAGGTTTGGAGCAATAATAGCGCAACAAGAATTTTTTTTTTTTTATGAGTAAAGTTGACACAGTCAACGCAAAATAGCTTGCAGCAATCGCACTTTTATTTAATTTCGGTCGTATTTTATAGTACTGTTGAACTGATTATTAAATAGCCCACTGAACTTTTAGCTGTGTTCAAGTGAAACCACTAAATTCGCACTTTTTTTTAAATTTATGTTGAAAGAAGTCCACGAATAATATGCAGTTTAATGCAATTTTTTAGATATTATGTTTATAGAAGTCCACGAATAATATGCAGTTTAATGCAATAATTCACGAAACAAATTTAAACTGAAATTTAACAATTGCGGAGCTTACAATTTACAACACGTCCGAACTCTATGACAGTCGATACACAAATTGAGAGCGGCGTGTAAGTTTTCCGGATTTGAGCTTAGAAGGTCTTAATACATGTATTAAAAAAAAATTGCAAATTTTAAGTTTTCGTTCATCTTCAATTATGCCGACTTCGAATTTAACAGCTTCTTTAGGACATTGAGGAAGCAACTCAAATCTCGGTATTTTACGCTAGTGCAAACGCGTCATCAGCGTAGTCACAAATAATCCACCAAAAAAGTTGGTGGTTAACAAAAAGAACCCAGAGTGCGAAAATATGTTGCAGCGGGATTTGAAAAAGATGAAGAAAAGTCTCTTGCTATAGAGCCGATAAAGAAGAACAAATTTGACATCTAGGAAGCTGGAAAAGAGATAAAAATAAAGAAAGCAGAAAAGCCAGTAAAGTATGAGATCAACAATGCCATTTTTTCTCCAAGTGGTGCAATTGCCAATACCAAGGTGGTCGATGCAACTGGCAACCTCCTCATTGCCTTAAAAATGTTGGAAAATATATATGAAACATGAATGATTTCAAGTGTTGCGACAAGTGCACTGATGATGAAACTGGTGATAAGTTTGTGTAGAGTATTTTGTTGGCTAAGAAATTCTGCCTACTTACTCTGCAGAATTTTGCTTCCATTATTATTATTACCGGCTTTCTCATCGACTCCCTATTCAACTACCAGATCAATATACTCGTCAAGAGTTTCATAAACAAAACCTAAAAATGCAAAAGTAAATTTTATAGTTACAAAATATTAAAAAATTTTCCATTTACCTTCAATAAATGTTTCTTTGTTAGCCATTTAGCAGTTTTTATTACAATATTTAAAAATTTAAAAAAATTATCTATACCTTTGCAAATAATTTCTTTGACGTTTCTCAATCGAGCAGGGTTGCCAACATAACATTGGAAAAAATGTTGCATTTTCTAGACATTTTTTGTTCTTTTCTCGATTAAGCACAGGTCAACATTTTGTGAGTTAAGGTTAAAATGTAAAAAATTGTGCACTTTCAGAGGGCAGAATTTTTTGACGAGAAAAGAAAACGCTATCAAACTTACAGGAAAATAAATTTAATTAAGGCTAAACTTAATGATAAACTAATTAAGACTAACTTGGTTAACGCTAATCTTAATTGAACTTAAACTTAATTAAAAAAAATTCAATTTAGACTAATCTTAATGGTAGGCCTTATTAAGACTTACTTACTTGCTTAATTAAGTAGGTAAGCTTAAAGTAATTACTTACTTACTTAGGTGGTCGTAACAACCCGTGTCCGGGTTTCGGCCGACCTCATCAGCTCTCGCCAGGCGCCTCTGCTTTGCGCGCGCCTTCTCCAATCGGATACACCAAGTGCGGTTAGGGCTTCCTCAGCCTGGTCTATCCATCGGAGGCATGGTCTCGCTCGTCGTCGTTGACCAGCGACCCTCGCCTCGAGCACCTTTTTCGCTGGAGCTTCGTCATCCATACGATGGACATGACCCAGCCAGCGTAGTCGCTGCACAGCTATACGCTGAACTACGTCAATGTCATCGTAGAGCTCATACAGCTCGTGGTTCATTCGGATGCGATAGTCATCGCCGACTCGAACAGGACCGAAGATTTTGCGAAGAACTTTTCTCTCGAACACCCCCAGAGCGGCTGCGTCAGTTTGCGAAAGTACCCATTCCTCAGCGCCATAAAGCAGCACAGGTAGAACGAGCGTCTTGTAGAGTGTTAGTTTTGTCGATCGAGAGAGGGCTCTGGAACTTAGTTGCTTACTGAGCCCGTAGTAGCACCTATTAGCAATTATTGTTCTTCGCTTTATCTCCAGGCTGATTTCGTTTTTGGCATTAATGGCGGTGCCAAGGTAAACGAACTCCTTGACTACTTCAAAGTTATAGCTGCCGTATGAAACGTGGGAGTCTAAACGCCGCGCTCCCTTGTTTGTCGACAGCATATACTTTGTTTTACCCTCATTTATTAACCCTTAGTTTATACTTAGATTTTTCCTTAAAGTAATTACCTACTTATTTAAGATTATCTTAATTGCAACTTAATTTAATGATGAAATATTTTGAAACCTACTTTGAATATATATACTAGATTATGAACTTAATTAAAATTCATTTTTACTCCTAAGTAGAGCTAGATTTAATTATAATTAAATTGGAGGAAGATTTAGTCATAAGAACAGTTAAATAAATTTTGTATTTGAAAATGAAAACCAAAACGTATTAAGCAGTTGTCATTTCTTCACCATCCGGGAGCAGGCGATTGAGGTAATGAACTAGGTCCTAAGTTTTTATATTGGGTTTTCAAGAGGGCTCCTAAGCAAATCGATTATACAGGAGAAGGTCGGGCGGATAGAGACCGGGTTGGGAACCTAAAACCTCCTCTCCATCCCCCACTCCGAATCACCGTCACCAGTTAGCGCTAATTACCATGTAGATTTTTTCCCGTCATTTCCGTCGCCTACGTCCGTTTGGACTGATCCCTACTTTAACCCTCTGCACCTGATTTGTTTTATTATGTAACTCCAGACTTTCCAAGGCTCGTGGCAACCACACCCCCATTTTCCCTGAGCTACGACCGAATCATAACTGGGTATTTGCTTGTTACAGAATTTAATTGGCGCCCAACGTAGGGCCCTTAAAACGTTCAGCTTTATATTTGCGAACATTTTTTTTTGTTTTCTTATCTTATCCTCTCCCCAACTCCAACTTCATTTAACTTCAAACGACCAGTTAGTTGCAGTTAATTGCAGTTAACAAGTTAAAATACATACGTTTTTTTTTCTTTTGGCTCTTCTCAACTAAGATTCTTCAAGGACATCAGTGACTGTGTTCACCGTGGTTTCTGACTGAAAGAATGGCAATTGGTGGTTGGTCAAATTAGTATCTCCTTTATAGATTCATAGTTCAACATTTTTTTTTTCTCTTCTTCAATATTACATTTGGATTGTATCTCAATCTTCATAGTGATTGGATTTTTGATGTCAATTTCCATGATTGATCATACCTTAACACCTTGATGCCCCAAAATAAGAGTTTTCATGTTGTTTTTTTTTTCTCATCATGTGCGATTGAGATTTTAGCCGATGGACAATTTTGTCTGTTAACTCTCGTAAGTGAACCAACTTAATTAGTCCCTTCAATCTAGTTTCAGCTATACAGATATACTATTTTTTTTTTCTTTTTCCTCTTTGTTTGCGTTTGAGATTGTAGTCGATGAGCAGTTTCGTCTTCTAACTCACGTAAGTGAATCAACTTAATTCACAATTCAAAGTAGTTCCAGTCGAATAGACGAATAAGTAGCGTGTGATTCGGGTGCAAACCTATAGTTCTTGTCCCTGTTTTTGTGTTCCAGTGATGGTAAAGAAATTTTAGTCAAACTAAATTATCGATTTAAACTTATCTCAAACTTTATATTTTTTTGTTTTTCTCTACCTATATATAACAACCTATATATATATATATATATATATATAAATAGCTGGAATACACGGCGCCACCCGGGGGTGTGTAGCATTCAGGGCGAGTAAAATGAGTGGAACCTGATACGTAATTGTTTGCTATCATCATTTTTAATTAATTTGCAAGCGTTGCTTAAAATATTCAAGGCATTATCGATTTAAATTTAAACCTGAAATAATTTGGACCCGCACCTACTTACCCCTATGCCAAATCTCAATTTCAAATATTAAGCGTTTATATGTACTGAAATAAAGTGAAAAACTAAACTGAAAAGCCCCCGAATCGAAAAATTAAAGTTTTTCAGTATTTGTGCAACAGCGCTCTCTGGCTGTCGAGAAAGTGCAAAAGAGATAGCTCCAAAACAATTGTCGTACTCGAAAATTAGTGGTTTTCGAGCTTCACACAATTTCTTATGTGATTTGTACTACAGCACCCTCTGATGTTCAAGATGGTTTAGAATAGCCACAGTTCGAATGAGCGACTTAGGAGTTTTCGAGGTTTTTTAAAATATTTGGACTACAGCGCCCTCTGATCTTTTATATATAACAGAAAAGATAAGTTACCAACACTAATCGTACTCGAAAACCCCTGCATACAAATTTCATTTAAATCGGATGAGTAATTTAAAAAGAGTTCTTGTATCTCTATTTTAGCGCCACCACCATTTAAATTTATTCCATTTTCATTAAAATGGGCATCTTTCACACTTGAATTTGAAATATCAACTATTTTTACCTGCCACTATTTATGTATGCTAAAATAAAGACTTTCAATCAACCTAGCGATTTAATAATTTCGAAGTGGGCGTATCTATACTTTAAATACGCCAATTTTTAGTACAGCTGCTGAAAATAACCATACGAACTAAATCACAAAATTCAAGTCTTATACGACAAAAATCGTTTGAAATATAGCATTTGAATTGATTTGTGGGCGGTAAAAGGGGCGTGGATTTTTAGTACAGTTGCCGACAGTAACCATACAAACTAAATTACCAAATTTTAGTCTTATAGGACCAAAACTATCTTAAATATATCGTTTTTATTGATTTGTGAGCGGTTAAAGGGGGTGTGGAAAAATTTATTAAACTAATGGCTAATGGGATAGCCAAGAAGAGCACAACAAAGAAATCCCCAAGCAAATCAGACGCTTCGTTCTTGAGTTATAGAACTAGTAACACATTTCACGACTTTGTTTAATATAAGGTGTGTTTCATATATGAAATATAACGCCACTTCGATATTTGAAATATTTTGTAACGGCCAGCATAAACAAAAGAGAATGTTTTGCGAATTTGGTCACCTATGCACAACAACAATAGTGAGCAAGAGCGAAGTCTATTCTAATAACGGTACATTGTTTATTGCTAAATATTACTTTTAATGCTGTTTCATATTTATAACGCCACTTGCAATTATTCCTTCTGCTACGTTTGAAGTGTACAGATTAATAAAAATTATGTATTCAGTTTTCAAGACCTTAACAATAAAAAAAAACTTAGACGGGAATGCCTCGTGAAACCCAACTTACTTGCGAAAAAATGGGAAAAATAAATATTCTTAAAGAAGAATGCTATGGAATTCGGGAAATCGGGCGTAGAATTAATCGCAGCCATAGAGTGATTCAAAATTTTTTTAAAAATCCTCAGAATTACGGCAAAACAAAATGTTCGGGCCAAAAAAAAAAAAATCTTCTGTAACCGCGATCTACACTACACACAGTTTAAAAGAGTTGCGGAGTGTTGTTGCTGAAGAAGTTTCCCGAACACCGGTATGGAGAGTGCTACATCAGTGTAAGCATATCCGCAGTGAACTTATGAAGTGAGTTCCTGCTCTTATTAGCAAACATTAGAGAACGAGCTTGGAATATGCAAGGAGGAACATAGGAACAAATTGACCACTAGTACCAGCTTTTCAATAATGTTTTAAAAAAGGATCCCACGTTGAGGATTATTATTTACATGTCATGTTTTCCGATAAGAAAAAATGGAATCTTGATGGCCCGGATGGGTTTTGGCATTATTAGTAGGATAAACCACTTCCGTTTTCAAAAAGAAATTTTGATGGAGATAATGTGATGATGTGGGGTGCTTTTTCTGAAATTGAAAGTTGAAGCTTGGAGAGCGCTGACTACACTTGTGTGCTGGAGAGCAATTTGACTTTTGAAAAATACGGACAGGCACAACTAGTTTCCAGCAAGATAATGCGGTAATCCTCGTAAATCGAGATGGTTTTAGGCCAATAACATTGATTTATTGGAGTGGCCGGCATGCTCTTCATATTGTAATCCCATTGAGAATTTGTGGAGAGTTCTTGTAAGCCAGGTGTATAAAAATAACAAACAGTTTGGCAACGTGGAAGAACGGAAATCAGTTCTTCTCGAAGAATGGAGCAAAATTGATTCAAATACATTAAAAAAATGAATTGCAAGTATGCCAAATCGCATTTACAATATTATTGGAGCCAATAGAACAGTTTTTTTTTAAAGACAATAAAAATCGTTTTTTATTCAAAATTTTGAAATGGCGTTACTAATATGAAACAGTATCCAATGTGATATCAAGCAATAAACAATATAAAGTTAGTAGAATAGACTTCCCTTTTGCTCATAATTGTTGTTGCGCATAGATGACCAAATTCGCAAAACCCTATTTTTTGTTTAAACTGGCCGTTACAAAAATATTTGAAACTTCGAAGTGGCGTTATATATGTATATGAATACCTTATATAGATAACAAGTACGATCGGTTACTTATCTAGTAGATTATCTTTTCCTCCTTATGAGTGGATTACCAACAATACTGAAGTAAATTATCTAACTTTATGATATTTGAAATATTTATCTTATAAAATTTTTTTTTTGCGTATTGCATAATTTTTTTTTTTGTTGTTCCCTTATCGTGCTATCTTGTAACTGGAGGTAACGAGTTGCAACTGGCCCAAATATCTCTTTTTATTTCTTATCTCTGCTGGCATTATAGTCGTCAGCTTTTCTTTATGCTTATATTTATAGAAATATTTGGAACGATTTCGCTGCGTATATCGAACCCAGCTTGGATTACCGGTTCTTCTTTCTCGAACTTGAGCTACCTTTTGCAGTATACTCCTTGACCTCGGATATTGAATTGGGTTTTTTTTCTTTCACTTGGCTGCTGATCCGTTGTGATCTCCTTCTTGACGATCCTGATTGATTCGGACTTCGGTGGTTGTGACTTTTAATATAAAAAACTTTTTTTTTTTGTTATTATTCCTTCTACTTCGCTCGGTTGCTGCCCTCCTCATTGACGACACTCGTCTAGAAAAATTCACTGTTCCTTTTGGTGGTCGAGAGTAGTAAAAATAAAATTTGTTTTTTTTTCTCTGGTTTCTCCTCTTTTCTTCGCTCGGTTGCTAATGCGCCATCCCAAATTGTTCGTTCGAAGATTCTTACGAAATGATGGTACCCCGAAGCCCGCTGAGTTCTCCAAGCCCCAACGGGTCGGAAGCATTAAACAATACCTTCTACGCGGTGTGTAGTGAGGTTCTTAAGAAGGTTGAGGGCAAAGTAACCACTAAATGTAACCACCGGTTTCATCGGCACTGCATTTCCACATGGTTGGAAAACAATCCAACGTGTCCAGTTTGTAGGCTACCTTGTGGGTTTTCGGAATTGACTTCTCTTACAGAGACCACCACCGATTTGACAAGCGGGACCAATTCGCAATCCCAAAGAGCAAAGAGTAAGGCTAGGGACGTGGCGTTATGAGTTAGAATTTAGGAATTGGTGGCCGATTCAATCAATACTATCCGCCAGGAGGTGGACTCCACCATCTTGAATGAAATTCAAAACTTGTTGCAGAATTTGAACTAAGGAGGAATTCGTCCACAAAATACCCAATTGGGTGAAGATCTTCTAGGCATTTAAGCCAGGGAAGACCCAATTCCTACTCGAGCTCATCCAAGCCCACCAGTTTAAGGCCAAGAAGCCTTGTCTCACCAAACCTTGAAACACCATTCATAAATAACATATCAAATTTAATGGTTCTTCAGATAACCTCACTGTTGACAAATTTATTTATCGAATCAGCATCCTTACCAACAACCATCTGAATGGAAATTTTAAGCTTTTATGTAGGCATGTACATTCATTGTTTGAAGGAAAGGCACAAACTTGATTTGGCGTCATCACCACATTGAGGACAATCTAGAGTGGACAGATTTATGTCGTGGACTACGACGGCAATTTAAAGATGCCAGTACTAACTTCGACATTAAGGACGATATTTGAGAAAGGACACAAAAATCTTCTGAGCCCTTCGATGATTTTTTGGAAGCAATTATGAGCCTGTCTGATAGGCTTGGATATACCTTGTCTGAGTCAAAGCTCGTAGAAATGGTGGTCAGAAACCTTAAACCTGATTTAAGACACGAGTTTTTACATTTTAATTTTGGAAACCTATCGGATTTGCGTCGAGAAGTGCGTAAACACGAAAAATTTTTCAAAGATGTTTTCAGCTATTCCACTTCTAAATAATTTACTCCACGGAGGCAAATTGCTGAACGTTCGCATGATATTCAAGCTCTCGAAAAGGAAACCGAAAAGGATCCAAATTCCTCAGGAGCTGAGATTGAAATCAACGCGGTCTGCAATTAGCTTAAGTCTTGGAATTGTGACGAAATGGGTCACGGGTATCAACTGTGCCTCAAACCACGGCGAATCTTTTGCTGTGGATGTGCCCCAGGTGTATACTCAGAGCGGAAGACTCGAAGCTGGATGTTCGTCAGAAGAACGGCGGGCGTCCATAGTCACGACCTCGGATTTAAGATCTGTCTGTTTAAAAAGAAATGACTCGCCTGTTCTTTTTCCTACTAATTCCTACTCGTTCTAATTCCTACTCGGAGAAGGATCTTCGTCCTTATCATGTTCAGCTCAAAAAATGTCTCGAGACTTGAAATAGAATATTCAATGCTCCAAACTAAACCAAGACTCGTTCGTCACCCCGCATGAGTGACTTCTGGAAGTGACTCAGAGCTCTGCGCAATATCGTTATATCTTCTGTATCCAACAAACCAGCGTACATTCGTCCTTATATCAGTCTTAAAATTTCTAATTAAAATACTAATTATTTGGCGTTGCTCGACAGTGGGGTAAACAAAAGTTATATATATTATATATATAAACCGGCCTTTATACCAATTCACTCGCATGTTCTTTGGCTTATGTAACGCTCCACAGTCGATGTGCTGACTCATGGATAAGGTGATCCTGTACCAGCTGAAAAGCCATGTGTTCGTCTATTTAGACGATCTTTTGATCGTGTCTCAATCTTTGGATGAACATATTATCGATTTGTTGCAGGTGGGTGTCTGCCTACGTGAAGCAGGCCTAACCATCAACATCAAGAAAAGTCAATTTGGTATAATGGAGGTGAAGTATCTAGGGTTTGTTGTGGGAAGTGGTAGTCTGAAAGTAGATACCAAAATCCGTTCGACAGTTTTCGGGCATGGCAGGGTGTTATTGACGATTCGTTGGTGATTATTCGTCATCCACTTTTGCTTCAACCGAATTGTTGACGAAAAAGGAGACCTTTGCTTGGAATGAGTCGGCACAAAATGCTTTCGAGTTGCTCAAAAATAAGTTGTCTTCAGCCCCTTTCCTGGTGCATCCCAACTACGACAAGGAATTCATTGTTCAATGTGATACCAGTTGTTTCGGAGTTGGTGGTCTTCTTGCGCAAGTAGACGAAAATGGAAATGAGAGACCGAACGCTTTCATATGTCAAAAGCTCAATAAAGAGCAAAGAAACTACTCTGCTACCGAACTAGAATGCCTAGCTACGGTGGTTAATGAGGCAGAAAGACTTGAGTGGCTAGTTAGCAAGCGAGCATTAAAGCTGCAAGGCTTTAATTTCAAGATTGAGCATAGCAAAGGGAGTGAAAACGTGGTAGAATACGCCCTGTCACGAGCACTTGAAAACAATGACGTCATCAAAAGCCTTGAGGTCAAAGTTTTATCAGTGATCGGTTTGAACTTCGATGCGTTTGACTTCGATGAGTACACCCAACTTAAAAAAAAGTTGTCTACTTCTGGCATGCCTGATTATAAAATAATCGTTCGATATCTTTACTACCGTACTGATTTCGATCGCGGTGGAGATTCTGAGGGATGGAAACTGTTTGTCCCAAACGAGCTGCGAACAGAAGTCCTATTGGCTTACTCACCTTTGATCATAGTATCCTACCTATACCATAGAATCCCGTTATTTTTTCCACTGTTGCACAGTGTAATTCGAAATTTTGCTCTTAGCGACGCCACAAAGAACTTTAATGCGAAACTTGCCCCCGTGGGCTTACCAGCCAAAATCAAGAAAAAGATTGGTTATTCTTACTATCTTCTCGAGAATTTCTCTGGCAAGGATCTAGGCACGTACCACGCCAGGGATTTATGGCAATAGTTTTCATTGAATTCCCCTTTTTTCTGACACTTCCCTGCAGCAGGCTTTGAAGAAGTATCAGCTTTATGAGGGCTGAAAAATTGCCGTGTATGTGACCCTGGCTATTTTACCCTTTTCCACCGTGAAGCAACATATTTTTAAAGTCTGACAGCTGCCACATTTTCAAACCGGACAGTTGACAGATATTAAGGTCTGACAGCTGCCACATTTTTAAACCGGACAGCTGAGAGATGTTCAAGTCTGACAGACGTCATATTTTCACATTTGACAGCTGACATAGTTCAAACCTGACAGCTGTCATATTTTCAAACCTGCCAGCTGTCTTATTTTCAAACCAGACAGCTAAAAGATTTTCAAGTCTGACCGCTGTCATGTTTTCAAATTTCACAGCTGACAAATTTCAGGTCAGACAGCTGTCATATTTTCAAATCCGACAGTTGACAGATTTTCAAGTCTGACAGCCGACATATTTTCTTAGTTGATAGCTGACAGATTTTCAAGTCATACAAGCGGTCATACATTTTTTTGTCTACGTAGCGTCCAAACGTGCAAGTGCAAGTTCGAAAAACTCAATACATCTGAGGTATCTAGTATGTTTGAAATAGTAATAATGTTTTGACAAGATTTGAAAAATATAATAAAAATTCATTCGAAGCAAATAGTCAAAGCCATGGTAGAATAAGGGAAGGTAGTATTATTCGAGCTAAAACAGCTGTTCAGCTGTGGGCATTTTATGTCAAAATGAGGTGATGACATTTAACGATGTTGTTTTTGTGAAATAAAAAAGGGATTTTTTATGGGAGTAAGACATAGTAGTAGACATAGAGTAGCGGCATATTTTAAATATTCAGTTTAAAAGTTAATTTTTGCAGATTTTTAAAAACAAAAGAGTGGAGCGATTTCAACAAAAGCTATGGCACAATAAATGCACAATTATTTATATCAAAAACTCAAATATTAACACTATTTATTAATTTATTAACAGATCTGAATGTTGCAAAATGTAACAATCTTTTAAAGAGATAAGTGGGTACTTATTTCGGAAAAGTTATATACGTATATACATGAAATTTACATAGAAAAATTGCCAAATTTTTATATTATTTTACCTCATTTTTCAATCAAAATTAAAACAATCAATTTAGTGGCGGAATTTTAAGAGTTTTTTATTTCCCCAAATTTTTTGCTTCAGTTTTTGATTTATTAGTCTTTTATTTAAATTTATGCAACTCATTGACGGTTGCAACACAGGTTACGACAATATTAAACTCATTTCATATTTTGATCGCAGGCAAGGCTGGTTACTGCAACCATCGCAGAGTGTGGCAAAACTTATCCACGGATTTTGATATCCTCTTGGATTTAAGATCTACTTGAATTCAGCTCCCAGAATATATAAAAGTGTTTTTTTTTACCCACCTTAGAGTATAGGCAGCATAAGAATAAATCTATTATTCATACATACCATTTTGATATTTGTTAGATAAGAATAATTATATTTGGACATGTATAATAATATTATAAGCTAAAGCTTCGATAAACCTGCTTAAAAATATAATTAGGGTTTTCACAAGCTCACATATTGTCATATGTCGTATTGCAATTTCATAAAAAAAAATACAATAATTGTGAACACACCTCTGAGGGTATTTTTTGTTGTATGTCGTATTTATAACTGACTGAAGAAAATAAATTTTTTTAAACTAAAATGTCTAAACTAAACGCAAAGAATAAAAAATAAAGCTTAGTTACTTATGAAATATACGCGGAAATAACAAGCTCGATACAAAAACAGTACTAGTGAAATACAACAAACAGTAAACATATTAAACGAGATTGTATTGTCGTAAATTAGGTTTATGTGGAAACCAACCACAAAAATTTTACAGCTATTGTGAAAGAATAGCACAATACAACAATACGACCAAATACGACAGCTTGTGAATCCCATTAATGAGAACAATGTGACGTGAAATGTTTGCTTTAAAAACAAAAAAATCCCTTGTTAGTTTTGTTTCGGTGTACATTACTTGTTTTTAACATTCAATGCCCACAGCTCGGCAGCGCAGTCGCTATTAATAATACCTGGATTAATATACCTTGATCAAAGCAAGCAGACATATTTGAAATAATATATTGGCGACGAGGATGAAAAAAAAAAAAAAAAGGAAAATTACTAAAAGAAATAACTAAAAGGATAACTACAAGTTATACTGAATACTGAAAATAACTGAAATAACTACAAAGATATATAAAGGAAAACGAATACAATAATATGAAAAGTATGTTTTATTATTTGAATTCAAAAAAAATTTATGAAATTTCATTTATTCCATTTACGTCGGCGTAAGTTGTAGTGCCTTGCTTGATCCTGCGCTGCGCGTTCCATATTGCGGCGTACTATTTTGAAGATCTACTGTAACTGAGATGCCTTTTCGTTTGGTGTCTGAGGGGTTTGCCCAGTGCCCACAATGTGTATTGATCGTAAACAGCGTTGGGAAGCCTAGGCTCTCGTCCTTGGATCAAAAAGGCGGGACTGTAACCTGTCGAGTCAGATACGCTGGTGTTGATGGCGAGAGATATTTCGGGCAGTAGTTCATCCCATGTTTGGTGATCATTGCCCGTCAGTTGTGCTATCATTCTTTTGATGGTTCGGTTCACTTGTTCTGTGGGGTTCTGTTGCGGGGTGTATGATGCCGTGAATTGATGTCTTACTCCCATGTATTTAGAAACCTTTTGAATCCTTTGGAAGTGGATTGCGCTCCGTTGTCCGTGATCAAGACCTTAGGTGTTCCAAAACGTGCTAGTATTCGCTCTCTGAAGGCTTTCCTGAGGGTGTCACTGGTGGCTTTTCGAAGCGGTATCATCTCGGTCCACTTTGAGAATCGATCAAAGAATACCAAAAGCATTGAGTTTCCATGTTTTGATCTAGGTAATGGTCCGATAAAGTCAGCGCACAGCATGTTCCATGGCTCTTCGGCAATCTGGGAAAGCATCTTTCCTGCTGCCCGCTGCTAATCCGGTTTGTACTGTTGGCACGATGTGCACTTCCGCACGTATCGGCTTATGTCTCTGAACATACCGGGCCAATAGTACCAGTTTGTAATTCTTGCGATGGTCTTGCAGATGCCCATATGGCCAGCGCTTGGATCGTCGTGGTTTTCTTTGAGCACCTTGTCCCGATCAAAACTTGGAACACAAAGCTTCCAAGACGCACAGTCTTCATCGTTTGTGGTTGCCGGAATATGACGGTACAGCCATTTTCCTTGGCATAGTCTGGGTATTTCTCAGGGTTTTGCTGGATTTCAACTTCTTTCTTCTTTAGCCACTTGCAAGTGAGAGAGATACTTTCCTGTTCTATATTTGACATTCTGAACAATGTTTCGCGCGGTTGTCGGGATAGAGCGGGTGCCACTACGTTCAATTTGCCCTTTCGATACTGGATGTCAAATGTGTATTGCTGTGGTTCCAAAGACCATCTAGCTATGCGCCCTGAAAGACTTTCGATCGAATTTAACCATTTCAAGGAGAGATGGTCGGTGATGACCGTGAACTTATATCCTTCTAGATAGGGTCGCATATTGCGAATAGGCAATACGATAGCCACACACCTTTTCAGTCGAGGAATAGTTTTTCTCTGCCTTGTTGAGATGTCTGCTGGCATATGCTATAACTCTTTCGTTATCATCGTGTTCTTGCGTGAAGACTGCTCCTAAGCCATATTCACTGGCATCCGTCGGTAGTTTAAATTCCTTTGTAAAATTGGGGCATGCTAGTACCAGAGCTTCTGTTCATTTTGTTTTAAGCGTTTCGAATGCCTGTTGTTGGTCTTCTCCCCACTTCCAATGCCTTCCTTTCTTCAATAGCTCCGTTATTGGGTGAACTACATCTGCGGACTCAGGTACAAAGCGCCTGTACCAGGAAGCGATTCCTCAGCAGCGGCGTAATTGTTTTAGTGTCGTCGGTGGTTCAAGTTCCCGTATTGCGGATACTTTGTCCGGGTCCGTGTGAATACCCTTATCGCTGACCACGTGACCTAGATACTTTAGTTCCTTTTTGAAAAATTCACACTTTTCCACATTGATCTTTAAATTCGCTGCTTGTAGTCGCCGAAATACTTCTTTCAGGTGACGCATATGCTCCTCCAAAGAGGTTCCGACCACTATGATGTCCATGTATGGACCGATGACTTGATCTAAAGCACGTTGAAAAGTCGCGGGGGCGGAATGTAGTCCAAAAGGCCCGTTTTTCAAGTCTAGTGTGCTTATGAAGTTAGCACTTTTTAATCGTTCCAGGCTATGGTGAATTCGTGGTAATGGGTATGCGTCGGGGACCGATTTTGCATTAAGCTGTCGATAGTCGACACAAAGTCTCCACTTTCCGGTTTTCTTTTTAACCAAGACGATAGGTGCACTATGCGGGCTACGCGATGGCTCGATACACCCTTTGTTAATCAATTCGTCGATTTCCTGGTTAATTATTCCTTGCATTGCGGGATTTCTTGGGAAATATCTTTGCTTGATAGGCTGCTCATCCCTCATGATGATCTTGTGCGCCGTAATGTTAGATACCCCTGTGAGGTCTTCAAATTTGTTTAGTTCTGCGCTCATATACTTGTTTATTATATCTTCTTGGTTTGGATTGTCCATCCCTGGTTCCAATCCATCTTCTCGTACAACTGTACAGCACGCTGTTCTAGATTCTATCGTTTGATTCCTGGGTTCCTGAAGAGTGACCGTATAGTCACCACATTGTATCTTTGCTTCCATTTTTATTAGGAAGTCCATGCCTAATATGAGGTCGACGATTACTTCCGGTAGTATGTTTAGCTCTGTTTCGCTATGTCTCTCTCCCAGTCTGATGTTGATTTTCAGCTGTTGATTGACTTCCTTCGTGATACCTGACCTGCTGATAAAACTTCGTGTTGCTCCGGTGTCGATTGTTGCCTTTACCATGTGGTTACCTAATGTAACTAATGCGGCAACATAATTTCCGTTTTGTCTTATGGCGTTTAGTGGCGAGGTTGATTGATTGGGTATCCGCTTGTACTCGCCGTGGACGGTACCCCGGGTAGTTTTCCGATTGTCTTCTGCAGCAGTTGATAGTAAGAGTGCCCCTTCTTCCGCACTCCCAGCAAAAGTTAAGCGTGGGGTTCCTACACTCATACCTGAAGTGACCATCTTGTCCACAACGTCGGCATGCTGTTCGCGGGTTAATGGGGTGCTCTGTTTCCTGTGTCATCACGCGGTGATTTCCTTCTCGACTTCGTGGGGGTGTTGTTCTCGGGTTAATGGGGTACTCTGCTACCTGTGTCATCATGCGGTGATTTTCGTCTCGACTTCGTGGAGGTGCTGTTCTGGTCGGCAATGGATCCGTTCGTAGGCTGTCAAAGTCATCTGCGAGGCTAATCAGCTCTTCGAGTGTTTCAAAGTCCTTACTTTTTATGTAGAGCTGATACTCCTGGAGACTGTTGCGGTAAATGCGCTCTAGTTTTTCTGCTTGGGAATGTTCCGCATTACGCATTATGTTTTGAAGATCGATGAGGTAATCCTTAAATTTTTCCCTTGACCGTTGGTGTTGTTGTCGAATATCATCTTCTAGGCGTTCAAAGTATTTGGCCGGCAAGAAAAATTGCAAGAAGTCTTTCTTATATTTGTCCCATTCCTGCCATTGTTGGTTATTGTTTCGGAACCATTTCAGTGCATTGTCTTTCAGAAGTTCAGGCATTGTAAGAGCTTCTTGTTCAAGCCATATGCTTCAGCCAGTTCTTCCACTCTTTCCATGAAAGCCAATGGTTCCTTGCTGCCATCAAATTTAATGGACCATTTTCTGACTTTGTCTATGACCGCGGCATACGATGTTTGGTTCGCTCGTGTATTCTCTGCGTGTGAAGTCGATGCCTGTTCGTCTGTCTCTGTTGGAGTGTAGAGGTGGGGTTGAATGCTTTTTTCAGTGGGAATCTCTAGAGTTGGTACGTCGGTGAATTTTGCCGGTGATGGTGCTCTGGAATGTTTCGTTTCCAGCTCGAGGAGACGTTATTCTAGTCCTGGCTTCTGTCCTTGTTCTGTGATGAAAGTTGCAAAATTTTTACGGGATTCTTGAACTGTTCCGGTATTTTCAAATCCAAACTCCTCTGCGTAAATTTGAAGCTCGTCTTTTCGGAGAAAGAATATCCATTAGGTACTGACTATTTTCTTGCGTGTTCTATTTCTTGATATATGTGTTGCTTTTTTTTCTATTTATATTTTTTTATTTCTTCTTGATTTTAAAATCCCTGTTCGGGCGCCATTTGTAACGAACCATCCAGTTCGTTTGCAATTGCTGAGGTAGGCTCAGCGAGTAAACCAAGGGTTCAATACAAAAAATTTATAACTCGGTAGTTTTAGTTCTAAATTTACAAGTAATCTTTATTGGGCGTTTCTTTTATCTATTTAATGCTATTACTTTAATTGGATTAAATTTTAAATGTAATTATTCAAAATAGTAATATTATATTTTATATATAATAAAACAAATCATTATTCAAAATATTAATAATTTCTGTATTCAATAATTCTATAATATTCAATAATATAAAATCATTAATTATATTATTATTTAGACTTCGTGTATTTACTTATATGAAGTGAAACAACCTGAGCTAGAAGGGTGTAAACGCCTTCACTACGAAATAACCTGTGCTTAAAGGGTGTAAACGCCTTTACTATGAAAACCTGAGCTTTAAGGATGTAAACGCCTTTGCTATAAATACCCTGTGCTTAAAGGGTGTAAGCGCCTTTACTATGAAAACCTGAGCTTAAAGGGTGTAAACGCCTTTACTATGAAAACATGAGCTTAAAGGGTGTAAACGCCTTTACTATGAATACCCTGTGCTTAAATGTAAACGCCTTTACTATGAAAACCTGAGCTTAAAGGGTGTGAACGCCTTTACTATGAATACCCTGTGCATAAAGGGTGTAAGCGCCTTTACTATGAAAACCTGAGCTTAAAGGGTGTGAACGCATTTACTATGAAAACCTGAGCTTAAAGGGTGTGAACGCCTTTACTATGAATACCCTGTGCGTAAAGGGTGTAAGCGCCTTTACTATGAAAACCTGAGCTTCAAGGGTGTAAACGCCTTTACTATGAAAACATGAGCTTAAAGGGTGTAAACGCCTTTACTATGAATACCCTGTGCTTAAAGGGTGTAAACGCCTTTACTATGAAAACCTGAGCTTCAAGGGTGTGAACGCCTTTACTATGAATACCCTGTGCTTAAAGGGTGTAAATGCCTTTACTATGAAAACCTGAGCTTAAAGGGTGTGAACGCCTTAACTATGAATACCCTGTGCTTAAAGGGTGTAAACGCCTTTACTATGAAAACCTGAGCTTAAAGGCTGTCTTTACTATGAATACCCTGTGCTTAAAGGATGTAAATGCCTTTACTATGAAAACCTGAGCTTAAAGGGTGTGAACGCCTTTACTATGAATACCCTGTGCTTAAAGGGTGTAAACGCCTTTACTATGAAAACCTGAGCTTCAAGGGTGTCTTTACTATGAATACCCTGTGCTTAAAGGGTGTAAATGCCTTTACTATGAAAACCTGAGCTTAAAGGGTGTGAACGCCTTAACTATGAATACCCTGTGCTTAAAGGGTGTAAACGCCTTTACTATGAAAACCTGAGCTTAAAGGGTGTCTTTACTATGAATACCCTGTGCTTAAAGGGTGTAAACGCCTTTACTATGAAAACCTGAGCTTAAAGGGTGTAAACGCCTTTACTATGAAAACATGAGCTTAAAGTGTGTAAACGCCTTTATTATGAATACCCTGTGCTTAAAGGGTGTAAACGCCTTTACTATGAAAACCTGAGCTTAAAGGGTGTGAACGCTTTTACTATGAATACCCTGTGCTTAAAGGGTGTAAACGCCTTTACTATGAAAACCTGAGCTTAAGGGTGTAAACGCCTTTACTATGAAAACATGAGCTTAAAGGGTGTAAACGCCTTTACTATGAATACCCTGTGCTTAAAGGGTGTAAACGCCTTTACTATGAAAACCTGAGCTTAAAGGGTGTGAACGCTTTTACTATGAATACCCTGTGCTTAAAGGGTGTAAACGCCTTTAATATGAATACCTGAGCTTAAAGGGTGTGAACGCCTTTACTATGAATACCCTGTGCTTAAAGGGTGTAAGGACTTTGCACATTTGCACGCGACTGTGCTCTGTTCAAGACTGACTCTACTATGCTAGCGCGCCGCATTTTATTTGCTTGCGGTGTTTTTCTGTTTTATTGTTCGGTTGTTTTGTTTACATGCATGTGTAAACACTGCAATGTGTTTTGTGCATGCATACTATACATGTATGCGTGTATGTGTATATTTGTTTGCTTTTAAATGTTATTTTAACAACAGTTGGCTATATAATGCAAAGTGTATATTGTTAATAAAGTTTATAATATAATTTATATATATTTTAATTTATAATTTAATAATATTTTATTAACATTATTTACATGTTATTTGTGGGACAGAAATTGGAACATAATTTCTTGTCTTCACAAGCTATCCAATACTGTATTGACCATATGTATGTCGTTTTTCTTCTCTGAGATATATAAGTCTAAAGTTCAAATTTAAGTTTTTGGCTAAAAATTTTGAACTTTGACCGTCTTTTCCATAATGTTTTAAGCTATTTTTCAAAGAGTTTTAATTTGATAATTTTTTTATTTAATTTCCTTGATTAGTATGCCAATAACAATATGACAGAGTTAGGAAAAAAATGGAAAAAATTAAAACAAGTTTTAAAGCCAAGTTTCTCAATCAATTCATATGGAACCCAATGAACAATTTGTTTGAAAAATAAATAAATTTTTTAAGTTCATATTAAGGGCCAGTTTTTCAGTACTACTTTAAACTTTAGTTAAATTAAACCGATCTTGTTATTTTTTTATTATCCTGAAATCCCGACTCACCGAAATTGGACGTTTAAGCTCGGTTTAACTAGATATTTTAGCATTTGTTGAATTTAAACTGACTTAAACTATCATATAATGTGTTTCTTTTTTGTCTAATCTGACTTTAAATGTCCAATTTTAGTAAGTTTAATTTAATTAAAGTTTAAACTCGTACTGAAAAACTGGCCCCTAGAGTTTGCTTTTTTTTACAAACAAAATGTTCTTATAAATTGATAGAGCAAAATGGCTTTGAAACTTGTTTTAATTTTTTTTTTAATTTTTTCCCTAACTGTCATATTGTTATAGGCATATTAATGAAGAAAATTAAATAAAAAAGTTATCAAATAAGAACATCTTTGAAAAATAGCTTAAAACATTATGGAAAAAAATGTCAAAGTAGAAATTTTTTAACCGAAAACTTAAAATTTGAACTTTAGACCTAAATATCTCAGAGAACAATCATGACATACAAATGGTTAATACAGTATTGGATAGCTTATTTAATTATCTGTCAGATGACATACAACTGATTGCTTTATAATAAACAGTTTAGTTTCTAGAATGGAAAAACTGGATCAAAGTCTAAAAAATGCAAATCACCCTGTATCTCAAAAATTCGACCTTTTAGGGGAAAACTGCGTAAAGGCGTAGAATCAGAGTAAAAAGCGCTTCTAGAAAAGTATTTCAGGTCTCTGGATATAAAAAAAAATTTGCTGAATTTGTGGACTAGTGTAATTAATCAATTATTTAAATTTATTTCAGAAGAAATGGGACCGATAAGATTAAATCGATTTGATTTTGTAGCTGGGGAAGATAGTGGTCATTCGTGGTAAAAAATGGTTTCTGTCTTTCAAATTCATGTTACAAGCAATGAATATTGAAGATGAAGAAATAAAATATAAAATGTTATTACAA
The DNA here is from genome assembly GCA_914767935.1 of Coremacera marginata. Lineage (NCBI taxonomy): Eukaryota > Metazoa > Arthropoda > Insecta > Diptera > Sciomyzidae > Coremacera > Coremacera marginata. The sequence continues at coordinate 126,904,768 of OU612045.1, read as the reverse complement.
TATATGGGTGACAAAGCCCAAGAGGTGACCGTTTCTTAGACCTGAACGAAAATGAAAATAGGGGACCATAAACAATAAACAAGAGAAGGTATTCAATAGCAACATTGATTAAATGAGAACCGTACATGAAGTTTCAAAAATTAATATGAAAAATGTGGATCAGAGTTGGGTCAATTTAATAACAATAATCAAAACCGTATAAATATTGATAAAACACTTGGTTGCCAAAGATGTGGGTGGTTGGGTCATATTTCTACTGATGATAGATTTCCTGCGAAAGGAAAAACTTGTTATAAATGGGGGGATTACATCATTTTGGTCGTAATTGCCGTTCAAAAAAAACGTTTGCGCAATTTAATGAAAAATTAAATCAATATTACTCGAAGATAACTCCACTAGCATTTGAAGAAAGGAGCAGCACAAATTAGAAGAAAAAAAATGAAATGGCCATTTAAGTCCTTGAAAGGACTTTGACCGAGCTTCTTATGATCAATTGTGTTGTGAAATGTTTGAACACAAATGATCGAGAACTGAACCTACATGTTTTATGCCGACTCAGCTTTTCATGGCAGATTTTTACTCTGTGAGGTTTGCCATTGTCTGCAGAGAGGGGTCGGCCGAACAGAAAAATTAATTCAATTGAAAAAACTTTCTGTGTAAGATGGGGGATTCGAACCTGGGTTCTCTGGCGAATGAGCCACACACTCTACCCACTACGCCACGGCCGCCACGATAAGAAAATGGTTAAGTTTATTTCGGACGACAACGAAGAATACGTGGTTGGTATTACTGACTGTGGTAGTAAAAATGAATTCCAATGCAAAATAGGTGGAGTTGCTACAAATGGCGTCATTGATTCTGGATCAAAATATAATTTAATGGACCAGAATACATGGGAATTAGTGAAGACACAAAATGTACAATTATACAATCAATGTAAGCATAGAGAAAAAATTTTCAATGCTTATGGCGGACATAAACTTGACGTGCTAGGTGTTTTTAAAGCACAGATCGAGTTTGGTAAACAAAATAAATTAGCACATTTTTACGTCATTAAAGGTTCCGATAGCTTATTAGTTGGAAGAGAGGTTGCTTGGCATATTAAAAATTAACAGTGAAGTAAATAAGGTCGAAATTATTAAAGGAACTTCCAGACCGTTACTAGTAATAACCATATCTTCGAGTTCCAGTGGATCTTGAAAAAGCTGTTGGCAAAAAAATGTATGAACTATTATCTGAAGATATAATTGAGATAGTAAACGTTCCTTCAAAATGGATATCTCCTGTAGTGGTAGTTCCAAAAGAAAATGATGTTCGCATTTGCATCGATATTCACTGTGCAAACGAGGCGGTAGAACAGGAAAATCACCCACTTCCAACAATTGAAGATATCTTACTACATATTGGAGAAGGAAAAATATTTTCAAAATTAGATATCAAAAATGCATTTCATCAGGTTATATATAAAAAAAAAGACTTTTATTTAACTACACGGAAAATAAAAGAATTGATTTATTATTTAAACTATTTAGTTTAGGTAATGTTAAATGTTCTATTTCACCTAATATTTTCGGCAACTTTTTTATTTACACTTAAAGGCCTAACTATAATAGACACATGCTGGCATACTCTAATGCCAAAAACTTAACAGAAAGTCAGTCGGCTGTTGTCAGAATGAAAAATACCCATAATTAAAACGCATTGACTTTGATAAATGTCGCAATACAATTTGCGGTTTTGTTTGCGTTTAACTGTGCAATTTTTTTAAATTTATACACAAAAAAATATAAAAAAAACAAACAATCGCAGCCTTTGCTGTTTTGCTTGAATAATTTGTTTAATAAATTTGAATAAAAAATTTTTTGACATTTGCCTATGCTGTGAGCTATTTGAATCGCTCTACAAAAAGCCAACGAAACGTAACGAAACTGTGGCAATTCAATTATGGGTATGCTCATATATTTATATGGCCTCGCTTTTATATTGACAGATCAGTCTGCCAGCATGTGGCTATTATAGTCAGGCCTTTAGGCTCAACCAAGTTATATGTAAGCAAACAAAAGTATCACAGATAAGTTAACGATACGTATGATTAAGCACGAACAAAACTCGAAAAAACACTGCCATATATTTAACAAGAAGCAAAGTAAGCACTAAAAAAATTTCAACATAAATCAATTCAAATAAATTGACAGTTAAAAATTATTTCTTTTTTTGTCGAAAAGGATTGCCAACACTTTTTATAAAAATTATGTTGTGAGTGTATATAAACGTATTAAGCTTTAAAAAGGCTGAATTTTACAGCGAAATGTACGCAGTTTTGCTAAGATTGCCAATGACTTAAATTTATAATTTGGTGTAAGAAATAGCCAATCAAAATTAAAATTGTTTATTATACAGTTTGCAACCCTATTCTGCTTAGCAAATTACGGAGTCGAGCTCTCTCACTAAAGTTTTCAAATAAAACGAAATTCGAGAAACTTAACGAAACAAATGCTGGACGAAACAAATGCTGGACGAAACAAAACTTGGATGGCTCCATGGTATAATGATTTACAAGGTAGGAGTGACAGTTCTGTTGGCGATTTGGAGTTGTCAAAAGCACATTGAAAAAGAGAAAACGAAGAAGCAGCAAAACAGATGATAAGTTAAACTTTGTATTGATTTTAAAAGGTAATTGTCAAGGCTACCTTGTAAATTATTGTATCATGGATGGCTCCATACAATGCCGTACAAGTACGTACTTTTGCTCTCTTGCTTTTGTTTGCTTATGCACAACTTGGTTCTGCCCATGATACAATTATAAGGTAGGCTCACATTTAAATGGCTGCTCAAACAACAAGCTTTGCAACAACAAAGCTGTGGGAACACCAAACGTCAAATTATAAAGGCAACAACAACAATAAGATAACTAAAATTCGACAGGCCGATTTGAACATACAGCTTCCTTTTTACTCCAACTTGAACCTACCTTATAATTCTGCCATGGTTCTGCCTTAAGGTTTAATGTCAAATATCAGTCTGATTTGAACTCTCGTTAGATTCGGCCGCCTTTAAATTGCCTTTTAATCATGTCGCTTAGATCGCGCTGCCTAGTGCTTGAAGCTAAAGACAATGTTTTAATTTGTAATATCTACAAATGTTTATTTCAAAAATCTTGTGCAGATGTAAATGACAATAATGTTATTAACATTTTAAATGCTAATCAAAACATTGTGTTTGAACGTGTATGTTACGGTAGCTCAATAAGTCACCGAAGTTGTGTTGATGTTCAATAAAAATCAAGTGTTGATGAAGTTTTTCCTAAAGGTCCAATTATGTTTGCGTCACGCGTAATTTCATTTTGAATTCTACGTCACTCTGCGATTTTGTGACAGCTGCATTTTCATTGTTAATATGTGTTAAATTAATGTGCGGCAAATTTGCTGATAAATTGTGAATTAACGCAGAGTTCTTTTTTTCTCTTTTTTGTTTGCAGATAAATATAATAATTTAACCTAATTTGTGCGTTAAAAGTGTTCTTTCTTTTATTTTGAGTGAATACAAATCAAGGCCAATCCGAAGCCCTGAAAATATTGAAATTGGATTATAAAAAGAATGATGGCACAATCACGTGGATTTCGCCGAGCCGCTGGTGCATGCAAATGGGAAAGGCTACTGCAATGGTGCACGGCTACAGCATACGTCTGGTTCACTGTCAAATGTAATGTGGTCAGCAGGTAAACATTCCGCCGGTCCGCGATTTCCCCGTGATTGTATGTATGTGTGTACTTTATTGAATCTCTAAACAATCGATATCACATAACATATATAAACAGTTTCTTATTTGATAACTTAGCGGCTGTAATTGTATGGCCGGCATATACTTTCCTAATATTAAAAATTAATAAATCGATTGCCACATGGCTATATTAAAATTAGTGATTATTTTACTCCTGCTCTAGAAGCATCCCTGTAGGAAAATCAACTAATTTAAAAGTAGTTGATAAAGTAGTTTTTTGTCAACCACAACTAGTTGAAATTCTGACTTTTTTCCATAGAACGAACTAACTTATTTTGTATGGTGATGTCCGCTAAATAAGTCAATTGACTGTCGTCTGCATATATTTTCAACTACTTGTTAAATTAGTTACATTTAAATTATTTTTTTAATTGCTTTAAAATAACCAATTGAAAACTATTACTGATGGCCAAAAGTTAATAGTATTTGATGAAATAACATGGTTAAATATATATATAAGCTTGTAATCTAATAAAAATTTTCAATTATTTGTAAATTAATTACGACCTTCTTTCATAAGTTTTTAAGTTATGTGTTTATATAACTCCAATAATTTTTCAATTATTAAAGGTTATATTTTATCGAGCTCAAGGTCAATGTTGCTTTCCGAAGAAAACAACTGAAGGAATAATAAAACTGAAGGTTATTCCTTCAGTTGTTTTCTTCCGAAAGCAACATTGACCTTGAGCTCGATAAAATATAACCTTTAATAATTGAAAAATTATTGGAGTTATATAAACACATAATTTTCAATTAAAACATGCCAACATCAGAGTAGTTGCCGCCTTAATATAATTCAAAGTAGTTTATCAATCACTGGTTTTTAAGTAGTATTTCAATTACTTCATATATTGAAGTGGATGCCGCCTTAATATAATTCAAAGTAGTTCATATACTGGTTTATTTTAAACTAGTTTTTTAATTAGTTGCTTTTAAAAACAACCCTGTAGGAAAATCAACTAATTTAAAAGTAGTTGATAAAGTAGTTTTTTGTCAACCACAACTAGTTGAAATTCTGACTTTTTTCCATAGAACGAACTAACTTATTTTGTATGGTGATGTCCGCTAAATAAGTCAATTGACTGTCGTCTGCATATATTTTCAACTACTTGTTAAATTAGTTACATTTAAATTATTTTTTTAATTGCTTTAAAATAACCAATTGAAAACTATTACTGATGGCCACAAGTTAATAATATTTGATGAAATAACATGGTTAAATATATATAAGCTTGTAATCTAATAAAAATTTTCAATTAAAACATGCCAACATCAGAGTAGTTGCCGCCTTAATATAATTCAAAGTAGTTTATCAATCACTGGTTTTTAAGTAGTATTTCAATTACTTCATATATTGAAGTGGATGCCGCCTTAATATAATTAAAAGTAGTTCATATACTGGTTTATTTTAAACTAGTTTTTTAATTAGTTGTTTTTAAAAACAAGTTAGTTTGTTCCTAAAGGGAAGTTAGTTTGTTCCTATAGGGATTTTATCTTTCTTTTCTGACGATTGTCATATATTTATAAGAAAAAAAATACCCTTATATATCCCTATAGGAACAAACTAACTTGTTTTTAAAAACAACTAATTAAAAACTAGTTTAAAATAAACCAGTATATGAACTACTTTTAATTATATTAAGGCGGCAACTACTCTGATGTTGACATGTTTTAATTGCAAATTTTTATTAGATTACAAGTTTATATATATTTAACCATGTTATTTCATCAAATATTATTAACTTTAGGCCATCAGTAATAGTTTTCAACTAGTTATTTAAAAGCAATTAAAAAAATAATTTAAATGTAACTAGTTTAACAAGTAGTTGAAAATATATGCAGACGAAAGTCAATTGACTTATTTAGCGGACATCACCATACAAAATAAGTTAGTTCGTTCTATGGAAAAAAGTCAGAATTTCAACTAGTTGTGGTTGACAAAAAACTACTTTATCAACTACTTTTAAATTAGTTGATTTTCCTACAGGGATAATACAGGTGAAAGAAACAACATATACATACATGCACTAAAAATAATATTTACAATACGTGTGATTTTCATAGGTCCAATAGCCTAGTGTATAAGTGAGATAGCAAATAGTATAACATATTTTGATTGTCATAGTTTTAGAAACGAGTATACATGAAGATGTACAAAATTTTTAGCATTAAATGCATGTAGTTAAATTACAGATTGCAATATTGTTAAATTAATTACTTAAAAAAAACCGAAATTTTTTAAAATGCTATTATGCACTCTTTAATATGAATGCTACACAATCATTTTATAAGGAAAGTTAAGGCAATATTGTGTCACATATTTAAATTTTTGCGTTTAGTTTCACAGGAGTTCTATAAAATTTTAAGTTGATTTTTTTTTTAAGTCTTAACTTTTTTTTTAACACTACTTCTCTTCAATATAAAAAATAACAACTAGAAGACATCTATATAAATAGTGATAAGTGACAATAGTTATATATAGATAAGTAAGCTTTGTCCTTCATAGACAAATAAGAGAAAGATTTTAATAAGTAATTAGCCTCGATTATGGCCTGAGATAGCTTTTATATAGTAAGGAATGTGTGATCCATCAGGCACTGACTAAAGATCCTCAAGAACAACCCCGACCGGCGAATGATATGAATAACTATACCAAGTGTTTGCTTGTGAGATAAAGATTTCCTTGATAGTTTCATTTTCAGAATTACTCATGTTATTTTTGTATTAAATATAATGCGTACCTCAAAATAGGTACTACATTTGCATCTTTGTACACAAATTCATTGGAAAACCTTTTGTTTTTGGGTCGCAGTCTTTATCTATGCATAATCTGAATATTTTTCTTTCCAGCCTTTCCATTTCAGACGCAACCGTGGGTGAGATCGAGAACCAAGAAGGGAATGCATACAACAGCATAGGTCTGATAAGAGTCTTATAAAAAAGCAGTTTCGTCTTCTTTTGCATGGCTTTATTTTTCAATAAAATTAAAACTTTCCTGGCGCGATCAATATTACTTCTAGCATGTTGATTAAATTTGAATAAATTGTTAAAATTTACCCCCAGATATTTAATACTTTTTTTGAAAGGCACCAAACGGCCATCAATTCTCAAAGAAAGATTGCGGCTTTCACGCACCACTCCTCTTTTCCTTTCCCACTTGCATTCCTAAAACAGATACAATCTGACTTCAACTGTTTGATTTTTATATCCCATTTTCTGTCTTACTTTTTTTCTTTCCAAGTGCGGATATTCATCACAAGCATAGGCAAAGGTGTCATCGGCGAAAAGAATGCCTGCTGAGACATGGGAATTATCAATTCTGTTCATGCATAAATAAATTAAAAAGCTTAGGGCTCATAACTGAGCCTTGGGTGACTTCACTCAAAGTATCAAAAATATTGGAAATCTAATCTAAATAAAAAATTTACGTTCTACTAAAAAACTATATATAATATGGAAGATTTGAGGTGGAAAATCTAAATTCAGTTTTTCTCTCTCAAGCCCAATGTTACATCGTTGTGAACTTTCAACAACGCATATACTGTCGAATGATTTCTCTTGAACTCAAACTGATAATCAGATATGTATTCCACTGAAACCACTTCCGGAGACTACACCTTCAACATGATCACTCTTTCAAGGATTTTACCTAAATTTGACCATAGTGATATTGGCCGGAAATTATTAATGGGAAAATTGTTTAGTTTTTTAATGATAGGCAATGGGGAAGTAACCGTTATTTATGCAATTTTTGAGAACTATTGTTAAATATTTAATACCAGTGGGCGAAATTTTTTTCAGAGCGTAATTAGGTATCTTATCCGTGCCAAAAGACTTTTTAGGCTTAAGACTACGCACTATGGCTGATAATTCATCCTGAGATGTAAAAAACCTAGAACCTGGAGGCAACAGAGCAGAATCAGTGCTATTGAACCAGAATACATGTGATGGCTTAGAACGCCGGGCTGATTGAGCTGTGGTCCTGACTTCATTAACAAAATACGGGTCTGAAATAGGCAATTTTTCTTTAAAAATGCCCTGGAAAAATGTTTCAAAGGACAAAACAATCTCTTGTTCACCCAAAATTTCATTGTCATTTACGACCACTTTGTTACATGGAAACATTCCATTTTTATCCACAATTCGAAATGCATCCTTAAATGCCTAAGGACCAGGTACTATTTTCGAGATTCTATCATTGAATTGCTTGTTAAGCCAGATACTAACTCTATCACATATAATCTTCCTCAACAACATGATTCTGCCTGACAACTCTCTGAAGGGGTTGATTGACTCTGTTATAAAAATATATTTTTTCCCACCTATGCTTGGTTAAAACAATTCCTTAAGAGTTCGGAATCCTCTCAGAATGTCTATCCAATGTTTAAATCAAAACAGTACCAAAATACTTAATATATTCATCAATCTCATTATTATTAAGATTAGTATGACTAGGAAAACAACAGGAGAGTTTTTCGTCTAAATCATCTCTAAAAGCTTCCCCAATCAGTATTTTTAAATCACTTACGAGTATTAATGCCCGTTATCAGTATCTCAAAATCTTCAATGCTGATTTTAAACAAACCCGGAAAATAATCCGAGAAAGTCGAAAGAGGCAGTTGTCATTTAACGAATCAACCAAATGAGAAGAAACCAAAAATTGATCCAAATAAGAAGAGCTTCTCGGAAAAGAAGGGGTGAGTGAAGCAATATTGATCAAAGTCGACAGGTGGTCACGTTGCCAGTTCTGAAGTGTTTTACCTTTCATTTTATATGAGACATCTACCCACCTCGGGTTCCTGGCATTCAAATCTCCACCAACAATAGCTCCATCAAAAAGATTTGCCATGGCTTCAATTTTACTTAGGTCATCCGTAAGTGAACTTGTTCTACAATTCGTCGGAAGGTAAATCGACCCGAATAGTAAATTCTTGAAAGAGCCTCTTCTTTTAACCTTGATCGAGATAAAAAGACCAGGAGAGCTCAAATCTGGAACATCAACAATCTCATATTTTATGTTTTTAGCTACAAGTTATTTCGCAAAAAATTAAAGCCATCCAGAAAAATAGTGTGTCTATTGCTTAAATGAGTTTCTTGTATGTTTTTTTTGCAATTGAATTCTCCTGCTTTGTTCAATCAAAGACGAAATGTTAAAAGTAAAAGTGTAAACACATATTAATGTGTAATGTCATTATTTCTCGCATAAAATACCCTGATTTAAAAGCTCTAAATAGTGCATTCTCTTCTCTTGTATTGATGATGAATTGTTAATATTCAATTCAATTGTTTAATATTCTTCATAAAAATTTCGATCTTACCCAGGAGGTCCTTTACATTCACCCAAAAAAATCTTTGGAAAGACTAAAAAAACTGACTCAAAACATTTGATTTCAAATTATTTGCATTTTGTGAAACTGCTGAAAAATCATCCTGCTGCCTAAAGTGACTTGCATAAGACACAGTGAGTGCCGGTGGTGCTTTTGCATTCAGAAACACGTTTTGTCTTTTTAAATTAACTTTTTGTCTCAATTTTTTGAGACTTTGTTTTCCTTTGAATTGCATATTCCTTGTATACTTCGCAGCTACGATAGTAAGCAGGATGATCCTTCTTACAGTTAACACAACATGCCTTTTGACCTGAGTACTTTTGACCTGACTGATGAAAAGTATTGCACTTAACGCAGTTAAATTCATTAGCACAATTTTTGGCCAGGTGACCAAATTTCTGACATCTTCAACACTGAAGAGGACCATTATTACTCTTTGGTTTTTCCCAATAAACTTCAGTGTTGAACAAATATCTGAATTTAAGAACATCAGCAATTGATTTCCATGGCGGGATTCTTACCAAGAAAATATCATATTCAACTTTGTCCCTTACAAATTGAACAGTGGTGAAATTTGTTACTTTACCTACCCCACCTGGGATTTGGTCAAGCAACTCTTCAAGAACTTCATTTCCTTCTTAATCGGAGGAAAGTCCTCCTAAAGTTGAACTAGAGGTAATATCCTCTTTGGGCGTAAATGAATATGCCTGAACATCAGGGGTATTCCCGAGTTTCCCAAGCAGGCCCCGTTGAATCACCCTATCTTCAACATACAATTTAACTTTCTGCCCTTTATAGACAATTTCAAACACAACCGACCTATCTCTCAAATTTTTAGCAGGTTGCCTTACGTTAATGTTATTAATGAAAATGGGAGGGCAAAACTTACCGCTCTTCATTCCTACAAGCCTGTCTTTCTGACTGTTGTTTGTGTTGTTTGGGTCTTTTCTGTCTTCGTTAGCGCCTCCATCGATGATGCCAGCTTGATCACTCATCAGTCTTGGAACTTCTGGATTCTTAGTTACAGTCAGCTTCTGTGGGTTTTGCTTGGAAATGATGGTCATGTCATTGAAAATGTCGAATCTTTTGTTCGCTAAATTTGCTGATGCATCCTTATCAGAAAAACTACTGCCATAAGAAGAGCGTCTAGGTCTCATATTCCTCGTCACTACAGTCCAATGTCTGCATGGCATCAGCAAGCTGCCTGCTATTGGATTTGTTCATCTCTTCAAAATGCAAATCATTTTCCGGACTCTTCTGTAATTTTATTGTTTCCTTATTATTAAGCGATGTGACTCCTTGCGAGAGTGCCACTAACTGGAGCGCCGCTTCGACTTTTCTGGAATCTATGAGCACTTTTTGTTCTAGAATTTTTAAAAGTTTCGCTTCTCATTGTTTGTTAAGTCACAGCTAGACTAGTAACACAAACACGCACAGCCCCATCCGGCTCAAGAAAAATAAACCAATACAGACGTTCGTGGCAAGAACTATGGCACCAGCAAAGAAGTCGTAGCAGAATAATACTAGCAGAGATTTAATTTCAACAATAGGTTCAAAATTAACCGGTAAGAAAACATAAGAATAAATCGAGCAAATAGTGCAAAATGTCTACATGCGATGGTCACAAAAATGGCTGTCGCCCATCGACACAATTGAGGTTAGGTATGGCTGCAGCTCCACCACCGCCGCCACAGCAAACAAATCCAGGCGCAACACATCCATCAGCAGAAATTCAATCCTCAACAGTGAGCTTGTATAACAATAAAAAATCCGCTTTCTTTTTATTTGAAAATTTTAGTTTTTTTAATTAAAATAACTATTAAAATATATATTTTGCTTTTTAGCATAGAAAAATTACGTATTGTTCAAAACTGCCTTTGAAGCCGCAACAAGTTTTGCTCCATTTTTGCACAAATTTTGCACAAATTCATAACAAATTTTGTACTTTCTGTCAACAAAAGTAGCTGATTTAAAGTTTTATTAAGTAGATGTATTATTAAGTAGAAGTCTGCATAATCAGCACGCGATTTGCTACGTGAAATCTGCCATTTGCTGCGGCCACGTTGCGTAGCTTTACGCGAACACAATTGGACAATAACACCAGTTCTGGTTCTAACGCAGTCCTTGTGCTGCCTGTTTTAGACGCTAAGTCGATTTCTATGTATTGTGCTGATGCTGTTGTTGTTGCTGCTAAAACAGGTTTTAATGGTGCTGCTGAAACTCATGCTCTGTTTTTGCTTCTGTTTTTCAATTCAAGAACTTAAGTGTAATTTTTTATCGTAAATTTACTTTTTTATTTCTCATCTAGACTAGATTGTTCCAAAAGCCTATGCAATGCGAGCGTTAATTCGTCGTTATGGTATATGCTTTCTGGATCCGTACACTTAGAAAGCTCTATAGCAGGATTCCCAAAAAGTTAACGATAATAATAAGTTAACGATAATTTCCGGCTTGAAAACATTCAGAATCTTTCACAAGATTTGCGTTGCGCTCATTTAATATTGATGGTGTACCCCCTCATATAATACCAGATGTTAATATGATTAAAATCTTTGGAGAGTAGAATAAGTATTTTGACTTAGCTTTTTGTTATTGGAAATGGTTGACTCCTATGCTCCTGCAAGAGCACTTAGAAGTTATAATGCTTGGAAATGCCTCGGTTTTATTATGCAGTGAACGCACCGATACATCAAGCTTAATTGAAATCAAATTAAATCTGATCAAAGATCAAATGAAATCTGTCTTAAATTCTATTTTTTGAATACATTTTTATTATATATCAAGCCTATTTCGAACCAGTCTGTAAGCTTTATTTCTACATATTCTATATAAAACTACATCAAATTAAATAAATAATAAATAGAATATATTTAAGCTTAGTTTAAAAATAAAATTAAAAATACTATGTTGTATCTAGCAAATATTTATTTTTATTCTGTTAATCTGTAAAGAATTATTGTCCAAAGATTAAAATAAATAAATGAAATTAAATATATATAAAATTATAATTTTATTTTACAAATTTAAGAAGATGAAGATTTAATTCAATTTCATTTTGAACTCTCGTTTTTGCTAAGTGTCGTTTGCCTCGGTTCAGCCAAAGAACAGGTATTCTTTAATAGAAGATTTTGGGCGTTAATTTATAGACAAAATAGCTGATATATTTCAACATGTCCGAAGCTAATCTATGTTGTACATAATCAACACTCGCTACATGCTATTGTAGCAATTTGCTACATGCTTAATAGTAAGTTACGTTACGCGAACATAACACTGTACAACACGAAAAAAAACCCGTGGGGTTTCATGACTTTTTTATGTTTTCAACGTCGCTGAAACCGAATATGAATTCATTTTTTTCAGATCACGTGAGGTTCTCCCTGAAGACGGGTCCAGGGTAAACCCTAAACTCCTACAATTAATGAAATCAATATTTCCCCTTTTGGGGAGGGCATTAGAGGGTTAAAATGTATGACTGGCCTCCATTATTTTTGCAAGAGGAACACTTTCTCCTTAGGACCTATTTCCTTTTGAAAAAGTGTTTCCTTAAGAACACTTATTCCTTTTGACCCCTCCTGTGGGGGACTTCCATGCAATGCACCCTAACCCCCTTCAGTTAATGATATCGGTATTTTCCATCTTGGGATGGGTAGAAGGAGGTTAATATTCACGACCGACCTCCAGTACTTTTCCAAGTGTAACATTTTTTCCCTTTTGACCTATCCCCTCCGACCCATCCTTAGGAGGGCTCCCATACAATGCACCCCACTGTTAATGAAATCAATATGTCCCATTGATTTGGAAGGGTAGGAGAGGGTTAATATGTAGGACCCACCTCAATTACTTTACAAAGAACATTTTTCTCCTTGGGACCTATCATTTTACACTAGCAAAAAATAATAACATTCTGGCTTGGGCCACTATTGTACAAAGCAGCTCATATATGAAAATTAAGGAGTTTTTTTTATTTTTTGTTTTATATTTTTGTTAGGATTTTGCAAATGTGTATACGTAAATACATTACAGTACTAATTTATTTTTGCCTTTTTGATCGACGACTGTAACTCGTTTCGAAATCGAAATATTCTCAAATCGAAAAATGTTACACTTGAAAAAGTAATGGAGATCGGTCGTACATATTAACCCTCTCCTACCCCTCCCAAGAGGGGAAATATTGATTTCATTAACAGTAGGGTGCATTGTATGGCAGCCCTCCTAAGGAGGGGTCGGAGGGGATGGGTCCCAAAGGAAAAAATATTACACTTGAAAAAGTAATGGAGGTTGGTCATACATATTGACTTGCGATTCAGTTAGTAAGCAAAAACTAAATGTTGCATTTAACAACATAGCTAGATATGTTTATGGATTAAAACGTACAGATCATGTATTCCACTACGCAATAAAAATCTGCAACATGACCCTTGAGAACATTCTTACATTCCGAACGTTACTCCTGCTGCATAAGGTGCTATATTCTGGTGAACCAGCTTACTTGCACAATCGTATCACTGCATCAAATTCTAATCGGTCCTATACGTTAATACAATTGCGTCACTTCTATCTAACATCTGAAAGGCAATTTTATATATATGCAATTCGTCTTTGGAACTCGTTACCTTAATTTAATTAAAAAAAAACTTTAAATACTTATCTTTCATAGTTGCAATAATATTTATTCTTTCGAAGAATTCATCTTCTCTTTCTTTCAAAAAGTCATACTTAAATGTCTTAAAAATGTTTTAAAGTAAAATTAAATAAAATTTCCTGTTTTGTCGTTACCTCGCTGCGACATTTTTTTTTTTTTAATATTTACTATTAAATATTATTAATATTATTATAATTACAATTAAAATTTTTATTACTCTTATTAATGAATTTTATTGTTGACATTAAATTTATTGTTATAATAAAAAAACCAATCAATGATGACAGTGCATTAATCATAAGGTTTTCAACTTATAGCACTGGTATATCAAAAAATAAAATACAATACAATACAATATTAACATAGGAGAGGGTTACCAAAACCAAAACGGGAAATCGATTTCATTAACAGTAAGGTGTATTGTATGGGAGTCCCCCCTGAAGAGGAGTCGGATGAGATAGGTGCCAAGGGAAAAAATGTTACACTTGAAAAAGTACTGAAGGTCGGTCGTACACATTTACCTCCTCCTACCCATCCCAAGAGAGAAGATATCGATATCATTAGCTGTTGGGGGTTAGGGTGCATTGAGTGGGAGTCTCCCGCAGGAGGGGTGAAAGGGAATAGGTCCTAAGGAAAAAAATGTTCCTCTTAGAAAAATAATGGAGGTCGGTGCTATATTTTAACCCTCTCCTGCCCACCCCAAAAGGGGAAATATTGATTTCATTAATTGTAGGGATTTAGGGTTTACCCTGGACCCACCTCCAGGGAGAACCTTAGGTTAGATTAGGTTAGGTTAAAGTGAGTAAGGCTATAGCTAACTCGACACCTAGGCCAGTGCAGACCCGTTGTGATACCACATAATCTCCTTTGAACCCTAGAGATTTCCCTCCTCAAACCAGTTCGTGCGGGTAATGAATTTTAGGATATGCCTTATTTCCAGGCATGAGACTTCGGCAAGTCCGTTTAGATAGGGATGAACCAGAGTTGCCATCCTCCTTTTAGCAAGGGTCGGACATTCGCAGAGGAGGTGCTGAACATTTTCTACTTCCTCCACACATCTGCAGCTTCTGCAAAAATCATTTCCTATAAGTCCTAACCGAAGAGAATGCGTTTCGATTAGGAAGTGATCCGTGAGGATTCCTTTTATTTTTGACAGGTTTATCCTGCATAATTCAAGCAGAGAGTTGTTTCGTTTTAAGCCGTAGGAAGGCCACGTCAGCTTAGCAGTCCTACATGTATCAAGGCGCTTCCAGCGTTCTTGTTCAAATCTTAAGGATTTGCAAGACTGCACTGGAGTATGTAGGTGGATATGGGTATACCAATAAGGTACTCATTTAAGAGGGTGTTAGAGGTCGTACCCTTCCTTGCCAATTCGTCTGCCAAAGTTGTTGCCCTCGATATCCCAGTGAAGAGGTACCCATATTAGGTGGATCCTGAATAGCCTTGCCATCTCGTTAAGAGATCTGCGGCATTCAGTGAGAGTTTTAGAGTTATCAGTATGTGAGTTCAGTGCCTTGAGCGCTGCTTGGCTATCTGAGAAGATGAAAATACTTTTTCCTTCAAGGTCTTTTGACCCAGAATCTAAGCGGTTTCGTGAATTGCAACCATCTCCGCTTGGTAGACACTACAATAATTTGGGAGTCTAAAGGATTCTTCGATTTCAAAGTCCTGAGAGTAAATACCTCCCCCTACTTGTTCTCGAAGTTTTGATCCAACTGTAAAGATTTTTATGCCGTTTGTTTTAAGGGGGATTTTGTTAGCCCGGTCTAGCCGTGAAGGGATGAGAACTTCGTAGTTCTTTTCAAGTTCTTCTTTAAGCAAGGCACACAGTAGTCTGTTTTGTCGAGGACAGAGGAGTTCAGAATAATTGTGTGACTGCACCCATTACCTATCCAATTTCGTGATTCTCTTAGTCTGAGAGCTGCTGTGTACAGCACATTCCCTGGCAAAGATATCAAGAGGAGGAAGGTGAATCATGACATTTAAAGCGTCAGTTAGTATTGTGGACAGTGCCCCAGCAATACATAGACTTGCACTTCTTTGCACCTTTGAAAATTTCTGAAGTGCAGTTGTTTTATCAAGGGCCCTCCACCACACCAGTGAGCCACAAGTAAGTATGGGGCGGATAATTGCGTACTATTTTGTGGGAGAAACCCCATTTTTTACCTATCGATTTTTTACAGGCAAAAAGAGCCATGTTTGCCTTCTAAACACGTTCTTTTATATTATGATTGCAGATTAGCTTCTTATCAGGAATATCTCCTAGGTATTTCGTGCTGTCACCAAAGATCAACCTCGTGCCGTTTAGACACGGAGGTATTAAGTTGGGTAGTTTATATTTCCTAGTGAAAAGAATGAGATCCGTTTTCTCTGGGTTAACACTTAAACCACAAGAGGTTGCCCATCTCGAAAGGATTGAGAGTGCTCTCCCCATAAGTTGACAGAGAGTCTGAGGAAATTTTCCGTTTAATACGATAGCGATATCGTCAGCATAAGCAATAACCATGTAGCCTTCTCCCTGCATGATGCGCAACAGCTGGTTAACCGTCACGGATCAAAGAAGCGGAGACAAGACTTCCCCCTGCGGAGTACCTCTTCTTACGAACCTACGAACGCAGGATCCCTCCAGCTCTGAGTTCATCCCCTGCCTAAGAGCATCTGATGTATGAAGCTCACGAGAGAATCCTCCACCCCCATTTCCGACAAGGCAGAGGTAGTACAAGGCAGATCGCACATGGAAGTACGTAATTGAATGCTCCTGCCATGTCTAGAAAAGCAGCAAGTGCGTATTCTTTGTTCATAAGTGATTTTTCGATTGCAGAAACAAGAGAGTGAAGAGCTGTCTCTGTAGATCTGCCTTTAATATAGGCATGTTGGGATTTCAGAAGCCTATCAAGTATTGGCTTAAGGAGAAGTCCAATAAGTCTCTCCAGTATTTTAACCAAAAAGGAGGAGAGGTTTATAGGTCTAAAGTTATTCGGTTTGGTGTGAGAGGATTTGCCCGCTTTCGGTATAAAGATGACTTTAGTCTCTCTCCAAGCTGATGGGATATATTTAAGGAGTAGTAGGTATAGTTATAGTTGTAGATTGCCTGAAGCCAGGGAACTATTGCATTGAAGCTATAGTGGAGTCGAGCCGGTATAATACCATTGGACCCGGAGATTTATATGGTTGGAACGAATAAATCGCCCATCTTAACTTCTCCAAGCTGATGGGATATAGTTAAGGAGTAGTAGGTATAATTATAGTTGTAGATTGCCTGAAGCCAGGGAACTATTGCATTGAAGCTATAGTGGAGTCGAGCCAGTATAATACCATTGGACCCATTGGAGATTTATATGGTTGGAACGAATAAATCGCCCATCTTAACTTCTCCTTGCTCTCCAATCGTCAGAGGGGGACGATTGGAAGCTGGAGTTATCCATGTGAACACTACCTGGAAAATGTACGTCGATGAGTGTGTCTCAGTTTCGATGCATGAGTCTGTCTAGGTACCATCTTCCTTTTGAAGAAAGCTTGGTGTTGGGAATTTTGATAGTATTTTCCTAAGTCTTGAGGCCTCGGAAGTAGACCAAGAGGCTCTCTTTGCCTTCCTGACTGCAGTTTTGTAAATGCCTAGTTTGGATTTGTATATTTTCCAAGAGTCCTCACTATTACTACGCCTTGCGTAGTTGAAGTCTTTACGACAGTCCTTTCTGAGAGTTTCAATCTCCCGGGACCACCACTCTGGTTTACGGGATATTTTAAAACTCTTTTCGGACATGCTTTGTTGAGTGCATCCGAGCATTTCTTCTATCAAAAAAATCTTCTATCAAAGTCTATTTCAGACGGTCTAAGTCTTCTTTACTTGTCACCGGGGAAGGAGTAACCAGATTTAGCGATATTCTGATGAGTTTTTTATACCATCTATAATTTGTCTTGCGGAGATTTCTTACTTTTTGAGGTAAGGATCGACTGGTTTCTTCCCAATCGAAAGCTTTATACCTACGATCTGAGAACGAATGTTCCTTTAAAACCTTTCATGAATAAATATCTTACGCAAGTTTCTCGGATGGCAGAGTGATATCTAGAACTTCCTCCCGGTTTTTAATTATAAAGGTAGGCTCACTACCCTTGTTTAAAATATTTAAGCTAGTATTAAGTAGGTAGTTAAAGTGTTACTCACCTCTATCATTACTGTTACTACAGTCCCATTGCGAGTGGGGTGCGTTAGTGTCTCCACCCAGAATGATGTGTGTGGCTGGATTGGTTCCCTCTAGAAATTCCTTAAATGACTGCGTGAGTACGGGCTCAACACACGGAAAATAAAAGGATGTTATCCTGAGTTTTTTGGGACCCATATCCAGACTGGCCACCGTGAGGTCCCCGTGACTAAACTGAGGGAGAATAAAGCAGTTTAAGTTATTTTTAGCCAAAATACATGTACGAGTCTTACCTTTTGTTGGAAACATAATATATACAGTTATAGTTTGGTGTGTTCAGGCCAAGGATCTTATTGTTGATCATCCACGGCTCCTGAATCATCACCAAGTTGACATCTCCCTGGAGATGCTGGAGAGCAGCGGATGCTGCTTTGCAGTGATGTACCTCAGGTACTCCAGCCACCGTGACGCCACTTCAGAAGATTTGCCATCGCAGTTATCTCTGACGCCGAGGATAGCTCATCCTCGCTGCCAGACACCAACTCTTCGATGTCACTAGA
Organism: Coremacera marginata; assembly: GCA_914767935.1. NCBI lineage: Eukaryota > Metazoa > Arthropoda > Insecta > Diptera > Sciomyzidae > Coremacera > Coremacera marginata. Next base: position 126,886,313 of record OU612045.1, on the reverse strand, counting down.
GTTCTTAGTCATGGCCCTGCAGACCGCACGATTTACTAGAGACACCGTGTCTGTTTTGTAGATCCTGGGATATATTTTACTAAGCCCATAGTTCAAGGTCCAGTTGTGTTTTTGCAACTGGCTTAGACACTCATTGTTGAGGATTAGTAACACCTCCATCTTGGATCTCTTGGTGTCGGTTTTTTCTGCTTCGGCTCTGGGTTTCAACTTCACTACCTTCCAGTCTTACGTGGAGATAGCTGAGTTGAAAGTCTTAAGCATTTCAAGAATGTCCTCAGGCTCAGATGAGGTGACGGGAAGCCGGACTCTGGGTCTGGACGGAATCTCGTCCAAATCGACGGCTTTTTTTTTTTTTTTTTTTTTTTATTTTATTTAATTATTTCGAAAACCGGCACAACAAAGTCTAAAACATTAATAACAGTACCGGTAGTGTGTAAGTATAAACATCGATTATCTTATGTATGGAGCTTAAATATACTTACATTTATAATTGAGCTTAGAATAAGTAATAATGAAAGGAACATCTACATAAAACAAGTATTACATTAAGTATTGAGTATTAAGTATTAATAGTAAACATTAAGTAAGCATTAAATATGTAAGCAAACTTTAAAGTATTTAATTATCTAGCATTTTCAACTATTATATAATACCTACATTTTTAACTACATTTTTAACTATTATATAATACCTACAGCGAAGAAAAATGTAAAGCTAATTTGTTTTTGAATTGCACAGCGTTATTGCACGATCTTAAACTATTAGGAAGCTCGTTCCAAAGACGTACAGAATGTATGAAGAACTGCCTTTCGGACGTTAAACAAGAGAAACGTAAGCAATTAATTTTATTTGTTCGGCTGGATCGAGAAAAATTCAATCTCAAAAACAAGTAACTGGGTTCTGCATTACAAATAATCTTATGCAATAATAAAAGCGTACGATAGTTCAACAAATTTTCAAAGGTTAAGCCATGGATTCGTTTAGCATATTGGGAAACATGGTCTCTTCTTTTTAGTCCAAAAACGTAGCGAGCAATATTGTTAAAAAGAACGTTTAATTTGTTTTTACTTAAGCTATCACAGTTAGCAAAAATTTCACATCCGTACAGCATTGTTGGTATGAGATATGTTTTTGCAAGTAACATTCGTATGTGAAGAGGTGTAAAATACTGCGTCGTCCATAAAACACGAAGCATGCCGTAGACCTTACCGATTACATTACTTATGTGGTTATTCCAAGTAAGCGTTCTGTTGAAGGTTACCCCCAGATTTTTTGCAGAGTCTACGAATTCGATATTACTACCATTTAATACAAGAGGAGTTACAGTGGAAATATCAATAACTTTCCTCGTAATCACAAGACATTTAGACTTTTTAGGATTAAGGCTTAAACCATTTTTGAGTGCCCAATTACCAATGTTTTCAAGAACACTATTCAGATGGGATACACAGTTGTGAAGATGATCACGTTTACAGTTAACATATAACTGAACATCATCAGCATACATATGAACCTTACAATTTTCTAATACACTAGGTAGGTCATTTATATATAAAGAAAAAAGAAGAGGACCTAAAATAGACCCTTGAGGTACACCACTATTAATGGGAAGAAATACCGATGAGATATTATTAGCAACAACGGCTTGCGACCTTTCAGAAAGATAAGAGGCAATAAGATTCGCAGCTGACGTTGTGAAATTAAACAGTTTAAGAAGCTTGGTCACCAATATGTCATGATCGACTGTGTCGAAAGCCTTAGAGTGGTCCAAAAGGACTAAAAACCCAACTCCATTGTAATCTAAACCAGCACGCAGGTCTTCCGATACATCAATCAGGGCAGTGATCGAACTATGTTTGGCTCTAAAGCCCGATTGTCTGTCAGTTATAAAACCATTTCTGTGCAGGTAAGAGTTGATTTGCTGACTTATTAAGAATTCTAACGCTTTGGATATGAATGGCAGGATTGCTATAGGGCGGTACTCGTTATGAGATTTCGGTACTGGGATAACTTTAGCTTTCTTCCATCCTTTTGGGTAAATTGACTTCGTGAGCACAGAATTAAAAATGTAAGTAAGATATGGAAGTATCCTCGGAAGCAAAATTTTTAGAAAAATGGGGCTGACTTCATCATGCCCAATAGCATTCGACTTAATTCCTAAGATACTTTTTAGAACATCAACCTGGGAGACGCAAGAGAAACTGAAGCTTTAAGACGAGCACTTGGGTAGACCTCACTGACTTTTTTCGATCGCCACTTTGAACAGCTCGGCAGATCTTGCGTCATCACAGGCCATCAGCTTGACATTACTCCAGGGTGCTCCAGGGTTTGTCTTTCAGGACCTGCATGGCGACTTTCCCCAGATAAGCCTCTATCCAGCTCCATAGGTGCTTGGGAATCTTTCCATCTTCATTGTTCTGGTCTATGACCCCCACAATTATGCTACTCTTAGTAACCTCCGCGAAGGATCTTGCATCTACCCCTTGGGTCTTGGCCCTCTTGGCTACCGGATTACGGGCGTTTGGTTCTTCCACCGATCGGTTCCTCTTTGCGGCTGGAATCTTTGAACAGGGAGGCTCAATGATGAAGTCCGTTAACACCTCTTCGCCCATTCGATATCCTCCCTTACTTTAATAAGGTCTTCCTTCGAGATCTCATCTTCCTTAATAGCACCAATGGCCAGTCGTCGAAGAATTCAGGATGCCTTCTTGCGGTCTGAGTACCCTGCCTTAAGGGGATCCCTTCTTACCACTTTGGTCGCCCTAGCACTGACCAGTAGATTCTCCTTGGTTCCCGCCACACTAGTTGAACCCGCGTCTCCGCGTAGATTACCACCAGTGTTTAAGGAGTCCACTGCCATTTGCACAGGCTTTCAATGCTGTTTTTAATATGGGACGATGATTTGATGGTATCACTATAATCGGTTGACCCTTGGTAGGTGTGGAGCTAGGTGGTGCCACAGCTCTTAAAGCGGAACCAAAGGTTCCTACCGGGTTTTTTGTCTGGGGTCCGCTCCTCCGTTTGGTTGTTGATTCGCCTTCTTTCTTTTCTTGTTTTGTTTGTTTTTTATCATCCATCTTTGATTCCCACGAATGGCGGAGAAAGGAAGGTCCACTCAGGCAGAGATCCACCTGAACTTTTCTCTTAAACAAACCCAGAGCAGCTGCGTCAGCTTGCAAAACTACCCATGCCTCAGCGCCATAAAGAAGCAGAGGTAGATCGAGCGTGTTGTAGAATGTTATTTTGTCGATAGAGAGAGGGCTCTGGATCTTAGTTGATTACTGAGCCCGTAGTAGCACCTATTAGCAATTATTGTTTTTCGCTTTTTCTCCAGACTGACTTCGTTGTCGTTATTAATGGCGGTGTCAAGGTATACAAACTCCTTGCCTACTTCAAAGTTGCCACATAAGAGTCTAGACACCGCACTCCCTTGTTCGTAGATAGCATATACTTTGTTTTACCCTCATTTATCGTCAAACACACTTTGCCTGATTCCTTTTCGATAGCGGTGAAAGCAGCGGTATCATCTCTCTTGGTTCTGCGAACAATATCAATATCATCAGCGTACGCAAGGAGCTGGACACCTTTGTAGAAAATGGTACCATTACGATGCACACCGGGCTTTCGTTGCACATCGCCTCCATGATGATGTTGAAGAGATCGCAAGACAGTGGATCGCTTTGTCTGAAACCTCTTTCGGTATTGAAGGTTTCGGAGTGTTCATTTCCTACCTTGACGGAGCTGCATCTGTTGCTCAACGTCATCCTGCAAAGTCTAATTAACTTTGCAGGTATATTGATCTCAGACATTGTTGCGTATAAGCAATTCGTTCTCGGGCTATAGAACACAACTTTGTAATCGACAAAGAGATGATGTGTGTCAATTTGATTTTCCTGGGTCTTTTCCAGGATTTATTGTAGCGTGGATATCTGGTCTATGGTGGATTTTCCAAGTTGAAAGTCACGCTGATAAGGTCCAATCAGTGTTTTTGTAATTGGCTTTAATATTTCACACAGTACGCTTGAGAGAGAACCTTATATACGGTGGAAATAAGACTGATACCTCGATAATAGACGCAGTTTAATGGGTCTCCTTTCTTGAGTATAGGGCAGAGTAAGCCGAGACTTCAATCGTCTGGCATGCTTTCCGCTAGCGATATTTTGCTGATGAGCTGATGCATGCGCATTATCAAATCATCGCCACCGGTTTTAAAAAATTCAGTTGACAGGCCGTCAGCATCCGCTGCTTTATTGTTTTTGAGTCGTTGAATAGAAACTCGAACCTCTTCATGGCTAGGTGGTGGTACTTTCACTCCGTCATCGTTGATTGGTGGCACTGAACTGCGCTCTCCGCGCGCGGCATTGGTGAAATCGTCGCCAGTAAGTAAATTAGAGAAGTGCTGTCTCCACAATCTCAGCCCACACTGCGTATCTGCAACCTCCATTTTTATATCTACAAGTGGATGCTCCGGTCTTGAAACCTTGGGTTGGACGCTTAACCTGTTGACAGAATTTTCGTGCATTCTTCTTGCCTTGGTATACCTCTAGTTCCTCATGCTCACGCTTTTCCTGCTCTCTTTTCTTGAGTCTGAAAAGGAACCTTTCTTCCTTCCTCTTTTCACTGTAGTTTTCTCGCACGGCTCGAAGCGTTTTTCTATAAGCGACATTTTTTACTACTATCGCAATGCGGCACTCCTCATATCCTGATTCCGAGGTAGATGTCGCCGGAAACCAATGACTTCTTCAGCGGCAGTGAACATGGAGTGGGATATATGCGCCCAAAGTCCGCTGGAGTCTTCGAGTCCAGAAGTTGGTTGGGTGAACTTAACCGAAAGTTGAGCGGAGTAGGCCTCGGCAGTCCGATGTAATTGCAACTTAGCGACATCTAGCTACCGTTGTATTCCTGTGCGAATGTTTTATTACTTATGCATTGCATAATCGCATGCGGATCTTGGCTGCAACAAGATAATGGTTGCAGTCAATGTTGACCCCCCGACATGTACGCACATCTAAAACACTAAAGGCATGCCTTCCGTCGATTACAACGTGATCAATTTGGTTTCACGTTTTTTGATCTGGGGAGTCAGGTGGCCTTGTGGATGTTGAGATGCTTAAATCTGGTGCTACTAACTACCATATTTCACGCCGCGGCGAAGTCGATCCGTATTAGATCCTTGTTCGTGGAGGTCTCATGAAGATTGAGCTGGCCAACAGTGGGGCCAAAGATGCCTTCCCTTCCGACTTTTACATTAAAATCGCCGAGGACTATTTTCACGTCATGTACCGGAAGGTGATCGTATACGTCCTCAAGACTAGCGTAGAAAGCCTCTTTGACGGCTTCGTCCTTTTCCTCCGTCGGAGCGTGCGCGCAAATAAGGCTGATGAAGAAAAATTTTGGCTTGATGCAAGATAGTGGCCAATCTTCCGTTTACAAGTATGAATCCACATCCGTATTCACACTTCTCCGCGTGGCAGCTGTAGTAGATATCGCAGTGTGCTTTTTTAAAGCAGCCTTGCCCTTTCCATCGCATTTCCTCCAATTTCCGGCAATTGGATAAGGGCACCTTCCCTACAAATGATCTGGATATTCCGAGTGCATATCCGTAAATCATTGTCGGTTTTGCAATGTAATTGGGTTTCTTATCCGAGGCTGGTTTAGTTTTCATTGGGCAGTAGTAATGAAACGGGAACCAAATGCTGCGCACATTCCATGTTTAAGGTCCACCGCTCAAATTAGCCGTCAAACTAATGGATGCAATGGCAATACTTAGCCATTGATTTTCTGTGTCCTTTGCCATCAAGTCACAATTTGTGTGTTATTGTAGACTACTACAGCAGGTTTATTGAAGTTGGAGTAATGAAAAAAATTGATGCCACTGAGACAAATAAAATATCGTATTATCTATCATTTTCGCTCGTTTTGGTTTGCCATTATCTATAACTGCAAACAATGGGCGGCTAATGGATGTCAATAATATCAAATTGATCAGCATAACAACGTATTGGCCACAAATGAATGGAGAAGTAGAATGCCAGAATCGGTTAATACTTGAACTCCTAATAATATCACAGAACACAAACAGGAATTGGTTGGATGACTTACAAAATTATTTACTGATGAATAGGTCTACACTGCATTCTACTACACTTAAAATGCTGGCTGAGCTCTTATTTGGAAGAAATATTCGAGATGAGTTACCTCGAATAGACAGATCATTAGAAAGAGATGAAGAACTAATGGATCGTGACAAAGAGCAAAAGGAAAAAAGTGTGGAGATAGGAAAAGGCATACTAAACAAATTGATACTGAAGCCGGGCTTGAAGTTTTAATAAAACGGAATAAAATTACAAACAAATTGGCTTCATACTTTAAGCCTGACATTCACAAAGTTATCAAAAGGAAAGGTGCCGAGGTTGTTGTTGAAGCAGAATCAGGAAAGAGATATCGGAGAAACGTGAAATGAAACAACTGGTGCGAGTACTTCTGACAATGTAGTTGAAAAAATTACCAAGGATAATAGAGGTACAGCAATAAAACGACAGAAAGTAACACCAACTCATCTTAAGGATTTTGTTATTGAATAAAAAAAAGAAATATAAAGAAAAAATTATGTAGTATCCAAAGTTGATTTATAAGGTTGTCGCAGGGCTGATCGCACTCTCTTCTCAGTACCCATAATTGTCAAAACCAGTCAATTTTGCGAATGGCTACGAAAGAAACACGGATGATAATAGAGAGCACTTGCAGATTTTCTATGAGCTGTCAACTTCGATTTGACAATAATGGGTACTCGCTCTCTCCCTTGCGACAACCTTATAAATCAACCTTGGTAGTATCTATTATGTTTGAAATACTAATAAAGTTTTGACAAGATTTGAAAAACATAATAAAAATTCCTTTGGAGCAAATATTCAAAGCAAGCAGATGTATTTGAAATACTATCCCTATAGGAACAAACTAACTTGTTTTTAAGAACAACTAATTAAAAAACTAGTTTAAAACAAATTAATATATGAACTACTTTGAATTATATTAAGGCGGCATCCACTTCAATTTTAAATAGTTTTTATTGCATTATATATGAAGTAATTGAAATACTACTTAAAAACAAGTGGTTGACAAACTACTTTGAATTATATTAAGGCGGCAACTACTCTGATTTTGACATGTTTTATTTGCAAATTCAATAATTTAAATTGTAAGTATTAGATATCAAGTTTATATATATTTAACCATGTTTTTTCATCAAATATTATTAACTTTAGGCTTCACTTACATTTTGTTTCAAAAAGACATATTTTTTTATTTACGACATTGAACTGCAAGACAGACGTGGTAAACACACTTTAAAAATTATCAAAACCCTGTGAAACGATTAAAAATTCTGTATTATTTAAGATATTCACATTAAAAACTGGTAGTGTTTAGCAAACATTGCACAATTTGGACTCTGTACGGAAATTGATGCATTGCTTAACCATTCAGCAAACACCTCATCACTTTATGATTTATGTACATATTTATGTATTTTTCAAAACAGTCAAATAAATGATCTCTTTGATGTATAGAAATTTAAAATTTTTATGCTTTTAAATTCATCTTCAGTAAGTGGAATATTATATACTTTTCAGTTGGTTATTTTAAAGTAATTAAAAAAATAGTTTAAATATAACTAATTTAACAAGTAGTTGAAAATAAATGCAGACAAAAGTCAATTGACTTATTTAGCGGACATCACCATATAAAATATGTTAGTTTGTTCTATGGAAAAAAGTCAGAATTTCAACTAGTTGTGGTTGACAAAAAATACTTTTTCAACTACTTTTAAATTAGTTTATTATCCTACAGGGATAACATCCAAATATTTTTACTAACACACTCACATTTTCGGGCTGCAGCCTACTTTACTTACAAGGAAATTTCCTAGGCAGTGAATTTTTTTCACTTGTTGCAAGTAAATATCAGAAAAGTGGATAAAAGTAATGTTTTTGTTCTGCTTTTGCGGATTTTTTCGGGATTTCCGCTAATTTATACAAGAAGCGTGGACGCCGTGGCGTAGTGGCTAGAATGTGTGGCTCATACTAAAGAGAACCCAGGTTAGAATCCCCCATCTTGACACAGAAAGTTTTTTCAATTGAATAAATTTACCTCTCTGCAGACAATGGCAAACCTCAAAGAGTAAAAAAACTGCCATCAAAAGATTCTTGAGAACATAAGCCGTTTGGAGTCAGCATAAAGCTGGTAGGTTTTCGATCATTTGTGTTCAAATATTTCACAACACAAGTGATCATAAGAAGCTCGGTCAAAGTCCTTTCAAGAGCTGAAATGGCCATTTCGTTTTTTTTTTTATACAAGAAGCAACATTAGTTACATGTTTTCCTCGTTTTCTAACTTCTTCATTTTACGCAATACTGCAATTGCAGGGAAAACCTTCGCATTCGACGACATTTTTAAATAAACTTGCACTTGCACATGTGGACACTGAAGCTACTTGCAGCTAATTTCGAACTTTTTCGAGGACAATATATATTCTCTATTTGCAAGTGATTACTTGCACATGTGGACGCAGGGCTATCTGACGAGCTGCCACCTGTTCTATCAGCTAAAATAGTTATCTTTGGAAATTTAAGTTCGAACATGGATGCAACAATCCTCCACAGCTAATGAGATAAATATTTGCTATTAAAATCATGTTCGTGGTGTCGACATCACTTGGTTTTAATCGGTAACCACCAATGCGTTATGACGCAAATGTGTCGTACAACCCTACAAATTGTACCCCACGTCATGGACATGTTCAATGTTCCATTTCCTGAATGCACTCTTACTTACTTAGGTGGCACCTACAACTGTAAGTTGGTTTTCGCCTGGTGTAAGAAACTGCGCCAGCCATTTCTGTTTTGCGCTTGCTGGTGCCAGTTGGAAGCTCCAAGTTTCGTCAGGTTGTTGGTCCTTCCAATGGAGATGGACTCCGCAACGGCAGACAACGGAACCAGCATCAAATGCGATTGCACTTGCCATATTTGTGACACAGCAAACAGCGGAGCGCCGATACAACAGCACCTGCACAAAAGCGCCTGCACCGGCCAACACCAATACGGGCAATAAACGAGCCTCAGGGGTGCCCACACAGCAGCCAAAATCAGCACCCGTCACCGTATCGCCTCGCAAAGGCTGCGGCCAATAACGGCAGCACCGGTCAAAAGAATGGCAGCGTATTCCACCCGTTCTTGGTAATACTTACTTTGCAGATGCTAATTGTTTTCCGTGCCATATGACTCTGAAATCCACCCAGCAAATCATCAAATAAATCTCACAAATCACTGGCCTTAAAAAATTTCGCGAGACAATTCTCACACATTGGGACCAACGTATCCTACTTAAAATTAGTAGTCTCCGAATGGCTAAACTTTGACGGCCACTGCTGGCAACCCATGGCTAGCTGGTCTATTTATTGCTACCCAGCAGCCACAACAAATTGATTGTTTGCCCACGGACCAACTGGACAACCGACAGCAACAAGAGCAGCCGCAACCGTTCAACAATTCGGCAGCCTAAATGTGCAAAGCTATTTTAGGTACCACTTACCTACAAAATAAGAAGAAAGGGCGGCTGACTTTGCGTTGTGTAGTTGTTTAATCCTTAACATGCAAAACATTTAATCAATTACTGCGGTATTTTGAAGCTTATAAAGAGCAATTATATTTATATTACTATAAATACTGGTGTCACGTGTGCAGTTAATAGCATATTATGCATGTAATAAAAATGTTTTAAAAATTATTTGCCAACACCTTTACTATACTAAACATCATTTAATTTTATACTATTGAAACTATTTCGCCGTGAGCCCACTTTTATCTTTTTTTGGAGCATAGGGTTAATTTTCACTCTCCGGTATTCAAGAGAGGAACAAGCTGGTATGTTTAATAGCCCAGTAGAAAAAAAGTACCCTGCAGCGTCAAGAACTGGTACAAAAATAGTGAATTCGCTAGTACTAAGAAGACAGCTACTAGTACCTCGCCTATCTCCAAGCAATGCTTTTGACTGTCGCATTTAACATGGGCTTGTCCTACGAAAAGGGTCAATTTTCACCCACTTCATCAACGCGTACTAGTGCAAGAACTGGTTCTTTGGGAGAGATATTGCACTAGTACCTTTGGGCAGATATAGCACTAGTTCTAAAACTTGTTCTCTAGGGATAGATATTTGAAATTGTCAAACACATTAATAAAATTGGAGTTTAATGTAATATTTATTTATTTTTATATAAATATAGGTACATGTAAACTTATTAACATATTTGTAGCAACATTACAAGCATATACATATGCTACACACATCAAATTCTTCCCCTTCTTCTAAAACAAACACTTCTTGGGAATGCTGTAGTTGGTCCGCATGCAATTCCCAATTAGACGCACGCTCGACCTCCATTGTTTCATTTTCCGCCACGTCGCTTTCTATTTGCTTAAAGTGCCAATTGCACTGTGTTCATGTTTAATTATTATTACTTATGTTTGCTTTATTTTATTTAATTTCATTTATTTTATTTTATTATATTTCGCTTTATTTCTTTTGTTGAGAAGTCCACTTTCTAAGTTGTAAATTTGATAGATCTGGCAGCTTTGTAATGTTTGCTTTATGACATCTAATAATAATGTCAAAACTATTTCCATGTAATTCGACTCTCTTCCGTTTCTGCTATCATTTTGTTCGGATGTGTCTTCTACATTTTCAATCATAATTTCTTATCTTTTGTAAAACATCGCATCTTTGTAAATTAATCAATCATACATCATTAAATCAGTTTTCATTTTTATTTGCTCTGAATCGGGTATCTGCGTTTTTTCTTAAGTTGTATATTGGATTCGAAAATATCTTAACAGGTTATGGGCCCAGGTGCCCACGTTTTGCGTACGTTTTTATATTTGAGCAAATTGGTTTATGGACACTGAAATTGTCGCCCTCGACGAATCGATTCCAGTTGACTCTGCAATTGTTTCTGATATTATAAATCTCAGCGACAGCATTTGTCCTAACTCTGGATCTCAGGTTGAGCTTGAAAACATCATAGCAGAAAGCATGAGCGAATCAAGAGTCTACCACATTCATCGTTTCGGCGGTCAGAATTTCCAACTTTGGCGACGTCAAATGGAAATATACATGGCAGAAAACAAATTAAAGTCATATATTCTTGGTACAGCGGTGAGGACACAACAAAACGCAGAACAATGGGACGAAAAAGATGCAGAAGCACAGGCATTCATAGTGAGAGGATTAGAGCTGGAGCAGCTTAAGTACCTCACAGAATGTTCAACGGCAGCGCAAATGTGGTCGAAGCTAAAAGCAGTGCGCGCTGAGAAAAGCGAACAGTCTGCACAAGCTCTGCTTGAGAAGTTTATGAGCATTAAAATGACAGATGACGAACACGTTGTTGATTTTGTTGCAAGTGTTATGTCGATAGCGCAAAGGCTCAAAGATATGGACTTAGAGCAAAAGCAACCCATGATTATTGCCAAAATCTTGAGCAGTCTACCAGCTAGATTCGATCATGTTCGTACAGCATGGTATGCTGTGCCACGTGAACAACAAAACATTGAGAGATTGACCGAACATCTTGTCAATGAAGAAAGCCTCATGAATTTACGTACAAACGGCAACAACAACAACAACACCAGCAACAATCCGATTGCAGTCTACTCAGTAAGTAAAGGCAAAGGAAAATACAACAACAACAATACTTATAACCAAAAACGAAATGGCAAGTGCAACTATTGTCATAAATTGGGACATTGGGCAAAAGAATGCAGAAAACGTCAAAGAGATCAACAAAACAGAGAAGAAAGAAGAAGCGAACCACACTCGCTGGCACTACAAAACGAAGAAAGCAATAATAAACGTCAAACTGATGAAAATGCATATTTATTCAATGTAAACAATTCAACAATCTGCACCAAACAAGAAAACACTTTTTATGCAGATTCAGGCGCCACTGATCATATGTCGTTTCAAAGGGAGCTGTTTACAAATTTTAACGCAGAATTGTCTGAAAATGCGTATGTAAAAGTTGGTGACGGACGGCGTTTAAAAGTACAAGGCAAAGGAGACATCAAAATACAAGGCAAGTCGAATGATATATTTATTTTAAAAAATGCATTGCTTGTGCAAGAGCTCGATAAAAATTTTATCTCGATTTCAAGAGCGACTGAAAGAGGAGCAAAAGTTATATTTGAGCCAGGTGGTGAGTACGTTTATTTCAACAAAGGCAACGACGTTGTAGCTGAAGGCAAAAGTGAAAACCGATTGTACCGCATGGATGTGAAGCCAGTGCCGACACCATCAGTGAATGTGTTGACAACCGAGTCTGTAATGTTGTGGCACGAACGGCTAGGCCACGTAAATTTTAAAACGCTTCGTGAGATGAGTGACCACAAAATTGTCAAAGGCTTGGACGTTCCGAATGTGCCAAAAGAGCAACCTTTTTGTGAAGGCTGCACCTACGGTAAGCAGCATAGAAACCCTTTTCCTAAATCTGGAGCCAAGCGAGCCAAAAGTCCAGGCGAGACGTTTCACATGGATCTTTGTGGAAAAATGAGTAGTCCATCCATAGGCGGATCCAATTATTTCTTACTCTTAAAAGACGATTACTCGCGATATTGTTTTGTATATTTTTTAAAGAACAAAACAGATGTGTTGAGCAAGCTGATGCAGTTTTTGGCCGATGTACAAGCGGACGGACATAAAATAAAGCGTATTCGATCAGATGGTGGCCTCGAGTTCTGCAACGAGGAAGTAAATAGTCTGCTTCTGAAAAACAACATAAAGCACGAGGTAACGACACCAAGAGCTCCAGAGCAAAACGGCTTAATAGAGCGGCAAAACAGAACCGTCGTGGAAAGTGCAAAAGCAATGCTTCATAATAGGCAGTTACCATTATACTTGTGGGCTGATGCAACGCATACAGCAGTTTACATCAAGAACAGAACGGCTTCCGATGTTATTGAGCGATCTACACCATATGAAAAATGGTTCGGCGTAAAGCCTTCTGTGGCGCATATTCGTGTTTTTGGCAGCGACGCATATATCCATATTCCAAAAGAGCAGCGTACAAAGTGGGACAAAAATTCAGTTAAGGGCATTTTGGTTGGCTATAACGAAGAAAGCAAGGCGTACAGAGTTTTTGAACCATCCAATAAACGCGTGCTCATTCGACGTGATGTCATATTCAACGAGAGACGTTTTGCAGTAAATGAATTCTACGAAATCAAGCAAAATAGCGATCAAAACGCAGAGGAAGTTCAACAATCACCAATTGTCGACAAAACAGAAGAATCCCGAAAACAGGCACCAATCAAAACATCTCGCAGTCCATATTCATTAAGGATGAAATTCAATCCCTTGAAAAGAATAATACTTGGATTTTGGTTCCACGAACGAGTAACATGCATGTTATTACCAACCGGTGGATTTTTAAAAAGAAATTCAAAGCTAATGGCAAAATCGATAAATTCAAAGCACGTTTGGTTGTAAGAGGGTGCTCTCAAGTTCAAGGGATCGACTACGATGAAATCTACGCTCCTGTCGTCAGGTATGATTCGGTTAGGACGGTATTGGCTATTGCAGCGGCTCGAGGTATGGACATCATACAATTTGACGTCAAAACGGCGTTTCTTCATGGCAATTTGGAAGAAACTATCTACATGGAGCAGCCAAGAGGCTTTGGTCAAGATGATCGAGTATGTTTACTCAAGAAAAGCTTGTATGGCTTAAAGCAAGCTTCGCGGCAGTGGAACAAGCGTATCGTAATTTCTCATCAATTTCGGTTTTAAGCAGTCATGGGCCGATTTGTGTGTATTCAAGTACGAAGCGAATAAGGATGTCATTTATTTGCTTGTGTATGTTGATGATGGGCTTATTTGCGGAAACAATGCTAACAAAGTAAATGAATTACTGCGCGAATTACACATCGAATTCGAAATTACTCATCGCACTGCACAATTTTTCGTGGGACTTCAGATGCAGATCGCCAAGGAGAAGAATACGCTTAAAATATTTCAACGCGTATATGCTGAGAAGGTTTTAGAGCGTTTTAGTCATCTTAACTGTTTTCCTGTGTCTACGCCTGCTGAAGTTGGAAAACATTTTTCAAAAGCGGATGCAGACACCAACAACAAGCAAAATTTTCCATATCGCGAGGCCATTGGGTCCCTAATGTACTTAATGGTATGTACCAGGCCTGACATCGCGTATATCGTTGGCGTATTGAGCAGATACTTAGAAAAACCTGCGGAGACACACTGGCAAGGCGTTAAGAGAGTCCTAAAATATCTGAAAGGTACATTGGATCATGGAATTCATTTTAATTTAAATTCAAAATCGTTACAGTTAAAGTTGTACTCGGATGCTGACTGGGGTGGGGACTTAGATACAAGACGCAGCATAACAGGTTGGGCTGCATTTCTAAATGGTGGTCCGATTGCCTGGAGCTCACGAAAGCAATCCGTCACTGCAACCTCAACTACCGAGGCTGAGTTTGTTGCTCTTTGTGCAGCAACAAAAGCTGCTAAATGGCTCAGGCGTTTAATGCTCGAGTGCGGACATGAACAGCGTTCGCCAACTCTTTTGTTCTCGGATAACCAACGAGCGATAACTTTGGTCAAAAGTCCTGAATCGGCAAAGCGTACAAAGCACATCGATATTCAGTACTTCTACACTTGTGACATGCAAAACCAGGGCGAAATTGATGTACAATATTTGGAGACGAATGAGCAATTGGCCGACATTTTTACAAAGCCTTTAAGGAAAGATAAATTTATGCATTTAGTTAAATATTTTGTAAACTTATAACTAAAATATAACTTCAGAAAGCGAAAGGGAGTGTTGAGAAGTCCACTTTCTAAGTTGTAAATTTGATAGATCTGGCAGCTTTGTAATGTTTGCTTTATGACATCTAATAATAATGTCAAAACTATTTCCATGTAATTCGACTCTCTTCCGTTTCTTCTATCATTTTGTTCGGATGTGTCTTCTACATTTTCAATCATAATTTCTTATCTTTTGTAAAACATCGCATCTTTGTAAATTAATCAATCATACATCATTAAATCAGTTTTCATTTTTATTTGCTCTGAATCGGGTATCTGCGTTTTTCCTTAAGTTGTATATTGGATTCGAAAATATCTTAACATCTTTTTAACACTTTTTAACTAAATTCCGGTAAAAAGAACAATATAACAAAATGTAAGTTGCAGCCAAAACGGCATGTATATACGTTTATACGCTTGCTAAATAGCTTTGTTCACTTTCTCTAATTGAATTTACTAGCGCGTTTTTGTCTACAAGGATACGATAGCTCACTAGTTCGTATATGACCAATTAGTGCTAGTACAAAACTAGTGCACGGTGTTCATTGTCTACCAGCTCGCTGAAGGGTACTTACATCATAGCGACATTGAATGCTGGTTAAGTGCAGTAAGTCAATATAAAAATGCATTTTTTTCATAAAGTATTTTTAAACAAGCTTTTATAAAAAGACCAATTTTTTACAAGAATAAATTTCTGAAACACTGCAAAAACCTTTGTAGTAGAAAATAAGGAAATTGCATTCGTTAATTATTCTTAAAAATAGCCATAAACATTTCTCTAAGTGTAACGATAATAGAAAAAATTTTTTAATATATATTGCGTTATTGCTAGGGCCGAGCAATTAATTGAGTAATTCATTTTTTGATTAATCAGATTCCAAATTAACTGATTAATCAATTAACTCGTTAATCGTTTAATCTGTTAATCAAATCACTGATTAGTCGATTAATAGGAACAAGACTACGACAGTGGTCGAAACTCGACCTTTTCGCCATACCTCCCTCGAGCGACGCCGGGTATTCCAGCTAGCATTTTTCTTTAAAACTATTCAGTGCACTCCTTCTCCCTACTCTGATACATTAAAAAAAAATAATCAAAATCGGTTGAGAAACACCCTGAATACAATACCACCCCGAGCAACGTCGGGTATTCCAGCTACCATTTTTCTTTAAAAATTCGTGACGCTTCTCCCTACTCTGATTCATTTAAAAAACAAATCATCAAAATCGGTTCAGAAACACAGGAGAAAATGGTACTGAACTGTTTTCCTTAGCCTATTTATATAACACAGTGCAACACGAAAAAACATAAACATATACGGACACCACTACGTGATAAAAGACTAAAAAAAATAAGACCCCTGTCTCGCAGTTTTGCCCAAAGTCCTCCAGGTTTTTTTTTATGGGCCCCCCAAAGAAGTGGGGCCTCGGTTTCATTTTTGGGAAAAAGTGATCATTTTCTCAAGCTCATATCTTGCAAACCGTTCGGAATTTTGATTTACTCTCTGAGGCAAAGTTGTAGCTCTTGTCATAAAGAACAAAAATTGTTAACATATAAAATCAAAATAAAACTTCATCTTCTAGGTCAAAATCGCAAAAAACTTTAAAAAATAAGCGAAAAATGTCCCTAAAAGCGTTTTTTTTATTTTCCGCTTTTACGAACAAATTTACTTTATGAAAAATGTGCCAATTTTCTTTGGCCTGGTAGGGCTTACAGCGCTGATTAAAACCCCCAAAGTTTTTTTATATAATCGCTTATATCTCACCCATTTCTTATCCGATCTGGTTGAGAAGACCTTTGAAAACGCTATAAATCTGTATATAAATATGTTAATTTTAATTAACTCATTGGGGCAAATTAAAAAAAAAAGATTTTTTAACCTCACTTTTCTAATAAAAATCTGGTTTTCTCAAAAAACAGCTCTAGTAAACTTATTTCTTCCTAGACTCAGTAAAAGACAACATTTCAAGCTTTTTTTTTTTTTAAGGTATAATACTCCGCATTTACCCTTCTAAGATCGGAGATAGTGAGGATTTTCTAACAAAAGTACTTTCTGAGACCCAAAATTTCGCTTAAAACAATTGAAGTGTAAGAAAATAAGCGATTTCTTAAAAAAAATATTGATTTCAAAACTTTGAACGTAAATAATTGTCAGTCAGGAGGCCGAGTGTGTGAGTGCACTGTACCTTCACTGATAGTAAGTGCATTCTACCTCTACGAAGGATAACCACCTTGTCGTGGTGTAGAGGCTTAGGTTGCAATGAAACAATGGGCTATGATGACGGGACCCTGGTAGGGTCACCCATGTCGTACAGGCCATTGTGGAGCAATGAACAAAGAGCTATCCAACCCCCCCCTCCTCCTAATCCAGGGTGTTATGTTGCACCGTGCCTATTGGATGGTTTACAGCCAGGGGGTAATACCGGCTGTATGAGAACGGAGACCTCACTGATACCTAGCCGCCTCAGTGAGTAATTGTGGCCTCTCCATGGTATGCGGGGCTCTGGCATGGATGACGTACTTCCCTAGCTACTCGTGGGACCAAAAATGCACAAAACTAATAAAAATAACAAGGAAGAACGTACAGAGGCGACAACGACAACAACTACAGATGAAACGGCAACTGCGACGGAAACTGGCAGGTCTAGCATAGGGCGACCTACTCTGACCAAACAGGACAACACCGACGCGGGTGGGGACTTGGACTCAGCGACTCTGAGGATTCTGGGCAGGTTAAGCATTGGAAGTGGCACGGAGGAATCGAGCATTCCTCAAGTCCTTCACAATGTTCCTGGCTCAGAGACTGAAGACGAGCTTCTCAACTCCGACTCTGACGCGACGGTCATTGAGGCGGGTAGTGCAGCAGTCCACAGTAGTTCTGCTTCGAAAGAAGCGATGCAACGAAAGTTCTACAGGACTGCTAAGAACTATCTGCTGAAAATGAAAACCGCAGACCCGACTACTCTTACTTCCAGGGACAAGGCTCTCATGAGGAAGCACACGAAGAGAGTGAAAACTTTTGAACGTCACTATGCCCCCAAAGCATCGACGAACGAAGTTGTCACAATTCTGCCTGCTTTCACGGATGAGGGTCTTAGCAAGGCAGGTCCATCCAACTCCAATGACGGGAAAAGCGACAAACGGGGAACAGGGAAATGGGAGGTAGAAAGAGGAGGAAATAAGGCAGGAAGAATAGAGGGGATTGAGCTGAACCGTCCCAATCCAAGGTTGCTATAGGTGACAAACGGGATTGTGGTATAGGTGGAAGCAAGGGAGGGGAAGAAGGGGCAACGACGGTTAAGGCAGGTCCTTCCTACTCCAATGTCGTCAAAAGCGGCAAACAGGAGTGTGGAAAAGGCGGAACCAGGGAGAAGGTAAAGCGAGACAAGGTCAACCCAAGGTTACCTCAAACAGGGACCAACCGATGGTTGACCACGGTTTCGAGAGGAGAACCTCCCTGTACACCTGGATCCACGGCCAAACGGCAAAGATCTGCGAATGAGGTCGCTGCGAGTTGTTCGAAGCGTAGTAAAGCCCGGGGGAGCTTCGAAAACTCAGCAGAGGTGGCTGCGGGTTGTTCGAAGCGAAGTTAAGCAGGGGGGAGCTTCGAAAACTCACCAGAGGAGCTACAAGTAGCCATTATAGACGCAACTGACCCAGACGGCTCTATGACGGGGGAAAAATGGCTGCTTGTAGAAAATGAGATCCTTAAAGCTATGATGGCTAGCGTCGAACACGGTGATCCCGATAATTACAAGTTCGACGGTGCTGGTTGGCAACAAGGAGTCAATGTCGTCGGATGTGGATCGAAGAAATCCCTGGAGTTTCTGACCAAAACCATCGCCAGCATTGATGAAATTTGGAAGGGAGCTTCACTAAAGGTGATCTCCAAGTCCACGCTTCCGCTTCGCCACAAGGTATCTGTATGGATCCCTCCTCCTGGTTTGCACAAGGATGAGTCTATTCAGAGGCTTTTGGCGGCGCAGAATAAAGACGCCGAAATTCAGGAGTGGAAGCTAGTCAGGTCGCAGAAGAGTCACGGCAGCGAAGGGAAAATTCTTTTCTGTAGACGCTGCTTCCACGGGCTGGCTTAAGGAGCAGTCGGACATGCTCAAATTCGGCCTCGGATCCATTAAGGTGAAGAGGCTGAACCAACAATAGCTGAGACGAGGAGGAAGCTGCAAGTAATGAAAATCAACCTGCATCACTGTAAGGCAGCGACCGACAACTTGATGCTGTGCATGTCCGAGGAGAATGTAGATGTGGCCCTCATGCAGGAACCTTGGATCACCAACAACAAGATCCAAGGCCTAGGGTCGAAGCAATACAACCTGTTTCACTCTACAAATGAAGGTAAGTTAAGGAGCTGTATACTTGCGAAATAGTCCATTAATATGTTTTTTCTCCCTAGATTCAGCAACGGAGACGTAGTGGCAACCAGCGTAGAAACAAGGTCAGCAAAACTGATCCTTTGCTCTACGTACATGCCCTATGAAGAGGCGAACCCACCAGTGCAAACAGTCCGCAAGTTAGCAGAATATGCTAACACATGCAGGGCATTCCTGGTCATCGGTTGTGATGCTAACGCCCATCACTCGCAATGGGGCAGCAAGGACATCAACAAAAGGGGTGAGTCTATTTTTGATTTTATCCTTACCACAGACCTTATTCTATGCTATAGGGGCAATAGACCAACATTTCAGAATAGAGTCAGGGAAGAGGTAATCGATCTTACTTTAGCTAGTAACTCTGAACAGATTATAGTCGATAACTGGGAGGTGTCACAGAAGGAGTCGTTTTCTGACCACTTTACGATTCTCTTTACTATTGACTACGATCCCCAATTAAAGAAACATTTTAGAAACCCATTAAAAACTAACTGGGAAAGGTATTCAGTCTGGATAAGCAGAAATATTGCAGACCCTGACACAGAATACCTCCCAACCGATGTATCTATTGACAATGCAGTCGAGTTTATAACGGAAAAAATGAACCAGGCTTTCCAGAAGTTCTGCCCAAAGTCTCGAAGTCGCAAACCTGCAAATGCGAGTTGGTTGACCAGCGACCTCAAAAAGAGGCGATCAGAGGTTAGACAATTTCACCGGAAGGCCATCGTAAGCAAACTAGAGCAGGACTGGACAATCTACAGATCCATGCTAAATGCTTACACTAGGGATGTAAGAATAGCTAAGCGAAAATCTTGGACAAAATTTTGCGAGTCCATTCAGGATACCAGTGAAGCCGCCAGACTTCGAAAGACGCTATCCAAAGACCCAACGGTCCCGGGATACCTTAAGAGGTCCGACGGATCCTGGACAGAATCCAGCCAAGAAACGCTTTTGCTACTCATGGAAACTACCTTTCCAGGTTGTACAGAACCGTATCAAAACGCTGCTAACAACAACTTGGAAATAACAATGCCAGAACCTTTACAAGAACTCCCCAACATTATTACAAGGTCAACTGTAGAATGGTCGATCGGATCCTTCAAGCCCTACAAATCTGCGGGGCCAGATGGTATCCTACCGGCCATGATGCAACATGCCCTTCCTAGCATCATGCCCTGGCTTATAGCAATCTTCACCGGCTGCCTCAAGATAGGATATGTTCCAAAAGTGTATATGTATGTATGATATATGATATGTAGGTATTTGTAGAGAAGTGCGAGTTGTTTTCATTCCTAAAGCTGGGAAACCGATACACTCAGCACCAAAGGATTATAGGCCTATTAGTCTCTCATCGCTCTTGATGAAAACGCTAGAGAGAATAATAGATCTTCACATAAGAGAATCTGCGAACGATAATAATCTCTGTAGTGTACAACATGCCTACCTTAAGGGTAAATTGGTAGAAACTGCACTGAGGTGGTGTCAACTGAGGTGGTTTCGATAGAAGGAACCCTTCATCACAAAGAATATACTATAGCAACGTTTTTAGATATCGAAGGCGCATTTAACAATACAAATATTGTTGAAAACTACCTGGAAAACTACATAAAAACAACCCAAAATATAAAAAAAATACCTGGAAACACATTGTAGCTCTTGTCATAAAGATGAAATTGTGACCATATAAAATCAAAAAAACTTGTATTAAAAAACTACCTGGAAGCAAACATCTGCATTGAGTTCACATTGTAGCTCCTGTCATGTTTAATGTCTTATATGTTTAATTAACGCTCAAAAATGAAATATGCCTGGCCAGAACCATGTGTTTGTCCAAGGGTTAACACCGTTTAGGTAGCGTTAGGTATCACGCGATCACGCACCTACCGCAGCAGCACAGGCAATGCAGTAAGCTCAGCACACACAACAAGGGACGCAGCACACAATATAAAAGCGGCACGACGCTCACATCGAGGCATTATACAGCGCGACGTCAACGAGAGCTCAGCGGTGAAATTGAAAGTAAAAAAAGTGAAAGTGCTACAGCATAATTCGCACACAACATTGGCTAGTGACAATTCCAATATGCAGTGTGAAAATATTGATTTATTTTGCTACGGTTTCACCAAACCACAATGCCCATGAAAAAACCGTATAAAGGCAAAAAACTCGACGCATTGCTTGCAGAGGTAATATCAATTTTATTGATGCATTATTTTGCATTCCTTTTTTGATTTCTTTTCTAATTCATTTCAGGTATGTTGGTGGAGTCACAAGATCACCCTGTATGATGTTAATGAAGTATCTGAAGAAGAAAAAGCTGATGATGGAGGGTAGTCTGGAAGTAACGTACCTGTGAACACCATAAGTTCTGAATTCGAGTCAGATTCGGACGACGATTTGGATTCTCAACTTAAGAGAGTGCGACTTGCAAGTTCAGGGTCATCAACATTATAAACATAATACGAATATTTTTTTTTTAAATTTTTGTAATAGATAGCATAGTATTGTAGTGCCATCCCTGCTGAGTCTACTAATCCCTACAACACCGAATCATTATTACTAAATATCAATGCTACTACTCTTTGTAACAACCCTAAATGTAAATGTCAACCTATACCACCTAAGAACTAAGATTAATAAAATCAGTCATAGTATAACAATGAAACCTGCAACATGCCTTTTCACTTACGGGAGAAGGCTTTATAGTATCTCAATGTTGAAGTAAAGAAAAAACAAATGAAATTAAAAAATTTTCGGGAAATTTTTCACTTTTGCGGCTACCTAAACGGCGTTAAGAATCATTCCTAGGAAGTTCATATGTTCTAAAAAGTTGTTTACTGAGATCTTAAGTTCATTTTTGTAGTTGATTGTTTCCTTGAATTTTGAACGGTTTGTTACCAATGGACCTGAAGAGGGGAAAAAAGGTAAAAAAAAAATTTAATTTTTTAAAGTTTATTGTGATGTTGACCTTGAAGATGAATTTTTTTATTTTATATGTGAACAATTTTTGTTCTTTATGACATGAGCTACAACTTTTTGCCTCAGAGAGTAAATCAAAATTCCGAACGGTTTGCAAGATATGAGCTTGAGAAAATTATCACTTTTTTCCAAAAATGACACCGAGGCCCCACTTCTTTGGGGGCCCATAAAAAAAAACCTCGAGGACTTTGGGCAAAACTGGGAGACAGGGGTCTTTTTTTTCTGGTCTTTTATCACGTAGTGGTGTCCGTATATGGTTATTTTGCCATGACTTAAAAAATTACACACTGTGTAATAGATTATGATTTATTATTTCAATGATTATTCGATTAAGCAGGAATATGATTAATCAAACATGTTAAGTATAAAAAATTTATTATTACTCTTAAAATTTGCTAAAATTTACTTGTTTTAAATACATAAAATCTGAAATCTTATCAATCAAAAATGAACTACAGTAAAATCCGCTTAAGTACCTCCCCGTTTAAGTACCTAACCCGCTTTAGTACCCAAAATGTTCGGGCATTTTTTTACGAAAATTGATGAATGCGTACCCTCTTAAGTACCCAACCCTCTTAAGTACCTTAAAATGCTGACATTTTTGGGCGAGGTACTTAAGCGAGTTTTACTGTACTCGATTATTCACACGGTCTTTACTCTGTAATTCTGCAATTACTCGCTCATTTCCTTCAAGGCATGTGAGAGAGTTGCTTCTGCGCTCAATTTTTCCCTCTTTTACCCGTGCTATAGCAAGCCACCTCATCATGCACGCTTGGCACGAGCTCAATTGTTTTTCTCTTTTATCCGTGCAATGGCAATCACCCTCATCTAGCACGCTTGGCACGCAGTCAGCTCGCTCGGTCGCACGGTGCCAAAGTGCTGATTTTGTCCAACTTTAACCTAAAGGCATTCACTTCGCTCATGCAGCCGCATAAGCAGCACCAATTACAGCAGCGACAACGGCTTACTATGGCGGTATCGGTCAACAGCTAACAGTATCGGCCAACAGAAGCAGCGGACAACAAAGCGATCAATTCAGCAACAGTCAAAGCATCCATTCACCATATGCAAGGATTCAGGTTTTTTTTATACTAATTATTTTTATACTAATAATTTTTTATACGAAGAGATTAGAGCAGGCTTAGATGATAAAAAAATTAGCTTTTTAATTCTTCTTGATCACTCTAAGGCCTTCGATACAGTCGATCATGGCATCCTTTGTACCAAATTAAGTAACATGTTTAACTTTTATCATACATCAGTAAACCTGTTCAGGTCATATCTCTCTAATAGATCCCAAGCTGTGTAATGGTAAAATGGATATTGTGAGGTTTTTTTTTTTCTTGTATTAACTCCTCAATGTATCTAGCAGGAGGACGATAGCGGTCGACACGTACTGGCTGTGGCTTTGCTCGTCGGATGGGGTGGGGAACTTTACTACGCCTCTCTGCATCACCTTACAAAAAAAAACTACGTGTCTATTTGATACTAAAAGAAAAGCAAAATTTGAGGGGGAAACTAAACAACCGTATAAATTTAAATTAGAAATAAACAGAAACTAACTTTTAGCTACATCGATCTGATTCCTTATGCAATCTGGAGTAAAGATGTTTTAACTCCTACATGCCCATTACCCAACCTTAGTTTTCAAATATTTCCTAGAAAAATTATAATTTGAAAACCTCTTAACGCGCCCTCTGTTCAGCCTAGTGTTAGGTTAAAGCCAAATAATTAGTAACCCATCATTTTGTCTTTTCTCCACATATTGTGTTTAACTTTATTTTTATTTTTTTTGTTTTGTTTATACAGATTTATAAACTAAGACTTTAAGTTAAGAGAATTTAAAATATGTATAATCAAAAAAAAAGAGAATTTGCTTTCAGAGAACATTGCTTTCAGCTTGCGTCGTTTTGTTAAACATTTTACTCTCTTTGTTTTGATTCTTTCTTGTAAAGCGTTTAAAATATAAAAAAACATTGACGATCATGAATTAAACCGGTTTCTGAATGAAAGCAAAGAGTGTAATGAATAAAGAATTATCAATGAAAGCAAACCACGTAATAAACGTAGATATAAAAATACGCATAATAATATAAATTTTTTTTCTTATAGAAGTTCTAATTTATTGACCGCTATTATAGAAAATATCAGTTTTGGTTAACATAAGATTTAGATTTTTTTTTTCTTTCTTTATATATACATAATAAATCTTAAAATTGAGGTTGCTTTTCTTTTAATTTTTTTTACCTTTCAATTTTATTAAGAAAAAAAATTTTTTTTTGTTTGTTATTAGAATATTAGAATTATATAAAATTATATAGGCATACAAAAAAAAAATAGCGCAAGAACATTTAGGATAAGTTTATTTTATAATGTTTTAAGTAAGTTAACGTTTGAACTAAATTGGAATGCAAAATAGTTATTAGTAATTTTTGCAATATATATTAAATTAATAGAGAATTAAATAAAAAACTCACATTTTATCATGTTGACACTGCGACAGGCCTGCTGCTATGCGCCATGATGATGCTATAACTGGAATGGAAGCGCCGTCCTCAATGACACAACGCGTGGGTAGGACTTGGAATGGAAGCGCCGTCCTCAATGCCACAACGCGTGGGGAGGACTTGGAATGGAAGCGCCGTCCTCAATGACACAACGCATGGGTAGGACTTAGAATGGAAGCGCCGTCCTCAATGACACAACGCGTGGGTAAAGGTTTATTAGGAGGAAGGTTTATCAGGAGTTAATTATTTGAAGATGACTTACCCGTGTGGCTGCTGCTGCAAGACTGAATTTTAATTTGCCACTCGTTGTGTAAGTCACCCCAGCTTGACTGCACAGTCATGGTGTGTTGAGTTTATGTTTCAGCTGTTTCATTGTTCTTGGCATATCGCTTTTCACCTCGGGCTAGTGTTGCCATCCGGGTGAAGTTTAATTAAGGTGTAGGTTACATTTTGCTTATTCTCCACAGTGCTGCTTCAGTGTTTAACTACCCAAGTTATAGTTGTTTTATTTACTGGCGATGTATTAAGAAGTATTCTGATAGTGCGTATACATAAATTAAATAAATGTGACGTGTAAAAATAAAAGTTTTAATTCATGTTTTTTTTCCGTTAATAATCCAGATAAGGCAAAAAAGTAATTAAATTAATTTTAAATAAAAGAAAAAAAATGTCACGACTGGTACTGGGTGTGCCTCTAGTGTGTGTGGAAACGAGTTCCGACTTCCACCTTCACATTCCCCCCTTACTTGGGGTTTGTGGCGTGAGAACTTTGATCGGTTCCAGGATACTTTTCCTTTTCCTACGGTTCCAGGATATTTGGACTCGGTAACTCCCAATGTTTTGGATGAAGGAGCCCCTTGAGCCTTTCTTCCGCGGCAGCTGCTGGAACTTCTGAAGGACCTCTTCGGCCTTTTGTTGCACGTCTGGTGGTAGAGCAGGAGGCTCCGTTTTGCCCCTTTTCAAAGGGGGAGGACTTTCGAGAGCTAACCTTTGATTATTGTGGTTTGGGCTCTGCCTATGGTTGCCACCACTACGGCTACCACTGTCACTTCTAGTGCTTCTTGTGCTGCTGCCTGCACTGCTGGTACTACTGGAGCTACTGGCGCTACTGGAGCTGCTGGTGCTGGTGTCGCGGCGACGAGCCATTCTATCCGGAGGTGCCTCTTCTCTTCGGGACGGTTCCTTCGGCCCAGGGTCCCTCTTTGGGTGGGGTCGTCCATTCGCCTGAAAACCCTTGTTTGTATGCTGTATCGGTATCGATATAACTAGTTGTGATGGCCGGGAAGTTACCGGTTTGGTTAGCCGGGAGACGCGGACCTTAAATTCCTTCACGGCACCCTTAGTTCTCGGCGTGGCAGACACTGGTTGGCTTATAGTCGACGTCGCGCCTGCCTCGTTTTCAGCGGATATTTGCCGCAAAAGCATCTTAGAACTCATGGTTGCGCAGCTGGTGTCCGAACCGGGGCGTTCGGTGACCGGCCGTGTGGAGGTAGTTGAAGGTTCGGTGCTGGTTGGTTGAGTGGCATCTGGGTTCGGCTGGGGCCGTGCTGGTGTGGCCGTCTGCAAGGTTCGTGGCCTGGTCGTTTGCATTCTGCGATGGGCAATGCCTGCGGCCCGGGGTTTTGGCGTTTGAATTTGGGCTTCGTCTGAAGGATGTGGTCGGTGGTGACCTGGGCTGAAGCGATAAGGCAGCACCTGGAGTCGTCCGGTTTTTGAAGGGACCTCTAGCCGTTCAGGGCCCAAAACTTGCGCTCGTCGGTGCTGTTCGTTCGCGATCTCCGTATTGCGCCGGAACTGTTGCTTGGCTGCAGAGAATTTCTTCTTTTCTTCCGAGTCGGACATGTTGATTGGTTGTTTTGCCAAAACAATAGTTTCCTCACCACAACTAAGAGTTGCTTTGGTTTCCAGCAGGAAGTCCATGCCAAGAGTGACTTCGTAGGTGGCGTCTGGCATTACTAAAATCTGGAACTTTCGATTAATGTTGCCCAATCGAATATCGGTTTCTACGGTATGGCGAAGTACTTTGACCGATCCATCAGCTAACGTGACCACATTATCGGCTAGGATGAATTTGCAGCTGTTATGGATCCTGTCTACAAATCGTTGACTCAGGAAACTTCGCGTGGCACCGGTATCTATTGTGGCATTGATCGTCAGCGCATCGATTGTTATAGTGGCGAAAATGTGACTGTTATCGTGTTGAAGATGTCTTACTGGGTTTGAGGATTTCCTTTTAGAGGACTCGCCCCTCCTCGTTTCGAGCGAGCCCCTTCGTCGTTTCCCGGTCGTGTCCTGCAGCACTGAATGGTGAGTACATTTTGACGGCCGCAGATCCAGCAGAAGATCATTTGAGGATTTCGGCAGTCTTGTCTTACATGTCCGTTTTTACCACAATTTCGACAAGCGGTTCTTGGGTTGATCTCCATTTGTTGCCCATGCTGGTCGGCTGTCAATTGGTGGTTAATGGCACTTCGTTCTTGTTGTAGCATGCGGTGGTGCTCGGTACGCAAGTTGGCTCGCGTGTCTGAATAGCCTCGAGGTCGTCTGCCAGGTTAACCAACTCTTCGAGAGTTGAAAAGTCTCTCCTTCGAATATACCACTGGTAATCTGGGTGAGCGTTTCGGAAGATTCTCTCGAGTTGTTGCTCTTCACTGTAGCCCGCATGTCTCATTAGAGTTTGGAGGTCTAAAACAAAATTTTTAAACGGCTCCCGGTGGTTCTGGGTTCTGTTTCGGATGTCGTCGTTGATCCGCTCCAGATATCTAGGTGGTAGAAAGAATTTTAAAAATTTTTCTTTGAACAGCCCCCAGGCAGGCCAGTGCTCGTTATTATTTCGATACCATATCAAGGCGCGGTCAGTGAGTAGTTCAGGCATCGTGCGAGGTAGGTAGATCTTGTTGATATTGTAGACCTCGGCCAGTTCTTCAACTCTTCGATGAAGGCCAATGGGTCTTTCTTCCCGTCGAATTTTACTGACCACTTCCTTACCTTCTCCGCTACTGCCAAATATGGGCCTGTCACTGGTAATGCCGCGTTTGAGTTGGTCGGTACGGGTTGCTGGGCAAATGGCAGCAAGACATCGGTCGCTTGAGTCGGAACGCGAAGAGTTGCGTCGGTTGAGCTTGTTCGTTTTCCGCCTGAGTCCTCAGTTGGCGGTTCTGGTGGCGCGGGTGATATGGCGCGACGGTGTTTTGCCTGTAGATCAAGGAGTCGCTGTAACTGCTCGTCCTTGTACTCTTTTTCATTTATGAAGCCGATGAAGCGCTTCCGAAGCTCTTCAACGGTGCCAGCGGAGTCGAATGCGAAGTCATTTGCGTATGCTATCAGCTCTTCCTTTTTTAGGGAATACACCCACGTGGTGGTCAACATGGCGATGTACAAGAGCTGTTCCTGCTTTATCTGTAAGGATTAAATGTTTTAATTTATTAGTAGTTTTCTTAACTATATTCATGGGCAGCACTTGTTCGGTTTTTTTTTTTTTTAATTTTGAACGGTTTTTAGTGTATTATCACGTTTCGCGCTGTGTATCTATTATTTAGTTGTTATAATAATATTTCTATTCCTCCTTTTTTTTAAATTAGTCGGAGTAGTTCACTAATTCGACCTATAGTTTTTTTTTTTTTTATTTTAACCTCGATTCACTACGTATATTCTTGTTCCTTTGCTTAACAAAATTTGCTTTCTTTATTCGTTTCAGATTTTTTTTGTTTTGGTTTTTTTTTCCTTGTTTTGTTTTTTTTTTTTTTTTTGTACCCACTGCTCTTGATTGTATTCGAATATATATATTTTTTTGTGCGCGACGAGTTTGCTTAACAGAGTACAGTTTTATTTTTTTTCTCTCACTGGGCTGAGTTTACCGCGGGCTTAGTTTTTTTTTTCTTTTATTTGTCTTCCATGTTTGTTGCGCGTGTTGTTGTTACACATTATTAATTCACATGTATATATTTTTGTTTCCCGTGCGCGGCGGATGATTTTATTATTTCCAGACAAAATGTCCGTTTTTTTTTTTTTATTATTAATTTTCTGTATTATTCACTTTTACACTTTTTGCTCGCTGATGATATATTTCTTTCGCGTACGCGGCGGATGACTTTATTATTTTATGACAAAATGTCCCTGCTCGGGCGCCATTGTGACGAACCTTTTTTCTTGCCGAGGTATCACTCGCCGGTGTCCAGGGTTCGTTCACAAAATTTAATACACGGGGTTAAGTTAGTTTATCGATTCTTGCTAGTTTATTACACAACAGTTCATTTGTAAATAAAGAAAATAATATATACTATAAATTTGAGTTCACGAGTTAATGATAAATGATAAATTTATATATCATTTGCTTAGAGTCAATTTTCCCCTATCTTTGTTCATGTCATTACAATGTTTTCAATCCGAGTTTCTTCGTGGCCTGATGTACCAATGTCACCCATCGTCAGCTGTTGGAATCGTCAACCGTTCTGGAGCAACGCGTGGGTAGGACTTAGAATGAAAACGCCGTCCTCAATGGCACAACGCGTGGGTAGGACTTAGAATGGAAACGCCGTCCTCAATGGCACAACGCGTGGGTAGGACTTAGAATGGAAGCGCCATCCTCAATGGCACAACGCGTGGGTAGGTCTTAGAATGGAAGCGCCGTCCTCAATGGCACAACGCGTGGGTAGGACTTAGAATGGAAACGCCGTCCTCAATGGCACAACGCGTGGGTAGGACTTAGAATGGAAGCGCCGTCCTCAATGACACAACGCGTGGGTAGGACTTGGAATGGAAGCGCCGTCCTCAATGACACAACGCGTAGGTAGGACTTGGACTGGAAGCGCCGTCCTCAATGACACAACGCGTACGTAGGACTTGGAATGGAAGCGCCGTCCTCAATGACACAACGCGTGGGTAGGACTTGGAATGGAAGCGCCGTCCTCAATGACACAACGCGTGGGTAGGACTTGGAATGGAAGCGCCGTCCTCAATGACACAACGCATGGGTAGGACTTAGAATGGAAGCGCCGTCCTCAATGACACAACGCGTAGGTAAAGGTTTATTAGGAGGAAGGTTTATCAGGAGTTAATTATTTGAAGATGACTTACCCGTGTGGCTGCTGCTGCAAGACTGAATTTTAATTTGCCACTCGTTGTGTAAGTCACCCCAGCTTGACTGCACAGTCATGGTGTGTTGAGTTTATGTTTCAGCTGTTTCATTGTTCTTGACATATCGCTTTTCACCTCGGGCTAGTGTTGCCATCCGGGTGAAGTTTAATTAAGGTGTAGGTTACATTTTGCTTATTCTCCACAGTGCTGCTTCAGTGTTTAACTACACAAGTTATAGTTGTTTTATTTACTGGCGATGTATTAAGAAGTATTCTGATAGTGCGTATACATAAATTAAATAAATGTGACGTGTAAAAATAAAAGCTTTAATTCATGTTTTTTTCCCGTTAATAATCCAGATAAGGCAAAAAAGTAATTAAATTAATTTTAAATAAAAGAAAAAAATGTCCCGACTGGTACTGGGTGTGCCTCTAGTGTGTGTGGAAACGAGTTCCGACTTCCACCTTCACAACTGGGGTATATAAAGTTAGTTATATTTTGTTGTTGTTTTGGGCAAAAATCTTATTATTTTAACTTTTAACTTATTTTAACTTTGTTTTGTTCTATTTCTTTTTTTTTTCAATGACTAAATTAATTTCGCAACTTTTCTTGCGTTATTTTTATATTTTAAAGTAAGCTTTACTTCTTTTAAACACTAATTTTAATTTTCTTGTTTTGTTTTGTTTTTTTTTTATTATTATTTTATTAAGTTTAGGCTAAATTTAATTTTCACTTATCGCGACGATGTTGCGCTTGATATGTTGGCTGCTCGACTGTAATGAGGACCAGTTAACTTTGTAGAGTCTCGTGGCTGTTTTCCCTTCTGTTTCTTTGAGAGCATTTGTAGACTGCCAAATAAACTAATGCGGGGCTCTTTGGGCACATGATCCTCTTTCTCCCAACAAACTAATCTTGTTTAATTGTATCCGATATTCGATTGGATTTTAATTATAGCAATGATCAAATGAAATATAGTTCACGTGTATGAATCCATTAAACACGTGTGAACTATAACAAAAAAAATCCTTTTGGGGACTTAGTCTTAATTATAAAAATATTATCCGGATTCTTCCTTCTTAAAATTTTGCTTTATTAAGTTTAGATTAATATGTAATTTTAAGAAAAGTAAAATCATTTAAAAAATGATTTTCTTTTAGGCGTGTTCTCGTTGGTGTCCAGATTCAGAAAGAAAGATTATTCCGAAGAGATCTTTTATGCTGGCTTGGGTATATTTTACATATTTTACTAATTTTTGTTTTTGCTTTTTTTTTCTTTTAATAGTCTTAAGTCTACACTTAAAGCTTAAAATGCTGCTAACTTAATACCAGTTAAACGAAAGTAACGAGAAGCTTTTAACAGGTTGTTTCAAGAAAAAAAAAATGTTAGTACAATATAATATATAAAAAATATTTAAAAATTAATTAGTAAAACTCATTAGGAATTAGTAGAAGATCTTGAAAAGAAGTTAAAGCTTATATATACTTGAAGCTAACCAAGTTAAACAAAAAAAAATGTTAACACAAAAAAATAATGATACAAAAAGATGGAACTATCTTTGTCGTCACAGCTGTATTTGCCAAGAACAAGACATCAGAATTCTTAACGGTTAACAGGGGAGTACCTCAGGGCTCAGTTTTTGGGCCTGTCCTGTTTTCTTACCCACGGTTCTTAAAAATTGCAAAGTCCATATTTACGCTGGCGACGTCCAATTGTATTGAAGCTGTAAACTCGACTGTATTTCTCATTGTATATCTACCATCAACAACGATTTAGCACGCATAATAACTTGGGTAAGTCAACATGGCTTGTGTCTTAACCCAAAAAAGCCGAAATGTATAGTTATCTCTAGAAAACCAGTGAATGTGTCGGAATTTTCTAAAAACATTTTGAACAACGCCTCAATTAACTTCGTTGAGTCAACTAAAAACCTTGGAGTAATCTTTAATGGGACATTGACTTGGAATACACACATTGGCACTACAATAGTCAAGGTTTATGGAATGCCTTGTTAATGAAGGGTACTGAGAGTTTCACAACATTTTACACCACCCAAAATTATATTTCTTATCGCTAAATCATACATCCTCCCTACGCTTCTTTATGCTTGCGAAATTTTTGCCAATTGTGACTCAGTAAACAAAAACTAAATGTTGTATTTAAAAACATAGCTAGTTATGTTTTTTGGATTAAAACGTACAGATCATGTATTCCACTACGCAATAAAAATCTGCAACATGGCCCTTGAGAACATTCTTAAATTCCGAACGTTACTCCTGCTGCATAAGGTGCTATACTCTGGTGAACCAGCTTACTTGCACAATCGTATCACTGCTTCACGTTCCAATCGGTCCTATACGTTAATACAATTGCGTCACTTCTATCTAACATCTGACAGGCAATTTTATATATACGCAATTCGTCTTTGGAACTTCTTACCTACTTTTATTAGACCAATACAAAACGCCGTGCAATTCAAAAAAATTTTATTTATCATCTTTCATCGTTGCGATAACCTTTTTAATCATTTTTTTTTCTTTTTTTCTCTTTCGATAAATTCATCTTCTCTTTCTTCTAAAAAGTTAATATACATAAAAGTTTGAAAAATGTTACGAAGTAAAATTAAATCAAATTTCCTGTTTTGTCATCACCTCGCTGGAAGAGGAATTGTTTTTATTTTATTTTTATTATAAAATTAATTAAGACTACTTAATTAAAACTTAACTTAATTATAAACATTAATTTAGACTCACTGAATTAAAAATTAACTTAATTATAAACTTAATTACAAACTTAATTAAGTCTAAACTTAATTAAATCTTAACTTAATTAAGTTTAGACTTAATTAATATAGATCTTAATTGTAAACTTTAATTAATACTAACTTAGTTAAGAACTTATCTTCTATATATATAAAAATGAATGTATGTATGTGGGTATGTGGATATGTGTGTATATCACGTATAGACTCCAAAACCACCGAACCAAACTTTATGAAATTTTTAGGGATACTGAAACAACATTCGGGAAGTGTTCCTGTGAAGTTTGGTGTTGATTGGGCAAGGGGGCGTGGTACCTCCCATACAACCCAAATTGGCTCTATCGCCCACAAACAAAAAAAATTGCTATATATCAGACGGTTTTAATCATATAAAACTTAAATTTGGTAATTTTGTTCAGATGGTTACTTTCGGTGACTGTTCAAGAAATGGGCGTGGTCACACTATATCTACGCCCACTTTTCAGCCATAATTTTAATTCCTGATATGTTCAAGTTTTGGTAGTGAATCTTGATATGCAGGTGATATGCATACACGTGGCAGTCACTATGTAAATATAAACGTTGTCACGCCCACTTTTACCGCCCACAAATGGCAGTCACTATGTAAATATAAACGTTGTCACGCCCACTTTTACCGCCCACAAATCAGTAAAAATGTTTTATATCAGACGGCTTTTGCCGTAGTAGACTAAGATTTGATAGTTTAATTTATATGATTCGGCCAATGTACAAAAAATGGGCATAGCCGCACTCTATCTACGCCCACTTTCTTGAAATCATGCTTATTCCTGAGTTGTACACATTTTGATAGTGAATCTTGGTATGCAGGTTCTATAGGTCAAAGTGGCAGTCACTATGTAAATATAAACGTTGTCACGCCCACTTGTACCGCCCACAAATCAGTAAAAATGCTTTATATTAGACAGCTTTTGCCGTAGAAGACTAAGAGTTGGTAATTTAGTTCGTATGGTTACTGTCGGCCAATCTACAAAAAATGGGCATGGCCGCACTATATCTACGTCCACTTTATCGAAATAATGCTTATTCCTGAGTTGTACACGCTTTCATAGTGAATCTTGGTATGCAGGTTCTATAGGTCAAAGTGGCAGTCACTATGTACATATTAATGCTGTCACGCCCACTTTTACCGCCCACAAATCAGTAAAAATGCTTTGTATCGGAAGGCTTTTACCATAGAAGACTAAGATTTGGTAATTTAGTTCATATGGTCACTGTGGGCAACTGTTAAAAAATAGGCGTGGTCGCACCATATCTACGCCCACTTTTTCGAAATTTTGCTTATTCCTGAGTTGTATACGTTTTGATAGTAACACTTGATATGCAGGTGCTTTTAGTGGCAGTCAATATATATATATAAATAAAATTTGCCACACCCACTTGTACACAAATGATCGAGAACTGGACCTACAAAGTTTTATGCCGACTCCGAACGGCTTATGAGTTCGAGAAGCTTTTACATGTCAGTTTTTACTCTCTGAGGCTTGCCATTGTCTGCAGAGACGTGACGGCCGAACAGAAAAATTAATTCAATTGAAAAAACTTTCTGTGTTAGGTGGGAATTGAACCAGGGTTCTCTGGCGTATGGGCCACGCACTATACTCACTGCGCCATGGCCGACACTCAATCTAACTAAGGGTCTAATAAAGATTTTGATTATATATTTTATTTTCCAATACAGTTGCCGGGTGTAGCAAAGCACACCGGGTTTTGCTAATCTCATTCAGTTCAATATACTCGCTTGCATCACAAAACATCAAAATAACTAATATATGTATGTATCTGACGTATGTAAACCTATACAACAAACATGTAGCGATCAGCCTATGCTTACTATTAAGTGTTCCTTTGGCATCATTTTATTCGGGGAATTTTCCAAAAATATTGAAGCTATTGATATTAACTCGGTTGGTCTTGCTGCTGGTTGCTCAGCATGGTACGAGTAGAAACTAATATGCATACATATGTATCCGATGCATGTCAACCTATGCAACAAACATGTCGCTACATGTCGATTCTGTCTATGCGAACTATGGAGTGTTTTTTTGGCCTCCATTATTTTATTCGGGGATTTTTTTTAAAACATTGAAGTGATTGATATTAACTCGGTTGGTGTTTCTGCTGTCGCAGTCATGTCAAAGTGCTTAAAGTGAAAGGAAGTATAATTTTGTGCAAACTTGAATAAACAAACAATTAAAATTAACTAAGCTCTATATAAAAGTTATGGCCAAAAACAGGTGCGATTAGTGGAATTTTTTAAGGATCTCAGAACCAATATGAAATGCGTGTGAATACATGAAAATCAAAATAAATACGACGTAGGTATAAGCCGTAAAAAAAGAAAAATGAAAAAATGAATTAAAATGGATATTTGGGCTATTCTGCAAGATCTGCAATCCAGTTATCGTATAAAGATTTTTGACAATTCCAATTTTCTTACAAAATAACAGATCTTGCAGAATAGGCCCAATTATGTACAAGCAATTTATATTACGTTCGAAAATAATCAATAGTTTATTAAAAACTAACTTTTAAAAAAACTTATACCCGGTGCGCTTCGCTACGCTCAGTGCCTTTTACGATCGGCACCAGACTTCATAGTAACCCTCTCAAGGCTTTGGTATAAAAATTGGCTTAGCGGTTTCGAAATAAGTAGGTAGGTAGTTTTCGAAATAAGTCACACATCAATAAAACTCGGTACGAACTTACTATAAAAGCATGGCTTCACTAAAGCTACGCCCTCTTTTAAGGGATAAGAGCTGAGCGCAGCGAAGCGCGCCGGGTATAAGCTAGTAAATACTAATATGAGGGGAAAAAAATTTTTTAATTTTTTTTTTAAATGTGAAAACAAAACACAAAACTTATTTGATAAAAATTCAACACTAACCATAAACTTAACTGAGAGCTTAACTAATTTAAAAATTTGTTTGTAAAACATAAGCTTAAACCAAAACTAAGTAAGGACAAAGAAACTCTTAACACTAAATTAACCCGGAATGAAACTGTAAAATATAATTAAATTTCCTTTTTGTTTTTTTTTCAAACTAAATTAAAAACGTTTTAAGCTAATGTAAAACAAAACACTAAAAATTCCTATGAAAAGAAAATTTTTTGTTTAACAAAAGGAAATTCAAACTAAAATTTTCAAAAGTAGAAATAATAAAAAAAATAGAAAATTGGAAATAATAAAATAGGCTAAAATATAACAACGAAAACTACATAAGACAAAAGTAAATATACCGTAAATATCCTATGAAAAGAAAATTTTTTGTTTAACAAAGGGAAATTCAAACTAAAATTTTCAAAAGTAGAAATAATAAAAAAAATAGAAAATTGGAAATAATAAAATAGGCTAAAATATAACAACGAAAACTACATAAGACAAAAGTAAATATACCGGAATAATAAAAATGATAAAATAATACTATACAGGAAAACATTAAAAATTTAAAATTATTAAAAAAAAAAATTAAAAACTTGATTATTACTCAACCGTATTATAAAGTTATTTCAACATAAACTTAATTAAAATAGAACTTAGTTTAGACTAGACTTCATTAAAATAAAACTTAATTAAAAATAAACTTAATTATAAAATTTAAATAAAACTCAACTAAAGCTAACTTAATGAAAAAATAAACTTAATATAAACTTAATTAAGACTAATCTTAATGAAGTTAAAACTGAATTAAGACTAAACTTAATTTTAAACTTAAAGTTAAAACTTAATTTAGATTGATCTTAATGATAAAGTTTAACTAATATTAACTTAATTAAGAACATTATTAAGACTTACTTAATTATAAACTTAATTAGTTCTAACTTAATTAAAAGTAAATTTAATTATGACTAACTTAATTAAAAATTAACTTTATTATAAACATTGATTAAGACAAACTTAATTGAAAATGAATTTAACTATTTACTATAATTAGGTCTACCTTAATGAAAAATTAACTTATATAAGCTTAACTAAAACTTATTAAATGTAGTCTTACTTAACTTAACTTAACTTACTTAATGATAAACTTTATTAAGGACAACTTAATTAACCCTAGTCTTAATTAAACATAATCTAAATCTAAAATAAATTTAATTAAGACTAACTTAAGAAAAATAAACTTTATTATAAACTTAATTAAGACTACCTAATTAAAACTTAACTTAATTATAAACATTTTAATTTAGACAATTTAGACTCACTGAATTAAAAATTAACTTTATTATAAAATTAATTACAAACTTAATTAAAAATGAATTACAAACTTATTAATAATTAAGATTGATCTTAATGATAAACTTTAATTCATACTAACTTAGTTTAGAACTTAATTAGTACTAATTTAATTATAAACTAAATTTAGACTAATTTAAGTGAAAATTAACTTAATTATAAACTAAATTAAGACTAACTTAATTAAAAATTCACTTAATTAAAAATTAATTTAATTTTAAACTTTAATTAAGGCCATTTTAATGAAAAATTAACTAAATTAAGACTGTCTTAGTTAAAAAAATAAACTAAGTTAAAACTTAATTAGGACTAACTTGATTAAAAATAAACTTAAATATAAACATTATTAGAAAATTAATTAAGGCTAACTTTATTAAATCAAAACTTAATCAAGATTAAACTTAATGATAATCTTTAACAAAGACTACCTTAATTAGAAACTAACTTAATTATAAACTTAAACTAAAACTTAATTAAGATTATACTGAATGATAAACTTCAATTAAGACTAACTTAATTAACACGAATCGTTATTAAACTTAAAGGGAAATAATTTTAATTAAGGCTAAACTATTAAACTAAGGCGTTGGCTATTCCTCGTGATGGATTTACGCCGTACTTGAGTGGAAAAGACAGACTTTAATATTGTAACTTAGTTTAAGACCTAGAACCCGTCTTCTTTATTGTTATTGTTAAACAACGAAAACTAGTTTATTGATTGCTACACTTTTAATTATTGTGTTATTGGATTATACCGTGGGTTTGCTATGCTGTTTTACACTAACTTGATTAACGCTAACCTTAATTAAACAATAAATTTAATTAAGACTTATCTATCAAGACTAACTTACTTAAAAACGAACATAGTCCTGAACTTAATTAGGGCTTAAAGTAATTACCAACTTATTTAAAATTGAAGCACCAAGAGCAACAACCGGATAACTCCACTTTTTAAAATTTTGAGAAAAATAAAAAAAACATCGTAAAAATAAAAAAACCGAAATAAAAGAGAATTTCAAAACTGCTTTTGAATATTTTAGAGTCATTATAGTTGAATTTTCATTACACCAACTTACGCGGAATTTTTTTCTTTTAATATCTGCATCAAAAAACATTTTTTGAAAAAAGTGGAGTTATCCGGTTGTTGCTCTTGGTGCTTCAATTATCATAATTACAACTTAATTTAATCATGAACTATTTTGAAACCAACTTTGAATATATCAGGCATGTTCTGAAATTCGCGCGATTTAAAATCGGCACAGATGTTTCAAATGTTTACAATTATGGCATTCTCTTAACGATTACAATTTCCCATTTCGTAAACTCGTAAAATTCCGAGCCTATGTTAGAGGAACGCACTTTTGGACATCTGATTAATTTGTCATACTATGTCAAAAACAGCTAATAAAAAAAAATATTAAAAATAACATATCTTAAAAATGAATCATGCCGAAACAAAGCAAAAAGAAGGAATTAATAAAATATTTTAAACGATCTGCTTCTCAGCAATTATTAATTTCGCAGATAATAGATGCAGTTGATGGTAAATGTCAAAACTAACAATAAAGACCAAAAAGCAATGCTTAATTTTTGCAGCTACGTTTGAGGGAGCAGAATAAGAGGATGAAATTTTATGGGATCTTACATTGTCGCTTGCAATTATTGATCATATCAGATATGCCGCACCAATGGTTTTAAATTCCGTTTCCGAATCGGAATACTTTCTGCTAAAAGTGTTGCCCACTCTGGACGAAAATAAGTTTAAGGAACTTATGCTCGTCAACTGGATCACTTTCAAAATTATTTTGGACCTAATCAAGGATAATGAAGCTTTCCAAGGACCGCATTCATGTAAGCAACTCCCGATTGCAGTGTAGTTAATGATAGTTCTATATAGATTGGGCCCCTATGCCGAAGGTGCTTCATTTCCAAAATTTCGAGGCTTTTTGGAAACGGAGATGGTGGAACAATACAGAGAATAACTTTGCCAGTTTTTAAATCTCTTTTAAGTCTAAAGAACAGATTCTTATTTTAGTCAGATGCTCAAGAACGAAGACAATTGGTTTTGAAGATCTTACATACTGCATTGCATAGGATACGTTGATGGGTCTGAAATTTAGTTGGCGGAGAAGTCGCAAGAAGATCAAGAGGCATATTTTTCACGTAAGCACATTTATTCACTAAAAGTGCAAGCGACATGTGACAAAGGTGCGTATCCGACATATTGCAGTTGGCTACCCAGGAAGTGTCCATGACAGCAGGATTTTTAATAATTACATATTATCTACAAATCCATCCGAATGTTTCAATGGCACTCAGTGGAATGTAGCGCATACAAACTGCATACAAACTGACAACAACTTTCATAACGCCGTTTAGAATGCATTCAAATGAAGTGTATCTGTCGGAGGGTTTGCCTTTAACAGCAAGTAAAATACACAAGATATTTCAAATATCCAAAGTGGACTTCTTGCGGTGTTTATTTCTAAAACAAATAAAGTTACAAAATTCATCATATTTTAATGTTACAAAATGGTTCTTACCGCAGTGTTCTCACCCTCCTTGTTACAGATTACGAATGGCCTTTCACTCGGCAAACGTCAAAGTTAACGAGTTGTGGTGAGAACACAGGGTGATTATAAATTCAAATAAAGAGTAAAATAATTGTGAAGACTAAAGGTCGTTTTGCAACATCCCCTCTCCCGTGGAGCGACCCGCTTCACTATCATCCAGATCCAAAACGGCCAACTTAGATGTGGCTCGACGCAGCAAACCACTAGCTGTACGCACATCAGCTCGCCGGATGACTCCATCGGCAGCTGCGTAAACCTTTTCAACGCGACCTCGGCACCATTCTCTTCTCGGCATATTGACGTCGCAGATGAACACCAAATCTCCTTCCTTAAGCGCCTTAGCTCGCTGACACCATTTTGTTCGACGCGTTAAAGTTGGCAAATATTCCGCTATCCATCGCTTCCAAAACCGGTCCCTTAGTTGTCGCGCGATGCGCCACTGTTTGCGAAGAGTATTGAATTTAATTGGTGGCTCCTTTGTGACTGGCGTGTTGGCTGTATTTGCTGATCCAAGCAGGAAGTGGTTGGGCGTAAGCGGCTCCTCTTGTTCGGTTGTTATGGGCATGTGCGTGAGTGGACGAGAATTCACCACGTTCTCAGCTTCGATGATGAAACTCGTTAATGTGTGCTCGCGCGGGACGGTTTCCTTGACTGTATGCCGTAGCACACGTTTGACGCACTTCACCATTATTTCCCAGATTCCTCCCTCCGATGGATTGCATGGCCAGTTTAAGATCCACTCAACACCCTTGGACGACACCTCACTTTGTATCCGCTCGCAATCGAAAACTTCTGAGAATCGCTTGGCTTCGTAATCCACACCAATAAAGTTTTTTCCGTTGTCGGAGCGCATTCTTGCTGGGACGCCACGTCGATTAATGAAGTTGCGAATTGCTATGATGCAGGAGTCGGTGGACAGATCGTGAGCTAACTCTAGGTGGATGGCGCGAACTGTTAGGCAGGTGAATAACGCCACCCAACGTTTTTCGGTGCGCCGTCCAACAGCTACTGACAACGGTCCGAAGTAGTCTACACCAGTATATGTGAAGGGCCTTACATACGGCGTAAGGCGGTCCTTAGGCAAGGAACCCATGAGTGGTGTGACCGGCATGGCTTTGGCCGCTTTGCAAACAAAACAATTTGAGATCACCGAGCGCAAAACTTGCCTGAGGCGCGGGATCCAGAACTTACATCGAACCGCATGTATGGTTGCCTCCATATTTTGATGATGCATCCTCTGATGTTCGTGGTGAACCAACAATTTGGTAAAATGATGACCAGGCGGCAAGATGATTGGTCGCTTCGAATCATATGGAAGCCAGTTGGCGGCATCAACGCGACCAGAGACTCGAAGTATCCCATACTCATCAATAAATGGACATAAATTGGCGAGTGAGCCTTTTAATGGCGGTGGCTTATCGACTTTAAGCATCATCAGCTCATCAGCGTACGTTTCTCGTTGTACAAGGCGGCATAATAAACGTTCTGCTGCATCCAGTTCGACTGCTGTCAAGCCGTATTGTTGATTATCTCTTGGGCGTTTTTGACATCGTTCAACAAATCTAATGACCCAGCCAACTGCTCTTTTAAGTCTAGCAAATGACGAAAATTTAGAAAAATCGATAATATTTTTTCTCACAGCTAATAATGAAATCTTTGGACGGATAATTTCTTCATCATCATCTGGATCCTGTGTCCCTGCGAGAGAATTTGGCCAATGCTTCTCATCGTTCAGTAAAAATTCGGGACCCGAGAACCAGCGTGACGTTGGGCTTAAGTCGATGTGACGTTTGGCGCGTGTAGCTTCGTCGGCGATGTTTTCGTGGGTAGGCAACCACCTCCATTGTGCTGGCGCAGAAGCAGCTAAGATTTCAGCAATGCGGTGCGCTACAAAAGACTTATATTGACGGTGTTCACTGTTGATCCAATTTATTACGGTTCTCGAGTCACTCCATAGCACGCAGGAGTCGATGGTGACTGAGTGCTCCTTGATGATCGTCAACATTAAGCGCGTGCAGAGCACGGCAGCTTGTAGCTCGAGGCGTGGAATGGTTAACGGTTTCAAGGGAGCACCTTTTGCTTTAGCAGATACCAAGGATAGCTCCGCTTCTTCCTCTGCATTGATAATTCTCCAATAAGCAACCGCAGCAAATGCTTGCTCGCTAGCATCGACGAATACGTGAAGCTGCAGCTTTCGTGGCGCACCTACTCTAAAATAAAATCGTGGAACTCGACAATGGATTACTTCGGTCATGTGCTGACGAAAACTTTGCCAACCGACGTTGACATCATTTGGAAGTGGCTCGTCCCAATTTACGCTTCTTCTCCATACCTCCCTTAATAGAAGCTTCGCATTTATGGTTAAGTGGCACAAGAAACCAATTGGGTCGAAGATCGACATCACGATACTCAATAGTTCTCGCTTCGTTGGGATGCGCAATTCTTCTAAAACGCTTTTATCGACGTAGTTGAACTTGAGTTCGTACTTAAATTCGTCACTTTTTGGCTGCCAGAACATACCTAGCACCTTCTCCGAAGCCAGGCTGTCTTTGCATTTAATAGACAGATTGGAATCGCTGCCACCTAATTCACTGATGACTTCTGGCGAATTCGAGGCAAAGTTGCGTAGCTCAAACCCTGCTGCAGAATGAATATCACGTACCTGTTTTGATTTTTCGATTGCCTTCGCCGTCGATTCGAAGCTATCGACAAAATCGTCAACGTAGTGATATTCCAAAATTGCCTTCACGGCTCGCGGAGCACGACTTTGATGTTCCAGTGCATTAACTGTTTTGATATGGTGAGCCGAGCATGGTGAGCAGGCGTCCCCAAAGGTCATCACCATCATTTCGTAGGTGTCAGGTGGCCTTCCCACATCAGCACCACGCCACAAAAAACGCTGTGATGATCTATCGTCTGGTTGGATGAGGACCTGATGGAACATTTCTCGTATGTCCCCACAGACTGCCACAGCACCTTCACGAAAGTGAAATAAGATAGCCGCCAACGGACGATATTGCTGCGGGCCTTTCAACAGTTGAGAGTTGAGGGATATGCCGTTGACTTCTGCTGCTGCGTCAAAAACCAAACGGATCTTTGCTGGCTTGTTGGGGTTTACTACGGCGAAGTGTTGCAGATACCAAGTTTTCGGTCCGGTGATGGCCGCTTCAACTGGCTCCAACTTGCGAGCATAGTTCCGCTGTACGTATCCTTCTATGATACCATTGTAAGCAGCACCAAATTCGCTATCTTGTTTTATCTTTTTTTTGATGCTGGTTAAACGCCTCAAGGCCA
Organism: Coremacera marginata; assembly: GCA_914767935.1. Classification (NCBI taxonomy): domain Eukaryota; kingdom Metazoa; phylum Arthropoda; class Insecta; order Diptera; family Sciomyzidae; genus Coremacera; species Coremacera marginata. The sequence goes on along the minus strand of OU612045.1, from coordinate 126,843,597 downwards.
TGGCGTAGCTATTAGGAAGATTAACAGCGTCATTTTTCCACAATAACCCAATTTGAAATCTATTGGCAACTCTTTTCGTAGTTGCTTCAAGAATTTCCTTGGCACGCACGTCAGCAGTGCTTTCAACCGGTGGCGACGCTTTTACGCCAAAATTTTCAATTTCGAAATAGTGAGCTACCAAATCATGAAGTTGCGGCTCATTCTGCGAACCCAAGTGAAGGCACGATGCATATTTAAGTTGACTGCCATTCGTCGGTCCGAATATTACCCAGCCCAGCTCAGTATTTGCAGCATAGGGACCATCTTTCGTTAAGCTCAAAGTTGTTGAGGGTAAGCCCAAATGACAGTGGTCAAGACCTATGAGTAGCTGTGGGGTGACGTTCGAATATGGTTGAGTTGGCAACTCTGGCGAGTGGCAGTCGTAACGCAGATCACTCTCATGCAGGCTTTGCATGGGTAGCTTCAGATCAGGAACTGAATAAACATTGCGCAACATATGCCTTTTACCTTTACCTACTCCGCTGATGTAAGCATTAACCACGACTGTCATCTCCTCTGCCGCCCTGCCACCAAACCACTGTATGTTCAGTTGTTGTTGCCTTCCCTTCAAGCCGAGCTGTTGCATAAGCGCGCTGTTCATCATGGTCACCGATGAACCCTCATCGAGCAGCGCATAGGTGTCCACACGCTTGTTAGGGACATATAATGACTGGCAGCACTCGGAAGAGAAGCCTTTTGCTTTCGGCAGCATTAGTTGTGCAGCTTAATACCGCCTCTGCAGAACCTATTGGCACTTGCGGCTCGTGCAGTAGTTTGTGATGTCTTTTTTGACACCCAGCTATGGAGCAAGGCTTACCTTGTCGGCAATCGCGCGTTAAATGTCCAACATTAAGACATGTAAAACAAAGTCGGCGGCGTTTAACTTCTGACCACCTTTCAGATACTGAGGCGTTTAAAATTCGCTGACATTCAACAACTTTGTGCTGTCCCTGACAAACTGAACATTTGATCCGACTCGTATTTTGCCCTTCGGTGACGTGTAACACTGGACGACGTCGTGACTCCTTTGGCTCGCTATCTTGCACGATACATATGATGTTGGCAATATCATTTAACCAATCGCTAAAATGCTGCACGGTTGGATATGGCTTTATGTTGGCAGCACATCTGGCCCATTCCATCCTTTTGCTCATTGGCAGCTTGCCAACTAGTTCATCAAGCAAAGTTGGGTTTGCCAGATGCTGCTCTCCATTTACGGCCTTTAGAAATACAGCTAAATTTTTTGTCATGGTTGCGAACGGAATTATCCTCATCACTGCAGCTTCGGAAATCGGTGTGACGTCACGAACGACTTTAAGTTGGCTTCGAATAAGTTGCTCGGGACGGCCGAAGTGAAACTGAAGCTGCTCAATAACTGCAGTGACATTATCCGGGTGTATCAGCAACGACTTGACCAATTCCTTCGCATCGCCTTTGAGACATTTGTTCAAGCGCTGGTTGTTCTCAAAGTTGCTGTAATTATACACAGCGTTGGACTCACAAAAGGCTGTATAAAATATAGGAAAATCTTCTGGCTGACCGCTGAAATCTGGCAGATCCTGAATCTTTCGTGGCACGTTCCATGAATTCGGAAAATTGGAAGCATTCATTGTAATGGGTTCCCTTTGACCACGAGCTGCAGTATCAGTTATGTTAGAAAAAGGCGACTGAATATCACTAATCGTTTGGCCAGTTGTGCGCGAAGCATTTGGCATGCTAGAATTCTGAAAATATAAACGGTGAGTATTTGTTGGCATAAGGGCAACTGGCAACATGTTGTTTTGCATGTTGGCGGGTATAATCATATTGGCAGGCAGCATGTTACTTGGCAGCATATTACTGGATGTCATTATGCACGGCGGCATGTGACTAGACATCGTGTAGCTTGACGGCATGTTACTTGACATCATGTTGCTTGGCGGCATGTGACTAGATGTCATGTTGTTTGGCAGCATGTAACTAGACGTCATGTTGCTTGGCAGAATGTTACCAGACGTCATGTTGCTTGGCGGCATGTTGGCAACATGTTCCCTGCTCATGTTCGTTACGTTGCTGTCTGCTGAATGGAAATTTGTTACGTCGGGCGCCTCTGATGTTGGTTGCGTGAAGGAGATAGCAGCTGAAGTACTTTTTGGCGGCAACTGCGCCGACCTTTGGCGCTCAATATCACCTTCACGTAACCTTTGTTCTGCATGTTCTAGCTGGCGCTCCAATGATGCAATCTGCTTCTGCATGTTTTGAAAGGTGATCTCCACTTCTGACGCAACGGCATAGGCACCAGTAGAGGAAGCTTTCGTTGAGGCAGCGTTTGCGGAAGAAGAGATTGCCTGAAAGATAGTGTCGCTGGATACAGTAGAGGCAGAGTCAGCTAACTTTGACACATTCGTGGCGGCGTTCGTGACTATGGCGCCGGGAACGGTAGCATGTGACACTGATCCAGACGTAGCGGCTGTCTTAAACTCGGCAGGAGTGGACTCAGTGCCAGATGGTGTTCCAGACTCATTTTGATAAAGCCTTGGGCTACGGCGTGGTGGTGTGCGATTCATCATTTGCAGCAAAAGGAGTCTCGGTGGTTGATGCTCAGGCAAGGGAGCGCTAAAAATGCAGACTCGCGGCAAGGGAGTCTCTCAAGGCGAATGCTCACGGCAAGGGAGCGCTAAAAATGCAGACTCGCGGCAATGGAGTCTGGCGGCAAATAACCTTGTAATTAAAGTTATGTTGCACAGATTTGCATTACACAGAAATGCGAAATAAAGTTGTATCTGTCGGAGGGTTTGCCTTTAACAGCAAGTAAAATACACAAGATATTTCAAATATCCAAAGTGGACTTCTTGCGGTGTTTATTTCTAAAACAAATAAAGTTACAAAATTCATCATATTTTAATGTTACAAAATGGTTCTTACCGCAGTGTTCTCACCCTCCTTGTTACAGATTACGAATGGCCTTTCACTCGGCAAACGTCAAAGTTAACGAGTTGTGGTGAGAACACAGGGTGATTATAAATTCAAATAAAGAGTAAAATAATTGTGAATACTAAAGGTCGTTTTGCAACATGAAGCTACTTTAGAAGACATGAATGGCTTCAACAGGATATTAAGCAAATACCGCGTTCGAATTGAACACTGCTTCGGGCGATTAAATTAGAAATTTAATAGTCTCAAGGAACTAAAAATTCAAATCAAGGATGATGTGAGTGTAAAGAATGCCTGTGGTTGGATATTGGTTTGTGGTATTCTACCACAAAATATTATTTTGGAATAAAATTAAACCGAAGATGTATTTCAATCGCCTGATTTCTTAACTGACGTTGAAACAGAAAACCAAGACGATTTCATCACGAATCAAATTAACTCCACTTCCCAAGGTGAACTCAGACGTGGAGCGCTGATAGAAATTATACAAAATAATAACTAAAAGTCTTCAAGAAATATATGCATATTGGCAGGCTTTGTTCGACTCTTTAATGTTTGTATACAGAGACCGTACCGGTTTTGGACTTTATAATAAAATGCAAGCAATCTTAGTTATCTTTCTACTTTTACAAGAAATGGTTTAATTAAAGAGTTTATTTTGACTGAGATGTAATTGAGTAGCGTAAATTAATAATTTTTTTTTGTTAAGTTTTATTTTTGTATTTTAAGATATTGGATGATAGGATAATGAAAGTTCGTGGGAATATTTGGACATGAAAAATATAAACGCGTGATGGATGCCGCTATTACTTACAATTGACCATAAGCCCAGCCGTGTAACCAATCCTAAGGAGTATTTGGCGATATTCAACTGCAGTTCAAAGGAGTTTTTGTAGGTTAACAAGGTTAAGGTGACAGTTTTTGGATTGCATGCGAAGTAATTCATATTGGTTACTTTAAATAGGAGGAAACGATCAGCGGCGAACATTATTCGTAGCTGTTGGACAGATATGACATTGATTTTAGGCGAAAAAGACCGCATTTGGCGAAGATAAAAGTGTTCTTGAACCTTGACAACGTATCGGCGTACATGGTGTCCCAAATGAAAAACAGAGATACAAAGTAAAAGTTACTTACCCCCTAGCCACACGTGCCAATCCGAAGACAGTAACAGTTCGAAAAACTCAATACACTCTCACTTTTCACTAATATACTCACACCTTGACATCACTGGCAGTCCACTGGCAACAACTTTTACTGAGACAGTGAATTTCGACAACCACAGCCAGTGCGAAATCGAAGTGAGAAACAGTGTTGTATTTTCTCCCTAAAATATTCGAACTTTAAATGTGCACTTTTCTTTCATGTCTTGTAGTGAAATATATGCAATTATTTTAATTGCCCTTATATGGCACATGAAATATCATATGAATAAGTTGCATTTCATTTAGGAAAATATTGATAAACACATTTTACAACATAGTTAGTTCCCCATTTTTACCCCGTTTAAGTTTGGTGCTGTGTTGGCATATAAAGCATCACTGAATAAAAGCAAACGGAATAAAAAAGTGGTCGAACCTTCGGCTTTGACGAAATTTTTCAAATGAAAATTTACTATCACGTGTGGCCGCAGCGAAATTTGTTGATTATTCCGGAATATTTTCGAAGTAAATACATATTCTTTATTAGCATGCCAGTACTATCACGTGTGGCTGCAGCGTTATAAGCAGTGATGTTCCTCAACGCGTCGCCTTTAATTGTCGACATTTTGGTGTCGAAAATGTAGGCAGTGGTGTCGAAAATGCCGATTATTACTGAGTTTGCATTGCGAGTTAACTCGGTGTTTTCTCGGGGTTAACTCGTTATGGAAACTCGAGTTGAGTTTCGTTAAATCCACATAAGCTTGACGAAACTTGTAAGATTTTACTGGGTTCTATCTGTCAAAGTGAATTGCATTCATTTATATTAAGAAAAAATGTCGAGTGGAAGACACAAATGTCAAAAAGAAATGGGTCGCATTCAGCGGAGTCAAATGTTGGCAAAATCGCTAAATGGTACAATTATGCAAGCGCTCACTTTAACCCGTAACTGGTACACCTCAAAAAATATAGTTTATGTTTTTTTTTCAAAGAACACCTTAAATAACAACACGACTGATCATGCGAAAGCATGCAAGCACCTGAAAGCTTGAAATGTACGGAGCGTTAAGGAATGAATGGTGACATAATGGGAGATATATATTTTCTTTTTTTAGCATGGTCCCACAGCCTAAGTGTGCAAGTTAAGGGTTAAAATTTGACTCTAAATTCTAAAAACTCTAAACTTTGATAACTTTTCTGACGCTTAGAGCAATAACACATTCAGAGAAAAACATCACTCACGAATGTATCGCTATCATAATAGTTCACAACAGTTGACTCCGCTGAATGCGGCCATTGACGAGTGCAACTCGACTCGATGTTGTGCATGAAAACACTTTCGAGTTAGCAACGCCATTTTGTCAACTCGACGAAAACCCCAACCCCGCGTTACCACGACATGGTAACTCAGTATATGTCGACAATAGTGTACAAAAATAATATACACCAGATTATGTCATGCGCATGTTTGCCTACGTCATGAAAGACACATTGTCAATATAAGCTGTTTTTCATTCGTTGTAGCTCTGTTCGTTTATGTTTGGCTTGTGGTGCGGGTCTACACTAGCTTTGACTTGGGCTTTGTTATATGAATACTCATTCAATGGAGCGTCACTTATGGCGTTTTCTCTTCTCGAAAAAATTTTGCATTTTTTCTGCTCTCTTTGAGAATTTTGCACTTTTTATGTTCTTTTCTAAAAACATTTTGACATCTAAAATTAAATCGTGTTCTTTTCTCGAAAATGCAGAATTTTTGCACTCTCAAGATCGACGGTTTCAGAGTTTTGCCCCCAAATGCTACCAACTGACGAAACAAAAACGTGGCATGCTAATAAAATATTGAATATTGTATTGACATTTTCTTGAAGAGTGAGCGTCTTTTTTACAAATAACAAATATTTACTTTAATTAAACATAAAATGGCTGAAATTAACGAAATAGCCACATCAGTTATTTTAATGATATTAACGAAACAAATAAGTCAATTTACTTTCAACAAAACTTTCGTCGCCAGTCATTTTGAATTTAATTTTGTGTTTTGCTATTTCACGAATGACTTGCAATTTATTTGACGTTTCTCGATATAACAGGGCAGCCAACACAACATTCAAAAGAAAAATGTTGCATTTTTGTGTTCTTTTCTCGACTAAGGACAGCTCAACATTTTTTGAGTTCAGGTCAAAATTTAAAAAGTTCTGCACTATCAGACGGCAGAATTTTTTGCCGAGAAAAGGAAACGCCATTAATTTCATATTAATTTTTTGTTGAAGCTAGAAAAATGATTAAAGAAGATAACGAAAATATAGGTAAATATAAAAATTCTGTTAAACAAATTAATTTCAATTCAAGAAACTATTTAGAAATAAAATACAGAAATGCCAGAAATGCACACAAGCTGTTAAAAACTGCGAAAATATTAGGAAGACACTTTAGATCGTTCCATGGACTTTAACGAATTCGATGAGCTCACGTGCATGTGGAAGGATTGCTGGTTTAAAAATAATAACCAGTCATCATCAACTAAGAGAAAATATAAATATGCCATACTTTTTGGTAACTATGGATGATTTATATTTGTATCAAGCATAATTTTGTGAGTTAAAATAAAATGGCATCTAAAATCAAGAAAAAATGACATCTAAAACCAAAAGTAATCAAATTTCAAACGAAAAAATTAAGAGTTTTCTTTTGACAGATAATTTTTCTTTTGACAGTTCATTAATTTTTTGGCAGCTAAATCTTCTTTAGTTAAATCTTCTTTTCCTTCAAACACTTTTTTGACATTTAGGTTTTGACATATATGCGTTCTTATTTTTGAATTTTGGCATTTATGATTGACAACTTGTTGTTTTAACCATCAAAACAAAATTTCGAAAAATTAACAATTTCGATTGTTATTTCTAACATGACACCAACAATCGCCTGTTAATGCTATTTTAACCAATATTATTGTTATTTTTTCGTTATAATTAACAATTTTTTGCTAAGGGGGTGTGAGGTAAGAGTGAGTTGTCAGTGAACATGCCACCTTTTGCGAGCAATATTTTTGACGTATCAACTCTGAAATTTTAAACAAAATGGCTGCAACTGAAGAGTGAAAGAGAGTTTAAACTATTAAACTTACGCAGAAGTTTGTATTTTCACAAATATGTAAAATCTCTAAAGTCTTTAATGTTCTAATAGCACGTGTGTGTCTCATTCGACGCCATTTAAAATATGACACATCGCGGCAATATGTTGCCCTCCATCGAAATATTGTCAGAACAAACAATATTTTTATTATTATTTTTTTTATTATATTTTTTTTTTTTTTAGATATTTTTGATAAATTAAATAGAGACTCCTTATTTATCTCAAACAATTAATTAAAGTATCATTTAGAGTTATCTAAAAATATAAATTGTGATATTAAAGTGAAAAAATTATTTTTTCGTGCCCGCATGTACTTTCGAATAAGAAAATTAAACAAAGATATGTTAGAAAACACATATGCTAAAAGAAAAAAATTAAATAAGGCCTTGACTTAAATAAATAAAACCATAATTTCGATTTCGTTATATTGTTTTATTTCATTAGCTTCTTCAAAACTGGAATTGAAATTAGATAAATAATATATATTCGCCTAAGCATAGCACTATGTTTGCTTGCATAAAATTTTAATGGCAACGTTAATTTATTTCTTACGTAAAAATTTTGGCTGACATTCGAAAAATTCATTGAAAAATTAAGCTTAAGAAAATAAAAAGAATAAAGAAAATTAAAACTCAATAGCGCCAATTGTCATTTTCAGTCTGTCTTCAAAGACATATAGCTGAAATCAAGAGGAACATGAGGAAAGGAGAGATAACAGACTTGAACGTTTTGACTTTATGATCTGTTCATTCCTTTTGTTCTTATTTTTTATTTGATTTCAAAAGAAAATACGAGAAACTTTATAATCACTGTAAACTGAAGCGTCAAGTTCAAAAGGAAATATCAAAACACTGACCGGTCAAGTCTTGACTAGTGTAAGCCGGACGGCACTTAGTAAAACATAAACGAACAGAACTGCAACTGAAAAATAGAACCACATTCCGTCTCCTTCTTGCGATTAAAGAAAATCAGTGTGAGAAATAGAGAAACTATAATTTAATTACTACGTCACGAAAGGCATAATGTCTTGCGCAGAAAGCTGCAACTTTTTTTGCCTGTCTTGTCGTTATCTGGTATCTATTATTTTTGATAGTGTAGACCATGATACAATGATAAGGTAGGCCCATGATACTAAATGCTCTCACGCGTCAACGAAGAGCGGATAATGAGAAGGAAGATGCTTGTCAGTTGATGGCTTGGCCATGCGATGTAGCACCAATTTAATTTCCTCCCATAAAGTTGCTAACATAAACATCCATAAAGTGCGGTCGTGTGTGTTAAATTTGTGATAATTTGAGTGAAAATATTATAACAGTGTAATAAATACTATAAAATGTGAAACTCTTAAAATTGCAAACAAATCTGTAACAAATTCTAACCTACAAACTGCGAACGTGAGTATAAAGAAATTTGCGATGAACAGCTGATTTTGACATCAATCTAGCTCTATTCTGCTTTCTACTCCATTCCTCTCCGTGATGAGCTTACCTTATAATTCTGCCATGGTGTAGACAATGTCGAAAATGTGAAAAATGGCAGTATTGGTGTCGAGAATGTAAAAAATTAACCGGCAATACTGCAGTTGTCAAAAAATTTATTTGTTATTGTTTAAAAATTAAAATTAAGCATTAGCAATTATTAATCGCAATTCCACTTTGATTGAATTTCTTCTTTACTCTAGTATTTTTTCCGCTGCGAAACTTATTTTAATGCAATTTAACAATGCAAAAATTAAAAATGCTTGCTATAAAAGCCGGCTGCCATTTTGGGCAGTCAATAAAGTACTTGACAGCTAAGGTTCTGGGTTGCATAAATATGTTTAATTATCTACACATGAATGTATTTGGGCCTATTCGGCAAAATCTGTTATTCTGCTACGCATTTTCTGTTATCATTCATAAAAGATGTCGGCCATAAACGATATGTTAAAATTGGTATTCAGGATTTCGAACTTTTATGGCATCCTGTTATCAATCTTCGTAAACAAAAATCTATTACAATTCCGTTAACTTCTGTTATTAAACAACTGATTGCTGCCAATAATTATTCTTAAAGTGCACATAAAAAAGAAAAAAACCTAAATCGCAATACAGAGCGCAAAAAGTAAGTTAGTCATTTAAATAATCAATTGTATTTTATCAATTAACATTTTTTTTAAAGGAAAACGCGAGAAAAAAAAGTCTCAATAGAGATTTATTGCTCTTATTTAGAAGACAACCCAGTGCTGGCGAGGAGGAAACACTGTGACGCATCAGTGCAAGGGCAAGAGATGGCTGGTAGCCTAAATTCAGCTGGTGGTGTGTACTATTCATGCGACAAGTGGAAAAAGGTAAGGTTTTTGTTTATATTGTGAGTACATATTTGCTTATAAATGATTTAATTTCAGATGTTTGAAAAACTGCACTCGGAGAAGAGCGAGTTCAGTTTGCTATTTAGGCGTAATCAAAGTGGTCCGATGGTTTCTTCTTAAAACTTGTCTTTAAGGCGACTGTTCCGGATTGAGGCGTGTTTTTAATGGCGGCTTAAAAGGCTTATTTATAAAAAACTACGGCAGATATTTATAAAAACTTTTTTTATTATTTTAGTGAAGTATTCAAGAATACAAAAAATTATTTGTATTAGCCCACAGGAGGCGTTGCAAATTGACGTCCAAAAAAACTACATTTCAGGTCGGACAAATAAATCTATACTGGATCATCTAAGAAAAAAAAGAGGTTGTGGTTAATTTAAAGACCTAACTCTTGGGATCGCCGTAGCCCGATTTTTATATTTTTGATTTTAAAAATTTTTTGAGTTCAAAGTTGAAAGTCCGAAAATCTATGACATTTTATGGTCAAAATAATTGATTTTTTTCCCTGTGAATGAAAAAAAACAAAATTGGGTCACGGCGATCCCAAGAGTTGGGCCTTTAAATTAACCACAAACTTTTTTTTCAGATGACCCAATATGGATTTATTTGTCCCACCGGAATTTTCGGATGCCGATTTGCAAAGCCACCTGTGGGCTTACACGTACATGCATTTTTTTAAAAATATTTTTTTTTGTTCTTGAAAACTTGATTAAAATAATAATAAAGTTTTTATAAATATCTGCAGTAGTTTTTTTTTAATCAGCATTTAACAGTCGTCTTTAAAAACAAGCCTCATCCCGGAACAATCACCTTAAAACACACACACATATTTATTTATTTCATTTCATCAAGCAGAGTACAAGCTCTTATAGACTACTATAATATTTACAATTAAAAATAAAGTCTAATCTTAAATCACAAAGAAAGAGTTAAATTCAAATAAATTTATGTTTATGTTGCGGATATAATACAAAGCAAATTATTTTTAAATGAGTATGAGATATACAGTAGTTAGATTACGTGACTTGGCACCTAAGAACATTATGCAATGAAATCTTAAATATATCTTTAGAATTATCTACAAATATATCAATTAAGTTTATGACCTTGTTAACTTCTTTGATACAACGTGACAGTGGTTTATTTTGTGCATTGACAATGAAAGTTTCATAAAAGTGGAAGTGACTACGAAGAAATCTCGAGGGTATGTGGAGGTTAAGATTATCCAATAGTTCCGTCTAAGTTATGGTGAAGAATGTCTCTAAGAAAAATTATTGAAGATGCCCTTCTTCTACAGCTCAGAGTGCTTAATCCAATTAAGGCACATCTTGTACTGTACGGAGGGGAGGTAGGCAGATTCCATCTTAGTTGATTAAACATAAATCGGATGAATTTGCGTTGAACTTTTTCGATACGTTCAGAATGTAAAGTTGTTGGAGGGTTCCAGATAATGGAGCAATATTCCAAGTGCGGCCTTACAAGCTTTGAAAAAAGCGATTTTAGAGTGTACGGGTCATTAAACTCATTGATATTTCTAATAAGAAAATCGAGCATGGCATTTGCCCTATTTACAATGTAATCAATATGATCACCAAAGTTAAGATGCGGGTCTAAAATAATTCCCAACTCTTTTTTAGTGAAAATTCTTTCTAGCAGTATAGAGTTAATGTGGTAGCTGCCCACAAGAAGGGTCAAAATTCTCTCAAAAACTAAATATTTTGAGATGTTAAGAGGCAATTGGCTTGTTTCACATCAAGCAAATATTGCGTTTAGATCGTCTTGAAGGAGGGAACGGTCGAGCTCTGAGCTAATTTTGCGAAATAATTTAAGATCGTCTGAAAAGATAAGACAACGGGAGTATTTAATTACTAGCGGGAGATCATTAATAAACAAAAAGAATAGTAACGGGCCAAGGTGACTATCCTGAGGCACACCAGACGTTACATTAATTAGGTTAGATGTAATATAGTTGATTTGAACTCGTTGACGACGATTAATTAAATAAGATTTTATCCAGTTTAGCATGTTGGAATGGATTACGATAGACGAAAGTTTAGATAATAAGATGCTATGATTTACTGTATCAAAGGCTTAAGCAAAATCTGTAAAGATTACATCTGCTTGTAAGTGATTCTCCATATTATGAATAATATTATTTAAGAAGAGAACCATGTTGGTGGTTGTGGATCTCCCGCACATGAAGCCATGTTGGAAGGGGGACATAATATGTTTAACAAGGAAAGCTAATTTACAATTAACTATTTTTTCAAACAGTTTCGGAACAGCTGCTAATTCGCAGATAGGTCTATAATTAACGATATCGTGCTTAGGGCCAGATTTATGGATAGGTACTATGTGGGATAATTTCCAAGTTTCGAGGAAAACTTCTGATGATAAAGATTTAGCAAAGATTAGCGAAAGTGGTAGTACGATCGATGACGCACATTTTCTTAGTGTTATAGATGCGATGCCATCAGGGCCCTCATTCGTATTGATTTTTATGCTATTTAGTGCGACAAACACCTACGATTCATCAACGCAAATGGAGCCGATGTCCAAGAGTGGATTAGGAGAGGGAGGGCCAGAGACTGGGGAGACTAGAAGTATATACCGATTTAAAATAGTCCGCGAATAAGTTGCAGAAAGCGCGTCTATCATCAGTTACATCATTTAGGTAGGACATCCTAATAGGAAGACCATTGGACATTCGCTTATTATTGATGAAAGTCCAAAAAAATTTACTGTTTTGTTTAAGACAAATCTCAGTAGAAATTAAGAAATTGTGATAAAGGAACTGGCTTAGTATATCAAAATTATGTTTAATAGATTAAACATTATCTAGTTTAAAATCTGGTTTGAAGTGTTATCTCTCAAACGTTTGAACGCTTTAGCCTTTTTATATAAGTTGGATAGTCTCCTGTTATACCATGGCGGATTACCAAAACACTGGGTTTGTTTAACGGGAATGAAACGATCCGAGGCCTCCATAAAAACATTGGAAAATTCACTAAATGTGTAATCTTACATTTGCCTCCTTTTTGCGGCATTCTTAAAGAAATTCTTAAACATACATCCATTTTTCACACTAAAATGTTTACTTTCTAAAAATTTGTTACGATAAAAGACAAACAAATGTATCTGTTATTCTGTTGTCATTCATAACAGATTTCATAGCAGATTCTGTCATACCGAATACCAATTTAAGATTTTGTAAGAGATTTTTTGACAGTTCGGAAAATCTGCTATGATTCATAACAGATTTCATAAAATATTGAGGAAAAAAATATGGTAATCATTCTAAACACTGCTTCTTAATAGATTTATTTAAAATGTAGGGAAGTTTTCTTGATATATAATAAATTAAAATTAAAGCATAGCCAAATGATGTAAAAGCTTTGGTTAATTAAAGTGTAGTGGAAAACTATTCCGCGTAAGAATTCTACTTGAGATCCTGAAATGAATGATATCGTCGCTCATGTTGTATCATTTGAAAGCTCGTCAAATTGTCCCGACAGCTTGCGGTCGTATACTGTCGTGCGACATGTTTTATCAAGTGAAACCACTGAAGACCATAGTTGTCTTATGCAACACTGTCTACTTTGCGAATGTCACACTGAACATACCTAAGGCTTTGCTATTTTGTTAAGTTGTCAAGAGTAAATCTTCTTGAAGAAAGTTTTGTTTTTAATCAATGAATATGTCGGATCCCTTAAGACATAAAACTGTTAATACAGTGATAGTAAACGAAATGGCTATGAAATTTTCAAAAGTACACAGTCCGAAAATGAAGAGTGTTTATTGGAAACATTTTGGTTTTCCCACTAATGAGAACGACCACATCATAACGAAGCAAAGCGTGGTATGCGTTCTATGTCACAAAGTTCTGACCAATCATGGAAACACCACCAATCTTCGAGCTCATCTGCAACATCGTCACAAGGATGTTTTTCTTAGAATATGCAGAGAGAACGATATTAAAGTTCCTCCGAGGAAGACTCCAAAGCAGTTGAAACATGAATCGCGCATAGCAAAACATTTTGATATGAATCGTAAAATAAAATTGGAGTTTAATACTAATACACAATTCAATGAAGATTCAATTAATGACGATCACTCAATGCTCTATGAATCTATGGTGCCGATAACATATGATGATGACGGTGAAACTTACGCAAAAGTAGAGGCAACAGTATGCCCAAGCTATCCCATGTCTCCGGCAATAATAAAAAATTCTGAGAATATAGACACAATAGATATGATTAATGATGATTGTGGTCAGACAGAAATAAAGGGTTCAAACTACCGACTAGACGTTATTGAAATGGACTCTTATCAGTTACAAGACGCATTGGTGAATCTTATTGTTAAAGATCTGAAAAATGTTTCGAGCTTATACGATGACGGAATGTCGCAGTTTTTGCGCACAATAAATGGTAGTTCATTAATTCCACCGCAAAAAAAAGTAAGTATAAATTATTTTGGAATAAATCAAAAGCTGTGTTTCATGAATGCATCTCAATGTACACATATGGCTATGTGAATAATCTCCCAAACAGCAAAATTTATTATCACCCAAAAAATATTTTCATAACGAAAAAAACCTAATAAAACTATAAACAAACGATGAAAATCATAAGAACGTCTTTCTCCCACACAAAGTGATAACATCAAAACGTTAAATTCTAAAATTCCACAAAAATAAATTTACTGACTTGAAATTTAATATATGATATTTGATTATATCTCCGTATATGGTAGTGGGTAGAGTGTGGGCGTAGTGGGTAGAGTGTGTGGCTCCTACGCTAGAGAACCCAGGTTGGAATCCTCCATCTGACAGAAAATTTTTTCAATTAAATTAATTTTTCTGTTCGCCGTCACCTCTCTGCAGACGATGGCAAACCTCAGAGAGTAAGAACTGCCATGAAAAGCTGCTTGAGACCATAAGCCGTTCAGAGTCGGCATAAAACATGTAGGTCCAATTCTCGATCATTTGTGCTCAAACAATTCACAACACAATTGTTCCAAGAAGTTCGTTCGTTTTCATGATATTTGGCAAAATCAAATGCAAAGTGACTATAGTCTCGCTAAGCTAAAATCTCTTCAAATTCTACAAAAATTAATTGAATTACTTGAAATTTTGCTCAAATGCTTGATTTTTAATATGCATTCTGAGTTTTTGCTTGGTAAACTTGAATGAAAGAAACTATTAGAGCAAAGATCATCTTCTATATATATATATATAAAAATGTAATGGTGTCCGTATGTTACACAATCACATCTGAACCGTTCCAATGGTGTTGTTCAAATTGTGAGGGTGTGTTTGGCCAGTCTTGGCACAGGTTTTAGTACTTATTTGTACAACATCGGATGTGCGGTTCTCGAGATATTGCAAAAATATTGGATCCGCTTTCGCCCATACGATTTCTCATATAAAATCACTAAAAATCAGTTTATCGTAGAAGTAAAAGCCACAGAACATTGAAACAAGGGGGTGTGGCTCCGCAAATATAAGCCAAATTTTTGATATCGAATAGCTTTGGAAGTAAAAATCACATAACATTGAAGCTCACAATGGAGTTACTTTTTAGTGATGTCTTGCTACCGGAAAACTGGGGCGGGCATTGGACAATGAGTCTGGTGTCAAACAAAGGGTCAAATTAAAGTGTTGAATATATTTTTTAATGCGCTCCAATACCGTCCACCCGATTGCTAAAAATTTTTGTCAATTTATTGCTTGCACTAACGTGAAGGTCATAGGTTGCATGAAGATTTGTAAATAGAAAATTTCGGTGCATATTTTGGAATAATTTATTTTCCTCTATCTCGAACTCCAGAGAGCGCTGTAGAACAAATCTCAAAAGAAATTGCGAAAAACTCCTAAACCGCTCATTCAAGTTTTGTAAGAAATTGTAATTGGTCGTTCTCGGGTACGGTGAATATTTTGGACTTATCTATTTTCCTCTATCTCGAACTCCAGCGATACCTGTAGTACAAATCTCTAAAAAATTGTGAAGAACTAAACCGCTCATTCGATTTGTATGCAAATTTGTATTTACGAATTTTTTGAGACCGAAAGATGTTTTTTACGCTATATATTTTGCTATATCTCAAACACCAGAGGGCGCTGTAGTACCAAATTATTAAAAAAAATCGCTAAAAATTCCTATGCCGTTCATCCAATTTGCGTGAAAATTTGTAAATATGGGTTTTGTGGTGCAGTGAGTGTTTTAGATTTATTTATTTTCCTCTATCTCGAACTCCAGGGGGCGCTGTAGGAAATTGTGGAAAACTCGTAAACCTCTCATTCAATTTTCGTGGAAATTTGTATTTGGGAATGTTATAATAGAATCAGAGGACGATGTAGTACAATTATCTCAAAAAAAAAAAAACGTAATACATGAAAAACGAACACGCAAATTTAAAAGAACATCATCAAATGGTCTTAAATAAACCTTACAAGTTGCTACATATGCTGAATCCGAAAAATCCAAAGGATTGCTGTGATCGCGTAGTGTCCTCCGTTTTACTTTTTTCGTAAGCGTGGTTCTCACTCTAATAAAATTGCTGATTTTGACACATTCGAATTCATTTTAATTTTATTTTGAGCATCCCATTTACGATCGGAATGCGAAAAATCCAAAGGATTGCTGTGATCGCGTAGTGTCCTCCGTTTTACTTTTTTCGTAAGCGTGGTTCTCACTCCAATAAAATTGCTGATTTTGACACATTCGAATTCATTTTAATTTTATTTTGAGCATCCCATTTACGATCGGAATGCAGACCACCATTTTAAAGCCGATAGGATTTGAGCTACGAATTTTACACTATTCCGACTCGGAACTTAGAACAGGGTAGTTACTTAAGATCTCACAACCGGTAACACCCAAGGCCACCAAATTTTGGACTTATGATATTTTGGTTAATATCTACACAGAGACAACAAAACTAACAGCACGGAGCAGCTTTTTCTACACGTGTAGAAAAGTATTTTTCGTGTTGGTACTAAGAAGTCGCATGCAGTGTTTTAGGTTTTTGTACGCAATTTTAGAAAATCTGTAGCTTATGATTGTAGCCCGTAGAGAAAAATTGCATGAAATGTGGAACTTTCAGCTAGTGTTAAAAATAGTACGATGTTCACATCTCGCAAATTAAAATTTCAAATCTGCACGAATTGTTTAAGTTTTCTGCACAAAATTTAATAAAATTATAAACTACATGCCCGTTTTGAAAGTTGCACGAAATATGAAGGTTTATGTTGTATACAAATTAAGCTGGTTGACTTTACATATATGTTTTTGTGCCTGCCAAGGTCAACTTTTCACAGTGTTTCAATTCAAAACTATAATTCACATATGGGCAAATGCCAGCGTGTCGGGCGTTTAATTCGTACGCTTCTGTTAAAACTTTTTCATACGATCCAGAGATATATTTGGGATAAGTGTGTATCATCGAAAAGGTATCTTTTAGTATATTAAAATAAATAAAATAAATATTTATACAACTCAAATTTATAACAAAATTTTTAATTTAAACATGCGTTCGGATGTTTCACGAAACGGAAGTAATTTTGGAACTAAGTTCATACTATGTCTAGATCTGCAAATTTATCAGCCGTATAAAAAAAGTCAGAAGGCAATATTTTTTTTAGAAATTTAACAAGCTTTCAGAAAAGCCATACGTCCTCTTTATTAAGGGCATAGTGAGGTCACAGTAAATTATTTTATTTGTTCGGATGTTTCGTGTCAGACGTTACAGATTTTTCCATTGTGTATATATTGAGTAATTAAGTAACTAAGTTATTAAGTAACTAAGTCATTAAGAAACAAATTTTATATGTTGTTCTTTCCTTGCCTCTATCATTTCATTATTATCTTTAGCCAATACCTTCCATTTTTAACAAAACAAAATCATTTACGAAACATCTACTAAACATTTATTAAAAAGAGAAACTACATTTGTAAACACTGCGACAATTTGACCATCATGATAAATGAATTAATGTATAAATTGCTTAAATAAATAAAATTTAAATGTTTCTCTAGGATAATATCTAAATTTATAAGATTTTAATAACTTTTAATTTTTTACCTGTGGTTGACCATTTTTGGGATTTGCCCATATGGTTTCCCACCAATTCTTTGATCCAAGACCAAACATTGGTTGTATAGGGCGCAGACGGTCCATAGATCTATATATGATTATTAATGATAATGGTACAGGTTAATAAATTTTCATTGATTTTTTAAATATTTTTGGTCCGGTACAGATCTGCAACGTAAGTGTAGAAAAGCTAAATGTAGATGTAGAAACCCTAATTTTACTTCCGCATATCAGAAATCTAAATGCTGAGTCAAAACGTGAGAAAATATGCATATACGTGTTGCTTTTCTTGAATTTGTATTATTTGAGTAGGTTTTAAAAAACATGTTGCCACACCCTCTTTTATATTTCAGACGGTTTTGATCATATAAGACTAAAATTTGGTAATTTAATTAATATAGTTACTGTCGGTAACTTTACAAAAAATGCACGTGGCTCACTATACTAACTTCCACTTTTCAGGGGATAAGCGCGGAGCGAAGCGAAGCGCGCCAGGTATAAGCTAGTATAATATAAAGATGAGCCACGTAGAACATTAAAAAGTAACAAATATTTTTCAGATCAATACGTAAGCTTTTGTGAGCACCATGCGAAAAAGCTTTAAATTCTTGCCTGAGAGAAAAGTTTTCTATCTTTGCATGACTTTCTCTCTGCAATGCTCTTTCGCTCTTCTCATCAGTAGCCAGAAATTTTTTAAGGTTGTATCTAAAACTGAAAAAAAAGGAGCTAGAAAAAGCTAAAACTGCTAAAAAAAAGTAGCTAAAAAAAGCTAAAAATTTTTATTGTAGCCAAGAAAAAAGTTCATTTTTTTATGATAACATATAAGTTATTCAAACTTTTATTTATATAATACATAGGTACATTTTTTAAATTATAATAAGAGTATAATAGGAACATTTAATTAAAAAACGAAAAACTTCATTTAAAAACAAAAACAAAATTCATAAAACAAAACAATAAATTCATTTCAACAAACTGAACAAAAAACAAATTAAAGTATAACTTAAAAAATATAAAATATTTTTATATACCATATGTATATATAAATACCTACTATTAAATTAGAAGAACCATTTATACATATTCAACTTCTGTTTCTTCATCACTAGGTGAGTCTTCGTTTATATGTTTGTAAATATCACAATTATTCATTAATTTAATGAGATCTTAATATAATAAAATCATAACATTTCACAACATTTATTAAATTTTTTTAGGTTTTACTTCCACATTTACATCGAAGCTTTCGCAGGGTGAAATATAATTCACAAAAATTATATGCGACATGTTTAATTCAAATAAATATTTTGTATATATAAAAAAGCTAAGGAAAATAAAAAATAGCTAAAAAAAGTAGCTAGGAGCTAAAACACAATATTTGTAGGTAAGTGAGAAAAAAGCTAAAACTAGCTACAAAATCGCTAAACTGGCAACACTGCTTCTCATGCTTTTTCACTCATCAGTGCTTTACAGGTGAGATCACAATCCAGAAAATCTACAAATGCTACAACATTACTTGATATATCATTAGAAAGGTCTTGAGGTGTAGGTAAGGAGAAAATTATTAGATTTTTCAAAAGTGATAGCGTTTAGCAGATATGACCGTTTAAAGTTGAAAAAATTGTAAAAAAACTTAAGACACGAACTCGCTTCAATGTGAATGAGAAAGTGTGATTTCCAAAGCGAAGTTGGGACGTTCACCCGATTTTCGGGGCGTTATCACTAGTTTTCATTATTAGTGGATAATATAATTTGGATGGTAAATGCAGGGATCGTAAATAACAAGAATTGCTTCAATCAATAATTTTATAGCAATTATTTCTTGATCAATATTTTTTTAGATCAGAAATAAGTTATTTTTCGATCAGGAATAAAAATCATTTTTGATGGTTTTATTTTGATCAGATTTTATATCTTTTATTTTTTGATCAAAAATCCATACATAAATAGGCGAAGGCAAAGCAGTTCACCACCATTTTCTCCTGTGTTTCTCAGCCGATTTTGATGATTTTTTTTAAGGAATCTGAGTAGGGAAAAGGTGTGCACCAAATAGTTTTTAAAGAAAAATGCTAGCTGGAATACCCGACGTTGCTAGTAGGTGGTATGGCATTCAGGGTGTTTCTCAACTGATTTTGGTGATTTTTTTTTTAATGAATCAGAGTAGGGAGAAGGAGTGCGCCGCTAACTGGAATACCCGCGTCACTCGGGGGTGGTATGTCGAAAAGGTCGAATTTCGACCATTGGCATACTCTAGTATAAATAAATCATTGACCTATATTTTTCCGATCGACAATAAATATAATTTTATCGTTATTTTCCCGATCAGAAATAGAAGTTATTTTTTCATCGTTGTTTTCTAGATCAGAAATAAAAAAATCATTGGTCGATATTTTTTCAATGAGATTAAAAATATTAATTTTTGACCGTAATTTCATCGATATAAAAAGCATGTGTATGTTCATTAGAGTGTTCCTTATTTTTTTCGAAAGTAACGAATTATGCACCGGGGTTTTGTTTCTTAACATGAGGTAAACTGAAATTTTCAGGAAAAAATATTGATTTATAAACGTGCCTCAAGCGATCTCTATATCGAATATCTGATTTATATTGGAAAATATTGCTTTTTTCCCAAAACACATTTACATTTTTATAAGCTCAAATTTTCAAAAAGATGGTATGCACTTCTTTTTTGATTTAATTTTCTTTAAAATGAGTCATCAAACATAAAAATCGGAAAAAATCGAATTTTTTCTTGTTCTATTAAAAAAATCGCAAAAATCTAAATTAAAAAAAAAAATCAGTGAAATGTCATATTTTTTCTAAAACTATACCTATTACAGATACAAAAAATTGAGCATTTACGTTTAATAATTTGGTACATACAAAATTTTTTGCAGAAGTAAGCCTTTTTGGGAAATTTCAAGTTTGAATATTTTTACGAAAATAAAAATTTTCAAAAATGCAAACGAATAATGAACTAAAAATAGTTTTGAGCTATTTTGTGCAAACAAATAAAAAAACCGAAAATCGGAAAAAAAGTTACAGCTGTTGAAACTTGACTCTTATATCAAGAATTCTTAAAGTGCCCTTTTCTGGCAGATGGAACACTGAAAAATATCATGAAAAAAATCGAAAAACAATAGATTTCTGATTTGAAATGACTTCAATATTTCAAAATATATCTGATTTTTTTTTCGAAAAATTTTTAAATTTTATGGTTGCCGAAATATATATAGAAAAATTGTGTTGTCCTGAGGGCGAATTCTGAAAAACGCTAAAGCTAAATCTCCATCGCTAAAGCTAAATTTATAGTTTTTAGCGATAATTGCGATTCTGAAAAACTCCATCGCTTATTTTCATGCTAGAAAATTAGTGAACGAACTTTTAACGAAGAATAAAATCTAAGCTGTCATCGCTAAATTTTTAGCGATTGATACGATTCTGAGCTTTTTTTAGCGATTTTCAGAAACTCTAATTTTATTTTTAGACATAATTTTGGAGTCCAATATTTTGTTGTCGCTAAATTTAAAATGAAAAGGTTTTTGAATGAAAATCGTAATATTTTATTTATTTATTGGGAAAAATTAATGCTTCGTCTGTTTTAAATGTTCTCAAAGATAAATATACATATTTAATGCAGTTTTCTTCGAAAACTTGCTATTTGTATTTTACAATTATATTAATATTTTTATATTTAATATGCTTTCAGGGAAAGATTTAACCTCTTGAAACTTCAGAAAAATTTATTAAATGAAATGGTAGCTTCACTCTTTGTTTGCAAGTTTTGTTAAAATTAGTTGAAATTGTTTATTACAAACATTGAGTAAAAACCATGCCTATCTTTGAATAAAAACATTAAAAACATTGAATAAGAACCATGCCTATCTCCTATAGGAAGTGACTTCATTAATTCACATATATCCTTTGATGTATAAAATATTCTCAGAGTTTCAATTTTGAGTAATTGAATGAAAACTACGCGTATAATAACTTTGAAAATACTCAAATACGGCTGTGGGGATATTTTAAGTTAAACCAGTCAAAAGAAATCCTTACTAATTTTTACTTACTTTCAAACTCTAAATTAAATAACTTCGTTTCCGCGAAATGACAACACATTAATATTTTATGAAAAATCATAAAGTACTCTGTAAATAAAACTTCAAGATTTATTACGAATTTGTAAGAAAATTTGTATTTGTATTAAATATAATTTTATGTTTAGCACACATATTGCTGCAGTAAGTAAATCATTTTTAAAATAAGAAATCCAAGTTTATTTCATTTAATTTATTATATTTTTAGAGCTTATTATTTAGCCTCCAAATCTTGCATCACAATATATTATTTGTAGATCAGTATCGCATACCTTAACGTATAAAAAAGTGTAGTTTTAAAAAAAAAAATTTAACTTAAACTAAATTTTATTCTTACTAGAATACTAGCAAGTTCATTTAATGACCACCTTTTCTGCAAACATGAATATGTTCCAAATCTCTTGATGGGGCCCTAATTTTGATGTGACTTCCATCGATTGCCCCAACAACGCCAGGAAATGAAGATTTTTCATAGAACCTATTAATGTATGAATTGAATATATAAAAACCTTGATAACACAAAATAAGCCCAAAACAAGTTAATGTTATAAAAAAACTCACCACTAAAATGTGAGTCGGGATCAGTTACAACACAGACAACTCAAATGCTATACTATTCATTATAACTAGTTTAATAATATTACACTTAGCTGAGACTTACTTTGATTTTATGCGTTGTATTTCCTGCGGAGTCGATGGAAATTTAACATATTTCACTAAAAAGTGCCTATCCAATATATAACATACTTCAGATACACATCGGCTTACTGTGGTTTGCGACACATTATTTGGAATCCTGAGGAACCGATCTTTGATAGCTTCCTAAAATATGCAAAATAACGAATTTGCTAATAAAAGATGCAGAAACTTACCTTGAGCAAAAAACCTCAAAGCAATTAAAAATCGTAAATGCTTCGGTATGTATACAACAGATTTACCACCTTCCATGAATTGTTCGACTTCCCAAAAGAAATCCTTGCAAACTAATTTTTTTAAAGCGAAAAAACTCCACGAACCTCATTTCGGGCATATCGAAAGGATCTGTCGAGTCCCTTAACAAACGCCTGCCTCCTCACTTTAAGTTTGTTGCGCGACAATCTTTCAACATTTCTTTAAAAAAACGACTACGAATTGGCGAACTCATTTTTATTTATATTACGCGCGAGTTTTTTTATTTATAAAAAGTAAATACATTTTTGACATAAGAATCGCTAAAACATCGCTTACTGCGGCCAGTAGTAAAAGTAACATTTTTAGCTAAGCGATTTGAAACTCAGAATCGCATTTTAGCGAAATCGCTTTGGAACTGAACGAAGAATTTTTTTAGCATTTTAGCGATAGAGATTTAGCTTTAGCTAGGCGATTTTCAGAATCTAGCCTCTGGTTTAAGAGTAAAAAATAATAAAAAAACATCAAAAATCCACTTTTGCAGATACTTACAAATTCGCTTTGTATTGGTTTGAAAACTTTTACATCAAGCATACAAATGCAATTAATCTTTTGTTTATTTTTTATTTTTGATACTTTTCCGAATGTGAGCTTTTTTAAAAGCATTTAATATTTACCTTTAGTTGTAATTCTGGAATAATGTGCTGCGATTATGATTTGGTTATATTCTTGAACAACCTTTATAAATGAAGATTCAAATTTATAACTATGAAAGTTGAAAATTAATGATCATACTTCTATCAAAAAATTTCGTAACGACCAAATTGTTTAACGTAATTGCATCATTTTCTGTATGTGTATTAGATATAGTTTTAGAAAAATTTTCCATGAAATTTCAATGATCTTTTTAAAATTTGGAACTTTGCGATTTTTTTAATACAACAACAAAAACAATTAGATTTTTTTCCAAAAGTAAAAAGTCATAAGTCTGGTAATTCAACTCCGATTTTCATGTTTGATGTTGAAATTTGAATGAAAAATTAAATGAAAAACGAAATGCGTAGTTTTTTGGAATTTTGAGCTTATAAAAATGTTATTGGGATTTTTTTAGAAAACCACTATTTTTCCATATAAATCAGATTTTCAATATAGAGGTCGCTTGAGGCACGTTTAAATACCAATATTTTTTCCTGAAAATTTCACAGTTTACCTCTGTCATGTTAATGAACAAAACTCTGGTGCGTAATTAAAGATCAGAAAAAAATGTTTGCTCCATACAACTAAGGACACTCTAATATACATGACAGTAGCCGTTATTTAAAAGTCTTTTTTAACTGAAATTTCTTTTAACTGCCACTTTTTTCTATTGCTATTTCTAATTCTACTAATATATCCTACTACTTTTTAATATTACTGTATTCTATTTAGGGTCTTTTATTTTGTCCGACTATTTTCCTCCCCTATTTTGTACTATTATTTTTTGTTACTATTTCTGCTTCCATATCCACTGCTTTAATAAAGTTATAAATAACATTAGAAAGTAACCCTACCTCTGATCGAAAATATGACGACTAAATAATAATTTTTATTTCTGATCGGAAAAATATAGATCAATGATTATTTTTTATTTCTGACCGAGAAATTATCGATCAAAAAATAACTTCGATTGAAAAAATAACGATCACAAAATAATTTTTATTTCTGATCGAAAAAAAAACCATAAAAAATTTTTATATCTGATTGAAAAAATAACTAAAAAAATATACATACTGAACTTCGCTTTGACGTCTATAGACGCAAGTTTCCACCAACGTGTTAATTATAAGAAAAAATGTTTTGATTATATAAATGTTTTGACTATAAGAAATGCAACACGCAAGAAATTTTTTTTTTGACTCACGATCTCTCACGTTCACAATGTGTTTTCTTCTAATCACACACTCTCAATTAAAATTCTTTTTTGATTCACGATCACGCACGATCATGATGGTATTTATTAGCTCACGAGTGCTCACGAATAGAATTATTTACGATTAAGCACGCTTACTGTGAGTTAGTAAGTTATGACTAGGCAGCGGAATTATATGCAAAATTCATTTCACGTCTGATTGAAGTAAAATTTTGGATTTGTATTAAGAAGGTTTTTAGGCAAATGCGGTAAAAATTAAGGTAAACTTTAGAAGATGTTTTCTAAAAAAGTTTATTACATATACAAAAAATTCCATTTGCCCCGAAAATCGCTCATATCTGCTAAACGCTATCACTTTTCAAAAATCTAATAATTTTCTGCTTACCTACACCTCAAGACCTTTCTAGTGATATATCAAGTGTTGCTGTAGCATTTGTAGATTTCCTGGAATAAGGGAACCCTTTTTGAAAGCATCATTTGGAGTGAAAAATCACAAGGAAATAAGTGTGTTATGCGGAAAATGCGATAAAACCATTTCACGCGGCGATAAGTTGTTGAGGTGCGGAGGCTTTTGTCATAAGGTGTTCCATGTCAAAAAATGCAGCGATCCAAATGGGATGGTGGATAATGATTTAACTGAATATGATGTCAACTTAATGGAAACAAATCAAAATATAAAATTTTGTGTAATCAATGCATCGAATTTGTGAAAACACGGAGCAATAACTACAAAGAAATAATGCCAGCCATTGAAGCAAGTAAAATAGAAATTATTTCCATACTAAAAGAGAATCCGGCCGTGGCGTAGTGGGTAGAGTGTCTGACTCTTACGCCAGAGAACCCAGGTTCGAATCCTCCATCCGACACAGAAAGTTTTTTCAATTGAATTAATTTTTCTGTTCGGCAGTCACCTCTCTGCAGACAATGGCAAATCTCAGAGAGTAAAAACTGCCATGAAAAGCTTCTTGAGAACATAAGCCGTTCAGAGTCGGCGTAAAACAATGTAGGTCCAGTTCTCGATCATTTGTGTGCAAACATTTCACATCACATACAACACAATTGATCATAAGAAGCTCGGTCAAAGTCCTTTCAAGGGCTGAAAGGGCCATTTCGGTTTTTTTTTTTTTAGAAGAGAGTGCAGAAAATAACTGATTCTTTTCATACTTTAAAGAGTGTATTTAATACTGAACTAAAAAATGCATATGTCAGTGCTCCAAACGCTGATCAGAAAAAAACTTATGCGGATATATTGAAAAAAAGAGGAGATGCGACTGTATAAGTGAAACCCAAAAACAAACAAGAATGCACTCAAACAAAAGAAATGTTAAAACAAAAAATTGACCCAACAGGTATGTGTATAAATGCAGTTCGAAATAAACAAAACTGTTGCGTGGCGATAAAATTTGACAGCGTAAATCAATCACAAAAGCTGATAAAAGAAATAAAAACAAGCTTTCAGGTGACTATGAACTTTTAATTCCTGTCTCCAATAAACCAAAAATATGTGTTATGAACATTTCGGAAGACAAACGATAATGAATTGATCGATAAAATCAAGGCTCTAAACGATGGTTTCAATGACATTGAAATGAAAATAATGTGCCAAGAAACGATTTAATAATTTGAATGGAATTATTAAAATTGATGGAAAAAATTTTCACAAAATCAAAGAAATGGGAAAAATTAATATAGGCGATTCCAACCTATGTCTCGTTATGGAATATTTTTATATTCTTAAAAGCTTCAACTGTCAAGGGTTCAATCATAAATCGAAATATGTGCATTCATCGGGAGAAAGAAATGACTGCAAAAATACAATAGCATGTGCAAAGTGTGCTGGAGCACACCATGTTTCGGCTTCAACAATTCAAAAAATTCTTTAAAATTCAATGAAAGTTTAAAGAATAAAAGCCAAGACAAGAATAAAGGGATGGGAGTTGATTGCAATCATGATTCAAGAGACAAGCTGTGCCCCATGTATTAACTCAGATTACTAAATCACTTGGAACAAACTTCATATGAAAGATGATTATTCAAAAGAATTTCATAAGAATATTACTTCTCAACATTCACTCTATAAGATACAAACTAAATGACCTCATTACTTTCAACCTAAGTTATTCAGAATTTGATGTAATTGCTTTGAATGAAACATGGATCTACTCGAATAAAGCTAAATATTTTAACATGAATGGATGCACTCACAATACAAGAGTCTAATAGGACTGGTGGTACATGTATTTTTGTCAAAAACAGTATTAAATTCATCATTGTCTTTCAATCCACACAGTATAATGCGACTATAATAAAGTCGCGAATAAATGCCAATTTGAATATCTTCACAGCATACCGAGCACCAAATGAAGATGAACAGAAATATCTTGTGCTCCTGGATCAAATCTTATCAGAACACAAAAAAAATCGTATTCCTCCAATATTGATATATTAGATAGTGCAAAGTCTGATCAATACTTTGAAGTTGTTGTTGAAAATGGGTTCCAAATAGCTAATACTATTAGAAGGGATTTGGGTACCAGAACAACTCAAACATCTAACATCATGCTGTCACTGATTTAAACACGGATGAATTCGATTCACACATTCTCCGATCATGAGGTACTGACTATAGAACACTAATAGAAAGATAAAAGAAAAGGCTCCTATGATTAAAAGTATATGTCCAAAATTGTCAACATCATGTTTTCGAATATATTTGAGTGCACAAAATCTTAATGATAAATCAATCACCTTGGAGGGGTTAGTTCATCTGATTAAAACAGCTAAAACTGAGAGCACTAGTTACAAAACAGTTAGATCCCGTTGAAATACTTGGATGAATGCTGAAATAGTAAAGAAAATAAAAAGTAGAATAAATTATTTAAAAAAAACCATCTCCTTGTGATACCCAACTTTAAACTGAATATATATCAAACATTTAGAAGCTGAAATTAAAAAGGATATAAAAATTGCAAAACAGAACTACTTTAATTACAAAATAGAAGCTGCTTTCACGGATGGGCGTAAAATTTGGAATGCGATAAAAGATGATCTACATATTAGAAAAAGCAGCATCGTAACTGGTTGTTTATATGTGAATCTGGGCGCTGTGCTAAAGAATAGAATTTTTACTTATTTAACTCGAAAGTTAAATAAGTTTTGTTTTTAAAAGGAAAAGAAATATATATTGAAATAAAAACAATTAGTTTTTTGGAAGTATAATTTTTTTTTTTTTATTGAATATAAAACATCTTACCACGTCGCGAGTTAGTAGGAAAAGAAAACTTTTTTATAACAGGAAGCTGTCAGTACATAAATTTACCGAACAAGCTTATGTACTAAAATTATGTTGATTTTATTAAGCGCACTCTCGTGGCTTAGATATCAGTTAAGTTAATAGTGTTTTGACATAAACATGCCGCCCGCCTTGCAGTACGTCTGCAATGAATAAACTTAAAATTGCTAGACAAATTTCTTTTTCTTATTCAAAAATACGCTTAAAATATATAATATTTACATAATAATATAATAAAGTATATTCAATTCAAATAGATACAAATGAAGCAGTTCGAGATACAATTTAAAGAAAATAAATTGTTTATTTAATTCAAAGATAAAAAATGTAAATATCAAATTTTAAGATTTATAATGCTCACGATTCAAAAGATAAATATCAGAGTATATGTAATTATAGTATTAAAAGTAAAAGTTAAGAAAATATAAAAATAAAATTCCAGATTCAAATTAAAAAAATACAAATATGTATATATCCAAATATCAAGTAAGTGAATGAAATAAATGAGGTAATAAAATATTGACTGAATATTAAGTGTTATAGGTTAATACAATATAAGTCATACAAATCCGATGCAAAAAATTTCAATTCGTGACATAGTGCAAAAATTATTATGATTTTCGTTTGATTTGCTGGAATTCGGTTTCTATTTTAATTATCAGAATGTATCTAGATTTGAAAGGACCCGGATAAGATCCAGCCAAAGACCGTACTCTGAGCGACAGGAAGTCCATTATTACTTGGCAGCAAGCCTTGCTGAATGATCTTAGGATAGAGATCAGCGCCAAGAACAACAGAGATTGGATCACTTTTATAGAATTTTGTGTCTGCCAGAATTAAATTGGAAAATTTTTCAGCCATGGATTCATCGATTGGCTTGGACGGAGTTCGGATAGAAATTCTGTGATCAACTCGAAGTATTGCTTGAATCCTCACATTGAGATCAAATCGAGCATGGATCGTAATTGGACATACGGATTCTTCACCAAGCGTCATAATGGTTATATTTAATTGATCAACCATCTTTCTGGAGATTCGACTGGTAGCTGAACAAGAATCAAGCAGGGATCTTGCATTATGCAAACTGCCGTTCACTTCCAACTTGATAATCGCTGTTGGAAGCAGTGTGATGTAGTTCTGAGAGAGAACAGATGATAGCGACAGGCTACTCAAGTTCGCCGAGGAATGCGATGAATTTTTCTGAGCAGGATTGCTCTTCTTCTGACCACTGGATGGGTCTTTGCGCAAACGCTGATGCATGTGGAGCAATGTATGATGATGCTCTTGACAATATCGACAGCCACGATTGCTGAGACATGATCCATGAGAATGTTCATGCGCCAAGCAGTTAAAGCAATAATTATGAAGAAGTACAGCACGCATTCGTTTTTCTGTATTCATCGACAGAAATTTCTCGCACAGTCGTAAAGGATGCCTCTGTCGACACACTCTGCATTGAAATCGCTTGGATTGCTTTGCGCGTTTTGGAGTACGATTATTGGATTGACGCTTTTTGTTGAATGTAACCAGGATGGTTTTGGAATTTGGCATTTTGATCTGAAAAATAATGAGGATACATAAGAATAGGAATACAAAAAGAGCAAAAAACTATTGGGTTGGTAGAATAACAAGTTTAGTAACTGGTCGAGTAATGCAACCGCGTTGAGTAATGATATCTGCTACGCGAACTCGATTATCACTTCCTAAGTAGATCTTGGAAACCCTACCTAGACGCCATTCAGTTGGAGGAAGATTATCACCTTTAACAACAACTATTGTATTTTCTTTGATGTTCTCTTGTGGACTTTTCCACTTATTTCGCTTGTGTAACTCACTTAAATACTCGTTTTTCCAGCGATTACAGAAATTTTGATACAAAGCCTTTAATCTTTGCCATCGATTAATAATCGATACAACTGGCTCAATTATCTCAGGATCAATCGGAGAAAGAATCGGAGAGCCGATAAGAAAATGTCCAGGAGTTAGTGCTGAAATATCTAAAGGATTCTCTGACATTGGCGAAATTGGACGAGAGTTTAGGCATGCCTCAATCCTGGCCAGAATAGTAGAAAATTCTTCAAGTGTGAATTTGATTGCACCTGCAACTTTGCGAAAATGAATTTTAAAACTCTTTACACCAGCCTCCCATAAACCGCCCATATGAGGTGCACCTGGCGGAATAAAGTGCCATGAAAGACCTTGGTGGCTATAGGTGGATGTTAGAGCCGAATGAGAAGCCTTAAGAAAATCTCGTGTAAGAATTTTTGATGCTCCTACGAAAGTTGTACCATTATCTGAGTACATATGAAGTGGACAGCCGCGCCGCGAAACGAATCGATTGAAGGCTGCAAGAAAGGTTTGAGTGGAAAGATCTGACGTGGCTTCTAAGTGTATAGCTTTTGTTGCAAAGCAGACAAACACACATACATAACCTTTTGTTATTAAACAGGATCTACCGGTGTAGCTTTTAATTTCAAATGGTCCAGCGAAATCTAGGCCTGTGTGAGTAAAAGGACGTGTAAGAGTAGTGCGTTCAGCAGGAAGAGCACCCATTATTTGAGTCTGACCTTTTTTCTTATGGATGACGCATTGTTTGCAATTATGAATTGTAGTCTTAATGATATTTTTGACTTTAGGGATCCAAAAAAGAGATCGAATTAAGCGTAAGACTAATTGATTACCACCGTGCAGAGAAATTTGATGCGTAAATTGCACCAAGAGACGTGAAAACTTGCAATTGTACGGTATGATGATAGGATGACGTTCATCATACGACATGGTGGGCGAAGAAACTAGTCTACCACAAATTCTTAGAAGACCAATTTCGTCAAGGTAAGGATTGAGATTAAGAAGGCTGCTTGATGAAGCAATAGGCTGATTATTGGTTAGTTTATGATATTCTTCGGAATAGTTTACCTTTTGACATATTATAATTAGACGATTTCTAACATTTAGGACTTCAGCACTTGAAATTGTTGTTGACTCTCGTGAATAACTGTTTTTATATTTTGGGTGTGTTCTAAAGAAAAACCGAAAAACGTACGCAATGACTCTCATTGCCTTAGGAAAAGAAGAAAAACGTTCTAGAATGTCGACATAATCTTGAAAGTAAACAAAGAAAGATTTCGTTTGAGAAGTTTTCTTTTCCAGTGTTGTGTTAAGGTCGCATTCTTGAATTACACTTGGCCATTGAGATGGATTAGACTTCAGCCATTGTGGACCATGCCACCATAAGTCATTTTTTATCAAATCTGGAGGCAGGACTCCTCGGCTGGCTAAATCTGCTGGATTGGTTTCAGAGTTTACGTGAAACCAGTTTGATTGGCCAACGCTTTGAATTATTTTGAACACTCTATTTGCTACAAATGTAGTCCACTGACACGGTTGTTTTGCAAGCCATGCCAGAACGATGGTTGAATCGGTCCAGAAAAACACTTTCGATTTGTGGACATTGAGTTGACGAATAAGAGTATCAACCATTTCCGCAAGTAAAACAGCACCACATAGCTCAAGTCTTGGTAAAAAAATGGTTTTTACTGGTGCAACCCGGGTTTTAGCAGTAAGCAAATGGGTTGTTATAGAATTGAAAGTTTTGACACGAATATAGATAGTAGCAGCATATGCCTTCTCAGATGCATCACAAAATGCATGAAATTGAATATCGTGGTCAGGAGAGTAATTACTCCACCGAGGAATTTGAATCCTTTCTAGTTGAGGATAATGGGCTACGAATGACAGCCATGTCTGAAGACACTCGTAAGGAATATTTTCGTCCCAACCAATATTTTCAAGCCAGATTCTTTGCATAAGAATTTTCGCTAAAATTATGCAGGGAGCTAACCAGCCAGCTGGGTCAAAAAGTTTAGAAATATTAGAGAGGATTTCTCTTTTAGTATAAGTGCCTTTTTGCTGCAATGGAGTTGCTGAGAAATAGAAATAATCAGAACGTGCATTCCAACTCACGCCTAAAGTTTTAGCACTACTACTATCTTCGAATTGAAGAAAATCTTCATTGTGCAAATGTGATTTTGGAAGATCAGATAAAAGACTTTCTGAATTTGAAGCCCATTTTCTTAGCGAAAAACCTGCTGAATTTAATGCTGTAATAAGCTCATTTCTCGCTTGAATAGCTGTTGAAATATCATGAGCTCCTGCTAGAGTATCATCGACATACATCGAATTACGAAGTATGTTGCTAGCTAATGGATAGGAGTTTTCAACATCATCAGCTAATTGTAGCAGAGTGCGAATGGCTAAGTATGGAGCACAGTTAACTCCAAAAGTAACTGTGTTCAATTCGAAGTCTTGTATATCACTTTCTGGAGAAGTACGAAATAGAATTCGTTGATATGGTGTGTGGTTCGGATCCACTAGAATTTGGCGATACATTTGCTTAATATCGCAATTGAAAACATATTTAAACAAACGCCATTTTAACAGCAAAAGTGTTAAATCGGATTGGAGCACAGGTCCAGGATATAAAATGTCATTTAGACTTGTACCGTTTGAGGTAGGGCTAGATGCATTAAATACTACCCGTACTTTTGTTGTTGTGCTCTCTGGCTTTATGACAGCATGATGTGGCATATAGTAATGACTTGGAAAATATGTGACTTTTTGAGGAGATACAGGTTTCATATGGCCTAATTTATAATATTCATTTAAAACATTATCATAATCAATCTTGAGATCGGAGTCTTTTCTCAATCGAACCTCATTCCTTAAGAACTGTGCATGTGCAATATAACGAGAGGGGCCAAGTTTCAAGGTTTTTGGAAAATCTTCTTTGAATGGAAGAGCAACAATGTATCTACCCTCTTTATTTCGAATTGTGGATTTCACATAATTTTCTTCGCAAAAACGATCGCTTTGTGTCATAAAACGTTTTTGTGGAAGATCCTCCACCTCCCAAAAACGTGAGATCTGTTGATCCAGAGGCACTTTATTGAAATAAGACAGGCATGTTGAGAAAGAAGAAACCGATTTAGAAATGGGGCCCGTCAATATCCACCCAAATATTGTCTCTTGAGCGACAAGAGACCCGCAAATGTTGCGTTTAACACCATCCAGGAGAACGGATGAAAAAAGATCGCCACCGATTAAGATATCAACCTGCGAGCTTTGGTAAAACCTTTCATCCGCATATTGCAGGTTTGGAAGACTTGACAATATTGATGGATTAATGGAACAGGATGGAAGATTTCCTGTGAGATGTGATACAACAAGAGCAGTTGCTTCAATGCTTATACGATCATCGAATGTAGAACTTAAAATGAACGAGCATTCTTGTTGAATTTTTGCTGAAATTGCATTGTTTAATCCGGAAATCTGAGCAGATATAGGACGAGACGGAAGTTTTAGAATTTTAAAAAGTCGTTCTGAAATGAACGTACCCTCTGAACCTGAGTCAATTAAGGCTCGTGCGAAATAAGTTACGCCAAGATGACATATTTTTATAATTGCGGTACCTAGAAGCACACTTCTGCAATTTGAAGCAAAGCAAGAATTTATGTTTTGTGATGAGTAAGGTTCGTCAGTGGACTGTATTTTGAAGGAATATGAATTTTGCGTGCTAGGTTTAGGATTAGAAGAAATAATTGGTTCAGAGGTTTGAACTACTTTATGTAAAAGGTTATGGTGGCGCTTATTACATGTGAAACAATTATGACGACTTTTGCAGTCTTTTGTAAGATGGGATTTTGAAAAGCAGTTTATACAAAGCTGGAATTTTTTAACGGTTTCAAATCTATCTTTTGTATTCATTTGGAGGAATCGAGGACATACACGAATAGTGTGCTGTTCATTTGAGCATAATTTGCAAGAAGGAGTGAAAACATGAGCTTGGTATGAATTAACTTTCTTCCAGTTTCGGTTGTTTGGTTGAGAAAGCGATCTATTATTGGTAATTTTTGAAATAGAAGATCCTTTAATATCAGAAACTGTTTCCAGAGTTTGATAACGACTGGTTAGAAATGAATCAAGCTCAGACCATTTTGGGATTTCGGTCTTATTTTTGAGCGATTGTTCCCAAAGCGCTAGAGTACCATCTGGCAATTTAGTGGAGCAAAGGAAAATAAATATAGAATCCCAGCTTTCTATATTAACGTCATATAATTGAAGAGCAGAAATGCATCCATTTACTTCGCGCTGAAGTTTTTTGATAGCATTTCCGGACTCAATGGCAACGGATTGCAGATTAAATAGAACTCGGAGTTGGCTGTTTACTAAGATTCGCTTATTTTCAAAACGATCTTGTAAACTTTTCCAAGCCAATGAAAAACCAGCGTTGGTAAGTGGACTCTTCTTAACTATGTCACGAGCTTCGCCTCGCGTTTTTGAGTTAAGATGGAAGAGTTTCTCCACTGGACTTAACCTCGAATTGTTCACATATATGGCAGTGAACATATCTCGAAAAGACGGCCACGAAAGATAATCACCGTTGAAAATCTCGGTGTCACATGGAGGGAGATGAAAGTGATGACTGGAAGATGATGGTACATCCAATCCTGGATTAGGTTCCCTGGAAAGCTGTGCGGCTTTTGAAGCGCTATTGAGCTTCTCAATGCAGTCCCCAATTTGTGAAGCGCATCGGACGTATACCTGATATGCGGTACGATATCGAGCCTTTATGGTTTCCAGCTCTACCTCTGGATCCGTGCCTTCCTCCTGGGCAGCAGCTAGTTCGCCTAGGCAAGTTTCATAAACAGCCTTTATCCGGTTCCATGTTGACTTTATTTCTTCCCGGTGGACATCTAGTGAATATGTTGAACTTGCTGAATCTAAGGTTGAGTTGAGATCAAACTCGAACTCAACCAAACTATCAGTAAATCGGATGAAGGAATTTAAAGATGCCATTTTGAATAGAATGAATTAACAATTTGAGAACAAAAGATCACAATAAAAGGCCAATATTTGTGCAACTATTCAACGAAGTTAAGAATTACAGTGAACCCAGAAAAGAAATCCACCTGGTTGTAGGAATTATCGACAGAATAATCGAAATTGGAAATGAATATTGAAAAAATATTATAAAAATATTGAAACAAAAAATTACTCAGCAATTCTGAAATTAAATGCTGTAGCACGTTTAAGAATGTAAGAATTCTTACTTAAATTATTGTTAGAATAATCTAATTATTCTGGATGTGATGTAAACTATTCAAAGCAAAAACTGAGAATAAGAACTGAATTGAATTGATTTCAATTTGAATTGAAATTGAATTGATTTCAATTCAGAAATAAATATATCAGAACTAATGAAATAAGTTTTAATACTATTGAAATAAAATAGAATTATCGGTAAAATTAGAAAAAATTTTAATTATTGTTATTGAACAAACGACACCAATGACAGCTGAATGACCGAGAAGAAAAAAAAATAATTCTTAATGAGAACAGAAATGTGGCGTTTGCAGATCGATTTGTTTTGAAATGAAATTGTATATATATGTTGAATTGTAGATATCGAAAAAATCTTTATAATTCGAAGAATTGAATTATCGATACCAGGAAACTATAATTTTGCAATAAATCAAAAAAATATTTTTCTTTTGAACGAAATCAATATTCGCGTAACGCAAAAAGTTGACTAAATGATTGCTTTAGAATAAAACATAAAACAAAACAATGTAAACCGCCCTAAAAAACGTTTATTCTTGTTATGATGGTTACTCTTGTTGCTGTTGTCGTTGTTGTTGTTGCTGTAGTTTTTTTTTTTTTTTTTCAAATAGTTCTTATATATTTATCAAACTTTTTTTTTTTTTTATTATTTGAAAATATGAATTTGAGTTAGCTAAAAATTTTAACTTTAATTTAATATTAATATATAAGGTTTTTTTTTTTTTTTTTTAACTACATGATTTTATTTGAATGCACCGCCACTGCTTGACTTGACTTGTTTAACTTTTTGAAATGTAAGGAGCAACAACAACATGAATCTTTCCAAATATTTTTTTGCAACAAAGAATTTTTTGATTAAAAGATTTTAGCAATATGTTTAAATTTGAAGATATCGCTAGCATACACGTTGCTAACACTTCAAATGTCTATTGTGAGAGATATTAATGTAATTTTTGTTTACAGCGAGAAACTTGTGAGACATGTATACATGAAACTATCGATTGCACCAAAAAATATGATAATGTTTAGAGAGCGATGTTTACCAAGCGATGTTTGCGGAGAAATGTTTATACAGAAATTATATGTATATAAAAACGATCGATCGCAACAAAAGGAGTCACGCTATGTTAATACAGTATATATTTATAGCTAAGAATTTGATAGACATGTATACATGGATCTATGGCAACAAAAAGACTGAAATGTTTATAGAGCGATGTTTACAACGATGTTTGCGGAGAATTGTTTATAGAAAAATTTAATGTATATAAAAAACGATCGAGTGCAACAAAAGGAGACACGCTATGTTAATAAAACAACGCAAGTGATCGATAGCAACAATGTTGCCGAAGAGAAAGAAAGCGTTGTATGTATATAATAACATGCAGCCGCAGACATTAGTCCAAAAATGTTGCGGAATAAAGAAACTGTTCCCAGTTTACGAACGATCACTTAAACAGATGTTGCGAAAAAGAGATTTATTTATATACACAAAATTTTTTTTAAACACATATGCCAAATAAATGGATCTCTTTTTAGCGAAGTTTTACGAAGTTGATTTTACTCCAACTTCAATTTATGGAAAAATTAATTTTAAAATGATTAGATTAATTTATTTGAATTTATTATTATTTTTTATAAGAATTTTGTATTATTTTATAGAATTTTCTTCATTTTCAATTTATGTTTAATGATTTATTCTCATCTTTTAAATATATTTTACAAGCACCTAAATTATCGCGAATTTATTGCTTTAAGTTAGGTTATGCACGATTATATTTTATGTTTTTATGTTTTTTCTTATCTCACTTGCACTATATGTCTTAAATTGAAATTAATGCATACGCACCTTGAATTTTTGATTGAAGATTTGAATGAAAATATGATGATATGATGATTAATTTCCCTTGATGAATTTTATTATTGAATTTAGGACTTGATTCCAGAAAAGTAGATCCACGATCTTGGATTTGGATAGAATTGAAGAAACTCGACGTGGTTTGTTGGTGGAAGCACTGTAACCCGGTTCGAATGGACCAAATGTTTATATGTGAATCTGGGCGCTGTGCTAAAGAATAGAATTTTTACTTATTTAACTCGAAAGTTAAATAAGTTTTGTTTTTAAAAGGAAAAGAAATATATATTGAAATAAAAACAATTAGTTTTTTGGAAGTATAATTTCTTTTTTTTTTATTGAATATAAAACATCTTACCACGTCGCGAGTTAGTAGGAAAAGAAAACTTTTTTATAACAGGAAGCTGTCAGTACATAAATTTACCGAACAAGCTTATGTACTAAAATTATGTTGATTTTATTAAGCGCACTCTCGTGGCTTAGATATCAGTTAAGTTAATAGTGTTTTGACATAAACACTGGTCCTGAAATCAACATTAATGGAATAACATTAGTCGATCCTAAAGAAGTCGTAAATGCGGTAAATGAACATTTTATGTAGACAGAAAATAGGCCAATTCGATGCTATGATAACTCTTGTAATTATCCCACTCAAAACAAAATAAACCAGAGTTCGATTTTCTTGAAACCAACATCCGAAGAAGAAGTCCTGCAAATAATTACAGAACTGAAATGCAACTCTGCCCCAGGGGCCGATAATATAACTGCGACTGACATAAAACTGATTAAAGACTTGGTCAAATGTCCACTAGTAAGGTTAATAAACAAATTGGAAAAGAAACGTTATTCCAATTCACAAATCGAGTGATAATAAAGATATCAATAACTATCGACCAATCTCGCTGCTTTCAGTTTTGGGAAAATTTTTTGAAAAAGTCATCGACGTAAGACTTAAAGAATTCATCATAACTGCTGGAGTTGATCCATTTCAATATGGTTTCCAAACAGGTAGTGGACAGTGCCAGCTTTAACTGAAACAATCAATACCGTAAATAAAAATCTCGATGAAGATAATTATGTGGCTGCTGTTTTTATTGGCATGTTAAAAGCTTTCGATTTAGTTAACCATTCAATCTTATTGGACCATTTGAGGGATCTAGGCGTAAGGAGTGTAGCTCACTAGCTGTTCGCAAGTTATTTATCTCTTAAACCTGTGAAGACCAAGGTAAATGGGCATCTAAGTGATTCGTTATACTTAAAAATGGTTGTTCCACAGGGGTCTGTTGGGACCAACATTATCTAATTGAATTGAATTGAAAAAGGGAATTTTTGTATTTTAAACAATGTTCACAGAATTTTTGAAAAATTTCAATGCAAATCTTTGCATACCTTCAGCAAGAAGTCTTCAGCAAGACTAAAGCTCTGAACTTAAAGTTATATACATGGAAGTGGTTAAATATATATAATAAAATAAATAATAACTGCCTCAAGAACAACACAGAAATAACAGTTGGCAATCAAATTCATAGTTACAACATCAGAAGACACGCCAACATTAACAATCAAATCGAGAACCAATGGAAACAGATACGGTTTAACTGCAAAGAAATCCAAAAAATTGTAGAAATTTAGCTTAATTAAAAAAACTTAATGAATTATGTAAAAACTTTGGACATTTAAATTATTGAATTCATTTGTTAAATGATTTAGTTATTTCATTACTTACTTACTTACTTACTTACTTAGTTGGTCGTAACAACCCGTGTCCGGGTTTCAACCGACCTCATCAGCTCTCGCCAGGCGCCTCTGCTTTGCGCGCGCCTTCTCCAATCGGATACACCAAGTACGGTTAGGGCTTCCTCAGCCTGGTCCATCCATCGGAGGCATGGTCTCCCTCGTCGTCGTTGACCAGCGACCCTCGCCTCGAGCACCTTTTTCGCTGGAGCTTCGTCGTTCATACGATGGACATGACCCAGCCAGCGTAGTCGCTGCACAGTTATACGCCGAACTATGTCAATGTCATCGTAGAGCTCATACAGCTCGTGGTTCATTCGGATGCGATAGTCATCGCCGACTCGAACAGGACCGAAGATTTTGCGAAGAACTTTTCTCTCGAACACCCCCAGAGCGGCTGCGTTAGTTTGCGAAACTACCCATGCCTCAGCGCCATAAAGCAGCACAGGTAGAACGAGCGTCTTGTAGAGTGTTAGTTTTGTCGATCGAGAGAGGGCTTTGGAACTTAGTTGCTTACTGAGCCCGTAGTAGCACCTATTAGCAATTATTGTTCTTCGCTTTATCTCCAGGCTGATTTCGTTTTTGGTATTAATGGCGGTGCCAAGGTAAACGAACTCCTTGACTACTTCAAAGTTATAGCTGCCGGATGAAACGTGGGAGTCTAAACGCCGAGCTCCCTTGTTTGTAGACAGCATATATTTTGTTTTGCCCTCATTTATCGTCAAACCCACTTTGGCTGATTCCTTTTCGATAGCGGCGAAAGCAACGGTAACATCTCTCTTGGTTCTGCCGACAATATCAATATCATCAGCGTACGCAAGGAGCTGGACGCCTTTGTAAAAAATGGTGCCATTACGATGCACACCGGCCTTTCGTACGATCCCCTCCATGATGATGTTAAAGAGATCGCAAGACAGTGGATCGCCTTGCCTGAAACCTCTTTCGGTATTGAAGGTTTCGGAGAGGTCATTTCCTACCTTGACGGAGCTGCGTGTGTTGCTCAACGTCATTCTGCAAAGTCTTATCAACTTTGCAGGTATACCGAACTCAGACATTGTTGCGTATAGGCAATCCCTTCTCGGGCTATCGAACGCAGCTTTAAAATCGACAAAGAGATGGTGTGTGTCAATTTGATTTTCGTGGGTTTTCTCCAGGATTTGTCGTAGCGTGAAAATCTGGTCTATGGTGGACTTAGCAGGTCGAAAGCCACACTGATAAGGTCCAATCAGTGTTTTTGATATCGGCTTTAATCTTTCACACAGTACGCTTCAGAGAACCTTATATGCGATGGAAATAAGACTGATACCTCTATAACTTGCACAGATTGTTGGGTCTCCTTTCTTAAGTATAGGGCACAGTACGCTGAGGTTCCAATCGTCGGGCATGCTTTCTTCTAGCCATATTTTGCTGATGAGCTGATGCATGCGCCTTATCAATTCATCGCCGCCGGTTTTAAGCAATTCAGCTGACAGGCCGTCAGCACCCGCTGCTTTATTGTTTTTGAGTCGTTGGATAGCAACTCGAACCTCTTCATGGCTAGGTGGTGGTACTTCCACTCCGTCATCGTTGATTGGTGGCTCTGGACTGCGCTCTCCATGGGCGGCATTGGTGGAATCGTCGCCAGTAAATAAATTGGAAAAGTGCCGTCTCCACAATCTCAGCACACACTGCGTATCCGTATTCAGATCTCCATTTTCGTCTCTACAAGTGGATGCTCCGGGCTTGAAACCTTGGGTTAGACGCTTAACCTGTTGATAGAATTTTCGTGCATCCTTCTTGCCCTGGTATACCTCTAGTTCCTCACGCTCACGCTTTTCCTGCTCTCTTTTCTTGCGTCTGAAAAGGCGCCTCTCTTCCTTCCTCTTTTCGCGGTAGTTTTCTCGCACGGCTCGCGCTGCAGCTGACTGCAGCGTTTTTCTATATGCGGCGTTTTTTACTGCAGTCGCGATGCGACACTCTTGATCATACCATTGGTTCCGAGGTTGCGGGCGCCGGAAACCAATGACTTCTTCAGCGGCAGCGCGCATGGAGTGGGATATAGTGGCCCAAAGTCCGCCGGCGTCGTCGGGTCCAGAGGTTGGTTGGTTGAGCTTAACCGAGAGTTGAGCGGAGTAGGCTTCGGCAGTCCGTTGTAATTGCAGCTTAGCGACATCTAGCTTTCTTTGTATTCCAGTGCGTATGTTCTTCGCATTGCATAATCTCATGCGGATCTTGGCTGCAACAAGATAATGGTCGGAGTCAATGTTGACCCCCCGAAATGTACGCACATCTAGAACACTAGAGGCATGCCTTCCGTCGATTACAACATGATCAATTTGGTTTCGCGTTTTTTGATCCGGGGACAGCCAGGTGGCCTTGTGGATGTCGAGGTGCTTAAATCTGGTGCTACTAACTACCATGTTTCGTGCCGCGGCGAAGTCGATCATTTTTAGACCGTTGTTGGTGGAGGTCTCATGAACTGACTGACCGACAGTGGGGCCAAAGATGCCTTCCCTTCCGACTTTCGCATTAAAATCGCCGAGGACTATTTTCACGTCATGGACCGGAAGGTGGTCGTATACGTCCTCAAGACTAGCGTAGAAAGCGTCTTTGACGGGTTCGTCCTTTTCCTCCGTCGGGGCGTGCGCGCAAATAAGGGTGATGTTGGAAAATTTTGCCTTGATGCGGATCGTGTCCAATCTTTCGTTCACAGGTGTGAACCGGGAAACAAGGTGGCGTAGTTTCCGGCTAACAACGAATCCACATCCAAATTCGCGCCTCTCCGCATGGCAGCTGTAGTAGATATCACAGTGTGCTTGTTTAGAGCAGCCTTGCCCTTTCCATCGCATTTCCTGGATGGCGGTGATGTCAGCCTTTATTGTTTTGAGGGTTTCCGCCAGTTGGATACTGGCATTTTCCCTATAAAGGGTTCGGACATTCCAGGTGCATATCCGTAAATCATTGTCCGTTTTTCGTTTGCGGTAGTCGTCAACGTAATTGGGGTTCTTATCCGAGGCTGGTTTAGTTTTTATTGGGCAGTAGTAATGTGGCGGGATCCAAACCCTGCGCACATTCCATGTTTAAGGTCTATGGATCGACCCGCCGCTCAAATTAGCCGTCAAACTGACGGATGCCAGTTTGCCGTTGCCCAGGGAACACCACGTGGAGGTTAGAGTCTACTTAAGACGATTTCGACATGGATAATGCTGGCCACGCCAGGTTGAGGCGGTCAGACACGTTGCCATGTGAAGGTTCGCCTCCCTGTTCCCCTGTTAGCAGCATAACACTCTTGTAAAATATGGTGCCGCCTTGTCTCAGATCAGCAGCTCGAATGAACGTCTTCATAATTAGATTAAATAAGTCGCACGATAAAGAATCACCTTGTCTGAAACCTCGTTTAGTAACAAATGATGGGGAGAGGTTCTTCCCGGTTTTAACTGCTGGTGTTGCTATATATATCAAATTCAGACATGGTGGAGTATAGGTGATTCCGTATTGGAATGTCGAAGGCAGCTTTGTAATCGACAAAAAGATGGTGGGTGTCGATTTGTTTCTCTAGGGTCTTTTCCAAAATTTGTCGTAGCAAGAATATCTTGTCGGTGATAGATTTTCCAGGTTTGAAGGCCCAATCAGTTGGTTTACGATTGGCTTCAGTATTTCACATAATACGCTCGACAGGACCTTATATGAGATATTTAGAAGACTTATCCCACGGTAGTTGACACAAATAGTGGGATCGCCTTTCTTGTGGATTGGGCAGAGTACACTGAGGTTCCAATCGTTTGGAATCATTCTGCATAGAAGCTTGTGAATGCATTTAAATAGAGCTTCGCCTCCGTTCTTAAACAGCTCAGCGGGTAAACCATCGGCTCCCGCGGCGTTGTTGTTCTTAAGCCGTATTATGGCTGTCAAGACTTCATTATAGTCGGGCAGCGGAACTTCAACGCTGTCATCCATAATTGGGGTTTCCGGAATATCACTCTATTGGCGGGATTGTTGTCATCATCGCCATTCAGAAGACAATCAGTGTACTCAGGATATGTCACTAGATTTCCGTTTTCATCCCTGCAGGAATAGGCCACGGTTTTAAAACCAAAGAATTTTCGGGCCTCTAATAATTTTGATTTTAAAATTATCAAAAACTAATTTTAAACAGTTTTTGTAAATTTTACGCAGGTCAAATGTGGTGATCAACAAATCGCTGTTACAAATTTTAATACGCTTCGATTTGATCTCGTTTGTGTGCATTGATTAAGCAGTTAGCCTGTAGTTGTCATCAAGTCCACAAACGCCTACTTAGACAGTCAGAAGTTCTGTAGAAATCTGTAAACAAATTTTTTATGCGTTGGGGATGCCAAAATTTCTCTGAAAGACTGCACTTATGTGGTGGGGCTCATTTTCAAAGGGTTGGAAGCGTCCCTGAATCGTTTGCTACTTCTAATCAGTTCCATCAAACTTTCATCCTCTTCTGACGAATCGTCGAACCATAATTCCGTCGTTGCCATAACTATTTTGCTCTTATTTTCTTCCAATTAATTTTTAAAAAAATCGTTAGTTTTCAAAATGATGATCAGCTGTTAGAAATAGATTATCGTGTACAAGGCAAATGAGCGAAATTCACATTGGCTGCATTCTGCCAACACTAGCGCTCAAGAAATTCGGGTGAATGGCTACACTTTTGACAGCGCTGGCAGCTGTCTACGCTCGAGCGATGTGCATTTTACCTAGCGAAATAAATTACGCTACTTCTACTCAACAGTTGCAAGTTATGTCATTTAACAGCTGTTTGCGCGCCAATTTGCATGAATTTGCAAACACTCAAATGAAACGCTTAAAATAAATACAAATTTTCGTGGCTTGTGCTATATTAAATGTGTTTAACTGTCCTTTGCTCCCTGCAATGGTTGAATTAGGTCCGAAATGTGCTCCTTAATAGCCATATCAAGACCATCATCCATTAGCATCTCTAGCACTACGTTTTGCAAAACAAGCGAACAAGCTACGTCAAACGTCAGTTGTCAACAGATCTGACGTTCGACGTAGCAAAGCATTCAGAGAAATCCAGCGTAAAATGAATTTCTCACGTTATAATATCAAATGCAAAAGCATTTGTAATATCAAAAAAAGCACGTTATAATATCAAATGCAAATTCGTTCGATCAGGCCATCCGACTACAGTCGAAGATCGAACGCAGATCATAATAAGGGCCTATATCTCGGTCGGAAATTATCTGAAATTAAAAACCATTAGAATTTAGTCAAATTATCATCAAATTCTTCCCCCAACGTTCTATAATTATTTTTTTTTTCATTTAAAAATTTTTGGTTTGGATTAATGTAAACTGCTATTTTCCACGAAAAATTCCACGATTTTGTGAGTGGGAAACCCCCTTAATGTAAAAAAATGTTTAATTTGACGCTGTTTGAAATTAATCAGTCAAGTTCTTTTAAAATGGCAGTGAAAACGGAATTTGAAAAAGTAGTTTTGAGAAAAACGCGTTTAAAGTTTTGTTTTTGCGAAATCGACGTTCGAGGTACCCTTACTTAAAAATTCATATCTTCGTTAGTTTTACTCGGATCGACTTCAAAAACACAATATTCTTGAGATGTTGTGCATTCGTATAAAAAATAAAAAAAATAAAAAAATGGCAAAAAACCTTACCCCCCTTAAAAGCCATATTATACAATTTTATTAGCACCGAAATCCTGGATAAGGTATTTATTAATTTAATTAAATTCTATGTTATATTGGTCAAAATAAAGTGAGCGTAAACAGCTCCACTGAAGTAGCATAAAATATTTTCGCTCCCTAAGATGGCGACCGCTCCATACTTCATACCAGGGATGTGACGGAGCTCTGCATCAGCATCCGCGGAGCATCCGCAAAAAATCGACATTCGCATCCGCAACCTCATTTATCACTTTTTGATATCTGCATTCACAAAACGTAATTAAAAAAGACATTTTCATTAGCAGCTTCAAAATCGGTTAAGAAGCAATGAAGCATCAACATTACTGCTTTTAAAATACAATTTACAATAAATTAAACATTTATTTTGCCACGTTTTTATTTTGCTCGATATCTTTAACAAATATAAAAAGATTTGAAATCCGCTTCCGCAGATATTAATTTTATCCGAATTTTTAATTTTTTGGGATCCGCATCCGCAAAATGACATCCGTCACATTCCTACTACATACCATTCAGCCGTAAAGTTGTGAACAGCTACCTAACAAATTTGCCGCTGAATGCAACCAATGAAAGAATTAAATGGACAAAAACAAGTTGAACTCATCGTACAAGCAACAACAATACAACCAAAACGCACCTACTCTTCTTCATCGC
Source organism: Coremacera marginata (assembly GCA_914767935.1). Lineage (NCBI taxonomy): Eukaryota > Metazoa > Arthropoda > Insecta > Diptera > Sciomyzidae > Coremacera > Coremacera marginata. Next base: position 126,798,705 of record OU612045.1, on the reverse strand, counting down.
TTTGCATGCATTAATCTAACAACAACACTAATTAAGACACTGTAGAAAAGTGCGTGCATAAAAAATACAATTTTGCGGCTAGACTTCTGTGAAAAGACAAAACATTAATGTTGAAGCGATTAATGCGGCGGTAAGAACCAAGAACGTATGCGATAAATGCGGCGGTTAGCAGGTTTTTCTAACAGCGGGTTTTCAAGAAGCGGAATTAAAAAAAGGCGTGCGTTTTATTCAAAGAACGTTTAATAACTGGTTTTGGTAGACACTAAACACTATAAACTTAGCTTAATGACAAAAGAGTTGCCAACATACCGCCTCCCTTGGACTAGGTAACTAACATAGTTCAACATTTTTTTTTTTTAACAGAAATTGCAAAATTCATAATACAAGCAAAATACGTAAAATAAGATATCAATATGCTAGTATGTGGGCATTAAGCAGAAACGAAAAATTAAGCAATATTACAAGATTCAAGTGAGCTCATGAAATATAAGAAAATAACAATGGACTGTAATGATGTGTAAATATGAATATTACCTATAGCGATTAGCATTAGTAGAATTATTAATCAGAAAATACATTGTTTTATACTTAGTCGTCCACTTAGTCGGCGGAGCGTTCTCATCGAAGATAACAACAACTTCATCCCTTTGAATGTTAGGCATGTGATGAAACCATTTTACCAGTTGCTGGAGACTGACGAGGTATTCGTTGCGCCAGCGGCGCCAAAAGTGTTGTCGCATAGCAGTAATAAGTTCCCATCGTTGCCCAAGCGAACCCCTGAACGTTCGAGCTTCTGGTTCAGGCAGTGACCTTAATGGCTCTCCAACTATGAAATGACCAGGCGTCAAAACTTCTTAATCGCAGCTGTCGCTTTTCACTGGACAAATCGGTAATGGACAATCGAGTAATGTACTGAACTCTTCAAACGTAAGTAACGTCTCACCGATTGCTCGTTTTAAGTGGTACTTCACCCTTTTTACTCCCGTCTCCCAGTAGCCACCCATGTGCGGTGCGCTTGGCGGGTTAAAGTGCCAAGTGATTGAGGAGTCAGCAAAGAAGGCACGAACCTTAGCATCAGCCAAGCAGCTTTCAAGCATATTGCGGAGTTCTCTTTCAGCACCTACAAAATTGGTACCATTGTCGGAATGCATGTGCTTGCAATAACCTAGGCGTAAGGGCCAGCGAAGTTTACGGCACTTCTCAGAAAACATCGTGTGTATGTAGTACGACTGATAGGCAGGTCGCCCATAGTTTGTTGAAGCGGTAAGCGGTTGAATCGTGCGCATTTCGAGCAATTGCGGTAAGTCTTGCGTATAAGATTGCTAGGTGAAATGACCCAAAAGCGGCGTTGTAGGACGGTCTGCATAATTTTTGGTCCTGCGTGAAGCGTATAAGCGTGTATATCTTCAATGATAAGTTTTGCAACCGGTGAACTTTTAGGAAGTATTCATGTCGTTCGGAAGGGAAGTATTTAGGAAGTGTTTCATGTCGGGCGAAATATTTGCGTTCTTTATGCGGCCTCCTACACGCAACAAGTTGTCTTCGTCTAGGAATGGTTGCAGTCGTAAAAGGCTGCTGCGAAGCGGTATCTGCTTGTTAGCTCTGCAACATAAAATTTCGTTAGAAAAACTATAATTTTGACTATACTTAACTAAAGCCAGTTCAGCGTTTCGGATTTCGTCGCAAGCAAGGTGTTCAGTTTTTCTGAGTTCTTGAAATGATTTTACTCGCGTGTTGTCGATAAATCGCAAAACATATGCGATAACCCTTTTCAGTTTTTGATAAGATGGATATCTGGTGAGCAAATCCCAATATTCGACTGGCTGAGCAATGCAGGTGACAGCTTTTTCTTTGCGCGCTTCTAAAATTGTTATGTGTGCAGACGGTGTGTTGTTTGGCCAAGAGTTTCGCGGCTGCTTCAACCAAGGAGGTCCTTGCCACCACAGCTGATTTTGTAGAAGATCGGAATGAGAGGAACCTCTTGAAGCACAATCTGCAGGATTCCAATTCCAAGTTCCAAGCCAGATCCAAGCCAGCGTTGAAGTTTAATTTTTGATAGATTTGCGATGTCTAAGCGGTGGCTAAGCCATTTTTTGGCTATTTCAGGCGGTACAGCGTGATCCCAATCAACGTCAGAACGCCAAAGTTGTTGGCTATTTTATATAGAAATGAAGGCGGTCGACTTAAATTTACTTCAAAAGTTATAAAATCATGTTGCGTATTCCAAATGAGTCCTAAGGCCCTTACTTCTTGGTGAGTTGCTAAAAAGTGTAAGGTTTGGTTGGAGACGCTCGGTAAATCTAGGAAAGGTTCATCGCAGTTTGTTGCCCACTTCCGTAGCTCAAAACATCCTTTAGACAGCAAATTCGAAATTTCTCTTTGCAGTGTGAGAAGCGTTTCCTTGTTAGATGACCCTGTGAGCAGATCATCCATGTAGAAATCCCTAAGTATGACTTCAGCGGCAGCGGGGTGTGTAGATTTTGCATCTTTTGCGATTTGTTGCAGTGATTTCACTGCTAAGTGGGAGGCAGAGGCCATCCCAAATGTAACACGTAGTAAGCGGTAGTCTTGTAGTGGCTCTGATGGCTTCTCGCGCCATACAATTCTCTGGAAATTTGTGTGTTCGTCAGACACGCAGACCTGACGATACATCTTAGCAATGTCAGCGGTCATAGCGAAGCGGTGTGTTCTAAAACGCAGAAGAACAGCGAAAAGTTCAGGTTGTAGTTGCGGACCCACCATGAGGGCATCATTAAGGGAGTACCCTGAAGTAGATTTCATTGAAGCGTCGAAGACTACTCTTAGTTTTGTAGTTTCGCTTGAATTCTTAAACACCGGGTGGTGCGGCATATAAAACGAATTAAAAAGCGTCATATACTGGCTCCATGTGTCCCATTTGTTGAAGCTCTTGCATAAAAGCCTTGTAGTCTGAATGCATATTAGCACTAGCGGCAAATTGCTTTTCCATGCGAAGAAATCTACGTACTGCAAGACTTCTAGTTTCGCCAAGTGGAACGTCTACTTTCATCGGCAACTGAACGATAAAACGTCCGTCAGCGGCATGTCGATGAGTTGCGTCGAAGTGTTTTTCGCAAAACTCTTCCTCAGCAGTTAAGTGCTTGCGTGGCGATATCTCTTCCATTTCCCAAAATCTGCTTACAGCTAGAACGAGTTGAACATCACAATGCATACTCTGAATATGCGTGTTATAACCTATAGAGTTATCAACTCGACCGAACAAAACCCAGCCAAAAGTTGTGTTTTGGGCTAGCGGCGCATCAGTCAACCCCTTGCGTATTTCTGTCGTAAGAAATTGAGTCATTTCATCCATTCCTAGAAGTATGTCTATAGGACCAGGAATATAAAATTGCGGATCAGCGAGCGGTAGGTCTATTATGTGCGACCATGCGGCTACCTCGACGTTTGCAATAGGTAACTCATTAGTGATTTTTGTTAGAATGAGTGCGTGAATACGAAACTGGCATTTTGACGTGAATGGTGATAACGTTAGTTTTGTTTCTCCTCTTGATCTTCCTCCTTCAGCGGAACCTATTCCATTGACGATGACTAAAGCGGATTTTCTAGGAAGTCGAAGACGTTGCATACATGCTTCTGTTATAAAAGAGGCCTGTGACCCATTGTCAAATAGAACTCGTGCACTCTGCCAACGCCCACCAGCATCTTGAACGCGGACTAATGCGGTAGCTAATAAAATAGTCTTTCTAGAAGAAGCATGGTGAGATGTGACTGAATCACTGACAGATTCATCTCTCTGTTGTATACTTTCACTGTTCACTGTTGGTGTATAAATAGCGGTGGCTGTAGAAGACAGCACTGCGGATGCGGTTGTTTCAGCATTTGGTTCTGATGTTGCGGTATAACGAACAAGGTGCGAAGCGGTTGGTTGATTGACATTGATAGCGGTTGCGGCGATTGGAGCTGCGCTCTGTGTGGTTGTCCTATTGTACTCCGAAATAGCTGCGTGACTAGAGGAATGATGACGTTTCTGACATATGCGGCAGGTGGATGAGCTGCGGCACTTAGCAAAATAATGCCCAGTACTAAGGCAATTCATACATGCACCTTTGTCCTTTATAAAACTTATCTTGGTATTGCTATCCAAGCGATTGTATTCGTTACAAGAGTAAATATTGTGGTCTTTATTACAGTACAAGCAAACGCGTGTTGCTCGACTTGCAGAGTGCTCTACATTTTCTACTGCATGTAGGGCAGCAGTAGTTTTTTTGTTGTTTTTTCAATGATAATTTGTTGTGGTAATTCGATGGCTTAGCAGCATTATCTATCATTGCTAAGGAGCGGCATCTTTTCTCCAGAAATGTCTGTAGTTCTTCGAATGTTGGAAGCTCACCGTCTGAAAGCGATAATTCCCACTGCTTCCGGGTTTCAAACGATATTTTAGAAACCGTAATGTGAATCAGCCAATCATCCCAAAACTGAACAAGCCGTCCCAAAGCGCTTAGTGCTCGTACGTGTTGCAGAATTGTATCGAGTACATGCTTGATGGCAAATGCGGAGTCTTCATGTACTTGTTCGATTCCAAAAATCGCGCGAAAATGTTTTTCAACTATTATGCGTACTACTTTATAACGTGCCTGCACCAAATCCCAGGCCTCAGAATAATTGGCGTCTGAGATCTTAAAACTATTTATTATCATAAGGGCATCACCCTTGAGGCAGCTGCGCAAGTAATGCAGCTTTTGTCCATCTGACAAATTATTGTTAGAATTGATAAGCGACTGAAAGGCGTCATGGAAATTGATCCATTCCGTTGGATCGCCTGAAAATGTTGGCAAATTCATTTTTGGCAAACGTATTGAACATGTTATTGATGCACGAGTAATGTTCTCAGCATCAGAATGTTTGCGTCGCAAATGTCTTTGGAAATTAACGCGGTCATGTACCATGTCTCTACTTGTATGCGAGCGTCATCTTCAGCACATCGATTTGCATCGCCACAGGTATTTTCAACTTCGTCCTGCGCCTAGTTGAATCTTAGCCACTGTTCTTCAAGCAGCTTTAAGAAACTTTCAATGCTTTCGCGATCTGCAGGCCCCGTTTCATTACTACTGGCTTGCATGTATCGTTTAATTGCTTTGCTGGCGGAATCGCGTGTTTTTATGCTAGACATTATGATAAAGATTATAATATAAATTGAAATCGAAATTTATTAAAATTTTGTCTGTGTTAAATTATTTGTTGACATTAATCTGTCAACGCACTCTTTGTTTACAATAATCTGTCAACGCACTCTTGCTTTGATTTATTGTTCGTTGACTAAAGCGCCATGCGGTGGTTAGCAAAGCAAATATGTTTGTTTTAGCAAATATTGCAACCATTTATGACTTTTAAGTTACAGGTGGCGTGAATGCACTTTGAGGTTATACTCACGCGTTCTCGTGGTTGCACTTTGATCGCGGGAGTCTCAATTTGGCAAATTAGAACGTAGGCTCACATTATCTTTTAATCGGTTTTTTTTTCGAATTTAGATTGCTTTAATTAAAGCGATAAAAACTAAAGCGGCACAATTAATTTTGCTTAAGCAGTTAAAGTCGAAGCGGCAAAATTAAAGCGGATTGAAATTCGGACTATGCAATTTTGTCTCGATAGCGGACAGAAACTTTGCGGAGTATATTGTTTGACAAACAAGTGAAATATCGCGGCGGTAAATTAATGATCCGGCTCGAATGGACCAAAATGTTAAAGCGATTAATGCGGCGGTAAGAACCAAGAACTTATGCGGTAAATGCGGCAGTTAGCAGGTTTTTCTAACAGCGGGTTTTCAAGAAGCGGAATTAAAAAAAGGCGTGCGTGCGTTTTATTCAAAGATCGTTTAATAACTGGTTTTGGTAGACACTAAATACTATAAACTTAGCTTAATGACAAAAGAGTTGCCAACAATTAATAATTGGGCCTATGATCATAAGTGAATAAAGTCAACCGAAGTTAAGTTTTTGGTTGACTTTATATATGAAGATCTCAACTTTGGTTGACTTTATTTACCAATGATATTTCAAAAATATTAAGCAGGGAGGAGGGGAAAAAGTCGAACCATTATTAGTATTTTTTTAAATATTTTGACAATATATGTGGAGTTTTTTTGTATATTGAGCCTTTATTTATATAATTATAGAAAAAAGTGTTAAAATTTAATTTGAAATACGTCTTTTACGTCGCGCGTCTTCTATTCAACTGAACTCTCCTGACAATGAGAGCATGCACCAAGCTCTGACGCTCACTCAGCCGACAGAGTTTATGTCGTCTTGCTCACTCCCACAATTCGGCCATCCTGATGAGTATTCGACCCGAATACTTCCACCTCATCATCTGATTCGAGACCGTTCGGCTTCATGTACTCAGCACAGGCTGTGGTACGCTTCGGTCCTTCATCGTACCTGACTTTGACAAAATGATTTGATAGGGCCCCAAGAATTTGGTTTTCAACTTTCAACAGCCCACCTCCAAACTGCGTTCTTATGATTGCGACATGATCACCTGTCTTGTAGCGATTTGGCTTCTTATGTCGGAGATTATAGGTTCGTTGGTTTTCAGCTTGTATGTTAAAGATTTGTTGCATGGCTTGCTACCTTTTTTCGTCTCGTTGTTCATCAAACTTAGCTGCAATTTCTTTTTTGACAAGGGTTTTAATTTTTAAGTCGTCTTTTGCGTTCATTTTTAAGCCTACAAGTTACTCAAAAGGCTTCTAATGAGTACTGCGGCTGAAAGTAGAGATAATCATTTATTGGACCTTCGCTACATGCTGATACCTTTTCGTCGGATCGTTGATGCACAGTTTCGATAGAACGCTAACAATAATATTATTGAGCCTCTCAAATTGTCCGTTAGCACGGGGCAGACCAATCGTTATTTTATGGAGTTTAATGTTTTCGTCTTCATAATATTTCTAAAAAACTTCGGATGTGAACGCAGAACTCCTGTCTGAAACGATTTGTGATGGGTTTCCAAATACAGCGCTTTGAATATGCAACTTGCTTATGGCCTCCCTAGTTGTCGTCGATTTTGTGGGATAAAGCCAACAAAATTTGGTGAAGGCATCCATCACTGCAAAAATGTGTTTGTATTGTTTACTAGTTGATTCTAGCGATCCAAGGAAATCAATATGATATGTTTGGAGTGCGACATCTCCCTTACTGATCGAATTCAGTTCTTCTTGTTTTCCCATTTTACGGTTGCTGATGACACAATGAACGCAATTTGCAATATGTTTTTGAATTTTCTCGTCTATTTTCGGAATGTAGTAATCCTTACAAAATTAGCTCTCTTGTCTTCTTTGTCGCGAAATTACCCTTTTCGTGAACTTGTCGTATGATTGACCAAATTTACCATTTCCTAAGAAAATTTTTTAATTCAATTCAAATTCGCAGTTGCACTGATTTGCAGTTTTTTATTTGCATTTGAAATTCATGTTAGTTATGATGTAAAATAGTTGGGACACAAAAAGTGTTATATCTTCGAAAGTAATGCATGTTTAATACCTTATTGAATAGCTAGGTTTCGTAGGAGTATTCGTAAAATCACAAGGTTTTTATATCCATTTCCAAACTTTTGAGCCCTATATGTAACTTCTAAACCAATTGAAAGCAGTCATTAATTTTTCCAGATTTGATATTAGAAGGGTAGATTTGATATTATGATACATATAAACGAAATGGCCATTTCAGCCCTTGAAAGGGCTTTGACCGAGCTTCTTATGATCAATTGTGTTGTGCGTGTTGTGAAATGTTTAAACACAAATGATCGAGAACTGTACCTACATATTTTACGCCGACTCCGAACGGCTAATGTTATCAAGAAGCTTATCATGGCAATTTTTACTCTCTGAGGTTTGCCATTGTCTGCAGAGAGGTGACGGCCGAACAGAAAAATTAATTCAATTGAAAAAATTTTCTGTGTCAGATGGAGGATTCCAACCTGGGTTCTCTGGCGTATGCGACACACACTCTACCCACTACGCCACGGCCGCCACATTGCTTCTTTGTTTGAAGATCTAAAACAATTTGTGTGTTACTACATTACAGTACTTCTACATTTTTTTTTGTTTATTTGCATTTATGTTCCATGTTCCCATCGCTGTTCCATAATGAAATTTTGTGAACTTTTAGCTGAAATATATACAAACCACAAAAATTAAAAAGAATTTAAAATGGATTATCTTTTTTATTTAAAAAATTTAAAAAGTTAAAGATCGAAAAATTAAATTAAAAAATGTTAAAAGAAATGGATACTAAAAATATTTTCAGATTTTTTTTTATGGAATTTTAAGAACGCCTAAAATTATTCCCTCTACACTAGAAAACTGTATTAACGTCGGAGGATATCATATGGACTGTCCCAATAAACAACATTTTTTATTCCTAAAAATAACGGCATGGCGCATTTCATGGAGTGCCAAGAAGATGTAAAGTTGAAAAATTTCTGTACAAAAAAGTATGCCAGTTTTATTTTCAGCTTAAAACATATTTGCACTCTTCGCTATTCGTCTGACTTTTTACAAATCCGTCTGCTTATCAGTATTTTACATTATCTGTCTATTTACTCTATTTACTATTTAGTCTATTTACTTTTGATAATCAGTCCACTACACATTTATTTATGACCGTATTTTGTACAAAATCATGACTTTAACAAACAAAACTATTAATTTAAATATTTTCTTAACAGTAAGTTCTTTAATAGGTAAATGTTTCATACATTTCATACAATAATATGTAATCATATGAAATTATAACAATAATCTTAATTTAATCAATAACGGTATAAACTTATGGTACTTTCATTATTACTTGTATATTAAAATCTTTAATTAAAAATATAATATTTGTTTTAAGAACCCAAAAATAGTGACCTCGTATTTGAGTCTGCATTGCAAAAATCATAATTGCGCTCAGAGCAGTTCAAAATATATAATATATTTTAATTCAAAATATTGTAAATATATTATATATATGTAAATACATTAGGCCGGGTCGATTTGTGGGGAGGCAAAAAAATCGCCCATTGCTCTGTGAAAATCGTATTCTAGGGATCAAAATAAGAAACTTTGCCGAATGAACCATACCTCTAAAACGAATTCTGATGTCCCCCAATTTGGGTCGAACTTTTGGGTAGGGGCAAATTTTGAAAAATCCCACTTTGACCCATTTAGAGTGCTCCAATCGAGTCCAAATGTATGACCGACCCCCACTAACTTTGGAGGCCCGACCCACCCATGCCAGTGGCATACCCCCTGGAACCTCCTGGGGGTTCCTCATACAAACATTTCAAAAAATCGCCAGTTTTGGCTTTTTACATGAAAAAATTAGCGAAATGCCTATGTTTTTTTCTTTTTGGAGTTTTTTTCTCTTTAGAAATTTATTCAACCCTTTTAAAAAATGAAGGTATCACTGTGACACAATTGCAAATCGGAAAATTGCTTGTGTGCGTTTTTTAAGGCACCACAAGACACAGCTGCATGTCGTAAATTTACTTGTGTAGTTTTTTTATAGCACCTACTTAAGAAAGGAAGGTTGTTTTTACAACCCTTTTTGTGGGTATTTTATGGCACCTTCTTAAGAAATGCGCGTTTTATGCAACCATTTTAACAATTAAGGTATCACTGGAATGCACTGCAGCCCTTTTAAAAAATTAAGGTATCACTGTGACACAATTGCAGATCCTAAAATTGCTTGTGTGCGTTTTTAAGCCACCACAAGACACAGCAGGTAGAATTGAAATTACCATTTCATTCTTATTACCTCGTCTCGTAGACCATATATAACGCAACAGTTTTTGTGAATGCATTAAGTCGTTGTGAAAAACTCAAAGTGTGAAGTGCTAATTTCAGATAAAAAAAGATTTAAAAAAAAAATAATAAGTGAAGTTGACCATTCCAAATCAAAAAGTTTACAATGAATCCACCATCCTCTACACCGCAAGATGAAGCAACAACAACTATCGAAAACCCAATGAGTCATATACCCAAGCACGATGTTACTGTTTTTGGTGTGTCTACTGATTTGACTGATCTTAATTTACCAACCCATCTGGATATCTTGAGATATTATTTTTACTTAAGCGAACATGCTAAAACAGAACAAAAAAAGTTTTCCCATAAATCATTCACTATTCAAGTACAAGATAAGTGGAATGGAATTTGGGAAAAACTTGGTATAGAAAAAATGCTGAAAAAAGTGTATTTAATAAATTGAATAAATTGCTTGACAAGTATCAAGAGCAAATCAAGAGAAGAAACAAAACCCAACAATTTACAGAGTATGTAAAATCTCTGGAAACAATTTTTTACATTGGAACATGTAAATGCGATTTGAAGGCAGCTCCATGTGCATGCGGCTGGGTTCCCGAACGCCTCAAAGAGTTCATGCACGATCAACATAATCAGAGAAGACTAACAATGGATGCAGTTGTGATGGAAACTGAAGAGCAAGGAGCAACGTCTATGTCATCAATGCCAACATACCAAGATCCCGATGATTCAACATACGCACCGCCACCGGTTCAAAAAGATATGGATAGAAGCACAAGTTCACAATACACAGAGAGATACGATTGTTTTAACTTTGCCTTGGTATGTGACAGATTTGGTGTGCCTGATAAAGTAGCATCGGCATTGGGAACCGCTCTTTTCCAAGATTTTAAAATGAAAGATAAGCATGGCAAACCTCTCATCATGGATAAATCGAAAGTTCGCAGAGAAAAAGAGAAATGCAGACAAGAAGTGGTTCGCAAACGGTTAGATCATACCAATTTGTTAGCGTTTTCATTCAATGGCAGAAAAGATGATACTTTAACGACAGCTAAATGTGATGAGAAGTATCATACTAGGATGGTAAAAGAACCTCATCTTGTTATTTTGAGAGAACCCAATTCTGAATTGATTGGTTACGTTACGGTTACGGACTGGAACATGAAACCGCTGAATACAAAACAACCAAATTAAATGATTTTTTCAACGATAAAAATATATCACTGGATGCATTAATTGGAATATGCACTGACGGTGAGCCAACAAACACTGGCCCACACGGTGGAATTATACGACGATTCGAATTGCTGTTAAAAAGACCATTGCATTGGTTCGTTTGCTTTCTACACTTCAACGAACTTCCGTTTCGGCATTTGTTTGAAGCTTTGGATAAATCAACCAGCACTGGACCAAGATCGGCAACCGGAAAACTGAGCCGTCAAATCGAAACTTGTGAAACTCTTCCGGTAAGTTATTGCTGTCACTCATTTATTATAAATGTCAACCATTTTTAATTATTTTATTATTATATATTTTCAGGCGGTGGACGGCTTCCAGAAAATTGAGTTGCAAAATATGCCCCCGCTCCAGAAAAAAATTTTATTTTCCACCGATTCGAAGTACTTATACGACATGGCCCATGCAATTTCTAGCGGCGTGGTTTCGGTGGATCTGGCTAACATCAAACCAGGGAAAATTGTACATTCTCGGTGGCTCACCAAGGCCGCTAGATTATTACGATTATATGTGACAACGGAAAATCCAGATGCAAATTTAAGAATTCTGGTTGAATTTATAATTAAATGTTATGTGCCAATGTACTTCAATATCAAGTATTACAGCTCTGTCGTGTACGGCAGTGCATTATTTTTCAACTTCATTAGTTGGTCACGATTTCTAGAACCTCGTTTACGCAAAATTGTCAATCAAGTAATTACAGATAATTCATATTATGCGCATTCGGAAAATATCTTGTTATCAATGTTGTTTGATGATAGCAAAGAAAAGCGCGACTGTGCTATCAACATAATTCTACGCTATCGAACAGATGTTGACGACCCAACGCAACTTAGAGCTTATAAAAAACCAGAAATAAAGTTTAATTGCACAAGTTACACGGAAATGATCAATATAAATGATATAAATAACGTATTTGAACCACCATTCACGCGAAGCATTCCGTACGATACATTGAAAGAATATTTAAATCAAGATGATCCACCGTTTAATGATCCAAAAATTGCATCACACATACAAGGAACGGAACGACATGTTCAATTGCTAGCTCGCGTTTCCAAACGGGTTATACCGGAAAATGTAGAGGCTGTTATGGCGACGACATTAGAGAGCCGTGCGAAATTGTCCGGACTTGAAAGTAAAAAAGACTTCAAACAATAATTTTTTTAGTTTCTTTTCTATAACTAACTTAAATTAATTTTTTCATTTACATATGTTCTGACTAAATAAATTTCAAAAGAGAAAAAATAGATATTATTATAAATAAATAATAAATATTATTATAAATAAATAAATAAAAATAAAGAAAAAACATAGCCATTTTGCTGATTTTTTCATGTAAAGTGCCAAAACTGGTGATTTTTTGAAATGTTTGTATGGGGAACCCCACAGGGGGTTCCATGGGGTGTGCCACTGGCATGGGTGGGTCAAGCCTCCAAAGTTAGTGGGGGTCGGTCATACATTTGGACTCGATTGGAGCACTCTTAATGGGTCAAAGTGGGATTTTTCAAAATTTGCCCCTACCCAAAAGTTCGACCCAAATTGGGGGACATCAGAATTCGTTTTAGAGGTATGGTTCCTTCGGCAAAGTTTCTTATTTTGATCCCTAGAATACGATTTTCACAGAGCATTGAGCGATTTTTAAATCGACCCGCCCTAATATAAATATAATAAAATATAAATATAATAATATATTTACAATATTTTTAATTAAAATATATTATATATTTTGAACTGCTCTGAGCGCAATTATGATTTTTGCAATGCAGACTCAAATACTAGGTGACTATTTTTGGGTCTTAAAACAAATATTATATTTTTAATTAAAGATTTTAATATACAAGTAATAATGAAAGTACCATAAGTTTATACCGTTATTGATTAAATTAAGATTATTGTTATAATTTCATATGATTACATATTATTGTATGAAATGTATGAAACATTTACCTATTAAAGAACTTACTGTTAAGAAAAAATTTAAATTAATATGTTTGTTTGTTAAAGTCATGATTTTGTTACACTGCGCAAAAATATTAACGATTAGCAAAAGATTTGTTATTAATATTGTTATTAATATTTGTGTTGCAACAAACACGAACAAAGACAGTTTTGCTTTACTTGTAATTACTTGAGTTGTTTTAAAGTTTTTTTATTTACTAAAATAATGGATTCAAGAAATTGTGGTAAAAATAAAGCAAGTTCTTTTAAATCGGAGTGGGAAAAAAAATATTTCTGTCGGCAACACATTATTTTCATATTCTTTTTTCATGCTTACCCATTAGGCCAATTCTGATTATTTTTCAAAAACTTTTTATGCAATATGAAAGGCCATTTTGTGTAAACAGTAACTAAAGAAAAAACAAATAAGTTTGACCATTTTTGGATAGGTTAAGTTTGGCGGCACCGGACTAAATTTCGGACTATTCGGTAATTCCAAGTCCAGAATTAGATTCTTCACCAAATTTAACATGAAAACAGATGGTTTGCGTTTATTTCCGCAAATCCCAAATGCATAACATTTTTTTTAATATTTCGACAATTCTTGAAGTTTTAATAGCTCAAATTAGTTCATTCGCAACCATTGCTTACAATTCCGGGGGGCACGCAGTATCTCAAATATTTAAGCATTTTAAATACAAATCAAACACAGTCTAATACAATATATACATTTTTAATATAAATAATTTTTAGTTTATTTGAAATCATTATATAAGAACCCAGGTAGCATTGATATGGGTTGATTTTCTCTTCTACAGGCATACCACCATCTGTCAAAAATAGCTGTTCTTGCAAACCAGCTAAGAGTGAAGCAAATTAGCATACAAACGTTGGCTTCATTCTGCGGAAAATTTGCCACGTAGCTGTTGAACAACTTTCGGACTGAATGGTGTGTAGCATAAAGCACTCACGCAACATGTTCCCTGAGCGGTCACCATTTTTGAAAGTCAAAATATTTTAAGCCGCTTCGCTACCTAAGCGCTCTTTCGCATAAAATGCAGCCATTATCTATATATAAATACGAAATTAAAAGACGAATTCTTCACTCTTAAATCAACGTTTCTGTGCTCAAAATGCTTCCGATTTTCTTCCGTTTATTTGAGAAAAAATTCGATAAAAGTTTGTTGACGATTTAGGCTAGGTCAAAATATTAAAAATTAGTTTTCCCATAAAAAAAAATGCCAAAGATTTGTCTCCTCTTCTGATAAAATTTCAATTTCTACTATTTTTGAATCACTGAAAAGATAAGCAAATTTAAGACTTCCCGAAACTCGGAATCAAGACTTTTCGTTTTCTAAAACCAGATTAGAAAAAAGTTTGAGCAAATCGGCAAGTATTTTTAAATGTTAGTTTCTTTATTGAACTTATCGAATTTTATAATTCCCCTAACTTCAATTTTACCTCAACACTCAAATATATCTGCTCCATGCACCCAAATCAAATTTAAATCTGAACTTATATCTCAAATTTTATATAATAAAGGAAAAGCGATTTAATCAAAACACGTAATTTTTGGCCAAACAATGAAAGAAAAATGTCAGGTCATAATAGAAGCCAAAAAAACGTCGAAATGACGATAAAACGTCAATAATAGCAAGCCTGCTCTCGAGCTCGAAAGTTGCTTGAAGTATGCTGGGAGAAATGTTTTCCAGCTTCATAAGAACAAGCATCAAGAAGAATAAGCATCAAGATTAACAAGCAAATGTCAATTTGTCATTTGTTGTTTGCTTATGTTGTCATTTGTTTGCTTAAAAAATAAATTTATTAATTTTAAAATATCAATCATTATATAATTACTTAAAAGTAGCCTTGAAAACTACCTATTTTCTCGACCAACGCTTGTCAAAATCAATACAAAGTTTAATTTTCCATCTGTTTTGCTGCTTATTTATTTTCTCTTTTTCTATGCGTTTTTGACAAATGTTGGTCTACAAAAAAACTGTCACTCATACCTTGTAAATTATTATATCATGATATGAAATTAAATAAACATAAATAAATAGCAACAAATAAATATTTGTCAGAAGTTAAGATTGGCGCTGTCAGCCCAAAAGTCGTGCAAAAATTACGTAGCAAATTTTCCGCTGGATGCAGCCAATGTGTATTAAACGCAGCTAATAACGAACGCTCTCTTTCTTGACATTCTTTTTGACAGATGTAGTATGCCAAGGAACTGTCACTTCTGGCTTCTTGTATCATGATTTGAAATACAAAATATTTTATTTTATTTGAAAATTTGAAATAAATATGAATTATTTTATTGTTTGATGTGGCAAAGTTGAAATTCGGAAAGAGCAAATCAAAATCTGTAAAAGTACCCATTTTCAAAACTCCCGGATAACATTTCAGGTAACCTTGGGTTTTTTCCCCCCAAACGACTTTAATATTGAGTCTTTTTAACTTTTAATCGTATCTTTTTATTCGAATTTAGGGACAAATCATATCTAATACTGGCGCTGTACGTGCTAGCTATGAAATAGCTCGTAAGATAGTGCGTGGAAACCATTCCTTTTCATATGGTGAATTTATAAAGAAGTGTCTTTTAAAGACTCTTTGTTTCAATATTATCTGCAGAACATTTACCTAAATACGAGGCTATATGCTTATCGAGGCGAACAGTTACTAGGCGGGTGGAAGATATGTCTAAAGATAATGAGGAGCAACTGAGAGCACGTATCAATTCTTTCATCTCTGTATGATTAGCACTTGATGAAAGCACTGACATATCTAATGTTGCACAATTGGCAGTATTTATTCGAGGCGTAGATATTGAATTGAGGGGAACAGTGGGCGAACCTTCACATGGCAACGTGTCTGACCGCCTCAACCTGGCGAGGCCAGCATTATCCATGTCGAAATCGTCTCAAGTCGACTCTAACCTCCACGTGGTGTTCCCTGGGCAACGGCAAACTGGCATCCGTCAGTTTGACGGCTAATTTGAGCGGCGGGTCACTCCATAGACCTTAAACATGGAATGTGCGCAGTGTTTGGGTCCCGCCACATTACTACTGCCCAATGAAAACTAAACCAGCCTCGGATAAGAACCCCAATTACGTTGACGAACACCGCAAACGAAAAACGGACAATGATTTACGGATATGCACCTGGAATGTCCGAACCCTTTATAGGGAAGGTGCCATTATCCAACTGGCGGAAGCCCTCAAAACGATAAAGGCTGACATCACCGCCATCCAGGAAATGCGATGGAAAGGGCAAGGCTGCTCTAAACAAGCACACTGTGATATCTACTACAGCTGCCATGCGAAGAGGCGCGAATTTGGATGTGGATTCGTTGTTAGCCGGAAAGTACGCCACCTTGTTTCCCGGATCACACCTGTCAACGAAATGTTGGCCACGATCCGCATCAAGGTAAAATTTTTCTCCATCAGCCTTATTTGCGCGCACGCCCCGACGGAGGAAAAGGACGAAGCCGTCAAAGACGCTTTCTACGCTAGTCTTGAGGACGTATACGACCACCTTCCGGTCCATGACGTGAAAATAGTCCTCGGCGATTTTAATGCGAAAGTCGGAAGGGAAGGCATCTTTGGCCCCACTGTCGGTCAGTTCAGTCTTCATGAGACCTCCACGAACAACGGTCTAAGACTGATTGACTTCGCCGCGGCGCGAAACATGGTAGTTAGTAGCACCAGATTTAAGCACCTCAACATCCACAAGGCCACCTGGCTGTCCCCGGATCAAAAAACACGAAACCAAATTGATCATGTTGTAATCGACGGAAGGCATGCCTCTAGTGTTCTAGATGTGCGTACATTTCGGGGGGTCAACATTGACTCCGACCATTATCTTGTTGCAGCCAAGATCCGCATGCGATTATGCAATGCGAATAACATACGCACAGGAATGCAACGAAAGCTAGATGTCGCTAAGCTGCAATTACAACGGACTGCCGAAACCTACTCCGCTCAACTCGGTTAAGCTCAACCAACCAACCTCTGGACCCGACGACGCCGGCGGACTTTGGGCGCATATATCCCACTCCATGCGTGCTGCCGCTGAAGAAGTCATTGGTTTCCGGCGCCCGCAACCTCGGAACCAATGGTATGATCAGGAGTGTCGCATTGCGACTGCAGTAAAAAACGCCGCTTATAGAAAACGCTGCAGTCAGCTGCAACGCCAGCCGTGCGAGAAAACTACCGCGAAAGAGGAAGGAAGAGAGGCGCCTTTTCAGACGCAAGAAAAGAGAGCAGGAAAAGCGTGAGCGTGAGGAACTAGAGGTATACCAGGGCAAGAAAGATGCACGAAAATTCTATCAACAGGTTAAGCGTCTAACCCAAGGTTTCAAGCCCGGAGCATCCACTTGTAGAGACGAAAATGGAGATCTGAATACGGATACGCAATGTGTGCTGAGAATGTGGAGACGGCACTTCTCCAATTTACTTACTGGCGACGATTCCACCAATGCCGCCCATGGAGAGCGCAGTCCAGAGCTACCAATCAACAATGACGGAGTGGAAGTACCACCACCTAGCCATGATGAGGTTCGAGTTGCTATCCAACGACTCAAAAACAACAAAGCAGCGGGTGCTGACGGCCTGTCAGCTGAATTGTTTAAAACCGGCGGCGATGAATTGATAAGGCGCATGCATCAGCTCATCAGCAAAATATGGCTAGAAGAAAGCATGCCCGACGATTGGAACCTCAGCGTACTGTGCCCTATACTTAAGAAAGGAGATGTAGCGGAGCGAATTTGGGTCACGACCGAATTACAAAAAAAACGAATGCGTCTGACAACGCTGAACGGTGAGGCCGACCAGGGAAGCAGCAGCCCTGACTTTGCATTTGTTTTGAGGGCGCACGGTGAATGCGCCCCTGTGACTTTCGCACAGAAATTTAGTCAGGGCGCCTGCTTACCTCAGCCGACGCCACCGCTCCTGGTCAGGTGACCCGCGGACACGAAGTTGGCCACGACTGCACGTGCTGGTGAGCCTGTGCTAGCAGTTCGGGAGTGATGGGTGTTTGTGGTGGCCGAAAAAAACATATCGCGTCGAAATTCGGACCAAAAAAAAAATATAAAAATTACCGGACCTGAAAAGAAAAAAAATTAAATTAGGCGAAAAGAAAAAAAAATGGAAAAGGTTGGGAGCCCCTGGCTCATCCATCCACCAACCAACACTCGAGCCAGATGTTCAGGCTCAGCCCACGCATCCCTCCCTACCATGGAGGACCTCGGGGCGAAGTAGATAGTCCTCCCCTAGCGCAAGCATTCTCCCCTACGACCAAATGAGAAGACCTTATTTCATCTTAACAATGATTTAATTTAATAACATAAGAAAAAAAATATATAATGTATATATAATAATATAAAACAAAAAAACTCAAATGTAAGAAAAATACATGGTAAATTGTCTATATAATGTTTGGTTTTAAGTTTACATATTATATGTTGAGTTTAAATTTGTTTCTTTTATATGAAGTCTTAATTTTACATATAAGGTTTAGTTTTAATTTGAAAATTTCAAATTAAGCTTTCATTTTAAATTCAAATAAAAATTTTTAGTTCAAATTCTTATTTTTGAAGTTTGTCTTTCGAAAAGTTTTGGTTTCGTGAGTTTACTTTTTGGATTATGTTAAAGATCCTAATTTAATTTTAAAATTTTAGTATTTATATAAATTAAAATCGTAACTCAATTTTTATGTTATTTAAATAAGAATCTTTATATTATCTATATTTTTATTTTATAGTTATTATTCGTTGATTATTTTTAAGGTATTATTCTAATCTTCTTTTTATTTTATTATCCGTAGATTATTTTTGTTATTATTCTAATCTTCTTTTTATTTTATTACCCGTAGATTATTTTTGTTATTATTCTAATCTTCTTTTTATTTTATTATCCGTAGATTATTTTTTTTTTTTTATTTAAAAAAAATTTTGGATTTCTAAACAAAAATCTTGCTTAAATTTTATTGTTTAGTTAAATTTTTATGTAGAAGTAAAATTTTCTTCATATTTGGTTTTAGTTTTCTTTAAATTTATGTGATCGAATTTTGTTATTATTATTAAATATTGAATTTAAATGTTTATATTAAATAATTTAGATAAAAATATTTATTTAAATTATTAATTTTATACTCCCTTATTTCGTATTTTTATTCTAGTTGTAAATAGAAAACTTTTAGTTTGTTGAGTTTTCATTTTCTTTTATATCTATGTATTGTTTAATTTTTCTCGTGAAAATTTTCTTGTAAATTTTCATTATATGTATCTTAGAAAATGTTCGTTTAAATTTTCCTCTTGTTTATTTCCGAAACATTTTCCCATTTAATTTAAGAAAATTTCTGTTTAATTTTCCTCATTTAATTTAAAAAAATTTCTGTTTAATTTTCCTCATTTAATTTTAGAAAATGTTTGTTTTAATTTTCATTAGTTATAAATTTGAAAATTTCAGTGAAATTTTCGTCTCCTTGTGAGTGATACTTTTAATTTGAGGTAAGTTTTAGTTTTTGTTAAGGTTAACTCAAGTATATGTTGTATAGTTTTCGTTCTAGCATAAGTTAATTTAGTTTTACGCTAAGTGTTACGCTAAGTTTTAACTTGTTTTATAATTAATCTTCAAATTTTGCTTAAGTTCAATTTTCCTTTCGGGTTATTTGTACACGGTAAGCTTAGGTTTTAATATAGTTTTGTTGTTTAAATTTATTTAATTAAATTTGACGTTTGATTTTCCTTTTTTTTTTTTTTTTTTTTTTTAATATAGATATCCCTTAATTTAACTATAGTATTTACTTTCTACGTTAGTAAGCTTAGTTTCATAGTTTTTAAATTTAGTTGATTTTAACTTAACTTCAAATTCGATTGTAAGTATAAACGTACTTTAGCCTTAAGTGAAGTTCAATCCAAGTTTTCAAATTACTTAAATTTAAGCCTTTACTTTACTTGTAACTTAAGTTTTCGTTAAGTTTTCATTAAATATTACCGCCCGTCATTATAAACAAAATAAGCAATAGTGCTGATAAAATACAATAAAGAATAAAAAAGGTAACCTGGTGGCCTGGTCAGTAAGGTTGCTGTAGTCGCTGCATTGTGGATGGCTTTGTGCGCCGCTACTTTGCAGTTGCTGTTGTTGCTGCAGGTCTGGCGCTGATGGTGTTTTTGGGCTGTGGATGTTCCGCTGCTGTTGCAAGTGCTGCTGATTGTGCAATTCTGCCTCTGTTGCACGTTGGGTGGGTGGTAACCGTGGTAACAGTTGAGGCGGTTGTGGATGTTCCGCTGCTGTTGTAATTGGTGCTGTGTGGGTTGTGTAAGCCACGGAGGTTGTCGTTGTTGTCGGCGCTTTGCCGCTACTGCTGTTGCAGTTGATGGTGTAGGCGCCTTGCCGCTACTGCTGTTGCAGTTGATGGCGTTGTCGGCGCTTTGCCGCTAGGATGAAAAATACAAAATTAGCTTGAAAGCTAGCACTTTCCAAGCAAACACTTACCGGTGCGTGGTGGCTATGCTTCTGCTGCAAGTGGCTGCTCAATTTGCTGATGTTGGGGCGGTGCGTGGCTGATGTCGGTCGATCGCCTTGCGGTTGCTGGTGCTCGCCCCGCTAGTTCCAGAGAAAAAGAAGCAATTTTTTCTTGTTTCGGGCGGAAGTTCGCCATAAACGCCCCTTGTCAGCTGGATTTTCTGATATTTAGCAAATATGTCGAATGGGAGCGTTCCGAAACTTGAGAACCATAGCTGAGGGTGTGCTTAAACTTTATAACATTTACTGAGGAGTGCTCTTCGAACTTTACATGTGTGACACACTTGCGTATGGATAACACGGCTCATGCGTTCGAAGTGCGACAGCTGGACAGGACCTGCAACAGATGTCTAAGTTAAAGTGAAACTTGTCAGAATAAATGTCATAGTTGGTAAAATCAAGCTTGTCAAAATTAACACATCAGATTTAAATGAAATAAAACTGTATAAAAAAAATGTCGAGTGAATAAATGAAAACTGTCAGATTGGAATAGAACAAAAAAAAATGTGAGGGGTATGTGACTGGATTGTCAGAATTAAATTAAATGAAAATGGTCTGAGTTAAAAAAAAATAAAAATGTCAGAATTTAAATGACCGTAATTTGTCACATATGATGTGTGACGACCCGTCAAATTTAAATTAAAGGAACTGTCAGAATTGAATAAAAGAGAAGCTGTCAAAGTCAAAGTCATCGGTCAGCTGTCAGTCATCTTTCAGCTGTCACACCTCGAACGCGCCAACCGTGGCATGCGCAGTATGTCACTCATGTTTGCAAACGACACAGCCATGGCAAATCCTGACCTGCATGTTCGAATGTGGATTCAACTTCACAGTCAACGCCACCTTCAAACATGAAAGCCAGAACCCACCACTTAGTGTGCCGTTACAGAGACCCAACAATCTGCGCAAGTTATAGAGGTATCAGTCTTATTTCCATCGCATATAAGGTTCTCTCAAGCGTACTGTGTGAAAGATTAAAGCTGATTACAAAAACACTGATTGGACCTTATCAGTGTGGCTTTCGACCTGCTAAGTCCACCATAGACCAGATTTTCACGCTACGACAAATCCTGGAGAAAACCCACGAAAATCAAATTGACACACACCATCTCTTTGTCGATTTTAAAGCTGCGTTCGATAGCCCGAGAAGGGATTGCCTATACGCAACAATGTCTGAGTTCGGTATACCTGCAAAGTTGATCAGACTTTGCAGAATGACGTTGAGCAACACACGCAGCTCCGTCAAGGTAGGAAATGACCTCTCCGAAACCTTCAATACCGAAAGAGGTTTCAGGCAAGGCGATCCATTGTCTTGCGATCTCTTTAACATCATCATGGAGGGGATCGTACGAAAGGCCGGTGTGCATCGTAATGGCACCATTTTCTACAAAGGCGTCCAGCTCCTTGCGTACGCTGATGATATTGATATTGTCGGCAGAACCAAGAGAGATGTTACCGCTGCTTTCGCTGCTATCGAAAAGGAATCAGCCAAAGTGGGTTTGACGATAAATGAGGGCAAAACAAAATATATGCTGTCTACAAACAAGGGAGCTCGGCGTTTAGACTCCCACGTTTCATCCGGCAGCTATAACTTTGAAGTAGTCAAGGAGTTCGTTTACCTTGGCACCGCCATTAATACCAAAAACGAAATCAGCCTGGAGATAAAGCGAAGAACAATAATTGCTAATAGGTGCTACTACGGGCTCAGTAAGCAACTAAGTTCCAGAGCCCTCTCTCGATCGACAAAACTAACACTCTACAAGACGCTCGTTCTACCTGTGCTGCTTTATGGCGCTGAGGCATGGGTAGTTTCACAAACTGACGCAGCCGCTCTGGGGGTGTTCGAGAGAAAAGTTCTTCGCAAAATCTTCGGTCCTGTTCGAGTCGGCGATGACTATCGCATCCGAATGAACCACGAGCTGTATGAGCTCTACGATGACATTGACGTAGTTCGGCGTATAACTGTGCAGCGACTACGCTGGCTGGGTCATGTCCATCGTATGAACGACGAATCTCCAGCGAAGAAGGTGCTCGAGGCGAGGGTCGCTGGTCAACGACGACGAGGGAGACCATGCCTCCGATGGATGGACCAGGCTGAGGAAGCCCTAACCGCACTTGGTGTATCCGATTGGAGAAGGCGCGCGCAAAGCAGAGGCGCCTGGCGAGAGCTGATGAGGTCGGTTGAAACCCGGACACGGGTTGTTACGACCAACTAAGTAAGTAAGTAAGTAGATATTGAATTGAACCTGACAGAAGAGCTTCTGGATATCATTCTTATGAAAGGAAGGACAATTGGAATGGACATCTATAATTACGTCAATGACTGTGTGTTTAATATGAATCTACCATGAAAAAAAGTATATTGCGTGGCGACTGATGGTGCTAAAGCAATGATAGGTTCGATAAATGGATTTCTAGGCAGGCTTAGACAAAAATACATTGTGGAAGGTTAACGACAGATTTTGTCGCTGTGCATTGTCTCATACACCAAGAAGCCTTATGTGCCAAAGCGATATCACTAAAAAATGTGATGGATGTTGTAGTAAAATACGTTACATAAATTAAAAAATTTTGTTGAACGCTCGTCACTAATGGGTGAAAGTGAATACATACTAAGAATGTAATCTAAGTTTTTTGAAAGATACCTTGTAAATTTTTTGTTACTTTTTTACCTTTAAATAAAAGACGCTATAATTAGTTCCTATTTATTTTTTATTTACTTAAAAGAGATTTATTTAAATAAAATAATTTTAACCCTCATCGGTCCCTCGTATCAATTTGATACAATTTTTGTCTTTCAAGTTGAATAAAAAAAAAAACTGCCCGATGGAAAGAACCGGTTTTTGGGAAAATAGCATGATTTTGCCTGTTGAATCTGGCTTATGAGTTTTTAATGTTCGGGCATTTCTGGTTTTACCTGTGACGAAATAGTTACGAATCGGTCCCTCGAATCAACTTGATACAATACATCTGCCGATGGTTATTGCAGTTGTTTTTTGGGTTAGGCTCGTTTTATTTAATTTTTTTGTTTTCAGTATGTTCTTGAACACACACGAGTGAAGATTGAATTGAATTTGTTTGAAGTGGTAAGTGATTTTAGTGAATTTTGAAGTGATTGTCTGCCGCATACTTTCATTGCGTTATACATACATTCAATTGATTTTAAAAAAAATGGAAAAAAATCTACGTGAAAACCGTCAAAGAGACGAATATGATATGGATTCCGAATCTGGAAGTGAAGCAGAAGAATCTCCAGTAGATAGTGACGATGATTTCACAATGGAGGAAAAATGCGTTGCAGAAATGAGTGAGCATTCTCATGAGTACGATGTTGAGCCACTGGAACAAAATGTGGCAGAAGAAATTGCCAGAAATGCAACAGCAAAATATTTGTCAAAAAATAAAAAATTCAATATTCAACGGAGCCATTTGAAAATAACCGAAGAAATTCATATAGGCGCGCTGATAATATTGTTTCAGGTAAAAAACCTATCCTTCATGTTTTGTGCTTCATATTCAGTGTTTGTTTCTTTTTGTTGTTGTCGTAGGACCAAAACTAGTTGCAGCTGCTCATGTTGTAGATGTTTTGTCTGCATTTGATTTGTTTCTGCGACCGATAGAAAGTACTATTTTGAATATGACGAATTTATATGGTTTGCGGAAATACAAAGAAGAATGGGGACAAATAGATATGGATACTCTACATGCGTACTTCGGATTACTACTGCTTGCTGGTGTGTATCGTTCGTATGGTGAATGTGTTGCACAACTCTGGAATGAGAAAACCGGTCGACCAATTTTTCGAGACACAATGTCACTGAAAATGTTCAAAAAAATTCATGGATGTATCAGATTTGACGATAAAGAAGAACGTAATGCCAATACTGCTTCTGTCCGTGATAAATTGGCACCGATACGCACCATATATGAAAAATGGAACCATAATTTGCAAGTTGTATTCCAGGCAAAAATGTTACAGTAGATGAACAGCTAGTTCCATTTCGTGGACGCTGTCCGTTTCGACAATACATACCGTCGAAACCGGCTAAATACGGCATAAAGATTTGGATTTTGGCCGATTCAACTACTTGGTATGTTTACAACACGCAAATTTATGTTGGCCGCAATCGCAACGCCGCTCCACAGCGCAATATTGGACGCCGTGTTGATTGGATTTGGTAAATGAGCTTTCGGAGAGGAATATCACATGCGACAACTTCTTCACATCTTATGAACTGGCTGAAGAGTTACATAAACGCCGAATGACTATTCTGGGCACTATACGGAAAAATAGGACCGAAATTCCTCCAGTATTGTTTGATATGAGGGAAAAACCTGTGTATTCGAGCGTTATTGTATATGACCACAAGTTATAAGCCATTTTACTGTCGTATGTGCCTCGGCGCTATAGATATGTTACACTGCTCAGTACATGGCACAATGCCGTCGTTATAAGTGAAAATGCTGAGAAGAAACCTAATCTAATTCAGGATTGGCGTGGAAGATAAATCGGTGGCCAATGGCAGTATTTTGCAACATGTTGGACGTGAGTGCATTGAATGCATATATAACATTTATTTCGCTATTTCCCGCTTAGAAAAACAACAAAAGCAATAAAAATATACGTCGTCGAATATTTATTGAGGAGCTTGGAATGGCTCTTGTGCAAAAACACATAGAAAAGCGGAAATCTCAGCCTCGAAGGCTCAATATTGAAGCACTACCGGCGATTACCCATTTGCCAAAAACTACGAAACGCGGCCGTTGCTACATATGTACATATAAAAACAATAAAAATTTGTATTCAAATCGTTGTGATAATTGTAAGAGTTATGTTTGTAATGATCATCATTTATGATATTTGAAAAAAATGCGCTAATAAAGGCACATAGCCACAAAATAAGCATTTTTGACATTTTTCTCTTTCAAATTTTCATTACTTATAAATGTATTTTCTAAATTTAAATTTATGAAAACAATAAAATACAACTACAAACATATAAAACAATCACTTTTTTAATTTTTAAAATGATTTTCTTAACTTTTTTTTTTGAATGTGTATCAAATTGATACAATGGGACCGATTCGATGCATTTCCTCAGGGACCGATGAGGGTTAAGAAACTATCCGGCCGAATACCAGATATTGAGTTACTATCTGGCATCCGGCCGAATAGTAAATTTAAGCCGAATATCCGGCCATTATCCGGTATGCATCTCTAGATTCAACCGAGAAAATTTATAAAAGTCATTTGAAACACCTTCAGCAAGTGTAGCAGCTTCAAAAAACACAGAGATCTAGAGCAAGTAAGTGCAGCAAACGGAGCTAAAATGGATTGAAATTAAATTACATAAGAACTCACGGACTAAATCTCCGACAGTTTAGAGCATTTTTAAAATCTACTGAAAGCTTACATAATGAAGTTCCCTTTTATTCAAAAGTTCGCTGGTTGAGTCGAGGTGATACACCTAAATGTTTTTTGAGCTGGGAAATTTAATTTTGGAGTTCTTGGTATGTATTTTTTTGCTTACTTTTAAGTTTTTACATGTGTTAACACTTGCATAGGAGGTGTTAATATATATATATCTATTAATAATTTTTTTTTTTGCAATACAGAGGGAAAAACAGAAACCGTGTCCTGAGTTGGAAGACCCTGATTGCAGACTTAGCTTTTCTATCTGATATCACGAAAAAATTAAATTTTTTAAACTTGGTCTTAATGGGAAAAACAATTTGATTTATTAAATAAATGAATTACTTCTTTGGAAGCGCCAACTAGGACAAAATAATTTTAATTCTTTTCCGCGCCTCGAAACGTTATCTCACTCTTAACATTTGAAAATTTTTAAAATACGCGGTGGAATTAAGTACACTCGAAAACCAATTCAAGCTAAGGTTCGCTGAGCTTGAGTTGCAACAAGTCAAATTCAAAATTTTTTTATCTTCTTTTCTGTGGAAGTTTACGATGCTCTAGTAGACCTTCAGTTGGAATTGATTGATATTCAATCCTTGTCTCTTTTAAATCTCGTATTTAAAAATAACACAAATGTTATAGATTTCTATACAAACCTATGTCCAAAAAATATAACAATATTCGCTTATTTGCAGCAGGCATTATTGCTATGTTTGAAAACACATTCTCTTGCGAACAACTTTTTTCGATAATGAAAATGCAAAAGTCCCGTTTCAGAAGTCAACTTTCTGATATTAGCTTGGTGTCAATAATGCGTCTTGCCACCGCACGCGAGATTGAACTCAATATTGATAAAATTCTAACTGATTTTTAAGCTAAGCTTCGCCATTTTTCTTCCAGTACTCTTTCCTTAGCTACAGACTAGTGCAATTACAAAAAAAGTACAGTTACAAAAAAGTAGATAGCGAATAAATAATCTAAACTCAAAAAAAGTTTATTAATTAAATATTATATTATATACTTATATATATAAGTTATTTAAAATGTTATGTTGAATATTAATACAAAAATGTTTTTTAAATGCTTAAAACAAAAGTTTTGATAAAAAGTATGAAGTAATTTTTATATTTTAGCGGTCTTATTCGGGGGATTGACAATTGTAAAAATGTCTCTGTTTATTTTTTATAACAAGGAAAGGTATAGACAATAAATAATTATATGAAATATTTTGGAATTTTCCAATCCATTAAAAAAAAAAAAAAATTGCATATAAAAGAGCTGCGTGTCAACAAATTAACAATTGTCAACCACTAGAATAAGGCAGTAAGTCGTGTTTGTAAAATTTGCGTAAGTAAAATAAAGGTGAAAGGTAAAGTTCAAGATTCCAATTATTTAACAAAGTATTTTCTCAAAAATTATACAAAAATAATTAATTTTAAAAAAAAATTAGTCAATTTCAATTATTTCTAACATTTTTTGGTTTTTAAGATTTTCTCTTCGCTTGACAATCATTTAGTTTTCGCTTCGTTTTACAATTTCGGGGAATGATCGATTATCAATTGAACTTTTATTCTTTTTGATAAAAGCACAATTTGTTTTTTTTTTTTTTGCAAAAAATTGGTATATTTATTACTTTTACATCAAAACAAATGACTCTTCGTTCAGTCATCTCCTGAAAACTTATTTTGAAAGATATTCTTACTTCTAACATGTTTCTTACTTTCCAGGTCAATTTGCATATTTTGGTAGTTATAGGCACATGCAAAAATGTATATATATTTTGACATTACAATTTACTTTTGTAACCTAAAGGCCTGCCTCTTAAAAAGCCGCGGAGTCAGAGCTGCATAAACGCACCCGTTAATAATATCTGATGGTGAGCTTCTTTTCCTTTTCTTTCGCATGCATATTGATTGTGGAATCCCACTTTTATTTTAAGTAAGAGGCAGCAAATTTAGAGAGTTACAGTAGTTTAAAAAATATTCAAATCACAAAAATATTACATTCAATTTGATTTCACACAGTACATGTCATCTCTAAACATCTTTGCTAAAAATTTATAAATTAATACGTATTTAATAAATGGCAATCCTATACATATCACGATCTATGTTACGCTCTTGCTTACGCTCTATCTCATTATATTTGCTCATGTCCCTCGTTTCCTTCACCATCGAATTTATAAAGCAAATGCTGTCGCCCGTGCAGCAAGCAGCGTTTAGCCAAAGTACACGTACGGGTAAACTGCACGTACGAGCAACTTTTCCCACGCCTACAATACATTATCGCTGCTCTTTCTTCGAATTTACTTAATCACTGTTCAATCGAAATATTCCCGCTACCGTCAAATGACCGAACCGAATCTTCAATGTCCCGAAAATTTAACGCGAATGTTGGCGCTTGGCTATAACTATTTGTTACAGGACAGTTCAAAAAATGTGCTGCTTTAAATCTGCAATTTTGTAGCTTATGTTTAAAATGTTGCTTATTGCCACGAGATCGCCCGCCGTGAAATTTTTATTTACATACTCTACTTTCCGATTATAGCCGTTGTTGTCTGCAATAAATTCGAAGCCCGAATACTCCCTTAACCGCTTTCGATTATTCCTATCACCTTCACGCTCGAAGACAAATTTATGGAGAGCGACAATGCTCTCTCTCCTCGCTTGCTTCAAGTTCTTTTTTTAATATTTCGAACACCTGCAAATTTGCCATTTTGAATTTTGCACGTTGGTCTAATAAAAAATGTGCAATGTCCAAGTATATGTGCGTGAATGTGTATGAAAATTTTACTGCTTTGCTTTGTACTGTCACGGATGTAGCTCGAAATTGAATGCAAAGTAATCAACTGTATGTGACATATATCATTAGACATTTATTAGCTTTTGGCAATTAGCATTTTACACTCATCATTTGGCATTTATAGCATTTATTTCTAAAAAGAACAAATTAAATCCTTACATTAAACAGAAATTATATCTTAACGCAGTTTGCACTACAATCTGTTCTCCGCGATGACTACGAAAGCAATGAATTTGAGAGTTGTCTGTTAAAACTTCTAAGCAATGCAAACAATGAACAAAAAAATCAAACTTCGCTAACATTCCCATGATGAAAGTTCTTCTACACTGCCGATGGTTGGTTTCCCGTGGATTGCCTCTTTCGATTCACTACGTTCCAAGTCAAGAACGGCCAACTTATATACCGGACGATGTAAAATGCCTGTTTTTGTCAGCACATCTGCTCGCCTTATTACTGAATCTGTGCCACAATAAACTCGTTCAACTCTACCACGACACCACTCTTTTCTTGCCATGTTCGAATCACACAGGAAGACCAGATCTATAACCTGGAATGCTTCGTTTTCTGCACTACTGCACTACTTTGTACGACGTGTCAATGTAGGCTAATATTCAGCAACCCAACGTTTCCAGAAACGATCCCTTAACTGTCGTGCAATTTGCCACTGTTTCCTCATAACGCATTGTTTTTCTAGCACATGAGCAACCCTAGGTGTTTGAGCAGTATTTGCCGAGCCAAGCAAAAAATGATTCGGAGTAAGCGGCTCTTCTTGGTCGACTGATAATGGTAGGTGAGTTAGTGGCCGCGAATTGACGACATTCTCTGCCTCTATAAGAAATGAATGAAGAGTATGCTCACGCGGTGCAGTTTCCTTTAGCGTATGCTGAAACCTCATCAAACCGTTTTGCAACTTGGTCAGCACCAATAAAATTCTTGCCATTGTCGCTTCGCATTCTTGCCGGGAGTCCGCGACGATTTGTAAAATTTCTGATCGCCAAAAGGCATGCGTTGGTTGACATGTCTTGGGCGATTTCCAAATGAATAGCTCATATCGTGAGGCATGTGAAAGTAGTCCAAGCCAGTAAATGAAAATGACCTTATAAATAATCGATTTTCTCGTAGAGAGCCCATAAATGGTGCATTTGGAGCACGTTATCTTGCACACGCTACAGCACGCAATTACTTTTCGCAAGACTTGCCTCAAACGGGGCACCAAAAATCTGCATCGAATCTCACAAACCGACGTTGCCTCATGGTTTTGATGCTTCATCAAGCAGTGGTGGCCAGGCGCTTCTGCTTTGCTAGCGCCTTCCCCAATCGGATACACCAAGTGCGGTTAGGGCTTCCTCGGTCTGGTCCATCCATCGGAGGCATGGTCTCCCTCGTCGTCGTTTACCAGCGACCCTCGCCTCGAGCACCTTTTTCGCAGGAGCTTCGTCGTCCATACGATGGATATGACCCAGCCAGCGAAGCCGCTGCACAGTTATACGCCGAACTACGTCAATGTATTCGTAGATCTCATACAGCTCGTCGTTCGTTCGTATGCGATAGTCATCGCCGACTCGAACAGGACCGAAGATTTTGCGGAGAACTTTTCTCTCAAACACCCACAGAGCAGCTGCGTCAGTTTGCAAAACTTCCCATGCCTCAGCGCCATAAAGAAGTACAGGTAGAACGAGCGTCTTGTAGAGTGTTAGTTTTGTCGATCGGGGGAGGACTCTGGAACTTAGTTGCTTACTGAGCCCGAAGTAGCATCTATTAGCAATTGTTGTTCTTCGCTTTATTTCCATGCTGACTTCGTTGTTGTTATTAATGGTGGTGCCAAGGTATACAAACTCCTTTAAACCTCCTTTATATAATTTCAAAGTTATAGCTGCCGGATGAAACGTGGGAGTCTGAACGATGCACTCCCTTGTTTGTAAACAGCTATACTTTGTTTTACGTCAAACCCACTTTGGCTGATTCCTTTTCCTGGCTGATAGCGGTGAAAACAGCGGCAACATCTCTCTTAGTTCTTCCGACAATATCAATATCATCAGCGTACGCAAGGAGCTGGACACCTTTGTAGAAAATGGTACCATCACGATTTACACCGGCCTTTCTCTTTCGGTATTGAAGGTTTCGGAGTGTTCATTTCCTACCTTGACGGAGCTGCGTGTGTTGCTCAACGTCATCCTACAAAGTCTAATCAACTTTGCAGGTGTACCGAACTCAGACATTGTTGCGTATAGGCAATCCCTTTTCGGGCTATCGAACGCAGCTTTGTAATCGACAAATAGATGTTTGTCAATTTGATTTTCGTGGGTTTTTTCCAGGATTTGTCGTAACGTGAAAATCTAGTCTATGGTGGACTTACCAGGTCGAAAGCCACACTGATAAGGTCCAATCAGTGTTTTTGTAATCGGCTTTCACACAGTACGCTTGAGAGAACCTTATATGCGATGGAAATAAGACTGATACCTCGATTGTTGGCGCAGATTATCGGGTCTCCTTTCTTATGTATAGGGCAAAGTACGCTGAGATTCCAATCGTCGGGCATGCTTTCCGCTAGTCATATTTTGCTGATGAGCTGATGATATCAATTCATCGCCGCCGGTTTTGAACAACTCAGCTGACAGACCGTCAGCACCCGCTGCTTTATTGTTTTTGAGTCGTTGGATTGCAACTCGAACCTCTTCATGGTTAGGTGATGGTACTTCCACTCCGTCATCGTTGATTGGTGGCAGTGAACTGCGCTCTCTATGGGCGGCATTGAAGGAATCGTCGCCAGTAAGTAAATCTGAGAAGTGCTGTCTCCACAATCTAAGCGTACACTGCGTATCTGTAACCAGATCTCCATTTTTATTTCAACAAGTGGATGCTCCGGACTTGAAACCTTGGGTTAGACGCTTAACCTATTGATAGAATTTTCGTGCATCCTTCTTGCCCTGGTATACCTCTAGTTCCTCACGCTCACGCTTTTCCTGCTCTCTTTTCTTGCGTCTGAAAAGGCGCCTCTCTGCCTTTCTCTTTTCGCGGTAGTTTT
This sequence comes from Coremacera marginata, assembly GCA_914767935.1. Classification (NCBI taxonomy): domain Eukaryota; kingdom Metazoa; phylum Arthropoda; class Insecta; order Diptera; family Sciomyzidae; genus Coremacera; species Coremacera marginata. The sequence continues at coordinate 126,766,978 of OU612045.1, read as the reverse complement.
CTCGAACGGCTCGCGTTGCAACTGACTGCAGCGTTTTTCTATAAGCGGCGTTTTTACTGTTGTCGCGATTCGACACTCCAGATCGTACTATTGGTTCCGAGGTTGCGGGCGCCAGAAACCAATGACTTCTTCAGCGGCAGAGCGCATGGAGTTGGATATATGCGCCCAAAGTCCGCCGGCGTCGTCGGGTCCAGAGGTTAGTTGGTTGAGTTTAACCGAAAGTTGAGCGGAGTAGGCTTCGGCAGTCCGTTGTAATTGCAGCTTAGCGACATCTAGCTTTCTCGTTTCCATACACCTCTGCCTGAGCTTGTCGTATTAGAATTGCTTCAGCTGCCTCATCTCGTTGACTGTCAACGTATTTTCTTCTTCAGCACTGTATATTTCTCGGCAACGCTTAAAAAATCTACTTACCCAGGCTATTGTCCTTTTAAGTTTGACAAAAGAGGAAAACCGATTCAAGTGTATAAAAATATGCATGGCTAAAATAGTGAATTTCGGGCGAAGTTCTTCATCACCATCTTCTTCTCGGAGGTCATTGTATACTTCACATGGCCAGATATTCTGTTCTTTCAGCAAAAACTCTGGTCCCTAGATCTATTCTGTCTAGATCTATTAGACCTACAGATCTATTCTGTCGCGGTAACTTCAATCTTATTACCGAAGAAATTCACCTTTTGGTAACTTTTACACCCTTTTGGTATTCTGCAACCAAGCGTTACCAGTAAATATTGTTACCATCTTTTTAGGTGCTAACAATCAAAACAGCTGACAATTGTATTGCTTGCATGAAAATATGTGCTCGCGTTTTGAGTAATTCATTTACTTTTCAAAATTCTACAATCGAAATTTCATCAAATTTAAATATAAAACGATGTCCACTTCACTGTTGCTGCTTCTACTTCTGAAGTAGAATGAAATAATGATGAAGTAGAAGAAAAATCTTCGAAAAGGCATCAGCTGAGAACTTTGCGGGACAGCAGCGATCCGTTTAACTTGGCGGATAACATATTCAAGTTCCATTTTCGTCTTCCAAAGGAAGTTTGCTTCATGCTTGTTGAGGAGTTAATAAAGGATACGCAAGCCACTTCTCTGCCCTTTGGAGTACGATTTTTTTGCTGCCTTCTGTTTTTCGCTCACGGTTCGTACCAGAAGTGTGTTGCAAACAGTATATGCCCCACTGAGCCAATCTTCTGCGTCACGTTCGATTAAATATATGTCTGGTCTTATAGTAAAATACCGAGCTTCTGAAATAAGTTTCCCAACCACAGACGCGGAGCAGTTGGCTACTAAAGCCAGGTTAGTTAAAATAAACACCATTGGTTTCTGCTAGCGTTTTGCAATGTTTTGTGTATTATTGCCCAGATTCTATTCTAAGTTTGGGTTGAAGGGAGTGGTTGGTGCTATTGATTGCACTCACATTGCTATGATTTGTCCACCTAAGAACGATCCAACGAATCCTTGCAGTTTGTACATGAACCGAAAGGGCTATTATAGCATAAATGTAGAAGCTATTTGCGACAGCAACCTAAGATTTTTGGCTGTAAATGCGAATTTCCCGGGCTCCCGCCATGATTCGGAAATTTGGCCAACATCACCAGTGCACACGTTCATGGCTACCCAAACAGAAAGTTAGTTGTTAGGTGACCAGGGAAATCCACTGGAACCGTAGCTGCTTACTCCTTTAGCTCAACCAGGATCTTCAAACGAAGAAAAATACAATAAAATGCATTGCAAAGCTCGGAATGTAATCGAAAGAAGCTTCGGCGTAGCTAAATCACGCTTTCGCTGCATCTCAAAATTCCGAAGTTTGCACTATAGCCCCTGCGTCAAATATTGTAAACGCTTGCCTCATCTTACACAATATTGTTATAAAACATGCTCCACAAGATGAACTGCAAATGGATGAAGATGAAATTGATGAAGGTGTTGACATACCAGCAACTGCAACACGCAGAAACTTACACCGCGAAGGCGAACGGATTCGTCAATATATATATAAACAAAATTTAATCAATAATACATATTAAAAAAATTTTAATTATATTTTCATTTTCATGAGCCTTTATTAACTTTCATTTTAAAAAATAAAGAATGGTTCTAAAAACAAGTTTTTTTAATAATGTGAATAAAACAAAACAGTAATACAAAAAAACCATTCATTTTAAAATTAACTTAAAAAAAGAAAAAATATCACACTAATAAAATCACAACATATTTTAAAAAAAAACACATATCAGGAAGAAGGTTGCTGGCGCTGCAGAACACCAGTTCCTTAATTGCTTCTGCAATAGAAGAAACACTATTTGCGATGCTGGCCAGAGATTGCGTTAATCGAGCCTGTTCCAGTTTCCGCTCCTTAATGTCCTGCTGCACAAGTTCTAGTATTGCCTCTCGAAAGGTTTTAGTGCTACGCCGGGTTTCGAGCACTTCAGTGTTGAGGGGAATAGTGGATGGAATAGCTGCATTCGGGACTACGTAGGGGTTAGGCGAAATGGCGGAGGAAGTGCAGCAAATTGAAGGGGGAGGAAGCGAGGATTCAGCTGTGGGCTACTGACCATTTTCAGCGTTCGTCAAAACCTTGAAAATAAGACGATGCAATTCAAAAGTAATTTTTTATATTGTGCATCATATTTACCGTGAAACCAAGCGTGACACCAGAATTTACTTCTACAGCAGCGAGGCCAAACGCTTCTAAAGCCTGCTTTTCGAACTCGCTGAGCTCCAGCATCAAATTCTGCCGACCACCTGTGCGATTGCACTCAATTATAATTTCACGCGCGCGAGCTTGCAGCTGCTTGCGCCAGTTTCTTAAAGCCTGAAATAGTACCATGTTTAAACGCTTATTACCTCCTTACTACCTCTTTTCAACAATCTGGGGTTCTAGTTGGCCCCAACATCGCATTCAAATTTGATGCAATATCTTGCCACAACATTTTTATGCAATTTGGCGATGTGGGGTAATTTTTCCCTTGCAGCAATTCTGAGTGGGTCCGAATAAAGTTAATATAAAACCTTAGCTGGGCCGGCGTAGTGCGTGCATATTTCTTGCTAAAAAAAACAAATATTGTAAAAATTGATAAAATGCAATAAATTATTTGTACTTACTTCTCTTTTTCCATTGTTTATATCTCACCACAGTATCACACTGAATTGCCAGATGCAAGAAAAGGGCTTTATTTCAATTAGGTGAGCTTATGACGTCTGACAGCGTTACCGAGTGCACAGAATACCGATTACTAAGACCGATAACTAATTTCGGTAATAAGATTACTTTAACCGGTAACGCACAGAATCGATCTGCTAGTGGCTTCATCAGCGACGTTACTATCAGTCGGTAATCATTTCCAATTTGACACGTCGGTTGCGGCAAGTATTTCAGCAATTCTATGAGCTACGAATGTCTTTTAGCGACGCTGCTCCGATGCGATCCACTTTAGGACTGTTTCAGAATCCGTCCATAGGACACAACATGTGATACATAAAGAATGGCTTTCAATAATATTCTGCTTTAAACGCGTTCCTAATACATCTGCCTGGAGTTCCAAGCGGAAGACTTTGACTTGACACAAATGAAAGATACCTCTACATTTCCAGCACCGTCAATAGCTCTCCAGTATGAGACTGCTGAAACGCCTCCTCGCTGCCGTTAACAAAGATGTGTAACTCAAGTCGCTGTGGTTGACCTTGCTGGAAGTAGTGACGAGGAACTTAAACATTTACAACTTTTCTGAAATCTTGACGCAACCTGCTCCACGCTTTATTGATGTAATCAGGCAGACATTCATCCCAGCTTATACGATGCCTCCAAACTTCACGCATAATTTATTTTGTAATTATCAAGAAATTGCATAAAAACTCCCTCAGTTACCTCTAGTGAATTCGATGTAAAATTGCGTAGTACAAATCCTGCGTCTTTATGTATGTCGCGCACTAGCCTTGCGATGTTAATTGCTTGCGCCACTAACTCGAAACAATCAACAAAGTCGTCGACGTAATGGTGTTCTAGGATGGATTAGTTGTTTTGAAATGTTGAGCTATACACGGTGAGCAAGCGGCTTCAAATGTCATTACGACCATTTCATAGACATCAGGTTGACGTTGGTCTTCTCCCTCGCGCCAAAGAAATCTTTGGGAGCATCTATCTTCCGGCCGGACAACCAATTGGTGGAACATTTTCTTTATGTCCGCACAGACGGCTACTGCTCCAATTCGAAAATTATACAACACTGATGGCACTGGCTGATAGTGCTGAGGCCCCTTTAGTAGATGAACATTCAGTGCGGTACCATCCACCATAGCAGCGGCGTCGAAAACTATGCAAATCGTACTCGGCTTGTTTGGATTCACTACAGCAAAATGAGGAAGATACCATTTCCTTGGTCCGAGTATTATAGCTTCTGCTGGCTGCAGCTTACGAGCATATTGCTTGGTGACATAATCTTTAATAATTTCAATGTAGGCGGCAGCAAACCTGGAATAACGCTTCATTTTACGTTTGATTGCGAACAACCTCTTTTTGGCCAATTACTTTGCTGGTAGTAGCTTGAAGTATACTGCGAGCTCGAAAATCATCTTTAGATTCTACAGCTGGTTCTGGCCTAACACCAAAGCTATCTGTAACGAAATACTCAGCCACTAGTTCATGCAAGTCATACTCACTTGTATTGTTAAGCGCCAGACAAGATGACATTGTGGCACGTTATATTTTGTCGGGCCAAACACTGCCCATCCCAAATCAGTTTTCGCAGCGTACGGTCCTCCTTCGTGCAGCCTTATGGTCTCTATAGGCAAGTCCAGGTGGCAGTGATCTAAACCTATTAACATTTTGGAGTAATATTGGAACATGGCCGCGTTAGAAGTTAATTTATACAGCTACTATTCAAATTAAGATCATCTGCTTGAAGGCTTTGCATTTGCAAACTCAGGTTGGACACTCCATAAACATTACTTAATTTATATTTTTCCCCTTTACCTACACCACAAATATACAGGTTAACGACTGTCGCTGGCTCTTGTGCAGCTCTTTCTCCAAACCACTGTACATTCAATCGACGTTGGTAGCCTTGAAGTCCTAATTCCTCTATAAGCGCTAAGCGCATTATAAATCATAGTTATTGAAGAGCCCTCATCCAGCAAGGCGTATGTTTCAATTTGCTTGTTTGGTCCAAAAAGCAAAACTGGTAACACACGAAATGGCAAATTATTTTTATTTTAACTGCACTGGCTACGCAGCTAAAAACGGCTTCGTTTCCTATTACGACATCTCTGGCTGCTTGTGATGTTGATGCAGTCTCACCTATTTGATTTAACTCTCTGCTGTTGTTGTTAACTTGCCTGTTCTCGTGTAATAATTTGTGATGGCTCTTTCGGCAACCATCAACAAGGCATTATCGGCGGCGGCGACAGTTACGAATAGAATGACCTGCTTCTAAGCACGCAAAGCAGATTCGGATAAGCTTAGCTTCAACCCATCGTTCGTTTACATTTAGACCTAAAAACCTTTCACACTCGAAGGCCTTGTGTCGGCCTTGGCATTTGGGACACTTTATTGCATCACTTCGTTGATGTTCAGCGGCATGAAGTACCACGCGTCTCTTAGGTTTGCTGATGATCGATATGCATTCTCTTGGACGGTGCAAATAAGCGATGCAATCTCACTCAGCCAATTACTTAAATCAGTTATAGTGGGATAGGGTCTAATTGGAGCTGCGTCCTTAGCCCAGTTAATTCTTTTACTAATTGGAAGCTTTCCAATAAGTTCATCGAGCAAAGTAGGGATCGACAAATGCTGCTGGCCGTTTACAGATTTTAAGAAGACAGCAAGATTTATTGCTTTTGTTGCAAACGGTATTAATCTTTCCACTGCACTCTCAGGTATTGGTGCTACTTCACGAATTTGACGCAGCTGACATCGTATCAGCTGTTTCGGGCGACCAAAGCGGAACTGAAGTTGCTCCATGACGGCAGACACATTGTCAGAATGAATTAACAAAGACCTAACTGTTTCCCTAGCTTCACACTTTAAACATTTTAACAAGAGTTGACTATCTATATTATTATTGCGTAAGTGCATTTATTGTGATGACTATCAAATCTATACTGTAGACTTGATTTTCATAAATATGGTAGCAATTGGAAGGTCTTGCTCTGTACATGTGCAATAAGGTCTTATTTTTTCTCAAATATTGTGTATTTTTTTAAGAAAAAGCTAAAATAAGTTTCTACAAAAAAAAAACAAATTTTTATATGATGCCTAAAAGTTTTTGATAGATTTTTATTATAATGCAATAACTGGGCTAGTTAACAATTCAACAGAAACAGAGAAAGTTTCTATGAAATCCTTGGTTCAAAGGTAGAAATAGTCTTTAATATAAAAAAAAAATTACCTATCACTAGATGAATTACCTAAACTAGAATATTTTTTATATTGGCGTTTTAACGCCACATGGGACTACTAGTTTTCTAAGTTAGTGTAATTATAGATTGCAGTAGACTGAGTATAAGCTGTAGAAAACATTGGATTGGCCAATCCTCTGCTTGACCACTGAACTCAGGCAAATCTTGAACCTTTTGTGTAATGGCAGAGTGAATTTGCGTTGTTAGGCTGTGTGCTATTCGGAAACTTTTCACTCGTGGTAGGAAAGAAGTTACTAAGTTGAATACAATTTCTGTCTGTTGAAATAAAATTGTCATTTTTCTGTGCCAAAAGAACAATGAAATTTTGACAACTAGAAATTTTGACGTTTTATATTTCGTTAGTGTATTAGCGCGAGAATTTCATTTATTTTGCAAAATTGATGTTATAACTGAAAATGAACAGAATTTTACACAAATATTTTCCACTTCTGGTTGCTTTGCTGTCGGAAGCAAAAAGTTCTAGGTAATAGGTGAGACTGCATCAACATCACTTCTTTATGACTTTTTTTAAGGGAAGGGGGAAGAGTAAGTACTGCTTTTGCTTTTCTGCTCCGGACAACTACCTAAAACATTATTCCTTTAAGGATATTACCTATATTCGGCCAAGAGGTTATTCCGAAACATTAAATGCCATTTTGAGTGGAGACAATGCACAAACAGTATGCAATATATTTCTACATATTACGTAGAATTTCCTTTGCTGTTTTGTTGGGATTTCCATTATTTTTTAATTCTTTGTGCTTTTTTAATTTATAATTAACTAAAAAGTTTAGCTTTCATTAATTTCTAAGTTTTTTTTTTTCTAATTATACTTGTGTCAAAAATTCTCTTGCCGATTGTCAAAATTTATACTAGCCCCTGAGGCTACATGAATTTTTGACATCACCTCGCAAGTGCCAAATTTTCTCATTCAGACTGTCAAAATTTCATCATCCGAGTGAAAAGTTTCCGAATAGCACACAGCCTTAGAAAGTGTTTGAAGAATAATTAGGCGCAAATTTTGACAAAGTGTTTGACATAACCCAATTGTCATTTCCATGGTGAAAAATTGTGTTACTAGGTTAGTCGGTATAGCAGTTTCGTTGTTATGAGTACGAAATGTTTGATTCGATGCTTGCAGCGAAGGCGCAGCAGTCATACCAGTTGCAGTTGAATTGTAGGCTAATGGATACGATGTCGTTACTATGTTTGGAGCTTTGGCAATAAATGAAGACAAAAATGAAAAAATTGTGTTGGTGCTTAACGGAATCGAAGACGTGACTGTGTTCGGAACTGTGGCTGCAAATGAAAATAACTGCATAGTTGCTGCTGTTGACGCTAACTGCGCTGTGACTTCGGACGTTGGTACTGTGTGATTTTGAAGAGCCTTATTTAATGTTTGACATAGAAAATTACTCACCTGCAACTTAATTTGGGTGCTTTTTAGCTCTTGTTCCAAGGCGTTAAGTTGCATTTGCATAGTTTGGAAAATGTCCTCTCTATCTGATTGACTACACTGCCGTCATAAGGAAGAGTGCGGCATCTAGCATGAAAATCAAAATGCATTTTATTGGATTTTCCTTATAAGTCATCCATCCTCTTTAAGATTATAAAATAAAAATCCCGAGTTTTTGGTCCCATTTCTATATATTTTTGTCTATTGTCTATAATGTATAATGTCTATTTTACACAAAATTTAGGAATCATTCCAGAACAAAACGCAGTATCTACACAAACAGAGTCAAAATGCCGTATCTACACGTAGATTCCGCATTTTGTCTTGTTTTTTATTTTTTTCATAGACACAGTTTTTTTCAGTCATACAAAATAGAATTTGAGTAATGAATTTTTTCAATTATTAATTATGCATATTACACTACTCTACAAAATTACGACAACTTTCACCACAACGAATGGCGATAACATTTTCTATAGTGAAATTTTCCAAAGAATCCGAATATTGTAATGATTTTCTTCGATTGGCCCAAATTTTTTTTTAAATGGCAAAATTCAAAAAATCTTCTGTTGAGAACACATACTTCAGGTGGTGGTACTTCCACTCCGTCATTGTTGATTGGTGGCTCTGAACTGCGCTCTCCATGGGCGGCATTGGTGGAATCGTCGCCAGTAAATAAATTGGAAAAGTGCCGTCTCCACAATCTCAGCACACACTGCGTATCCGTATTCAGATCTCCATTTTCGTCTCTACAAGTGGATGCTCCGGGCTTGAAACCTTGGGTTAGACGCTTAACCTGTTGATAGAATTTTCGTGCATCTTTCTTGCCCTGGTATACCTCTAGTTCCTCACGCTCACGCTTTTCCTGCTCTCTTTTCTTGCGTCTGAAAAGGCGCCTCTCTTCCTTCCTCTTTTCGCGGTAGTTTTCTCGCACGGCTCGCGTTGCAGCTGACTGCAGCGTTTTTCTATATGCGGCGTTTTTTACTGCTGTCAAGATGCGACCCTCCTGATCGTACCATTGGTTCCGAGGTTGCGGGCGCCGGAAACCAATGACTTCTTCAGCGGCAGCGCGCATGGAGTGGGATATATGCGCCCAAAGTCCGCCGGCGTCGTCGGGTCCAGAGGTTGGTTGGTTGAGCTTAACCGAGAGTTGAGCGGAGTAGGCTTCGGCAATCCGTTGTTATTGCAGCTTAGCGACATCTAGCTTTCGTTGAATTCCTGTGCGTATGTTCTTCGCATTGCATAATCGCATGCGGATCTTGGCTGCAACAAGATAATAGTCGGAGTCAATGTTGACCCCCCGAAATGTACGCACATCTAGAACACTAGAGGCATGCCTTCCGTCGATTACAACATGATCAATTTGGTTTCGCGTTTTTTGATCCGTGGACAGCCAGGTGGCCTTGTGGATGTCGAGGTGCTTAAATCTGGTGCTACTAACTACCATGTTTCGTGCCGCGGCGAAGTCGATCAGTCTTAGACCGTTGTTCGTGTAGGTCTCATGAAGACTGAACTGACCGATAGTGGGGCCAAAGATGCCTTCCCTTCCGACTTTCGCATTAAAATCGCCGACGACTATTTTCACGTCATGGACCGGAAGGTGGTCGTATACGTCCTCAAGACTAGCGCAGAAAGCTCCCTTGACGGCTTCATCCTTTTCCTCCGTCGGGTCGTGCGCGCAAATAAGGCTGGTGAAGAAAACTTTTGCCTTGATGCGGATCGTGGCCAATCTTTCGTTCACAGGTGTGAACCGGGAAACAAGGTGGCGTAGTTTCCGGCTAACGACGAATCCACATCCGAATTCGCGCTTCTCCGCATGGCAGCTGTAGTAGATATCGCAGTGTGCTTGTTTAGAGCAGCCTTGCCCTTTCCATCGCATTTCCCGGATGGCGGTGATGTCAGATTTTATTGTTTTGAGGGCTTCCGCCAGTTGGATAATGGCACCTTCATTGTCCGTTTTTCGTTTGCGGTGGTCGTCAACGTAATTGGGGTTCTTATCCGAGGCTGGTTTAGTTTTCATTGGGCAGTAGTAATGTGGCGGGACCCAAACCCTGGGCACATTCCATGTTTAAGGTCTATGGATCGACCCGCCGCTCAAATTAGCCGTCAAACTGACGGATGCCAGCTTGCCGTTGCCCAGGGAACACCACTTGGAGGTTTGAGTCGACTTGAGACGATTTCGACATGGATAATTCTGGCCGCGCCAGGTTGAGGCGGTCAGACACGTTGCCATGTGAAGGTTCGCCCCCTGTTCCCCTAGTCTTATAACAAAAAACAAAAAAAGTCTGTCAAAAAACAACATGCAACAAAAAAACAAAGCAACATAAAAAAAACTACATCCAACATAAACTTCAATCCAATGCTTTGAAGTGCAATTGGCTCAAAATCACCAAGGTTGCAAATTTCAAGATAGGTTTTGTGACAAAAAAAATTGCAAGCTATAACGATGACTCTTAGTTTATACTGATGCAAAATTTGTACATTAATAAACTTTGACAGGGCTGCGCACAGAATTCTATACTTTTTTAGTAATATTGCTTTTTAGTAAATATTTTACAGAAAACCATCAATTCGGGAACGTTTTTCTCAGTTTGATAAAATCAACAAAAAAAAAAAAACAAAGCACATAATTTATAGCCCTATTCTGTTGATTGACAATTGTAAATTTATTGACAACTGTAAAAATGCCTTATTCTTAAATATAAACAAAAGCTCATAACATTACAAAACTGTTAGCAACATAAAAAAAATATTCAGAAAAAATAAATAAGCGAAACATTTTGCATGTTTTCAACCCCTTGGAACAAAAAATAGCACATAAAAGACTAGCTTTTCAATGAATTTATAGTTGCCAATCAACAGAATAAGGCTATTAAGCTTTGTTTAATAACATGTATCTATATTAAATAAACAATAATGAAAACAATACATACAAAATCTTCTTGTAAATTAAAAAAGTTGCTATTTTGTGCATAAAATTTAGGAAATTTTGAAATATTCAAAACTCTTATAATCGAATTAACGTTACTTGAATAGAATGAAAGTTCTGTAATGTACTAAATTATGTTTTTTTTTAAAAACTCAATATTTCGGCACACTTTGTGAGCCTTCATCAGGGCTAGAAAAAACACATCACAATTAATCACAAAGTTATAGAATATACCACAAACAATTTTGTTACCTTAAAAGACGGAAAATTTGATTTTAAAACATTTTGAAAAATATTTGTTTAAATAACTAATTAAAATACTTCAACAAATTAAAGTTTAAAAAACAATTATATTTTAAAAGTGGTCGAGCATCGTCGAACAGCTGTTTGCCACCTTCATCGTCCATTTAGTTTGTGTTTTGTCAAGTATTTATAAATATGCGAGCAATTGTCGGTGTCCGTTTTGTAGTTCAATCGTATTGCCGTTGGCGTGTTTAGTATGTGTAGCATCTCCAGTGTATATCTTCTCGCGTAGTTAGTCTCTTGTTGCAGAATTTTTGTTGTTGGGAAGTCCGGTGCATGATTGTTTTGTATACAGTGGGACGCAAGCGCCGTTTTATGTTCATGATTTGATTTTAAATCTGTTTTGTGTGATGATAGTCTTGTTTTCAATTTTAATTTTGTAGTTCCAACATATACTTTGTTGCATATATTGGACCCGTCACCTTTGCATTTTATTTCGTAAACCAGATTGCATTTGTCCATATTTTCAACTTTGCTTTTAGTCTTGCTGTGAAGAATTTTTAAAGTGTTGTTTGTTTTAGGTGCAAGCAAGTAATTGTTTTTGTTATATATGTCCGTTTTTTTAAATTTTTCAGTGAAACCCGGTACATAAGTAATACCTTTATACCTTTTTGGTTCAGTCGCTCGTTCAGTGTTACTTTGCTCACTGTTGTTGTTCAAGAATGTTTTTATCAGTCGTGTAACGGTATGTGGTGGAAAATCATTGGAGGCCAGTATTTCCCTGATGCGTGAAATGTTGTTTTTGTGAAAACTTTTGTCGCTTATCTTGAAAACTCTATGGATGAAGTTTTTAGCGGTATTGAAAATAGTTTTTTTGGGGTGTTTAGAATGAAAATTTATAAGTCTACCCGATGCTGTAGGTTTCTGATACCAGTCTGTTTTCATTGTGTTGTTAGTGTTGATAACTATAGCGTCCAGATAAGGCAACCTGCCATCTTGTTCCTCTTCTATGGTGAATTTTATGTAGTAGTTGCACTTGTTCAATATGTTTAATGTGTTGTCTATTTGTTCCGTTTTGATCACTGCAAAAATGTCGTCTACGTACTTGGTGAGTAGTCTAGGCTTGTGGCTCATATTGTTCATGAATGTGTCCAGAATTTCCTCCATAACAATATCCGCTATTATTGGCGATATTGGTGAACCCATTGGCATTCCTTTTAATTGGCTATAAATTTTGTTATTATAAGTGAAATAGTTGTTTTCTTTAATGCAGAATCTCAGAATTTCCATAAAAAGTTTTTTTGGAATTGTCGTTTTTAGTTCGATTTTGTCCCACTGTTGTTCGATTGTCCTGAGTGCGAACTCCACCGGTATGCTGGGAAAGAGAGAAACCACGTCAAATGAGACCATCTTCTCGTCATCGAGTATGTGTGTATTGTTAATCTTGTTTTTAAATTCGATAGCGTCTTTTATGTTGTATTTGGAGTCCACCGTCAACGATTTTAATATGCTGACCAAGTATTTTGAGAGTGCATATGATGGAGAGTTAATAGATGAGCAAATAGGTCGCAAAGGTGTGTCGTTTTTATGTGTTTTCGGCAGTCCGTAAATTCTGGGTATAGTTGCCGTGTATGTTGTCATTTTCATTTTCTCTTGTTTGCTTATTATTTCTTTTTTAAACAGTGTCTCAACAAAGTTATTGTTTTTTTGTTGAAGAGTTAAAGTTGGATCTCTTCTTAATGTTTTGTACGTCCATCCGTCTCTTAATATTGCTTGCATTTTTTGCTCATAATCTGTTCTGTACATGGCAACCGTTTTGCCGCCTTTGTCAGCTTCCACAATAATTATGTTTTTGTTTTGATTTAAAAATTCCCTCGCCTCCTTTGTTATATTAATTATGTACGCGTCTCTATCTGTTAATTTTAGTTCTCTTAAGTGTCGTTCTATTAATGTTGTGAGCTTTATTCTCGCATTTTCTTGCTCCTCTTTGTCGCCATTAGTTTGTACACAGTCCTCCCCCTCTGCGATGATGCTGAACAGGGGGAATCGTTTTTTTGTCATCGGGAGGGCGAACTTTGGACCGTGCGCTAATAACCATTGCACCTCTGTTGGAATAGTTATGTCTGTCTTGTTTACAAACCAAGAGTTGTTGTTGTGCAGGTTTAATTGTTTGACCCTTTCTTCTTTTAGTTGTTTGAATTTCTGCTCCTGTCTGTCTATTGTTCAGCATCATCGCAGAGGGGGAGGACTGTGTACAAACTAATGGCGACAAAGAGGAGCAAGAAAATGCGAGAATAAAGCTCACAACATTAATAGAACGACACTTAAGAGAACTAAAATTAACAGATAGAGACGCGTACATAATTAATATAACAAAGGAGGCGAGGGAATTTTTAAATCAAAACAAAAACATAATTATTGTGGAAGCTGACAAAGGCGGCAAAACGGTTGCCATGTACAGAACAGATTATGAGCAAAAAATGCAAGCAATATTAAGAGACGGATGGACGTACAAAACATTAAGAAGAGATCCAACTTTAACTCTTCAACAAAAAAACAATAACTTTGTTGAGACACTGTTTAAAAAAGAAATAATAAGCAAACAAGAGAAAATGAAAATGACAACATACACGGCAACTATACCCAGAATTTACGGACTGCCGAAAACACATAAAAACGACACACCTTTGCGACCTATTTGCTCATCTATTAACTCTCCATCATATGCACTCTCAAAATACTTGGTCAGCATATTAAAATCGTTGACGGTGGACTCCAAATACAACATAAAAGACGCTATCGAATTTAAAAACAAGATTAACAATACACACATACTCGATGACGAGAAGATGGTCTCATTTGACGTGGTTTCTCTCTTTCCCAGCATACCGGTGGAGTTCGCACTCAGGACAATCGAACAACAGTGGGACAAAATCGAACTAAAAACGAAAATTCCAAAAAAACTTTTTATGGAAATTCTGAGATTCTGCATTAAAGAAAACAACTATTTCACTTATAATAACAAAATTTATAGCCAATTAAAAGGAATGCCAATGGGTTCACCAATATCGCCAATAATAGCGGATATTGTTATGGAGGAAATTCTGGACACATTCATGAACAATATGAGCCACAAGCCTAGACTACTCACCAAGTACGTAGACGACATTTTTGCAGTGATCAAAACGGAACAAATAGACAACACATTAAACATATTGAACAAGTGCAACTACTACATAAAATTCACCATAGAAGAGGAACAAGATGGCAGGTTGCCTTATCTGGACGCTATAGTTATCAACACTAACAACACAATGAAAACAGACTGGTATCAGAAACCTACAGCATCGGGTAGACTTATAAATTTTCATTCTAAACACCCCAAAAAAACTATTTTCAATACCGCTAAAAACTTCATCCATAGAGTTTTCAAGATAAGCGACAAAAGTTTTCACAAAAACAACATTTCACGCATCAGGGAAATACTGGCCTCCAATGATTTTCCACCACATACCGTTACACGACTGATAAAAACATTCTTGAACAACAACAGTGAGCAAAGTAACACTGAACGAGCGACTGAACCAAAAAGGTATAAAGGTATTACTTATGTACCGGGTTTCACTGAAAAATTTAAAAAAACGGACATATATAACAAAAACAATTACTTGCTTGCACCTAAAACAAACAACACTTTAAAAATTCTTCACAGCAAGACTAAAAGCAAAGTTGAAAATATGGACAAATGCAATCTGGTTTACGAAATAAAATGCAAAGGTGACGGGTCCAATATATGCAACAAAGTATATGTTGGAACTACAAAATTAAAATTGAAAACAAGACTATCATCACACAAAACAGATTTAAAATCAAATCATGAACATAAAACGGCGCTTGCGTCCCACTGTATACAAAACAATCATGCACCGGACTTCCCAACAACAAAAATTCTGCAACAAGAGACTAACTACGCGAGAAGATATACACTGGAGATGCTACACATACTAAACACGCCAACGGCAATACGATTGAACTACAAAACGGACACCGACAATTGCTCGCATATTTATAAATACTTGACAAAACACAAACTAAATGGACGATGAAGGTGGCAAACAGCTGTTCGACGATGCTCGACCACTTTTAAAATATAATTGTTTTTTAAACTTTAATTTGTTGAAGTATTTTAATTAGTTATTTAAACAAATATTTTTCAAAATGTTTTAAAATCAAATTTTCCGTCTTTTAAGGTAACAAAATTGTTTGTGGTATATTCTATAACTTTGTGATTAATTGTGATGTGTTTTTTCTAGCCCTGATGAAGGCTCACAAAGTGTGCCGAAATATTGGAAAAATAATAAAAGCCAAAAACATTTAAAAAAGTTTTTGTTCTTTTTTACACGGCCATAGCCCATTTAATTTCAACATTTTTTAACAATAAAAAACGCACCTAATAGAACTAACGAATCACAAACCGAAAAAACAGCTTAAACTATGTTTAAATTGAGCAAAGGTATAAAACGCATTTGAAACACCTTTAACAACTGTAGCAGCTTCAAAAACAGTTGTTTTTACTGAACTGAAGTGTGAATTCTTACTCTAAAGCAGTCATCGAAAAAAGCTGTTACGTAATAACTTTACGTTAAAAGTGAACATCAAAGAGTAATAAAAAAACTAAAACAAACAATTTCCACAATTGTCGCATATTCAAGTTATAATGTATAACGTTGGTGTTCTTGTTACCATCAGAAAAGCTTTAATTTGTGTTTTGTCCTGTACCAAAAACATTCTCCGAGAGAAACAATTAAAATAAATTTAAATAAACGAGCAAGCCATCTAGTCATATGAAGCATTTTGCTTCAAGATTTAGTGCAAGTGGAATACTAAGAGTGCTAAAGGCTTCATATGACTATATGGCTTGTTCGTTTATTTTAATTTATTTTAATTGTTCCTCTCGGAGAATGTGTATGTTTTTGGTATCAAAATTAGGGGGATTCAATAAAGAACACAACACGATTAAATCATATTTTTTTAAATATGGCTTTAAATATAAAAAAAAATACTTGTAAAAGTCAAAGTTTTTAACAAAAAAATAAAAATTTCATTTTGAATCTGAATATCTCACAGACTAAACATAATTAAAAGAAATAAAAATACCCCGCTGAAAAGCCTGTTTATTATTTTATAAGAAAATGTTTTTCTTTTCGCTTTGCGTTAAGCGATTTGGATTCCAGAGCTTAAAAACAGGATCAAAGTCCTAAAAACACAAAGTCCGAAATCACAAAAATTTGAGGCAAACTAAAAAAAAAAAAAATCAATTTCATAACAAGGGAAAAAAGCTTAAACAGTATGAGCTATCAAAGTTCGTGTGGCACGAAAAAGTTGCGAAATTGTTGACCAGTGTTATCATTCCGAGAACGCAAGTTATTTAGAGAACATGCCATCATGTCCGGGAACGTTACCGAAATGGCCGTTCACGAAATGACGATTTCAAATAAGCGCGCGCTTTGATTATACGCGGAGGCCATCTAAAATGCGACCTGACTTTGTCAATAAATAGAATTTAGATATAATTTATTTGACGATAAATACACTGAAGCCGGCTTTGTTATTGTTTTCTTCCTGAACTGACGTTTGACACCGAATAGATGCGTTCATTCAAAATTATTTTTGTTCGATTATCAATGCGTTCACTGAAATGACTTGAGCGCTATCAGACAAACTATTTTTGCATTTTTATAATTAGAAATAAATAATTTTTAAGTATCCTTTTCAAAACTAGATTTTGTATAAAAAATACGGTATATTAAGTAATGACAGATGTTAAATACCTTGAATTTTTCAAATATATTTCGGACTTGTTGTTGAAGATCGTATATTAGGACGCGTTCCCGAAATGACTTTCTATGCATGTTTATTGATTTAATTTAAAATTTATTTTATTAATAAATTATATTGTTTGATGGACACACAAAAAAGGTTAGTTGTAGTACGTATATTTAATTAATTTTCTTTTCTAAATTAAGTCAAGATTTAAGACATTAAATTGCTAGCAAAGCCAATTCTGCACCTTGATGATTTTAAGCCAATTGTTTTCTCAACTCGAAAAAACGAAGTTTCCGCTGATGACACGAACTTAATTCCATGGACTTCGTAAACAGACTTGAAAATAAACAATTAGTAGGCAAAATAATTGCTTTTTGCCTACATTTCAAGTTTCCACATTTTAAGCTTCCTACATTTGGCGACTTGATTTTTGCTGCGACTTGATTGACCCAAACTTGTCCTTTGTCTGCCTCAACTTGCAGGGTGTTGAAAAATTAAAGGAACTTGAAGCAGCAAATGAATCCAGATATGCAGATCTCTGATTTGCACTTAAATTTGCATATACATTTTTTATGCAATATGCAAAATATGCAAAAAATATGTTGTTTTTCGAGATAGAATTTGTTCGGATGCATATCTGTGTCATCGAAATTGTTTTGCGGTCATTCAATTCAAATATTCAATTTCATATTTCCAGCTGTCTAGTCATAACTAGAGAGATATTTTTAAATAAAAATTAAAATAAATCGAAAACCGCCCTAAAAAAAAGAATTGTTCAATAATATTTAGAAGTCTATTTTATTTTTTTTTTTATCTAGAAGCAATATTATACCGAACTAGCAATGTCGTTTCTGGCGCACAAAAATCATGTTTTGTAGTTAAGAAGGTTATTTTACGCTGGTTTTATATTTGTACATAGGTGTCGGAGTTAATACAACAGACATAAAACTTGAACACGGTAAAAACGCTTTGGTGGCAGACAACTTCAAAGAGTTAATAGCAAAAAATATTTTCTTAAATTAATTTGTAAAATTTATAATTACACATCATGACTTGATATTGTTATTAAAAAGATAATTTTATTTATATATTTTTTTTTCTATTTGCAGATTGAGGCTATGCTCTTAGAACTTCACAGTGACAAACTTACAACTTTAGCTGATCAAGTAAAAGTGCATTCACAGGTTAAAAACTATTCCCTAGGGTTCGAGCTATGGACAAATGTAGAGGGCAAGTACTTCTTGTCCATTTTCTACAACTACACTACAGATGTTCCCGAGTTTAGTTTGTTTAACCAATTGTACTGCACTGTAGAATACAATAAATTCACAAACATCGATATCATATTTGATGAGTTCAACTTGGAAAACTGCAGTGCAGCAATTGTAAATTATGATGAAGACGACTACCTTAAAGGCTTCCTGAAAAGCAAAAGTATGGCCAATCAAAATCTATAAATTTATTTAGTCCATTTAATTTATACTATTTTTTAAAATGATCATCGTCAGATTTTTATAAATTGATTTTAGCTAGGTAATAATCCAAATCTTATATAATCATTGAATGCCAATCCCCGCAATTAAACAGTTGGCACTACACATGTTATTATACTTAATAGCCTTATTCTCTTATTTAGTGAATGTTTTTCAAATTGAAACTTAAATTGTTAAGGGGATGGTACTGTTTTAAAGCCGAAAAAGGCATGTTTTCATGATTTTTTTTTTTTTTTGGAGACATGAATAATTTTGGTATATTTTTTTCATATACATGTTATAGTTTGACTTAAGTATATTTTTTTATAAAAAAATTAAAAATTATCGATAAATAAATCCGTGGCAGCGATTATCCGGAGGCTCTTCAAAAAAAGGTTGTTTTGCGGTGAACACGATTAGAGGTTAGCGGATCATCTGAAGAAAAATTAAAAATTAGTTTAAAAGGGAATATGTTTCCCGAGGTAGTACCGAAGAGTTTGTTTTTTTTGTAGCGTTTTGAAGTCAAAAACGCAATTTTCACTGAAAAATTGAGTTTATTTTATTATTTTAAAATAGGAAAAAAGAAAGAAAAACGCTTCGGCATTACCTGTTGATTTATTTGTAAAATAGTGTAAAACATTTCAAAACAATCGGTCAAGTAGATTTTGCGGCATCGTGTTCACCGACTTCAAAAATGTTGTTTTCCAGAAAATCGATTTAATGTCTCGATTTTAAGTCGATTTTAAGTGAGGTCCGCTCACTTGAAACGATGTATCTTCGTTAGTTTTAGCACGATTTACTTGAAATTTTTACAAAATACTCTTGAAATGTTGTACATTTAGGAAAAAAATATAAAAATAATTTCCCAAAAACAGTACCATCCCTTTAATACATTTAAATTAAGAGGACAGTTTTAACATCTATTTATATAAAGCAAAGTGGAAAAAAGCGATTGTTTCCCTCAGCTGCCCGTAATTTTCAATCAATTCAGTTGATTTTTTTTTTCAAAATGTAGATAATTATGATACGAAGGCTAAAATAAATTAGAGTTGCCACCTAAATTTTTTTATTTTTACAAATTCGGTGGGCGAACACTAGGTAAAAATGGGTAACTGAATCCAAATCCGTTATCAGAATTTAAAAAAATTATGTCATATTTTTATCATAGGTTGCCACGTTCATTTTTAAATTTTAACGAATTCAAAATTACGCATTTTTTCCATAGTGCTAAACCTACATTTTTTTATTTTAACGAATTCGGTGCTATGGCGAATTCTGGCTCCAAATGGGTCACTGAATCCGAATCCGGTGTCAGAATTTCAAAAATTATATAGTTATTTTACCATAGGGCTTCTACCTAAATTTTTACGAATTCGGTGCTTGGCGAACATAAGCTAAAAATAGTTCGCTGAATCCGAATCCGCCGTCAAATTTTAAATTTAGCCTAAGTTTTTTTCATATAGTTGCCATCTAAAACTGTTTTCTTTTTACGATTTTGTGCTAGGGCGAACTGTAGGTAAAAATGGGTCACTGAATCCGAATCCTTATACAATAAAACACTTTATAGTTCTCTTGTTAGGTCAAGACTAGAGTATGCTTCTGTTATTTGGAATCCTTAGCGGCAATCCATTCTTCAAGGCTAGAAAAAGTTTAAAAAAACTGCTTCTAAGTATATGCTTCGTTGTACTAGTTTTAATTCAAATTTACCCTCGTATAATGTTTGTTGTTTGTAATTGGGTTTAAAGACACTTGAAATTAGAAGAAAAATAAGTTTATTCATTTTTGTATATGATCTCATCTCGGGTAATATTGATGACTCCTTATTACTAAATTTAATTAATTTCAATATTCCTTCAAGGCAGTTGCGTTGTTTTAAACTCTTTTATATTAAATATCACAGAATTAAATTTAAACAGATTAAACAGTTTAAATATTACGCCCTAAATGAACCTATCACCAGATCTTTGTGTTTATATAATGATTTGTCTTTAAAATATGCTTTTGATTTCTCAATGCCTAAATCATCTTTTAAAAACTTTTTCTAGTTTATTTAATTAACTTTATAGCTTGTTTGTTATATTATTTTAATATCTTCTACATGAAATGTATAATTTTTCTAGTCTAAGGATTTTTCACATCCATAGATTCAATAAACTAAACTAAAACTAAACTAAACTAAAACTAAAACTGAACTAAACTAAAACTTAACTAAATTTCAAAACTATGTAATTTCTTACCATAGGGCGCCACCTACAATTTTTTTTTTATTTTTTCTAATTTGGTGCTTTTATTTATTTGGAATTTAAAAATTCTGTAATTTTTTTCATTGGGCTGCCAACTTTCTTTAAAAAATTCTTTCTTTAAAATATTAAAAATTATTTAAAATTTAAAAAAAGCAATACCGATTCAGTTCATATAGGCAGACTCAAATCAGCTTTTCTGAATACAGAAACTTCACAGCCACTTTCAACTAAACGTACATAGCTATATATTAAGATATATATTAAATGTTATATTAAATGTAAATATAAATATTAAATGATATATATATTAAAGTGTGGCGGCCGTGGCGCAGTGGGTTGAGTGTGTGGCCCATACGCCAGAGAACCCTGGTTCGAATCCTACCTGACACAGAAAGTTTTTTCAATTGAATTAATTTTGCTGATCGGCCGTCACCTCTCTGCAGACAATGGCAATCCTCAGAGAGTAAAAACTGTCGTGAAAACCTTCTTGAGAGCATAAGCCTTTCGGAGTCGGCATAAAACATTTATTTCACAACACAAACAACACAATTGATCATAAGAAGTTCGGTCAAAGTCCTTTCAATGGCTGAAATGGCCATTTTTTATATATTAAATATAAGCCTGTTAAAAAAGTGCCTGCTTTTGCATATTTGAAAAATAGTGTTAAATGTCACTAAATAGAATTCAAAGTTAAAACAATGCGGTCATTAAAATTAAAAAATTAAATTTGTGTTATGGGGTGATATAATATAATGATAACTAAAAACTCAGGAGTGCCAGAATCAAGTAGCCAGAATTTTATTTTCTTCAAAAGGCATACAATTTCTTTCAATGCGTATGTCTGCAGGGAGTTTATTAAATAATCTATAAAATAAGATTGAAAAAAATTCCGATAATGGGTGGATCGAAAAGCGGACACAGTTAAGGCTGAGCTAAATCTCCTTAAATTATATGACTCAAATATTGGACACTGCATATACCCAGAGCTATTTAAAAAATTTTCGGGACTTTGCAATAATATTTGGCATTTGCCTTGCTAGCAAAATCTTTAAACTAACGTCTAAAAAGAGTCATCGATAAAAAAAAGCGATAAACTTTGCAAATACTTCTAGGGGCAGGCTTCCGTAATGTTAAAAAATTTCGAATTTTATAGATATAGGCTCCTCTTCATACACTTATACCATATTGCAATTTAGAATAAAATATTCAATAATAAATTTTTGTTAACAAGGTTGTGGAGCAAAACGGCTTTAGGCGAAAGAAGCATCTTACAGAAGAAAGCAGATAATTTTTTGATGTGTATATATGCTCAGACCAGCTCAGACGTTGGTCAACCATGACACCTAGATATTTATAAAAATGAACTTTTTCGAAAACAAAGCATTTATCGCTACATGCGACCCTGTTATCACTAGCGAAGTAAGCAAAGTTGACAACAGTCATGACCATGACATTTGATGTTGATATCAGGAGTCCTCAACCCACATAGGCTAAAATAAATTAATTTCGTCTTGCAGCTTACAATTAACTATTATTTCGCAAACCAGCCTTTCAGCAAATGAATATCGCAATTACCATAATATCTGCGATTTAGTTTAAGGTGCTAGCTGACGTGTAGGTTATTGCAAGATCGTCTGCGAATGCTGTGACTTTTCCTCTAAAGTGTTGGGAATATAATGAGTTTACAGGAACTAAAATCAATATGGGTACAAGGACAGAGCCCTGGGAAACACCTAAGTGAATTTTTTGAGGGTCACTTAAATCGACACCTACTTTTACACATTGCGTTCTACATGTTAAATAGGAATTGAACCACAATTGAATAAAATTTTCTGCAATTAGAATTTTGTGATTTACCATGTCAAAAGTAGAGCATATTTAGTTGACATTCCTGTTCTGAATCTGTACTGACATGAACTAAAAAATGTTATTTGAAGAAAAGTTACTACTCTAGCTTTAAGTGCTTTCTCAAAAACTTTCGAGATTAAGGACAACAACTACTAACTTTTTTTAACAGGAATAACAATCGCATTCTTGAGATGATAAGTGTTTTAAAACATCAACGACATTCAGTGCAATATTTTTAAGGATGTTGTTGGAAATACCATCACAACCGCGAGAGAAGGAAGTGTCCAGTGATTTTATAATTTTTAGGAGTTCCAGAATTACAGTGTTTTTACAACTGTTCTGAAAAATGTTCAGCCTGAAAGTATGCACATATGTACATAAAAGGCAAGCATGTCACTGATAAGTATCAAATGAAATTTCGGTGCATACTTTCAGGCTGAGTGCAAAAAATAATGACTGTTTACGCGATATCGGGCGCAGAGCAGCGTGCTTGCCTTTTATATATTAAGATTACCTACATCTTTCGAGTTAGTTATGACGTTACTGATTTTGACGTTACTGACGTTAACGGTCACTGATTTTGAATCGGGGCAGATTGTTACGAGGGCCGTTAGATAATTCAGTGAAAAATGAAACAAGGAATGATTTTTACGGCAAAAAACTTTTATTTTTCAATATACAGGTATGTTCTGAAATCCGATTCACCTCGGAATCGGATTAAAATTCAATGAAATGTCATTGGAAATATATCCGATTCCGACGTGAATCGGATTTCAGAACATGCATGATAGTCTTCTTTTAGCTCGATACACTTCGTCCAACGTTCCTCCAATTTTTGATCCAATCAGAAAAATACGTTTTCGGAAGGTCCTCAAAATAGGCCACTGTTTCGGTGATGAGCTCTTATCTGGTGGTGAATCTCTTTCCGCCGAGCCGAGGTTTGAAAACAGAAAAAAGTAGCTGGGAGCCAAATCTGGAGAATATGCTGGATGAGGAAGCAGTTTATACTTCAATTCATGGAATTGTTACTTGGGAGCTGGGAATAAGTGAACGCTCATATTGTCTTGATGGAAGAGCATGTTTTTCATCGCAAAAAGGGGACGTTTCTCTTTCAAAGCGTCGTTGAAAGGGTCCAATTCGGCTGTATAGTTTTCGCCATTGATCGTTTTTTTCGGTTGAAGGTAATCGATGTAGATTATACCACGTTCATCATAAAAAACCGTCACCATAACCTTTCCGGTCGATAGCACCGTCTTCGCCTTCTTCGAAGCACGTTCGGTCTATGAAGTCCACTGTTTCGACTATTGCTTGGTCTCTGGTGTGTAATGATGTATCCATGTTTCGCCCACGGTTACTAATCGACGGAAAAAATCCTTCTTATCTTTGTCATTGCCAAACACGCCTTTGAATCAGTCACACGATCGCGTTTATGGTCGAGAGTGAGCAAACGCGGCACCCATCTTGCGGATAATTTTTTCATATCCAAATGATTTTGCAAAATATTCCATTCCCGTTCGTCTGAGATGCCTACGATCTCAATAATCTCGCGCAATTTAACTCTGCGATCGGCCAACACGAAGGAGAGAGAGAGAGTCAGTGTGAACGGACGTGTTTTTAATTGTCTCCGCGAAAAAATTATTTTATTTCTAAAATTAAAGTAATATTTTGAAAAAAAAAAATCGCTGTGATTAATTTACAATCGGTTAATGCAAATTAAAAACAATAATATTGTGAAAATTAAATAATAAAGACTTATAAAGCAATTAACAAGCAACTAATGTGTTTGTTAAAATGCCGACGGAGTGCAGAGATTGTACTGCAAAACTCTTGCAATTAGACGATATAATATCATGTTCTGGTGGATGTGGACAAATATTTTGTTTAAAATGTAGCAACATAAAAAGAGTCGATTTGAAAGTGCTAAATGAAAATTTAAACCTTAAATGGTTCTGTAATCAGTGCAGCCTATCTGATACAAATACAAAATTTATTGAAATAAAACACCTAATTGAAAAAAATTAACAAAAACAACTAAAAAGATCTGATGTGAGGGAAATTATAGAAGAGCTGATTTCAAATAAATGTAAAAAAGTTAAAGAGGACATAATTAAAGATGTGTACACAATTATTGAGCAAAACTTAGAATCCAAAATTAATGAAATGAAGAATCAATTACTAAATGATTTATCGAAAGACATTAAAAATAGCAACGAAAAAATTGGTGAATTGTGCGCGCAAAATATGTCTAAAAAAGAAAACCAACAAATGTCATATGCTCAAATGCTAAAAAATAAAGAAAATAGAATCGTCATAAAACCTAAAAACAAAGAGAAACAACCAAAAGAAACAAAAAAAGCTCTAGCAGCTGTGATCGAGCCTACAGACGGATTAGTGAGTAGTGTTAAAAACATAAACAATGGAGCAATTATAGTTGAGTGCAAAAACGGAGAGGCTTACGAAAAAGTGCAGAAAGAAGTTAAAGAAAAAAATTGGAAACGAATATGACATCGAAAAAGCGCATCAAAACAATAGAAAAAAATTATTAAAAGTAATTGGCCTCACAAATAGATTAACTAGCGAAAGAATAATTGAGTGTATACAAAAACAAAATGACATTTGCAATGGAAAAGAGATAAGGATTATTAAAATTTATGAAAATTACAAAACTAGGGAAGAAAACTATAACATTTTAATGGAAACCGATACTGAAACATACTTTAAACTAATAGAAAATAAACGATTAAATATAGAGTGGGATTCGTGCAGAGTATATGAGCACGAGAGCGTTCTCAGATGTTTTAAATGCTTAGGGTTTAACCATAAGGCCAGCGAATGCATCAATAAACTAGCTTGCAGCAAATGCGCCGGTACACATGATGTAAAAGACTGTCAAACTAATAGTATTAAATGTGTTAATTGTTTTGAACTTGTAAGCAAAAAAGTATTGGAAGTTGACTTTAATCACTATGCCTTTAACAAAGAGTGCCCTGCATATAAGAGAATGGTCAAAAATAAACTTAAAAAATAGCAACAAATTAATAAATATGAAATTAATTGTATATATTTAAATATAAACAGTATTCTATCAAATAAAATTGAGTTAGAACGATTAATTGAATTAAAAAAGCCAGCAATAGTGTTGTGTTCTGAGACGTGCGTTACAGAAAATATAGGTGAAAACGAGATACATATTCTATCATACAAAACAATAAGATGCAACTCGCATAGTAAGCACACTGGCGGAGTACTGATGTACATCCATAATTCAATAGAGTTTAAAGTGATTTCTAATAAATGTATAAGCAATAACATATGGTGTGCAATAATTAAATTAAAAAACTGTGATAAAAAATGGAAAATTGGGGTGTTATATCACTCACCAAGTACAAGTGACTCAGAGTTTTTAGACTATTTAAACGAAATTGCAACTGATATCTTTGATCAATCAGAATTCAATATTTTAATTGGCGACTTTAATATAAATATGAACAACTCATCATTATTCTCTAAAAGACTAGATGACATATTTTTGACGGTATCAATGAGGCAAAAAATTGATTTTAATACACGAATAACAACAAATACACAAACGAAAATAGATCTCTTATACTCAGATACAGATGAAGTGAAATGTGAAAGAATGGCAGATCATAAAATATCCGATCATGAAACAATTTATTTTAGAGTTAATACCAATAAAAATTACAAAATGAGATCAACTAAAAAAAATAATATCTTGGGAAAACTATAACAGTGAAAACTTAATGTATATGTTACGCTATTTTAACTTCAACGAACTAGATAAAATGCATATTACCGGCCAAGTTGATTTTCTTAACAATGTCTTGTTAGAAATAATGAATAATTTGACATTTGAAAAGACAATACATGTAAAATTAATGAATAAATGGTACGATCATGAACTAGCAAATCTAAATAAATACAAAAACGAGCTTTATAAATTAACTACACGTATTGATGTGTGGAATGAATATGAGAGTGTAAAAAAACAATATAAAAAACTCATAAAAATTAAAAAAATAAAATACATGGAAAACAAAGTCATTACAAACAAAAATGATAGCAGGCAAATGTGGAAATGTTTAAAACAAGCTATTAATATGACACAAGAAAACAATTCAATATCAAAAGTAAAAATAAATGGTGTAATATTAGAAAATAAAACAGAAATCGCAAATGGCTTAAACAAATTTTTTATAGAAAGCATACAAGAAATAAATGAAAGCATTGAACAAGTTGAACCACATACGACTAGTGACTTAAATACTAATAATATATTAAAATTTCATCAAATTTCAACAAATGATATAATTGAAATAGTAAAAGTGTTCAGAAATAAAACAGGTGGAAAGAAACTATTATCTGAAGGTGTGATAAAAAACTCAATTGAATATACCGGTTATTTTTATGCAAAGATTATAAATAATAGTTTGCAAAGTGGTGAAATTCCAAGTACATGGAAATTATCGACAATAATTCCTATAGAAAAGATTAAAAATACATTAAAACCTGAAGAAATAAGACCGATAAATACGCTACCCTGTGATGAAAAAATATTAGAAACTGTGATAAAAAATCAACTTGTGCAATACCTAGAAGATAAGAAAATAATTATACAACAGCAATCAGGATTTAGAAAAAAACACTCCTGTGAAACAGCATTGAACATGGTTATAAGTGATTGGAAAGATGAGCTCAACAAAAAAAAGGTGATAGTATCGGTGTTCCTCGATTTGAAACGAGCATTTGAAACATTAGATAGAAACATTCTTCTGAAAAAGTTGCACAATATTGGTGTTAGAAATACGGAACTAATGTGGTTTCGCAGTTTTCTCACAAACCGAACTCAGCGTACTGTTATCGAAGATGTAGTTTCGGATGTAATAGATGTGAACATAGGTGTACCCCAGGGCTCTGTGCTTGCCCCCATTTTATTTATTATTTATATAAATGATATTATAAGCGCAATTGACCACTGCAGTATTAACTTGTTTGCCGATGATGCTTTGTTAACTGTTAGTGATTGTAATAAAAATGTAGCGTTAGATAAAATACAAGAAGACCTAGATAGTTTATATATATGGCTGTGTGGTAATAAACTTAAACTTAATGTACAAAAAACTAAATATATGATTATAACTAGAAACTGTATAAGCGATGAAGGAGTAAAATTAAAGATAAATAACGAGGAGATAGAGGAAGTAAATATTATAAAGTACTTAGGCATACAAATTGATAACAAATTAAAATTTAATGAACATATAACATATATTGCAAATAAAATATCAAAAAAAAATCGGTTTTATGCAAAGAACATGTAAATATATAAGAAAAGATCTTAAGATACAAGTGTATAAGTCAATTATAGAACCTCATTTTATTTATTGTCCATCAGTATTATTTATTATAGTTGATAGTCAAATTGATAAGCTGCAAAAACTTCAAAATAGAGTAATGAGATTCATACTTAGGAAACGTAGAGGAGCTCATACGAGTGAAATGTTAAATTTATTGAACTGGCTTAGTATAAAGCAAACAATTTTTTATCATACAATGAAATTCATTTTTAATATAAAACATGGACGGTTACCAGATTACTTAAGGAACAATTTTACATATGTAAATGAAGTCCATTCAATAGAAACAAGAAACGGAAACGATTTTAGATTGCCAAGGTTCAGAACTGAAGCAGATAAAAGAAATTTATGTTATAATGGTTTAAAATGTTTTAACGAATTACCAGATGATATTAAGAATTGTGAAAATATAAACTTATTTAAGTCAAAATTAAAAACTTATTGTAAAACGTTAGCTATAAGATAAATTATGTAAACTTTTTCTTTTTTATAAATTCATATTAATGTAATTTCAAACTAAGCTTAAATAGAAGCTGTAATAAATTTATAAATAAATAAATAAATAAATAAACACCATATCGTGAATTTTAGTGACCATTTCGGGTGTGGTGACCTCATTTGGGCGTCCAGAACGTTCGGCGTCACTTGTGCTTGTACGACCGCATCGGAATTCAGTAAACCACTTGCGAATCATTCCATTCGATGGTGCAGAGTCCCAATAGTATTTATCAAGCCTTTCTTTGGTTTGGCTAATGGTGGATTTGCGCAAAAAATAATGCTTGATGAGCACACAAAATTCACTTTTTTCCATTTTTGCGAAAATTCTCAAGATCGTCTGCTGTCAATGTCTACCAACACAAACTAAGCGTCGCAGCGAGCTAAAATTTTGACAGTAGTCTATTAACAGATGGTAGTTGACAGTATGTTGCATTTAAAGTTACTACACGGGAAATTAAAAATTCACTAACTTCTCAAATTGCTCTCGTAGCGTTACGACTTAAAAGTTATGTTCTGTTGATATCCCAAAAAAACACTTTTAGCTGTTTTAATTTCTTACAGATCTCTTAGAACTGTTTTTGAGGAAGGATAATCTCAAAGAACATTAAAATCTCATTTATGTCAATCCTTTATAGTTTTGTGTTTTAGGATTTATTGTGAAGATAACTGTTAATAATGTACACTAGGGTGGGTCAATTGTTTTTGTCAAAAAGCGTATAGCAAAAACGTAATCTACGAAGAATTCTAAGAAAACTTCCCCAAGAAACTATGGGTCTAAAATCAAAACCTAGCTCCCGCCAAGAGACATCAAAATTCGCATTTGTAAAAATTTTAAAACAATCGTAGTTTTATTGAAAAATTTTTTTATATGAAAGAAATGCCATATATTTAATTTATATTGGCCTTATTTCTGCTTCATCTTTTTAAGCCAAATTTTAGAACATTTTTTTTTTGTTAAATTTACGCAAAACTTAAGTTTGTAATGTTATTGAACAATCAGTGAGAATACAGCTTTTTTTAAATTCACGTTTTATTTTATAAATTCAGGCAACAGAACGTCTTAAATAAAAAAAAACGGGATTTATTTTTTAAAACATTGAAAAAGGTCTTAAGTCTTTTTTACAGTCCATTCGAGGTGTTCGGGTACGACTTTCTACAGTTACTGCCATAACATCATCTCGGTTCTTTGCAATTACGCGTCGGGAGACATGCGTTAGCAACTGCACACATCGCTCGGTTCCCTGAATGTGCGATGGAATTCTTGGATCTGGCAGTGGTATTTCATCCGAATTTATGTACTCCAAGAAGTGCTCGTGTGGAATGCTTGCAGTAAATGGAGGCTCAGACAGTATTTTATCATTATCTAAGTCGACTAAATCCATATAATCTGTGCAATCAAAATTAATAGGATGCTTTTTATAGGTTCTAAGCTTAGTTGAGTCATATAATTGCTCACGATAGTACAAAATTTTTTTAATGGCTCTTTCGCGAACAGGTTTCCTTTCATCGAAAAGCATTGTTAGCAAAATATTTTCTGGATGAGCGAAGAAAGCATTGTTTTGGATTGTTTTGTTTACAATTTCTTGAAGATTTTGCGGTAAAACTTGCGTTGACTTTATAAATTTATATAAAAGTGCACTGCCATATACCACAGAATTATAAAATTTTACATTAAAATACATCGGTACATAAACTTTCATAATGAAATTGGCTAATATTTTTAAATTTTCTGAAGGCAAACTAGTTGCAACGTAAAGGCGCAAAAGTCTGCTGGCTTTTGTTAACCAGCGAGAATGAACAATTTGTCCCGGTTTCATGCTGGCTAGATCTTCTGGACACGAACCTTCCGACACAGCTTTCGCTATGCGATAGAGATATAAAACGTCAGTAGAAAGACTTTTTTCATCTCTACTGTCCATAGGTGGAGGCATATTCCCCAATGAAATTGGTTCAAAATCAGGTAGAGTCTACAACGAAATGTTTATTTTCTTGTTAAGAACTTACACTTAATCGTTTTTATAATAACTGTATGCTTACCGGAAGTCGTTCGCAGGTCTCAATTAATTTCGTCAGAGTCCCACTAGCGGTACGGGGTCCACTTGTGGTAGATACTTCTAAAGCATTGAACAAATGGCGTAGCGGAAGTTCGTTGAAGTGCAACAAGCAAACAAACCAATGTAATGGTTTATTCAACGAAATTTCAAATTTCCGTATAATTCCATTTTCAGTTCCAGTATTGGTGGGTTCTCCATCGCAGCAAACTCCTATCAAACTTGTAAGGCTTAAATTTTTTTCCTTAAAGAACTCGCATAACTGCATTTGCTTAGCATTGGAGTCTTCAGCGCCTACTTTTATGTGACCTAACAATTTACTTCCGGGCTCTTTAACAATCACTATATGAGATTCTTTTTCTACTCTCGGATGGTATTTTCCACTAATTTCTTCATGTGTCAGTGCGGAATTTTTTCTGCCATCAAAAGAAAAAGCTAGTAAAGCTGAATCATTCTGCTGCATGCGACGAACGTAATCCCTGCTTTTAAGTTTTTCACGAGCTACTTTGGATTTATCCATAATAATTGGTTCCCCATTTTCATCAGTAAAGCCAATGTCTTTAAATAAAGCTGTAGCTAAACACGAGGCAACTCTGTCTGAAATACCAAATCGATCACACATCATGGCGAAATTAATTGTGTCATATCGTTTAGCGTATGGTCCCCTTTTGCGCAAAATCGGCTCTCTTGCAGCTGGCATTGCAAGCTCGATTTCAGATTCGACGTCCATTTGTGAAGTGTCAGGCCTATACGAAGGATCAAAGCTAACAGGGAGATTACTTGACTGTTGATCTACGATATTTAGCACGCATTCGGGAATTGTATTCTTTCTGCTGGTGTGTTGGTCAATCATGAACGCTTTGAGATAATCCGGAATTAATCCACAGTAGCATGGCATTGTTTTTTTGCAACTGCATTTACCAATATAAAATACATCATTCAACGTTGACACAAATTCTGAAAATGTATTGATTCTAGTTATGTTTTTAACTTCTTTATGGTACTTATTGAGAAATGTTTTAAGCTTTTTTAAAATGCTTTTTTTATTTATCAGCGTAATATTAATTTTGTTCCAAATTTCAATTATTTTCTCTGCAATTATCGGAGAAAGGCTTGAATACGAATGTTGTTTTTTTGTTTTTTGTTTTTCGCGACCACTTAAAAAAAAATAGTATTTTAAAACATCACGATAAGTTGGCAAATTCAATTCACTAAATTCACTTGGCATGCCAATGGCACTTGCATTCTTATTAGTCAGAAACAGAAAACTTGACCCTGAAGCCATTGTAAGCACATCCATTTCCGAATTGGAAGAGTCAATTGACATTGATGATATTTCCATAATTTTACACTATTTATTTCAAAAAGTTTTTGTGGAAAGAAATGAACACGCGTTTACTTTTTAGACGTAAAATATTAAGTGCACAAATCAATCAAAGCAAATGCTTAACAGCAAGTTTATATTATATTGAACTTGAATTACTGTTACTTGATAACTATTATAGCCAATGAGCGGGTATGGGCACGGAGCTAGATTCGGAGCCAGCTGAGAGCAATTGAGAGTAGTTGAGAGTAAACGCATATGTAGCAACACAACACGCAACAACAAAGCAAAGGAAGAAAATCAGTTCAGTGTCAAAAAAGTCTGGAAGCAAGCAACACCTATGTCGGACGAAGCCAAAAGAGAAAAGCAAACAACTCAAAAAGCTACACGAAAGAAGCTTTAAATGTAGTGGTGCCCATACCCGCCAATGAGTAATAGATAATTTTGCATTTTAAAAAGATACCTTACTTAATGCATTCTCTTAAAATTTAACATAATTTCTATACAACACTAAAATGTTAGCATTATGGAAACAGATTCTTAAAGCTAATGAAATTTTGTTCAAAACAAGCCTCAACTAATAACAAATTATGTTTGCTCTTAATGTTAATATATTGTTTCTTAACAAAACTACGCTGTTTTAAAAAAATTTTCAAATGCGAATTTTGATGTCTCTCGGCGGGAGCTAGGTTTTCATTTTAGACCCCTACTTTCTTTGGGAAGTTTTCTTAGAATAGTACGTAGATTTCGTTTTTGCTATACGCTTTTAGCATTTTTTCTCACCCGAACAATTTGACCCACCCTAATGTACACAATTAATAAAATAATATAATTTTGAAACACAACGTCTAACAAGTTGAAAAAAAATAATAGCTAAATGCTAACATCATTTATTAAGTCAGTGACTCCATTATACTACCAGCACATGTATAAAACTTGTAAATTTACAAAAAACAGTTTTATGGCACCACCCTAGTGAAAAAAATATTTTTCAATACTAACATCATACATTAAGTCAGTGACTCTCTTATACTACCAGCACATGTATAAAACTTGTAAACTAACAAAAAACAGTTTTATGGCACCACCCTAGTGAAAAAAATATTTTGCAATACTAACATCATATATTAAGTCCTCCATTATACTACCAGCACATGTATAAAACTTGTAAATTAACAAAAAACAGTTTTATGGGACCACCCTTGTGAAAAAAATATTTTGCAATACTAACATCATATATTAAGTCAGCGACTCCATTATACTACCAGCACATGTATAAAACTTGTAAATTAACAAAAAACTGTTTTATGGGACCACCCTAGTGAATAAAAATATTTTTCAATGCTGACATCATATATTAAGTCAGCGACTCCCTTATTCTACCAGCACATGTATAAAACTTGTAAAATAATAAAAAACAGTTTTATGGGACCACCCTAGTGAAAAAAATATTTTTCAATATTAACATCATATATTAAGTCAGCGACTCCATTATACTACCAGCACATGTATAAAACTTGTAAATTAATAAAAAACAGTTTTATGGGACCACCCTAGTGAAAAAATAATTTGGTTTTTTAAGGTCAGATATTAAATCAGCGACACCCTTATAAGTACTGTCTGTCCATTTAAAACATATTTTTAAATCGCCTAGCCGCTAAAAATTTCCCCACCGCAACTAACAGTTTTTAGTCACCGAAACGAGCCCCGAAGCAGTGCACCGGCAAGCACATAAGTGCGCCCCGGCTAGCTCACAGGCTGCTCTGTGCTGTGCACCGGTGCTGCGCTCCTACTTCAGCTCCGGCTCCGTGCTCGTTTGCGATAATATTGTGCCGGGGCAAAAATAATTTCACACTGCACATGTGAACGTGCTATTTTGTTTGCCCCCAGCTCCAAATGAAGTGTGCTGGTGCTGGTGCTCGTTGCTAGCATGTCGGTGCTCGGAGCTTTCTGTTTGCACTTTTCACATGTGCTTGCTGTTGAGTGCACAGCACATTGCATAGAGCTCCGGTGTTGGTGTTTTGGGTGTGCACCTTTCCGAACCCTGTTTAAAAATGAAGCCAATGATGTATAATGTTGAATCTCTGCATCTGGTGGCATATTGAGTTTCTCTAAAAGATAGGACCGAAAGTCAGAATTCAATATGGTGGATTTAAGATGGCTGCCAAAACGAGGACCCAGGTTTGTCAAAAAAATTTTTTAGAAATCAAAAACAATAATACTTACTACTAATGTTCCCCGTAATACAGGGTTGTCCATATTCGAAGCGCCCATTTTATTTTTAAATAAATCAAAGAAACCACAATTTTTTGTCTGTTCGTCATAAATATCATTTAATTGGGTTCAAGTAGATTTGCTTACATCATTTCTTGAATATGATATCTCGTAAATGGTCGCCATTGGCCTCTAGGACATATTGTGCCCGTTTTGCAGCATTTTCCATGGTTTTCTTCAACATTTCGATGGGAATGGCGGTTATTTCTTGACGGATGTTGGTTTTCAGCTCTTCTAGGGTCTTTGGCTTGTTGACGTAAACCTTTGGTTTCAAATAACCCCACAAATAGAAGTCTTTAGGCGTTAAATCTGGTGATCTTGGCGGCCAATCGAAATCACCATTTTTTGGCATTAAACGGCCAGGGAACAATTGCTTCAAAAAATCGATTGTAGTGCGGCTTGTGTGTGGTGGCGCGCCGTCTTATTGAAACCAGTAGTGCCTGATACGCTTTCGACGAACGATTGGCATGAAAAAATTGTTTATCATATCGCGATAACGCTCCTGATTGACAGTAACTCTGTGGCCATTATCATCTTCGAAAAAGAACGGCCCAATGAGCATTTTAGCACAAACGCCGCACCAAACAGTGACTTTTGCATCGTGAAGAGGTACCTCTTGAATCTCTTGTGGATTTTCAGTTTTATACAAACGATAAATTGTTTTCTTGGAAGGCGCACTTTTCACTTTATTTATTTTTTTGAAAGCACGTTGAGTTTTCACTATTGACTTGTTTTGTTGAATGTAAATTTCAACAATTTTAGAGCGTTCGCGTGGCGTGTACTGTTCCATTGTAAACATTTGCTTGGAATGACGCTTCAAACGCGGTATGTCATTAGTCGATTTGGCATCACTGCGGAAAGTTACAGTGTTGCCAGATGGGCGCTTCGAATATTGACAACCCTGTATCTAAATAATCAAATTTTGTCGTTTTACGTGACCATTACTTAACTATAAGGCTACAAGGTCGGTCGTGAGTAATGCCAGAACAAAATTTTTGAATCCAGTTTTCAAAATTTTAAATTTTATTAAAATTTAAATTTATAGTAAATATGACTGTCGCGGCAGCGACGATAGGGATGCGAATTTAACGCGCTTGCAAACTACAAATTATTCAAGAAAATATGCAAATTTACATATACAAATGAAGCGGTTTATTTCTAAAAATATAAGTTACAATGAGGCGAACAATAAATATGTGTAGTTAGCTTACCGCAGTTTTACTCCCTTCGACGGCAAATTACAATTAAATGTTGAACTTTAAAATAATTTCTATGTCCCAATATATTTGGTGACCGGTTTAAACATCGTATGAAGCGACAGTTAATAATTTTGAGCACCTCCGTTCATACATAAAACACAATCATAAATTAATCTGCTTGTATTTTATGCATGAACAAAGAAACTCAAACACAAACAACCAAACAGAACATAAAGAAAGTAAAACTGCATAACAAAGAAAACAACTAAATAAACAGTGGCGTTTTCTACAGTGGCGTTCTTTAACACCCCCACCCCCGTGAATCGATCACGATTCACCAAATTACACATCAATAACAGTCAGCTTAGAAACAGGTCGCTGCATAAGTCCCTTAGATGTGCGAACGTTGGCTCTTCGAATCTCTCCATCTGCTCCTGGATACACCTTTTCAATTCGACCACGGCACCAATTCGGTCTCGGCACATTTACGTCGCATACCAGAACCAAGGCGCCTTCCTTTATTAATTACGTTCGTTGACACCACTTAACTCGGCGAGTCAGCGTAGGCAAATATTCACGTATCCACCTCTTCCAGAATGAGTCTCTTAATTGACGAGCAATGCGCCGCTGCTTTCTCAGAGCAAATGTCTTCTCCAAAGGCTCTTTGACGCCCGGCGTTTGGGCAGTATTTGCGGCTGTAAGTAGGAAGTGGTTCAGCGTTAAGGGCTTTTCATCGTCAGCATTTATCGGCAAATTTGTAAGTGGGCGCGAGTTTACGACATTCTCAGCTTCTATAATGAGACATTGTAGTGTGTACTCACGAGGAGCAGACTCTCTCAGAGTGTGACGCAAAACTCGCTTGACGCATTGAACCATCCGTTCCCACGCTCCACCTTCTAATGGGTTGGCTGGGCAGTTGAACACCCACTCGACTCGCTTTGAAGACAACTCATCTTGAATGCGTGCACAGTCAAACACTTCTGAAAATCGCGTTGCTTCTTTGTCCGCGCCATCGAAATTCGTGCCATTATCGGAACGAATTTTAACTGGAACACCACGGCGATTTATAAGGCGTTTTATAGGCGTCTGTCGACAAATCGTAGGCAACTTCTAAATGGATGGCACGTACGACCAGGCACGTAAATAGAGCGACCCATCTCTTCTCTGTGCGGCGTCCAATTGTGACTGTAAGCGGGCCAAAGTAGCCTAGTCCGGTGTACGTAAACGGTCTCACGAACGGTGTGAGACGATCCTCTGGCAAAGGACCCATAATAGGCGTCACAGGTTTAGCTTTAGAAATTTTGCCTGCGTTGCAGTTCGATATGACCTTACGCATGATTTGGCGAAGACGTGGAATCCAGTATTGACGACGAATTTCACAGATGGTCGCTTCGATGTTCTGGTGTTTCATTTTATGATGATGATATGCCACCACTAGCGTCGTAAAGTCGTGATTAGGCGGCAGAATGATTGGACGCTTAACGTTATACGGTAGCCAGCTAGCTAAGTCGAGGCGTCCTCTAACACGAAGGAGACCCTTATCATCGACATACGGTGAGAGCTTGAATAGAGCGCTCTCTTTTGTTATTGTTTGGTGACGATCAATTTGACGCAATTCAGTTGAAAATGCTTCTCTTTGAGTAAGGCGGCAGAGTACTTCTTCAGCTGACTCAACTTCTAATGCTGTAAGACCATTTTGTTGATCAAAATGATGATCAAAATGATTAATATTTATAAATTTGCCACTTACGACCATCAATAAATATTTAGAGCTGATCTCTTCCACGTCATTTAAATGAATTTCGGTGGCGACGGTGCAGTCAGTGGTTGAATCAGTTGGCCAACAATATTCATCCTGTCAATATTGAGCTGAAGTCAACATCTCTGCTTGTCCGCGTGGCCTCGTCGGCTACATTTTCCTGAGTTGGTATCCACGACCAGTTTGAAAGCTTAGTGGAAGATAACATTTCGGCTACCCTGTGCGCTACAAAAGGCTTGTATAGTCGGTGCTCACTGTTGATCCATTTTAAGACTGTTTTTAAGTCGCTCCAGAGTATATATCGGTCAACTTTGATTGAATGTTCATCAGGGACAGTTTTCAGTAATCGGGCTCCTAAAACTGCAGCTTGAAGCTCGAGGCGTGGAATTGTAAGTAGCTTCAGTGGAGCGCATTTTGTTTTTGCGCATATTAAAGCCGTGTCTACGTTGCCCTCTGCATTCTCAACCCTCCAATAAGCCACTGCCGCAAAGGCATCTTCACTTGCGTCAACGAAAACATGAACTTGAACATTATTTGGTGTTCCGGCTTGAAAATAAAAACGTGGAACGCTGAACTCGACGACATCTGGAAGCTTCTGCCGCCACAAGTTCCATGGAGCCACCAATTTACTTGGTAATGCCTCATCCCATCGCACATCATGTCGCCAAACTTCGCGCATAAGCAGCTTAGCAGAGATTGTGAACTGACTCAGTAACCCTAGTGAGTCGAACCCTAGTGGGTCGAAGACGGACATGATTATACTGAGCAGCTCTCGCTTAGTTGGGTATCTTGCTCCGACAATAACGTCTTTTTCGACGTTTAAATAATATTTGAAACTATCAGTGGCTGGCTGCCAGTACATACCGAGTATCTTTTCTGTGTGAAGACTGCATTTGTCACCCAATGAAACAGCTGTTGAGGTACCTTTCAAGACGTTGAGAACTTCTGGTGAGTTTGAGCAAAAGTTTCGAAGCTCAAACCCTGCTTTGCTATGAATATCACGAACTTGAGACAATATTTGGATGGCTTCCTGTGCAGATCCAAAACTGTCGACGAAATCGTCCACGTAGTGATGTTCTATGATAGCTTCTACTGCTCGCGGGTGCTGGGTTTGATGCTCCAAAGCGTTGAGTGTCTTCAGATATTGCGCTGTGCATGGTAAACACCATGCTTCAAAAGTCATGGCCACCATTTCATAAACATCTGGTGGCCTGCTTTCGTCGCCATCACGCCAAAGAAACCGTTGAGCGCAACTGTCTTCTGGCTGAATTATGATTTAGTGGAACATCTCCCTAATGTCTCCACACACAGCAAAGGCACATTCTCGAAAGTGGAACAATATCGATGGTAATGGCTGGTATTGCTTTACCCTTTAAAGGGTATTGCTGGTACCCTTTAAAATAAATGTATTTAGCGAAATACCTTTAACTTTGGCGGCGGCATCAAACACAAGTCGTAATTTAGCTGGCTTGTTTGGGTAAACTACCCCGAAGTATGGCAGATACCACGTTTTGGGTCCAGTAATAGCGGCTTCTACTGGCTGCATCTTACGAGCGTGATTGTTTGAGATGTAGGACTTGATGATTGATTTGTAAGCGGCGGCGTAGCTCACATCTTGCTTCATTTTTCGCTCGATACCAAAAAGACGTTTTTGTGCCATGGTAAAGCTATCAGGCAGCTCAACGTTATCTTTGCTCCAAAGAAGACCAGCTTGAAACTTTCAGTTGACTTTTTTCGTTGTTGACTCGAAAATTACTTTGGCGAGAGTGTCTGCAATGCTCTCAACCTGCGGCGATGGTCTTACACCAAAACTTTCTGTCTCAAAATATTCAGCTACCAGACTGTGCAGGCTGTCATCACTCGATCAATTTGTAAAAAGGCATGTAGATCTTGTAGGCGTGGTGTTCATCGTTGGCCCAAACACTACCCATCCTAGTTCCGTATTGGCGGCGAACGGCCCGCTGTTATTGAGATGAAAAACATCAGTGGGTAGTCCAAGGTGGCAATGGTCGAGCCCAATTAAGAGTTTTGGTACAGCGTTGACATACGCCTTTAGCTAGTTTTCGATAGCAGCTTGCATTTGAAGTTATGTCGCTTTCACTCAGGCTCTGAGTCGGTAAGTTCAGATTGGGCACTCCATAAACATTTTTTAGCGCATGTTTCCTCTTCATACCTCGACCGCTGATGTGCAAATCAATAACAGCCGCTGTCTCCTGAGCTGCTCTTCCTCCGACCCATTGTATGCTTAGTTGCCGTTGTTGACCTTGAAGACCAAGTTCTTCCACGAGAGAATTATCCAGCATGGTAACGGAAGACCCTTCGTCCAAGAGAGCGTATGTGTCAATGGCTTTATTTGACCCATAGAGTGGGACGGGTAAAACTCTAAATAGCAGATTGCTGCTAGCTGTTTCATTTGATGCGCAACTGAGAACAGCTTCTCTAGTACCCTTCAGATTGAACTAGCGACGACGTAGATTCGAATTTTGGCTGCTCATGAAGAAGCGTATTATGTATAACATAAACGGTGTGATTTAAGTTTAGACCACCTCTCAGGAACCGAAGACTCAATCATAACATTGAATTGTATTACTATATGTTGGCCTTGGCATATGCAGCATTTCGGAGCATGTGCACGCTTTTCGGCAGCATGTAATATTATTCGCCGCTTAGGCTCTCTAACCTCAACACTCTGTACTGTGCAAATAATATTTGCCAAGTCACTTAACCAGTCACTGAAACTTACAATTGTCGGATATGGCTGTATCTGAGCAGTGTACCTGGCCCAATCTACTCGCTTGCTCATTGGAGCTCATTGGAAGCTCTTCCAGCAAAGTTGGATTTGCCAGATGTTGCTGGCCGTTTACTGATTGGAGAAACATTGCAAGATTTTTAGTTTTTGTAGAGAATAGAATAAGGCGCTCCACTGCGTTCTCAGGAATTGGCGCTATCTCACGTACAAGTTTTAGTTGACTGCGTATAAGTTGATCTGGTCGACCAAATTTAAAACGCAGCTGATCGATGATAGCACTTACGTTGTCCGGATGTATCAAAAGTGACTTTACCGTCTCTCTAGCTTCGCCTGTCAAGCACTTTTGGAGTCGCTGGTTATTTTCTAGATTTGAATAATTGTGTGCGGCTGTTGACTGCATATACGCAGAATAAAATATTGGCCAATCTTCTGGCTGTCCACAAAAAGTTGGCAAATCTTGAACCTTTCTTGAAGCTGTTGCACTTTGCATATAGGCTAGATTCGGCTGCAGCTGTGCTGCACTATGAGAATCGATTGAGCTTCTAGACGGTGGCTGAAAAGGTGTAGCCGTACTAACCAGGCATTGTAGCCCACTGGAATAATTATTTTCTATGGCAGATACATTTGAGTATGGGTTACTTGAAGGAATAGTAGCATACACCGTTGGCAGTTGATGGCTGCACAGTGGCAGAGCTGTAGAAATGTTGCGTAGGCAGCAGCGCACATAATGGCAACGATGTTTGTATTGGCAGCAACGCTTGTGTTGGCTGCGACGTATATGCGGACAGCGACGTATGTGAACGTAGTGACGTATGTGCAGGCAGCGACGCATGCGAAGGTAGCGACGAATGTATTGGCAACGACGCATGAGCAGGTAGCGACGAATGTGTTGGCAGCGTCGCATGTGGTTTTATACAACTGTTGACTGACGAGCATGAAGCAGTATGTGTGATAGGTACAAACGTCGGTATAGCATTATTATATGAAATCGGCAGCGACATGACTGCGACAGATGTAGGCGACTCATATATCGGCGGCGTGGCAGAGGCTGATGCTTGCGTCTGATTTTGTAGTGAATTTTGTAGG
This sequence comes from Coremacera marginata, assembly GCA_914767935.1. NCBI lineage: Eukaryota > Metazoa > Arthropoda > Insecta > Diptera > Sciomyzidae > Coremacera > Coremacera marginata. Next base: position 126,726,247 of record OU612045.1, on the reverse strand, counting down.
CTTACCTGCGAGTTTTTCAGTTGATTTTCCAGAGCGGCAATTTGTTTCTGCATAGCTAGAATTATAGTTTCGTGTTGTGTTGTAGCAGAGCTTGTAGAAACTACTGCGGCGGCTGCAGCAGACGCAGCATCATTATTAGCTCTGCTTTCAGTTGAGGCGGCGATGGCGACGAAAAAGGTGTCACAACATACCTTTTTCTATTACGGCGGCAGTTGCACCTCTTTCTATATGGGCGGCAGTAGTAGAGTTCATGGAAGCACTCTTTTGTACAGTGGCAGCATGCAAAGAATCACTCTTTTCGGCTGCGGCAGCATTGGCAGTATTTGATGGAGCACCCTTTTCTACTGCGGCGGCAATGGCAGGGCTTGAAAGAGTACTCCTTTCTGCTGCAGCGACAGAGGCATCATTCGCGGTAATGCTTGCTGATGGCGATTCAGCAATATCAGAAATATTTACGTTCGTTGGAGTGCTGCCTTGGGGCTTTTAGAGGCGCGAGCTTCTTCTTGGTGGTGTCCGCTGCAATCGTTTATTAGGCAGCTGTTTGCAGTTTGCACAATTTCTTGCAAAATGCGAAACAAAGATTGTCGCTGCAGCGACGGTAGGGATGCGAATGTAGCGCGCTTGCAAACTACAAATTATTCAAGACAATATGCAAATTTACATATACAAATGAAGCGGTTTATTTCTAAAAATATAAGTTACAATGAGGCGAACAATGAATATGTGTAGTTAGCTTACCGCAGTTTTACTCCCTTCGACGGCAAATTACAATTAAATGTTGAACTTTAAAATAATTTCTATGTCCCAATATATTTGGTGACCGGTTTAAACATCGTATGAAGCGACAGTTAATAATTTTGAGCACCTTCGTTCTAAACTAAACAGAACATAAGGAAAGTAAAATTGCATAACAAAGAAAACAACTAAATAAATAGTGGCGTTTTCTACAGTGGCGTTCTTTAACAATGACTTTAATTTTTTATCAATAAAAAACGGGCATAATAAAATTAACGGTTCACAAACCAAAAAAGACAGCTAAAACTATATTTAAGCCGAGCAAAGGTATAAAAGGTATTTGAAAAAACTTCAACAAGTGTATGAATCTTATGCATCCATCTAATACCGTTATATTTCTGAAAGGTTTTAATCTTCCCAACCTTCAATGGGTCCTCTCTTATGACGAATCAAACAATTTCCCTCAAACCCTTCTTCAGAAAAAGAAATTCTCTTTACTAGCTGTGGTTCAGATTCCGGCCTTTAGCAGTTGAGCGGAGTAGCAACAATATAGGTAGACAACCAGACCTTATTTTTTCTTCGGATTCATATAACTGTGTAGTCTCCGCGTGTAACCATCTTCTTTCAACACTCGATCAGTATCATCCACCACTATCCCTTACCTTATCTAACAAAAGTAATATAAAAAATACACATTTCGAGCACACGTACAGCTTTAACTTACGGAAAACTGATTTTGTAAAATTTGAAATAGAAATCGAGAATGCTCATGAAAACGTTGATATAGCAGTTGCTCACTTCTATGACATAATTTTTGACTGCTTCACAAAATTTGTCCCCTTCACTAGGCAGAAAAACTTTTCGTCATTTCCTCCCTGGTACAATAAGGAACTACGTTCACTCCGTAAAAAAAGAAACAAACTTTGTCGCGCATATTTAATTTTTCATTCTTCTCTTAATCTCACAAATTATCTTCACGCTCAAACCCTTTTTCCGCACTCTGTGAACTCTGTGAAAGTTATGAGTCTTATCTTCCATATATTCAAACTATATTGTTGTCGGATCCTAATAGTTTCTATAAGTTCATCAATATCAAAAGAAAATCTGGCAACTACCCATCTACCCTTACTTTTTCTGATATCGGCTTTCTAATGTATCTGAAACAAAAAAATCAAATGTCATTTTAAAGTACAGACCGCGCCAGAGCGCCAGATTAACACATAGCGGGGACTGGGGCTAAAATCAACAAGGGGCATACTTAAGGACAGAGCATTTAGCTCGGATCTCAGATAATCACAATATTAATTTTAATGCATTAATGTTGCATTATGTCATTAATGTTAATTTTTCTTTCCGTTATGCAAAAGCAAAAAACCCAACAACAAAGCTTTCACATCAACAAAAACAAAAACACATACTTAACCATGCACGCTGAAAAATAAAAGGCCTTCCCAAACATAATTTGTAGGAAGTATAATATGTTTCTGCATGTTTCTTGGAAACAAGTAATTGGTTCCACATATAATATGATTAATTAATGCAATTTTTCTTAATATATATATTTCCATCTTAACATTATTTAATTGTACCTTAGCACTTGTTGTTTGAATTTAAAAACAATATTATTTGTTTTAAAGAAAATATGTTTTCATATAAATATATTGTAATTATAAATGGACTGAGAACATTTTTAGTCTTAACACACTATGAAAGAGAAATAACAAACATAAAAAATAAAATCAACGAGAGAATGAGTGCAGAAGATGCTGAGCTCCTATGGCGGAGTGAAGAAAACTTATACACAAAGACTATTAGACAAATAAAACAAACACACCAAAATAAATTACAAAAAAAAATTGTAGAAAAAGAAAGCTCAATATTAACGAAAACGAAACAGATTGGTTTATAAACATAACAAATACAGACATACCAAAAGAGACTCAATGGCTTTTGTCTCTTGGACCAAAATACGCTCTCCCAACAACAAAACAAAGTTTCCCAACACTTACATGCATTGCTGAAGGAGAGGATTTCGTACAAACCAACACAGACAAAGAATTACAAGAAACTGCGAGAGTGAAATTGACTGCATTGATGGAAAACCATATCACACGCATACAGTTGGACACAAGAGACAAGCTGATCTTAGATACAGTAGGCAAAACTAGACTATTCCTCAAAGAAAATAAAGACATCATAATTGTGAATGCAGATAAAGGTAACACAGTCGCGATGAACAAAAAGGATTTCGACAAGAAAATTAGGATTTTATTAAGGGATATCGCAACATACAAGGAAGTAAAAAGGGACCCAACAACGGCATTGCAACAAAAAAACAACAACTTAGTCGCTAGTATATTAAACAACAATTTGATCTCTGAACAAGAAAAAATAAAGACAACAACTACAGCAATAGCACCGAGAATATATGGACTACCAAAGCTGCATAAGCCGAACATGCCATTGAGACCGATTTGCTCGTCCATCAATTCCCCAACACCCCAACACATGAGCTCAGCAAATATTTAGTTCAAATATTAAATAATTTAACTGTAACATCTAAATACAACATAAAAGACGCACTGGACCTAAAAAACAGACTTAACAACATATACATTTCGAACGATGAAAGATTAGTATCATTTGATGTAGTATCACTTTTCCCAAGTATCCCAGTTGACTTTGCTATGAACATAATAGAAAAAAAAAATAGACAATAATTGAAAAATACACAAATATAACCAAAAAACAATTTTTTGACATGTTATCACTTTGTGTTAAAGACGCCAGATATTTAAAATATGACAACAAAATTTATTTACAATTACGAGGCACGGCTATGGGATCATCTGTGTCACCAAAAGTAGCGGACGTCGTATTAGAAGACCTTTTAGAAAAATGTTTAGAAAATCTCCCAGTGAAACCAACATTAATGACAAAATACGTGAACGACCTATTTGCGATAGTTAGATATGACCAAATTCAAAATACTTTAGATGCACTCAACACATACCATAGAATAAAATTCACTTTAGAAAATGAAACTGACAATAAATTACTTTATCTTGACACATTACTAACAAGAAAAAACATTAAAATAGAAATTAATTGGTATCAAAAACCAATAGCAACGGAACGAATAATCAATTTTCACTCTAAGCATCCAAAAAAATATTATAATTAACACCGCCAAAAATTTTTCAAAGCGAGTTTTTGACATAAGTGACAAGAAATTCCACAAGGACAATGCGATAAAAATTAAGGGCATTCTAAAGAAAAACTGTTTTCCCGATTATTTAATTAAAAAAAAAATTGTAAAACATAAAGACAGAACAGTAAAAGAAAACTTGACAATAAATGATACAAAAATTTATAAAAGTGTGACATACATCCCAGGCTTCTCAGAGAAGTTTAAAAAGTTTCTAAAGGACTCAATTCTGAGAACTGCACGTGAAAGTAGCCCCGAAAAGAAAAAGTTCTGCATCATTCGTTTTGTCAAGTTACATGCCATAATAATTTAATATCGATTTCAAGTTAGTAAGTATCGTATAGGGGAATTTGTCACGTTTTAGGCTCTTTTGTTTGACATAACTCGAGAACCACTAGTCCTATTTAGCTGAAACAAATTTAAAAAAATTACAAATTACAACTTCTTTAATCTGTTCACATAAAGTTTCCCTACATAAACAACAGTTTCGCAGTTATAAATAAATGTATGAAGAAAAATAATATTTTTTGCCTGAAAATTAAAAATTTTTTTTTTAAATTCATAAAAAATCCAAAACGGAAAAAAGTGTCAAGTCCTATTACTTTCACGTAAAGTCACATAACCTATAAAAAAATGAGACATAGATCATGAAAATAAATGTACGCGTTTCGCTTTTATTCACAATTATGTAAAGGTATGAATTTAAAAAATTTGCTCAGAATTCTTTGGAAAAAACATTGATGGCTTTTTTTATGATTCTCAGAAATAAAAAAAATTAATAAACAAAAGGTTATTTGATGTTTATGATTGCGGTACCAAAGTAATAAACTCTAATAAATGTGATTCTCAGATATTAAAAAAAATTCCACCCACATTCATGAGGTTCGAACGTTTCGAAACCTGAATCAGGTATATAACAACCCTTAAAATATGCGCCCATTCATTTTGCTTCATTTTTTGCTCAATAACTGCAAATAAATAATTACAAATCCCCAAATATGTTTTTTTTTTACAAACTTTATTTTGCATGAAAATAAAAATTGCTATTCATATTACAGCTATTCTTACACAGAAAATATGACATTTTTATATGTTATCTATGCATAAAAACAAAGTTTAGAACATTTTCAATTATTGTCAATATCCATTGGATTGGTGGCTTGCAGGGACACAGTATCCAGACTCGGAGGTTTCGGTGTATCAGTATCAGCAGCGCGTTTACCTGGAAGTGTGGCAGTAAAAGCAGCAATGTATACTTTTTCTTTCAATTGTTTTCTGATTAATCCATGACTATAATTTATGCAAGGGTAGCACCTTGATTCATCATGTCCAGTTAGGTCTTCCACCCAAATTACTGGCTTCATAAAAGACAACTTTGCACCTTTTCCATGTATCCACATTATAAGGGTATTATAACAACTTTTGCACACTGTGTTCTGCGTAAAATTTGCACCACTTAAATCTGCTTCATCAAAATAATGACAATACGCTGTTTTGAATTCCTCAGTAAAATTTTTTTTTCGATCCTGTTTGTCTATTTTTGGGACGATATGTGACCACAAACGTAACAAAAATAATCCAATTTTGGGCACTTGTTATTTTTCATATTGAAATATATCATATGTTTTGTTCTTATTCACTTTTAAAAACCGGAAAAAAATGCACTTGTACTTTTCAATATTTTACTGACAGGTACTTATGAATGGACGCATCTAGGTATCCAACAGAAAAACACACATCATTAAAAAAGTGCACGTCCCTTTAATTGACTAAACGGACATTTATAATCGTCCACGCACATTTATAATCGTTTATTAGTTTCGTGGCGGCCGTGGCGTAGTGGGTAGAGTGTGTGACTCTTACGCCAGAGAACCCAGGTTCGAATCCTCCATCCGACACAGAAAGTTTTTCGATTGAATTGATTTTTCTTTTCGGCCGTCACCTCTCTGCAGACAATGGCAAACCTCAGAGAGTAAAAACTGCCATGAAAAGCTTCTTGAGAACATAAGCCGTTCGGAGTCGGCGTAAAACATGTAGGTCCAGTTCTGGATCATTTGTGTGCAAACATTTCACATCACACACAACACAATTGATCATTAGAAGCTGAAATGGAAAGGGCTGAAATGGCCATTTCGTTTTTTTTTTTTTTTATTAGTTTGCTAACGCAATCATAAAAATGAAATAACCTTTATTTATTACTTATTTCTTTTTTAATTCTGAGAATCATAAAAAAGTCATCAACGTTTTTTCCAAAGAATTTTGTACATATCTCGAGCAAATTTTTGTAATTCATACCTTTACTTAATTGTGAATGAAATCTAAACGCGTACATTGATTTTCATGATCTGTGCCTCATTTTGTTCATAGGTTATGTGAATTTACGTGAAAGTAATAGGACTTGACACTTTTTCAGTTTTGGATTTTTTACGAATTTAAAAAAAAAATTTTAATTTTCAAGCAAAAAATATTTTTTTTTTTCTTCATACATTTATTTATAACTGCGAAACTGTTGCTTATGTAGGGAAAAGTTATATGAACAGTTTAAAGGAATTGTAATTCTTAATTTTTTAAATTTGTTTCAGCTAAATAGGACTAGTGGTTCTCGTCTTATGTCAAACAAAAGAGCCTAAAACGTGACAAATTCCCCTATACGATACTTACTAACTTGAAATCGATATTAAATTATTATGTCATGTAACTTGACAAAACGAATGATGCAGAACTTCTTCTTTTCGGGGCTACTTTCACGTGCAGTTCTCAGAATTGAGTCCCAAATCAATGAGCTGAAAAATGTTGTACCGTGTAAGTAATACAGAACAAAATTTAAAGAAATTGCAAAATTTTTTCCTGGATCGAAATGCAATAAAAAACAATCAAATTAGACGTTTTGGCAGAAGCGCCTGCGGGGCCCCTGCCTGCTCGGGGCCGGGGCCTGCAGCCCCCCTAATCCCCACACCTAAATCCGCCCCTGCGCACGACCTCCGGAGAGTTTTTTAAAAATTATGGCGAAAGTTAAAGTAAAAAATTAAAAAAAGAGGTAGACTTTCGCGCACTTTTTTGTCAATAAAAATAACAACAAAAAATAGTAGGTATTTGAATTTAGGGGTATGCTTGAAGGACAAAATTACAAACAAAATGCAAAAAGATTCATTAAAACTAAACCAATAGATTTCGAGTTATCTATCGAACCGTTTTAAAAATACTAGTTTTGAGGAAATCGCGTTTAAAGCTTTTGTTTTTCGAAATTTTGCATATATTTTTAAAGTTATCGGTTGATAAACGTACTATTATTTAATCTGCAATGTCAGGTATCGTTTTAAAAACATGTATGTATATTCTAGAAACTATGAAGAACATATTAAGCAAAGATAAAAAAAAAATTTAAGGAACTGGGCTAAAACGTCGCTGACTTCTGTTGATATTACACTAGCTAATGTGTTACGAAAGATATATAATCTAAAAGATGAGTATTCTCCTGAACCCGATGGGTTGCCTTCTATTGTCATTAAAAAATTCGCAAACTCATTGGCTTGTTGGCTCATTGACAATTGCCGAAAGTAACCATACGAACTGAATTACCAAATTTTAGTCTCATACACTCGAAGCAGTCGGAAATATACCATTTTTATTGATTTTTGGGTGGTAAAAGGGGGCGTGATTAAAACTAAGTATGCAATAATCTAATGTAGGACGCAAGTAATAAACGTTTTAAGTTTGAGCGATATCCGTTTAGCCGTTTAGATTTGTAAAAAAGTCAAACAAACAAAAAACAAACAAACAAATAAACAAACAGAAAATTTTTATTAGTATAGATAGATAGATAAATTTATTAATTCCAAACATATTTTCTCTCTTTACATGTCTTTAAAATCAATAAAAAAAAATTATCTACGATATAGCCAACATAAATTTAATTTTATTATATAAACATCAAAAATTGAATGTATTAAAAGGAACTGAATACAAAATTGCATTTATGAAAATATTATAGCGAAATATGTAGCGAAAACAATCAACCACGCCCGCGTTGCTTGTCGACCAACGCCGAAGCAAGAAGTAATAAAATAAATACGCATACTTTCAAAATTTACACGTACGCTGCAGAGATAAGCCTACGAAGAAATTAACTGGTTCAGGACCTATCACGTGATAGGTCCCAAAAGGAGAGAGACCAGTCCTAATTCTGCCACCAACATATGAAACCAACTCGTCACTTTTACATGGGGCTGTCATTGGCGGGGACGAATTGCCACCTTTTGCGTCACCGAGGACCTGTCCAGTGACCGGTCTAGAAAAGTAGATAGGAGACCTGTTTTGACCCTATAAAAAGATATTTAAATTTCCTTATAAAAGATTATTTTAATTTATTGAAATCAATTTACAAGTGCTCTTTTTAGAAAATTAAAAACTTATTTCACATTAAAAATCACATTTCAATATACGTTTAAGTAAATAAAGAAGTAAAAACTTTTTAAAAGTCTGAACATGAATCGATAATCAAAAAATGTATAAAACTAAGTTTGAAAGCAAGTTCTTGCAAATGAAAACTTAAAAGTTATTGTATTTCAAAATTAAAGATTAAATTGAACACAAGTTAAGTTAAAAAAAGAGAATTCATGTGTTAAAAAGTATTGATAAAAAAAAATGATGACACCATCGTTCTAGCTGTTGTGCAGTTGTTTTTAAGTTGTTATTAATGAGCTTCATTTAATCTTAGTTATTTTCTTTAAATAACGCTTTTTTGATAGTTGGAACGCTTTTCTTATATGGTCTTCTTCATCTCTTATTGTAGGAATACCAATTACAACTTCTGAAATAATAAGCCATTAAAAATTAGTTCTCACAAAATTTGTTTAAAAGAAAAAATTACATTTTAAAATGTCGGCGATATTATGGAAATCCTTGAACCGCTTTTTTCCATACGTTCCATCTACATTCATGGAGTAAATTAATTCATCTGATAAAAATAAATCTATGGTTTTTAGTAAGATCGTTTTTGACGACAGTTTTTTACAGCTTTAATCTGTAAAAAATTTAAAGTTTTTACCAAAAATAAAAAATGATTTATTTAAATATTACATAAGAGGACTTATTATCTTCTTTTATGTTGATATTGAGATCATGGAGGCTTCTTCGGTTTGAATTGGAAAAGATGACAAAAGGTCGTAGGAAGTTGTTTCTTGTTTTATCAATTTAGATATAAGAACATTTTGTCCTGCCAATGCATCCATAATGACAGTATTTTGATTTTTCATTAAATCTAGAAGTACCAGACATTATTTTACTTACACTATATAATTATACTAAAGGGTCCGCCATCTAACGTTTTTTTTTTTCAACTAGTGCTTATTTCGTGAATGGTAACACTTAGCACATGTCTGATTTGACAGATAATTAGTTTTATCCTTCCTCTGAACGAATATGGTTGTGTATACGCTTGAACAACGCTGGGAAATATTGCCGATTTTGCCAAAAAAAATCATCTTTTCAGATGAAGCTCATTTTGATCTTGGCGGGTATGTAAACAAGCAAAATTATCGCATTTGGGGCACAGAAAACCCGCACGCATACATTGAAAAGCCGATGCACCCAAAACGAGTCACTTTTTGGTGCGGATTTTGGTCCAGAGGCATAATTGGGCCATTTTTCTTCGAAAATGAGCAAGGAGTGGCCGTTACAGTTAATGGCCATCGTTATCGGGCCATGTTGAACGAATTTTTGTTCACAAAAATTGAAGAGGAGGATATTGGCAACATTTGGTTTCAACAGGACGGCGCTACATGTCACACAGCCGAAGCTACACTCGATGTTTTGCGCCCTGTTTTTGAAGATCGCATTATCAGCCGCAGAGCTGATGTCGTTTGGCCACCTCGGAGCTGCGATTTGACACCGTTGGACTATTATTTGTGGGGTGCCCTCAAAGATAAGTGTTACGCCGACAAGCCAGAGACAATTGACGCTTTAAAGGACAATATTCGTGAAGCCATTGGTGAAATACAGCTGCACACAATCGATAATGTGCTTAAAAATTGGACCGATTGTGTAGGCTACTGCATGGCCAGCCAAGGCAGCCATTTGAATGAAACTATTTTCCATTATTAACCGTAAGGATTGTACATTCAAATAAAAAAAGAAATTTGAGAAAATATTCAGTAGTTTTTTTTTTGCATTTTCAAAAAAAAAAAAAAAAAAGTTATTTGGTAAAAGTTACATAATATTATGAGAACTACTTTTAAGATCATTTAGTTGATTTTCAATTTTTTCGCAGTTTGTACAGCACGTTTCTTTGAGTCGTTTATTTGAAATAAAGAATTTTTTTTATTATACATTCAGTTAATAAATATTTTTGGAATATACGAACTACTTTTGAGATCATTGAGTTGATTAAGATCATTTAGTTGATTTTCAAATTTTTCGAAGTTTGTACAGCCCGTTTCTTTGATTCGTCTATCTGAAATAAAGCATTATTTTATCAAACATTCAGTTAATATATTTTTGGAATAAAAGAACTACTTTTAAGTTCATTTAGTTGATTTTCAAATTTTTCGAAGTACAGCCCGTTTCTTTGATTCGTTTATCTGAAATAAAGCATTATTTTATCAAACATTCAGTTAATATATTTTTGGAATAAAAGAACTACTTTTAAGTTCATTTAGTTGATTTTAAAATTTTTCGAAGTTTGTACAGCCCGTTTCTTTGATTCGTTTATCTGAAATAAAGCATTATTTTATTAAACATTCAGTTAATATATTTTTTATACTTTCAACTTCATTAGTCACAGCATATGGGATATCAAATCGTTTTTTCTATCTCTGTTTCGGTTCATTTTTGGGTTTTGAATTAATTTTATGGGAAAATTATCGGCTTTAATATTTATCTATGTAAAATTGGTAGAATTAAATAATCATTATTTTAGGGAAAACAAATACATTTACATTCAATTTCGTCTAAATTGAAATGTTCCTCTTCGCTAAACAAATCAGAATTAACTAAATAAATACCTAACGAATCAAGGGAATCTAATGGGTTATTAAATAAACTTCTTTTGTTAATTAGTCGCTTCCCTACTACCAAATTTTTTTTCACTGACAAACCCTGTAATCTGAATGGGAATGTAAGGCTTTATGCAGCAAAAGTTGTCGGGACTTTTTATGCCGAAAATAAAGTCCCCAGAGTGATAAGATTCAGTTACATTTTTTCTCACTTTAAACCCATTTTCTGTAGACTTTACTATTTTTTCTTCAAATCTTATTTTATTTAAAAGTTGTTGCAAAATCTTTGAAGGTTGCCTCACATAATTTTTTAAAATCTGTAAATAATTTTCAAAACTGGATGCGGAAAAATTTTGTAAAATTCTAAAATTTTTAACGCTTTCAGTTACATGCAGCAAACCGTGAACATTATAAGATATGCTGTTCTCTCAAAATACGATGGAAAAGTTTTCAACGAAAAGCTCCAGCATACTTTGAGCGACTTCTACGTTTTTTTCATAATGCATTGGACAGGATATTAAACGACAAACACAATGCAACAAAAGAAACTCAAAGTACACGTCATCATGAACTTCATCTTTTAATACAAAAAGTCCTTTGTAGAGCAAGAACTGACTGTACTCGGTGGCCTTCCAATGAGATATATCATCGAGACCTCTTGGGTATCTAACAAACTAATTTGGAATATAAGGACGAACGAATCGCAACTTCTTTGAAATATTCAAAAGATTTTCTGTAGTGACTGTAAAGTTCGATTTATTATATATAATTCGGAGTAAAAATGTTCGCATAACTCCTAAATCAATCAAATGCATGCTGTCTATGGCAACTTGACTAACCATTCGCAAGCCTATTTCCTCAAAAGGTGTTTTTATTGATAGAAATTCTTTTTGGTGGTGATTTTTAAGCGTTCTTTCAGCAACATTTTGAACAGAGATCAATTCGCAGGCGGTAGAACTATATGTTAAGACTTTATCTAGTCTTTTCGCCACTTGCAAGCACTTGTTGCACCCGTGAGACGATGTGTAGGAGGGAATTCCGCAAACTAAAGCCTTGGCTGGCGCATCACAGATGATTGCCCTCAATTCTAACGCAAATCGCTTGTGCCCAATGTATATGCCATTTTTAATATAACCATCAACTTCTGTAATAAACTCAAGTAAATATTCGTTTATGCTATTAGGTTTTTTGTTGCCTAGATAAATGCCATCTGCAGACACGGATATATTTTTAAAATTTACACAATTGAACGCGTGAACTTTTAAATAATGGAAGTCCATCAATATTCACATCGACCACAATTTTATCCTGCTCACTAATCACATTTAAGACGGAAAGCAACTACATAGCGATACCCAAATGACAATAAACTCCAGGAGAAACATCAATTAACACGACATTTTCTCTAGAAGGAAGCAATGTTACTCCGTTTAATGGCACATCCAAGCCTTCTTCCTTAAGTATTTTAAGCAACTCGTCGAAACTTTTCCGAGTTGGCTTGTTTCGGATGCACCAATCCCTAAGTTTGCTTCTTATATTCGTTTGGATAAGCGGCACCCTGGCTACCTGGCACCCTGGCTCTGCAGTGCAATTTTCTGTTAAATTTTAACTAAATTGTTCCTCCTCAGAAGTATTGCTTACATTGGGAATACTTGGACCCGCCCACGGAACCTCTTGAGAGGAATCACAATTTAAAGATTTGCCATAAACACTTTTTTTTTTACTTATCAACCTTTTTAGGTTCCTTTTGCTGGTAGCTTGACTAAACATTTTAATATAAATAGATAATTCTATTAAGTAACTCTCCACTTAAAATAAAAGCCCTTTTTTTTGTAAACTTACACTTTAAGCTTCAAATATGTTGATTTTTTCACTTTTCACAAATTTTCGCTTGTTTGCAGCTTAACTTTTAATTTGTTTATTTCATAGTGATGGGAAATATCGATCAAGAATTATCGATTTGTTGGGGAAAACATTCGATAGTGCCCATCACTTTTTAAAATAATAATTCTGTAGCAGATGAAAAATCCTTTTTTTTTTAACTTTGAACTTCAACAAAATACAAACACAGATTACCGATGTCTCTGCTTTTATGATATAAAATTGGGACCGTGCTTTATCGTGTTTAATGAAATCTGTCCTGGGACAGACACAAAAGACCTGTTCCGCGATGAGTAATATTGAACCAGTCCTGTGATAGTTACATTTGAGCTGTCACTGGACCAGTCACTTACGAGCAATTGACACTGCTTTCTCCGTAGGAACTTCCTTTTACGCTGGCAAAATTTTTTTTTCTTCTGTGAATTATTACACACTGTTTTTATTCTGTGTCATATATATCAAATATTTTCGAAAAAAAATATCGTTTTGTTTTCAATATCGTCATAACTTGTTAACTCGATTCTTCTGAAAAAAAACATTTTAAGATTTTAACATGTTTACGGAATTGCCCCACCTCTTTTAAGGTATCGTCAAAATATGAAATATGCCAACAATTTTGAAATAATTTAATAATAACACAATTAAAAAAATTTCTTCTCTTACGTGCAAAGTAAAAAGTTCATATTCTCTTAAATTTTTCTGTGACTCAATTTTAACAAATTTATATTAATGAAGTGATTGAAAAAAATTAGCAATTTTGACACATTGTCAGTAAGTTTTGATTTTCGTCATCTTTAGTCATAGTTCTAGTTAAACCCTGCGTTTTACTTTTGATTATTTAATATATCTGAAATTTTTGTGCAAAGAAACTATAAGTTATTTGGATTTAAAGTTTATTTTGGGAATCTTGTTTCAAAGTTTCTTAAAATAAGACCATTAATAATAAGCTTTGGCTATATATAATTGCATATACATTTATTTCAAGAAAAAAGTTTGTAGTTATTTTATCCATACTACCCAACTACTTAACTACAACTACTCAGAAACCCGAAATTTTACTACTCAAAAAAAGTTCAATCATGCTGTTTTGAGTAAATAAAAAAAAATAAACAATGAATATCTCTTACATTAATGACCTTCGCCGAAAAAATGTGAAAATATGGAATTTTTGCACCAAAGCTATGATATGAAACAAATTGGACCATAAATTTGGTAATAGTTCAACAATAGCGCCACCTAGCGGCACAATTTTTTGCAAACGTAGTTCCCTTACCCTTAATATATATTTCGAGTATAAGCCAAATCTATAAATAAGATTTTTGATAATGAATCAATACTGGCACCACCTAGCGGAGCAATTTGTTGCTCCTATATAGATACGATTTTTCGTAATAGCTTGACTACAAAGCCATCTAGCGGTATATTTTTGCGTATAAACCTTGTAACTACAAAATGCAACAAAAAAAAATTAACCAAATGGCTTAGCCGTTCTCAATTGATGCGACAACATACATGTGGCATTTGATTTTTATGTACATTGATAGATAGATATAGATAGATAAATGGGCGGTTAAAGTAGGCGTCGCAACATTTGTATCCATATTGACCGCCTTTTGGACCAATGTCACCTACATACCAAGTTTCACTATGAAAACATGTACCTACAATTAAGGAATTACATATAATGATTTCGTCAAAGTGGGCGTGTGTATAGTTCGACCACGCCTATTTTTAGTACAGTTACAGGCAATAATCATACAAACTAAATTACCAAATTTTAGTCTAATGAAATGACAAAACCGTATGAAATAAACAATTTTAATTGATTTATTTGCGGTGATAGTAGGCGTGGCAAACATAACATATTGAGCCTATCACGATTTAGTTAAAATAACAAATCAGTTGGTACCAGTCTAAATCGGTACCAGTGGTCTAACATCTGTGCAGTGTCACAACGCTTTTATGTAATAGTAAAGATAGAAGATAGATAGATGGGTAGTAATAGTAGGCGTGGCAACATTTTATATATATATATATATACAGTAGAATCCGTATATAACGACTTCCAAGGGACCGGCGAAACTAGGTCATACTAACCGGACGACGCACATACCCAGTTTCACTATGAAAACGTGTACAATTAAGGAATTATAATGATTAATAATCCGTCCACGCCCATTTTTAGTAGTTACCGATAATATGCATGCAAAATAAATTACCAAATTTTAGTCTTATACGACCGAAACCGTCTGAAATATGTAAGTTTTATTAATTAATGGGCTATTAAAGTAGGCGTGGCGATCTAACTGCCTATCACGATTTCGCTAAAATAGCGAATCGGTTGGTACCTATATTGTCTAAATTTGTTCAGTGGTTCTCGCGTGATTGTGGATCATACGTTTAGTGTCACAACGCTTTTATATAATAGTATAGATAAACGATAACATACAGGGAAACGGAGATCACTCGTAGATCTCAGTAGACAATCACCCCAGATTTAAAAATTAAAGACTTAAAATATCTTGGATAACAATACAAATTATATTATTTTCAAATTTAAAAACACTAAAAAGAATTTAAAGCGTTTAATCGATACAGGTGCATATGCGTAGGCTCAAGGGCGTCCGCAGGGGGGTAAGCATGTAGTGGCAGTTGCCCCACCCTAGAACTCAGCCAACAAAAAAAAATGTATATAATTTTATTCTATGGGCATTTCCATATGCCGAACGTGACCTAGGCACACATTTAAAGTTAAAAAAGGTAAAATAAAACATATTTGCATTTCCTTCTTAGTTTACATTAAAGCTCTTAGGTAGCACTTTATTTTGTGCCAAATATAATGTATTTCGTTTGATTCAAATATCTTCTGTACTTTTTTTTTTTATCATAATCTAAGTCCTATACGTGACATTTTTTCCATTATGATTTAGTTGAGTAATTAAGCAATTGGGTAATTAAGTAATTATTTAATTAAGTAATTTAAAAACCAAATAAATGTATTGTTCTCTGTCGTCTCAATCATTTCATTGCTATCTCTAGCCAATACCTTCCATTTCGACAAAAAAAATTAAAAAATGGCGTCTGTTAAATCCTAACATCTCCTCGTGTTAGACCCTGGAAACTACACTGGATTTTGCAGGCTATTGACAGGATTATTTTTATCCGTATTGTATTGTATCTATACGTATACTTTCCAAAGAGTAGTGTTTTAAATTTTTGTGTTATATTTTGCGTGGTTGAAGGCGAATTCGTAAATATTTTCGTCAGTCACCTTATATAGCCGATTTCAATTTATATACCAAATGTCATTGGTATAAGACGACTTCTTCTTATTGCTATGCAAATTTCGTAATAAAAGTATGGGAGGTGGGCGTGGCAATTTTTTTTAATCCACACAAACATTTCATATTTTAAGTGAGTTATTTTAATATAACTTCAATACGAAAAAAAATTAAAATATTTTAAATTTTTGTTTTATATGGATGGCTGTGGGCAGATTTATAAATATTTTCGTCTGTGATCTTATATAGCCGATTTCAACTTATATACCCAATTTTATTGGCATACGACGAATCATTCTTAATGCTATGCAAATTTCGTGTAAAAAGTATGGGAGGTGGGCGGGGTAAAATTTTGATACAATTATTATTATATTTGATACAATTATTTTATATAACTTCAATACGAAAAAATATAGCGTTTAATTTTTTTGTGTTATATAAGAGGTAGGAGTGGTTATTCATCAATTACGCCCATTTTCGTTCTCTAGAAACTTTTACGAAAGGCACACCGGCCTTTCGTACGATCCCCTCCCTGATGATGTTGAAGAGATCGTAAAACAGTGGATCGCCTTGTCTGAAACCTCTTTCAGTATTAAAGGTTTCGGAGAGGTCATTTCATACCTTCACGGAGCTGCGTGTGTTGCTCAACGTCTAATTAAAGTCTAATTAACTTTCCAGGTATTTTGATATCGGACATTGTTGCGTAAAGGCAATCCCTTCTTGGGCTATCGAACGCAGCTTTATAATCGAGAAAGAGATGATGTGTGTCAATTTGGTTTTCGTGGGTTTTTTTTCAGTATTTGTCGTAGCGTGAAAATCTTGTCTATGGTGGATTTTCCAGGTCATAAGCCACACAGATAAGGTCCAGTCAGTGTTTTTGTAATCGGTTTATATGCAATGGAAATAGGATAAGAATAGGAAATAGGAAATAGGAATAGAATAAGACTTATTGGTCTCCTTTCTTATATATAAGGCAAAGTACGCTGAGATTCTAATCGTCTGGCATGCTTTCCGCTGATGAGCTGATGCATGCACCTTATCAATTCATCGCCGCCGGTTTTTCCATTTTCGTCTCTACAAGTGGATGCTCCGGGCTTGAAACCTTGGGTTAGACGCTTAACCTGTTGATCGAATTTTCGTGCATCCTTCTTGCCCTGGTATACCTCTAGTTCCTCACGCTCACGCTTTTCCTGCTCTCTTTTCTTGCGTCTGAAAAGGCGCCTCTCTTCCTTCCTCTTTTTTCTGTAGTTTTCTCACACGTCTTGCTTTGCAACTCCTGTGCGACACTCCTGATCGTACCATTGGTTTCGAGGTTGGGGGCGCCAATAACCAATGACTTCTTCAGCTGCAGCGCGCATGGAGTAGAACATATGCGCCCAAAGTCCGCCGGCGTCGTCGGGTTCAGAGGTTGGTTGGTTGAGCTTAACCGAGAGTTGAGCAGAGAAGGTCTCGGCAGTCCGTTGTAATTGCAGCTTAGCGACATCTAGCTTTCGTTGCATTCCTGTGCGTATGTTATTCGCATTGCATAATCGCATACGGATCTTGGCTATAACAAGATAGTGGTCGGAGTCAATGTTGACCCTCCGACATGTACTCAAATCTAGAACACTAGAGGCATGCCTCTCGTCGATTACAACATGATCAATTTGGTTTCGCGTTTTTTGACCCGGGGACTGCTAGGTGGCCTTGTGGATGTCGAGGTGCTTAAATATGGTGCTACTAACTGCCATGTTTCGCGCCGCAGTGAAGTCGATGTGAAGAGGAGGTCTCGTGAAGACTGAACTGGTCGACAGTGAGGCCAAAGATGCCTTCCCTTCCAACTTTCGCATTAAAATCAACGAGGACTATTTTCACGTCATGGGCCGGAATGTGGTCGTATACGTCCTTGCCTTGATGCCTTGCCTTGATGCGGATCGTGGCCAATCTTTCGTTCACAGGTGTGAACCGGGAAACAAGGTGGCGTAGTTTCCGGCTAACGACAGAAACTCACTTCCGAATTCGCACTTCTCCGCATGGCAGCTGTAGTACATATCGCAGGGTGCTTTTTTAAACGCCCTATCCAACGCATTTCCTGGATGGCGGTGATGCCTGCATTTATTGTTTTGAGAGCTTCCGCTTGTAAGATAGTGGCACCTTCACTATAAGGGGTCCGGACATTCCAGGTGCATATCCGTAAATCATTGTCCGTTTTTCGTTTGCGGTAGTCGTCAACGTAATTGGGGTTCTTATCCGAGACTGGCTTGGTTTTCATTGGGCAGTAATAATGTGGCCACGGAGCAACCCCTCAAGTTTATCGTCAATAGGAAGACTAGGGAGTTTTGAAAAAAAGGTGCTTTGTGGGCGACACCGACTCGTCTTGACAGTGCCAGGTTATCGGGATATGTGGGTTAATCAATCAAGACGCAGCGCTGTTCGGACGCTACGCCTTTAAACTCCCTTGCTGGTCACCCGCTGTGACCATTCTAAATCGTTGCATTTTAAAAAGCAATTCTCATATGCTACTAAAATATTCACAATAAATAAATAAAAAATATAAAAACATACATTATCTCAAATTTCGTCATTGGAAAAATTCAGTAATTTCAGGAGATGAGAGGAATAATTGTAATATATGTAATAATTGAATAATTGTAATACAATTAGTTCATAATAATTGAATAATGGTAAATAATTAAATGTTGATTCATTTTAGAATTTACACATTTTAACACTTAGGAATTTTCAAACTAAAATCAAGTAATAATATTTTAGATTGATGAAATAAAATTAATTGATTCATTGATATATAATTGATATAAAGCAAATTGAAACAAAATTTTAAAAAATTCTTTGACGTTAATTTTTTACAATTTTTTTTCTTTTTTATTCAATTGAATTAAGAAAAGGTTTTTCTTTAATAGATAATGAAGATTAAATTATTAAAATATTTAAAATTAAATATTGCACTAAAATTCAAAATATTTTACAGAATCTGGCGTATTTAATAATTTATGTTGACTTTGAATTTTGTGCGAATTTGTGACTTTTAAAGCATTATATAAAATAAAAGATACTGCCTTAAATCTTGTAGATACCGTCATAGACCTATGTATATGCATGGATTCTAAGCTGTCGTTTAGCATTCACATTGATAATGTTTGTAAAAAAGCATCTTCAATGCCTGGATTTATAAAAAACTGGGCCAAAGAATTTAATAGCGTGATTACAACTACAACGTTGTATTATGCAATCGTGCGACCGCACTTAGAGTATGCAAGTCAAGTTTGTCCCAAATTAGACATGCCGATATGACGACGGTTTCTCTCACCGATTTTCAGTTTGTGGACGCAATAGCCGAAGAGATTGGGAAAATTAAAATCGTCCAAAAAATCATTCGTACCAGCGATTTTGCTACTATTTATCGTTCTTACTCTTTCACTCACATGAAAAAAGAGTGAAACAGCAAGCAAACATCGTTCGGCAAAATCGTCGTGTCTAAAAGCAATGGACGACGAAACAGCGAAACAAAAGAAAAAATAAGAAAATCGGTGAGAGAAATCGTCGTCATATCGGCATGTCTAACTTGGGACTTTGGTTCCCAAGTTACAATGTGCACGTTGATCGAATAGAAAGAATCCAAATACGTTTTGTTCGGTTTGCTCTAAGGTAGGAGTGGGCAAAGTTGCTCGTATGTGCAATTTACCCGTACGTGTACTTTGGCTGCACGCTGCTTGCTTCACGGGCGACAGCATTTGCTTCATAAATTCGACGGTAAAAGAAACGAGGGACATGAGCAACTATAACGAGATAGAGCGTAAGCAAGAGCGTAATATAGATCGTGATATGTATAGGATTGCCATTTTTTAAACACTTATGTATTTATAAATTTTTAGCAAAATTGTTTAGAATTGACAAGTACTGTGTGAAATCATATTGAATTTAATATTTTTGTGATTTCAAATATTTTTAAACTACTGTAACTCTCTAAATTTGCTGCCTCTTACTTAAAATAAAAGCGGGATTCCACAATTAATATGCTTGCGAAAGAAAAGAAAAAGAAGCTCACCATCAGATATTATTAACGGGTGAGCTTATGCAGCTCTGAATCTGCGGCTTTTTAGGAGGCAGACCTTTAGGTTACAACTTAAATTGTTAAAATTTCAGAATATATACACTATTTTACATGTATATATTCTACAAAATTACAAAATTTTGCAGATTGACCTGGAAAGTAAGAAATATTTTAGAAGTAAGGATATTTTTCAAAATAAGTTTTTAGAAAATGACTGGACGATGAGTCGTTTGTTTTTATGTAAAAGTAATAAATATACCAATTTTTAGCAAAAACAAAAGCAAAAACAAATTGTGTTTTTTTCAAAAAGAATTAGTTCAAGCTATCTTTAGTCGAAATTGTAAACGAAGCCAAAACTAAATGATTTGTTGTCAAGCGAAGAGAAAAAGTAAAAAACCAAAAAATGTTACAAATAACAGAAATTGACGTAAGTTGTTTTATAAGTAAATGTTTCAAACATTTCATATAATAATATGTAATCATATGAAATAATAACAGTAATCTTAATCTAATCAATAACGGTTTAAAATTATGCTACTTACATTATTACTTATATATTAAAATCTTTAATGAAAAATTGGTTTTAAAAACCAATAAATAGTGACTTGGCAACCGTAGTATTTGAGTCTGCAGTACAAAAATCTTAATTGCGCTCAGAGCAGTTCAAAATTAATGTTGCATCCCATTGATATAAAAAAAGGCATTCTATAATATTACTATATAATATTTTCCATTTAACCATGTTTATATTTCGATAACTTTCTGTATGCAACACTTGCTATTAAGTTGTTATGCGCAAAGTAAAAGTAAAAGTATAATTTTATTTTTGTGATTCAGTTCTAAAAAAATATTAGTTAAAACTATGTTCGGAGAAGTCGATGCAAGTTCTGATGGAGGTGCATTTTCCTGGAAGTTTTAGGTCTGACGACCCGTGGACAACCTTGAAGAAAGGGATGCACAGGGTTGACAGACTAAAAGCCGAAAGAATGATCACTATGGAAGGGGTGAGGAGTGCTATACGCTCATTTGCTCCGTACAAAACATCAGGGATGGACTGTATATTTCCGACTACGTTGCATTAGGGGGAAAATCTCATTGCACCTAGGCTCATTGCACCTCATATTTGTTACTTGCTTAGCGACTGTGTACGTTCCGAGAGTCTTGAGAGAGGCGAAAGTTGTCTTTCTTCCGAATCCCGGAAAAAAGGATTTTGCTTGGGCGAAGTCGTTCAGACCGATCAGCCTTACGTCTTTCCTCTTGAAAACGATGGAAAGAGTGATGGTTGACTGTCTTGAGAGTTCATAGTAAATTCATTGGTAAGTTCATTGAGACCATATCAGACATCATGAAGGGAGCACTCCGAATAATGGAGGAGTGGTGTCGAGAAAAAGGCCTTACCGTAAACGCAGGAAAATCAGACAATATTCTCTTTACTAGAAAGAGGGCAGGTCTGAGGAGAGGACCACTCGGGCTTTTTGGAGCTGAAATCAACATGTCCACTTAAGTTAAATATTTAGGGGTAACCCTTGATGGCAAACTGAACTGGAACGAGCATGTTGAAGATTGAATTCAAAGAGCCAAGAGGGTTCTGTTTCAGTGTAGACGCGTTTGCGGTCTCAAATGGGGGCTAAATCCAGATCTATGAAATGGATCTACACTATGATGGTTAGACCTGTCATCACGTATGCTTCGGTAAAAAGCATAAAAGTCAGGCAGAAAATCATTAAGAAGAGACTGGACAGAGTCCAACGGCTGGCATGTTGGAATAACAGGTACAATACGCACCACTCCAACAAGCGCAATGGAGGTTCTGTTAGGTATGCTGCCTTTGGATTTAGAAATAAAGAAAACGGTGGCGCTAACAACCCTCAGGATGTTGCGATATGCTACGTGGCATGGATCAACGGTCCTACATGGTCATATGCGCATCCTTGATATTGAGCATAGAGATGTCAGGGAGACGGGTATGCCTATGGACGGAATGCAGAGAGTAAGGATAACAGAAAAATGTTATAAAACTCTTATAACAGATGGAGTCGTCTGTGAAGAAATCGCTGGTAACGATATCAGTATATTCACGGCTCTCTGATGAATGGCAGAGCCGGGGCAGGCGTTTTCTCAGAAAAGTTCAGCATATCCTGTGTACTGAGGTTAAGGAGGTGTCTGTGTACCAGGCGAAAATGCTTGGTGTGGTGCATGCACTGGACCATCTGATAGATGACCGGGTCAATGGCAAGAAAATTGTGATTAGGTGCATGCAGCGTACAGGCGTCACTTCCAGTTAGGCCATAGAGTGTCTTACCAAACTCAATGAGCAAATGAGCTCACACTTATGTGGGTGAGGGAACATTCTTGTATAGAACAGAATGAAAATGCTGATTCTTTAGCGAGGGAAGGATCAGCAGAAAAGTTCTGTGGAGCAGAGCCACGTATCGGCATAGGCGACAACATGGTGGCAGGCCTTATTAAGTAATGGACGGACTTGGAACACCGTACAAGGTGGGAAGAAGCTGTTAATTACAGGCAATCGAAGGCGGCCGTGAAGTGTTTTCGTAGTGAGGTAGCAAAAGTTACCCGTTACAATCGAAGGACTTTAAGCTGGTTTACTGCACTGGTCACAGGACACGGTCCCTACATGTACCATCTCAGGATATGACTCTGACTGAGGACGATGCGTGTAGGTTATGCCTACAGGAGCCGAAAACGGCAGCACACATTCTGTGCCAGTGCCCGGCGTTGGCAAGAATAAGATTGACCATTCTGGGACGTCCATTTTTTGGTGAAGCCGAGATTGGTACGCTGACCTACAAGGATATGCTTGGGGGGACAAAGGATGCTTATGTAAGGAGCATGCTCACGTATGAGGGCTCCGAGCGGTAGCATCCTTTGTCCAATGGGGACGAAAAGGGACCCGCTGTGGTCCGCTTCGGCCAATCCCCGATTTATTATATATAAATATGTTCGGTGGCAGATGTCGAATTATAGTAGTGGCATATTCTTGCGAAAGCCTTTTAAATATGCCAAGAACTTATGTTCACCATGGTTTGATAAGACAAGGTAGTGTTAGCAGTAAAAATTCTCTCTTGTTAAAATCTCTTGTCAAAATCAGGTTTTTACGAATAAAAGCAAAACAATTAACAAAAAATTTGCAAGTTATAGTTTTTTATGTGTTTGACATCTGCTGTACCCTCCGCTCCGAAACGGCGTTACCTTGTTAAATATGCCTTGATTTTTCCAAAGCAATTTTATAGCTGCTGGTAGTAACATAAAATAAAAACTCCCTTTTATAAACAATCTTAATAATATGCTGGATATGCAACACTTCGTATTCACAACGGCATTCTCTCGCTCTTACGGTTTCTATAACGAACACTAAAAACAAAGAAATGCTTAAGCGGTATTGTGCAAAAATCTTAAAGGGATTACAAGATTTTTTGTACTCTGATATATACTAGGAAATTAAATAAATGTGTAGTGGACGGATTATCAAAAGTAAACAGACTGACGGATAATGTGAAATACTGATAAACAAATGGACATGTAAAAAGCCAGACGAATAGCGAAAAGTACAAATATGTTTTAAGACGAAAATAAAACTGGCATACCTTTTTTGAAGAAATTTTTCAACTTTCAACTTTATGACACTCCATGAAATGTGCCATGCCGTTATTTTTAGGAATAAAAAAATGTTGTTTATTGGGACAGTCCATATGAAATCAACCAACGTTATGGCAGTTTTCTAGTCTAGAGGGAATAATTTTAGGCGTTTTTGAAATTCCATAAAACAAAAAAATCTAAAAATATATTAAGTATCCATTTCTTTTTTAACTAAACTTTTATATTTTTCACCTTTTAAATAAAAACGATAATCCATTTCAAACTCTTTTTAATTTATGTGGTTGGTATATATTTCAGCTAAAAGTTCACAAAGTTGCATAATGGGACAGCGATGGAAACATGGGAAAATGATAAATGCAAATAAAAAAAAAACAAAACTGAAAAAAAATTTATAAATAATGTATGAGATTTGGTTTTTTTTTAACACACAAATTGTTATAGATCTTCAAACAAAGAAACAATGATTTTTAACAAAAGATCGCTTTTGAAATAATGCCGTGTGCTCAAAAACTATTTTTAAAATAGTGTCGTGTGCTAAAAAAATAAAAATTTAGCTATTATTTTTTTTCTTCAATTCAACAAATAAAATTTTACACCGTGTACAACCTCGTACACTTTTCGACTCTTTTTCGTCATATATTCAAGCAACACGCAAGCGCAGGTCTTACCTACTTGACGTTCTCTTGAAGACTGAAGCTCTGGTCTTTCTATGCGTGAGATTAGTACATGTTTTCTGCACTAACACAAGTGTGCGTGCTCTAACAATTTTGCGTCCCGCAATCCGATTCACCGCCGAATTCATCAAGCAATTGATTTGGCACTCTATTTGCTCGCTGCTTACATGCAGTCGTAGCACGAGTAAGATTTGTACCCAGTCCTACTCTAAAGGACTTAAGTGGAACGGACATGTAAGACCTTCCTCCTTAAAAGGATCGTTTGAAACTGTTAAAAATGCAGTCTTTAAGTGACCGAAGGAAATCTGCAGATATCATCTATTTACACCAACTCATAGCAGATGTAATCGATTCTCCAGAACTTCTTTCTCACATAAATTTTAACACCAACCGTAGAAGCAGTAGAAACGCAAACAACTTAATTTATTTACCATTTAGTATAACAAATTATATGTCTACTGCTCCTTTGAACCGCATGAGTTCCTTTGTTAAGAATTTTAGCGTTTTTTATGTTAATTTGTCAAAAAATCAACTCAAAAGTAGATTAAAAATAGTTGTGTAATTAGATCTATGTATACGCATGGTTAGTTGTTACGTCTTTTGTTCTCCCTGAGTGCAACCCATTCATTGGTGGGTAAATTTTTCCCACATTAACTTGTTTGTGGTCACTGGTATCCATAACAATGGAATTTTTAAATGATTACTGGGTCGTGGCTTTAGACGAGTTAATGTTGAGAAAGTGCGAAAAAGCTGTGAAAAAGCTAACTGAACTCTATTGATATTGCTTACTTACTTTACTTACTTAGGTGTCCGTAACAACCCGTGTTCGGGTTTCGGCCGACCTCATCAGCTCTCGCCAGGCGCCTCTGCTTTGCGCGCACCTTTTCCAATCAGATACACCAAGTGCGGTTAAGGCTTCCTCGGCCTGGTCCATCCATCGGGGGCATGGTCTCCCTCGTCTTCGTTGGCCAGCGACCCTCGCCTCGAGCACCTTTTTCGCTGGAGCTTCGTCGTCAATACGATGGACATGTCCCAGCCAGCGTAGTCGCTGCACAGTTATACATCGAACTACGTCAATGTCTTCATAGAGCTCATACAGCTCGTGGTTCATTCGGATGCGATAGTCATCGCCGACTCGAACAGGACCGAAGAGTTTGCGAAGAACTTTTCTCTCGAACACCCCCAGAGCGGCTGCGTCAGTTTGCGAAACTACCCATGCCTCAGCGCTATAAAGCAGCACAGGTAGAACGAGCGTCTTGTAGAGTGTTGGTTTTGTCGATCGAGAGAGGACTCTGGAACTTAGTTGCTTACTGAGCCCGTAGTAGCACCTATTAGCAATTATTGCTCTTCGCTTTATCTCCAGGCTGACTTCGTTGTTGTTATTAATGGCGGTGCCAAGGTATAAAGTTATAGCTGCCGGATGAAACGTGGGAGTTCAAACGCCGTGCTCCATTGTTTGTAGACAGCATATACTTTGTTTTACCCTTATTTATCGTCAAACCCACTTTGGCTGATTCCTTTTCGATAGCGGTGAAAACAGCGGTAACATCTCTCTTGGTTCTGCTGAAAATATCAATATCATCAGTGTTGCCGCCGAAATCATTAAATCAAGTTGAGAAGTATAAATTATTAGCTTAACGATTTAAACTGTTTCTTGTTTTGCATTCCATTTTTCTGATATGTACATATAACAGCATAATACATTGCAAGATGCACCTGCATATATATATGCAATTCAACACACATACTTTCTTGTAAAATAATAGTTAGAGGGCACAGTTAGATTCAATATATAATTTTGAAAAAACATATTGGATTCAGTCTTAGTACAGTATACGGGTTGAACACAATTATTTTTTGAAACGCATCGTAGCGCCTAGCGCATAATTTTTTGAATTAGTTTTTCTGTAAAATAAAGAATTGGCATTAAGCCTAAGTGAATAGAGAATCACGTCTTTTATTTTATTAAATAAGCGAGAGCTATTAAAACTTTAGTGTTATTTTTTATTTAAGCAAGTATACTTGGAATCGGACTCGACAAATCTTTAACAAATAATTTTTCCTTAAAATATCTACATTTGCATTATTAAATTCAAAGCGGTTTAATAAATAAAATTTTTGATTTAAGCAACAAAATGTCTGACGACAAAACGGGCAACGATTACAATTGCAAAAAGTGTGACGCGTTAGACAACGACCGCATGGTTCAATGCGACAAATGTGACGAATGGTTTCATTTTGACTGCGTTGGAGTGAATAGCGTCATCGAGGATCTAAGCTGGTATTGCGACTGTTGTCGTCTTCAAGCCAACGCTTCCATCGTGAGCACAGTAGCTCCACCAGGACTACCAAGGTCTGCGTCTTCACCAAACGGCGAGCATCGTAGGAATATATTGTCGACAGATGGCCAATGGCAATATTTTGCAGAGAGCCCTTTCTAAAGCAATCGCAGATACAGCCAGGATCAAATTTTTACACCAATACGGTAATGTCTACTCAGCCGCAGTTAGTGCCATCAACCACAATGACGGCAACACCATACAATGCAACACCATTCTTAAGTACTAATGTTGGTCAAGCTGCCACGGACACTTCAAATATCCAGCATGCAAACTATAATGAACATTTAAATTTCCCTTTTCCAAATTACGTACCAAAAGCAACATTCGCTGAAGCATACGTCAAAAATCAACAAACAAATTTGCAAATGGACGAAAAACTAAAATTAGAAATGTTAGAGAAGAACGCAAAATTCAGCAGCAATATTTGGAAAAAAAGTATTGGATATTGTCTCAATTCAAGTTAAAGTCACCATCGCATATAAATCCACCGTAAATAACTGTAAGCCAGTTCAACAATACAAGAAGCCAAAGCGCTGCAGAAATGGTGACAAGGCAAACGCCACCACATTTCTACGTATGTCCAACGGCTGCGCAAATCGCGGCAAGGCAAGCAATCCCGAAGGAGTTAATGCATTCTAGCGGTGACCCTGAAAAGTGGCCGCTATTTATCAGCATCTTTGAGAATACCACAGCAATGGTGGGCTACTCAAACGCTGAAAATCTGATGCGCGTACAATCATGTTTGAAAGGGCGTGCACGAGAAATGGTTGAAGCCAAGTTGATACTGCCGGCGATGGTACCTAAAATTATTCATACATTAAGAATGTGTTTTGGAAGGCCTGAGCACATTATTGAGCTCATTATTTGAATTTTCAAAATGGCGGACAGGGTTGCCACCTTAAAATATCTTATTTTCAAAAAAATTTTGGAATTTTAAAATTCTGACAGCGGATTCGGAATCAGCGACCCATTTTTACCTAGTGTTTGCCCCAGCCTCGAATTCGCGAAAATGAGATATTTTAAGGTGGCAACCCTATCCGCCATTTTGAAAATTCAAAATCTGACATCAGATTTGAAATCAGCGACTCCCTTTTACTAAGTGCTCATTTAAAAAAATTGCAAAATAACACATTTTTAGGTGGCAACCCTATTTTCAAAAAAATTTTGGAATTTTAAAATTCTGACAACGGATTCGGAATCAGCGACCCATTTTTACCTAGTGTTTGCCCCAGCCTCGAATTCGCGAAAATAAGATATTTTAAGGTGGCAACCTTATCCGCCATTTTGAAAATTCAAAATCTGACATCAGATTTGAAATCAGCGACTCCCTTTTACTAAATGCTCATTTAAAAAAATTGCAAAATAACAACTTTTTAGGTGGCAACCCTATTTTCAAAAAAATTTTGGAATTTTAAAATTCTAATCTAAAATAAGATATTTTAAGGTGGCAACCCTATCCGCCATCTTGAAAATTGAAAATCTGACATCAGATTCGACATCAGCAACCCCCCTTTGAAATACCTTTACGTAAAACCTTTTTTCATCAACCATTTGGTAGTACTCTCAAATCAACACTTGAGAATGTTGAGTATTCTATTCTAAACATTCTCAACGCACAAGCGCACATTCCATTCCATTCTAAGCGCTTCGAATGCATATTCCATTCCATTCTCAGCGCTGAGAATGATCATTCCATTCCATTCTATTTTTTTGAGAATGTGTTGAAACGGCTTTTGAATGCATTCGTGCAGCCCTTTAGTACATAACGAGGAAAGCCTCGGCCTGCCTGCAAAAACGCTTAATATGAGTAAGATCGCCAAGGAATATCCTTACCTAGAAGGTTTACCTATAAATTCGTATACCAATGCAAAGCCGTCTCTTCTGATCGGTGTGGATAATTGGAAGCTGGCCATCCCACTTAAAATACGAGAAGGATCATGGCGCCAACCTATTGCATCAAAAGCTCGTCTAGGCTGGACTATACAGAGGTGCGGTTCTATCACTGCAAAAGCTTTTGTAAACGGGCACACATGCGAGTGTAAAACGCACTACGAAGAACTCCATAACATGGTGAAAGAAACTTTTAATTAAGAATCATCTGCAACAAGGTCATTGATATTAGCAGATGACGCAAAGGCATTGGAAATTTTAGAAGGTACTTGTCAGCTTCGTGACGGACACTTTGAAGTCGAGCTACTTTGGCGAAAATCAGAGTCTAAATTGCCAGAGAGCTTTGCAACTGCTTTACGGCGATTGATGTGTCTACACAAAAAATTCAGCAGGGATCCACAACTCCGAGCAACACTTCAAAAGCAAGTAAATTATTTGTTAGTAAAAAACTATGCGAGAAAACTTTCTACAGATGAGATCAACAATCCGAAAGGTACAGTTTGGTACTTGCCGGTATTTATTATCCTCAACCCCAACAAGCCTGGCAAAGTTCGTCTGGTTTGGAATGTCTCAAGGTGTCTGCCTCAACGACTTCATGTTAAGTGGACCAGATTTGCTAAACTCGCTTGTTGACGTACTGTTGAATTTTCGGATAGGGCAAGTAGCTATCAGCGGTGACATCGCCGAAATGTTTCACTGGATCAAAGAGAACGACTCACACGCACAACGTTTTTTGTGGTTTGACATGGACGACGAAATTCATAAACCAAGCGTATTTGTAATGCGTGCATTAACGTTTGGAATTCGGTACGCACCTTGTATCGCACACTACGTTCGCAACAAAAATGCGCAAAGATTTCGACAGCAGTATCCTAGAGCAGTTGAAGCCATCCAAGAATATCATTATGTGGATGATCTCATAGACAGCGTCGACAGCGACTCGGAGGCACTTGAGTTAGCATAACAAGTGAAACATATTCATGCTGATGTTGGCTTCGACATTCGCAACTGGGCCTCAAATTCAACGAAAGTGTTGACCCAATTGCGCAACACTGCAACAAACGAGCAGGCTCCTATAAAACTGGCGCCATCGGAAAAAACTCTTGGTATGTATTGGAATCCTAACGACGACACGTTCCATTACATTTTCAGATTTGCAAGACTTCGAGGCAACGTGTTTGTTGATCATGTAACGCCAACCAAAAGAGAAACTCTTCAAGTATTGATGTCCATTTTTGACCCCATGGGCTTTCTATCGTGCTTCACTGTTGGCCTAAAAATTTTGCTTCAAGATGTGTGGCGCGAGGGCATTGGCTGGGACGATGAGTTAACATATGGCCTCCACATCAAATGGCAACAATGGAAAGCTGTTGTGCCGCTAATTGCAAACGTCAAGATTCCACGCTGCTATGCACCTTCTTTAAATAAGGCCATCGATACTCAATTGCATACTTTCGTAGATGCTGGAGGGAACGCGTATGCTGCTATAAGTTATCTGCGTGTACGATATGCAGATAATGTCAACGTTAGTATTGTTGCTGCAAAGTCAAAGGTGTCTCCACTTAAGGCTTTATCAATCCCGAGGCTGGAGCTACAAGCGGCTGTTATTGGCGTAAGATTGGCTGCTACTATATTAAAGATTCGTCGTCTTCCTATAAATTTACAACATTACTGGACAGATTCGAAAACGAACCTATAAAGATTTCGCATGGATCCAAGAAAATTCCAACAGTTCGAAATGAATCGTATAGGCGAAGTTTTAGAAAGCACAAATGTCACGCAATGGAGGTGGGTATCCATAATGCGGCCCGACTGGGAAACCGAAATGTGGTTTACAGGACCACCATTTTTAAAAGAAGAAGCAGGCTGTTGGCCTATCTGTGAAGATTTGTGTACAAAGGATGACAGCACGACACAAAAGTACGTTTTTATAACCGAACAAGTCATCAAACCTCTTAGTTCAATCAATTTCAACCAATTTTCTGCTCTATTTTGGTAAACTTAAAGCAGCTAGTAAATTAATAACGCGTCCAGAAGATGCTTCATTTGAGATGATTCAGAAAGCAAAAATCGTGCTGATGCAACAAGCGCAAATGAGCGCGTATGCTGATGAGATATACTCTTTAAAAAATGGTAAAACCTTTGGAAAAACTGGCAAATTACTTTCTCTGAATCCTTATGTCGATGGCCAACAACTACTCAGAACTCGTGGTAGAGCAGAATTTCTGAACAGTGAAAACGCGATAATTTTGCCAAATAAACACCACGTAAAATTTTTATTGGTTCGATTTCATCATGAAAATTTCCATTATATATTACATGAGACTGTAATCAACAAAATTAGAAGTCAGTACTACATACCACGGCTGCGCGTTTTATATAAAAAAGTTCGAAAACTGTCAACGCTGCAAAAACAACTATGCTGCACCACGCCTACCTCAGATGGCCCCACTGCCAGCGGCGCGCCTAGCTAGCTTCGAGCGTCCATTTACCTACGTGGAAATTGATTTTTTCGGTCCATTGTATTCATATTGAAGTAGCACACAGCTTGGACACCACTTCCTGTATAATGGCCATACGTAACTTTACGTCACGTCGCGGAACACCCAGAGAGATTTACAGCGATAATGGCACCAACTTTAAGACATCTGAAAAAATTTTGCGAGAAGAGTGCAACAATATTAAGTTCTCAGACATCGTTTCAAAAAATTACGACATCAAATGGAAATTTAATCCTCCAGCTGCCCCGCACATGGGCGGAGCCTGGGAAAGGCTTGTACGGTCAATCAAAACACAGCTGTATGCCATGGATCCTTCAATGAATTTTAACGACGAGAGCTTACGAAGCACACTATGGGAAGTTGAGTTCTTTATAAACTCTCGTCCTCTTACTTTGGTTTCACTGGAAAGCTGCGACGATGAAGCCATTACGCCCAATCATCTACTGCTCGGGTCTTCCGGTGGTTATAAGTCGATGTGTAACAACGAAGCCGACCTCCGTCAGCGTTGGAGACAAACTCAAGCATTCGCTGATCGTTTCTGGCATAGATGGGTGAAAGAGTACGCACCGATTTTAGCTCGTAGAAGTAAATGGTTTCTCAAGCAACCGCCTCTAGCACTAGGCGATGTCGTTATTATCCTTGATGAAAATCTACCTCGTAACTGTTGGCTGAAAGGTGTCATCGTTTCCTTAGTAACGGCAAAAGACGGTCAAGTACGCAGAGCATCGGTTAAAACTAAAAACGGAATCCTAGAGAGACCAACAGCAAAGATAGCGGTTCTAGACGTCGGCGATTTTAAGGGCGTAAGCTCATCACGATAGGACTTGCTTACGTGGGTGAGAATGTTGCCGACGAAATCATTAGATCAAAATCAAATTATTAGCTTAACGATTCAAACTGTTTCTTGTTTTGCATTCCATTTTTCTGATATGTACATATAACAGCATATATATACATTGTAAGATGCACCTGCATATATATACAGGGTGTCCCAGACTTAGAGTACTATAATGTGGGGGCTGATTCCTCGTGATGAGACGAGTAAAAAATCGTATAGGTGGGGGTGGTCGCAAATGCCCCCCTAGGGGGCTAGGAGGGAAAAACAAAAAAATAGGTGTCGTAACGTTTTAATCCATAGCTAACATATCTCTGCAACGATTAAAAAAAAACATAACTTTTTGAAAAGAAAATTAAATTTGCTTTAAATTATTTTTGCAAAATTTTTCCATAAAGTCATAAACAAAAAATGTATAAGCACCTGAAGTCAAAAAATAGGTTTTTTTCTTTAAAAATTCAACTTTCAAGGCAATTTTCTCAGAAAAAAACCAAATGTTTTATTATTTTTTATGACGCAGTTTTTTTCCTTGGTCAATTCTCTAAAAATTTTCTAAAACCGTAACAAAAAATAATGTCTGCGTACTCTGAGTTGGAAAACATTATAACTCTACGATCGGTGAAAGAATGTGTCGATTCAGGCATGTGATGCACTTAATAATGAGAAATTGCTTTTTTTTCTTAATTCCGTTAAATCTAACTGTTTTACTAGTTATTGTAAGCAACAAAAAAAACAAAGTCGCCTTGCTTGCATTAAGTACCCCAGTGGGAGGAAAAAGTGGTAGAATCGGAAAATCGATATTATACGAAAAATATTATCTCTGAGGTATAAACAATGTATGATGGATTTTTAGAGAATTGACCAAGGAAAAAAACTGCGTCATAAAAAATAATAAAACATTTGGTTTTTTTCTGAGAAAATCGCCTTGAAAGTTGAATTTTTAAAGAAAAAAACCTATTTTTTGACTTCAGGTGCTTATACATTTTTTGTTTATGACTTTATGGAAAAATTTTGCAAAAGTAATTTAAAGCAAATTTAATTTTCTTTTCAAAAAAGTATGGTTTTTTTTAATCGTTGCAGAGATATGTTAGCTATGGATTAAAACGTAACGACACCTAGTTTTTTGTTTTTCCCTCCTAGCCCCCTAGGGGGGCATTTGCGACCACCCCACCCATACAATTTTTTGCTCGTCTCATCACGAGGAATCAGCCCCCACATTATAGTACTCTAAGTCTAGGACACCTTGTATATGCAATTCAACACACATACTTTCTTGTAAAATAATGGTAAGAGGGCACAGTTAGATTCAATATATAATTTTGAGAAACATATTGGAGTCAGTCTTTGTACAGTATACGGGTTGAACACAGTTATTTTTTAAAGAGCATAATAACGCGCCTAGCGTATAATTTTTTGAATAAGTTTTTCTGTTAAATAAAGAATTGGCACTAAGCCTAAGTGAATAGAGAATCACGTCTTTTATTTTATTAAATAAGCGAGAGCTATTAAAACTTTTGTGTTATTTTTTATTTACGCAAGTATACTTGGAAACGGACTCAACAATCAGCGTGTTACGTGTGTGTCAATTGGGTTTTCGTGGGTTTTTCCAGTATTTGTCGTAGCGTGAAAATCTAGTCTATGGTGGATTTTCCAGGTCATAAGCCACACAGATAAGGTCCAATCAGTGCTTTTGTTATCGGCTTATATGCAATGGAAATAAGACGATACCTCGATAGTTGGCGCAGATTGTTAGGTCTCCTTTCTTATATATAGGGCAAAGTACGCTAAGATTCTAATCGTCGGGCATGCTTCCGCTAGCCATATTTTGCTGATGAGTTGATGCATGCGCCTTATCAATTCATCGCCGCCGGTTTTAAACAACTCAGCTGACAGGCCGTCAGCACCCGCTACTTTATTGTTTTTGAGTCGTTGGATAGCAACTCGAACCTCTTCATGGTTAGGTGGTGGTACTTCCACTACGTCATCGTTGATTGGTGGTACTGAACTGCGCTCTCCATGGGCGGCGGTGTAATCGTCGCCAGTAAGTAAATTGGAGAAGTGCTGTCTCCACAATCTAAGCGTATCTGTAACCAGATCTCAATTTTCACCTCTACAAGTGGATGCTCCGTGCTTGTAACCTTGCGTTAGACGCTTAACCTGTTGATAGAATTTTCGTGCATCCTTCTTGCCCTGGTATACCTCTAGTTCCTCACGCTCACGCTTTTCCTGCTCTCTTTTCTTGCGTCTGAAAAGGCGCCTCTCTTCCTTACTCTTTTCTCGGTAGTTTTCTCGCACGGCTCACGTTGCAACTGACTTCAGCTTTTTTCAATAAGCGGCGTTTTTTACTACTGTCGCGATCGTACCATTGGTTTCGTGGTTGGGGGCGCCAGATACCAATGACTTCTTCAGCTGCAGCGCGCATGGAGTGGGATATAGTGGCCCAAAGTCCGCCGGCGTCTTCGGGTCCAGAGGTTGGTTGGTTGAGCTTAACCGAGAGTAGAGCAGAGTAGGCCTCGGCAGTCCGTTGTACTTGCAGCTACATCTAGCATCTAGTTTTCGATGCATTCCTGTGAGTATGTTCTTCGCATTGTGTAGCAATATAGTGGTCAGAGTCAATTTTGACCCCCCGAAATGTACGCACATCTAGAACACTAGAGGCATGCCTTCCGCCGATTACAACATGATCAATTTGGTTTCGCGTTTTTTGATCTGGGGAAATGTGGTGTTACTAACTGCCATGTTTCGCGCCGCGGCGAAGTCGATCAGTCTTAGACCGTTGTTCGTGGAGGTCTCATGAAGACTGAACTGACCGATAGTGGGGCCAAAGATGCCTTCCCTTCCGACTTTCGCAATAAAATCGCCGAGGACTATTTTCACGTCATGGGCCGGAAGGTGGTCGTATACATCCTCAAGACTAGCGTAGAAAGCGTCCTTGACGGCTTCGTCCTTTTCCCCCGTCGGGGCGGGCGCGCAAATGAGGCTAATGAAAAAAATGTTGCCTTGATGCGGATCGTAGCAAATCTTTCGTTCACAGGTGTGAACCGGGAAACAAGGTGGCGTAGTTTCCGGCTAATGACAGAAACACATCCG
Source organism: Coremacera marginata (assembly GCA_914767935.1). NCBI lineage: Eukaryota > Metazoa > Arthropoda > Insecta > Diptera > Sciomyzidae > Coremacera > Coremacera marginata. Next base: position 126,691,149 of record OU612045.1, on the reverse strand, counting down.
AACTCGCGCTTCTCCGCATGGCAGCTGTAGTAGATATCGCAGTGTGCTTGTTTAGAGCAGCCTTGCCCTTTCCATCGCATTTCCTGGATGGCGGTGATGTCAGATTTTATTGCTTTGAGGGCTTCCGCCAGTTGGATAATGGCACCTTCCTTATAAAGGGTCCGGACATTACAGGTGCATATCCGTAAATCATTGTCCGTTTTTCGTTTGCGTTGGTCGTCAACGTAATTGGGGTTCTTATCCGAGAATGGTTTAGTTTTCATTGGGCAGTAGTAATGTGGCGGGACCCAAACCCTGCGCACATTCCATGTTTAGGGTCCACGGAGCGACCCGCCGCTCAAATTAGCCGTCAAACTAACGGATGCCAGTTTGCCGTTGCCCAGGGAATACACGAGGAGGTTTGAGTCGACTTGGGACTATTTCGACATGGATAATGCTGGCCTCGCCAGGTTGAGGCAGTCAGACAGGTTGCCATGTAAAGGTTCGCCCCCTGATCCCCTCTATTGTTATTGCATGTTGTTTAAAAACCCTAGAAAAAATTTCACTTTAGCACAACTTTAACAAACACTTTTTTCGTTAGAAACTTCTTCACAAGTTAAAGAAAAAAAATAGAAAATCAAAGCCTACTAGATTTGAAGTCCAAATTTCTGCAATTCAAAAGCTGGTTAAAAGAAGTTTTTATAAGACAAAAAAAATCAATTATTATCAAGACAATGGGAGAAAATAACATCAAGAAGCTAAGCCTACTTAAAGGAGACAAAAAAATTTGTATAAAGAAAAAAAATAAAGCGCGGTAATGTGAACTTTACTAAAACAAAAAAAAAAGAATTTATCACCTTCATTATACGCACAACCGCACCTCCCACGTGTTCAGCCCACGACACACCCTGGGCTTAAAAAACCTACAGGTTGCATGAAAATGTCAAAGAAAAAAGAATGTGGGATTCTATTCCTTATCATTTTCCAATGTAAAATCCGTTTAAATAAAAATATACAAATTTTTGCGTGTGTAAAAGAGATATTATTTCCGCACCATCCTATGAGATAAATATCAAAGTGCGCTTTTTTATGGGATATCCCCTGTAGGTCTAATTCATCACAGAAATGCTAAATAGATATAGTAGCATTTATAATTTTTATTTTTCATATAAATAACTTTTTATAAGTACTGGGAAGAAACTGTACCAGTGCTTTTATTAATCGAATCAAAAAAGGTGGAGCTTCGATTAAGTTTATTTTAAATCTTTCCCAATATTTTCTGTCACCAGTTTCACCAGCCTGCTCGGGCCATTATCCTAAACCATTGCTGTTTAACCTATTTCCGGCGGCTCCGCGACAAAAGTCGATGAAACTTCGTCCAGGGTCTACATATAGCCCTGAACTTTGGCATAATTTAAAATTTTTGCAGGTAAAAGCTGGGCGGCCTAGTGCATTTTTGCACCACTGGCTCCACCACTTACCATTACAGCCGTACCTGCCTAGTCAAAAACGGTAAACGGGCTCTGAATTATTTTTTCAAATAAAATTTCAAACTTACAATAATTGCTATTGAAAGGAATGTTCGATATTGCAATTTAAAATATTGTTCCGAAATTTTGAAAAAAAAAACCCAAAGATTGGGTATCGCCGTGGACGTTAAACCCAAGTAAACGACCGAATCAACTCAAACAAAAAAATAATGTATGTTGTCAAAGGTCCAAACTAACATAATCACTGCAGCGACAGGTGAAGAACAATCGAAAGTGACTTATGCAAAAATGCATTACTAGCTGGAAATGGGTTAAGTACAAAAGACAATCCTTCAAATAATTTAACATGACGTGGATTTTTAATGTTTGATATACTTCCGTACTCTCGAAAGCTTTGCGAAGTTCTAACAACTCTATCTAAATCCCTGACATAAGCTCTTCTTGTGGAGAAACCAGTTCGCACTATTTTATTCATTGCCTGAAAAGCTGTAGTGTCCGACGTTCTCACACATCTGAGTGTCGTTCATTTTATCGAATTTTTAAGAGCTCTGTACAAGCATTACCATCGAAATTTTACCAGCATAGTTTTTAGCAACTAATTGAAGTACAATTTTTTTAATATTTTTTTATATTTTAATAGCGGCGAGCGGAGAAAATCCAGTTTCAAATAGAAAAATTTTCATTTAACGGGCTATAACTAAAAGATCTAGTCTTTTAACACGTTTTGTGTTAATTTTCCAAAAAATATGTACCTTTTTGGTCACTGTTGAGGCGAATCCAACCCTGATATAATTATTTATTTTTTGACATTCCTTTTTTCTCATTATTACTTACATACACACACATACTTGCATTTTTTTCTAAGAAACGTAAAAGTAGAGTTTCTTTTTAATGTAATTTTTTTGATAATTAATAAACGTGTTGATTTGCACCGCGTGCGTTTTTATTTTTAGAGAAAATTATATAAATAACCAGTTGTACGAATTGTAAACATTTGCCATCCCTTACGGGGAACCTGTCTCTCCGAAAACAATTCGAATAAATCCTAAGAATAAAAATTTTATTCGAGACCTGCTTTCTAACCTAAAATTTGGCGAACATCTTAAAAACTTTATAGTGTTGTTGCAATGGCACTTGCCAAAGAAGAATCTATCTCGCGTTTAATACAGAACTTTTCTGCAAACACGAAGAAAACTGCAAAACAAAAGCAGACCAAAGGTTTTCTAGTGGCAAGAAGAAAGCTCCTCGAAGAATATTGGACCAAATATGCTTCAGCGCATGATGAGGTTGTCGCTTTGGAAACGACGGCAGACAGTGCTGCAAAAGCTAAAAGGCTAGCCGACGGCCAACGATTTGCAGCAGTTGAGGCAGCTTACTGCGAGGCGCTTGGTGATTTGAACGGCCAGATCGATCAAATGACGCCGTTATTCAACCAGTCCATAGCACCCTCGACTCACGATGTGTATGCAGAGACACACGTTCACATAATCTCACCAAAGTCTAAGCTGACTAAAATCGAGCTGCCAAAATTTGAAGGATCGTTCCAAGAGTGGTTGGTATTAAAAGACATGTTCACCACATATGTTATAGAAGATACAACGCTTGCAGATGTGCAACACCTCCACTATTTGAAAAGCAGTCTGCACGGCGAAGCTGAAGTGCTTTTGCGGAATTTGACTATCACGGAAAACAATTTTCAAACAGCGTGGGACGTTCTGCTGCAGCGATTCGACAACAAACGTCGTCTAAAACTTAAAAACTTATTTGCGAGACATGGCCTGCTATGAGCTCAGAGTCAGCTACATCCATGCGTACAATTTTAGATGGAGTGACAAGCTATACGCGCACTCGAGCAGCTTGGTTGCCCTACTGAATTGTGGGATGACTGATTGGTGTTCATAATCACGGAGAGGTTGGATCCAACAACAGTTAAGGAATGGGAAAAGTCGCTTGCATCCCCAAACGAGATTCCATCGTATGAGAGTTTGAAGAAGTTTTTGAAAAACCGCAAACAAGGCCTCGAAGCTGTTATGTCAACTCATCAACTAGAAGCTAAGCAAAGAAACTCGAAGCAGCCTGTTCAACATGCAGAGGCAATCCTTAGCCACCAAGCAAATGTGCAGCGGTGCCCAAACTGTGATGGTAAGCACATTCTAATGTGTTGTCCTAATTTCAGGGGCTTGGCAGCATTAGCAAAACTGAACTTTGTTTCCCAACACAATTTATGCAAAAATTGCTTTAAAGCAGGCCATGGCGCTCAGGAATACTCATCTTCGTGGGTATGCAAACCAGAGATTTACATAAGACCATTCGTCATTACTTGCCACTCGAATAACATCCGCCTTCAGCCACAGTCGCGCATAAAAATGAATGCATGCATGGTGCTCGAGTTCGTAAACAACGATTGCTGCTAAGCACAGCTTTTCACGATTGCGAAGCGAAACAAAGCCACCATGCAGACATTCGGAAAATTCGCTTAAAGCTCGAGTGTCTGCCTCAGCTCGAGTGTCTGCCACAGCTCGAGAGTCTGCCGTTTTCTAGCAGCGTATTGGTAATCAATATACTGTTCTGCTTTTAATAAACATTCAAGAAGAAGAAGAGACAAATTTATTATTTATTTTAAATTTATACGAGTATGTCTTTATTCAACCCACCAGTTAAATATTTAATACAATCATTAATTTTTCAATTAATCTATCTATATACGTATATATATATAAAATTGTAAAAAAAAAAATCTGTACATTAAATATTTTTTTGAAATTCTTTTTGCGATGGACGTTTTGAATGACGCTGAGTCCGAAAATCGCATTTTTAAAATTTTTGTCTGTCTGTCTGTCTGTTAAAGCATCACGCGAAAACCACTGGATGGGTTTAAATGAAACTAGGAATCTAGGTTCCTTATATACCCGGTCATAACATAGGCTACTTTTTATACAGTAAAAAAGGTTGGACCCGGTAAGGGGCGCTGCGATCGAAATCCAGGCATTCGTTTTTTTAACTTATCTCCGAAACCGTTCATCCGATTTGCATGAAAATTTGCATCGAGAAGTTCTCGGAAACGCTGAGTTTTTTTACTTATCTATACCGTTCTATCTCGAACACCAGAGGGAGCTGTAGTACAAATACTATGAAAAACCTCAAAAAACTCCTAAGCCGTGCATCCGATTTACATGAAAATTGGTATAGAGAGGTTTTCGGATACGTTGAATTTTCATGACTTATCTTCTCTGTTCTATCTTGAACACTAGAGGGCGCTGTAGTACAAATATTTTAAAAAACGTCAAAAAACTCCAAGTCGCTTATACCATTTGCATGAAAGTTGGTATACAGAGGTTTTCGGAAACGGTGAGTTTTTATGACTTATAAACTAGGTTCTATCTTGAACACCAGAGGGCGCTGTAGTACAAATATTTTAAAAAAGTCGAAAAGTCCAAAACCGTTCATCCGATTTGCATGAAATTTTGTGTGTTGAAGTTCTCGGGCACGCTGAGTTTTTGACTTATCTACTCTTCTCTCTCTCGAACACCAGAGGGCGCTGTAGTACAAATATTTTGAAAAACCTCGAAAAACTCCTAAGCCGTGCATCCGATTTGCATGAAAATTTAAATGTAGGGATTTTCTGATATGGTGAGAGTTTCGGACTTATCTTCTTTATGTTATCTTGAACACCAGAGGGCGCTTTAGTACAAATCTGCGAAAATAACGAAAAACTCCAAAATTGCGTATGATTTAGATGAAAATTTGTTAATAGCGATTTTCGAGTACGGCAAGGGTTCTGGTGCTATCTTTTTGCTCTTTCTCGAAACTAGAGAGCGCTGTTGTCCAATTTGTACGTGTGTATGTTATTAAACTGTTCCTTAACGGCTGCACTGATTTTGGCAAAATTTTTTGAGTTTGAGTGGATTCCTGGATGGTTCAGATTCACAATTGGACCCGGTAAGAGGCGCTGCAATCGTGCTTAATTCATTTTGTTTTTATAGTTTATCTCCGAAACCGTTCATCCGATTTGCATGAAAATTTGTGTATAGAGGTTTTCGGATATATTCAGTTTTTATGACTTATCTACTCTGTCCTATCTTGAACACCAGGGGGCGCTGTGTACAAATATTTTAAAAAACTTCTAAGCTGTTTTCATGAAAATTGGTATATAGGGGTTTTCTAATATGGTGACTATTTTGGACTTATATTTTTTGTACTATATCGAACACCAGAGGGCGCTGTAGTACAAATTTCTTAAGAAATCGTGAAAAAGTAGAAAGCCGCTCATCCGATTTGGATGAAAAATTTTACTAAAGGATTTTCGTGTACGGCAACTGTTTTGGCGTTATCTTTTTTGCTCTGTCTCGAAAAGTAGTGGGCGCAGTTGTACAATTTGTACGTGTGTGTGTTATTAAACTGTTCCTAAACGGCTGCACCGATTGTGATGACATTTTTTGTGATTGTTTAAATGGATCCCTGGATGGTTCAGATTCGCAATTGGACCCGGTAGGTGGCGCTGCGATCGGGATCCACGAATTTTGTTATTATAGCTTGTCTCCGAAACCATCCGATTTACATGAAAATTTGTATTTAGGGGTTTTCGGGTACGGTAGTTTTTATGGCTTATCTATTTTGTTCTGTATTGAACACCAGAGGTCACTGCAGTACAAATGCCGTAAAAATTTCGAAAAACTTCTAGCTGTGCAACCGATTTGGGTGAACATTTGTACATAGGAGTTTTCGGATATGGTGGGTATCTTGGACTTTTTTTCTGCGCTATCTTAAACACCACATGTAGTGCTGGATTTGCATTTGTGCTGTAGTACAAATCACTTAAGAAATCGGGAAACTCTCAAAAACCGCTCATCTGATTTAGATAAAAATTTGTATATCGGATATATAGTATTTAATTATCGAGTATGGAAAGGGCTTTGGCGTTATTTTTTTATTCTATCTCGAAAACCAGATGGCGCTGTTGTACAAATACAGCAAAAAACTCAAAACAACTCATCGGATAAGTATGATTTTTATAAGTAGTTTTCGGGTGCGGTGAGTCTTTTGGTGTTTTGTATTTTGTTATATCTTGAACACCAGAGGGCAGCAAAGCGCAATGGGTGATAAATATTTTCTTTATGTGTATTTATATCCAAACTTCTTTTTCACATATCATCAAAATATGGATGCATCCAAATATTGCAATTTCTATTTTCAATGCTTATTTAATTTTGGATCAGTATCCTCGCGAATTGGCAAAAATTCGTTTTGCTTTATTTTTTTTTTTTTAAATGTGCAATCTATGGAAAACAATATAAAACTTGAAAATATTTTTGCAAGCGATTGGCGGCACGCACACACAAATCACGATTTCCCGAAGTTTTTCTCATAATATTCAGATGTCGAAGCTACATTTTACTAATTTCGACAAAGTTACCGGTTTGAAAAATGCACACAAAATTCCTTCCAAAGTTTGTGAAAAGTTTTTTCAAATTGACGAATGAAATCGAAAATTATTTATATCAACTATATATATATATATATAATATATATATAATATATATATTTAAAATTAAAAATATATAATTGTAAAAAAGAAAATCTACATTAAATATTTTTTTGAATTTCCTTTTGCGATGGATATTTTGAATGACGCTGAGTCTGAAAATCGCATTTTTAAAATTTTTGTCTGTCTGTGTGTCTGTCTGCCTGTCTGTCTGTTAAAGCATCACGCGAAAACCACTGGATGGATTTAAATTAAACTTGACATCTAGGTTCCTTATATCCCCGGCCAACATATAGGCTACTTTTTATCCAGGAAAAATGTTGGACCCGGTAGGGGGCGCTACGATCGGGTTCCATACATTCTTTTTTTAGCTTATCTCCGAAACCGTTCATCCGATTTGCATGAAAATTTGTACGTAGAGGTTCTCGGGTACGCTGAGTTTTTTGACTTATCTACACTGTTCTATCTCGAACACCAGTGGGAGCTGTAGTACAAATATTTTGAAAAACCTCAAAAAACTCCTAAGCCGTGCATCCGATTTACATGAAAATTGGTACGTAGAGGTTTTCGGATACGGTGAGTTTTCATGACGTATCTACTCTGTTCTATCTTGAACAGCAGAGGGCGTTTTAGTATAAATATTTTAAAAACCGTCAAAAAACTCCTAAGTCGCTTATGCGATTTGCATTAAAGTTGCTATATAGAGGTTTTCGGAAACGGTGAGTTTTTATGACATATAAACTAGGTTCTTTCTTGAACACCAGGGGGCGCTGTAGTACAAATATTTTAAAAAAGTCGAAAAAGTCCATAATCGTTCATCCGATTTGCATGAAATTTTGTATGCAGAGGTTCTCGGACACGCTAAGTTTTTTTGACTTATCTACTCTTTTCTCTCCCGGCACCAGACGGCGCTGTAGTACATATATTTTGAAAAACCTCGAAAAATTCCTAAGCCGTGCATCCGAATTGCATGAAAATTGGAAAATAGGGGTTTTCTGATACGTTGAGTGTTTCAGACTTATCTTTTTTGTGCTATCTTGAAAACCAGAGAGCGCTTTAGTACAAATATTGGGAAATCGTGAAAAACTCCAAAACTGCTCATCCGATTTGGATGAAAATTTGTAAAAAGCGATTTTTGAGTATGGCAAGGGTTCTGGTGATATCTTTTTGCTCTTTCTCGAAACTAGAAGGCGCTGTTGTCCAATTTGTATGTGTGAATGTTATTAAACTATTTCTTAACGGCTGCACTGATTTTAATGAAATTTTTGTGTGGTTGAGTGGATCCCTGAATGGTTCAGACTCACAATTGGACCCGGTAGGTGGCGCTGCGATCGTGTTTAAGGCATTTTGTTTTTATAGCTTATCTCCGAAACCGTTCATCTGATTTGTATGAAAATTTGTATAGAGGTTTTCGGATATGATGAGTTTTTATGACTTACGTACTCTGTTCTATTTTGGACACCAGAGGGCGCTGTAGCACAAATCTCTTAAGAAATCGTGAAAAAGTATAAAGCCGCTCAACCGATTTGGATGAAAAATTTTATTAAAGTACTTTCACGTACGGCAACTGTTTTGGCGTTATCTCTTTTGCTCTGTCTCGAAAAGTAGTGGAGGCTGTGTTTTACATTTTTTACGTGTGTGTGTTATTAAACTGTTCCTAAACGGCTGCACCAATTTTGATGAAATTTTTTGTGTGTGCTTAAGTAGATCCCTGGATGGTTCAGATTCGCAATTGGACACGGTAGGTGGCGCTGCGATCGGGTTCCACGGATTTTGTTATTATAGTTTGTCTCCGAAACCATTCATCCGATTTACATGGAAAATTTGTATTTAGGGGTTTTCGGGAACGGTAGTTTTTATGGCTTATCTATTTTGTTCTATATTAAACATCAGAGGACACTGCAGTACAAATGTTTTAAAAATCTCGAAAAACTCCTAGCTGTACATCCGAAAAGCGTAAAAATTTTTACATAGGAGTTTTCGGATACGGTGGGTATCTTGGACTTTTTTCTGCGCTATCTTAAACACCAGATGGTGATGTAGTTCAAATCACTTAAGAAATCGTAAAACATTCAAGACCGCTCATCCGATTTAGATAAAAATGTGTATATCGGATATATAGGATTTGATTATCGAGTATGGAAAGGGCTTTGGCGTTATTTTTTTATTCTATCTCGAAAACCAGAGGGCACTGTTGTGCAAATACCGCTAAAAACTCAAAACAACTCATCGGATAAGTATGATTTTTATAAGTGGTTATCGGGTGCGGTAAGTCTTTTGGCGCTATGTATTTTGCTATATCGGTGAGTCTTTTGCCGCTGTACTACAAAATACAGTAAGGCGTAGCAAAGCGCGAAGGGTGGTAAATATATTTTTTCTTCTTTATGTATATTTATATTCCACTTTCTTTTTTCGCAAATCAGGACAGCTGATGCCGAATTCTGTGGTATTTGAGTAAGCATCAACACATGCGCAAGTCAGTTGCGTCGTAAGTTGGCGTTGTTTTGACATTTCAATTTCTATTTCTAATGCTTATTTAATTTTTGTCCAGTTTCCTCGCGAATTGACAAAAATTCGTTTTTGCTCTGGTTTTTTTTTCAAAAATATACAATCTATCGAATACAATATAAAACTTGAAAATATATTTTTGCAAGCGATCGGTAGCACGCACACGCAACGATTTCCCTAACTTTTTCTCATAATTTCCAGATGTTGAAGCTACATTTTGCTCATTTCGCCAAAGTTACCGGTTCGAAAGATGCACACAAAATTCCTTCTAAAGTTTGTGAAAAGTTTTTTCAAATCGACTAATGAAATCGAAAATTATTTATATCAGCTCCCGAGTTAAGCCGGGTATTTAGCTAGCTTTTAATAAATCTTATAATTTTAAAAGTTAAGATTCAGTTTATGCAAAAGAACGCTACAAAGCACTCTGCAAAGAAATTTCCATGGAAGTTTCAACATGCAAAACAAATTTTTATATGTATGAATTCAACAAAATCAGGGGCAATGTTAAGAAAGAATGGCAACTGGTTAATAGTATTTTAAATAAATCGAATAGTACTGTTCAAGCGGACTGCATTAATGTCGCAGAAACTGTGATCTCTGGGTCTAGTGATATAGCAGATGCATTCAATAAATTCTTCGCCAAAGTTGGTAGCGATGTGGTCGCTGATGTCGGACCAAATGACGTTTCGTGCAAATGCGTACACATAACCTTTTCGCCCAAATAGTTTCTTTTTTGAACCAAATTCATGTTTTGAAGTAAATAAATTAATAATGTCTCTTAAAAACACAAATTCAGCATCAGATGATGTTTTTTCTAATGTTTTTGTAAAAAAAATTGTTTTCAACATTGCGGATGTGCTTTGTGATATTTTCAATAAAAGCATAATGACTGACATTTTTCCGGATGATCTGAAAAAAGCTGTTGTGATTCCACTATTTAAAAATAGCGATAAAACTCTTCTAAATAATTATAGACCAATCTCATTGCTGCCGGTATTTTCTAAAGTATTTGAAAAGGCTGTTAAAAAAAGAATGCTCGATTTTTTAAGGAAGTCTAATTTTTTCACGAAATACTACTTTTAAAACTAAGCAAGTATGGTTTTAGAAGTTCGAGTAATTGTTGCTTTCGTTCGTATTTTTCTAACAGACTGCAGAAAGTGAAAATAAATTGTACTCATAGCGACTTTATTAATATTGATTTAGGTGTCCCTCAGGGTTCTGTCCTGGGGCCCATTTTGTTTCTTATATATGTTAATTCCATTTTTAGTTTGCCTTTTTCGAGTAAAGTCATAGCATTTGCAGATGATATGGCGTGTACTTTTGTAAATGACTCTGCTTTAAATCTAACCTGTGCCATAAATCACGATTTGGAGCTACTGAGGCATTGGTTTTCATCGAACAAGTTAGTTTTGAGCGATAAAACTATATTAATGTAATTCAATGTTGCAGGTAATGATTTACAATTATAAAACTTCATCTTCCATTGTGCAGGCTGTAAAAAATTTTTAATTAGCAATAATATTTGTAATTTTTCGGACAACTTATAATGACTTAACTGCTCTGAGAAATGTTTTTCTATTGATTGCGTTAAACCATTTAAGTATCTTGGCTTAATACTTGACTGGAAAATGTCTTGGTTAGATCACACTGCTGCCCTTAAAATATATCTGATGGGTGCTACAGGACAGATATATCTTTTAAATTCGATTTGTTCTGCAAAACTGCTCACATGTATATACCATGATATTTTCCATTCAAAACTACAATATGGCGTTATTTGCTGAGGTGTGGTACTTATTTAAATAAAATTAATCCTTTGTTATTCGCTCAAAAACATGTCATGCGGATTATTTGTGGAAAAAGATGGTTAGATAGAAGCTTTACTTTGTTTAAAAACTTAAATATCTTAACCATTAAACATTTGTTTTATTTTCGAGTGCTCAAAGTTTTCTTTAATAGGTCTGGTTATCTATTAAACAGATTCTATGCTAGCTATAATTTAAGAATTAATTACCGGAATCTTTTCACAGTTCCATCTCCCTACCTAAGTCGCTTTTTTCAATTTAATACTTGTGTGGCTCGCAGACTTTAATATTTTACCTGATAATATACGCTGTAAACGTAATAAAATTCTGTTTTTCAAACAAGTGAAATCATGGCTATTTGAATTTGATTTTAATATAATAGACTCCCTTATCTCTGTGTTATATTAAATTTATTTTGATTGTATTTATTCTTCTCTTTTTATTTTGTTCCCCCTCTTTCTCGATGTATTTTAACTCTTTTTTCATTGTTAAATTGTTCTATTTGAGACCCCACTTCATTAAACTAAAGTAAAGTAAACTAAACTAAATTACACTTATTTATAATATATTACACTGTATTTTTTAATTTCTAAATCTCGTTGTTACTTTTATTTAAAAATAATTGATATTGTTATTGCCTAAGTTAAACTGCATTCGCCACTTGTTCGTTTTGAACAACAGAATGTAGTATTTGTTAATCAACTCTGTATTTATTGCTACATGTATTTTATAATGTTGTAAATTTTTGTTATATTGTGATTAATGAATAAAATCTTTATTGAATTGAATTGAATTAACTTGAAGTTCAATTAAGGTTCAGTTTAAGATTTTTTCATTTAACAATCAATACAATATTATGTTTTTTAAAATGATGTTAGTATAAAAGTTTTCATAACAGAACACAAACTTTAAAAGTATTTGGAGTAGCTCAGTATACGGATAAGCAAAAGAAAATAAAAATATTTTTTCTTGAAATTTCTAAAAAAATATGTTAGAAGAGATATGCATTTTCAAACTCTCGAGCTACCCGGGTAGTTTAAAATTTTTGGTGTTTTTATTTGGGATTGAAAGCGCGTTTAATTTGCGCGTTTGATGCTTGTGACTGATTTCTGTTTGTTTTTACTTTTTTTTTTGTTGTGTTTTGTAAAACTTTTGAAGTAAGAAGAGTGTGATGAAGAGCCGGACAGAGGTGAAAGGAAAGGAAACAAAGAACATGCGTTAATTTTTAAGATTGCGAACATAGTGAAAGCTTGTTTCTGATCAGATCAGATCAGATTTTCACATTGGAGCAATAAAGAAACCAAGTCATGCATCTCCTTTGCTCTAATGTGTTTTCTGATCTGATCTGCCTGCCTGTCTGAATCGGAGTTCAATATGTCGCAACCTAATAAAAGAAAGAGTTCTGAACTTTCAACCGTTGCACAGTGTGCGATTTGACCAATCTGGGCGGACAAAATTCTAAATTATTGGGACAAGATTCCCTGGCTTATTCTTAAAAAAAAAATTGTTCTGAAGTTGGGGTCTATCTCAAACACCCTCTTAATTACAGGGTATTTCATTGAGTTGCCTATAGAAGGAAATTAACACTTATGCTTTGACTTTGAATCACTAAATTGTATTAGAACAACATAAAGTTTTATAACATTTTTCTCTGTTATTACAAATAATACATGTTTAGGTTAACTTGCAGGCTTTTCGCTTTTCAAAGAAAAACTTTTTTATTTTGAATCAAAAAGCTGTAAAAATATACAAAATAAGAGCATTTTTCGACTTTTGGGGACTTTTTCGTTAAAATACCTATATTCGAAAATTTTTCGAATGGAAATTAAAAAAATTTTTTTTGAATTATTAAAGTTACCCCGAGTGAGAAATAACTTTTTTTCCATTTTTTTTCGTAATCGAAATGTTAAAAAAGGGCATTTAAAGTATTTTTGAAAAAAGTCATGTTTAATAAGTAATACAACAGGTATTACTTTTTTCCTGAATTTCGGGTTTTTTAATTTCTAGCAGAAAGTTCAATTTCTGTTTTTTCTATATTTCGCATTTTTGGATTTTTGGGAATTGTTTTTTGTGAAAATACTAAAACTCGCAATTTTCAAAAAGGTACACTTCTAGCAGAAAAATTCATAACGACCCGGTTATGCAACATATTCACACAATTTTTTTGTGTCTCCATTTGGTATTGTTTAAGAAAATATTTCCAAAAGATTTCATTGGAATTTTTTCAAATTTGGATTTTTTCGATTTTTATAATACGACAAGAACAAAAAGGAGTCTTTTTTTTCAAAAAGTAAAAAATCACAATTCTGGAGAATTTCGTCCAATAATAATGTTTGAAAGCTTTTTTAAAAGAAAAATTAATTATAAAATGAACTGCGAACCAATTTTTTCAAAATTTACACTTGTACAAAAGTTATTTGGGTTTTTTGAAAAAATTAGCACTTTTTTGCCATATAATGACATATAAGACATGTACCGATGCAAGTCGGCACGGGTTGCAGTGGTCCTAGTCACACCAAAATTTTTTATATTTATTTCAACATCATACGAAAAAAATTGAGGCGGTACCACATAAAAAAACAACTTCGACTTTTTTGGGACACCCCAATACATATGCATACAAACTTTTTGCCAGTCCATCAAAGTGTAGCTGAATTTATCGTTTCTTATTTATGCTGCATTTTCCATCGGTAATTTAAATGAAACCTTGATAAATTAAGCAACTTATTTTATTTTGAATTAATCTACATAACTTCACAACAATTTTCCATTGCAAAAGAAGTTAAAAAATTAACAACTTTAATCAGTGCACTTAATACAAAAACTACTCTCTTACAAATAATTTTGGAAAACCCAAAAAGCACCATTTTATGTCTGTAGTTTTAAATATATCGGATAAAGCAACATTTTCAAATTTTTCACATGGCTTTCTGTGTGTACTAGCTTTATTTGCAAGAAAAAAATTAATTTTTTCGCATTTTTTTTCTACTTTTGTCCTCGTTGATTTATAAAATGTCACACTGTGCGCTGTTCTGATTTGTGTTTTCAAGTTCTTTTGAACGCATTTGATATTTTTTTGAATTTTAGTTATTGATCATAGCGTTGTTCGTTGAATTATATGCAAAAATAACATTTTATTATTGTTGTTTTGTTTCTATCTTCAATTTTGTCTTCTTTGTTATTAAAAAACAAACACATCTAAAAGCAATGATAACACAAATTGCACTAACGCCTTAACATTTTTAACTCAACAACAACAAACGCATGCGCAATAACAAAAAACATCACACGCCGATGCAAATACTAAAAGCCCCGTTAGCAAAAGAGATTCATGACTTGGTTTCTTTATTGCTCTAATGTGAAAATTTGATCTGGGCCCTGTTTCTCAAAACTACAAGTCTACAAGTTAACAAGTCACAAGTTACAAGCATTTTATTTACAAGTGCTTGCTAAAACCGTTTCTAAAAAAAATTTTACAAGTCTTGTTATTTTTCTACACTTGTGGATTTATTTCGAAAATAAATGACAGTTAGCGTTGACAAATGTTTTATTTTTATTAATTTCTAAAATAAAATTATTTAGTTGCTTTTTGTAAAGGAATGTTATCGTGAAAATATATATTTATTTTTCATATTTGCAAACAGTTTGTTATTATTTAACTTCAAAAAATGAGCAAAAAATTCAAATCCTGCGGCAAGTGCGGGACTCAAAAAAAATTCTATTTGGTGCATTTTCTGATACGCTGACCAAGGATATGAAAGTAGCGGAGTGGAAAAAAATAGCTCAATCGTGTCAATCAATGGCCCTTATAAGCTCTGAAAAAACATATTTGTATGTCCGCGACACATTTTGGTCTAACATTAAAAGAGGGACATTGGTAAGTTTCAGTGTTTTTGTTTTTAGCCAATTACTTTATATATATTTTTAGGCTAAAAGAGATAACGGCACAAAAACAGGTGCCGCTGGTGGAAAAAACCAACATTGACACCAATTGACGACCTCGTCCTTGAAATAATTGGAAAAGACTCGCCTATTGTCAAAGGGTTAGGCGCAACGGATTTGATGGAAATGAAGTCTTCGAATGACATTAATTTTGATACAGATATTTCGGTAATAACGAATTGCGGTTCACAATCACCAAAAAATCATTCGGACATGGTCAAACCTGCATCAAAAAGATTTAAACGGTGACCTAACTATTTTGCTCAATTAAGCCATGTTGGTTATCAAGCCATCATTTTTCAATTGCCCACATCTTAATGTGGATGCGAAATATAATGGTGCTGAAAATTACTTTGCCATGACCTTAAATATATAACCCAAATCTATAATCAAAAAATATATGATTTCAACTTTCGAGTTCTGTATAGTACGTCAAGGGTCTTAGTAGATGTATTGATTGTAAGTTTTCAGTTAATATTTTTAGTATTTAATTTTGCTTTTTACTGTGAATGGTTTTCGATGTTTAGCTGTTTAATTTTCTCGTTATTTTTAAATATGTCTATATTTTAAATATGTCTATAGTTTTTTTTCTAGGTGTGAAATTTGTAACTCAGGGGTCCAAAGCTCACTCTGATGCGGAACAAGAAAAGCAACTCAAACGGCGAAAATTTAAGCTTTAAATAGAGTTCTTTGAAATTTAAAATTACAAAAAAAAAACTTGAAGTATTGTCGTTGAAAAAGTCAAAGTCAATTAAGAGATCAAAGTTCACATCCGTTATTCAAGATGAAATAATCGACACTGATAACATTATTTTTATAGCAAATGATAACTTAATTATAAACGAAGAAAGTACCGAACCTTAACTATATTTAATAATTCAAAATCAAAGTTTTTAACTTAAAGTTATAAGTATTTTAGTTAAAAACATAAACATCAAAAACATAAACATCGCTACTCGTAAAGTTTTATGGAATTGAATGCAGAATAAATGCATATTTATATTATTAATCTATCTATACTATTAATAAATCTGTAGCCACTTTTTATGTTCACTCATCACGTTTAAACGACAACTCAGATTTTTATAAAATTTTGTACACATATTTATAGGTCAGCAGAGAGTGCAATAGGATACTTTATTTTAACCCATTAACAACCAATGTTACTATATGGAAACATGCGTCTCGAATTTTCATTAAATACTGCATAATATTTCAAAAGTTTTAGTGCCAGTTTTTTAAAAAAAGTAAAATTAGCATGCAATAATAACTTATTTCTGCTCAATGGCATACATAGTTTTCACCAAAATGTTGCTTCAAGTCTAAAAATGTCTGTTTTTTATGGTTTTCTTTCGGCCCTAATGGATTAAATTGCACTTCGGTTAAACGAGAACAAAATCAATAAACGCTTTTAAATTTCCTTCAATTTGATACCAAAATCATGTATGTAGTTTGAAAACTGTGAAAAATTTTAGTACCAGATCTTTTTAGTATTAATTACACTGTCCAACAAATTAAGACTTTTTGAATGGAACAGAATAGCGACCCCATAATTCTGAAAGGGTATGTTGAGAAGATCATTTCTGTAGAACAAACTTATGGTCCAGCACGTCTGAGTTTTTTTTTACAGTGGGTCAAAGTTTTCATTTTTTGGTCGAAGGGAGCATTATACTATATGAAAAAAATGCTGTAAGTTAATGTCTGAGAGAATTCTTATGGTCAGAGTTGTATTGTGGAATTGTATGAGGATTATTTTTGTGGATGGTCTTAACCCTCTAACTGGTCTCTTTATAAGTCAATTTGACCCTTTTTTTCGAGAAAATCAAAAAATATCCTTTAAAAAAGGACATTTAAGGATTAAAATATTCTACGAAAATGTTTGCCGGAAAATTTCAGTGGGGGTCACCAAAGACACCATTGTTGTTAATAAAGCTCTTTACGATTAATTAGTTAAATTATACACCAACATATACAAAACAGGTAAAAACGGCGTCAAGTTCTGCCGGGCCAAGGTACATTAACCAGGTACTATACATAGCGACTGCGCTGCCGAGCGCCAAGAGTATAATGTCAAAATCAAGCGAATTAATTGAAATGTACTGATTTGACATTATAATTCTAGTATTGACAGATGCCTTAGTTGTATTTATAGTACCTGGTTAATGTACCTTGGGCCGGGCCAAACACTGAGTTCTCGCGTCTAGTTAGCTGTGACTTACAAATCGGGTGTGATATTTATTAAAATTAATAATAAAAAATAAAAGAAAAAACTCAAGCAACATTGAGCTACTTAGCAGTACATATCGGGTGTGATTTTTTGTTTTATATGTGGACATTTTACGCACCATCAAAGCAGAAGAAAGATAATCCCTACCATTGATGAACCATATTTTCTTTTCTTTGGAATACGATTTTTATCTGAAGCTTGGATTATAAAAAACTGTATGTACTACTTGCGAAAGTGGTCTTTTGACCTGGTACAAAGGCGGTACTAAGGCGCTGCCATTTTCTGCGCCTATTACATGGATTGAACCTGAAGATCACAAATCAGATACATGCTATTTCTGCGTAAATTACAAATTTGGTAGAAGCCAAAGGCACTACGCGATAATGACATACGAAGCAACAAACAATGTCATTTTACCAGAAGTGCGCTGTGAAGGTGTTCCGGTGCTTCAACCGCCTACACATACACTTTCTTCCAATACAGAAATAACAGAGTCGGTTGAAAACATATCAGATATAAGTTACTTGTCTCTTGATGGTTTAAACATATGTCCTAATTTGATAGACCAAGCTTATTTTGAAGATCTTGTAAGAGATTTAGGACTAACAAAAGAGAAAGCTGAAATATTATGTTCCAGATTGAAAAACAGGAATTTGATAAAAGCCGATGTAAAAGTTACATTTCCAAGAAAAAGACACGCCGATCTGGAAAGTTATTTTAAAAAATCAGAAGAACTTGTTTACTGTTGCAGTATTGAAGAGGTTCTAAAATATCTAAAGCTTCCACTGGACTCTTCCGCTTGGCGACTATTTATAGATAGTTCAAAACACAGCTTAAAATCAGTTTTACTGCACAATGGAAACAGGATACACAAAATATATGTGCTTTCTTTGTAAATGGGATTCACGTGCTACCAGCAGCCATTATCATATTAAATATTTCGAAGAACGTAAAGAAAATATTATTGGTGACTTAAATGTAATCCATGAATCCCTTGTCCCAAAAGATAAGGCCATACTTCCACCGCTGCATATTAAGTTGGGCGTGGTGAAAAATTTTATTAAAAGCTTAAATACACAAGGAAATGCTTTCAAACGCATTCAAACAATTTTCCCCAGATTATCTGCAGCAAAATTAAAAGAAGGTAAAACACTGTTTTAAGAAATAATTTATTTCATTTACTGTAAATTACCTTTTCTAGGAATGCTTGTTGGACCAGATATAAGAAAATTATTACAAGATGAAGAATTTTATGGTCATCTGTCGGATATGCAAAAGACAGCATTTGACTTTATGCAGCTGGTTATATCAGAATTCCTTGGAAACTCAAAAGCACAAAACTTTGCAGAAAATATTGAAAGCATGCTAATCGGTTTTAACAATATTGGCGTTAAGATGTCACTAAAGCTGAATTTTCTGCACTCTCATCTCAATTTTTTTAAAGAAAACCTTGGAGCGGTTTCAGATGAACACGGTGAAAGGTTTCATCAGGATATAAAGGTATTGGAAGAAAGATTCAAAGGGAAATCCCAAAGTGTAATGCTTGCTGAATACGTATGGGGCTTGTACAGAAACCTTGACCCATCGGAACATTCACGTCAAGCTAAATACAGGAAAGCATATTAATTTTAATCTTTAATCCATTGTCATACTACTGCTATTTCCCAATTCCCTTTTACTCGAAAATTTGAAGCAAAAAAATAAATATGTGCATACTATAATAAACCACTATTAAAACAAAATTATAATTAATTTTTTTATAGAAGTTGGCGTGTAATTTTGCCAATTAATCGTAAAGAGCTTTATTTACAACAATGGTGTCTTTGGTGACCCCCACTGAAATTTTCCGGCAAACATTTTCGTAGAATATTTTAGTCCTTAAATGTCCTTTTTTAAAGGATATTTTTTGATTTTCTCGAAAAAAAGGGTCAAATTGACCCATAAAGAGACCAGTTAGAGGGTTAAGATCTTCCATAAAAATAATCCTCATACAATTCCACAATACAACTCTGACCATAACAATTCTCTCAGACATTAGCTTACAGCATTTTTTTCATATAGTATAATGCTCCCTTCGACCAAAAAATGAAAACTTTGACCCACTGTAAAAAAAAACTCAGACGTGCTGGACCATAAGTTTGTTCTACAAAAATGATCTACTCAACATACCCTTTCAGAATTATAGGGTCGCTATTCTGTTCCAAAAATGCTGTTGGACAGTGTTATCCCTTTCAAACCCATGCTTTATATTGCCTGTAAATTACCTTTAATCATCGAAATCAGAAAATATAATAAAATATATCTCTTTAGATGCACCTAAAAAATTTTTCTGTATGGTCCTTTTTTGTAAACAGGACATCGCACAATTGTGAGGTCTGGGTCTTTAGCTCAAAAGTGATTCTAAAAATTTGAAACAATTTTTTTCAATGTTTTTTGTTTTATTAAAAGTAAAAAGTAATAATAATAAAAAAAAATTAATCACAATTCAGTTCTGTTTCTTTTCATAATATATATAAAAAATTAACAAAAAATTTATTCATAAATTCAGGTTTTTTTTTGCTTGGCATATCAGTCTTATAAAATATATGTGAATAAAAAAAAAATTTAACCTTAACATTTTGTATGGTACTTTTGGAAGCAGTCTTTTCCTTTTGCCAAACAGAGTGTCACCTTACACTTTTGGCAACGTCCTCTCGAGCGACTACCGCAACTATTTCTGCAAACTCGTGGCGGATCATCAGTAAATTCCGGCCAATGATCGTACCGATCAAATCTGATGTCATCTGGTGCATCATGTGGCCGATATTTTGAGCCATAAAAATCTTCAGGCAATTGAAATTTGTCAACATCTTCTGGAGCTTCAAAATAACGTACCAATACATTTCCTAGCTCCATTTTGAAAGCTAGAAATGATTTCAATTTTGCCTTGGGTATTTCGACAAATTGAGCATCTTGTCGGTATTCCATCCATGAATTGAAAATAGCCAGGTCAAGAAAATGAAAGAACACTTTAACAGTCCATTTCTTTGTTTTCATTTTTATCCGGTAGTATTCCATCATTTGGTCGCAGACATCTACGCCACCCATAAAATTGTTGTAGTTTTCTACAACTGCTGGTATTTGAACATTTGTACGGCGTTTAAGGTTCTTGTTCCATCTTTCGATTTCTCCCACCGGATCTTTGCCGCACGCATTTGAAGCGATTATGACACCTTTGGTGTCCATCCACTTTACCACGGCTACGTTTTCTCCATTTGTAAACTGGCATATGTCGCTTCTTGTCATTTCCTTATCCAGGGGAAATTTAATAGATTTAGGTATTCGATTACCCATAATTGTCCCTGTTGCCAGGTATCCCATTTCGTGGAGCGTCTTAATTAATGGAATTGTAGTAAAAAACCGGTCAAAATATAGGTGGCTGCCTTTTGGTATGTTTTTAGTCAGTCTAATGACAATAGATGGCCCGTGTCCGAGACCACAATCTTCAAACGTCCCAGCTCCTTGAAAAATTTCAAAGTCTACCACCAAACCAGAAGAGGTAGCACAAACAAGGTTTTTTAGTCCAACAGGACGTGGTTTTGATCGGATAACTTGGCGTGCAGGGCATCTACCCATAAAGGGTATCATCTGTTCATCTATTGAATAATGAGTTATTTCTGTTGCCAATTCATTGCACCGTTTTCTCACCATATCAATTACTGGCTGCACTCGCCAGAATTTGTTCGACGACTCTGGCGAAGAAAAGTCTTCAAAATGAATGTCCGATCGCAGTTGGAAAAATTTGTCACGGGACATAGAATTGAAAATGGCAGAAACCATGCAATCTTGGGACAGCTGGGTACCCAAGACATCCCATTATGATCGAACAACCATAAAACCGTTTTATATCGGCTACATTATAGCGCACTTCCTGGCCACGTTTGGCTAGGACATACATTTTAGTGAATTTAAGAACTTCAGTGTAGTGCGATTCAGGAAAATAATTTTTAAAATATTCCAATGGAGTTTTTATCGTTCGGAGATTTGGACAACCAGATATTATTGGTAGATCGGCGTTTGGGAATGGTACACTTTTCCAAATTTCTTGTCTTGTTGGTTGCGTAGATCTTCTACTTGTTTGTGTAAGGGAGTTTGAATGTTCATTCCTAGATGAAGAGATGTTGCCGTCATGCGAACTTACATCACTATCACTGTCGTCTTGAGCATCCGCAATTGCATTGGAAGGAACGAAATTTTCATCAATTAAATCATCATCATCATCGAAGTCGACATCAGATTCATTTAATAAATCTAGAACTTCTTCTAAATCCTGGTTGTTGTTCAAATTAAAAAATTTACCTAGAAAACATAGAGATAACACAAATGTGAGCCAAAATCAAAAACACTAGTTATGCCTGAAGCGCACAATTGTGATATCTGCATTTTGATAACATATATAGACGGCACCTATATACATATTTATAAATGTTATTTATATTTTTACTTAGAAATAGTTTGTGCTCGTCAATTAATATTAAAAACTCAATATTTCTTGGAAAAACTATTAAAATACTTACCACGTGGCCGCATGTCTTCTTTTGTGGAGTAACACTGTCAAACTAAATTCGTTTTTTTGATTTTTGTTTTGCTTTTTCGTTCTTCTTTTTATACACACATAAAGAAAATTAGAACTCACAATCATTGCTTATCGGTCAACAGACGACAAAAGTGTTTTTAATACTTTTATACGCGAAAATTGGAAGATCTCACAATTGATATGGCTAGGTCTGAAAGGGTTATAAGCTGAGAATGAGAGAAAAACGACTTGAAATTCACACTTTTAGCTTTGAAGGCAAATATTTCAGTCAGTTTGCAATGGATTTCAATAATTTTTTTTGAAAAATGTTGTTTGTTAAAATATCCTTCAAACATAAGTTTTTTTTAAATTTTTACTAAACCAAAGTATTAATATTTTTAAAAATTTTTTTTTAAAAAATGTTAAAAAATTTTTAGTTTAAGCCAAAAAATTGGATAAAAGTTGTTTTTGTTGTAAAAAAAATTAAATCCAAAATTTAGGTTTTCGATTTCCTATCAGATGATATAACAATCTTAAGGTTAATAATTTGTAGTATTACTTAAACAATAAAAAATCGTTTTGGTAGCGAAAAATCAAGCCCACCCACTATCAATTTTTGAATGAAAACTTTTTGAAAACCCGGCGAAGCGGCGGGTTTAAGCTAGTTTTACATAAATATTAAAATAATTACAAATTAATGAAATAAACATTTATTTCATTTTTAAATTGAAAGCTTTTATTTAAAATGGGTTTTAATAAAATTTTGTTGAAAAAAAATTACCCCAGGTTATACTTTTATTTTTTAAACTAAACTGAGATTTTGATACAAAATAGGTATGTATAATAATAAACCGAGCACGAAAGATTTCACGTGACATTATTTTTTAAAAATCGCGTTTAAAATAGATTTTTTGATGTATATGAGGAATTATAATAAAATAACGCGCATTCAGATTTTAATGACATTTATATTTTATAGAATTTCAAAGATTTGAAAATTTGTTCTAGTGCCTCTAAAAAAAAAGAAGAAGAAGAAAAGAAAAAAAAGAAGAAGATTTTATATAAATACCAGTTTATTCATTCAATATTTATATTAAAAAAAAAAACTGTAAATGTAAATAAAAGAACTCTTATTCTTCATTACTTAAAAAAGTTTAAAATATTTTGGAATCTGTTTTATCCATAGCTATCTGTTGGTTGATCTTCATCAGTTACATTTTCTGAGGAGTATAAATCATCATTATCATCCTCCATTGAGTTCTGTAAAAAATCATCGTCATCAATACGTGAAAAATTGCAGAGGGCTACGAAGGAGTTAACTACTTTGCAAGACTATTTTTGCTCTAATCGCAAATAGTTAAGGCATAGAAGTTTCTCTTTTAAAACTCCAATGGCATTTTCGATTAATCGACGAGTGGATTTATGAGCTCCCAGGAGTATTCCGTTTGAAATAGGTCTCCAGTCATTTTCTGAAACAACCCGCTATTTCTTAAAACTCGAGCATCGTGTGTACTTCCAGGCCAGTTGGAATATGTGTAGTAAAATTTTAAATCGGGTCCACAAACAAGCGTGCATGTTATTGAGTGGCCCCCATGACGGTCTACAAACACTTCCTCGTGCTGAGAAGGGGCATCAATTTTAATTAGTGTCCCATCGATGCAACCACAGACCATTGGCATTCCTTTAACGTTAAAAAAAACCTTCCACAATTGCTTGAACATTTTCTGGCCACTTTACGCTAATCTTAAGCAAAGTATTATTCAAAGCAGCTATAACGTCGTGAATTGTTCTACAGACACTGGCTTTGTTAACGCCATGAATATCTCCAACAGCATGATATTGGGTTCCGGTTCCCTTCCAGTGGAGAACAATTTGCAATTGCAGCTTCACTGATAACGCATTGCTTCTTCCTGTGCATCTTTTCAGTTGGGGACCTAAAAGGTTAGCAAGGTATTCCAATTTTTCAGCGCTAAGACGAAATCTGTGATTAAATTTGTAGGAGAACTCAAAATGTTCATAATCAATCCTCTGTCTGAAGGTTTTTGGTCTTCTAACAACAATCGCTTCCTCATCATCACTTGAGTCGCTCGACCACATCACTATTTATGAATATTTATTTTTTATAAATATTAATTTTTATAGGTGTTTTGATTAATTTGGACTTGTAAATAAAATCAAGAGACTCACGACTCTATCCGAAAACTTGACAGATGCACACAAGCTACAAGGTTTTAAAAAATTTCATGAAACAAAATAATTTACAAGTACTTTCAAAACCTGTAAAAACAGCAGTTCTGACTTGTAGGTTGTAGTCTACAAGTGTGGTTTTAAGAAACACAAACTTGTGGAAATTTTTATTTTTACAAGTATTTTACTTGTACTATGTTCGCAACCTTAGAAGCTACTAACAACGCAATGTCTCTTTTTTTATTAAAAATCACAGCAAGTTATTTGTTTCCTTTCTCTTCACACTCTTCCTATTCCAAAATTTTCACAAAATACAACACATGGAAAAAAATTAAAACAAACAGACGCCAGTCACAAGCCGCAATCTCGCAAC
The DNA here is from genome assembly GCA_914767935.1 of Coremacera marginata. NCBI lineage: Eukaryota > Metazoa > Arthropoda > Insecta > Diptera > Sciomyzidae > Coremacera > Coremacera marginata. The sequence continues at coordinate 126,666,601 of OU612045.1, read as the reverse complement.
ATAAACGCGCGTTTGCTTTCATTAATAAGCTTGAAACTTTTAAGCTAGCCGAAGCTTAATACCCGAAACTTCTTGGGTATCCGAGTATGGCCCAGGTAATTCGGACTACGGGTAGCCCGGGTACTCGAAATTCAAGAGACCAATAAATAATGCAAATATATATAGCTACTGAGCCAATATGTAGTTACAAAAATTGTATTACTAGTTGTAGTGATGTTAACGTAAGCATATCTATTATTTATTGCATAATAACTCAAATTTATATAAATACACTTCAACCAAAAAAACAGATTTTTTTTTCTGAATTTGAAAACAGAATTTTAACAAACAAAATAAATAATCAATCAAATTAAAATATTCTTTTATACAATCGCAATTTTTCGTATATAATATATTCAACACTGCAGACTGCAGTTAAATTTTTTCTTGGAGCGAATGGACATAAAAGCATGACGTTTCGTTGCTTTTTGCGAATGTTGCTCATGTCATGCTTTGTGGGCAATGCTGCTGAGAGAGAATGCTATTGAGAATGTGTTTAGACATTTTTATCAAGTATATAATAAAAACACCGGGTATATGCAACTAACATAAAAGGACATTCGGATTTTTTTCGATATAGACGACTGTTTATACTAACCGTAGTTGTTTGAGTTTGATAATTTAAAAATGTACATTGGTATTTATTGCTACATTTAATTTTAATTAAAACAATCAAAAATATATTCATTAACATAAATTTTTTAGTTCCAAACATTTTAATTAAAAAACAGTTAAAAATACATTCATTTATCTTAATTTTTGGGCATTTTGTTGGGGTTTTAGGGCTTTATTAATACTTTTTTAGGAAATTAAGTAATTTTTTAGGTCATATTATTATAATAGGATAATAAGTACCTTGTATCTGAAGAATAAACTTGATAAGCTTACTAATCCATCGCTGTAATATTATAAAGCAGCCAAAGGAAAACCGCGCAAAGGGAAAGAGTTCTTAAGGCATATATTTTTCTTCTTTATATACATATGTACCAGGGAACGGCAATGAATGCTTCGCCTTTATTTTATCTTCGCACAATCACTGCTTCTGCTATGTTTTCTTTCGTCAGCAATACTTGTAAATCATGTTGTGTAGTGTCCGCTATTGCTTGTTGCATTGTCTATTGCCTTTTAAACGGCACTATTGCATTCGTGTTTATTTCATTGAGTTCATCGTAATTTCAAGCAAACTGCTGTTTGCGCCTTACTGCCTTCATGAAGGAATATGTGCTGTTCGTCAATTCAGTACATATGCAGATTTAAAATTAGAAACATTTATCACCGATTTCTACGTTAACTATTTAAATGCAAATGCAAATTTAATGCAAATTTAAATGCAAATAATAGAGAGAGCACTCGCGAAGTTAATGTTATCTTTTTTCCAAAACGCACATTAACAAAAAAATCCTCACAAACAACAGCTGGAATTCACGATAGAGCTGTCAACAACTACCGGCGATATAGAGTTGCCAGCTGCTCAGTCGCGACGGGGGTGGGTCTTATACCAACAAGGTGTCAAAAAAAAAAAAGAAACTAATTCACAGGTGGGTTTGATAAGACTTTCTATCCAAGTGCTATCAAACAGTGGGATGGAAGAGGCATAAAATCAAATAAATAAAACTAAATAAAATTAAATTTAAATAAGATAAAGAAGAAAAAAAAAAATGTTCACCTGTGGAAAGTACTACACACACAAAAATAATCTACCACAAAATCGGAAAACAAAGAACAAAGTTTTTGGGGCGCACTCTAGTTGCGGGCTCAAGGAGATTACTTGAACCCTCACACGATTCTACCTGGTAGAATCAATTAATTCACCGGTCCTTGTCCGAACTCGGCTCGAGTGCAGGGCCTAACACACAAAAAAAACAAAATGGCTTCGGTGGAGCAAAACTACAACAGCGAATATTTAACCACGACAATTACACTCGACAAACGACTCTACAAACCAAGCAAATTAACTGACGGGGTACTACGACCGTCTAAACTACCCGTGGTTGGACCACACTAACACAAAAAAAATACTCCCTTTGGAAATCCAGTCAAATCCCCACAGTCCAGATCCTGCGGCACCTCGGTTATTCCTCAATCCTGGCTCCAAAATCCCACGTCGGTGGGATGAAAAAAACCACGATGGTTTTTTTTTATAAATTTTTTCCGTTCTCTTCCTTTTTTTTTTTTTTTGGTCACAAAGTCGCTTAGTTTTTTTTTCTTTTTTCACACTCGCACTCAGACACTGTTCAGACTGAACTGACTTGCCAATCCCTATCTTCGATTGGAGGGATTTAGGTTCCACATTATTGGAACATAAACACCGCCATCTTTTACTGACGCAGATGCGGTTTCAAAAAAACCAGTATTCAGAACGGAAGGCTTTACTCACACCTATTTATAAAATTCATCAAGGAATTTTTTGGTGCTTTTTTTGAGTAAATTTAAATAAACCTTCCTACCCACCAAATGTTTACACAATTTTGGCGGCATCTGCGTTAGTATTGGTGTGGCAACCTCCACACTTTTCAGCCCACACTGGCAACTCCCATTGTGAATAAACCAAGCGATTTTGACATTCTATTCACAATAACTGTTCTGGTCATGTTCGTAAAAATAGTCGCGGAATAAAGTGCGTTCAGTCTCGTGGGATAAGGGATTTGTTTGGGCATAGGAAAACCATGAGAAACCCCAAGTAGACCTCGGGATACAATATTTTTGTCGATTGGACAGAATGGTATATAGAACCAGGGCCTTTGGCCTACTGGAGTACCTTTCGTGCGGCAGTGTCACCCCGCCACGGGCAACAAATTTCAATATTCGAGACAGTCTTATATGATCACCAAAAACAAAACATTCGCGATGTAGTCTTGCTCCTACTTCACCGCAGTGAGACCAAGGACAAATTCGAAACAGATTTTTGAAATGCGACACATTGACATTAATTTTGGTGTTTAGCAATGGTGAATATTTTACAAATCATTCCACAGAATATCCGAATTTATCTTATTTATAGTTGAATTTATTTATATTTATTTATTTCAAAAATATCACTAAATTTTGCTCATGTTTCATTATTTTTGTATTAAGTTTTTATTTTTTCTTAATAAACGTACACTATGGTACATGTTTTACTTTAACATTTTTTATTTTTTTTTTTATTTGTAGAAAAACAATTGTGTTAGATCTGAACAATAAGTAGGTTTATTTCGCTCATATAGTATTGCATGAAAGTGTTGTATTGAAAGCAGCAACTGCACTTCTAACCATTCGATGTCTTTTCGATGGCAGTAACTGTATACACACGACAAGCAACATCAGCGATTGGTGCATTTCTTCGTTTCATCTATTTTGCGCGCAGTGCTATCTCGACATTCGTATTTCTGTTAATGACACATAAACGGGAATGAATGCATTCATGCCTTTCTCTGATATGTACTCGTACTATTCAAAATAGTGTGGAATTGAAACCAGAATAGAATTAAAAAAACAAATTTTTTAGTCTTAAAGCCAGTAGTTGTTAGATTAACTACTTGTTAAAGAACAAAAAATAACACTGTACAACACGAAAAAAACCCGTGGGGTTTCATGACTTTTTTTATGTTTCCGAGGTCGCTGAAACCGAATATGAATTCAGTTTTTTCGGGTCACGTAAGGTTCTCCCTGGAGGCGGGTCCAGGGTAAGCCCTAAGCCCCTACAATTAATGATATCAATTTTTCCCCTTTTAGGGAGGGCAGGAGATTGTTAAAATGTAAGACCGACCTCCATTATTTTTCCAAGAGGAACATTTTTTGATTAAGACCTATCCCCTTTGACCCCTCCTGAGGGGGACTTCCATACAATGTATCCTAACCCCCTGCAGTTAATTAAATCGATATTTACACATTTCGGAAGGGGAGGAGAGGGTTAATATGTAGCACCGACCCCAATTACTTTTTAAAAAGGAACATTTTTCTCCTTGGGGCTTATTGCCTCCGACCCCTTATTAGGGGACTTCCATACAATGCACTCTACTGTTAATGAAATCAATATTTTCCCTCTTGGGATGGATAGGAGAGGATTAATATATTTTTTCCCTTGGAACGTTATAGACGTTATAGTTTTCGTTATATTTGTTAAAGTTAGTCCTTCTTTTATCAAAGGGGGGGGTTAATATGATGGTCGGAAGGGTTAGGTCTCAAAGGAAAAAATGTTACACTTCAAAAATTAAAGGAGGTCGTACATATTAACCCTCTCCTACCCTTTCCAAGAGGGAAAATATTGATTTCGTGAACAGTAGAGTGCATTGTGAGGGAGCCCCCTAAAGAGGGGTCGGGGGGAATAAGCCTCAAGGAGAAAAATGTTCCTCTTTGAAAAGTAATTTAGGTCGGTCCTACATTTTAACCCTCTTCTCCCCTTCCGAAAAGGGGAAATATCGACTTAATTAACTGAAGGAAATTAGGGTGCATTGTAAGAGAGTCCCCCTCAGGAGGGGTAAAAGAAGATAAGTCCTTACGAAAAATGTTCCTTTTGAAAATATAATGGAGGTCGGTCATGCAATTTAACCCTCTCCTGCCATCCCCAAAGGGGAAATATTAATATCATTAATTGTAGGGGCTTAAGGCTTACCCTGGACCCGCCTCCAGGGAGAACCTTACGTGACCAGAAGAAACTGAATAAAAAAAGTCATGAAACCCGACGGGTTTTTTTTCCTGGAAAATTCTTGTACAGTGTAATTTTTGGAATACTTAGTGGAAAATTCCTTCAACCAAAGGCGGAATGTACCTGAAATGAAGCGATTGTACCTAATTTACCTTTCAGGTCAAAAAGTCGGATAAAGGTACTATTGTAACTACTTTTTCATCCCTGCTACGAAGGCATCGCCTATTTAAATGATTATTTGTTGTATCATCTTTTCATCAAATGACCCATGCAGCAACATCTGCGCGAGCGTATTGTCCGTTTTATTAGCAGCATTAAGAGAAAAGAAAAGTTTACATGCAGACATTTTATAGCGTGGGGCGTGCCAAAACGTACGATATATTAAATATTAAACGTAAGGCAATCATAAGCACGCAGACACACCGGTTTTGTTCTGATATTGTAATCCATATTTATAGATTGTGCAGTGGATACTCTAAATAAACTATGCAAAAAGTAAAAATGTTGCATATTTTCGGAACAGTATCAGCTAGGATTTCAATTCAAACGGCTTTTTCTTTGACATTTTTATGTAACATGTCGGTCTTTCAAGCCCAGTGTGGACAGTTACCCTGGTCAACTGGGTTCTACCAATGAGGCCCTACAACATCCCAACAAAGAGACCAAAAATTAGCATATAACATTTTTGTAACTAGCCGCGTCCAGTTTGTGCACTAAATCGCGCTTGTCTAGCGTTCCTCCAAGTTAAAGTGTCAGGCTTGACAATCCATTACCAGAAACGAGGCAGGTTTGACTATCCCCGTGCTAAGAAGTTTTATGGAGAACTGCTATTCCTTCGCAGGCTTATTTGCTAAACAATTTTATTCGGGGTTGTAGAAACCAAGTGCTTTTGGAATCAGAATTGAAACCGACAAATATTTCGCTTAGGTATTATCGAATATTCTCGATTTTTGTGACACTTAAAAGTGCCACCGAAACCAATTCAAACATGCATACGCAAAATCAGAATCCATGGCACCTAAGCTAAATATTTGTCAGTTTCAATTTTGATTCCAAGAGCACTTGGTTTCTACAACAACCCTGGTTACCATTTTTACCTGCTCCCAAGAGGCCCTTTGTTTTTACGTGGGTAGAATTCTACCCACAATCATCCTCCTTTATCCTGGCTTTGGCGCAACTTAGTTGCTAACCTGGCGAAGTTCCCATCTGAATTAGAATCTTTTTTCAATTGAAATAATATTTCTGTTCGACCGTCATCTCTGAAAAATAATAAGGATAATTTAAAAAAATGTTTAACAAGCTGCAGAAAAACCTAAACGAAAAGTATAGAAAATCGTTACAAATGTTGATATATAAACCCTCTTAAAGAATAACAAACAAATCCATGAACAGAGCATTGCACGAACATAATATTTTCATTTGTTCGTTTGTTCGTTCGTAGAAAAAATTTTGCGAACGAACAAAATTTTAATTTTTATTTTTTACGAACGAACGAACAACTACACAACTCTACAAACTAACGAACGAACCATTATTTTATAAGAACGAATGAACGAACGAACATCTGTTTTCTACGAACAAACAACATATTTATTTTCTTTCTCAATAATTTAAAAAAAAATTAATACGAGGGCTGCCTTTTATATTTCGGGATTAGAGAACAAAAACAAATATTAATCATCGGAAATCACTTTATTGTTTTTCAAAATATTCTCCATTAAGATCTATACACTTTTGCATGCGTTTGAACCAATTGTCGAAGCACTTTTGCCACTCTGATTGAGGTATCTCCAAGACATGCATTCTGAATGCCGCAACCGCTTCTTCGGGCGTCGAAAATCGTTGTCCACGCAGTTTATTCTTCACGGTTGGGAATAAAAAGAAGTCATTCGGTGCCAAGTCAGGACTATACGGCGGATGACCCATCAAATCGATGTTTTGGGTGCTCAAAAATGCAGTTGTTTGAGCCGATGTGTGAGAGCTCGCATTGGCTTGGTGAAGAGTGATCCGTCTTCGGCGGTTGGTTTTCCTGATTTCTTGGAAGACAACTGGCAAACAAATGGTTGTGTACCACTCAGAGTTGACTGTTCTGCGTTGTTCTAGTGGTACGGTTGCGACATGTCCATATTTTCCGAAGAAACAGGCGACCATTTGCTTGGAAGTGCTTCGTGCGCGAACAACTTTTGTTGGATTTGGCTCATCTTGAAACACCCATACAGTCGACTGCTGTTTACTTTCGGGCTCATACGCGTAAATCCACGATTCATCACCTGTCACGATGTCATAGACGTGTTTCGAAGCACCGCGATCGTATTTTTTGAGCATTTCCTTCGACCAATCGACACGAGCCTTTTTTTGAGCGATTGACAAATTGTGTGGGATCCAACACGAACAAATTTTTTTGACAGTCAAATGTTTATGCAATATTGAATGTATGCTGGTCCCACTTATGCCTAAGGTTGCCTCAATCTCACGATAGGTAACATGACGATCTTGCAATATCAGTTCGCGCACTGTATCAATGGTTTTCGGAACAACAGCTGATTTCGGACGACCTTCACGAAATTCGTCTTGGAGTGAACTACGACCACGATTGAATTCACCATACCATCGATAAACACTGGTCCTTGATGGAGCTTCATCGCCAAAAATTGAATTAAGTTCATCCATGCACTGTTGCTGTGTTAATTCACGTCGAAAGTTGTAAAAAATAATCGCACGAAAATGTTCACGATTTAATTCCATTTTTAGACCGAGATGAATCTTTTAAGTTACTATAAACAACACAAATAGCGCTCGTATGTCAAAACGTTCTGAGTACGTATAAGACAACAAATGTCAAACTTTGCGATAGAACTTTCAGTTGACAGATTGCAACACCAGGGTTGCCAAATCCCGAAATATAAAAGGCACCCTACGTAATACAAATTAAATCATATTTCATGTAGCTTTTACAAAAATAAATCTTAAACGAATGTAGATTTAATGAAATAAAATCAATAAATAGAATTTTTTCTAGGAACGAACAACTATTTTCTACGAACGAACCAACGAACATATATTATCTGCAAACGAACGAATGAACAAAATATTGATTTTGTTTTTCTATGAACGGACAAAATATTTTTATAGTGCAAGTCTTTGTCCATTCAGAACAAATTAATTAAAGGATTCCATGATTCACTACAAGCATATTTAGGAATTAGAAAAATCATTCTTAATTTAAAAGGTTGAGGCGAGTATGCGATAGAACCCAGGTTCGAATCCCATCTGACGCAGAATGTTTTTTCAATTGAATTTATTTTTCTGTTCGGCCGTCACCTCTCTGCAGACAATGGCAAACCTCAGAGAGTAAAAACTGTCATGAAAAGCTTCATTTGTATTCAAACTTTTCACAACACAATTGAAAATAAGATGCACGGTCAAAGTCCTTTCAAGGGCTAAAATTTTCATTTCCGTTTTTTCGTTTTATGTACGGAAACACATGCGACAAATGATCGCAAAACTTATATTAATAATAACATAGTGTGTAATTTTTTAAGTCATGGCAAAATAACCATATACGGACACCACTACGTGTTAAAAGACAAAAAAAAAAGACTCCTGTCTCCCAGTTTTTCCCAAAGGCCTCCAGGTTTTTTTTATGGGCCCCCAAAGAAGTGGGGCCTCGGTGTCATTTTTGGAAAAAAGTGAACATTTTCTCAAGCTCATATCTTGCAAACCGTTCGGAATTTTGATTTACTCTATGAGGCAAAGTTGTAGCTCTTGTCATAAAGAACAAAAATTGTTAACATATAAAATAAAAAAAAACTTCATCTTCAAGGTCAAAATCGCAAAAACTTTAAAAAAATTTTTTTACCTTTTTTCCCCTGTTCAGGTCTATAGGTTCAAAATTCAAGGAAACAATCAACTACAAAAATGAACCTAAGATCTCAATAAACAACTTTCTACAACATATGAACTTCCTAGGAATGATTCTTAACAGCGTTTAGGTAGCCGCAAAAGTGAATAATTTCTCAAAAATTTTTTAATTTCATTTGTTTTTTTTTTTTACTTCAACATTGAGATACTAAGTGAGTGAAAAGGCATGTTGCAGGTTTCATTGTTATACTATTACTGATTTTATTAATCTTAGTTCTTAGGTGGTATGGGTTGACATTTAGAGTTAGGGTTGTAACAAAGAGTAGTAGCATGGATATTTAGTAATAATGATTCAGAGTTGTAGGGATTAGTAGTCTCAGCAAGGATGGCACTACAATACTATGCTATCTATTACAAAAATTATAAAAAAAATATTCGTATTATGTTTATAATGTTGATGGCCCTGGACTTGCAAATCGCACTCTCTTAAGTTGTGGATCCAAATTGTCGTCCGAATCTGACTCTGATTCAGAACTTATGGTGTCCACAGGCACGTTACTTCCAGACTGCCCTCCATCATCAGCTTTTTCTTCTTCAGATACTTTATTAACATCATACAGGGGGATCTTGTGACTCCACCAACATACCTGAAATGAAGTAGAAAAGAAATCAAAAAAGGAATGCACAACAATGCATCAATAAAATTGATATTACCTCTGCAAGTAATGCGTCGAGTTTTTTGCCTTTTTTCCCGTTTTTCCATGGGCATTGTGGTTTGGTGAAACCATTCTCCTTGCTCATCGGATTCGGTAGGGAGTTGTTTGATAAAATCGTCAAAATGAAAATGAAGAAAATGCAGCTTTAATGTCATCGATGTGCCAATTTTCTCAAAATAATACAGCATTTCTTTCACCCATTCTCTTGCTTCCGGTTCCGCGTCTCGATCCCCTCCCAAGACTCTGGTGCACACACGCTGAAGGTAAATCCATGCCATTGAATGATTATAATCATAAAGCGATGATTCAAAGTTGCTCTTGAATAGCTTTCTAATGTCAGGGCCATTAAGTAAGCCTGTTAAATGAAGACAAAAAATAAAGACAGAAAAGAAAACATTAACAAAGTGAAAATAGTACAATGAGGTGAACAAAAATTCGTTTTAAATTTACTACAATACCTTTTTCAATTTTGTCATCGCTACGCTTTGGGAAAACGCTTTTCAAATAGTCGAATGCGTTTGGACAATTTACAACGGCCACTTCGATGAATTTTTTAACAATTCCCAATTTTATGTGGAGCGGTGGCAGCAAGATGTCTTGAGTATTGTCTATTAAAGATGCATTCCTCAGTTTATGTAGTTTCATTTGTTCCTCCACACTTCCTCTTGGTCGTCACGAATTATATTGGTATTGATTCAAAGGTGAGCGCGAATCCCAATTACAAAGAAAACAAAAGAATTTTGGAAAGCCGCCCTTATCGATGATCCCTTGCAAAATGTTGATGACCTTCAAATCACAGCAAATCTTCCATTTATTTTCGTAGTATTTGATTTTTTCCATTATATCTTTCAATGTTTCATAGCTTTCTTTCATGTTAATACCCATTGCTAGCGGAATGGAAGGTTTTCGGTTCGACACATGCAACAACACTGCTTTCAAGCTTGAAACAGTACCATCAATAAATAATGTCCACTCACTCGCGATGTAGTTCATTCCCATTTTTAACAAAGCTTTACCCAAAGCTTTTACATCGTTGCAGTAAGCGAACGAATTGTCATCATTTAGAGTGTAGAGGCTCTGAAATTCAGCTTGCCGTTTGCGGTACGCCGTAGAGTTCACATTACAATGTGTGAGTTTTCTTTGCTTTAAAAACGCTGTCAAAAATATGGCAAGTCGCTGCGATAGTTCTTCAGGTGCAAGCACTGGTAGTGTGGCTGTTACAGTTGCTTTATAAGTTTTGTTCCTCTCAGCATATCGATTTAGACCACATTTGTAATTTACGCATGCATAGCAACTGGTTTCATCATGATCACCTGGGAGATTAATCCAGTTTACCGGCTTACAATACTTTATACTATGTTTGCCTCCACTTAACCATGCCATGAAATAGTTATAACATTGGCGACACACTGTATTAGGTGTGTAATTTTCACCGGTCAAGTCTTCTTCGTCGAAAAATAACTTATATGCTCTCTTGAATTCGCTAGTTAAAAGATTATTTTCCTTTTGAAATTTTGTAGAACTTTTTTTTTCTGATTTCATGACTTGCGGTCAACGTAGCAAAATAAATCAATATTTTCACACTGCATATTGAAATTGTCAGTTGCCAATGTTGTGTGCGAATTATGCTGTAGCACTTTCACTTTTTCACTTTCACCGCTGAACTCTCGTTGACGTCGCGCTGTGTAATGCCTCGATGTGAGCGTCGTGTCGCTTTTATATTGTGTGCTGAGCTTACTGCATTGTCTGTGCTGCTGCGGTCGGTGCGTGATACCTAAGCGCTACGTAAACGGTGTTAACCCTTGGACAAACACATGGTTCTAGCCAGGCATATTTAATTTTTGAGCGTTAATTAAACATACAAGACATTAAACATGACAAGAGCTACAATGTGAATTCAATGCAGATGTTTGCTTCCAGGTAGTTGTTTAATAGTTTGGACACGGGAACGCACCCACCAGCTTGAGAATTTTTATTAGAATGCACTTACTATCAGTGAAGGTACAGTGCACTCACACACTCGTCCTCCTGACTGACAATTATATACGTTCAAAGATTTAAAATCAACATTTTTTTTAAGAAATCGCTTATTTTCTTACACTTCAATTGTTTTTAAGCGAAATTTTGGCACCCAGAAAGTACTTTTGTTAGAAAACCCTCACTATCTCCGGACTTAGAAGGGTTAATGCGGAGTATTATACCTTAAAAAAAAAGCTTGAAGTGTTGTCTTTTACTGTTTTTTGAGAAAACCAGATTTTTATTAAAAAAGTGAGGTTAAAAAATCATTTTTTTTTTTAATTTGCCCCAATGAGTTAATAAAAATTAACATTAACAGATTTATAGCGTTTTCAGGGGTCTTCTGAAACCCATCTCAACCAGATCGGATAAGAAATGGGTGAGATATAAGCGATTATATACTCAAGCTATAAAGGCCTATATCTCAAGAAGTTGGATAGGCCTCCTTAAAAAAACTTTGGGGTTTTAATCAGCGCTGTAAGCCCGAATTTTTCATAGAGTAAATTTGTTCGTAAAAGCGGTTTTCGCTCATTTTTTAAAGTTTTTTGCGATTTTGACCTTGAAGATTAAGTTTTTTTTTTTATTTTATATGTTAACAATTTTTGTTATTTATGACAAGAGCTACAAGATACGGCTTGCAAGATATGAGCTTGAGAAAATGATCACTTTTTTCCAAAAATGACACCGAGGCCCCACTTTTTTGGGGGCCCATAAAAAAAAACCTGGAGGACTTTGTGCAAAACTGCGAAACAGGGGTCTTTTTTTTTGGTCTTTTATCACATAGTGGTGTCCGTATACGAGGGGTGCCTTTTATATTTCGGGATTAGAGAACAAAAACAAATATTAATCATCGAAAATCACTTTATTGTTTTTCAAAATATTCTCCATTAAGATCTATACACTTTTGCATGCGTTTGAACCAATTGTCGAAGCACTTTTGCCACTCTAATTGAGGTATCTCCAAAACGTTCTGAGTACGTATAAGCCAACAAATGTCAAACTTTGCGATAGAGCTTTCAGTTGACAGATTGCAACACCAGGGTTGCCAAATCCCGAAATATAAAAGGCACCCTACGTATAGTTATTTTTTTCGTGTTGCACTGTGGAATAAAAGATAAAGAATAAAAGAGAAAATTACTATAACAAACACACCAACTAGTTTTGAAACTATTACAATAAACGGTGTAGGACCGCTTAGAATTTCAAACGGTTTTCGTTGTATACTAACAATGCAATGTTATTTAGGAAATTTGTCATTACACATCCGATAGAAACAGTATGCAAAAATGAGGCAATACTTGTATATCAATTAATTAAGGATGTTTTTAAATGCTGAAATCGGATAGAGAAATGAAAATGAATTGACGAGAAATAATGTGTGCCAGCTTGTTGAAAATAAATAGGTCTATTTCCGTACTTACTTCAAGTAGCTTGAACTTACTCGAAAGCGTTTCTTTACACATTTTTCCAGCACGAGGGAGAAGAAGAACAAGCAAAATATCACTCTCAATTACTCGACCTTTACTTGAAAAATTTCTTCGAGCGCGAATCTCGAGCTTCAATCTGCTGATTTTTAAAGTGAAAAATTTAATTGTCTGCTGTGTTGTGAAAAAGATGTATGCAATTATTTAGCAAATTGTTGATAATAACGTTAAAATATGCAAAATGAACGGAAATAGAAGTGTTGATCTTTTAAATATACTGCTACCAGATGCTTCCAGCTCATCTGAAAGTATTTTAATTTTCCATTTTTGAAATATACCGACCAGCCAATTACATTTTTATATATGTAATTGGCAAATTACAAATATCACAAATATCAGCTGTTGTGCTTGAAACTTGAAGTCCTTTCCGTACTTTTTGACAAATTTTCTCATTTTGACAGATAATCAAATTACTCTCTATTACTTGAACTTTACTTGAAGTGAGTATGGAAACAGACCTAATGTGTCATTTATTCCATATGAGCATTTTTCCAATGTCGAATGTGACATTCCTACGCATTCAAAGTGATATAAAACATATGCCAAAATATTATTTTATTTTGACAAAAGGCGAAAGTTATCTTGATTAGCACTATAATTGATGCTAAGGTTTACTTCTGGCAATTGTTCCTTTTCAAGATAATTACAAAAAACCAAGGCATTCGCATGCAACAAAAACATGCATGGAAAAAAGTCGCTTTCAAAGCGAACAGTTCAAACACTGATTTCAGCAAAACCTGAAGGAATATTTTAATGTGACTAATTTAAAAATGTAATGCATTGATGAATCATAAAAATGATTTTTAATTGATTCAAAAATATTAATTTAGTTTTTATGTAATTTTAATCACTGTCGCACGCGACATGTTGCAGGCGACATTTTGCTCCATCATGCATTTTATGTTTATTTTTTTATGTAATTAGACATGCATAAGGTGATTATAACTAATTTTTCATATATTCTATATATTTATTTTCACAACAAAAATTATAAACTTAACAAAATATTATTATTATTATTATTATTATTATTATTATTATTATTATTATTATTATTATTATCATTATTATTATTATTATTATTATTATTATTATTATTATTATTATTATTATTATTATTATTATTATTATTATTATTATTATTATTATTATTATTATTATTATTATTATTATTATTATTATTATTATTATATATTTGAATGCTAAGCACATATGGCTTTATAGCAATTAATATTCGACAAAATAAATATGATACAATTAATTTATGTACAATTGAATTTTATAAAAATGTAAAATTGTCAGGATTTCAGGTATATACAGATGCAATCCGGTTAGCTTCTTAATAGTAAATAGAATGAATTGATTAGATCGGTGCTCCCATATGCCAGGCTAGACGGACAAGGTCGAGCGCATACATGTGCTAGGCAAGACAGACGAGGTCTTGCTCTGAATAATCAAAATATATCCATAGCGTGTATATCTATATAAATATGGATTAGAGCACAGCTCACACATGCAAAGCTAGTCGTACGACGTCAAACCGGCATATGCCAGGCGAGACGGACGTGGTCTCGCTCTGGATAATCATATTAAACTATATTAAACTACACAGCCAGATTATACAAGCTGCCACCAAACATCACAGGAAAACATTAAGCATCCTTGGAAAGCATGATCCAGATTAGTGGCGATACTGTAGATAATCTAAAATAATAAATTTAATTGAGTAAAGGGATTCATTTAAAGAAATTGCATCTGAAACAAAATTAAAGTCCATACAAGCGCTTCTAAGTGGTTCGTTTTGCAAGTAATTAGTTCTACAAAAGTTCATGTAAGGAACTCAAAAGATCTTCTTCTAGGTCGGAGAGGAATATTAAAGTAAATTTTGCTCAGCAAATATTGACTGTCTACATATCCATGCAAAAGTTTGAAACCCCAAGTAGCATTAAGCATAATTCTCCGATTATTTAAAGTAGGAAGATTTAAAAGTTGCAGACGATATTCATAAGGTGGTAGGTTATAGTTGAAATTGCAGTAAAGATGGCTTAAGCAGAACAAAAGAAACTTTTTCTGAACTGATTCTATGTCGTCAATGTAACAACTATATCGAGGGCACCAAACAATTGAAGCATACTCTAAAAAAGGTCGCACTAGAGAGGTGAATAAGGTTTTTGTTATATAGGGATCATTAAACTCTTTTGCCCAGCGTTTAATAAAACCTAAAGTACTATTTGCTCGATTTATAATTTTATTAATATGAATATGAAAGCGAAGTTCAGTATCCATAGTTACTCCAAGATCATGAAAGACATCTAAAAACCCTAATGTATGGTCACAAATTTTATAAATACATGTGACAGGAGATTTTCGAGTGAAAGCCATGTGCTTGCATTTCTTCATGTTAAGATTCATACGATTCACGTTGCACCAGCTATAAAGATGGTCTGTCAGCTTGCAAGAGAACGGCATCATTAGCATTTTTGAAAGGAAGAAATAGTTTCACGTCATCAGCCTACATTAAAATACTCGAATGCTTTATGACAGATGGCAAATCATTTATAAACAGTAAAAAAAGAAGAGGCCCGAGGTGGCTTCCTTGAGGTACACCAGAAGTGACAGGAAACTCATGAGATTTCACAAGTTTAAAAAGAACACGTTGTGTTCTATTGCATAAATAAGATGCAATCCATCGTACAAGTGTTGTGGGAAATCCAGCAAGAGATAACTTTAAGACTAAGAGTTTATGATTAACAACATCAAAAGCTTTACTAAAATCTGTGTATATAACATCAGTCTGTAAACCTTTACCAAAATTCTCAATGGTTTTGGAAGTAAATTCAAGTAGGTTTGTAACCGTAGATTTTCCTGAAACGAATCCATGTTAGAGTGGAGACAATAAGACTTAACACTATGTGATAATTGTGAAGTAATGATTGCCTCGAAAAGCTTCGGCAAAGCGCTTAATTTTGCAATTCCACGATAGTTATCGATTAAAGACCTGTTACCAGACTTGTGCGATGGAATAATAAAAGACGACTTCCAGGCAACTGGAAAATAGCAAGATTTTAATGAAGAAAAAAGCAAAGTGATTGGGGTTACTAATTCATCACAGCAATATTTTAGTATACATGACGGTATATTGTCGGGACCACTTTTATATGAAGTTTTAAGAGCTTTTAAGTATGATAAAACCGTGTTAGTATCAATTATTGGGAGACAAATATCCCCCGATTGAACACTGAATGGATAGCTTAGATTATCATAGAATGAAGATGAATAGGTTGCTTTGAAAAAGTCAGCGAAAAGATTGCAAATGATATTCTCGCTATCTGATTCAACAGTTTTATATTTCATAAAAGAAGGTGAGGAATCAATCTTGCGTTTTGTGTTGACAAAGTTCCAGAATGATTTAGCATCAGATTTGATGTTTAATTTTACCTTTATTAAATAAATATCATAAGATTGCTTGCATAATTGACGATACTTGTACTTAATAGAGGTATAAGAACCAAAATATGTAATGCTATGAGTTTTTTGAAATTTTTTATAATGCATGGATTTTAAGTTTCTTAATTTTCTCAGATCTTCATTAAACCATACAGGACCAGATGCTAAACGGGCTTTTCTCTGTGGTACTGATGATAGAAAACAATCATTGAGAGTTCTATTAAAAGCGGAGACAGCCAAATCAAGGTTTTCTGGCAATGTTTGTGTATTAACGATATTTAGTACGGATGTCCAGTTAATATTAGAAATATTTTTTTTTAACAAAACATAGTTGGTTCTTTTAAAATTTAACTCAGCAGGAGGTTGAGCAATACGATTCTTTAGTGATTGTTTAGGAAAATTAAGAGCAATTTCTAAAGTTGGATGGTACGGATCTTCAGGGAGCACGAGTGGATCTGTCCTTGAAACTGAAATAATATTGCTGTCGTCAAAATATACAAGATCTAACAAACGGCTATTCTTGTTAAAGTGGCTGTTTAATTGAAAAAGTCCTTGACTTGAAAGCTCATTTAAAAATGAATTTGCAGATGAGCATTCAGACGAAGGCAATAATATTGCAGGGTTTTTGGTGCAGCAGTTCCAGCAGACCCTTGGAAGATTAAAGTCACCCGTTATTAGAATGTGATCATGAAGCTGAAGTTTTAAACACACTTTATTTATCGAAACCAAATGTTTCAAATATACCTCTACGTTAGAAACGGGAGGAATATATGAACATGTTACATAAAGATTTAACGAACCATACTTTACAAGAACACAACAAAATTCAATATCAGATGCCTCAGGAATTATTATTCCTTGTGAGAAATAAGAAGATTTAACGGCAATTAAAACTCCACCGCCATTTAAAGAATAACCAGCAATAGCGTTTCTATCTTTGCGGCAAATATTGAAATTATTAGATAGAATTTCAGTATTTAGGGTGTTAGGCTTAAGCCAAGTTTCACTGAAAACAATTATGTCAAAAAATAGGTTGTGGCTCAAAATATGTAAATATTTTAACTTTGTATTTAATCCTCGAACATTTTGGTATAAGATAAGGAATGCAAGGCAACAATCTAGTTTTTTTGTTTAGTAGTACGAATAGGTAAAGTAGCCAGTGAAGTTCTAGGTTGTGATCTAGGAATATATTCGTGGATCAACGTATTTTCAGGACAAAAACCTTGATCTAATACCGTATTAAAGAGATTCCCAGGCAAATTTGTTTTGAAAGAAGATACAGTACGCTTAAATGAAAACTTGAATTTGTAAACCGAAATATTCTTGTTAACAATATTCAATTTAGAGTTTATATGATGTAAAACGTCTTCTTCGGATGTATCAAGAGCATAATGAGCCACAAATATAGATCTAGAAGGCTGGACAACCACAAGTTCTTTACAAGACGGCAGAATAATGCTTTTTTCAATATTTGTTTTGGTATAGCACCAGTTAAATCCGAGCTCGTAACGGAAGTTGATGGAATAGTATTAGTAGCAGTACAGGCTTCGGCAAAAGTTTTTTTCATACCAGAATTACCCGGAGAATCATCAGTTATGACTATAGTTGGTACTACTTAGAAGGCTCAACCGGATGTAAATTCAGATCACCTGATGCAGCCTCATTAGTAGGGGCAATATATTCCCCATTTTGATCTTTATTTACAGACTCAGTTGATTGCGCTTTGAAAGGTGAGCTCAAAACAGGTGAAAGTGAAATTAAATCATTATTGCTAACAGACAGAGGTATGGATATAGGATCAGGCTTAGCAGATTTAGCAGAACTTCGAAGATTCATGGGTGGTCGTTTAGGCTTATGGGAAACAGAAGCTTCATTCATGATTTTAAATTTTTTGAACAAATCTTCAAAATCAGCCAATCTGGCTTGAGCCGCCACCAAGTCCTTAGACACCTCTAAAAAGCCTCTTCGAGATTGCCTTATAAGCTTTAAAATATCTACATCAGTAGATCTGCAGTCTGTACAAGACCAACGAAGTCCTTTACTTTCATTGAGTGCATCAAAAATTCTCGCATTCAATGCTGCACACTTTACATGAAAAAAAGCATCACACAACCAGCAATTAACCAGCTGGTCAGATTCACCTTTTACAGTGCAGTTGCGAAAATTGCAGTACATTTTTAATGAAAGAAGTATAATTTACAAAAGTGTAATAAAAGTGCAATAAAAGTACTATGGCAACTCTATTTCAGTGACAGTTTGAGAATCGAACAAATTGTTTGTCAAAACAGTTTGAGAAGCACCAGCGACAAGATAGTGAGCTAGCGTCAAAGTGCAACTGAAATTAAAAACCAAGTTTCGCTTTCACATCAACAAGCAAAACATAAAGTTGTTGTTGCTAGATAATAAACAAACTGAAATAAAGAGAACTATATATATGTATATATAGTATGAATGCAAATAATTTGAAATTGATTAAATTTATTGCTAGAGCACGAATAAAAAATACAACTAAGGAAAACAGTGTTGCCACAATTTTTTGAATATCTTCAATAAAGAAAAACAACAAGAAGTATATTCATTTCCCTTTTCTTTCCTTGTTCTTTAATTTATTGTTTTGTAATTTTGTTTCACCATCCGTTAACCTTTCTCTCCACCGTTTACAGTGGGATTTTAATTTCTTGCCGCCGTCTTTACTCGTCTACATAAAAAGATTTATGTTTCGATGTCGCACACGACAAACTTTAAATAAGTACCAAGAGCAAAAATTTTGTTTATTTAATGTGCAATAAAACTAGTAAGGTTGGAGCTTCGGCAGGGTACCGAAGCTAAAATACCCCCCCGCAGCCATATTGAAGTATATTCGAAGTCTTTAGCCAAGACATACACGATGACATTCAGTTTTATATATCAACGAAAGTTTATTGTAATTTTTGTGGATTTTTAAGAGATTTAACGTTTAAAATAAAGCCAATTTGTATGGGAGGTAGGCGTGGTTTTCATTCAATTTTGCCAAATATCATAGTGGTGGTCGATGTTATATATCAAAGCCTATATGCAAAATTTCAAGACATTTCTTTAATTTGAGCAGATTTTTAAGAGATTTTACTTTTAAAATAAAGCCACTTTGTATGGAAGGTAGGCGTGGTTTTCGTCCGATTTTTCCAAATTTCATAGCATTCATTCAATTAAGACTGAAGAGCAAAGCTCACCTGCCAAATGTCAAGTCATTTGTGTAATTTTTGTGGATTTTAAATACATTTTACGGTTAATATAAAGTCACTTTGCATGGGAAGTAGGCGTGGTTTTCATCCGATTCTGCCCATTTTCGAACTTGATCTTCCTTTTTTAAAAATAAACTTATATTTTGAATTTCATCGCAATAGCTTTAAAATTGCGGCTGTAATCGTGTCGACAGACGGACAGACAGATGGGCACACGGAAATCGACTCAGGAGATAATGCTTATCAAAAATATATATATTTTTTAAACCTCCTTCTTGGAGTTACAAACGGAATGACAAAGTTAATATACCCCTTACGCAGTACGCGTTGGGTATAAATATCTGTTTGTTACGAATATTTGATGCGTATTATACAAACACCTTTGTCGCATGCGATATCGAAATATACACTAAAGCAAAAACAAATTTACCGTAAAACCACAAAATTTTGTAATTTATTCAATTCTTAATTCAATCCAAAAACAAACTCTATATGTCTAAAAAAAATATGTCTCTAAAAATAAAAAAGTTGAATGTACTGAAAAAAAAATTTCCTAATTAGAAAAAGTGATATTATCTACCACATAGCTAACAGTAATGTCATCGTATATTATTATTAACTAATAAGTATAATTTTTTTTGTGCAGGCAACCTTTTTTATTTTTAGAGATACGTTTAGGTTTTTGGTGTTATTGAAAATTACAAATTAAATAAATTACAAAATTGATTAAAAAAAATGTCGTTTATTACGCGAAATTCTGAGAAATTTGCACTCAATGCACTTTGTTGATATACGGTTGGAAAGCTGAAATTATTGCCTTTGCAATAAGCTATTAATATAAATTTATGTTTATCACGTATAGACTCCAAAACCGCCGATGAAATTTTCGGGCAGACTGACGCAATATTTTGAGAGTGTTCCTGTGAAATTTGGTGTTGATTGGACAAGGGGGCGTGGTACCTCCCATACAACCCAAATTGTATGAAAAAAATGCTATATATCAGACGGTTTTAATCGTATAAAACTAAAATTTGGTTACTTTTTCAGATGGTTACTCCCGCTGACTGTACAAAAAATGGTCGTAGTCACACTATATTTACGCCCATTTTTTCGAAATCATTCTTATTTCTGAGCTGTACACGCTTTGATAGTAAATCCTGGTATGCAGGTGCTATGGGTCCAAGTGGAAGTCATTATGTGCATGTAAATGTTGTCAAGCCCACTTTTTCGCCCACAAATCAGTAAAAATGCTTTATATCATACGGCTTTTACCGTAGAAGACTAAGATTTGGTAATTTAGTTCATATGGTTACTGTCGGTAACTGTTAAAAAATGAGCGTGGTCGCACCATATCTACTCCCACTTTTTCGAAATCATGCTTATTCCCGAGTTGTAGATGTTTTGATTGTGAAACTTGATATGCAGGTGCTCAAGTGGTGGTCAATATAAAGAAAGTTTACCACGCCCACTTTTACCACCCGTGAATCAATAGAACTTCGTTAAATCGGACGATTTTTAACGTTCAATACTAAAATTTGGTAAGTAAGTTAATACGCTCTCTCCACAGCTTTGCAAAAAATGGGCGTGGTAGCACTTTGTATGCGCCCACTTTTCAGAAATAATTTTAATTCCTGAGGAGTGAACGTTTTAATAGTCAAACTTGGTATGTAAGTGCTGTTGGTCCAAGTTGCGGTTACTTTATGTATAAATGTTGCCACGCCCACTTTTACCGCCCACAAATCCGTAAAAAGGATATATATCAGACGGTTTTTACAGTAGAAGACTAAAATTTGGTAGTTTAGTCCACATGGTTACTGCCAGAAATCATTAAAAAATGGGCTTTCCGCACTTTATCTACGTCAACTTTTCAGAAATCATTATTTCTGAGCTGTACACGTTTTGATAGTGAATCTTGGAATCTAGGTGCAATGGGACCAAGTGGCGGTCACTTTATATATAAATGCTGCCACGTCTGCTTTTTCTGCTCATCTATCCGTCTGTAAAAAATTTATGTATAGAGTGTTTTTTCTTAGAGGTATAGAACTTTAAGTTGGCAATACTGTTTTAACTGGCGGTCATTTTGTCAGCTGTCAAGTGATTTGTGTTTAGTTTGGTTTGGCATTTCAACATGATAGACTGAAGCCTGAACAACGCTTCCAAATTCTGCAAATTTATTTTGAAAATAATGGTTCTGTCCGAAATACGTATCGCGCACTACATCCATTTTACGGTTAACATAATCGTCCATCAGAGCAATTAATTCGACTATCTATGGACCGTTTTCGCACCACGCTTACTCTAAATGATAATACGCATCCACAGAGACGTCGTACAGTGGGTACAGAAGAAACCATTGCTGCTGCAGAGCGTAACGTAGAGGAAGACCCGAATTGGTCTATCCGCCATCGTGCAGAGGAATTGGATATGTATCCATCCACTTTATGGAAGATTTTGCGGAAATATCTTAGTTTACGTGCTTACAAAATCCAAATCGTGCAAGAATTGAAGCCACATGATCACCTAGCAAGGCGTTGATTCGGTGAATGGGCCCTAAACAAGATTGCCGTTGATCCCCATTTTCATAAGAGAATTTTGTTTAGCGATGAAGCTCACTTTTGGTTGAATGGCTACGTCAATAAATAAAACTGCCGTATTTGGAGATAAGATGATCATCTCAAGTGCATGTTGAGACACCGTTACATCCAGAAAAACTGGCTGTTTGGTGTGCTTTATGGGATGGTGGAATCATTGGTAGGTACTTCTTTAAAAACGATGCTGGCCAGAACGTTACAGTTAATGGTGACCGCTATATAGCCATGATTACTGACTTTTTCGTTCCTCAATTGAACAACCATGATGTGCAGGAGGTGTGGTTTCAACAAGACAGCGCAACATGTCACACAGTTCGTGCCACAATTGATTTACTGAAGGAAACGTTTGGTTACCGCATAATTTCGCGTTCCGGACCCGTGAATTAGCCTCCAAGATCGTGCGATTTAACACCGCTAGACTACTTTCTGTGGGGATATGTGAAGTCGCTAGTCTACGCCGCTAAGCCCAAACGATCGACCACTTGGAGGACAACATTCGCCGCGTAATTGCTGATATATGGTCACAAATGTTGAAAAAAGTGATTGAAAATTGGACCTCCAGATTAGATTACGTCCGAGCCAGCTGTGGCGGTAATACGCCAGAAATTATATTTAAATTATAATGCCAAAAGATTATCTTTTAAATAAAGTCAATTTAATGTCAAATTTAAAAATTCATCCTTGTTTTATTCCATTTCAAACTTCTATACCTCTAAAAAAAACACCCTTTATGTATACTAAGGCTCCTCACGAAAAAAAGTTGTTCGGGTCGGTTCCTCAAAATAATGCTTGCTTTATGTTATGATGATTCCCAAAATATTTCGACTCTTGCGGAAGCCATCCGTGAGCTGGAATGGTTTGAAATAAAAAAAAAAACAAAAACGAAAGCCTTTTCTGCCCTATGATCAATTGTTCGTGTTGTGAAATGTTTGAACATAAATGGCGACTTGACGGCGAGGTGACGGCCGAACAGAAAAATTAATTCAATTGAAAAATCTTTCTGTGTCAGGTCGGATTTGAACCTGGGTTCTCTGGCGTGTGGTTTTTATTTATTTATTACTAGTGTAGTATTTTATACAGAACAATCTTTAAAAAATCTACAAAATAGCATTAATATTTGACTACATTATAATTCCTAGTAAATTTTTATATATTTTAATAATTTTTGTTTTGTAGAGATTCCAGTCATCCTATCGTACTCAGCTATTGTTGATAAATGCTTGCAAAGCGTTTTTGCACTTCCTTCAGTTAGCGCTATTATAGAGGAAGTTAAGGAGGTTGTAACTCGTTATGCTTCCGAGATAAATTCCAAAGTAAGTGACTACGGAAGTTGTTTTATCAGTTGTGATATAAATGAATGTATTTTAAGGAAGTGGAAATTCCAACGGTCAATGCTGAGTTCCCTTGGATGAATTACGAACTGCTGAAATTTTTTTCTGAAACAGTATCGTGGCCCGAAGATGTAGATGGCTTAGTTTGTTCAGCAAAAACTGTTATAGAAACATTGGCTCCATTAGCAGTAAGTTTAAAATATGCAAAATCGTCTTCTTATTCACCTGTTTTCTAACCTAGGTAACGTTGGACACTCTGAAGGGAGAGGACATTCCACAAAGTAGCATGGTCACTCCAATATCAACCAAAATATTGAATAAGCAAATCAATGTTACTGAATCTGACGATGAGTTCGTGTCGAGCATTAAATCAACAACATCAATAAATTTGCATAAATTGTGAGCGATTATTTATACTGCTTAACCCTTTTCGAGCCAAAGTGTCGTAGATTTTCAACTTTTTCGTCAACGTGTTTGACATGGTAAACCTTGACAAACAAAACATGAATCCTATAATTTGAATTTATTGAGGCGTTATTTAGTAACCGATAATTTATTGTTTAAAAAAAAAATTTTTAAATAAATAAATTTAACAAATTTAAATTTTAATTATTAAAATTTGCTTATAAATGAATCCTTTATGCTCGATGCTCTTCCAATTACGTGATCACTTTGCCAAAATTTTGGATTTTTTCAAACTACATTTTTTTGGGGGAAAACATTAGTGAGAGTGTTAAAAAAACATAAAAGTGTATACTTTAGAATCCTGTAGCAAAAATTTCAGAATTCAACATTGCCACCATTTCACCGGAATTGTGTGACTATAGCTCACCGATTAAGAATACGAGGTCAGAATTGCCCTATTGCAAAATCCATGCTAGCGGACCTAAGATAGCGGACCAAAGATAGTTAAAAACTTCGATTTTCCTGCACGGATATGTCCGCGTCCGTCATGTTGAGCTTTCAAATTTTTGCCACATGTCCTTGAAGTGCACACCCGTATGCCACCAAATAATTAGTTTCATCCCCACTCTCAACAATTTTACCCTCAAAAAAAATTCAAAATTTGTATACTCTTTTTAATGATCCGCCATTTCGGAAAATGGAGCAACTGAATCACGAAAATGGTCACGCGATCAGAAAGAGCAAACTTGAAAATATAGAACACATGTTTACATTTTTTTGTCATGTCAATTACATTGAAAAAAAAGTGGAAATCTATGCCACTATGTTAAAAAGTTTTTCCCATTAATAATAAAATTTTTTTTAGTGTTCTCTCCGATGACCATTTGACGATTTCTGCTTTATTGGACCCAAGGTTCCATCGTCTTATTGATGTTACTAATATTGATAATTGTGTAGACATTTTAAGTCAAAAACATAAGAAAATATGTGAATGTCAAGGACTCTGTACCAAAAAAGAGATAAAAGAAAAACCATTCACAACAGCAAGTAGAAAATCAAGTATTTACGTATTATTTCTTGATAAGCTTTTCACTTTTCTAAATATGTCTAATTGTCCCTAGATCTCGAACTGTTTTTTGACATTCAAGAAAATACAGCCTGTACATCTACGAAGAACGACACAACCATCGAAAACGATTTAAATCGTTACCGCAATGAAGTTTATGTCAGTCTTGATGAATCCCCATTTGTGTGGTGGATTAAAGTAGGTCATTTATATGGATCTTTGAAGCAATTAGCAATGGTGTACCAATGCGTACCATGTGTGGTGAATATGAATTTTAAAAAATCGATTAAACAGCAAATATCGGAACATTTAAAGCGTTATATGTTGACTGGAAGTTTAATCGATTCAATTTTATTTCTTCACAATCACACAAAATAGTAATGTAATTATTATAAATATAAGATTAATAAAAAGCTTGATTTGGAGATCAACTCTAATTTACACAGTGTCGTGTAAAAAAACAATTTACAATGTATTATTTATGGCTGGATATAAAAAGGTTTTGACTTTGCCGAATGAATCAGTAATGTAACGTTTACAGAATCCCACGTCAGCTAAAATTTATACGAAATTGAAGTCCTTAATGAAATTTTTTTGCCGTCACCATTTTGTCCTAAAAGGCTTACATAAATCCCTTCAATATTTTGCATTTTAATCACCCGTATTTTGGTTGTCAATGTCAACACAATTAATATTATACGATAACTATGGATAAGTATTGATACTTTTTTGTTTTGGCTAAGCGTTGACATAAAACGACAAAAATTGTCAGCACAATTTGTTTGCTTAAATATACTACGAATTTAAACAACTGCTAAAAAAAAAATCAGAAAATGGTGAAAATAACAAAATCAGCGCAGTTTGCAATGCTAATTACCAAATTAAAAATCCAAGTCTTGCGAAAGGATTCAATAGAGGAACGAATCCCGCTAATTTCAAGGAGCAGTGGCAAGATATATCAGAAGACCAAAATTGAATGCTTCGGGCCACCGCTAATAGACGGCGATAGTTGGCAAAAGGTAACAAACATCAACGTTGAATAAACTTGTAATTTAATTTTTTCATCTACATTTATTTAATTTAAAGGTTTGACGAGATTTTAAGTGTAAGGTAAAAAAAAAATTGTTCACAATAAAGCAGAGGGTCGTTCGACAGGTCGTGGAAATCATAAGCAAATGGCTTGAAGACAGTGTCGGGCAAAATTGAAAAACCTATTCACATGTGATTGAGCTAGATTTGCTGCCGACGTCAATGTTTTCACATGTACACAATAAAAATTTCGTGTGGCGTACGAACAGTAGCCGAGTTATGACTTTGGTTCGTGCTTATGAGAAGCTGTGAGCTTAATTTTGCTATTCAAATCATGTCAGTTGACGTTAAGCATTCAAGAAGGCAAGAACTCGCTTCTGCTCGCTTCGCAACTACAGAGAGAAAAATGTTTAATGATAAATGGATGCTAGATTTCTTTTTTATAGAAAATACAAACGCTGTAGCGCAATGTCTTATATGCGAACGCACTGTTTCTCGTTCCGTATTGATGTATGTGCAAAGGCATTACTCGGTTTGTCACGCACAATTCAATTTAATTTTAGGAGAAGAACGAAAACTAAAGCTTTTCGAATTAAAAGCTAAATATTTTTTAAGGTTTATTGCTGATGATTTTAATCAAAATATAAATAATTCTTATATTCATCATAATATTTCTTCATTACAATTTAAAAAGGCATCCTATGCTGTGTCATTGGCCTTGGCAAAAAAATGCCGACCGTATGAAGATGGTATGTTTTTTAAAGAATTAAGTCAGGTTGTTTTCAGTTTTTTTGGGGAGCAAGGAAATGAAATGCAACAAATTGTAGAACAAATACGTTTATCCAGACGAACAATAACTCGCCGAACGGAAGTTATTTGTAAATATTTATATTTTACCACTAAGCAAAGGTTATTAAACTGCAAATTTTTTTCTATATGTCTTGACGAGAGCACGGACATAAATAACTTAAGCGTATTAATCATATGTGTTAAGTCAGTTGATGAAAACTTACAAACAACAGAGGAAATACTCTCCGTTGTTTCAATGCATGGGCATGTTACAGGCGAAAACCTCTTTAAAATACTACAACAAAATGTTTTTTCACTTTTTAACAAAAAAAAGTTGACTGCGATTTGTACTGATGGAGCCAGAGTGATGACTGGAAAAAATCAAGGGCTGATAGGTTGGTTAATGAAAAATAATATAAAAATTCCAGCTTTTCATTGCATTATCCATCAGCAGTCGCTTTTTTCGAAAGAGTTAAACCTTTCCTATGTAATGGAAATAGCCATCAAAATTATTAATGCAATTCGAGGGGGGCATAATGCACTACGGCACAGAAAATTTAAAGATTTTCTCGATGAACTTGATGCCGAGTTTGGTGATTTAATTTTGTTCACAGAGGTTCGTTGGCTTAGCCGTGGTAGGAGCTTGCAACGCCTTTTTGATTTGAGGAATGAAGTTTTACTGTTTTTGGAACAAAATTTCTTTTCAAAATCGGATGATTTAATTTCAAATCTTAAGAATAAAGATTTTTTATTAGACTTAGCCTTTTTATGCGACCTTACTCTTTTATTAAATCAATTAAATCTGTCACTGCAGGGTAAAAACAGACATATTTTTGAGCTAGTGCCTATTGTAGAACACTTTGAGCGCAAACTAAATATTTTAATAATTCAATTAAAAAATAATGATCTGTCCAATTTGGATAAAACCAGGATAATATGGTCAGATAATTTAAATTTTAATAAATTAATAGACTATACAAGGATTGTTGAAGAGTTATTGATAAATTATAACAAAAGATTTCAAGATTTTCAGATAATTAAAACCGCAATTGAATTGCATAATAATCTTTTAATTTGCAAAATTAACGACCAACCAACAGAAATACACGCAGAGCTAACAATGCTGCGCATTGATATAAGCCTTCCCTTGGAAATGGGTCAACATTTTTGGAAACAGGTAAGAGAAGAAACATATCCAAATATTAAACATGAAATCTTCAAAATATATTCTATGTTCAGTTCCTCATACGATTGCGAGGTTGGATTTTCAACCCTCAAAATTATCCAACATAAATTTAGAAACCGTTTATCAGATGAACATATCTCAGATTTACTGCGCATTAAAAGTTATGAAGGCAACATAAATATAGACGATATAATAGAATTTGAAAAGTTACTATAAAAATAATAATAATAATAATAATAATAATGATAATGATAATAATAATTATAATAATAATAATAATAATAATAATAATAATGATAATGATGATGATGATGATGATGATGATAATAAAATAATAATAATAAAGATAAATAATAATAATAATAATAATAATAATAATAATAATAATGATAATGATAACAATAATAATGATAATGATAATAATAATGATAATAATAATTATAATAATGATAATAATAATAATTAAAATAATAAAAAATGATAATAATAATTATAATTATAAATCATAATAATTACAATTATATAAATAAAACATAAAAAAAATGCATTTTATTTACAGTGTAAATAAAACCAGCGCTGTCGCTCTCTCATGGACACAGACACAAGCTTGCATGTTTATGTATTGTTTTGCCCGACACTGCTTTAAGACCACTTGAAGACTAATTTGAAAAGCAACTGAATCCACAAAGTGTGGTCCAGGGATTAGTAATTGCTGTTGGTGAAGTTGATGAAATTGCTGTGGAAGGTCAAGATGAAGGAATATTTGATATGACTTATCTATCAAGCCTAGTGATCCCTTTTCCTTCGTCATCGCTTGAATTTGCGCTAGAATCCGACACAAAAAATATACTTATGCACAAATTGAAAAACGAATTCTAATGAGTAAAAGCCCGAACACAACACGCGCGACGAGCGCCAATTGTCACTTTTCATTTACATGCATTTCTTATGGGACGAATTTTGGAGACTTGTCGCGCAACTTTGCCGCCTGCCGTTGCCGTCAGCTTCAATTTAATTTTAATTTGACAGGCAGCAAAAGCAAGTTTCCGCCATTGTTTACATTTGTTATTACTGGTAGCATTTAGCAAACTGTAATGTAAAATTTATGGTGAGTGAGGGATGTTTTGCTTGAACTTCAAAATTTTAAGTACAACTGAATAACGACATGAGAATCCATAATGAATGCAAAATTGATTTATAAATAAAATTTTTAGTTCACATTTAATTTTAAAAAATTGATTAATTATTAATTTCAAATATTCATTTTCGTTATTCATAATGAATGAATTTTTTATTCATATGAATGCTATTCACAGAGAATGCAATTCACAAATAATTTCAGAATTTTCAATTATTCTTTTTTTATTCGTTATTAATTTTTCGTTATTCATTATTAATTTTGAATTCATTTGCACCGAAGCCATGAATAAAAAAATTAATCATTTGCCATGAATAAAAAGTTAATCATTTGCACCGAAGCCATGAATAAAAAATTAATCATTTTTTTAAAAAATTAATAATGAATAAAAAATGGACAATGATTAAAAAATGGATAATGATTAAGATATTAATAATAAATAACAAGTGAATAATGAATAACAAGTGAATAATGAATAAAAAATTAATAATGAATAAATATTTTATTCATTTTAATACTATACACAAAGAATGCATTTCACAAAGAATTTCAAAATTTTCAATTATTCATTTTTTATCCATTATTCATATTTTATTAGCTATTCATTTCATATTAATAATTCATTTTTTATATATTATTCATTTGTTATTCATTATTAGTTTTTTATTTATTATTCTTTACTAATTTCTTATTCATTATTGATTTTTAAATTCATTAATTGATATAAATAAAACGAATAATTAATGAATTTTTTAAAACTTAATGTGAAATAACATTTTTATTTATGAATGAGTTTTGCATTCATTGAATGGATTCTTATTTCGTCATTCACTTCTTTGAAAATAAAATTAAATTGGATAGTGCACGGTTTGCCTTCCGTTTTGATTATATTTCAGTTTTTTTATTTTATGGTTACGTTTTAATTTATTACGGCATTATTTAGTAACCAAAATTAATTGCTTTTTGAAAAAAGATTTTAAAAACATATAAATTTAACAAATTTAAATTTTTAATTTTAAAAATTTGTCGAAGTGTCTCAGATTGTTTGTCTGCTTCATCAGGGCGCCTTTTATTAACTATAAAACTATAAAAGACGCCCTGATGAAGCAGACAAACAATTTGCGAAACGTCGACAAATTTTTAAAATTAAAAATTTTAAATTGTTAAATTTATTTATTTTTAAATCTCTTGAAAAAACAATAAATGTTGGTTACTAAATGGCTCCTTAATAAATTAAAATGAAATTGAATGTATTTCTTTTTTAGCTCAGTGTTGTTATTCTAAACGGCAACTGTTGAGTCGGCTGAATGCAACCATGGTTTTTTGTTTACTATTGTTTGGCTGTTGAAGTGCTCGTATCTTTTTTTTTACTTTGTAAAAGAAGTTTTTTGAATTAAAGTTTTGAAGGTAAGTTTATAAATTATAACATAAAGCATTTAATATGTAGTATAATTCTTCTATTGCAGTATGGACTTAGATAAACAAATAGTTGAAAAGCCGCTGGAGTTTGCTGCTGTCGCGTTTATTATAATCAAGTCGCTCAACATTTCTCTACAACGACAGAGTGGAGACATGCTGCTTGCCGCTCGTCGCTCACATTGTGTTCGGCCTATAACGAATAGAATCTACAGATGGTATTTGTTTGTTTGGGACTATCGATAACACGTCGACATCAACACAAAATGTAAGCAAATACCTGTAGCTCGTTTCTGTAACGCGTAACGATTGTAGTTACCGACTCATATTACCGATTTGACGTCACTCTGATGTATTTCTCACTTGGACTGTCTCTGTAAAAATCTGAATCGATTTCTGTTCAATTCGGTAGTTTCAAATCGAAAAGCTGACGCATGTCCAGATTTAATTTCAATGGAACCTTTTAAAAAAGTGCCTGTAAGAAAAGTGAATCAATAAAAATGTATGCTTTTCTCACTGAATCTGTGGCCAGTCCAATTTATATAAATAACAATAATGTTGTGTAAATATGAAAAACAAGTACCCAACAATCACAATAAAACGGGCAATTTTACTTATGCTCAATTTTAACTGTTTATAATCTTGTTTGCTATAAAAGGTGTACATTCTCAATGTAATGCAATATAAAGATAATGCCTAACATAAAAGTTAGAAATTAAAGAAAAAAGATGTACATATGTTAAAGCAAAGCAAAAGCAACCGGTTGCAAATATTTGCTTACTTTTCGTTGTAAGAACTTTTAATGGTCGGCGGCTGGTAAATCGATCAAGAAATGGCTACAATATTCGCTTTGGGAATAACACTTTCTCATTGACATTCGCGAGTTCGTGTCTTAAATCTTTTTGCAAATCTTTTTTACAAATACTTATATCTGCTACCAGTTACTTACATACTTAGGTGGCCATAACAACCCGTGTTCGGGTTTTGGCCGACCTCATCAGCTCTCGCCAGGCGCCTCTGCTTTGCGCGCGCCTTCTCCTATCGGATACACCAAGGGCTTCCTCGGCCTGGTTCATTCATCGGAGGCATGATCTCCCTCGTCGTCGTTGACCAACGACCCTCGCCTCGTGCACCTTTTTCGCTGGAGCTTCGTTGTCCATACGATAGACATGACCCAGCCAGCGTAGTCGCTGCACAGTTATACCCCGAACTACATCAATGTCTTCGTAGAGCTCATAGGCTCGTGGTTCATTCGGATGCGATAGTCATCGCCGACTCGAACAGGACCGAAGATTTTGCGAAGAACTTTTCTCTCGAACACCCACAGAGCATCTGCGTCAGTTTGCGAAACTACCCATGACTCAGCGCCATAAAAAAGCACAGGTATAACGAGCGTCTTGTAGAGTGTTAGTTTTGTCGATCGAGAAATGGCTCTGGAACTAAGTTGCTTACTGAGCCCGTAGTAGCACCTATTAGCAATTATTGTTCTTCGCTTTATCTCCAGGCTGACTTCTTTGTTGTTATTAATGGCGGTGCCAAGGTATACTCCTTGTCTACTTCAAAGTCGTATCTGACGGAAGAAACGTAGGAGTCTAGACGCCGCGCTCCCTTGTTCGTAGACAGCATATCGCTACCTTAATATAGAAAGGCCCTAACTCAATTTTTTTTACATTATAGGAGAAGAAAAAACTTAATTAAAAATCAAGTTCTACAATTTCTGCAGTAAAAAAATTGGAACATCATTACATCACTTATAGTTTTTAATAAAAAAAAACGTTTGCAAAAAATTCGGAAATAAAGAACTTTATTTATTACAAAGTTTTTTCCTTCTCCTATTGAGTTAGGACCTTTTGATATAGGACCTTTCTATATTAAGGTAGCGATATACTTTGTTTTACCCTCATTTATCGTTCAACCCACTTTGGCTGATTCCTTTTCCTGGCTGATAGCTTCCGAAAATATCAATATCATCAGCGTACGCAAGGACCTGGACACCTTTGTAGAAAATGGTGCAATTACGATGCACACCGGCCTTTCGTACGATTCCCTCCATGATGATGTTGAAGAGATCGCAAGACAGTGGATGTCTGAAGTGGATGCCTTTCTTTTCGCGGTAGTTTTCTAGCACGGCTAGTTTTCTAGCACGGCTAGAAAACTCAGACCGAACTCAGACATTGTTGCGTATAGGCAATCCCTTTTTGGGCTATCGAACGCAGCTTTGTAATCGACAAATAGATGTGTGTCAATTTGGTTTTCGTGGGTTTTTTACAGGATTTGTCTTAACGTGAAAATCTAGTCTATGGTGGATTTTCCAGGTCGAAAGCCACACTGATAAGGTCCAATCAGTGTTTTTGTAATCGGCTTTAATCTTTTACGCAGTACGCTTGAGAGAAACTTATATGCGATGGAAATAAGACTGATACCTCGATACTTGGCGCAGATTGAGAAAGGCGCCTCTCTTCCTTCTTCTTTTCGCGGTAGTTTTCTAGCACGGCTCGCGTTGCAGCTGACTGTAACGTTTTTCTGTAAGCGGCGTTTTTTACTGCTGTCGCGATGCGACACTCCTGATCGCACCATTGGTTCCGAGGTTGCGAGCGCCGAAAACCAATGACTTCTTCAGCGGCAGCGTTCATGGATCAAGTTTAACGTCAAGAGAAAGACACCAACTCTCCTTGGCAATGAAATTTTATCAGGATATGTGGGCTTATCAATCAAGACACAGTGCTTGTCCGACGCTACGCCTTTCCACTCCCTCGCTGGTCACCCTCCCTTCTAATACTGTTTCTAGAAGTTGGTTCAATACCGCTATTTATAATAATAATACTGTTGTTACACATGTATTCTACCCCGTACTGTGTGGTGCGCTGTATTTGCGTCATTGCCGATGACCCAGGGAAGGTTTCGCCTCCTGCAGTAGTCCACCAAGGTTATAACCTCCTCTGTTGGTGTTTCTGGCAAATACGCTAAGGCCAATACCACCTCCTGGTTTTCGTTTAAGGAGGGCACAGTCGCACTTGGTTGCCGGAAATGAATTCTGAAAGAGGTAGAAATGTTATTTACTAGCAAAGCCACCCCGGGATGACAGTTTTGGAGCTATGCCGTGACCTACCTTCTGAGTTCTGGAGCTCTTTCACAACTCCAGAGCTTACCCAGGGTTCCTGGATAAAGGTTATGTCCAGGCGGTCTTTGACGAACATCCTACAAAGCTCGTGAGATGCAGCTTTAGCATCACGGAGATTCACCTGGAGACAGATCTGCCTCCCTGCTGAGGATAAGGAGCCAATCATCGTCCTTACTTATGGGCTCTTCTAGCCACCTTCTTTCTCCTGTTGGTAGGAGCGGCGCTCTTCGTGGAATCCCCCTCCTACTTCCGCAGTCGATCCGATGAGGAGCGTCTTTGCTTATTAAAAAACACGTTTCACCTGCTTGGCTATCATGCCTGAGTGGTCTGGCAGAGGTTCGCGTGAAAGGGGGCGGTCTTGCCTCTTTTTTTAGCAGCTCATCACTCTTGTCAGGCAATGAGGCACTCTTTGAGCAGCACGGTAGCTCCTCCGTCACCTCTTTTGTCGGGTTAACAACCTCCACATTTGTCTCGTCGTGCCAACTGCTTTTGGGTCTGAACTACACCTAGTTAAATCTGTAGAAGACCTTATAACCCGTTTCTTTGAGCATTAAAACCGATAGCGGGTCGACGGCTGCTGTTAGTTCGGCAACATTTCATCTCTAGACTCTGGTCATCACCTTCCAGTTATCGACTCTTACGTCTATATTTTTCCCTCTATCGATCTGAAGATGTCATAGGTAGGTGTTGTTGCAGGCTCGGGAAAGAATGCTATGGGAAAGGTGGTTTGGGCACGTCTTTCTTTTTCATCACCCTCATTTTCGCATCCTTCCAGGGCTTTATGGTTGGCATTGTAGCGGTAAGCCACTCTACGTTGGATTTGCCGTTACAAGCGAGCATCACCCAGCCTGGCCTGAATGAACAGCCTTCAAATTGGGGTTTTGTTGCTCTTTTACTTCTGAGCACTCTAGTCCCTGTGGTTTTTGGTGGTGAGCTTCTAGGAGGCACTTCAGCCGCCTTTTCTCCTGGAACACCTGTAACTCGTTTCGGAGTTGACACCTCGTCTACAATTGTACTTGTTCTTTTCCCGCACTCTTCGTCGTATTGAAAAAAGCATGCAGCACGCTCTTAATGCAAGTCCTAAGAGCTGCTGTGCGACCATTCTCGCCATCTTCGTTAAGCTCTTCAATATCAATTTTTTCAGCAATGCTGATTGGACCAGTGCCCACTTCGGCTAAAGCTGTAACTTTGGCGTTTTTAGGACCGCCAACCTCTTTGTCCTTGTTATTGTTTTGTGTATACATGTAGTTTCACGAGTCCGGGGGAAAGGTCGACTGGGGCATAGCCCCGCTTTGCCCCGGCACGGCTAAATTGAAATCATATGTGGCCATGTATCTATAGTTCACTATCAGAAGGCACATTCACGCAGTGCCATTCAACATTTAGGCACGATCCGATCAACACTTGGGATTGTGAGTTTTCTTAAGTTTTCTTCTCTAGATCCGCCATATTCAGTAAAAGCAGGGACACCTCGCACAGGGTGTGACTCTTCGCCACGTATGGTCGGTCTCAGACACTAGGATTCTCTGGTTAGGCCGATTGCAACTAACCTTATTCGCCTAATCCCCTAAAGAAACCCGTAAAAATTACCTAGAAAATAGAATATAAGTATATTTTTAATGTGTTTTCTAATTAAAATGTTTGCAACTGCATCACGTTGCAATAAATTACAAAGTACATTTTTAAATTATCAAAATAACACAAACATGTATTGACAGTTTAAGCCAGTGGTGTCCAAACGAATTTGTACTGAGGGCTACTTTGAAACCATGACCATGCTTCGCGGTCACCGATCCTATTAAAAATTTTTTTTTTATTAAACACCCAAATCTGAAAAAGTTTCTAAATTTGACATTACTAACATCAGAAAAGCTTTTTGGTTTGTAAGAAAGCTATAGTATTTGACACTTTTATTGATTTTTAAGCAAAATAAAAAGTCATACACAATAAAAAATAGAAAAGTAAGAGACCAGAAACATCCATATCAGTACATAATTGTGCAAATATCTGAAAAATTTATTGACGGCATGAGTGGCACAGAAAAAAATGAAAGCGTCTGCAAAAAAGTAGCTCTGCAGCTACAATACTGCTGTCGCTGTCAATTTGAAACTAGTTCAAACAGTGTGAATGACCGTATTAAATTAAAAGCTCTTTTTGCTTAACATGCTAAAATAAGTCGATTTGAACATGTTACAAGCATATTTGTACAAATCGCCGATTCTAAATATTATTCTGTGCATCACTTTGTTTGCGGGCGCCTAAAAATACGATCGCGAGCTACCAGGCGCCTGCGGACTACCGGTTGGACACCACTGGTTTAAACTTTATTATAAATATATCGAACAACTTTTTTCCACTTCAACACTGACGAGAGGTGTATATTTAAAGGATGAAATGTCATTTACATCCAAATTTATTTTTAGTTGCATATCTAAAATTTTTTCCACTTTATATTTTACCTTCATACCCGAAATTTTAATTCACTATTTGATATATCTTTCTATGTCTTGTGGTATTGATTGAAAATTACCTTTTTTTAAATTTTTTAAAATTATACCCTTTATTTCATTCTTAAAATACAATGTTAACGTCGATTGCTGTGCATAGAAAAGCTGCACTTGATTCTTTGGCGGCAAACAACACTAATGAGAATGTGTAACTTAAGTACAATCATATTATCTTTAATGCACTCTATGTTACTCTATAGCTCTTGCTGTCTCTCCCACTCTATTTTTATAATTATGTATTTTCTCTCTCTTCCCATATCTCCCTTTTGGTTTATCTTAAAAGAAGCTTTTTGTTGTCCGAGTAGTGTCTGTTGTGATGAATTATAATATTTCTGGTGGCGTTAATGATAACCGTAAAATTTTGTTAGATATCTTATGTAAGCAGCGCGAAGGTTTATCTATTGTTCACATTAATGCGAGAAGTTTAAACACTTCCAAATTAGACTTTATACACTATGCATTTCAAAACTCTAGCTTTGACGTTATTTGTGTATCTGAGACGTGGTTCTATTCTGACATTCCTAATCTTAATATAAATAGCTATAAGCTATTCAAGAATAACAGAATTGACAA
Source organism: Coremacera marginata (assembly GCA_914767935.1). Taxonomy (NCBI): domain Eukaryota; kingdom Metazoa; phylum Arthropoda; class Insecta; order Diptera; family Sciomyzidae; genus Coremacera; species Coremacera marginata. The sequence goes on along the minus strand of OU612045.1, from coordinate 126,630,038 downwards.
AAAGGATTGTGGAGTTGCTATTTACTGCAAATCATGTCTTAAAGTAAAACTTCTAAGTCAGTCTTGTGGGTCTGATGTTGAATATTTGAATGTTGAATCGACTAATAATCATGGTGCAAAATTGCTTGTTTTCTGTGTCTATAACCCGAACAGATCTTTCAGTCTTGAACCTGTCTTTTGAAACTTGTATCAACGTGTTACCGACTTCGACTGTTTTTCTATATGTGGTGATTTCAATGTCAACTTACTAAGGATAGCGTCCTGATAGTTTTTATGACAAAGTAAATGCAGCAAGTTTGACCATTATTAACTCATCGAATCCAACTCGCTCGCTCCTAAAGTTACTCCAAGTCTTATTGATATCTTTATCATGTCTGATGTCTCATTACTATTTCTTTTCGACCAAATGTCATTTATTTCTGACCATGATTTATTCTTTTGCTCTTTTAATTTTAAGCCTTGTAGTCTGTCTACTCCGGTTCCTGTTTCTAATTGTGACTACAAGTCTATTGATTACAATCTGTTGGGTCAATATTTATCTCAGGTCTGTTGGGATGATAGTCAATTGGTTGATGATAAATTAAGTGATCTAATCTCTTATGTAATTTACAACTTTGAACACTTCGTTGCTTTTCGTACGTCGATAGTTGTTAACAAGTCATGTCCTTGGTATACGTCTCTATTCAAATCAGCTATCAAAACCAGGATCTTGGCGTATGTAAAATGGAAAAAAATCGAAACAATGAAAACTGGGAGCTTTACAGGCTAGCTCGCAACCAAGCCGTTTCAATTGTAAGACAGTCTAAGAAAAAAATCTTTTCCCACAAACTGAACCATTCACTTCCTTCTTAAGTTCTATGGAAAAATATTCGTTGTTTGGGGTATGTAGCAAAGAGGTCCAGAAGTGTAAGGTTGAACCTGATGCTCTTAAATTTTTGTTTCTGTCCAGTTCCTCATCTGGGCTTAATAATAGTCCTCCTTGTAATGTTCGTAATTTGCTTGTTGATGGACAGTTCTCCTTTTGCCATGTTAATAAGAATGATGTTATTTTGACAGTTATATATATATTAATACGTAAACAAAAAAGTGATCCCTGTTTAACTGTGATACATAATCACATAAAACTTATATCGATGGAAAGGTATTTTCGAGTAGATGTGCACAATATCATTTTTATTCGAATATATTGCCATTAAGATAGGTAAAACTAAGGAAATGTAAAAACCATTTTTTCCCAATTGGACAATGAGAAAGCAAAAACAAAATACGTAGCGGCTCATCATTACTGTAGCATACACGAGGAAGAGTAGAATACGAGAGAGTCGCAGGGACTTCAAAAGAGTTTTGTATCATAATTGTTGGTGATTTCTCTTAATTGCTCTCTCAGAAAAAAATTAATTTGTTATTCCGTCAGAGTCAAAATATCTTTTAAACTGCTGCTTGCTTCATATAACACATGCAAAGACATTTATAATTGTTTATTTTGTTCAATATTTCTGTTCAGGCTATGGGTTGGTGAGTTCAGAAAAAAAACGCAAATTTTGATATGGCCGAGTTTCGGCCACAGGCGATACTAGTAAATATTAAATCATATGCCGTTGGTGACGATGGTATTCCTTTAAAATTCATAAAAACTATTTTGCCATATATCATTAAACCACTGAGGCATAAAATCAACCACTGATTTACTGTTTCCTGCTTCCCTAACTCTTGGAAGCGGGCTACTGACATTACAATTTCAAAAATCCGCTAATGTACCGCTATGAAAGACTTTAGACCTAGCAGCATTCTAAGTACGTTCTCTGTGAATCACTGATGACAAGACAAATAAATAAATACTTAGAAGTGCAAATACTATTATCACCATATCAATATGGTTTTCGCCATGCTTAAGATATTCGTATACAACATGACTCAGGAAACATCACACTCCTTTGTCTACTTGAATTCTCTAAAGCCTTTGACTGCGTTAATCATCCTGTTTAAGTTAAAAAACTGAAGCAATTCTTTGGTTTTAGTGCAAGTGCTGCTTCTTTAATTGCTGACTATCTTAATGGCATAATACAAAGAGTGAAGATTGGCAATATCTTCTCTGACTTCTTATTAATTACAGCTGGAGTACCCCAAGGATTTGTCATTGGTAGGGCTAGGATAGTTAAGCACGGGCTTGTTGCTTGCTTATTTCGGACTTTTTCAGACGTTCGTACTTATTTTGGATGAAATGCTTGTTTTGGGTTAAACGTGCTAATTTTGAGTTAAAGTGCTTATTTTGGGCTTAAATTCATTTATTGTGCACATTACTACTTAAAAAATAATGCCACGTTCAAATAGTACTACAATGCATGTGCTGCCAAGTAAAAGTGCTGCCAAAGTCATTTAACTTTAATTTAGGTTTGTGTCTCCGCTTCATCAAAAGCAATGACAATTCAGATTTGTAAATTAAAATATCAAACTGCATCCAAGTTAACGTCTATTACTGTGCTTACACACCGAGTTAACTCGGGGTAAGGGTTTTCGTTGAGTTAAAAACATGGCGACGCTAACTCGATGCTGTTTACATGCAAAATATCGAGTTGAGTTAGACTTGTCAAATTTACTTGCGTGTTGTTTTTCCTCATGATACAAGAATACAGGTAGAAGTGACAGTTCCTTGGCATACCATTAGTTGTCAAAAAAAAAAAATGCCAAGAAAGAGACCCTGCAGCGAGCTGGTAGGCAATGTTCACCGTGCACTATTTTTGTGCTAGTACTTAAAGGTTATCTATCGTACCCTAGTAGACAAAAACGCGCTAGTAAATTCGATTGGAGAAAGTGAAACAAAGCCATTTAGCGAGCTACGCGTATAAACGTATATCCATACCGTTTTGGCTGCAACTTAAATTTCTTTATATTCTTCTTTTTGCCGGCATTTGTTGAATTCAACTCAAAAGTTATCAAAAGAAATAAATCGAATTATAATTAAAAAATATATATGAAATTATATAAAATAAAGCAAAACAAACGTAATATAAAATTAAAATGAATAAAGTGCAAGTGGCAAGTGGCAAAAGAAAGCTTAGACGGGAAATAGCTAAAGATAGGGTGGAATGTTTCAAAAAATTTAAGCAAATAGAAAGTGAAGTGGCTGGAAATGAGGCCAAGGTCGAGTGCGCGTCTAATTGGGAACAACCTTAATTTATTCATGTCTTCAATTATAAGCGCATTAAAAATATCATTACCTACGACATTGCAAATTTAATTTACAATACCATTTGTATGTAATTTTTTAATTTAATAATTATATGTAACCTATATTTATGTTAAAATAAATAAATATTGCATTAAATTTCAAGTTTATTAATGTGTTTGACAATTTCAAATATCTGTCCCTAGAGAACAAGTTTTAGAACTAGCGCTATATCTGCCCCAAGGTACTAGTGGAATATCTCTCCCAAAGAATCAGTTCTTGCACTAGTACGCGTTGATGCAGTGGGTGAAAATTGACCCTTTTCGTAGGACAAGCCCATGTTAAATGCGACAGTCAAAAGCATTGCTTGGAGATAGGCGAGGTACTAGTAGCTGTCTTCTTAGTACTAGTGAATTCACTATTTTTGTACCAGTTCTTGACGCTGCAGGGGAGCGTTCATTATAAGCTGTGTTTAATTCACATTGGCTGCATTCAGCGGAACATTTGCTAAGTAGCTGTTGCGTGACTTTTGGGCTGAATGGTATGTAGCATAAAGCAGGGTTGGTATTGACGATTTATCGTCATTTCGACTTTTTTTGGCTGCAATTATGACCTTACGGTTTTCTTTCATTTTTTTGTCAAAAATTACGTTTTTTGGTTAAAACGCTTTTCCTTTATTATTTAAAATTTGAGATTTAAGTTCAGATTCAAATTTGATTTGTGTGCTTGGAGCAGCTATATTCGCTGATGCGGTAAAATTTAAGTTAGAGCAATTATCAAATGCGATAAGTCCAATAGAGAAACTGACATTAAAAAATATTTGCCAATTTGCTCAAACTATTTCCTTATCTGGTTTTAGAAAACGAAAGTTTTAAATTTAGAGTTTGCTTGTATTTTCAATGATTCAGCAGAATAAGTAGAAACTGAATATTACTGGAAAACAGTTTAGTCAATTAGAAAAGGAGACTAACCTTTGACATTTTCTTTTATGCAAAATTAAATTTTTTAAATTTTGCCCTAGCCTAATTCGTCAGCAAATCAGCAAACGTTGGTTGCATTTTTCTCAAATAAACTTAAATTAAACAAAAGTCAGAGGCATATTAAGCACACAAACGTTGATTTAAGAGTGAAGAATTAGTCTTGTTATAATTTGGGCATAAGGAAAGAATTAACAAACATATACAATATAATAGAAATTTAATTGATTCTTATAATTTTTTAATCTTGTTAATATATTTATTTTATTTAATATTCATAACATGAATAAACTCTTAAAGGTCCTATTTAATTTTTCATTAAAACCTATATGTATAAGTAAGCTTATGAATAAAGAAAAATTTATTGTAAAATTACGAAATTTTCAGTACGAAAATGACTTTTTTCATATCAAGCCTGTTCGAGAGAGTGATTTAATGATTGTTCTTCTCATCTCTTTTGAGCTAGAAAAATACGGAAACACGTTCTAGCATCTTGTAAGTTACTACAATCAAGTGCCTAACCTAGCGTCCACACGTGAAAGTGAATGTGCGAAAAACTCAATACATCCAAACATTTTTACTAACACACTCACATTTTCGGACTTGCAGCCTACTTGCATAGCTACTTGCACGGAAATTTCCTAAGCCGTGAATTTTTTCACTTGCTGCAAGTAAATGTCAGAAAATGGTAAAAAAAGTGATGTTTTTGTAGTGCTTTTGTGGATTTTTCCGGGATTTCCTCAAGTATATAGAATGAGCAACATTAGTTACATGTTTTCCTCGTTTTCTTACTTCTTAATTTCAAGCAATACTACAATTTCAGGGAGAACCTTCGCATTCGACGACATTTTTAAAAGAACTTCCACTTGCAAATGTGGACCTGAAGCAACTTGCAGCTAATTTCGAACTTTTTCGAAGACAATATATATTCTCCACTTGCAAGTGATAACTGGCACATGTGGACACAGGGTAAACAGGCTTATTGTTTATGTTTTCGCTATCGTTTATGTATCAGAGTTTGCAAAGAAGAAACACTTGCTTATAAAATATTTCCTATTTTATTTTAATATTAATAGTGAGTATTGCAATAATAGTGAGTGATTATTAGTGGAATTTAAGTAATTTGTTAATTCCATGTTATTTAGCACCAAGTTTAATTATATCATGGCAAAGAAGAGAGCGAGCACAATCGGCTTTTTTTTCAGAGTTTGCAATTAACCAATTTTTTATTCACGTACAAATATTCACCATATTTTGCTTCTTTGTAAATATAATGTAATGTCAGATGAAATAAACTTTTATAAATTAATTAGTGAAAACACAAAAATTGTTGAAAATGTAAAAGTGCAGCAATAGAACAATCTTAGCAGCTGCACTTGTATAAGACCGAAATTAAATATTTTTTCATTAACAAATTTCGTGTTATATTAATGGTAACCGCTCAGGGAACATATTGTGTGAGTGCTTTATGCTGCATAATATTCAGCCCGAAAGTTGTTCAACAGCTACGTAGCAAATTTTCCGCTGAATGCAGCCAATGGGTGTATGTTCATTTGCTTCGCTCTTAGCTGTGTTGCAAGAACAGCTGTTTTTGACAACTTATGGTATGCCTTTAGAAGAGAAAATCAGCACTTATCAATGCTACCTGGGTTCTTATATCATGGTTTTTCCTGCCCCACTACAGTTGATTACTTTTTTGGCGGTAATGTAGTTTTTCTTCAGATACTTCAATTTGTTTTCAATATTTATTGCATTTTTGTCATGTAAATATCTTTTTTTAAATTCATTTTGAACAATTTTGCATATATCACTTCGTCTATACTTTTGCCCGTCCATTATATCTAATATTTTCTTTAAATATTTCTTTTAAAAGCAAGGGTCGTGAGCACTCCAAAAAACTCTTCCAGCCGCCCTTTCTTTAGTAATAAATGCCATAATGCATTTGGACAGATAGAACTCAGCTAGATCCAGCAAGTTTCGTGGAGTTTACTTGGATTTAACGAAACTCAACTAAACTCTCGTTTACATGCAGGGTTAACTACGAGTCAACTCCAAGTTAACTCTGCGTGTAAACTCAGTAGGGCTATTCACAATCTTGAGTATTTGACATTGCAAATTTATGCAATTGTAAAAATTTGCCATCAATCGTGAGCGGTCTTTTTCGGTTTACTTTGTAATACTTGTTGCAAAGAATGAAATGAACAGCTGATTACTCACTGACTCTTTAAAGAATTTCTATTGTGTTTCTTCTGTTTAATTCGTTTTTTTTTATTTACTTATTTTCCATATCTTTGTTTTTAGCGACTTTATTTTTTTGACAATCAGCTGTTAGCTTACAGTGCAGTATTGCATAAGTATAGTAAATATGAACTATGGGTTTTTAGTGTTGCATATTTACACAAGCGTTGTAAATGCATCTCCGTATATTTTGTTAGTGTAGAGTAAAAATATACTCTTATCATTTTGCAAAATCTATGATGCACGACCATTTGCACCTGATTGTGAACAGCACTAGTATATGTCTAACGTCAATGCATGCACTTGCTCAAAAATAATATTTTACAATAAAGTAAATTGCCATTAGCATCTGGTCGCTGGGATTTTTAAGCATTTAACTTGTGGGCTAAATTTCAGTGAAAGTTAAAGACATACAAAATGCCAAGAAAATGAGAGACTCAACGCGAATTTAATTTGCGAATAATACATGAATATCCAAAAGTTTTCCGCGAAAATCAAAAAAAATTAATGTGTTTATTTTGTGAATGCGATATATCATGTAAGAAACTGTTTGGGATTAACCAGCACATTGATTCATTGAAACACAAAAAAAGAGTGTAATCAAAAAGCGAACAAAATTCCATTGAATTGAATCAATCGTTGATTTTGATCATTGCGAAAAAAAGGACCAACGCTATCAGAATTTAATATGGATTTGTGCAAAACTTTACTGGAAACAAACATACCACTAAACATAGTCAATAATCTGAAAATGAGCGCGGTAAATCGTACTTGCTGAACGTCATGGAATTAGAAAAAGTCAACTCCAACACGATTGCAACATTTTTCACAGATTCATTGATATTCTTATGGCCAAATGGTATATTTCCGTATTAAAGCTATTGACATATTTGTGTTTTATTGTTTGTTTTCTTTCAATACTAAAGGAATTCAATACGAAAAGGTTTTGCTTGTTGGTACGGATGCTGTTGCGTATAAGCTCTCTGCAATGAAGTTTCTACGAGTGTTATTTCGTACGATTAAACGATTGATTTCAAGTGTGAAATCCGTCTTCGTAAAGGTAAACGTGTTGCACTTTCAAACAATTCTGAATATTTTTTTAATATTTACTGTTCTGTAGTCACCAGCTCGTCGACAATTATTCAAAAATGCAAACCCAGCCATACCGTTGCCACCTGAGCCCGTAATCACAAGATGGGGAGCATGGCTAAAAGCTTGCGAATACTATGCTGATCATTTTGACGCTGTGAAGTTGACAGTGGACGATTTAGACGAAAACGATGCAGAAAGCATTCGAAAATCACAAAAAGAATTTGCGTCAAGTAAAGGTCGGAAGCATTTAGCATTCATTAAAGCCAATTTCACATGCAGCGTTGATGGAATTAAAAATTTGGAGTCTAAAGTTCTGGATTTTAAAACATGCATGGATATCATTGAAAATGTTCGATCAAATTTGATCTCAATGGGAAGCAAAGAATTTTTGGAAAATTTTTATAGAATTCTTACACGCAATGTTGGATACAAGTCACTTGTACAAATTAATAACATAATTTACGGAAATTTACACAATGATATCGATACGAACGAATACGTATCAGCTTTGTCACCAACCGAAATTGTAATGTTTAAATTTGCACCCGTTACATCGATAGATGTTGAGAGGTCTTTTTCAGTATATAAATCTGTTTTGACTGAAAAAACGACGCTCATTTACATTCGAAAATTTTAAACAACATCTTATTTTCGCTTCCAACAAAATAATTTTGTAAAACTGTAAAATTTTGAGTTTGAGAAATAATAATTTAAAAATGTGATATTGTTGCTGCTGTTGTTTTTTTTTTTTTGCATATGTTTATATTTTTTTCAACGGGTTTCGTCTTTTTTCGTGCTTGTTTGCGTGCTTATTTTGACAGTTTTTGTGCTTGGGAGCTTGCTTATATTTGGATTTTTTCGTGCTTTACTATCCTAGCCCTAGTCATTGGGCATCTTCTTTTTAGTTTATTTCTTAATGACATTTTTGCTGTGTACAATGATTGACCATGCATGCTTATGCAGATGACATTCAATTATATTTTTCTTACTGAATCGGCCTAATTGAAGACTTGTGTTGTAGAACTAATGAAAACTTAAGTGCAATATCTAAGTGGGCATCTGAAAATGATCTCTGCCTAAATTTTAACAAATCATATATTCTTCCAATACCTAAGGATAAGCTTGACTTCACCCAAATTAACGTAATTAACCTTAACAACTTCAAATGGTGTACAAAATAAAAAATTAAGGTTTTTTGTAAATTCTAAGCTTGGTTGTACGGACCATGTAAATAATATTATTAAACAAATCTATTTTACGCTTAGATGCCTGCGTTTTTCTTCTAAATACACTCCCATTCTGACTAAAAAAAAAAACTTGATATCCAACTTATTATTCACCTGATAACTTATTCTGAGCTTGTCTACTGTAAACTTGACTCTCACTCTGAGCACAAAATCCTTGTTGCTTATAATAATGCGGCGAGATATATATATGTTGAGATGTTTTGAACATGTCTCTGAAAGAATCAAGGAAATTGGGTTGTAGTATAACATCTTACATAAATGCCAGAAACTGCATATTTCTGCACAAGCTAATAATTAAAAAGACTCCATAATACCTTTATGAAAACTACGTCTCCAATAGAATTTTTAATTTAATTTTGCCGATATATTCCTGCTTGCACTCTAAACGACTCTTTTTCGATAGCGTCATTACGTTATGGAATTCACTTCCTCTAAATATTAAATCTATTTTCAATACGAACAATTTAAAGGCTTCTGTTGTCTTTTTTTTCTTAATACCAAATGTCTTCATGAGTCCCCTGCCTCCCCTCCCCTCCCTTAGCTATGATAAATTGCTTAGTTAAGATAAATTGTAATTTTTATAATCTAACATTTACTTATAAGTTTTAAATTATATAATATTTAATCTTTTTTATAATCGCATTCAGCAATAAGCCTTAAGCAATTTTGTTTTTTTCTATTATTTAATGTTTTCTGTTTATGATAAATATTCTCACAGTTGTACGCTAAAAGATACGAGTATTTTTTAATCTTACTGTACTTGTTAAAATTTTAAGCAAATGAAATGAACTGAATATTAAATAAAGGTCTGAGCTTTTCAACTGCTTTGGCTTGAAGGCTTTCAAAAGTATCAACGACATTTTTTAATGTAAAAAAATGCTTTAATATGTTAAAATTCATAAAAATTACTCCATTACCAAAAAATTACCTAAAACTATGAAAAATAACCTAAAAAATAAAATGGCTAAAAATGAGGGCAAAAAAGCCCTACAAATTTAAGGCTGCGGTACCTACAGAATGTATTTTTCAATCATCAGAAAATGATGTTGGTGATTGCTGTCAACAAAATCCGTGTCAACAAAATTCATACCCTGATATTCATATTACGATAGTCTTTAAACACCAATTCCAAATCAACCTGAACATTACATTTGACCTCTACTTGTAAACGATATAGGACTTCCCCTCTGTGAAAAATCTATATATTAATACGCAAACAAAAAAGTTTGTGATCCCTGTTTGTCTGTGTTAACTTCAACATAAGGACTGTACCGAAAAGAAAGTGCACTCTTTTATTTGCTAGTAACATAGCGGATTTTAATAATTGTTTTTTTTAACTTTTTCTTTACCAATTATATAAATATCTTAATTCAGTTTTCACTAAAATCTAAAAAAAAATTATTCTCTTACTTTAAGTCGAATCTTTTGTTTGATTGCTTTCATTAAATTCTGCACAACGTATTTTGTGACGGCACTGCTTGACCTACGCCAGTTTCTTTTAAATTCTTTAATGTCACCAGCAACTTGAACATCTTGCCGGCATTGCAAGCACTTTTGTTGTAAACTTCGGCAGATATAGTGCTCTTTGTGAAAAATGGGTTGGATTTATAGCCGCAAGGGCAAATAGCTTACCAAATAAAAGTTTTCTCACCAAACATTTCTACTCCAATTGTAGATATCGACTGATCGACAGTGATACCTTTTTCTATTGTGTAGAATTTTTTTGGTACTTTCTGTTTTTATACGTTTTAAAATTGTGTCTACGCTTAACTCGTTGAATCATTGATACACTGGTTCCAGCCTTTTTTGCCAAATCCCGTACTGACAAACATTTGTTTTTTGCTATCATATTTATTATCTTTTTTTCTAGTTTTGGATCACTTGGATCTTTTCTTCTTCCAGTTTTTGGTAAATCTTGCAGAGAACCGGTATTCCTGTTCTTGATTATAAATTTTTTTACACCATTAGCACTGATTTTATAGCGTTTGGACAACTGTTTGTATGAACCGTTTTTTGCAGAACAGGTTGTGCACAGTTTTTTTGCGCACGTCATATTCGATACAAGGCATTGCGACGACTGCAATAAGAATAAGAAAGAAAGTAAAAAGAACAACAACTGAACTGATCACACTTTCTTACGGTACTTGTGTTATTTTAAGTAAACGTGCACTTTCTTTTCGGTACAGTCCTTAATCACATAAAACTTATATCGATGGAAAGGTATTTTCGAGTAAATGTGCACAATATAATTTTATTCAAATATATTGGCATTAAGATAGGTAAAACTAAGCAAATGTAAAAACCCTTTTTTCCCTATGGGACAATGAAAATGCAAAAACAAAATACATAGCGGCACATCATTGCTGTAGCATACACGAGCAAGAGTAGAATACGAGAGAGTCGCAGAGACTTCAAAAGAGATGTGCATCATAATTGTTGTTGGTGATTTTTCTTAATTGTTCTCTCAACAAAATAAATTTGCCACTGCGTCAGAGTCAAAAAATCTGTTAAACCGCTGCTTGCTTCATATAATGCATTCGAAGACATTTATAATTGCTTATTTTGTCAATACTTCTGTTTAGGCTATGGGTTGGTGCGTTCAGCAAGAAAGCAAAAAAAAAAGTTGATTTTGATATGGCCGAGTTTCGGCCACAGGCGATACTAGTATGAATAATTTAAATAGCTGAATAAAAAATATTCTATTCCAAATAAACCTGGAGTAGCTGAATAAAAAAATTGCACCAAAATGCTTAATCATACCTGCGCTTTAAAAAAATATACATTTTATATTATTAATAATGCTATTAATATTATGCCGTTTCTATGTATAAATTGGCAAAGGCAAAAGAGTTCAGTACCATATTCAGTACTATAATCAGAGTAGGGAGAAGCACCGACGAATTTTTAAAGAAAAATGCTAGCTGGAATACCCGGCGTTGCTCGCGAGTGGTATGTCATCAGGGTGTTTTCAACAGATTTTGATGATTTTTTTTTTTTTAATGAATCAGAGTAGGGAGAAGGAGTACACTGAATTGTTTATAAAGAAAAATTCTAGCTAGAATACCCGGCGTCGCTCGGGATTGGTATTTCATACAGGGTGTTTCTCAACCGATTTTGATGATTTGTTTGTAATGAATCAGAGTAGGGAGAAGTAGTGCACCGAACACCCGGCACACAGTGCTCTTTGCGCTCATACAAATTTGGGAATAAATAGAAGGAATGCTCCTGTAATAATGAAATTTTGTATGCTTAGTAAGTTTAAGCTAGCTAAGAAAAATACTAATGGTTGAAATCAGTCCCTCCTTCAGGGTACCTCCATTGAGCCTATGTAAAATTTTTACATAATTTTGTATGGGAGGTAGACAGTTTCTAGGAGTACTTCCCTTGAATCTTTAGAATTTTTTACATGATTTCTTATGGGAGGTACATAAAAAAGTTGGCCCATCTAGGGACTTTTTAAAAAAAACCTCAGTTTAGGAAAACCGGTTTCATCAATTTCAGTTTTTCACCGAAACTGAAAACCGTAGAAAAACACCGATTTTCCCAAAAACCGACTTTTCTTAAGATATTTTTAATGTAAAATACTAAGTTTTCTTTGATACATTTATAGCAATCCCAGAATCCAATTTTTAAATGACTAAGCAACATCTTATAAATATATAAACAAAATTTTATAAAGATATCTTGAATATTAAGAAAGTTACAAGCTTGAAAAGAGACCCCGCGTGAGTTCGATATTATATTAAATCGAGTAGTATTAAGCTGCTATTTTATTATATCATTCATTTTATCTGCTCAACCCGGTTTATTTCAGAAGGGAAAATTCCAAAAAAATGTTAATTTGTTTCGAATAACTTTAAAGTCGTTTTTCTCAAAACTACGGTTTTCAAAACTGCGGGCAACCTAGCTCAAGAACTACTTGACCGATCCTTACAATATTTAGAAAAATGTTCTTAAAAATTAACATTTTCCAATCTGAAGAAAACAGAAGAACAGGGGGGCGAACCTTCACATGGCAACGTGTCTGACCGCCTCAACCTGGCGAGGCCAGCATTATCCATGTCGAAATCGTCTCAAACCGCCACGTGGTGTTCCCTGGGCAACGGCAAACTGGCATCCGTCAGTTTGACGGCTAATTTGAGCGGCGGGTCGATCCATAGACCTTACACATGGAATGTGCGCAGGGTTTGGGTCCCGCCACATTACTACTGCCCAATGAAAACTAAACCAGCCTCGGAGAAGAACCCCAATTACGTTGACGACCACCGCAAACGAAAAACGGACAATGATTTACGGATATGCACCTGGAATGTCCGGACCCTTTATAGGGAAGGTGTCATTATCCAACTGGCGGAAGCCCTCAAAACAAAATCTGAAATCACCGCAATAAAATCTGACATCACCGCCATCCGGGAAATGCAATGGAAAGGGCAAGGCTGCTCTAAAAAAGCACACTGCGATATCTACTACAGCTGCCATGCGGAGAAGCGCGAATTCGGATGTGGATTCGTCGTTAGCCGGAAACTACACCTCCTTGTTTCCCGGTTCACACCTGTGAACGAAAGATTGGTCACGATCCGCATCAAGGCAAACGTTTTCTTCACCAGCCTTATTTGCGCGCACGCCCCGACGGAGGAAAAGGATGAAGCCGTCAAAGGAGCTTTCTACGCTAGTCTTGAGGACGTATACGACCACCTTCCGGTCCATGACGTGAAAATAGTCGTCGGCGATTTTAATGCGAAAGTCGGAAGGGAAGGCATCTTTGGCCCCACTATCGGTCAGTTCAGTCTTCATGAGACCTCCACGAACAACGGTCTAAGACTGATCGACTTCGCTGCGGCGCGAAACATGGTAGTTAGTAGCACCAGATTTAAGCACCTCGACATCCACAAGGCCACCTGGCTGTCCCCGGATCAAAAATCGCGAAACCAAATTGATCATGTTGTAATCGACGGAAGGCATGGCTCTAGTGTTCTAGATGTGGGTACATTTCGGGGGGTCAACATTGACTCCGACCATTATCTTGTTGCAGCCAAAATCCGCATGCGACTATGCAATGCGAAGAACATACGCACAGGAATGCAACGAAAGCTAGATGTCGCTAAGCTGCAATTACAACGGACTGCCGAAGCCTACTCCGCTCAACTCTAGGTTAAGCTCAACCAACCAACCTCTGGACTCGACGACGCCGGCGGACTTTGGGCGCATATATCCCAATCCATGCGCGCTGCCGCTCAAGAAGTCATTGGTTTCCGACGCCCGCAACCTCGGAACCAATGGTACGATGAGGAGTGTCGCATCACGACTGCAGTAAAAAACGCCGCATATAACAAAACGCTGCAGTCAGCTGCAAGGCGAGCCGTGCGAGAAAACTACCGCAAAAAGAGGAAGAAAGAGAGGCGCATTTTCAGGCGCAAGAAAAGAGAGAAGGAAAAGCGTGAGCGTGAGGACTAGAGGTATACCAGGGCAAGAAGGATGCACGAAAATTCTATCAACAGGTTAAGCGTCTAACCCAAGGTTTCAAGCCCGGAGCATCCACTTGTAGAGACGAAAATGGAGATCTGAATACGGATACACAGTGTGTGCTGAGATTGTGGAGACGGCACTTCTCCAATTTACTTACTGGCGACGATTCCACCAATGCCGCCCATGGAGAGCGCAGTTCAGAGCCACTAATCAACGATGACGGAGTGGAAGTACCACCACCTAGCCATGAAGAGGTTCGAGTTGCTATCCAACGACTCAAAAACAATAAAGCAGCGGGTGCTGACGGCCTGTCAGCTGAATTGTTTAAAACCGGCGGCGATGAATTGATAAGGCGCATGCATCAGCTCATCAGCAAAATATGGCTAGAAGAAAGCATGCCCGACGATTGGAACCTCAGCGTACTCTGCCCTATACTTAAGAAAGGAGACCCAACAATCTGCTCAAGTTATAGAGGTATCAGTCTTATTTTCATCGCATATAAGGTTCTCTCAAGCGTACTGTGTGAAAGATTAAAGCCGATTACAAAAACACTGATTGGACCTTATCAGTGTGGCTTTCGACCTGGTAAGTCCACCATAGACTAGATTTTCACGCTACGACAAATCCTGGAGAAAACCCACGAAAATCAAATTGACACACACCATCTCTTTGTCGATTTTAAAGCTGCGTTCGATAGCCCGAGAAGGGATTGCCTATACGCAACAATGTCTGAGTTCGGTATACCTTCAAAGTTGATTAGACTTTACAGAATGACGTTGAGCAACACACACAGCTCCGTCAAGGTAGGAAATGACCTCTCCGAAACCTTCAATACCGAAAGAGGTTTCAGGCAAGGCGATCCACTGTCTTGCGATCTCTTTAACATCATCATGGAGGCGATCCTCCTTGCGTACGCTGATGATATTGATATTGTCGGAAGAACCAAGAGAGATGTTACACTGCTTTCGCCGCTATCGAAAAGGAATCAGCCAAAGTGGGTTTGACGATAAATGAGGGTAAAACAAAGTATATGCTGTCTACAAACAAGGGAGCTCGGCGTTTAGACTCCCACGTTTCATCCGGCAGCTATAACTTTGAAGTAGTCAAGGAGTTCGTTTACCTTGGCACCGCCATTAATACCAAAAACGAAATCAGCCTGGAGATAAAGCGAAGAACAATAATTGCTAATAGGTGCTACTACGGGCTCAGTAAACAACTAAGTTCCAGAGCCCTCTCTCGATTGACAAAACTAACACTCTACAAGACGCTCGTTCTACCTGTGCTGCTTTATGGCGCTGAGGCATGGGTAGTTTCGCAAACTGACGCAGCCGCTCTGGGGGTGTTCGAGAGAAAAGTTCTTCGCAAAATCTTCGGTCCTGTTCGAGTCGGCGATGACTATCGCATTCGAATGAACCACGAGCTGTATGAGCTCTACGAAGACATTGACGTAGTTTGGCGTATAACTGTGCAGCGACTACGCTGGCTGGGTCATGTCCATCGTATGGACGACGAAGCTCCAGGGAAAAAGGTGCTCGAGGCGAGGGTCTCTGGTCAACGACGACTGGGGAGACCATGCCTTCGATGGATGGACCAGGCTGAAGAAGCCCTAACCGCACTTGGTGTATCCGATTGGAGAAGGCGCGCGCAAAGCAGAGGCGCCTGGCGAGAGCGGATGAGGTCGGCCGAAACCCGGACACGGGTTGTTACGACCACCTAAGTAAGTAAGTAAGTAATCTGAAGAAAACTGATTTTTAAAATCGCTTTATTCAAAATTTAAAACAAAAAATAAGTAAAAAACTCAAATTTTTTTTTCAAAGTACGTATAAATTTTTATCAAAGACGTTTTTAAAATTCTGCCTCATTCAGATAGGAGACATTTTTATTGCGTTTTAAAATTTAAAACTTTTTTTGTCGGATCAACCATGGAGCCAGCAGAATCTCCACAGTTCAAAAAGAGGTCTTTTACAGCAACCGTTGTAGCCAGCGCCATTTTTGTTTTTTATATTTATTTATTTTTATTTATTTATATTTATTTTTAGTATAGTTTACCAAATTTGAAAATGCTAAAACTCTAAACAAATTTCTTCTAATAAAAACCATCACCTCAATATCAATCTTTTTTACTATTCTCTAAATGTATTGCCAACCTTAAGGAATTAATTTTAAAGCTGAGTTAGAAGATTTCTGAAGTTAGTTTATTATTCAATCTGAATTAATTTGGACTAAAATTGTCAAAGAAATTAAAATTTTAAATTTTTTTGCAAATGAGTAAGAAACTGAATATTTATTACAAAAAAGAAAAAATATTCAAATAGAATATGCATTCAATGTATACTTCTGCAAATATATAGAACAAGTTCTTTAAGGAAAAACAGGAGTGTTTTTTTTAAAATATTTGTTAACATATTTATTTGTACACTGAAAAGCTTATAACAAAAGGTACGCTTAAGGGAGTATTCCTGGTTGGAAGGCTGTTTTTGGACCCTATTTGAAAAACATATTTTGAAAACGCAGAGTTATTTAAATTTTGTTTTTTTTATTGTATTGAGAACGTATTAAATTAAATAAAAAATGTTTTTCCTTTTTACGAGGGCTGTTCAAAAAGTTGTCGGCCTTCAAAGTTAGGAGTCGAAAAAAAAGGAATGCTGCTTGCGCCTAGAGCTGCACTTTGTAGGCTAATTCAACGACAGTGTTTTACTTAGGCCATAAGAAGTACATTAAATTTTTTGACAGCAAACAGGCAGAGGAATTTTTTTCGCTAGGCAGTACGCTTTTGATGGAAAAAATTTGTTCAGTGCTGCCAAGTTCACAATCATCGCGGAAAATTGACATTCAGCAATAAACAAATAATCAGTATGTGTTGGTGTTGAATTTGTTATTAAACAAATTTATGTAGTTTATTGAATAGTCTTGCTTTTTATAGAATATAAAATTGCAGCAATAAAAATATGCACAAATTGCACACAAAAATTTTAACTCAGCACCAAAATTTCGCGTGCAAACTACTACAGCATACTTAGCTTTACTGCTTATTTCTTTATTGTTGTATGTCAAATTTCCACGCCAATTAAATGTACGGGCATATAATTGCCAGCGAAATTTTGGCATTTTAACTCTCCACACATGATTGTGAACATGGCAGCACTGAACAAATTTTTTCTGTCAACAGCGTACTACCTAGCGAAAAAAAATTCCGCTGCCAATGTACTTTTTATGGGAATTTTGTTTTCATTTCTACAGCATACTGAGCTATATATTTTGCAAATTAACCTGCCAAGAACAAGGGTTTCATACAAATATTTTTTATTATGTTATAGTATAAAAGTAGTACTTTTTTCAAAATGTTATTATTAAAGCCTAAGCTTATCTAACAAATTTTGAAAAATGGCGATGACTTATTTTAAATTACAGAAGTTGAAGAACCTTTACTAAGCTGTAGATATCATTGCGTAACTTGAACGACATACTACATAAATGCTCCTCAACAACCCGATTCCCCTTTGATGACAGAATCTATTTCAGACTCCATCAATCAAAGGACATCATCTTTGTGCCGGCACTTGTTGCAAAAATTCGTTCATTTCTACATTTTTAATTTACTCATTTATATCTGTTAACATAAGAGTCCCTTGCTTCCGGTTAGCGCCATCTATGCACCAAAACCCTTAATCACCACATCGGAGTTTTGACGTTCTCAAAATTTTAATTTCTTATCTCCAAATTCTATATTTTTTTTTTTTTTGTCTTGGTAACAGCAACTTGAACTCCGCTATATGGCCTGATTCTCAAAATGCGAGCATATCCGAGGTTTCTAGTTAATACATGGAATTGCATTCGCCCTTTTAAATGCTGATCGTTAAACTGAAAAGTTGATCTGAGGGCTTAAAGTGTAGTATAACTAATCTAGTTATTATTGAAATCCAAATCAATCAAAAAAAATCAATTAAAAAGTAATAAAAAAAAAATAGAAGAAAACATTAAAATTTAATTTTAATCAAACAAAATTTAAAAATTTACAAAATTTGTTTTATGCCGAAAAAATAAAGTTCAACGTAAGTAAAGTAGAATTAAAAGCAAACATTTAGTTTCCTTTAACTTTCATGCAAAAAGTAGCATTATAAAGTTTGTTAAAATAATTTTTTTTCTTCTCTCTTTAAACAGCATAAAAATTAAAACTTTTGCGAATCACAGCTAATAACAAAGACAGAAGAAAATTAGAATTTTGAGTACCAATCCGAAATCGGGTAAATTTTATTTTTGAGTTTCCATAAGTTTTCTTTGGGTTTTTACATTATGCTTTAATATGTAGATTGGTACAAAAATTTCAAATTCGGAAACAACATTTCTCTCATGCTATTATTGGTTTTGATGCATTCCTCTCATTTGGATTTCTGGAAAAAAATAACTTGTCGGACTCAACCTTACACGGTATTAGTTCATGAGCTGGCAGTACCTACTCGGATATCTTCTTGGGCGATCACGGGATGACTTCGGCGCGTGTAGAAACAAATTATTAGCGAAACACGAGTGAAGCTAATCTTGTTTTCTTATAAAAATTCAGATTAGCTAAAAGTGAAAAAAATAAGTTTATAAAAATTCCAAGCCCATGAGAGTTTTTGTTAAAATTCTGCCAATTTGACAGTCATTTTTTCCTTTTAAAATCCCGTTTTAATAATTTGTTATAAGTGTGCTGGTGCAAAGCAAAAATTATTAGAGAGAGAAAGAAAAAAAAAATCTCAAGCCAGTTTAATTTTTAAATCGCATGCAATTTTAATTCGCTATTTTTTTTTTACATGCTTGCATGCTCCAATTAATAAATTTAATTGTATTTTTTTTCTTTATCGGCACCAAATCTTTATGTGAAATTAAATCATTAAATCCTATAACTTTATCTAAAAATTGTTAAGTGCTAGAGTTTTTAAATTTAATCGATCGCAAAATACAGCAACAATGTTGATAGGTCCAGCAAGCAACATGTTGATGTCAAGTTTTTGAAAAATTTTGTTTAGCAGAATAACAACAAAAATCTCTTCAGGGAACACATTGGAATGCTAGCACAAGAAAGATCTTTCTTCGTGGGAGCCTCTGCATGTACTCAGTAAGACTTACTTTATTTCATTATTTCATTTTATTTATCGTGAGAGTGTGACTAAAATAATTCGAACATACGATTTAACAGAGCAATGTTAAATTGGCCTTGATCTTTAATTTTAAAATTTCAAGGTTTCTATTAAAGTTTTGTTTAAATAGCCCTTGTGAGTTTTTATAGAAATAAAGTTATAAAAATTGAAACAACTTTTAAAATGGTTTAATAAAATAATTTTTTTTGTCTTTTAAAATTTAATCTTAAAT
Organism: Coremacera marginata; assembly: GCA_914767935.1. Taxonomy (NCBI): domain Eukaryota; kingdom Metazoa; phylum Arthropoda; class Insecta; order Diptera; family Sciomyzidae; genus Coremacera; species Coremacera marginata. Next base: position 126,610,500 of record OU612045.1, on the reverse strand, counting down.
GTTTTGTTGCTGATTCTATAAAATCAGAGAAAAAAAAATATATTTAATCATGATATTTCCACTGAAAATTTAAAATATTTTTCCTACGCGATGTAATTTGCGATTTCTCTTTTTTTATTTTTTTATACGTATCTTTTATTGGATTTCTTTTGGCTAGCATAAGTTAATTTGTTAAGATATATGCACACACACACATTTTCTTTTGGGTTACGGGTTGAAATGACTTTAAATAAATTTTATTATGATTTGCTAAACTAACTTATTATTTGATTTCACGCATGTCGCCAGTGGCTTGATTCAGGTTTAAGGGGTCAGTTTCTCTATCGTTGGGTAACTTAATTGACCATGGCTGGGAGGGCAAAGTGTTGTAATAACATCTCTTGCAACAAGCTTTTGAACCATCAATCCAAGATTCAACCAGTGTTTTTATTCTTCTTCTGCTTATTTGTATCTAGTTTTTTTCCCCTGTGCTATAACCCGTTTGTTTAAACACGCAAATTAAAATGATAATTAATTAGCTACACCCAAAAAATTATTGTTCTTAAAATCAATGAATAGCGTTCTTAAACCGCAAATCATTGATTTTAATGGACAATTCATTGGCACAATGAATCAATTCTTTAATTTCTTTTTGGGTTTAATGATTGCGTTCATTGTCTGCATGAATTCGCGTTCATAAAATACACGCCTCGGTAGTGAGAATAAATTAATGATTTCTAACATTGTGTCAATGAACTGTACATTGAAATTGAAGATTATATTCATTAATCTTAACTTTAAAAAACAACATACATACAGACAATGAACGCATTCATTGCGCCAATGTACAAAACATTAAAATTAAATTTTTAAGAACGCATGCATATCGACAAAGAACGTGTTCATTGACCGTATGAACAAAACATTAACTGCTGTTCCAGTTTTCTTAAATTCTCAGCATAACGGTAAAATTCTGCTGCTTCAAATTAGTTTTGTGAAAATTTTGTGCAGATAAGTTCTCAGCTTAAAAATAATTGTGAAAACGCGAAACGAAAGGTTAAATGAAATAAATAAATTCAATATAATATAAAAAAATTAAAAGTGAATTATAAAAATAAACAACATTGAAGTATTCCTGTCATAAAATGCTGTGTTTTTTGTGTAAAAAGCAATTTAGCAACTTAAATTTTCTTGTTAATCACTTAAAAAAAAAAACATGATTTATGTTCAGACAGCTCTTTTCGTTGCTACGAGCATGATTGTGCGCTTCTTTTTGGTAATTTAAAAAACTATAAGAGACATATTATTCGAAAACATGGAGCTCTTAGTTCAAAAATCCAGACAAGCAAAATATGTGAAGATAGTCTTCAACGAGACAACCTTTTTGCAAATAGCAAAATATTAAATAAAAATATCGAACATAAGGAACAGGTCAATTTATATAGTGACATAAGCAAATCAAACATGCCGACAACAAATTGTGAAAAAATGGATTTTATAATTGAAACGGAATTAGAAAAATTGGTTCAAAGTTCATTAAAATTTTCTCTGTCCTTGCATAGTAACGATAACTTTACTAGAAATGATGTGGTCGAAATTCAGAAATGTGTTATTAATTTAATAGTTCAACCAATTCTTGATATTTTCAAAAATTTTGGAAAACACAGACTTCATAATAGTGATTCGCTTTTGACTGAGATTTTAAGTATATTTAGTAAATGCAAAAATCCATTTGAGCGCTTCGATTCCGACTATTTATTATTAAAAAAACTAAAATCGGATGGATATATGGAAAGTGCCAAACAGTTTACAATTGATTCGGAAATCACAACAGTTTTTCGTCGAGGTGAATTAGGAGTGGATGAAAAAAGCATTTTGAGTGTCGTTTTGCCTCTACAATCACAGTTTAAGCTTCTATTCGAAACGGAAGGTTTTCTAAAAAATATGATGCACCATATGGCAATGTTAGAGAAGGAGACACATATAAATAATTTTATACAATGTGATTTTTGGAAAAAGAAGGTTCTTTTGTATCCAAATAAGTTACTAATCCCATATTTCTTATATGCGGATGATTTCGAAATCAACAACCCTCTCGGATCCCATTCCAAAACTCATTCAATTTGTAATTTTTACTATTCATTTCCATGTATGCCACTTACGAATACAAAATTAGATAACATCTTCCTAGCAGCTGTAATAAAATCACAAGATATGAAAAATTATGGTAATGAAAAGTGTTTACAGCCACTTATTAAAGATCTTAAGCTGTTAGAAGAAAAAGGCGTTGAAATTAAAGCATCAGATGGCAATATTTATCATGTGTTTTTTATTTTGGGTCTAATATTAGGAGATAACTTAGGATTAAATGCTTTGTTAGGGTTTAACAAGTCGTTTAGTGGGTTATTTTGTCGATTTTGCAAATTGGAAAGAGCTAAATGTAATAAGTTTTGCTTGGAACAACCCAACGAATTACGGGACCAAAAGAATTATGACTTTGACGTCCAGATGGAAAATTACAAGAAAACAGGTTTTGTTAGTGAATGCAGCTTTAACATAATTCCTTCATTCCATACAGTTGAAAATTTCAGCGTTGATGTTATGCACGACATTTTTGAGGGCATTTGTCATTATGACCTCTGCCAAAGCATATTATACTTTATACAAACTAAGAAATATTTAACTTTGGATACTCTTAACTTCAGAAAACAAACTTTTGAGTATGGACGAATTGAAATCGGAAACTTATCCAATGAAATATCGTACCAACATTTGCAGAATCGACATTTTCGAATGTCCGCAAAGGAAACGTTAACGTTTACAATATATTTTCCAATTATGATAGGTGACCTAATTCCACCTGAAGATGAGGTGTGGACATTTCTTTTAATTCTTATAGAAATTATTGATTTGGTAATGTGTTTTGAAGTAACAGAGGATTCTACTGCAACATTGAGAGAAAAAATAAAAATACACAATGTAGAATATTGCAAATTTTTTAAGGATAAATTAAAACCAAAGTTTCATATTATCACGCATTACCCCAACATTTTAAAGAAGTCAGGACCTCTGAGAAATTTTTGGTCTTTTCGTTATGAGGCTTTTCACAAGCAATTTAAATTGTATGCGCATACAATTGCGTCCAGAAAGAATATATGTTTGACATTATCCAAAAAATATCAACTTAAATTTGCTAATAGAATTTTAAACACAAATAATGATTTCAGAAAATTTGAACTTCATTCGAAAAATGAGATTAAGAGTGAATTTTCCTTTTTGATAAGTAGAGTAGAGTAGAGTTAACAGAAAAATCAACAACAGCAACTGTTGATTTAACAGTTCTCGTAATTTCTCTTAAAGTGTATAAACAAAGTTATTTCATTTATTTAGTTCCTGAAAGTGATGCCGAAACTATAGTCAGAAGCCTTCGATATGATAATTTATCGACAATCGAATTCGACAGCTGCTGGCAAGCCTGTAGCCAGTTTAGGCTCAACGAAATACGGGGAAAAGCCATGCCACTAACAGAAATCTTTCGCAAGTGGCCAGAATATAAAACACCGAGTGGATATCGCCTTGTAAATATTACTAATATAAAAAAAATTTCTTAATTTACTTATTGTTTTCCCATACAGATAGATAAGGATTTTTGCTTGGCTTTTGATAACCGAAATGGCATCCTTACTAGGTGGTCAGATAGTTCTCAGAGCATTATGGACTTCATGTTAGAGGGAAATCATGTCAAAGACAGACAAGCTAAATCAATGATTGACCAAACCAATGGGACAGATACTAGTAATGGTAAGTAATTTTGTATAAATGTTGTTTAGGGTAAACAAAGTAGAACATGTTTTTGTACATTGAATTGTATTGTTGTAATATTTTTTTTGTTGCCTCAGCCTGCCCAGTCGTTTTTTTAGAAAATGTCAATAATTGCTACCCTGTGTCCATATTTTTACAATTGTCATGATTAAAATATGTTGTTTTGTATAATTAGATTGCACTGCTGTGAAACTTTTATGGTGTCTTCACGCGTATCTGGTCCCAACTCAGAAAGTGGTTACGAAGGATAATAATGGAAAAAAGTCAATCGTTAAATTTACAATAAGAAGCTCACAAGAAGCATTTATTTTTATTGGAGACAGCGCACAAGAGATAGAAGGGCATATCGCTTTTTTAAAAAGTAAGTCGGAGAATATACAGCCGTTTATTCTCGCTATTGGAGCCAAAAATCTATCTTCGTTTACACATTTTTACGTTTATTTGGATGGAGTAAAATTTTTGTTCACAAATTTTCTTAGAGCAGTGGACATCTGCTTTAAAATTTTTCATTTATATAATTTAAAGTACCCTGTAGCATGTTCTCTAGTTTGGGAGTTCATTGCGGAACAATTTTACCAAATTAAAAACAAATCAAAATCTTCTAAAATGTCCATATTGCTAGAAGCATTAAAGAAGTAAAAAAAGCGTATTTAATTGAATTATCTGTTTGCTTGTTGATTTTATTTCTATTTTTTCTAGTGTATCAATTTACTATTAAATCACTACTACTACTGCATATTTAGATTTGCAAGATTTAATTCTTTTATCTATCCCGCCAAGTATTTTTATTTCAGTATTTAAAAATCGCTTTTTTTATCAAAAATTTGTTCAAATGTAATGAAAAATTCATTTATTTTCTTATATTAGTTAATGGATTTTTATATAAATAAATATAAACTATAAAAAATATTCTCACATGCTTTATTTATTTGACAGGTGGGCGCAATTTTTTTAAAGTGTGTTATTGTTAAATTGGAGAACAATGAAAACGGTCTTCAAACCAATGAATTATTTCTTATTATCAATGAAACTGATCATTAAAACAATGTATTTTTCATTGAATCAAAGACTATATTCATTGGCTGAATGAATACCATTCTTTAATGTCAATATTTGTATGAACCCGTACTTTAATATCCATGTATTGTTCATTGAGCCAAAGAATATGTTCATTGGCTATATGAACAGCATTCTTTAATATTAATATTTGTATGAACGTGTTCTTTAAAATCAATGTATGGTACATTGTTTATAAGAACAGCATACATTGGGTCAATGAACCATTCATTAATTTCTTTGCAATCATATTAATGAACGGTTCTTAAAATACATGAATGCAAATACATTGAGCCAATGAACGCGTACTTTGACGCAAAATTAATGATTTATTCTTACGGACAATGAATTTTTTCATTGATTCTATGTACCTTTTTGGTTGGGTGTATAAACTACTGATCAAGGGGAGAATGAATCCCACCCCAATGGCCGACGAGCGGAGCCGGAAGTCGACGCGTGCTAATTCTCCTTGATCACAACAACATCATATACCCTATAGCGGTTACATGCTAAATCTTATATAAATTTAAATCCACAAAGATCCCCACAAACAATTCCCTAACGCGTAAAAGACTTTTGTGAGTCAGAAACTATCCTATGGTATGACCTTCAATCTTACATTAAATCTTGTCATACAAAAATCCCCAAAAATTACACACAAGAATAATTGCAAGTCAGGACAAACCAGCTGATAGCCTTTCAGCCCCACAATGAAAATCTTATACTTATCTAACCTACTTAAGAGACATTACTTAAATACCTGCCAGATGGCCTCAGTAAAGTACAGTCTCAGTCAGTGTTGTGCAGAAATATGAATGAATATCTACTGACATTTTCCACACTAACTTATGGAAAGAAACAATAAACCTCACAAACATACCCACACTAAGTTACTGTTGTAAATGTCCGTTAAAAGTTTTTTTGTCAGAAGTACTGTTCACAGTGAATTCCTACAGTGTCAACACAAACCTCACCCCCTAATCTACCATAAATATCCTAAAGTCTATCTATAGCTCAGTCCAACTAATTATCAATAAAAATTTATAATAAAATATTAAAAAATAACATGCATACATGCATTATATATGGAAAAATTCATACATCTAACAACATGCACTTTTTCACAACACATATATACATATACATATACATCCTCATACATATATATCATCCTCCATCCGACACAGAAAGTTTTTTCAATTGAATTAATTTTTCTGTTCGGCAGTCACCTCTCTGCAGACAATGGCAAACCTCAGAGAGTAAAAACTGCCATGAAAAGCTTCTTGAGAACATAAGCCGTTCGGAGTCGGCGTAAAACATGTAGGTCCAGTTCTCGATCATTTGTGTGCAAACATTTCACATCACACACAACACAATTGATCATAAGAAGCTCGGTCAAAGTCCTTTCAAGGGCTGAAATGGCCATTTCGTTTTCGTTTATACATATACTTATACATATACATATACACATACATATACATATACATATACATATACATATACATATACATATACATATACATATACATATACATATACATATACATATACATATACATATGCATATACATATACATAATAACCTATTAGTTATAAAATCAAATATTTATAAGTTCTATAAAGCTTACCTACACACTGATTGTAACCAAAAGATAAACCGTTCAGATAACTTAGAAGTGCCCATGCCTGGCACAATCGCAGCTCTAATCACACAATCTACAGCTCATATACAACCCTGTAGGAAAATCAACTAATTTAAAAGTAGTTGGAAAAGTAGTTTTTTGTCAACCACAACTAGTTGAAATTCTGATTTTTTTTTAAAAGAACGAACTAACATATTTTGTATGGTGATGTCCGCTAAATAAGTCAATTGACTTTCGCCTGCATATATTTTCAACTACTTGTTAAACTAGTTAAATTTAAATTATTTTCTTAATTGCTTTAAAATAACCAATTGAAAACTATTTAATATTTCACTTATTGAAGATGAATTTAAAAGCATAAACATTTTAATTTTGTATACATCAAAGAGATTATTTATTTGACTGTTTTGAAAAATACATAAATCATGCCAAAAAAATCATGCCTGGTCGACACAAATAAATTCTGTAATATAAAATCTGAAAGCAACATGTAAACAAAGTTAAAAGTGATCAGAGTTATTAATGGAAAATTGTGAAATGTCGTTCTTTGTCTTGTTTTAATTGATTTTAAAATAATTCATAATTTAAAGTGATTCATGCCAAGCTTCATTGCGAGTTAATTCAAAAGAGAACTAGTAATTATATTCAAGGAGCGCAACAGAAGTACGCTGCGATGGTAGATATAATTTCATTATTCCTTTCTTCATTGGACTATTTCTGCTTCCAACAGGTGGTAGTTACAGAAGCTGGAGGAACTCTGCGCTTATATGTGAGCATGCCTACCACGGAAGCAGTTTACAAAAACGGGCACGCTACCGCCTGGGTACATGAGCGAAGTTGCCTATCCAATTAATCGGAATTGTGTGGATACTGCGCCTGTTATTTAACACGAGTCAGCTTTTTGATGCTTCATTTCAAAATATGAGCTAAACAATGGTGTCAGAGGGATTTTCCATGCTTTGCAACCATCAATCATGGTCGATGGACACACCGATATTTTGCTTAGTGCTTCTTTTAAGTGTCAATCGCAATAAAGTGATGGAGCAGACTCGACGCTACGTAGGAAAACGCGTGCGTCTTTACTATTGAAGTGATGAGGTGTTTGCTGAATGGTTAAGCAATGCATCAATTTCCGTACAGAGCCCAAATTGTACAATATTTGCTAAACAGTACCAGTTTGTAATTTGAATATCTTAAATAATAAAGAATTTTTAGTCTTTTCACAGGGTTTAGAGGCAGTTTATTAGTTTTAAAGTGTGTTTACCACGTCTGTCTTGCAGCTCAATGTCGTAAATAAAAAATATGTCTTGTTGAAACAAAATGTTAGTGAAGCCTAAAGTTAATAATATTTGATGAAATAACATGGTTAAATATTTATTAACTTGTAATCTAATAAAAATTTGCAATTAAAACATGTCCAAATCAGAGTAGTTGCCGCCTTAATATAATTCAAAGTAGTTTAGCAACCACTTGTTTTTAAGTAGTATTTCAATTACTTCATATTTAATGCAATAAAAACTATTTAGAATTGAAGTGGAACCCGCTTTAATATAATTCGAAGTACTTCATATACTAGTTTATTTTAAATTAGTTTTTTAATTAGTTGTTTTTAAAAACAAGTTAGGTTGTTCCTATAGGGAAGAGACGATATCTATATTAACATTTTAATGAATTCAAACGGTGGTGTCTTCCGTTTCAAATCAAGAAAAACACAATAAGAATAAAAAATACTAAGTATTTTCAATCAAAATGCTCTTATGATTCTTACCGGAAACCATCACTAATTGAAAAAATTCATAATATAAATTTAATAATAACAAATATATAATGAAAAACTGAAGAAAGATAAAAGAAATACTTCCCGATGCTAAAGTGAAATCGACCTAAGACCTAAACCTTGCCGTGTAGGCACAAGGGCTACTTTGAAGACTTTTTTCGCTTACCGCCAAGTAAGCTTATCAGAAGGATTTCTAATTTGAATTTCCTATCACAATCTCTAAAGTCTGAATGCTACGCATTTGAAAAAACTAAATCTACTCAAAAAATTAAGAAAAAATTCATTTATAAACAATTGCAAGCCTCCAACCATTCACTCAATCGCGAATAAATTGGATTCTCGCAATCATTTACTACAATCATACATTCACACACATACAGAAGCATACAACCAGTCAAAAGAAGAAAGAAAAGAAAAGAGCGAAAAGAAACAAAAAAAGAAAAGGAGAAAGAATAAAGAAAGAAAGAAGAAAGAAGGAAGAAAGTAGAAAACCGCATATCAAAAATATATCAAAAAAGTATAAATATATAAAAAAGAAAAAAAGATACCATGAAGCATAGCCCCTCGGTCCCCGCGACAAGTTACGATGAGTTTTTAATTAAAAATTGTCGCAAAAAAATAATTTATGCTTATGAAGCACATTATTCCTCACAGACATACAATTGATGTCTAGGAAGCACATTCCTCATAAACATGTACAGGAACTATTCTAAAACGCGTACCGCACTCAACCGAAGTCGCGCAAGAACTGACAAGCTGTATACCGGCATGCAAACAATTAATAATTAAATAAATAAAACAATTAATTAAAACTAATAAATAATATATGGTAGCAGTGCTGCCGAAAGTACTTCTTGAGAAGTACATGTACTACTCCTATGTCTTGCATACTACCCATATTTAAATTGTACTACTATAAGAGTAACTTCTCAAATTTAAAATTAACTACTATTTGCTCAGTATTTATGCGCAAAAAATTGTATCTATATTTGTGTTGCAATTTGTTACTGGTCTACATTATCTGGTCTACTGGTTTACGAAATAAGTTTCTTGAACATACCCATCAATCATTCTTTTCACTTGTCGTCGTTTTACTTTGACGTTTACCGTTTTGTGTTGTTTTTCACAGTTTGAAATTTCTAATACATTAGAAATACATATACATATGCACGTTGACGGTTAACTTCTTCTTTCTTTAAAAAATTTGTGTTTAACAGCTTTTTATTGACTCAGAATGGATAAGTATGATTTAATTTTTATGTTATATCACTTAATTTACATATTAAAATCATCTTTGATTATTATAGATTTTTATTAAAATTGGACAAAAAAGAAACCTCATCGCAACGTTTGCAAGGTCTACAGCTGCAAGGTTCGTCGCTTGCATATTCAACAAATTCATACGCAGTCATTGACAATGATGAAGAAAATTCTAAGGATGTTACTATTCCAGGTGATTCTTTGATTTCAGAGAATGAAGTTGTCGGTAATGTAGCGGAAAACTCTGTTGAAAATTCCTCGGATTTAAAACAAAAACCAAGTAGAAGACGTAACAAATGCTTTGCATTTTCTGCAGCTGTTCAAAGTAAGTGCAGAAAGCAAAGTTTTCGTAAGTCATGGCTAACAGAATTTAGTTAGCTATCTAAGGAGATTCGTCCTAACCTACCGGCAAAACCATTTTGTAAGTCCTGCAAAATTTTATTGGCTAATAACTACACTAATCTAATGAGACATGAAAAATGTAAGTCACACATGAAGTCAATTGAAGTTCTTAAGAACCAGCCGTTTATTGTTGACGAGGAAAAAATTAAAGCTCATAAAAATAAAATCGCTATAATAAAAATTGCTGAGTTAAGAATTATAATGTTTTTAATTCAGCACAATTTGGCGTTTTGCTTAATAGCCCCATTAATTGCTTTTATAAAAACAGTAGCCTCAGATTCCGATATTGTTAACAGTTTAAAATGTGGTAGGACAAAAATGACTGAAACAATAAACTCTGTTTTTTTGGAAGAAGGAGAAAATCAAATTGCAAGTATTTTACGCAATCAGAAGTTTTCATTAATAATTGATGAAACGACTGATGTTTCTACAAAAAAATGTTTGGTATTATAAGTACGATATTATGATTTTGTAAGAGGTAGAGTTATGGATAGATTTTTGGGACAACTTGCTTTGAACTCCTCTGATAGTAAATCAATTTTTTCCGCCATTGTCGAGCTTTTCCAAAGATTAAAGATACCATTTCAAAATCTTGTGGGTTTTGCATCCGACAATGCATCCGTAATGATGGGAAACAAAGGTGGAGTGAAAGCACTTCTAAAAAACCAACAACCTCATTTGTATGTGATGGGTTGTGTTTGCCGTTCGCTTAACTTATGCACTTCTGCTGCATCAAAAAAACGTCCGCGTCACGTAGAAGCTTTAGCTAGGGACATTTATTATTTTTTTGCGCACAGTCTTAAACGGCAAACTGAATTTAAAGAGATCCAGGACTGTTTTTCAGTAAAAACTCACAAGATTCTGAAATTGGCATCGACAAGATGGCTTTCAATGGAAAATGTTGTTTCACGAATTTTAGAACAATGGGTTCCCTTGCAAAATTTTTTTTTATCTTATGAATATGAGGAAAATACCGACATAGCTCAAAAAATCACTTCTCAATTAGATGACGAAAATAAATTGTATTTTTCTTTTCTGGCTTATATTTTGCATATCACTAATAAAATCAATGTCGAGTTTCAAGCTGAGTCTCCCAAGATTCATTTATTATTATCAACAACTAAAGCATATTTCAAAACCATTCTTCAAAATTTTGTAAAGTCTGAATATTGCGAATCTGTCTATTCAACTACGGTGCAAATAGGGAAAAAAGAAATACTTTTGGATTTGGAAAATATTTACCTTGGAGCTAAGGCATTGGTAATTATTAACAAAGGGACTTTAAGTGCAACCAAAATAGCTGAAATAAAATCAATCTGTCGTCTGTATTACATAGAACTATGCAAGCAAATAATGTATAGAATAAAGTTCAACGATCATGTTTTGGTAGCCCTAGAAGGCATTGATCCAAGAAACTTAGCTCCAAGCCTTGTTCCGCTTATGGAAATATTTCCAAATTTTCTAGATGAATCCGATATAGAACTTCTTGATGAGGGATGGAGATGCTGTTTAAATTTCGATAATTTTGCAAAAGACTTAGAGTTGGAAGAATTTTGGACCAATGTCTTTAAACTCAAAAATGGTTTAAATAATATCATGTTTCCGAAAGTTCGTATTTTTATTGCATCCATTCTTTCTTTTCCTCATAGCAGTGCGGCTGCAGAAAGGAAGTTTTCTGATTTAAGCCTCATAAAAGATAAAAAACGCAATTCACTTCTGACAGCTACGGTCAACTCTATATTAATGTCAAAAGAATTATTGGATAATTATGATGCAGAAAAATGGGTGCCATCGGAAATATAACTTTAAAAATATACCAAAACTTAGTCTCGAAATTTATCCATAAAATTACCTAATTTTTTTAAGCATACTTAATCAAAAAGTACATTATATTTGTAAATTGTTTTGGGAATTCATCGATTGAATTAAAAATATAAATGATTGAAATTTCAAACAAATAGAACTGCAGTATTTTCGTATTCGTATTTTCCATAAAAACTGTTCGTAAAAACTTTATTATCTCTTATTATAAAATTAATATAAATTAATAATTTATTGATTTTAAATTAATAAGTTAGTTATCTTTAACTCATATTTTCTTGATTAACTTCTGAAAGCTCTTTTTTATTTTGACCATAATCTTGATTTAAGCTTTTCAAAATAATTTCTTGTCGAAACTGGTACTTGTTTTGTTCATACATAGTTTTAAAATATAAAGCATTAACATTGTAAAACAATATATATGTTAAAATAATATTTATAAAATAATAAAAATTGTTTGCTTTTTTATATGCATATGTATGTATTTCGTCTTTTTTATTTGATAAAAAATTTTTAAAAAATGTCTGTACCACCCTGTACTATCCAAAAGCCAGAAATTGTACTACCCGAAAAAATTGTAAATCGGCAGCCCTGTATGGGAGCCGCATCTGAACCCGCACTAAATAATAACAAGAATCGCCGGGAATCCCAATTGAATTGACAAGATATGGTTGAGAACTAAAAACCATAGCTCACAAACACTCCTCTTACAATTCGCTGCCACCACTTTGTCAAATTTTCACGGTTACACCGCTACAATGCTGTTTAAGACCAACACAAACGAAGAGAAGGTTATATGTATATCATTAAAATAACATACACAAACCATTATAAGCATGTGTTCATCCATCCAAATGCATCTAGTCAACATCTATAAAAACACGATAAAAACATGATAATGCATTTCCATCGAGGGATACCCCTCAGAGTTTAAATGCGATAAGCATTTATGTAGGAAAATGCAAGCTAAGGCATAAACACGACAGAACGCTACGATGCAACCCAAATGATAGCCACAATATATTGGTCATAAATGACCAACATGGAGCTACTAACAAATGAGTAAACTTTGCCTCCAAATCAAAACTAAATTCACCATTGCAGAAATGCACTCCAATTGGGGTTAAATACCAACCCCAAATAGAGATGCAAGACTAGGCATTATCACGATTTTAAATAAAATATTTAAAAATGTTCGCACGTGAATTTTCCAAATCAGAACAGCCAAGTTTTGAGTTATTTTGAGACGTGAAACTTTTTTATGCGGTCCCTTGCCATCGCATAAAAACAATACATTTTTACATAAAAAATAAAATGTATAAAGGCATTTTTTAATTTATATTTAGTTTTTAGTAGTTTTTGTGAGCTTATGCCAAGTACTTTCATGAAGCAACAGGTTGCCACAACAACAATGTTCTTTACAGAACAACCACCAGCAGACTAGACAGCTGTTTCGTTGGTCGCTACACCAACTCATCAGTAATCTTATGTGGCTCATGCAGTTCGTTAACTTTGAAAATCTAATACACAACTTCTACCAAAACTAAAGCGGAGTTGCAGTTGCGTGCGTTTCAATTTAAAAAGCAATGTTTTTCTCTGCTAAAGCCTGTATGATACTTAATTAAATTGATCATTGAAAATTATAACTAGAGCAGTTAAAAAAACACGAATGCATGGATTCAATTGGTGTGAGTGAGTACGCATATGGTACGAACTGGAGAAAAATTTGTAGGACGGACTGTATTTTCTTTGCATTTTTTGCCGTTTCTTTTAATTCGTTCTTAGTTTAGTTTCAATCAAATATTTACTGTGGTGTTAATAATTAATTTGACATTTTTAGAGTAAACAAAACTATTTAATATAAATGTATGCTGAATTGCAAGTGATGTGAGTAGTTAATATTAATGTATTAAATGCAGCTGCTCTTAAAAATACCAGATATAAAAAAGTAACAACGTTTATCCTTTTCTTACAAAATATGTCCGTCCTGCCACACGCGCCACTTGTTTTCAGATTTTAAAATTGAACAAAAAAATTAAGTATCATACGGGCATAAGCACAAAGCAAAGGTTCAAAAAATTGACGACATTAATTCTGCAAAGACTTGTTGTTGTCTATTAGATTTTCAATGTTAATGGCAGGGTTGCATCTGACAAAAATAAAAACGTACTTAACAAATAACATTTTTTGTCTTGGATATTAAATGTTTTTTCTTTACAGTTACCTACTTTACTTCCCACCGTTTCAAAAGTGATGACCAAAAAAAATATTTTTATGGAAATATTTCCAAATTTTCTAGATGAATCCGATATAGAACTTCTTGATGAGGGATGGAGATGCTGTTTAAATTTCGATAATTTTGCAAAAGACTTAGAGTTGGAAGAATTTTGGACCAATGTCTTTAAACTCAAAAATGGTTTAAATAATATCATGTTTCCGAAAGTTCGTATTTTTATTGCATCCATTCTTTCTTTTCCTCATAGCAGTGCGGCTGCAGAAAGGAAGTTTTCTGATTTAAGCCTCATAAAAGATAAAAAACGCAATTCACTTCTGACAGCTACGGTCAACTCTATATTAATGTCAAAAGAATTATTGGATAATTATGATGCAGAAAAATGGGTGCCATCGGAAATATAACTTTAAAAATATACCAAAACTTAGTCTCGAAATTTATCCATAAAATTACCTAATTTTTTTAAGCATACTTAATCAAAAAGTACATTATATTTGTAAATTGTTTTGGGAATTCATCGATTGAATTAAAAATATAAATGATTGAAATTTCAAACAAATAGAACTGCAGTATTTTCGTATTCGTATTTTCCATAAAAACTGTTCGTAAAAACTTTATTATCTCTTATTATAAAATTAATATAAATTAATAATTTATTGATTTTAAATTAATAAGTTAGTTATCTTTAACTCATATTTTCTTGATTAACTTCTGAAAGCTCTTTTTTATTTTGACCATAATCTTGATTTAAGCTTTTCAAAATAATTTCTTGTCGAAACTGGTACTTGTTTTGTTCATACATAGTTTTAAAATATAAAGCATTAACATTGTAAAACAATATATATGTTAAAATAATATTTATAAAATAATAAAAATTGTTTGCTTTTTTATATGCATATGTATGTATTTCGTCTTTTTTATTTGATAAAAAATTTTTAAAAAATGTCTGTACCACCCTGTACTATCCAAAAGCCAGAAATTGTACTACCCGAAAAAATTGTAAATCGGCAGCCCTGTATGGGAGCCGCATCTGAACCCGCACTAAATAATAACAAGAATCGCCGGGAATCCCAATTGAATTGACAAGATATGGTTGAGAACTAAAAACCATAGCTCACAAACACTCCTCTTACAATTCGCTGCCACCACTTTGTCAAATTTTCACGGTTACACCGCTACAATGCTGTTTAAGACCAACACAAACGAAGAGAAGGTTATATGTATATCATTAAAATAACATACACAAACCATTATAAGCATGTGTTCATCCATCCAAATGCATCTAGTCAACATCTATAAAAACACGATAAAAACATGATAATGCATTTCCATCGAGGGATACCCCTCAGAGTTTAAATGCGATAAGCATTTATGTAGGAAAATGCAAGCTAAGGCATAAACACGACAGAACGCTACGATGCAACCCAAATGATAGCCACAATATATTGGTCATAAATGACCAACATGGAGCTACTAACAAATGAGTAAACTTTGCCTCCAAATCAAAACTAAATTCACCATTGCAGAAATGCACTCCAATTGGGGTTAAATACCAACCCCAAATAGAGATGCAAGACTAGGCATTATCACGATTTTAAATAAAATATTTAAAAATGTTCGCACGTGAATTTTCCAAATCAGAACAGCCAAGTTTTGAGTTATTTTGAGACGTGAAACTTTTTTATGCGGTCCCTTGCCATCGCATAAAAACAATACATTTTTACATAAAAAATAAAATGTATAAAGGCATTTTTTAATTTATATTTAGTTTTTAGTAGTTTTTGTGAGCTTATGCCAAGTACTTTCATGAAGCAACAGGTTGCCACAACAACAATGTTCTTTACAGAACAACCACCAGCAGACTAGACAGCTGTTTCGTTGGTCGCTACACCAACTCATCAGTAATCTTATGTGGCTCATGCAGTTCGTTAACTTTGAAAATCTAATACACAACTTCTACCAAAACTAAAGCGGAGTTGCAGTTGCGTGCGTTTCAATTTAAAAAGCAATGTTTTTCTCTGCTAAAGCCTGTATGATACTTAATTAAATTGATCATTGAAAATTATAACTAGAGCAGTTAAAAAAACACGAATGCATGGATTCAATTGGTGTGAGTGAGTACGCATATGGTACGAACTGGAGAAAAATTTGTAGGACGGACTGTATTTTCTTTGCATTTTTTGCCGTTTCTTTTAATTCGTTCTTAGTTTAGTTTCAATCAAATATTTACTGTGGTGTTAATAATTAATTTGACATTTTTAGAGTAAACAAAACTATTTAATATAAATGTATGCTGAATTGCAAGTGATGTGAGTAGTTAATATTAATGTATTAAATGCAGCTGCTCTTAAAAATACCAGATATAAAAAAGTAACAACGTTTATCCTTTTCTTACAAAATATGTCCGTCCTGCCACACGCGCCACTTGTTTTCAGATTTTAAAATTGAACAAAAAAATTAAGTATCATACGGGCATAAGCACAAAGCAAAGGTTCAAAAAATTGACGACATTAATTCTGCAAAGACTTGTTGTTGTCTATTAGATTTTCAATGTTAATGGCAGGGTTGCATCTGACAAAAATAAAAACGTACTTAACAAATAACATTTTTTGTCTTGGATATTAAATGTTTTTTCTTTACAGTTACCTACTTTACTTCCCACCGTTTCAAAAGTGATGACCAAAAAAAAAACGATCCTCACCTTTCAAATTTTCAATTCTTCGGGGGTATCATTTTCCCCCCCGTGCCTCATTTTATATGAATGAAAAAAATTGTATGCACCATTTCTCATTTACTATTTAGCAGTTAACTCCAAAAATTATTGTTTTCGGATGCGACCTAAAGGTGTGGAATATTCAAAATATAACAACAGCCCGTACTGTTGTTATGCACGATTCATATAAGAGGAATTACTCCTTAACCCCTATATACGCCTACGTACTAAACCACTCAGACGACCCAGTATAGATTTATTTTTCCCACTGGAAAAGTAATTCTTTTTACGCCAATTTGCAACGCCACGTCGGGGCTTACATGTACATGAATTTTAATAAAAATATTTTTTTTTGTATTCTTGAATACTTGATTAAAATATTAAACAAGTTTTTATAAATATCTGCAGTACGCAATACGCCTCAGACCGAAAAAGTCCCCTTAAAGGCATAGTGAGGTCACAGTAAATTAATTTATTTGTTCGTACGTTTCGTGTCGGACGTCTCAGATTTTTCCATATCTCAATTTTTGTTCACTTTATAGCAGAATAAGAACTTGATGAAAATCCAAGCTCTGCAGTCTCTGCAGTAAAAACAATTGTTACAAAATCACACTACTTATACTTTTCAATAAAAATATGCGTTTACAAAAAATTGTTCGCATGTTTTAAGAGATTAATACTATAGCTTCCTCTAGTGTTAAAGATAGAACGAATAGATGTCGTACACTCTCTGTACTCGAAAATCCCTATGTACAAATTTGCATGCAAATCGGAAGAGCGGCTTCGGAGACAAGCAATAAATAAATATTTTGTGGAATCCAATTGCAGCGCCACCTACTATGTTTTCTGGCTGAATTTTCTAGGATTTCTTCAATGGCCGATAAAAACAACAAAAAATCGCCAAGCAAATCGTAATCATCGTTTTCGAGTTAAGCAATAACAAATTTATTTAATATATATAAAGATATAGAACGTACTTTTTCTTCACTTGGGGTCTTGAAGGGTCTTGGGGAGCTCCTCATCGGTGAAGCCAGCTTCCAAATCAAGGCTTATATTTCGCACTTCCAGCGATTTAAAGCAAAGAAGAGCCTGCGCAGCCTCAATTTCATTTAAACCTGGATAAAGTGCACTCTGCGTAGCCTTTGATTGTTCAATATTTGAACACTTTTCAGCTCCATCTTCAGCATCATTTTCTGCAGGATAGAAAGGACTCCTAACCTCTTTGCTTTGATTTCTGCAAAAACAATTTATTTATTAGCACTTTTCTTTTCATTATCTTATCAAACTACACATAAACTCACTTTTTTTAAAAAATAAATCATTTTTTTTATGTTTTTAACATTAACTTTGTTAATTTTTATTAACTTAGTCATTTTTAAAAATTTTAAACTGTCGCTTTTAAATTACAACCGCAATTGATTTAATTTGTTCCCAATTGGACAAAAGGCAGTAAAAAAGGCGATATGTCAAACAAACAAAAGAATACAATGGCAAAAGCAAAGTACGAGGAATACGAAAAATGAAGGAGGTACGAAGTCAGAACGTACTTCGTATCATCTGATTTGTATGAAGATTCCATACAAGCTTATTGATACGAAGTACGCTTTGAAATTGGTATTCTTTGATTTAGTATTCCTCACACTTTCTTCTTTGCTATTGCATTCATTTTGAGATCTCTGCACACCGTACGTAAACAAAGCAAAAGTCAAGAAGTATTGCCATATTAATTTAAATTTAAGACGATTGGCACTATCAGGGTGTAAATCATAATAAAAAGGTAGAAAATAAAATAGTACTAGTACGAATTATAAAGTACTTCGTACAGAAATAATAAAAACGTATACAAAATGGTACGAAAATACGTACTTGTGCAACTCTGGTTAATGGACTGCATGATTGAACAAGTGGACAAGTAGGCATGGCACCCTTGTTCTACCGAGTTTAAAAACATAAGTATTTTACTAATTTCATCAGTATATAGCTAAATTTAATTAGATATAATTTTAGCTTATTCTATTAATAACAATTAACATCAATACAGTATCAACATGTCCTAATACAATTATTTTTATTCTGACTCACTATCCATGCTTTCAACTTCAAGCATTTCCAAAACTTCCGGATAAAAACTTTTTTGTTAGCATTATTTGGTAGTGAAATTTTAAAGCGAAAACATGTGATTATAAATATCTTCAATGTTATGAACCCTGCAGGTTTTCCGGCTAATTTCTTTCCTTTCGTGCCTCTCACTAAATTGACCTATTGGTAGCAAGGCTTCCTCAGGTATTTTGTAGCCATGTAGCCGTGAATGGGCACTCGGCGACAGGCTGACATAAAGTCTTGACGTATCCAAACAAAACAGAGCTCTCATCACGTATGACGAGAATCGTTTGACGATATCGTTTTGACGATACTTTATCATCACGTAACCTAAAAATTTTACTATTGTCATGACGATATCGTTTTGCTTGCTTCATGTATTGCTGTGTTTACATGCAGAGTTAACTCGGGGCTTACTTGTAGTTAACCCTGCATTTAAACGAGAGTTTAATTGAGTTTCGTTAAATTCAAGTAAACTTCACGAAACTTGCTGATCTGTCAAAATGCATTATGGCATTTATTACTAAATAAATGGCGGCTGGAAGAGTTTTTTGGAGTACTCACGACACCTTGCTTTTAATAGAAATATAAGGAATATTTAAGGAAAATAATATATTAGATATAATAGACGGGAAAAAGTATAGCTTGCAATTTTATTGTTTATTCTTTCCATAAGAATTTCGGTACGCCTGCGTACTATTGATTTAAAAATATTCCTTCTTCGTACTGCCATCGTTGTGTATTAGCTTGTTAATATTTCTACCATTTGCTCCATTCCTTTTGTATGATTTCACAAAATTTAAATTTTTTTATTCATATCCATCGTGAAACACAAACTGTTTGCAAATAAATATGGCAAATGTGAAGTAAATTTGACAAGTCAACTTGATGTTTTGCATGTAAACAGCATCGAGCTAGCGTCGCCATGTTTTTAACTCAACGAAAACCCTAACCCCGAGTTAACTCTGCATGTAAACACAGTATATATGTCTAACAATTGTCAAATGCTATAATTTTGACGATTAATTTGCACGATAGATAATTTGGTATCGTTTGTGCTTTTTGTTTGATATTAATTCATTAAACTTATAAAATTTAAATGTGTCAAAACCGGAATTCAATTATATATTTGTTTGACGATGACGAAAAGCAAGGTTGATTTATAAGGTTGTCGCAAGGGAGAGAGTGAGTACCCATTATTGTCAAATCGAAGTTTACAGCTCATATAAAATCTGCAAGTGCTCTCTATTATCATCAGTTTTTCTTTCGTAGTCATTCGCAAAATTGGCTGGTTTTGACAATTATGGGTACTAAGAAGAGAGTGCGATCAGCCCTGCGACAACCTTATAAATCAACCTTGACGAAAAGTAAAAAAGAGTCGTTGCGACATCGCAGGATCCTTAGAGAAAAATTGAATTATTGATGTCTTCCATTAGTAAGGTATGTGTTGTGCTTACAATATTTCAGTGTACTTAGTGCTAACCAGTGTTTGAAATTGCTTAACTATTTTCAATGCATATGTGATTGCTTTGCTATGACTACGAAAAAGGAATCAGCAAAAGTAAGAAGCAAATGCAAATGAGAAATAAAAGATAATTTTACTTCAGTTAACTGCGCAGAAAGTTGTGCTTACGAAGTTAGCCAAATGAAATAGACCCTTTTTACATTGATCAAGACTTGAAGTCAAGTTTCAGAGTTTGTAGGCAATTCGCCGCACATCGGAAGCGACGGAAGGGGAAAAAAAACTTGAAGCTGTACCGGCAATTTTTATGTGTTCCTTTTGTTATTTTCGCGTTGTTGACATTACTTTTTATTTTATTTTTCGCATATCAATGTGAGTTTGTTAGACTTCAGTTGCAGTAAAATTTGTGTGTGAGTTATTTAATGAGGTTTTGGTGGATATTTTTAATAATAATATATATTTATAGCCAAAAATGTCGATTAAGTGGAACAAGGAGCTAAAACAAATTTATTAAAATTCAGTTTGCTTCAGTTTGCTTGATACCTATCTCGCTTTATTTCTTAAGAAAACAAGGAAAGAAGACAAGAAATTGAATTCAAGTCTTGACCAATGTGAAAGCTTTCGTCAAGTTCAAAAGAGAACGTCAAAAAAACTTGACTTCAAGTCTTGATCAATGTAAAAGGGGTCATACTTCGAAACGAATTTCAGCAACTGCCAGCAATTAACTGTCGCTCTAGTTCTTGCAGACGAAAGAAATAGTTAATGCAGAGATTGAAAATTTTTGCTGTGCTTGCTTAACAGCTATAATTTATTGCTGTGGCTTGGGCTGAGGTCAGACGATGATCGTTTGAACGGCATACAATGAACTATTTCTACTCTCTTTCACATTTTGAATGCTGGTCGGTCAGACGGCAGTGAAGTGAAGGGCGTTCAATTTTGGACATTTCATAAATTTCTCCTCCTTTTTTATTTCGTACTATAAAACATTGCTCTTATGGTCCAATTAGCCTCGCATAGCTTGGCAGCGCATGCAACGTATAAAAACGGCTGGCACATGTCAAAAACAAAAAATAGTGATTATGCAAAACATAATTAAACATAGCACTTTGTCAAACAAATAACAGAAATAACTTTAATTGTAACTAAATATATTTGGTTAATAACAAATTCAACACAAACACATACTTAAGCTCAGTATGCTGAAGAAACGCATAATGCAACTAACAAGGTGGTAGTGACAGTTCTTTTCGCGATTATATGTTGTCAAAATGATACAAAAAAAGGAAACGAAATATATCCTGCTGTGTGTGAATATAGCCTGCGAATATAGCCTGCTGTCACTACCACCTTGTAGTTGCTTCATGGTAGAAACGAAAACAAAATTTCCATAAGTTCATTAAGTTTTTTGACAGCGAACAGGCAGAGGAATTTTTTTTTCACTAGGCAGTACGCTGTTGATGGAAAAAATTTGTTCAGTGCTGCCAAGTTCAGAATCGTAGCGGAAAATCGACATTAAACAATAAACAAATGAGCAGTAAGTATGTGTTGGTGTTGAATTTGTTATTTAACAAATTTATGTAGTTTATTAATGTGCAGTCTTGCTTTTTATAGAATAAAAAATTGCAGCGATAAAAATATAAATCTGTCAACCAGAACAGCAAGTGCTTTTTCTCCACACAAAAATTTTTACTCAGCACCAAAATTTCGCGCATAGAATTATATGCCCAAAAATGTTCGCTGCTACAGCATACTAAGCTTTACTGCTTATTTTTTTATGGCTGTATGTCAAATTTCCACGCCAATTAAATGTACGGGCATATAATTGCCAGCGAAATTCTGACATTTGAACTCTCCACACATGATTGTGAACTTGGCAGCACTGAACAATTTTTTTCGTCAACAGCGTACTACCTATTAGCGAAAAAAAAAATTCCGCAGCCTGATCGCTGCCAAAAAACTCAATGTACTTTTTATGGGAATTTTGTTTTCATTTCTACAGCATACTGAGCTATATATTTTGCAAATTAACCTGCCAAGAATAAGGGTTTCATACTTTTTACCTACTAAAAGTCAGCATATTCGTTATTTTGCCACCTAGAAACACTGTTCTGAACGATGAATTCTGTCATGGGCAGCGTTCAAAAATGAACAAATTTTAATTACCCTAGAAAGTGTTCATCCGCTCTAGCTCTCACTGTTTTTTGACAGTTTTGCAATGAAAGATACAACGGAACATTTCGAACGCCATTCAAACAATCATCGTCTGACCTCAGCCTTAGCAACACTGGAGAACATTGTTAGCTTCCACGGCCCTGAGAGGCAAGAATCATCTGCTGAGAGGCAAGAATCATTTGGTTGCCAGTCAGTACAATACATCTGCAGCAATGTCAAGTATCACTACAATTATTATTTATTTATATTTGTGTTTGCAATTTTGCTTTTATACTAAGTACTCTTATTCATATTCCTTATTTATGCTTCTCTGTTGTGGACTCGTTAGTTTTACATGTAAATGAGTGTCGCTAACAAATTTATATTCTGCAAAGACAGCACCTACGATATGGTACGCATTAGACATCTGCACAAATACATCCGAAAGCCTCTTCAAAACATTTGCTTGAAATACGTATACATACACTCTATCATTGTCAACAAGCAACTACAAGTGAGTATACTACAAAACAAAAGATAATCATTCAAGTACTGTACTCAAAACCGAAATGTTTTCAATATGAAATTTCCTCGCGTACTTGTGCTCGTATACCAAGTACATGTATATAAGTTAGATTAAATAAAAGAATGAAAATAATTCATACAAACCTTAAAAAGAATAAAACTAAATTTTTTAAACTTCAATACTTTTAAAAGAAAGTGAATAATATAAACTAAAAATAAAGTTGACCTTTTTAGACATGATTTTTTTTAACTTGATCTTCATATCTATTTCGAGCTGTACAGCAAAATCTACTTGGTGTACTTGCTATGTTTTGAAAAGACAAAGTAGTCTGCATAAAAAATAGCTAAGCAACTAACACAAAGTTGTATACACACTCTGTTAAGATCCAACTGGATGTTGTGCACTACTCGCTTCAGCCTGTGTCAGATTTGAAAGTACTGTACATAAGTTTGAAAGATACTATAAAATGTAGTACAGTACGAAAGTGTGCACTTTGCTGCAGGCAAAGCAAATGTATTCATGCAGATGTCTAGTACGCATCCTAAGTAAACAGCGGAATGGACGTCAGAAAACTATTAAGGAATGGAGCTTCGTCAGGGTACCGAAGCTAAAATACCCCCCGCGGCCGTATTGAAGTATCTAGCCGTATCGGCCGTATTGAAGTATCGAAGTCTTTAGCCACGACAGACACGATGACATTCAGTTTGATATATTTATGAAAGTTTTCCTATTTTGATGCTTCACTTTGTATGGGAGGTAGGCGTGGTTTTCATCCGATTTTGCCAAATATCATAGAGATGGTTCATATTATAAATCGAATCTCATGTGCTAAATTTCAAGCGATTTCTTTAATTTTTGCGGATTTTTAAGAAGTTTTACGTTAAAAAAAAAGCCAATTTGTATGGGAGGTAGGCGTGGTTTTCATAAGTTTTTTTTCAAATATTATAGTAATAGTCTACATTAAATATTAAAGCCTATGTGGAAAATTTCTAGACCTTACTTTAATTTGATCAGATTTTTAAGAGATTTTACTGTTAATATAAAGCTACTTTGTATGGGAGGTAGGCGTGGTTTTCATCCGATTTTTCCCAATCATAGTCAGGATTTATATTGAAGATCAAAGCTTACGTGCAAAACTTGAAGGCATTTCTTTAATTTTTGTGGATTTTTAAGAGATTCTACTGTAAAAATAAAGTCACTCTGCATAGGAGGTAGGAGTGATTTTCATCCGATTTGGCTCTTTTCGAACTTGTTCTTCCTTTTTTAAACGAAAGCTTATATTTTTAATTTCATCGCGATAGTTTTAAAATTACGGCTGTAATCGTGTCGACAGACAGACAGACGGACACACGGAAATCGACTCTGGTGGTGATGCTGATCAAAAATATATATGCTTTTCTATGCCAGCCACGCTTCCTTATCGGCGTTACAAACAGAATGACAAAGTTAATATTCCGCTTTCGCAGTAGTGTTGGGGTATAAAAATTTATCAACTCAGATACATCTTCGAAACTTCGTGGACTTGGTATGAGTATCTGAAACTTGGTTCAACCCATGCATGAGCGATGAGTTTTTTAAAATGCAGGGCTATCGCATTTTTCGTTCTGATCGACAAAGCAATGGTGGCGGCGCACAGTGTAATAATTGCGGCCAAAACTAACTTGTATTTTTTTTTTTAATATTATGACTTATTAAATATCAATCGACAGATAATTCTTCAACTAAGAGAATTATGCAAAAGTTTTGAAAATACGTGAAGATTTGGACACACAACATGAGCTGAAAATTGATTATTTTTTCTGTGAATTTACCAATTTTCGTCTTTGCATATAACTTCTACAGATAAAATATCATAACTCTCGAACGAGATGTTCAAAGTACATAAAATTCTATATATTTCAAAAATATAGATTCCAATGCTTTTGATGGTATTTCTTTTAAAAGAAATCCTTCAGTTAGATGAGATATAAAATTAGTTTGTAAAATATAATTTTTCTAAAAATTATTAAAAAATCTGAAAATTTCAGCAGTGAAGAGGAAAAAAAATTATTTTTTGATTATGCTTAAACTTTCAAATAGTGATCTTTTATTTATTAAAAACTGAGGAAAAAAGCTAGAGGTGTGATTTTGCGTTTTTTGTCATTAATTCAATTATATGTGATAGCAGTTTTCCGCCTAAAATTATAATTTGTAAATTGAGTCATTTACACAATGACAATATATAATATGCATACTTTGTGAGTCTGCTGTGGGATAAATTTTAAAAAGAAATGGATCATGTTTGATTTTCAATATCCAGTCTTTATTTCAAAAATTATTCAACATTAACATTCTCCAAATGCCACCACCAGCAACAGAAGCAAGTATATCGCAAATTTCTTGCTACTTTCGCTGGCCAACGTCCTCAAAGTGCCACCACCACCAGCACAAATCAGTGCAGAGCAAATTTCCTGCTTTCGTTATGCTAATAAATTATGTTATGTTATCTTAAGTTATGCTTATAAGTGTTTTATTAAATAAAAATTTAATAAGTCTTTAACAATTTAATAGTGCAGCGTAATTTTTGTTAACATCTTCGAAGTGCCACTACCAGCAACAGAAGCAAGTGCAACGAAAGGAGCAAGAAAAATGCGTTGCACTTGCTGTGTTGATGGTGGTTGTTAGTGGTGGCACTTGGAGGACGTTAACCAAAATTAACGTTGCACTTACTTATGCTGCTTGTGGTGGCACTTGGAGATCGTTGGTCAACGAAAAAACAATTAAATTTTGTGCGTAAAACAAAATTTTTTATTCTTTTTTCCACTTACAAAGGAAACGTCATATAATGAAACAAATGTCATTTATTGCCTTGCAGTTGTTAGACCCACCTACGTCATATTTCATATATCCTTGCAGCTGACAATAATTTGACAACTAATACAGTTTATGAAATATTTATGACAATTGTCTGGTGTAGACGCAGCGTAACATCGATAGATATAAAACGAAATATAAAAAAGAAATCGGATCTCTGGCGATTTATTAACATCTCTAATTAATGGTCTCGTACTATAATTAGGGTGTTTTTTCTTTTTTAGGATTGCTTGCAGCGAAATATATGTTATCAATAATCGACACGAAAATATTCTTCAATCTTTAGGTATTTACATACTGGATTTGTTTCAATTTTCTGCTCACTTAAATTGGCCATGTAGCAAATTCGATTTATCAGAGGTGTTTGGTGTGCCAACTCAGACTTGCGGTGGTTCAGTCATCATAATTGGAGAACGTTATTATTTGAAGAATATAGTAGGAATGTGCAGATTTAATTTTAGACGCTTTTGCGATGAGTGGCGTATATGGATTCGCCCGTTGTTGATTGTAACTTATGTACTGTTCGCCATCATTGTGGTCCCATTGCTTATTGTGAATTCCTTAAAAGATGGATTTACTCGAAAAGATCAACTAATCCTCATTGGTGGATTGTTTGTACTTTCGGCGGTGCCCGTGTCTATCTGGCACATCATTCAGCATGTTATACACTTCACCAAGCCCATATTGCAGAAGCATATCATCCGAATACTATGGATGGTTCCCATATATGCTTTAAATGCGGTGAGCTACACAAATTTACTCGGTATTTGTTGTTTTGTAATTTTTTCAAGTTCTTGTAGTGGATTGGCTTGTTCTTTCCGAAGCATTCGATATACGTTGATTCACTGCGTGAATGCTATGAAGCGTATGTAATATATAATTTTATGGTGTACCTGCTTAACTATCTAAATCTTGGTATGGATCTGGAAGCTACTATGGAGTATAAACCTCAAGTAAATCACTTTTTTCCATTGTGCTGCATGCGACCCTGGCTAATGGGTCGTGAATTCATACACAATTGCAAGCATGGTATTCTGCAGTATACTGTAGTGCGGCCAATTACAACATTCATATCTGTGTAAGTGAAATACATTATTTTCATAGTTTCAAAGGGTAAAATGAATGGTAACAACTTTCTGCCTTCGCATTAAATTCTTCATATCAAAATATCTGTCATAATTTTGCGTCTATTGAAATATATATTTGTCTGCAAAGAACTTCCCCACTACCGGTTGCCAAAAAATTGTTTTTTAGCAGAAGCATCGTCTCGTTTAAATTATCAGCCTTACTAAAAAACATTAAATTTTAGCGTCAGCTTTTTAATTTAGTAGCAGCTGTAGCCTCTGTTAAGCTTATGCTTAAAAATCTTTTTAGAGCTGGCACTAATTAGAGCCAGCACTAAATTAGTTTTTTTGGTAAGGCTGTATATGTTTAAATCTAATGCCCATATGCTCAATAGTATATGCTATAATGTAATTATTTTTGATAATTGACCTGTTGATCTTAAGTTACACATGTCAGCTTTTGTAGGGTCGATTTTAATTAAATCCTGCTGAATTTTATGGTTAATACTATTAACCGTGATATTGAATAGAGTCAATATCACGTTTTTCTATTTTTTTTTTAAAGTTAGTATTATAGTTTGTCAAAAAATTTTGTTTAGTTTTTAAGATAAAAATTCGAAGGTATAGTCATGAATACATATATATTTGTATACCCTGTGGCCGAAATTCAACCGAATAAAAATTTATTTTTCTTTTGTTTTTTGCTGAACGCATAAACTCTTAGCCTAAGTCCCCTTTTCCACACGGCAATTTTTCTTGCCAGCAAGCTTTCAATTCCCTTTTGAACTTGCCATTTGCGTTTCCACTGATTTTACTTTGAAGAAAGCGCTAGAACTGTTTAAAGAAATATTAATAAAGTTTCAGGTAGTTCTAGTAGTTAATATTATATTTTTATGCATTCACTGTATTATTCAATGTTCATATTATTGAAATATTAAAGCATTACTTTACAATCAATGTTTTCTTATATGAATACTTTGTCCGCTAATGCGCAGCCATCTTAACTTGACGAATCAGAATAAAACGAAACATCAAAAAAAGTACAGCACAAATAACTTGCCGTTAGACCCCTTTCACATTGGTCAAGAATTGAATTCAATTTTCAGAGTTTGTAGGCAATTCGCCGCAAATCGGAAGCGACGAAGGGGAGTAAAAGTTGACGGTCTCGATGTCTCTGTACCGTCAATTTTTTCGTGTTCCCTTTTGTTCGTTTCGCATTTTTCTCAGATTACTTCATTTTATTTTTTGTATATCGTCGTGCATCTCTCTCTCTCATTAATTTGTTGGCTTCAGTCACTTACGTTTGCTTGCTTTAAATTTTAAGAAAACAAGCAAAAAAGATATGAAATTGAATTCAATTCTTGACCAATGTAGAAGCTTTCGTCAAGTCCAAAAGAGAACGTAAAAAAAACTTGCTTTCAATTCTTGACCAATGTGAAAGGGGACTTACGTGCATGATTGCCCCTTTCACATTGGTCAAGAATTGAATTCAATTTTCAGAGTTTGTAGGCAATTCGCCGCAAATCGGAAGCGACGAAGGGGAGAAAAAGTTGACGGTCTCGATGTCTCTGTACAGTCAATTTTTTCGTGTTCCCTTTTGTACTTTTCGCATTTTTCTCAGATTACTTCATTTTATTTTTTGTGTATCGTCGTGCATCTCTCTCTCTCTTATTAATTTGTTGGCTTCAGTCGCTTACGTTTGCTTGCTTTAAATTTTAAGAAAACAAGAAAAAAAGATGAAATTGAATTCAATTCTTGACCAATGTAGAAGCTTTCGACAAGTCCAAAAGAGAACGTCAAAAAAATTGCTTTCAATTCTTGACCAATGTGAAAGGGGACATTCAATCATTACAAGCACCCCTTTGACCCCTTTTACATTGATCAAGACTTGAAGTCAAGTTTCAGAGTTTGTAGGCAATTTGCCGCACATCGGAAGCGACGGAAGGAGAAAAAAAAATGAAGCTGTACCGGGAATTTTTTTCGTGTTCCTTTTGTTATTTTCGCGTTGTTGACAGTACTTTTTATTTTATTTTTCGCATATCAATTTGAGTTTGATAGACTTCAATTGCAGTAAAATTTGTGTGTGAGTTATTTAATGAGGTTTTTGTAGATAATTTTAATAATAATATATTTTTATAGCCAAAAATGTCATTTAATTCAGTTTGCAAATTTATTAAAATTCAGTTTGCTTCAGTTTGCTTGCTACCTATCTCGCTTTATTTTTTAAGAAAACAAGGAAAGAAGACAAGTCTTGACCAATGTTAAAGCTTTCGTCAAGTTCAAAAAAAAAACGTCAAAAAAAACTTGACTTCAAGTCTTGATCAATGTAAAAGGGGTCTTTCACATTGGTCAAGAATTGAATTCAATTTTTAGAGTTTGTGGGCAATTCGCCGCAAATCGGAAGCGACGAAAGGGAGAAAAATGTACGGTACCAATGTCAATTTTTTCGTGTTCCCTTTTGTACTTGCTTTCATTGCTTTCAATTCTTGACCAATGTGAAAGGGGTCAAGGTTATCCATGGCAGAATTATAAGGTAGGACCGAGTCGCTTATGGCCAACTCACACGGGATTGTTTGATTGGCAATCAATGAACTTTTCTTACGACCTTTTAAATTTTGATTGTGTGTAGATTGTTGGTAGCTCACACGACACGCCAATCTGTGTTTGACATTTCCTTGAAATACAGTACTTTTTCTCCTCCACTTTATTTCGTACTATAAAAACATTTGGTATTAATTTATCATGATTACTTATCTGAAATTGCTTGAATGTTCCCTTGTTCTTTAAATGGTTATTTTGTTATTAACGCATTTATTATGTTATTGTTACTACGCAAGCTTCAATCGCTTCAAGCTTCAATCGCTTCAAGCTTCAATCGCTTCAAGCTTCAAAGCTTCAGTTACTATCAAACTTATCTATAGACGCGATTTTCATAAATAGGGTAGCAATTGAAAGGTCTTGCTTCATAGATGTGCAATAAGGTCTTATTTTTTCTTAAATATTGTGTATTTTTGAAAAAAGCTCAAAAATTTTTTTGTGAAAAACAACCAAATTTCTTTGTGATGCCTAAATGTATGTGATAGATTTTTATTATAATGCTATGATTAGTAATAACTGGGCTACTTAAAAATACAACAAAAGCATGAAATCCTTAGTTCAAAGGTAAAAGTATTCCCTAATATAAAAACAAAATTACCTGCCATTAGATATTTTTTATTTTGACGTTTTAACGCCGCACGGGATTACTAGTTTATTATGTTATTTAAACTGTTACGCAGAAACTCTATATCGATCGATAAATCAAATGTCGCTGTAAATCACTACTCATCAGTATCATACAGATTAAAGTTTTTGCATAAAGCTGCACAAGTAAAATGGATGGTAGGGAACTTTATTCAGAAGTAATGGCTTAAGAGTTAATAAACTTGGCTAAGGCTGAGGTCAGACGATGATCGTTTGAACGGCAATCGATGAACTATTTCTACTCTCTTCCACTCTCTTCCTTTGAATGCTGGTCAGTCAGACGGCAGTGAAGTGAATGGCGTTCAATTTTTGACGTTTAATAAATTTCATTACTTTTTCTCCTCCTTTTTATTTCGTACTATAAAAAATTGCTCTTATGGTCCAATTAGCCTCGCATAGCTTGGCAGCGCATGCAACGTATATAAGTGGCTGGCACATGGCAAAAAAATAGTGATTATGCAAAACATAATTAAACATAGCATTTGGTCAACCAAATAACAGAAATAACTTTAACTGTAACCAAATAAATTAAATATATTTTATATAATAAATTTATAATAATAAATTCAACACCAACACATACTTAAGCTTCCCAGTGGGCAATTCAGTCAGGCCTCTTGAAAAAAAGGCATGCATTAACTGCTTTTTTTGGCGTCAACACACTTAACAACATCACTGCATCGGTGAGGGCTCCTAAAAGGCCTGCCTGCTAAAAGGAAGGCAAGAAGTTTTCGTTATTTCTCTGTGATGTGACTGCTACACAGGGCAGTACAACAATTATATTTTTCCTACAAAAACTGGTTCTGCTTATATTTCAGGGTTACTTTTTCGTTAAAAGTTAAAATATATGTTAGTTCAAATATACTCAATAATAATCAACGTCATGACTTAGAAATATTCTTATCCGGCAAAAATATGTAAAATAAAATAAAATCACAGAATCACAGAATAAATAGGTAGGTATACATAAAAAGAAATAAAAAAAAAATATTTTTTTAATTGTTTTGGTTAACCCCTTCTTTAAGCCATTTTAAAGGAGTGCTTATAGCAGGCCTCTTTAAAGCAGGGAGTGCGGAAGTACTAACAAATTTTCTCGTTTCATACAAACAATACAAGGGAGCTTACAAGGATTGTGTAAGGCCTATCGAATGCAAATACAGGCCTTTTAAACGGCCTTCGGACTGCTGCATTCGCCCACTGGGTTAGTATGCTGTAGAAACTCATAATGCAACTAACAAGGTGGTAGTGGCAGTTCTTTTCGCGATTATAGGTTATCAAAATGGAAAAAAACAGAAAATGCAATATATCCTGCTGTGTGAATATAGCTGCTTTGCTTAGGTGAATATAGCCTGCTTGAATAAAGCCTTCTGTCAATACCACCTTGTTAGTTGCATCATGGTAGAAACGAATACAAATTTCCCATTAGAAGTACATTCAGTTTCTTGACAGCGAACAGGCAGAGGAGTTTTTCAGGTAGACAGTACGCTGTTGATGGAAAAAAATTTGTTCAGTGCTGCCAAGTTCACAATCATCGCGGAAAATTGACATTAAACAATAAACAAATAAGCATTAAGTCTGTCTTGGTATTGAATTAGTTATTAAACAAATTTATGCAGTTTATTAATGTGTAGTCTTGCTTTTTATAGAATATAAAATTGCAGCAATAAAAATATGAATTTGTCAACCAGAACAGCTAGTGATTTTTCTCCACACAAAAATTTTGACTCAGCACCAAAATTTCGCGTGTACAATAATATGCCCAAAAATGTTCGCTGCTACAGCATACTAAGCTTTTACTTTACTTATTTTTTTATTGTTGTATGTCAAATTTCCACGCCAATTAAATGTACAGGCATATAATTGCCAGCGAAATTTTGGCATTTTAACTCTCCACACATGTTTGTGAACTTGGCAGCACTGAACAAATTTTTTCCGTCAACAGCGTACTACCTAGCGAAAAAAAAATTCCGATGTCTGTTCGCTTTTTATGGGAATTTTGTTTTCATTTCTACAGCAAACTGATCTATATATTTTGCAAATTAACCTGCCAAAAATAAGGGTTTCATACAACTCTTTTTTAGTATAAAAGTATTACTTTTTCTCAAAAAAGGTCTTTTTTCCTACTAAAAGTCAGCATATTCGTTATTTCGCCACCATGAAACACTGTTCTGAACGATGAATGCTCTCATGGGCAGCGTTCAAAAATGAACAAATTTTGATTGCCCTACAAAGTGTTCATCCGCTCTCGCTCTCACTGCTTTTTGACAGTTTTGCATTGAAAGCAACAACAAAACATTTCGAACGCCGTTCAAACAATCATCGTCTGACCTCAGCCTAAACAATATGCGGCGGCGAAAATAATCTTTATGAACCACAAGCATAGAAGAGTTTTGCGCTTTGCTTTCAACAAAGAAATTAGTAACTCCACTTCAACTCTTGAGTATGCCGCCATAATTATCCTATCTGAAAAAAAAATGTATGGGAGATATAAATACATTTAAATTTCAAACTATAAGTGTTAGAACTTAATATTAATGCTTACCTATTTCTTGTTTTCAAAAACACACCTTCTTGTTTGCTTTTTTCTTTGTTTACTTCATTAATTCACTTGCTAAGAATAAGGGTTTCATGCAACGATTTTTCCATTATGTTATTGTAAAAAGTACTACGGTTCTGCAACAAAAGTACTTTTTAGGTACTTAAACTCAGCAAAAAATTTTTGTCGCCAATCAGAAACACTGTTCAGATTGCTGATTGCTGCCATCTACAGCAGTCAAAAAATTAACAAATTTTATTGCTGCAATCTGTGTTCATCCGCTCTCGCTTTCAGTGCTTTTGACAGATTCCCATTGAAAGCAACAACAAAACGAGTAGATTGATTGACAATCACCGTTTGATTGGCTCACACGGGATTGTTTGATCGGCAATCAATGAACTTTATGCTCGTTTCAATTTTGATTGTTGGTAGCTCACACGACACGCTACTCTGCGTTTGACATTTCTTTAAAATACAGTACTTTTTCTCCTCCACTTTATTTTGTATTATAAAAACATTTGGTATTAATTTGCAATCATGTTGCTTATCTGAAATTGCTTAAATGTCCCCTTGTTCTATAAATTGTTTTTTTGTTATAAACGCATTTATTATGCTTAATTAATTAAATTAAAAATTAATTTAATAATAACAAAAAGCCTTCAATGACGAAAAAACACACTTAATACTAATTTTAAAGCATTTAAAAAAATGTATACAGCAAGGAACAAAAGTAAAATAAAAATTATTCTTCAATGCTTTGAAACATTTCTCAGTATTAAATAATTTCTTTCAATTCATAAAAAAGTTTTAAGTCTTTTCTAGACACTTCAAAATTAACATTAAAAAAATATTTGCGCATATTTTCATAGTATTAGCCTACGTTTATTCCATCCAAATGGCATTTAGACATCGGTTAACAGTGAAAAAATGAATTTAACATCGTAATGCCAATCGAATTTTTATTACAATTTGCATATGTTCACAACGCCATCTAGCTGTGAAATTGATTTCGTCACTGCATATCGTTATCTAAATCTGATTTTGATATTCGAAAAAACTCAGGTACTGTGTAAATATGCATATAAGTGTTGAATCGAATTTAGCGCACTCTCCTTGCTTCTATTCTGGTAGATGGAATCGCGCACATCGCACAGCTCGCGCTATGCTTCCAACAAAGAAATTAGAAATTTCACTTTTACTCTTGAGTAAGCCGCCTTAATTATCCTATATGAAAAATGAGATAAATACATTTAAATTTCAAATTATAAGTATTACAACTTAATATTAATGCTTATATTTCTTTTTTCAAAAGCACACTTTCTTGTCCGCTTTTTTCTATGTTTACTTCATTAATTCACTTGTTAAGAATAAGGTTGTCATATAAATACAAACAAAAATATTTTTTTTTGTTCAGACTGTACGTAAGAGTGAAATTTTTTGAAATAAGCATAATTTTATATGTACTCACAATTTAATATTGCTGTCGCTCTATTCAAAACAGCTTATATATAAACAAATCAAAAGTAGGGCACAAATTAATTGCAAAAACCTACGGTCATGAACCTCATTCTTAAAATGTTCTTATGTGCAGTTTTGGTTATTTTGTTTTTGTGATTTTATTTTTACTATTGTTAATGTAAACCAATTTTGAGTATAAACACTTCGTAATTTTAATCAATAACATCAGTTTTTGTAGATAAAGTTAAAAGGTGTGTGTTAATTCGGGACAAGGTGCTTCTACAAATCATCAACTCAACAACAGATTGCTTGTTAAAGTACTTGCAATCTGTACGCGGTTGAATAGGTTTGTACCTAGTCGATCATCAAAACATTCATTCTTCCAATCATCAATTGAACAACAGATTACTTGTTAAAGAACTTGTAATTTGTACACGATTGAAGAGGTTTGGACCTAGTCAATCATCAAATCTTTCAGGTTTCATGCAACGAATTTTTCCATTTTGTTATTGTAAATAGTACTACGTTTCTTCAGAGAAAGTACGTTTTAGGTACTTACACTCACCAAAAATTTTATTTCGCCTCCCAGACACACTGTTTAGATTACTGATTGCTGCCATGTACAGCAATCAAAAAATGAACAAATTTGATTGCTGCAATCTGTGCTCATCCGCTCACGCTCTCAGTGCTTTTGACAGATTTCCATTGAAAGCAACAACAAAACGAGTAGATTGTTTGATCGGCAGTCATCGCGTGAGATGGGGATTAGTGAAAATGTTTGAAACACCCCTTTCACATTGGTCAAGATTTGAATTCAATTTTCAGAGTTTGTGGGCAATTCGCCGCAAATCGGAAGCGACGAAAGGGAGTAAAATTGACGGTCCCAATGTCTCTGTACCGTCAATTTTTCAGTGTTCCCTTTTGTTCTCACTTTCATTGCTTTCAATTCTTGATCAATGTGAAACGGGTCAAAGTATTGAGTTTTTCGGACTTTCACTTGCACGTGTGTCCGCCGGTTATGGCGGGTTATATAATTTAATAATAAACAGACGAAAAAAACAAACGCAATAATAATTGTAAAGCATTTCTAAAATGTATACAGTAAGCAACAAAAGTAAAACAAAAATTATTCTTCAAAGCCTTGTAACATTTTTCATACTTAAATAATTTCTTTCTTATGAAAATATTTACGCTTATTTTCATTAAAAAAAATTAATTTAGCTCGTAATGCAAATCGAATTTTTATTACGATTTACATATGCTCACAACACCATCTCGCTGCGAAATTGATTTCTTCACGACATATCGTTATCTAAATCTGATTTGGATATTCGGAAAAACTCATGTACTATATAAATATGCATACTCTTGAGTAAGCCGCCATAATTATCCTATCTGAAACAAAATGTATGAGAGATATAAATACATTTAAATTTCCAATTATAAGCATTACAACTTAATATGAATGCTTACCTATTTTGAGTTTCAAAAACACACTAGGTCTGTTTCCGTACACAATTTCGAGTAAAAGTCGAGTAAAGTTCAATGTGAGATAGTAAAATTAAATTTAAGAATAGTGTCAAAAGTAACGACTTCTAGCTAGTTTCAAGCACGAAAACAGCTGATTGCCTATCAAACGTAAACTGCGCCAATTTTACCTTGTTACAAACTCAAACGGTGCCAATTTTAACTTGATTTTATATTTATTTATATGTATTGATATTTATTGATATTAAACAACATGTAAATTTATTTTATATCGCACAACATAAGCAAACAACGAACGACAAATTGACATTTGCTTGTTCTTTTTGATGCTTATTCTTCTTGATTCTTGTTCTTATGTAGCTGGAACAAATTTCTTCCAGCAACTTTCGAGCTCGAGAGAGTGGTTTTATGCTTGTTCTTCCAGCTAGAAAAAGTACGGAAACACGTTCTAGCAAATTGCAAGTTACTACAATCGAGGACGGAAACAGACCTACTTTCTCGTCCGCTTTTTTCTTTGTTAACGCTGCGTCTACACCAGACAATTGTCATAAATATTTCATAATCTGTATTAGTTGTCAAATTGTTGTCAGTTGCAAGGAAATTGTCTGATTATGACGTCGGTGGGCAAGACAATAAATTACATTTGTTTTTTTCGCTGGCCAACGATCTCCAAATGCCACCACAAGCAGCACATGTAAGTGCAACGTTAATTTTTGTTAACATCCTCCAAGTGCCACCACCAGCAACACAGCAAGTGCAACGCAAATTTCTTGCTCCTTTCGCTGGCCAACGTCCTCCAATTGCCATCACTAGCAACACAGGAAGTGCAACGTTAATTTTTGTTAACATCCTCCAAGTGCCACTACCAGCAACACAGCAAGTGCAAAGCATTTTTCTTGCTCCTTTCGTTGCACTTGCTTCTGTTGCTGGTGGTGGCACTTCGAGGAAGTTAACAAAAATTTCGCTGCACTATTAAATTGTTAAACACTTATTAAATTGTTATTTAATAAAACATTTATTAGCATATCTTACTTATGCTGCTGATGGTGGCAATTGGAGAACTTTGGCCAGCGAAAGAAGCAGAAAATTTGAACTGCACTGATTTGTACTGGTGGTGATGGCACTTGGAGGACGTTGGCCAGTGGAAGAAGTAAGAAATTTGCGTTGCACTTGCTTCTATTGCTGGTGGTGGCACGTGGAGGATGTTAACAAAAATGTGAAGGAAAAATTTAACTAATGCACCGGGAGATCGTTAGCTAACGAAAAAAATATTAAATTTTGTGCGGAAAACTTAACTTTCACACTGTGTTTCTGTTTCGAAGTGCTTTTTTTAAATTTTTTAACATTTCTCAACATTTTTTCGAAGGAAACGTCAAAAATTGTCCGCATACGTCAAATCGTTGTCAGCTTAATTGTCTGCCTGACAATTGAGACAATTGAGCTGCCGACTGAGAAAATGTGAGTGTGTTAGTAAAAAATGTGTGAGTGTATTGGGGTTACTTCATTAATTCACTTGTTAAGAATAAGGGTTTCATGCAACGATTTTTCCTATTATGTTTTTGTAATAAGTACTACGTTTCTTCAGCAAAAGTACTTTTTAGGCCCTTAAACTCAGCAAAAATTTTATTTCGCCACCCAGCATCACTGTTT
Organism: Coremacera marginata; assembly: GCA_914767935.1. Taxonomy (NCBI): domain Eukaryota; kingdom Metazoa; phylum Arthropoda; class Insecta; order Diptera; family Sciomyzidae; genus Coremacera; species Coremacera marginata. Next base: position 126,573,263 of record OU612045.1, on the reverse strand, counting down.
AGATTGCTGATTGCTCCCATGTACAGCAATCAAAAAATAAACAAATTTGATTGCTACAATCTGTGTTCATCCGCTCTCGCTCTTAGTGCTTTTGACTGATTTCTATTAAAAGCAACAACAAAACGAGTAGATTGTTTGATTGGCAATCATCGTACGAGTTGGGGAATAATGCCCTGTTTAGGTAAAACAAACGATGCTTGTATTTCACGAACGCATCGTCAAACAGGCGAAAATCAGCTGTTTTGAATTCATGTATGAAGAATGTCAGACACAAACGAACACAGCTGACTCAATAACGAGCGAAGAAAAAAATTACTTGGGTCTTTGTAAGAAAAAAAATCCGATCGAAACGTCAACATTTGACGAGAGCAAAATTGTTATCGTTCTGGAAATGGATGCTAAAAAAAACGTAAATTTTGTTGTATTAGTATATTGAAGAAAAAATTATCAATTCTAATCTTCTCAGTACAAAGAAAACAAGAACTATCACTGTCACTTGTATCCTCATCAAAATTGTAGAAGGCAATTGCCAAAAACATTTTTGGCATGAATTGTCTCAAACTTTCGCAATCAATTTAAGAACAGTTTAATTAAAATAAAAACAGCTGATGCAAAAAGTATTAAAAACTTATTAAAAAAAGCCAGTAATAAGCATACAATTTTTAAGATTTTTGTCAGTTTTACGCTAAATGCTCAACTTTTAAAATCTGGTAATAAGGTTTTTGACAAGTACTCACGTTGAGAGCATTTGAGAAACGTAAGCAACGTAATGTTCGACGATGACGGAAGAAAAAAATACAAAGACCCAATTTTGGACGATCACGTCGGAAAACGAACGAATCTTGTCACGAAGGTTTCGTTTTACCTTAATAGGGCACAAGTGCCCTCAGGCGTCAACGAATGGTGCAAGATGGGAATGCAGGCTAGTTGTCAAAACGACGACTTTCGTAGAAATTGCAAACGAAGTAAATATATAATGATTCCAAGTTATAAACTGTGCGTGTAAAATTTGTGATAATTTGAGTGAAAATGTTATAAAAACAATGTAATAAAAACTATAAAATGTGGAAGAAGTCTTAAAGTTGCAAGAAAACTTGTAGCAATTCTAACCTAAAATCATCTGCGAAACGTCATCACAAAGAAACTTGTGATGAACAGCTGGTTTCGACAACTAGCCGGCATTTTCTCGGCTGTCTACTTCATTCTTCTCCGAGTCGGCACCTACCTTATAATCCTTATAATCCTGCCATGACATTATCCAGATATTTGACATACCCTTATTTCATGTAAACAGAAATATTTTTCCGCTCTTGAAAATGTGACAGCCAAGTTTGTGTCGTCTTCCAAAAAAATGTTATGTTTCAGTGCTTTGCTGCGGGGTTTTTTAAGTACTTTTTCTATATATTTGTGCTTCCTGCTAAAAAGAAAAAAAAATCAAGTGTACTATGCTTAAGTAAAATTTATTGACATAAAAATAATTCAGAGACCGTATCGAGTATGCATTTTATAATAAAGAGCAAAAAACTTTTAGTTATTTTTTGACTTTTATAATTTCGAGCAAAAAAAACTAATTATTTTCCATTTATATTTTTTTAAGGCAAAAATAAGAAGCAAAATTTGCACCATATTTTTCGAGCACAATAACCGATAATTTTAGATTTTAATTTTTTAGGCAAAAATAAGAAGCAAGTCGCATATCTGTTAAGTTGTTAGTTTTAATATGTCGTTCACAGAGTATGTGCTATAAAAGACCCTAAAATTAATAAAATTATAAACTTTTCATTTCTGACTTAACGACATACTCAAATCTTAACTTTGCTTTTTATTTTTGCCCTTAAAATAAAAATCAAAATTTACTGATTATTTTGTCAAAAAATATCGGGCAAAATCTGCTCTTAATTTTTGCCTTAAAATAAAAATAACAAAGTTATTTGCAGCTGAAAAAATGTCAGGCAGATTCCGCTTTTTATTTTTGCCTTTCTTATTGCCTTTGTCTTATATGTTGGGTTTCTATTAGCCCAAAAATTTAAGTTCAACATTTTTAAAATCATGATTCCCTACATGTTCTACAAACTGAGAGAATTTGAATGGTGCCATAAAAAATGCGGTGCTACAATTTTTTTATAGTGCTTTTTTGGTTTTAATATAATTATATAAAAATAACAAAAATCAAAAATAATTATTATTGTCAGTGTTTGAATTAATTAGTGTAAATTTGTATCAATTTTTTTAGCGTCATTTGTATTTAATCCTACAGTACTAACTTACGTAAAATTTACTTACTCCTTACGAGTAATATAACGTATAGTGAACGGAAGGTTAGTATTCTAGGGTTAATTACTTGTGTCTTAGTGTGAAAAAAAACAATAACAGTATAGACTCGCTTTTCCGGACAATCGTTATACCGGACTTCCCAGTAATGCGACATCTCTACACTTCGAACATTTTTAATATTTTACCGCTTAAGTTCGGACAGAAAAAAATTTCCATGTTTGGCTTACAATTTGACTCTTTTTTTTTCCAAATCGAATCAGTGTATTATTGTAGTGAGTATGGTAACGGCGCTATGTATATTGTATTATGTCATAATTACATGTGTATGTACATTTATATAAAATATTTTTTTGAAACAATGTTAATTTATTATTTTTTATTACTTATGTTCTTATAATTTCTTTACAAAACTGTTTTAATAAAAGTGATGAACGAATGAAGCTGAAATATAATTAACATAATTGCTTTCATAATTATTCTTCTTTTTTAATTCCGGGCACTTAAAGTAATACGGACATACGCCGAAACTATATGTGTCCGGATTAGCGAGACTGTACTGTAGTAGAAAACGTAGTAGTCAAATGTATATTTAGTATTTTGTACTACAAAAAATATGAGATTCAGGCAACAGCATGATTTTTATGTCATTAAAAAATGCTCTTTTGCTCTCTTCTTCAAATAAAGGTATGCATTCTTATTATTGTGAGAAGACGTCAAATATCTGGACCATGGTAGAATTATAAGGTAAGGCCGACTCGGAGAGGAATGGAGTGGAAAGCAGAATAAAGCGAGATAGATGTCAAAATCAGCTATTCATCGCGAATTTCTTTATGCTCACCTTTCGCAGTTGTTTTTAGGTTAAAACTGTTACAGGTTTTTTTTTGTAATTTTAAGATTTCTTTCACATTTTATAGTTTTTATTACACTTTTTTTTTAATATTTTCACTCAAATTAGCACAAATTTAAAACCCGCGACCGCACTGTTTGCAACTTGGAAACATAAAATATTTTCTTCATTTGCAATTTCTACGAAATTGGATACGAAATATCCACTCTTCGTTGACGCGTAAGAGCACTCAGGGAAGCGGCCCTACCTTATCATTGTATCATGATCTGTACAACCTTATAATTAATTCTGTACTCGTCCCCTCTCTTCACGTTCCGAGCGGTCAAAAACTCGACTTGCCGGCAAGAAAAATTGCCGTGTAGAAAAGGAGTCTAAACAGCTGCGTTGTCTGCCACAGCGTCAGATCGAAATAAAACCACTACGTAAAAGTATTGATCAAAATAAACAACAATTATGAATGTCTGTGTTTGTTATATAAAGCAAATGATATTGTCAAATGATTAAGAGTTTTACCAATCTTAAGGCAGTATTCTAGTCAAGAGGGAAAAATTTTATGCGTTTTTAAAATTCAATAAAAACAACTAAAAATATTTTTACTATGCATTTTTTAATCACATGGTTATTAATATTTTAATAATACACAAAAAATTTTAATAACATTTAAAAAATTGCGGGATGGTAGAGGCGTTCTAAAAAATAATGCCTCCATCTTGACACGATTTGAACCCTTCTAGTCATCTGAAAAAAAGATCCTTAATTAGTTAGAAGAAACGAACGAACGAAAAAAGGCCATTTTAAGCCCTTGAAAGGATTTTGACCAAGCTTCTTCTGATCATGCGTGTTGTGAAATGTTTGAACACAAATGATCGCGAACCTACAAGCTTTTATGCCGACTCCGAACGGTTCTCAAGAAGCTTTTCATGGCAGTTTTTACTTTCTGAGGTTTGCCATTGTCTGCACAGAGGTGACGGCCGAATAGAAAAATTAATTCTATTGAAAAAAAAATTCTGCCAGATGGGAGTTGTACCTGGGTTCTATCGCATACAGCCACGCACCTCAACCAGCCACGGCCGCCCTCGGAACCGGAAATGAAAACAGTTTTTTTCGCGAAATAGTGACTGTTTGAAAAGAGGAGTCATTTTGTAGCCTTTTTTTAAAGTTTTGATTTTTTTAAAAATATTAAATAAGATTTTTACATTATTCTAGTCCGGTCATTGAGGGATATTTAAAAAAGGTCCACATCAAAGTTTAAGTTAATCGGTCCATTATAACTTGAGATATCATGTCAAACGTGTTTGGAAAAATAGTTTAGAGAAAAACGCGTTTAAAAATTTGAGCAAAGTTATAGGCAGCCAAATTCATATAAACGGGCGCTGTACTTACATTCGTTAATCGGCGATTTCTGCTCCAAAAATTGGGCCTTCTTCCTCAAAATAATTATTTTCCGCAGTTCTTTCTGCTAAACGATCAGATTTAGCTTCCCTAGAAGCATCACAAGATCGTACAGAGCGACGTATCAGAGTTTCATCCCGTCTGGCAGCGTCGTTAAAATAGCTATAACTGCGTAAATAATTGAAATTTTAAAAATGACTGAATGATATAATAAAGGTCTGATCTATATATGCAAAAAAAAATTTTTTTTAAATTCTGCACATAATAATACTGCCTTATAAAAATATATTCGAATAAAAATGAAATTCTGCAAATCTACTTGAAAATACCTTTCCATCGATATAAGTATTATGTGAACATGTTGACGTTAACACAGGTAAAAGATTAACAGGTAAAAGATTACCAAATCTACTTGAAAATACCTTTCCATCGATATAAGTATTATGTGAACATGTTGACGTTAACACAGGTAAAAGATTACCAGAAAATTTTTTGTTTGCGTATAAGGGGCTATTCATTTATTACGTCACATGTTTTTGGCCTATTTTAGACCCCCTTCCCCCTGTGTCACACTTCGTCTCAAAGTCTTGATCCCCCTCTTTCCCCCGACGTCACGTCACACTTTTATTTTTTTAAATTTTTTAAGGTTTTTTTTATAATTTAGCTGTTTATTAAAAAAGTTAAGTTTACTAAAAAGTAAGTTTTGTTATATTGCATGTTCATAGATAAATTAAGATTATTCCTGAGTTGAGGTCCATGGTGATTGACACCATTTTTGAAGGCTGTCAGTAACAGGAAATCCTTGAACTTTGTCAGTATTGTCAAATTCGTAAATGTAATCACAATCAACTTCTTCTTTATCCAACCATAATGAGTCCTCAGGCTCTGATTCGTCATTTATAATGCACAGTAACTCTCTTGCGTGGTGCACAGCGATTCTTTTCGGTCGAACTTTCAATTGTTTTGTTGTTTTTTTTTTTTTGTTTGTGCAACAACGACATGTGGGTTGTTGCTGATTTTTTTGATGTTCTATACAATCCACATATCTTGCAAACTCTGAAAAACACATTCATTATTTATTGATAATTTTCAACGTAATATATGAATTTTTATGTATTGAATATAGTTCAATTCAAAGTAGAAATACAATAAATTTCTGGAGTATGAAATTTTGGTATTATAAAAAACATTAAATCAAGTCATGACCTAGTACTGATTCATTGTATATTTTATTTTGCTAAAATAATTTTTTGTATAACTTAACATATTTTGTATAACATAATAATATTTTATGTATAATAGTATCTATTATATTTAAGCAAAATTAAATGTATAATGAAACAAGAGTGGGACAAGACCAGATTAAATATTATTTATAATACTAAATTCTTCATACTTCAGAAATCTATATATATAAAAATTTATTATATATAGGTACTACTTTCATGATTTTAATGAAAAATTTCATTTGAATTTGAAACTATTTGAAAACTAAGAAATTTACCTTTTTGCAAGAGAAGATTGCAAGCTCAGGCAAAAGTAATCGTATGGTGAAAGCTGAAATTCGTGATAGTAAGAATGCAATTTTAAGGCCACTTGCATGAGTGGAGGACAGAACTTCCTTTTATTAAATTCTCTACGGTCATCGACTGCATACCCCAAGTGTGTCTGCTGAATAAGCACGGGGTAGGCAAAAACCCTACCGAGAGAAATTTCCAGTAGCTCGTTTCTGTAAGGCGTAACGATCGTAGTTACAGACTCATATTACCGATTTGACGAAATCCTGACGTATTTCTCACCTGCACTGTCTCTATAAAAATCTAAACCGATTTCTGTTCAATTCGCACGTTTCAAATCGCTAAGCTGTCGCTTGTTCCGATTTCATTTCAATGGAACCTTTTAAAAAAGTGTGTAAGAAAAGTGAATCGATAAAAATGTATACTTTTTTCACTGACTGTGGCCAGTGAGAACTTTACCGATTTATATAAATGTCAATAATGTTGTGTAATAGAAATGAAAAAACAAGTACTCAACAAGCACCTTAAAAATGGGTAATTATTTAATTTTCGTTGTAAACATTTTTAAGGTTCGATATCGAATTGAGCATCTATTGCATCGACTTTAAAATCGATCAAGAAATGGCTAAAATATTCGCTTTGGAAATAACACTTTCTCATTCATATTAGAGCGAGTTCGTGTCTGTATGTTAGGGGGTACGATTACTAAAATAAAGTGCGCACACGATTTAGGGTTTTCGGTTTGATTTATTATCGTTGCGGGAGCAACACTTTAGTCCAGCGGAAGTACAAAGTTTTTAATGAAAACAAAAAATCGAACAATAAAAAGAAGAAGATCGTGCGCGGATGCACTGTAGCCAACATGACCATCCAAAGCACAAACTAAGTATAATGTAATATATATTGTACAAGATGAGATGACGAATAATATCGATGATTCGATGTCACGTCGACAGTGTCTTAAGTCTTTTTGCCATGTTTTCTACTGTAAACGCTCATATCTGCTAAACGGTTGCGTTTATCAAAAATATATTTTTGGCATAGCTATACATCAAAACCTTTCTAATGATATATCAAGTGTTGATGTAGCCTTTGTAGATTTGCTCGAATGAGGGGACACTTACATGAATAAATTTATAGAAGAAGATTAGCATACATTAAAAAACAAATACAAATACACAGCTGCTTGTCATTTGATTCCATTTCGCAACGTTTCTTCTCGATTTGTGTTCTTTTCCATCGCGGACCGAATTTTTAAGGATTTGAAGGTACAGAAACATTAGTTCTCACTAAATCGGTAATTAAGGTTCGAAACAGCATGACGTCACACAAACTTGCCGATTTTTTTACTGGAACGAGCTTCAGATACTTGATATTCGTATACCGCAACAGAGTTCTGAAGCGCATTTTAAAATTTGTAAAAAGTATTGTGACTCTCGCACATGTTTGGAATACCATTTTTCATCCTCGACCAATGTCGGAGCTGGATTTTCTGTTGGTCCAACGTATTCGGCAACTACTGAGAGGATCTGTCCTGCGAATTCAAAATTACGTTTTTCTAACTCCTCATCAACTGTTTGATTTTGAGAGTTCAAATGAGACCCGAATTTTGTGTGTTCCAAAACTAAGCCAGTCAGTTCACGACTGAGAGGAGCCATACGATGTTCTACTCTATTGTAGGCGCTTCGACCAGGAGTATTTGTTGCATTAAAGTAAGCATCTAAGTCAAATGCTTGAAGTGCTCTACTGCTGAAGCAATCACTCTTGAGTAGCGACAATTTTCGTCCGGACCCCCGTCAGAAGTACAAATAAAAATTGGTTTGAGATCACCGTTTTGAGTTTTTTCAAACGACTCAAATTCAGGAAGCTGAGTGTATTTTGAGATCTGTAGCATGCGTTTCAGCAGTAGACGAACAATGTTTGCCGATTAAGAAACAGCTTCGGGGCAGCCCTCGCCATCCTTATTAATTTTGATGGCGGCGTAAACTGACGGAACCAATTTGTGCCGCTCAGCTACGGCAAAATCATGATCCGGTAATCGAATGAGGTAGCTCATATGCATTAAAAGAGGCGCTTGATTATTGGCCGCCGTTATGCCCAAAGGAACTTTGGCCTTCTCATCCTGAGACCAAAAGAAAACTTTACCAGGACCAAGAATTGAAGCAACAGTTTCAAGAGCTTTAATTGTTGCAGTGCAAAATTTTCCATCCGGCTTCTGGTTTCGATAATTTAACAGGAACTATTACAACGTGGCGCTTCCCCTCGTTCGTCGTTGGGTTCTTTGGTAGAAGGCGAAGACATACACCAGAACGACTGATTGTGTAACCCATCCATTGTAATGTTCTGTGAAGATCATTCAATGTTCGACAACTTCTGATTATATCGGTGCGACGACGTTCGTCAGAAGCTCCTCCGTGTATGGCAATCGCCATAATCACCTGGAAGCACGATTTTGTATATTGATGGGAGTATAATTTAATTTTTGTGTGGATTCAGATTTATAAAAATGATTTATAATAGAATAAATAAAAATACTTTTAAAATATCATTCTGGTCCTTTATAATTCTTGGCCTTTCTTTTTTCTTGCGAATTTTGAGAGAAGCTGCTATTTCAGTGTTTTTTTCTACAGGTTCTCCTTCTTTTGTCTTTTGACTTCACGGCTCTTCATTTGGCGTTCAGCAGATTTTTTTCAGTAGTTTTAAATTTTCCTTTTCTACCTTCAATAATTTTTTCGCATCTTTAATTTTTTTTTTTACTAGTTATTCGATTCAAAGCCTGCATCACGAGCAGTTATCAAACTACTAAGTTCGCTCTCCAAAACATTTATTTTTGCTTCGCACAATTTTTGAGCTGGTTTCTCACGAGATTTTTGCAGCAATACATTACCAATTTGGTCTTTTTCTGCCGCTAGTTCTTAATATTGGATGTCTGTAAAAAGTTATGATTTGTGAAATAATGATTCAATTCCAAGCACAAAAAATAGCATATAAAAGAATTTAACACTAAAATATATTGGTAGGTACTTAAATCATTGTCAAAATCTAGCTGGTTATCCTTTTGCTGAGGAGAAGGTAGTTTTTCCAATGAAGTGGTGCTCGTAGACGGTGATCTGGAACTAAAATAGTGGAACAGCAATGCTTTGTTTTTTGTTGAAGCTTGTAGCAAATTTTCGAGGTATTCAATAAAAAAAAACCGAAACTTGTTAAATTCAAGAGAGATACTATATGCCAAATCCTTGCGCGACCTTGCTTTTAAAGCATATTTGCTCGATAAGAGCTTACTTAATTGGAAAATATTCTGCAAATACCGCAATCACACAAAGTCAGTCATCCGTAAAGCTAATAGGATGATCGGTGCTCGATTCTTTAATGGACTTACTAACAAGCAAATGTGGAACGCCCTTAGGGATAATAGGTGTATGGACTCGCCACCACAAATTGAAGTACTTGATGCAAATGCTGTTATCCAACATTTCCTTAGTCATCAGACCCAGAACAGCTCTGAGGCGTTTGATTTTGATTTATACTATGATAGCGAAAATTGTTTTTTATTCAACAACATTTTTTTAGATGACCTTAATGAAGCAATTCATAAAGTAGATTCGAATGCAATTGGTATCGACATTATTCCAATTAAATTCATTAAAATTATATCGCCCCATATCCAGGATCATCTTTTGCATTTTATAAATAGCATACTTACAACATCGAAGTACCCAATGTCTTGGAAAGTAGCCCGTGTTGTACCTATACCAAATAATAGCTCATCCACCCTCATTGATAACCTGAGACCGATTAGTATATTGCCAGCTATTTCTAAAGTCATTGAGATCATTATGAAAAAACTGATACTGGAATATACTAATAGGTACTCTCTAATTGATGACTTGCAATTTGGATTTCGAGATGGCTACAGCACAACATCTCTTCTACTTGGTCTTACTGATACAATCAGAGAAAATACTAATAATAAGAAAATTAGCATTCTTGTTTCACTAGACATTACGAAAGCTTTCGATACTATTAATTACTTCAGCTTTATCCATAAATTAAAACTTAAATTTAATTTTTCCAACTTTGCCTGTAAATTAATGCTATCGTATTTATGTGATCGTGTGCAATTTGTTTCATACTGTGGCCTGGAGTCTAACTTGCTTAATAGCATTTCTGGTGTCCCTCAAGGGTCTGTTCTTGGTCCGATACTTTTTATGTTGTATTTAAATGACGTAGTAAACTCTGTTGAGGGAACAGGGGGCGAACCTTCACATGGCAACGTGTCTGACCGCCTCAACCTGGCGAGGAACGATTTACGGATATGCACCTGGAATGTCCGAACCCTTTATAGGGAAGGTGGCATTATCCAACTGGCGAAAGCCCTCAAAACAATAAAATCTGACATCACCGCCATCCAGGAAATGCAATGGAAAGGGCAAGGCTGCTCTAAACAAGCACACTGCGATATCTACTACAGCTGCCATGCGGAGAAGCGCGGATTCGGATGTGGATTCGTCGTTAGCCGGAAACTACGCCACCTTGTTTCCCGGTTCACACCTGTGAACGAAAGATTGGCCACGATCCGCATCAAGGGAAAATTTTTCTACATCAACCTTATTTACGCGCACGCCCCGACAGAGGAAAAGGACGAAGCCGTCAAGGACGTTTTCTACGCTAGTCTTGAGGACGTATATGACCACGTTCCGGTCCATGACGTGAAAATAGTCCTCGGCGATTTTAATGCGAAAGTCGGAAGGGAAGGCATCTTTGGCCCCACTGTCGGTCAGTTCAGTCTTCATGAGACCTCCACGAACAACGGTCTAAGACTGATCGACTTCGCCGCGGCACGAAACATGGTAGTTAGCACCAGATTTAAGCACTTCGACATCCACAAGGCCACCTGGCTGTCCCCGGATCAAAAAACGCGAAACCAAATTGATCATGTTGTAATCGACGGAAGACATGCCTCTAGTGTTCTAGATGTGCGTACATTTCGGGGGGTCAACATTGACTCCGACCATTATCTTGTTGCAGCCAAGATCCGCATGCGATTATGCAATGCGAAGAACATACGCACAGGAATTCAACGATAGCTACATTTCGCTAAGCTGCAATTACAACGGACTGCCGAAGCCTACTCCGCTCAACTCTCGGTTAAGCTCAACCAACCAACCTCTGGACTCGACGACGCCGGCGGACTTTGGGCGCATATATCCCACTCCATGCGCGCTGCCGCTGAAGAAGTCATTGGTTTCCGGCGCCCGCAACCACGGAACCAATGGTACGATCAGGAGTGCCGCATCGCGATAGCAGTAAAAAACGCCACATATAAAAAAACGCTGCAGTCAGCTGCAACGCGAGCCGTGCGAGAAAACTACCGCGAAAAGAGGAAGGAAGAGAGGCGCCTTTTCAGACGCAAGAAAAGAGAGCAGGAAAAGCGTGAGCGTGAGCGTGAGGAACTAGAGGTATACCATGGCAAGAAGGATACACGAAAATTCTATCAACAGGTTAAGCGTCTAACCCAAGGTTTCAAGCCCGGAGCATCCACTTGTAGAGACGAAAATGGAGATCTGAATACGGATACACAGTGTGTGCTGAGATTGTGGAGACGGCACTTCTCCAATTTACTTACTGGCGACGATTCCACCAATGCCGCCCATGGAGAGCGCAGTTCAGAGCCACCAATCCACGATGACGGAGTGCAAGTACCACCACCTAGCCATGAAGAGGTTCGAGTTGCTATCCAACGACTCAAAAACAATAAAGCAGCGGGTGCTGACGGCCTGTCAGCGGAATTGTTTAAAACCGACGGCGATGAATTGATAAGGCGCATGCATCAGCTCATCAGCAAAATATGGCTAGCAGAAAGCATGCCCGACGATTGGAACCTCAGCGTACTCTGCCCTATACTTAAGAAAGGAGACCCACCAATCTGCGCCAGTCTTATTTCCATCGCATATAAGGTTCTCTCAAGGGTACTGTGTGAAAGATTAAAGCCGATTACAAAAACACTGATTGGACCTTATCAGTGTGGCTTTCGACCTGGAAAGTCCACCATAGACCAGATTTTCACGCTACGACAAATCCTGGAGAAAACCCACGAAAATCAAATTGACACACCATCTCTTTGTCGATTTTAAAGCTGCGTTCGATAGCCCGAGAAGGGATTGCCTATACGCAACAATGTCTGAGTTCGGTATACCTGCAAACCTGATTAGACTAGAATGACGTTGAGCAACACACGCAACTCCGTCAAGGTAGGAAATGAACACTCCGAAACCTTCAATACCGAAAGAGGTTTCAGACAAGGCGATCCATTGTCTTGCGATCTCTTCAACATCATCATAGAGGGGATCGTACGAAAGGCCGGTGTGCATCTTAATGGCACCATTTTCTATAAAGGTGTCCAGCTCCTTGCGTACGCTGATTATATTGATATTGTCGGCGGAACCAAGAGAGATGTTACTGCTGCTTTCGCCGCTATCGAAAAGGAATCAGCCAAAGTGGGTTTGACGATAAATGAGGGTAAAACAAAGTATATACTGTCTACAAACAAGGGAGCGCGGCGTTTAGACTCCCACGTTTCATCCGGCAGCTATAACTTTGAAGTAGTCAAAGAGTTTGTATACCTTGGCACCGCCATTAATACTATAATAATAATTGCTAATAGGTGCTACTATGGGCTCAGTAAGCAACTAAGTTCCAGAGCCCTGTCTCGATCGAAAAAACTAACACTCTACAAGACGCTCGTTCTACCTGTGCTGCTTTATGGCGCTGAGGCATGGTTAGTTTCGCAAACTGACGCAGCCGCTCTGGGGGTGTTCGAGAGAAAAGTTCTTCGCAAAATCTTCGGTCCTGTTCGAGTCGGCGATGACTATCGCATCCGAATGAACCACAAGCTGTATGAGCTCTACGAAGACATTGACGTAGTTCGGCGTATAACTGTGCAGCGACTACGCTGGCTGGGTCATGTCCATCGTATGGACGACGAAACTCCAGCGAAAAAGGTGCTCAAGGCGAGGGTCGCTGGTCAACGACGACGAGGGAGACCATGCCTCCGATGGATGGACCAGGCTGAGGAAGCCCTAACCGCACTTGGTGTATCCGCGCAAATCAAATCATTGATTGTGATTTAAAATCATTCAACATTCATGTTTTCAAATCTTTGATTGGGATTTCAATCAATTCAATTTTTGGCATTTTTTAAAAAAATTAAAATAAAGTCAAACCCCGCTTCAAAAATTCTGAAAAATTCTTTTAAATTCTTAATAAATTAAAATAATTAAAACGTAACCATAAAATAAAAAACTTAAATACAATCAAAACGGAAGGCAATTTCAAAGAGGTGAATGAGTGAATGACGATATAAGAATCCATTGAATGAAGGCAAAACTCATTCATAAATAAAAATGTTATTTCACATTAAATTATAAAAAAAATTCATTAATTATTCGTTTTATTTATCAATAACGTATAAGATTAGTAAGAATAACAAATGAATAATAAATAAAAATGAATAATGAATAAAAATGAATAATTTATATGAAATTAATGGTGAATAAAATATGAATAATGGATAAAAAATTAATAATTGAAAATTCTGAAATTCTTTGTGAAATGCATTCTTTGTGTATAGTATTCATATGAATAAAAAATTGATTCATTATTAATTTTTTAATCATTATCCACATTTTATTCATTATTCATTTTTTAAAAAAGTTATTCATTTTTTATTCATGACTTCGGTGCAAATGATTAAGTTCTTATTCATAGCTTCAGTGCAAATGATTTGAAAATTATAATGAATATCAAATGAATAAAAATGAAAAATGAATAAAAAAAGAATAATTGAGAATTCTGCAATTCTTTTTAAATTGCATTCTTTGTGAATAGCATTCATATGAATAAAAAATTCATTCATTATTCTGTGGCGTCATGTTATAACTTCACTTTCGAAGCGCACATCGAATCGAATTATAGAAGTGGCTGCATGTTATAAAAAATAACAAAATTGTATGAATAAATGAAAGCAAAGAGATATTTTATCGAAATTATCGGCTGTCGAAAGTGTTGCAACATACCAATTTTCGACAAATTATTAAAAATCGAAGTTATAACATTTTGCCACTGAATAACGAAAATGAATAATTGAAATGAATAATTATTCAATTTTTTAAAATTAAATGTGAATTAAAAATTTTATTTATAAATCAATTTTGCATTCATTATGGATTCTAATGTCGTTATTCAGTTGTACTTAAAATTCTGAAGTTCAAGCAAAACATCCCTCACTCACCATAAATTTTACAACAGTGCAGTTTGCTGAATGCGACCAGTAATAACAAATGTAAACAATGGCAGAAACTGGCTTTTGCTGCCTGTCAAATTAAAATTAAATTGAAGCCGACGGCAACGTCAGGCGACAATGTTGCGCGACAAGTCTCCAAAATTCGTCTCATAAGAAATACATGTAAATGAAAAGTGACAATTGGCGCTTGCCGCTCGTCGCGCACATTGTGTTCGGGCTATAAGTGTTGATTTTCTCTTCTTAAGGCATACCATAAGTTGTCAAAAACAGCTGTTCATGCAACACAGCTAAGAGTGAAGCAAATGAACATACACCCATTGGCTGCATTCAGCGGAAAATTTGCTACTCACACAATATGTTCCCTGAGCGGTTTCCATTAATATAACACGAAATTCGTTAATGAAAATATATTTAATTTCGGTCATGTGCATGTGCAGCTGCTAAGGTTGTTCTATTGCTGCACTTTTACATTTTCAACAATTTTTATGTTTTCACTAATTAGCACTTAAACTCCGTTTTAATAATAGTTTATTATATTTACAATGAAACAAGACATGGTAAATATTTGTACGTGAATAAGAAAATATTTGGTTAATTGCAAACTCTGAAAAAAGACAATGGCCGATTGTGCTCGCTCTCTTCTTTGCCATGATATAATTATGCTTGCTGCTAAATAACACGGAATTAACAAATTACTCAACTTCCACATATAATCATTCACTATTTTATAGGTAATATTTTATAAGCAAGTTTTTCTTCTTTGCAAACTCTGAAACATAAACGATAGCGAAAACATAAACAATAGGCCTGTTTACCCTGTGTCCACATGTGCCAGTAATCACTTGCAAGTGGAGAATATATATTGTCTTCGAAAAAGTTCGAAATTAGCTGCAAGTTGCTTCAGGTCCACATGTGCAACTGGAAGTTCTTTTAATAATGTCGTCGAATGCGAAGGTTCTCCCTGAAATTGCAGTATTGCTTGAAATTAAGAATTTAGAAATCGAGGAAAACATGTAACTAATGTTGCTTCTTCTATATACAATTTTTTTTTTTTTTAAATTGATACAAATTTTTTTAATTTAATTTAATAATAATTTTGAAGTATTGTACATTAAGAGCAATCTTTTATAGTACATCAAAAGAGGAAAATGGAATTAATACACTTATAACTAACATAAATAAGATTTTACTTAAAACTATTATAAATGGAGTAAAAAATTATCAAAAAATAACCTTATTAACCCTTCGATGCGTGAACAGGTCCCTAGGGACCTATTGCGTTTTCAAACGCAATTTACTCCTATTTCGGCCAGGACAACACCCCCCCAAAGTTACCATGTATTCCAAGAGAATTTTGTGGAGAATCGTTTAAAAAACAATCAAGGCAATCCGACCAATGGTTTAGGTGCTACACCCATTTAAATCAAATACATACGCGGATGCGTGAACAGGTCCCTAGGGACCTTATACTGAAAATGCAATAAAACACTTTGTATAAATGCATTTGTTCTTCGCTTTATTATAATTTTTTTATTGTTTCAACATATCACAGATGTGTTCTGTGAATTTTTGGTAATTTTTGGATAATTGTTATTGTGTCCTTGACAGCATAATAATCTGGTAGTTTATTTTTGCACTATTTATATTACGTCCTTCCTTGAAAACATAATAAAGTGGTAGTTTATTTTGGTAATTGCTTTTCCTTGGAAACATAATAAGCCAGTTCTTAAAATTTCTACCTATACTTCACTAATCTGTTTTATATACAAAGAGCAGATGTGCATAGTGCAGGTAACCTAAAGGCCAGGTAGACGTATGAAGCCGTAGCCGTAGTACAAGATACCAGGAAATGAGTGTACATGAAAGACGTGCAGTTGATGACAGATTTGCTAATTTTATGCAAGAAGAGCTGAGCCGTGACGAAGCCTATGATGATTTTGGCAATACAGCTGAGAATGATGACGACTCCATATATGAACCAGGTTTTCATGGTGATGATTCGGACGCAGAAACTCAACAACATATCGAAGTCAATGAAGAAAGTGATGACAGCGATGTTGACGACGAAGAAAACAATGCACAGCAAACAAATGACAATTACTACTATGGTAAAGATGGCACACAATGGTGTAAAACAGCACCCCCTAATTCTCGCATTCGAGCTCATAATGTGGTTGACTTCACAAGAAGGAGACCAGGGCCAAACGGAGCGGTACATGATCCCTTCACTATATTCCGCTCCATCATCAGTGAAGACATAGTGTACATAATATTACGCGAAACTAATAGGAAAGCCAGGGAAGTTACAGCTGCATGGAATTTGGCAAATCCAACGAAGATGAAGGAATGGAATACCATCACACTAAAGGAGTTTGATGCATTTTTGGCTATTATTCTACATGCTGGACTCACCAAATCAAATACCGAACCTGCTAGAGAGCTATGGGGCCCAACACATAACCCAATATACAAAGCTGCTTTGTCCTACGATCGCTTTATGTGCATCAAACAATTCATCAGATTCGACAATGCAAATACACGACAGCAGCGACTAATCACCAGCAAAACTGCGGCAATTGATGATATTTGGGAAATGTTGCAGTCAAACTTAGCAGCAACTTACACTCCGCTAAGTCATTGACAGTTGATGAGCAGTTATTCCCCTACAGAGGCCGTACCCGCTTCACACAGTACATTCCTTCTAAGCCTGCCAAGTATGTAATAAAGGTATGGAGGTTGTGTGACTCCAAATCATACTATCCCGTCAAAGGTATGATCTATTCTGGTAAATTGCCAAACCAGGATCGTGAAGTAAATCAGGGCCAAAATGTTGTACTTACGCTTATGGAGAGATATATGGATACTGGCCGCACAGTTTATGCAGACAACTTCTTCACAACGTTGGATTTGGCACGTGTTTTGATGAGGAGGAAAACGGGCTACGTTGGAACAGTTCGCGCAAATAAGAGGTTCGTACCGTAGGAGTTCCAGAAAAATTGCCAGAGTCCTGTCCTCACCACATTGTTCGGCTTCAACGATGGCGATATAGCACTATCTTCATATGTGCCAAAACGAAACAAAGCTGTTCTTCTTATGTCTACTCAACATTATACTTGCGCTGTCGACGAGGCCAGTGCAAAGCGGAAACCCTACAGCATTCCGGACTACAATGCTAATAAATCTGGCGTAGATGTGATGGACCAAATGCTGGGCACTTACTCGTGCAAACGCTCTACACAACGCTGGCCATTAGCAATGTTTTACAATATGGTAGACGTTGCTGCACTTGCTGCATTCACCATACACAACGAAATGCAGCCTAACCAACGAAGTGATCGACGACGGGCGTTTCTCCAGCTCCTCACCAGGCAGTTGGCAATGCCAAACATTGAGAATCGGGCCCTAAACAACCAAATCACGAAGCATCCAAGGATACGCAATGCGATGGAAACATTTGATGTCAGAGTAAGAAAAAACTGCTCCAATTTCACAACCAGACTACTAATTTTGTTTTTTTTTATTTTTTTTATCTTTTCAGATAAGACCAAGACCGGTAGAAGTCAATTCACTAGCATTTGCGCCAAGGACGAACAGGCCGTCATGCCGCCTATGCCGTTCTGAGTACGGACGGCAGCGGAAAACGAGGGCCTACTGCTTCAATTGCGACAATGCTGTTTGCGGAGAGCATTCTACAGTCCTCCACCGCTGTCATACTTGCGAACAGGCCACGATGGACCAACAGCAGCAACAACAACAATAGAAAATAAGATGTTTTATATGTTAATTTTATTCACTTTCATATGACCCATGTAAAAAAAAAAAATAAAAAAAAAATTTAGAAATAAAAATTCTAAATATACAGTTTTGTTCTTTAGACAATAATTAACATAAAAAAAAAATAAAAAAATTTTTGCAATTTTTTTTCATAGTAAAATACTTAAAAATAAAAAAAGGTCCCTAGGGACCTGTTCACGCATTGAAGGGTAAAAAAATGTTCACGCATCGAAGGGTTAAAAATTATTTTAAGCATTCTTATCAAGGAACAAACAAAAAAAAAAAAAACAAAAATAATAGAAGAAGAGTGTAAGAAGAAAAGAGTTAAATCAGATAAAGAATAGTAAATAAGGGAAAAACCAGAAAATTTATCACTACAGAGATGAGAAGTAAATAAAAATTGCACGTTTAAAGCTGACTCTATTGGTTATTTGTTTTAAAAATAAAGGCAATGAGTTCCAAAGTCTGATGGTGCTAATGAAGAAGAATCTACTGCTGTTAAGATAGTTGTGTCTAGGAACAATCAAATTGTTCGACCGTACAGATTGGAAGAACTGTTATTTCTCATAAAGGTACCCAGGGTACTGTGTGTTTATAAGATTATGTAAAAACATGATATTACACATATTTAGGTATTCAACCAAACTAAAACCAAGTATATTCTTGCTTCGCAAAGCAATATGGTCAAATCGATGCATTTTAAAAACATACCTAGCAGCATTATTAAAGGCCCCAAGGAGCCTTGTTGTGTTGTGTTGTGATTGTGAGTCTAGTTTGCTGTATACGACATCTGAAAAATTTATGTGTGGCATTATTAGTTGTGTGCCTTCACCGAGTCTCAAGGGGAATAAAATCAGAAGAAGCACGTAGGTAGCGTAAGGTAGCATAAATTTTACTTAAGGTATGATTAATATGATCACTGCAATTAAGTTTTAAATTTATAGTATATCCAAGGTTTTTTACTTTACTAACAAATATCAGCTTAACAGCCTCTATAAATAAAGACGGAATATCCACAAAACAAGAATCATCCCTAGCAATTGGCAGTACATTCGATTTAGACGGATTAATAAAAAGCAAGTTGTTAACAGCCCACTTGTTGAGCAATGATAAATCATAGTTTAGTCTATAGCTTAAATCTTCAAAGAGTCCAGCAGGTCGAGAAAGATAGAGCTGAACATCATCAGCATATGCATGAATGGTTGCATATTTGCAAACAGTGAAGACGTCATTTAAAAAAATAGAAAAAAGAAGGGGACCCAAAATTGATCCTTGTGGAACACCAGCAGAAACTGTTTGTAGAGACGAGTAACTATTACCAACTCTTACCCTCTGCATTATGCCCTCTAAGTAACTAGATAAAAGTTTAAGCGCACTATCACTAAACTTAAACAAATGCTTAAGCTTGTAACAAAGCAGATTGTGGTTGACCGAATCAAAAGCTTTGGCGAAGTCAATGAGGCAAAGAAGAGTTGTTAAGTTCTTATCATAAGATATTCTAATGTCATCCATAATTTTCATCGCTACCGTCCCACAGCTGTGACCAGTCTGGAACCCAGACTGAAGCGGCGATAAAAGATTGTTTACATTTAGGTATTCAGAAATTTGATTGGACATTATTCGTTCAAAAACCTTACTAAGAGCACGAAGAATGCTAATGGGTCTGAAATCCTTGGGATCAGAAGCAGGAGAACTTTTAGCAACAGGCATAACCGTGGCTAATTTCCATAATTCGGGGAAACATGAAGAGGTTATACAGTGATTAATAATGTGAGTAAGAGGCGCTACAATTGCACATACTACTAGCTTAATAAACCTGATCGGCATTTCATCAATCCCCACTGCATTAGAACTAACCTTCATTATGCATTTGCCTACATAGTCATCGCTAACAGGGGTGAACTCAAAAGAAGGGAAGAGAAAATAACTTGATTGAAAAGATAACTCACTATTTCTCAAAGTATTAGTAAAACTGGGGCGTCCAAAAGAAGTTATTAAGTAACGCTGGGTCAAGATTGCATGCACTTTGCTCTTTGCAGAATATTCTATATTTTTTTAAATTTTGCCATAATTGTTTGGAGCTCAAGGTAGAATTTAGCTTAGAATTAAAGAAGTTTGTCTTCGCCTGACGAATCATTAGGGTTGCTGCATTTCGAGCTCTTCTGTAGTTATCCCAATTATCATTTGTTCGATTTATTTTCCATTTACAGTAAAGCTTATTTCTTGTTTTTATGATGGACATAACACTATTGGTAAACCAAGGACACGAACTATTTGAAATTTGAATTGAACGCAGTGGAACATGCCGATTAAGTAGAAAGTTAAGTGTATTCATAAATACTCCAAGCTTATCATCAACCGAACTATAAAACCAGCAGTCAGACCAATTTATGCCAGCTAAGTCATAAGTTAGTGCAGCTGAATTAATTGATTTATAGTCGCGATAGGAGAAGCTGACATGAGATTTTCTTCTTATTTTAATATTGAGACAGCAAAATATTAGATCATGGTCAGACAAAAACCCGATTTGGTCAAATTTCAACACAAAAGAGCTATCAGAAACTAAACAAATATCAAGCAGGCTAGGCTCACAATTATGCATGTAACGAGTGGGAGTACCTAAGTTAGTTACATCTAAGCCGCTCATTGACGACAAATAATAAAAATTGTCAGTGGCAGAGTTATTCCGCAATAAGTCTATATTAAAGTCACCACACGCTATAAAGAAATCATAATCAATGACTTTTGTAGTAATATTTGAAAAAAATGGCTCAGGACTATTGCATCTATGAGGGTTGTACACACATGAGACTAAAATTTTTTTATTATTGTCATATATTACAACATTAATTTATTCACAGACTTCACTAAATTTATCTACAAACTTTACATTAAGACTGGATTTGCAATAAATTGCCACACCACCACCACCTCTTTTTTCACATCTGTCATTACGGAAAAGTCTAAAACCCTTAAAATCATAAAAAGAATCAGGAATGTAACTTTTGAACCATGTTTCAGAGACACATACTACATCAACAGACGAGTTTTCAAAGACATACCTTGCTTGATCAAGTTTAACTCCATTTAAACTACGAGCATTAAAATGTATTACATTCAAACCGTCAAATTGTTTACATAAAACATGAATTAAAGCTTTATAGTTGCCAGTAGCACCATCAAACAATCCATCAGAACGAATTAGAATTAATATAATCTAGAGTCAACTTTAAACAAAATTTAGATACAGATAAAGAATAAACGGTAAAAAAAGTTATTGTAGTGAAAGAATGAAAAATAGTTAAACATTGCAAGGTACACATAAAGAAGAATTACAAAAGGGAAAGAAAGAAGAAGTAAAAATTTGCTAAGAAATAAGCAGATTAACATTGTATAATAACAATAATATAATTACTGTACAATTGTAAAAATAAACTAAATTTCTGTGTACAGCCTCAAGTTCCAGCGACGCAATCAACGTTCTCCTTGTTGTGAACCAGTTTCGCCTGATCATCACGGGTAGCTCTAACACAAACATTGCCACGCAAAGAAAATACACCAACAAGACGGTTCTCACGTTTGAGTTTGTTTGCATAAAGAAACAAAGCGCGGTTTGTTTTGGTTTGTTTTCGTGTAAGTAAAGCGACCCACCCCCACCATATCCAATCTCACTGAGCAATAACGGCCGCTTGTTAGCTTTGCGAAACGCAGTGAAAGCTTTCAACAAATTATTGCGCTCATAAGATGAAGACAGTTTGAGAATAATCGGAGAGTTATTGCTGTTGTTTTTGGCGCGTACTCTAAAAATATTCCGCAGCCAACCGTGTTGCACTTTACTAAAGAGCATATTTTGTCGAACATCTGAGCAAGGTTCTCATTAGCCGTAAAGCAGAGTCCGTTAATGATGACATCAGTTGAGACAGCATCATTTTCATATGTTTCAATTTGAAATTTAAGTGCTCTTACTTCATCATTCAGCGTAGGCGAGCTGGAGATTTCTCTTCTATTCTCATTCAGACGGTTATCAATTTGCTTTCTCAATTCTATTATGTCCTCTTTAATAACATTCAATTCAGCGCATGCCGCCTCAACCACCGTGACTCTTTCAATAACATTCCTTATGGTTGATTTGATGTTCGCAAGCTCCGCTGATACCTCACCAATCCTCTGCATTACTCTTCCCTCAGACGCATTAATAGTTTCTGTTAGTTTTTCCACAATACTTTCTTTTATGCAGTTCAATTTAGTGTTCAGACTTGCATCAGTAAGAATAGGTGTAGCCGCAGTCGATGAATCATCCGATCGAGTATTGCTGGTGCCGAGGGGGGTCACAGGTTTACGGCCGATGGTAGCACTTCGGGTGATTTTAGCTGCATTCGACATGTTATTTATTTATTTAGAATAAAAACTTGTGAACTTCGTATTTTGTTTAAAATAAAAAGCGTTTCGATACGATATTTAGCACAGTATAAGTAGTGGCAATCTGACATCACCGCCATCCAGGAAATGCGATGAAAAGGGCAAGGCTGCTCTAAACAAGCACACTGCGATATCTACTACAGCTGCCATGCGGAGAAGCGCGAATTCGGATGTGGATTCGTCGTTAGCCGGAAACTACGCCACCTTGTTTCTCGGTTCACACCTGTGAACGAAAGATTGGCCACGATCCGCATCAAGGCAAAATTTTTCTACATTAGCCTTATTTGCGCGCACGCCCCGACAGAGGAAAAGGACGAAGCCGTCAAGGACGCTTTCTACGCTAGTCTTGAGGACGTATATGACCACCTTCCGGTCCATGACGTGAAAACAGTCCTTGGCGATTTTAATGCGAAAGTCGGAAGGGAAGGCATCTTTGGCCCCACTGTCGGTCTAACGGTCTAAGACTGATTGACTTCGCCGCGGCACGAAACATGGTAGTTAGTAGCACCAGATTTAAGCACTTCGACATCCACAATGCCACCTGGCTGTCCCCGGATCAAAAAACGCGAATATCATGTTGTATCATATTGTAATCGACGGAAGACATGCCTCTAGTGTTCTAGATGTGCGTACATTTCGGGGGGTCAACATTGACTCCGACCATTATCTTGTTGCAGCTAAGATCCGCATGCGATTATGCAATGCGAAGAACATACGCACAGGACGCACATATGCACGAAAGCTAGATGTTGCTAAGCTGCAATTACAACGGACTGCCGAAGCCTACTCCGCTCAACTCTCGGTTAAGCTCAACCAACCAACCTCTGGACCCGACGACGCCGGCGGACTTTGGGCGCATATATCCCACTCCATGCGCGCTGCCGCTCCAGAAGTCATTGGTTTCCGGCGCCCGCAACCTCGGAACCAATGGTACGATCAGGAGTGTCGCATCGCGACAGCAGTAAAAAACGCCGTATACAGAAAAACGCTGCAGTCAGCTGCAACGCGAGCCGTGCGAGAAAACTACCGCGAAAAGAGGAAGGAAGAGAGGCGCCTTTTCAGACGCAAGAAAAGAGAGCAGGAAAAGCGTGAGCGTGAGGAACTAGAGGTATACCAGGGCAAGAAGGATGCACAAAAATTCTATCAACAGGTTAAGCGTCTAACCGAAGGTTTCAAGCACGGAGCATCCACTTGCAGAGACGAAAATGGAGATCTGAATACGGATACACAGTGTGTGCTTAGATTGTGGAGACAGCACTTTTCCAATTTACTTACTGGCGACGATTCCACCAATGCCGCCCATCGAGAGCGCAGTTCAGTGCCACCAATCGACGAAGTATCATCACCTAGCCATGAAGAGGTTCGAGTTGCTATCCAACGACTCAAAAACAATAAAGCAGCGGGTGCTGACGGCCTGTCAGCTGAATTGTTTAAAACCGACGGCAATGAATTGATAAGGCGCATGCATCAGCTCATCAGCATAATATGGCTAGCAGAAAGCATGCCCGACGATTAGAACCTCAGTGTACTGTGCCCTATACTTAAGCAAGGAGACCCTACAATCTGCGCTAGTTATAGAGGTATCACTCTTATTTCCATCGCATATAAGGTTCTCTCAAGCGTACTGTGTGAAAGATTAAAGCCGATTATAAAAACACTGATTGGACCTTATCAGTGTGGCTATCGACCTGGTAAGTCCACCATAGACCAGATTTTCGCGCTACGACAAATCCTGGAGAAAACCCACGAAAATCAAATTGACACACCATCTCTTTGTCGATTTTAAAGCTGCGTTCGATTGCCCGAGAAGGGATTGCCTATACGCAACAATGTCTGCGTTCGGTATACCTGCAAAGTTGATTAGACTTTGCAGAATGACGTTGAGCAACACACGCAGCTCCGTCAAGGTAGGAAATGACCTCTCCGAAACCTTCAATACCGAAAGAGGTTTCAGGCAAGGCGATCCACTGTCTTGCGATCTCTTCAACATCATCATGGAGGGGATCGTACGAAAGGCCGGTGTGCATCGTAATGGCACCATTTTCTATAAAGGTGTCCAGCTCCTTGCGTACGCTGATGATATTGATATTGTTGGCAGAACCAAGAGAGATGTTACCGCTTCTTTCACCGCTATCGAAAAGGAATCAGCCAAAGTGGGTTTGACGATAAATGAGGGCAAAACAAAATATATGCTGTCTACAAACAAGGGAGCTCGGCGTTTAGACTCCCACGTTTCATCCGGCAGCTATAACTTTGAAGTAGTCAAGGAGTTCGTTTACCTTGGCACCGCCATTAATACCAAAAACGAAATCAGCCTGGAGATAAAGCGAAGAACAATAATTGCTAATAGGTGCTACTACGGGCTCAGTAAGCAACTAAGTTCCAGAGCCCTCTCTCGATCGACAAAACTAACACTCTACAAGACGCTCGTTCTACCTGTGCTGCTTTATGGCGCTGAGGCATGGTTAGTTTCGCAAACTGACACAGCCGCTCTGGGGGTGTTCGAGAGAAAAGTTCTTCACAAAATCTTCGGTCCTGTTCGAGTCGGCGATGACTATCGCATCCGAATGAACCACGAGCTGCATGAGCTCTACGAAGACATTGACGTAGTTCGGCGTATAACTGTGCAGCGACTACGCTGGCTGGGTCATGTCCATCGTATGGACGACGAAGCTCCAGCGAAAAAGGTGCTCGAGGCGAGGGTCGCTGGTCAACGACGACGAGGGAGATCATGCCTCCGATGGATAGACCAGGCTGAGGAAGCCCTAACCGCACTTGGTGTATCCGATTGGAGAAGGCGCGCGCAAAGCAGAGGCGCCTGGCGAGAGCTGATGAGGTCGGTCGAAATCCGGACACGGGTTGTTACGGCCACCTAAGTAGTTAAGTAAGTATAAGTAGTGGCAAAACTGAAGTTAGAAGATCCAAAAATACCAATGAAAAGAACGTTTAATTGCAGACTCCGAAAAAACGCGTCTGTTCGTGAAACATTTGATCGTGAATTGAGGAAATACCTTAAAAATCCACAAAAGCACTACAAAAACATCAATTTCTTACCATTTTCTGACATATACTTGCAGCAAGTGAAAAAATTCACTGCTTAGGAAATTTCCGTGCAAGTAGAGCTGCAAGTAGGCTGCAAGTCCGAAAATGTGAGTGTGTTAGTAAAAATATTTGGATGTATTGAGTTTTTCGAACATTCGCTTTCACGTGTGGATGCTAAGTTAGGTACTTGATTGTAGTAACTTACAAGCTGCTAGAACGTGTTTCCGTATTTTTCTAGCTCAAAAGAGATAAGAAGAACAAGCATAAAATCACTCTCTCGAACAGACTTGATATGAAAAAAAGTAATTTTCGTACTGTAAATTTCGTAATTTTACAATAAATTTTTCTTTATTCATAAGCTTATTTATACATAAAGGTTTTACTAAAAAATTAAATAGGACCTTTAAGATTTTATTCATGTTATGAATATCAATATATTAATAAGGTTAAAAAATTATAAGATTCAATTACATTTATATTGCATTATATTATCGTATTTGTTTGTTAATTCTTTCCTTATGTCCAAATTATAACAAGACGAATTCTTCACTCTTAAATCAACGTTTGTGTGCTCAAAATGCCTCTGATTTTTGTTTAATTTGGGTTTATTTGAAAAAAAATGCGACCAACGTATGCTGACGAATTAGGCTAGGGCAAAATTTTAAAAATTCATTTTTGTATATATTATCGTATTTGTTTGTTAATTCTTTCCTTATGTCCAAATTATAACAAGACGAATTCTTCACTCTTAAATCAACGTTTGTGTGCTCAAAATGCCTCTGATTTTTGTTTAATTTGGGTTTATTTGAGAAAAAATGCGACCAACGTATGCTGACGAATTGGGCTAGGGCAAAATTTTAAAAATTAATTTTTGCATAAAAGAAAATGCCAAAGATTAGTCTCCTCTTCTAATTGACTAAACTGTTTTCCAGTAATATTCAGTTTCTACTTATTCTTCTGAATCACTGAAAATATAAGCAAACTCTAAATTTAAAACTTCAGAATCAAGATTTCGTTTTCTAAAACCATATTAGGAAATAGTTTGAGCAAATCGGCAAATATTTTTAAATGTCAGTTTCTGTTATAATAAGTTATTTGTAACTTTAATATTATTACTTGTTAAAAATATTATTATAACAATCACGTTTGTGTTTCCAGATTTTTTATATTTCATTATTGAAAAATATATTTTTTCAGTCAGTCTAAAAATAAATGTTCAACTGGTGAGATATATTCAATATATCAAATTTTATTTATACTACTGCTGCACTTAAACATTAATAGGTTATGGGCGATAGCAAGCGGGAATCATCTCATGGAATCTTACAATTCCGAGGCGAGAATTTCGAAAACTGGAGTTTTCGTGTGCAGCTATATCTGGATTCTTTGGAACTTCTTGATACAATCAACGAGGTTCCTCCAGTAGAAGAAGGCTTGGCAGCCAATTTCTATAAGAGGGATAAGAAGGCTAAATCTGTGTTAGTCAGTCTCATAGCTGATGAATATTTGGAATGTATTCGTGACAAGAAGACAACTAAGGAAATGTGGTCGGCATTGGAAAATACATTTGCAAAGAAGTCCGTTACAAGTCAGACATTGGTTCGAAAGCAGTTAGTAAATTTGAGAATGAAGCAGGATCATGATCTTCGTAAGCACTTTATAATTTTTGATGAATTGATTCGAAAATTGAAGACCGCTGGTGCAAGACTCATGGAAAATGACATTGTTGCTCAGCTCTTTGTAACGCTGCCAGATGTTTTTGATCCAGTTGTTACTGCACTGGAAAATTTAAGCGAATCGGAGCTAACTGTCGAAGTAGTGAAACAAAGACTGCTAGCCGAAGAGTCTAAACGGCTAGATCGAGAAGAAAACCTTGGTGATGTCCAAAACAATTCAGCATTTTCTACTGAAAAGAAATCTTTTAAGTTTAACGTTATCTGTCATAGGTGCAAGAAAAAGGGTCACATGCAGAAAAATTGTCGAGTTAAGCTACAGTCGGGTAAAGCAAATGTTGCGTCAAAATCTGTTTGTTTTATATCAGTTGTTTCACCAACTCAAAATTAAAACAAAATGAAAATGAAACCGGAAAGGTCTGTAGTATTCAAAATTGATTCTGGAGCAATGGATCATATCTGTAATGAAAAATGGTGTTTTTCATCTCTAAAGAAATTTGATGATCAAGTGGTAATTAGTGTTGCTAAAGATAAGGAAAATATTCTTGCAGGTTTCATAGGATCTATTGAAGGAGTTTGCAATGGAATTAATCTAGTAATGAAGGACGTTCTTTATGTATCAATGTACATCAAGAAAGATGGAAAACTATTAACAAAAGTTGAAGTTGCAACTTAAAGAAAAATCAGAACCTAACTTGACAACAATAGAAGAAGATCAACTTTGGCATAAAAGAATGGGGCACCTAAGCGACAGTGCTATACAAGAGTTAGTCCGGAACAATATGGTCATAGGTTTGGAAAAATATAAACCAATTGGATTTTGCGAAACATGTATTCAAGGTAAGCAATGTCGTCTTCCATTCAACCATAGTCGTCCGAGTACGTCACGCATTTTAGAGAGAATACACTCTGATGTATGTGGTCCATTTAAATAATGTGAAATAGATACATTCTTAGTAGTTTCATAGATGACTTCAGTCACTTTGCTGTGATATAACTCATGAACAAGAAGTCAGAAGTTTTTAAAAAGTTTACGGAATGTGAAGCAATGGTAACATCAATGCATAATTTGCCTATTGAAATGATGACAGTTGACCAAGGCAGGGAGTATTTGTCAACAGAGGAATTGGCATTTCACAAAAGAAAGGGAATTCAAGTAAAGCCTACTGTCGTTTATTCTCCCCAACAAAATGGTGTTGCGGAGAGATTTAATCGAACTCTTGTTGAGAGAGTGAGAACTTTCTTGATTGAGGCAAATGCGCCAAATTCACTTTGGGGTGAGGCTGCTCTTAATGCAGTGTATGTTATAAATCGTAGTTATTGTACTGCTTTAACATGCAAGAAAACACCTGCAGAAATTTGGTACAATCACAAACCAGATTTATCAAAACTTAAGTTTTTGGATGCAAAGCTTTTGCATTGATACCAAAGCAGAGAAGAAAGAAACTAGATTCAAAATCCATTGAACTTCTAATGGCTGGCTATGCTCCTAACGGTTATAGACTTTGGAATAAGGAGAAAGAAAGTATTGTTGTAGCAAGAGACGTACGTTTTAATGAAATTTCTTTCCCATATAAAGATGGCAACACAAACACTCATGTACAACAAAACCTTCTTATAAAATACGAACAAGCAAGAGGGGATGATAACGATACTCTTATAGTTCCTACGAGTGATGCTTCTTCTGATGTTGACATTTTTGAAACAGATGAAGATGATGATGTTTGTGCTGGTGATGAGAAAGAAAATTCTGGTACTAAAAACGACTACAGAAAGCAACAGCGATGTTCAACCAAGACGCAGTGAGAGGATCAAAGTTAGATTGCTTCAGTACTTTTCCGGATACTCTGCAATCGTTGATGAATCTTGTGAACCGCAAAGCTACGATGATATAGAAAGAAGATTAGATAAATCTCATTGGATACAAGCCGTGCAAGAAGAACTGGAATCTATGAAGAAAAATAAAGTTTGGAAATTGGTTTCTCGTCCTGCAGCTGTAAGGCCATTGCTGACAAAGTGGGGTTTTAATTTAAAAATGGATAAAAATGGAAATCCAACCAAATACAGAGCGCGACTTGTTGCCAAGGGGTTCTTATAAAAAGCTGGTATTGAATACCACGAAACGTACTCTCCTGTGGCGAAATTAACAACAATTCGATTTATTTTGGCAGTTAGTGTTCAAAAAGGATATTATTTGCATCAATTGGACGTTTTGGAAGTTCCTGACGGAGTTTGCTCAAACCCAAATATGGTATGTAAGCTTCAAAAGTCTTTATACGGTTTAAAGCAAAGTCCTAGATGCTGGAACGAGAAGTTTAATAACTATTTAGAAACATATGATTTTAAGCGTTCTAAACACGATTACTGTTTATACATGAAATTTTGGAACAAAAATATACTTTATCTTCTCTTATATGTTGATGATGTCCTTATTGCAGGAAACAGCTTGGAAATTATAGAGGATTTAAAATTAAAACTTTCTTCTGCATTCGAAATGTCTGATTGCGGACAACTATGTTTTTATCTGGGGACGAAGATAGAATATGATCAACAAACTGGAGTTATGAAACTAAGTCAAGCAAATCATATCGATAAGATACTCAAAAAATTTGGTATGAGTGATTGCAATTCGATGAAAACACCAATGGAGAAAGGACTGCAAATATAATCAGAAAACAAATAGCCAACAAATAACCCGTACCGTGAGCTCTTAGGAAGTTTAATGTATTTGATGCTGAGTGTTAGACCTGACATATGCTATCACGTTGGATTCATGGGTAGATTTCAACAGAACCCATCTGAATTGCACTGGACAATTTTGAAACGAATCGTTAGATATTTGAAAGGCACAAAGGACTATAAGCTTGTTTTCCAGAAAAAGTCTAATGAAACAGCAATTGTAGGTTATGCTGATGCTGATTGGGCGTCTGATTCTTTCGACCGAAAATCAGTAAGCGGTTTTATTTTTAAAGTATATGACTGTCCAGTATCTTGGTGCAGAAAAAAACAGACAGTCGTTGCAACGTCATCCAGTGAAGCTGAATATATTGCATTAAGTGCAGCTGTTTCTGAAGGAATATGGATTAAAGGAATTTTAACAGATTTGCAAGTTGTTCCTGACGATAGCTCTGTACGTATATATGAAGACAATAGAGGATGTACAGGCTTAGCGAAGACTACTGAAAGCAAGAGATATTTCATATTATGAAAGGAAATGTTAAAATTGAACATATTAAAACGGAACTTCAACTTGCTGATATCTTCACCAAATCCTTGGAATTTAATCGATACCAACGGTTCAGAGCAGATCTTAAATTATGTGATTGAGAGGGGATGTTATAATAAGTTATTTGTAATTTTAGTATAAGTTCTTGTTAAAAATATTATTATGACAATCAGATTTATGTTTCCAGATTTTTTATATTTCATTATTGGAAAAATATATTTTTTCAGTCAGTCTAAAAATAAATGTTCAACTGATGAGATATATTCAATATATCAAATTTTATTTATACTACTGCTGCACTTAAACATAAATAGTTTCTCTACTGAACTTATCGCATTTGATAATTGCTCTAACTTAAATTTTACCTCAACACCCAAATATAGCTGCTCCAAGCACACAAATCAAATTTGAATCTGAACTTAAATCTCAAATTTTAAATAATAAAGGAAAAGCGATTTAACCAAAAAACGTAATTTTTGACAAAAAATTGAAAGAAAAACGTCAGGTCATAATTGCAGCCAAAAAAAGTCGAAATGACGATAAATCGTCAATAATACCAACCCTGCTTTATGCTACATACCATTCAGCGCAAAAGTCGTGAACAGCTACTTAGATAATTTTCCGCTAAATGCAGCCAATGCGAATTAAACACAGCTAATAATGAACGCTCTCTTTCTTGGCATTTTTTTTTTGACAACTTATGGTATGCCAAGGAACTGTCACTTCTACCTTTATTCTTGTATCATAGTATACACATGATTCAATTATTATAAGGTTATCCAGATATTTGACGTCTTCTCACAAGAATAAGAATGTATACCCTTATTTAAAGAGGAGAGCAAAAGAGCAATTTTTTAATGACATAAATATCCCGCAGTTGCATGAATATCATACTTTTTCGTAGTACAAAATATTAAATATACATTTGACTACTACTACCTTCTACTACCTGTTTGTTTTGAACAAAACTTATATTATGGGCTTTTAAAAGTGTAATGGATGAATTTTTGATGTAAAACAATATTGAAAAAATTTGATTTGTGTATGCAAAACACATTTTGCAATGAATTTGTATAAATATTTTGATTATGTTTTTGAGCTTTGAGCTAAAATTAGTAAAAAACAAAAGTCAGCTTAGAGGTAAAATTTATTAAAAATATGTTTTTTAATCTGTGATACAGAGTTTTGAAACCATTTGCTTTTCAAAGTTAAAGTTCAACAGTGACAAAAGTAGAATTAAGCTTAAAATTTCTGAATCAAAAATGGTATTTTTAATTTGAACATGAATTTCCTTTTTATTCTGAAATTGGTTGTTGTTAGAATAAAGTTGATTTATTTTTTAATACGGAAATCCAACGGCACTGCGTACTTTTGCGCTTGCTCACTGCCGATCACATACGACGTCTTAAATATCCTACATGTTGAAGGGTTTTTTATTTTAAATTATTTAACACTAGTTCGAAATTAAAAATATCACATACTAAGACATAAAGTAATTTGAGATAAATGACGCTATAAAAATTGAAAAAAATGTCCACAAATTATTTTCATGTCAATAAATTTAACTAAAATATTGCACACTTGATTTTTTTAACATAACCACAAGCATGTGGAAAAAGTACTTTTAAAAAAACACAGCAGAACACTGAAACATACTTTTTTTGGGACTACCACACAACCCTGGCTGTCATTTTTTCAAGAGAGTAAAAACATATTTGTTTACATAAAATAAGGGTATGTCAAATATCTGGATAACCTTATAATGATTGAATCATGAGTATACAATAAACCCAAAATAGACATGGCTCTTTATTATATAATTTATTATAAGCGTTCCCTTCCGACTGCAACGTAAAATTAAATTAAACAAACTACAAGAGTATTTTGTGTGCTTGTGAAGAGCTTACAAGATTCGCATTTTTTGCCAAGTGATTCAATTTTTAGTTCGTGTAATGCCGTGGTTATGCTAGCCAAACATGATTGCCGAACATTTGCTGTTCATTTTCGTTAGGGCTATGTTATGCTAGCGGTCATGGGCACGTCACGGTCACGCATTGTTGTTGTTTGAATGTAAATGGGAAATTTGAGAGAGTGAGTGAGGGAATAAATTTTGACCACAACGGTCACCAAATGATTCGGCTGTCTTTGCCAAATCACGGGATCACAGCAGTGTTGCGTTGGTAAATTATTCACGACATTCCTTGATTTGTATAAAAATAGTACTCTTTTTGTGAGAAATGTAGGAAATCATAAATAAAACTTGCGCAAAGCAACACTACGCTAGCTATGTTTATTTGTGCAATTTTTGTTTGACTGCATTTATCGAAAGTGGCGAAAACAAAAAGGATAGCGTAAGTAATGAATTTATTTATAATGCATAATTTTATCATAATTAATTAATTAACATGATCTGCTTTTCCGGTTGCGTTTTTTATTTTGCGACAATAAATATATTTTCAAACATTTCTTAATGATGTTCCTGTGCCTATCTTGCCAAAATATAATGTTTTTGGAATAGGCGATGCCAAATTTTAACGCCTGCAGTCCGTAATCAATATTTTCCATTTCGATTTCTAAAAATTCGTTAAAACTTGTTGAATACGTACAATGCGCGCGAAAAAGTGGTAGATTAACAATTTTTTATTAACATAAATGATACTTTTTTGAATAAAGTACTAAAAGTAGCGGAAAGTGTAGTAGTGATCAGGGATCAAATGACCGCCACCATAACACTCTTTGGTCATAGAGTGAATCAAATCAAAAAAGAGCGTAAAAACTGACGTGACCGAGGATCATATGACCGCCACCATAACATAGCCCTAATTTATTCTCTTCGCTCAAATGTTTGTTTTATGGTTATGCTTCTGTTTGCTGCACAGTTGCGTTAATGTAATAATATGCCAAACACAAATTAAAAAAAAAGTAATTTTTATATATACACTTTGTAATGCACTTGTTTTTCACTTCGGTCAAACTACGAATCCCAGTAAATGCCATTCCTACATAAAATATATTAAATTATATACAACAATACGAATTAATGGAAATTAATCTGCAATTTGATTTAAGACACAAAATTGTTAATGTTTATTTGAAGCCACAATAAATACTGAACATTTTTGCTCAACACAAGTTGTTCGACTTTTTCTTAATTTCTGTTCTTTGTTTTTAAGGTTGCTTGTTATTTATAATAAGTTGCTTTATAACTTATTTAAATTTTTACGCCTTTTTCTATTTTTTTGATGCTTTTATGGAATTTGAATGCAGGCAACACCGGAAAGTTCGGCATGTTTGCTGTTTCAATCAGTGAATTTCAATCAATGAATTTGAGAAAAAGTTAATTTCTCACTTTACACGAGAAACAATAACAACACAAAATGTTCGGCAATCATGTTTGGCTAGCATAACCACGGCATAAGGAGTTTGAAAGAGTTTTCATTTAATTTTGTTTTTCTGTCATTTAACTGCCAACGAATTTGATACAACAAGGGGAATCCACATTCTTCGATTGGAATTGATAACGTTGAAAATGTAAAATTTTAAATCTATTTTCACATTTGGTACAATTTAATAAAAGGCATGTTCACATGGTCAAATTTTTCATAAAACTGTTCGTCAAACGCAATAGAATAACATGAAAATTGCAAGTTGTTTCGTTTTGTGACCCAATCGTTTTATTAAATGCGTTGTTTTATTGATAAACAATATTTACAAAAAAATTTAATTTTATTAAAGTTTAAAATTTTGAAAACTGAATTCAGAAATTTTTTTGTGACGTAACGCATTACCAACCTTCTCCCCTCCCCATGTCACACTTCGTCACAAATGTTCAATCCGCCCTCTCCCCCTTCCCCGTAAAAGTGTGACGTAATTTATGAACAGCCCCTTGGTATATCACGCATACCGTGTTCCGTACGGGGACATTTTTCAGTACTTTAACGTATATTTTGGTGCATTTTAATGATAAAACAAATTTAAATTTTTCTTAAATTCAGTTTTGTTCAGTATATATGTATCTTTAAATTAAAAGTTGGCTTAATCGATTTATTAAAACATTAACCAAAATATAAATTATCTACTATGTTGCGTACGGAGGACACCAAAAAAACCGCAGTTTTAGTTATTTTAAAAAATCAATAAATAAGCGAAATGTGTTGAAATTTCAAGAAAGATTTTATTTCTATGAGAAGTTTAATAGTATAGAATACAATATTTTATTTTAAATAAATTTAAAATTATACACAGAAATTATAAAATTTAAAATTTCGGTTGAGTACGATGTCCCCAATGGTTGTGTAAATTTTTCACACTTTGATTGCAAAACAATAATTTTTATGCATTTAAAACCTTTAGTAGGCGATGACAATATTTGCCATCACTCGATACGTCGCAGTGGTGTTGATTTTGTAGGTTAAAATATATTTTTGTTGCTTATTTTGGACAAAAAACAACGGCCTCTTTTTTTAGAACTTACGTGGTTCTAATAAACCAAAAAAAATAAAAGAGTAGTTTTTCGAACCTTCGGCTTACTTTTTCACGGAATGCGTGATATATATATATAATAATATATATTAATAGAAAAAACGACCTCTATATTGAAAATCTGATTTATATGGGAAAATAGTACTGTTTACCCAAAACAATCCCGTACGCACCTTGTTTTTGATTTAATGTTTCTTTGAAATGAAATATCAAACATGAAAATCTGAGTTGCATTACCAGACTTATGATTTTTTGCTTTTGGAAAAAAATCCAACTTTTTGTTCCATTAAAAAAAAATCGCAAAATTCCAAATTAAAAAAAAAATTCAGTGAAATTTCTTGGAAAAATTTTCTAAAACTAATAGTTTGGTCGTAACGAGATTTTTTGAAAGAAGTATGCCTTTTTAGAAATTTCGAGTTTGAATATTTTTAAGAAAAAATTCCCAAAAATCCAAAAATGAGCTATTTTGTGCAAAAAATTAAAAAAACCGAAAATCGGAAACAAAAGTTATAGCTGTTGAGATTTGACTATTTTT
Organism: Coremacera marginata; assembly: GCA_914767935.1. Classification (NCBI taxonomy): domain Eukaryota; kingdom Metazoa; phylum Arthropoda; class Insecta; order Diptera; family Sciomyzidae; genus Coremacera; species Coremacera marginata. The sequence goes on along the minus strand of OU612045.1, from coordinate 126,537,780 downwards.
TCAAAAATCTTTAAAGTGTTCTTTTCTGGCACATCAAACAAGGAAAAAATCATAAAAAATCAAAAACATAGATTTTTCAATTGAAATAACTTTAAGAATTCTTAAAACTATATACCTGGTTTTCTTCTGCAAAATTTCGGAATTCCAGGGTTGCCAAAATATATTTGGGAAAATTGGTTGCCCAGGTTTAAGTTATAAAAACCTCAAAGGCAGTTTTGGCATGCGCTTTTATTTCGCTTTATATAATTATTTTTTTACTTTCATAGTTATAAATTTGCATTATCTTCATTTATAAAGGTTGTTCAAGATTATAGAGGAAAATATACAGAATTACGACTAAAGGCAAATATTAACTGCAAGTATTTAAAATATTTGTAATTTTGAAGCGTTTTAAAATTGCTCATATTTGGAAATGATACAAATATAAAAAATAAACAAACAATACATTAATTGGATTTGTTCCTTGAAAAAAAAATTTTCAACATAATACAGAGAGAATTTGTAAGTATCTGAAAAAGTGGATTTTTGAGGTGTTTTTATTATTTTTACTTTAACTCTTTCAGTCCCAAAAGTTTTCTGTAAAATTTATTATTTTGTTTTTATAAATTAATAAAAATTTTGTAATAATTATTTTTTTTTAATATATAAACAGTTTTAGTAGAAATATTCTGGGATATATAATCCCATCAGAGTTTCTCGATGGGGTTTTATGTCCCAATGGGTTCGTTTGAAAAACAAAACCAAAAAAATACGAAGGTTTATAACAGTGATTGCCAAACTCACTTCAAAAAAAAAAACACTCGCGCCGCTAATTTCACAAAAAAAGTCACAGTTTCGATAGTATATTAGGGGCAGACGTAGAACTTTTTGTTTGATATATTTGCTGATGAATTTGTTGTTGTTCTTTTTTGTGCTGATATATTTAAGAAATTCAATGTTATGTTTAAGAAATAGAAATAAATAATTCGGAAAATTATGAACAGTTACAAACGACAAAATCGAAGCAACTGCTATGCATATATGTAAATTTCACGTGTGTATTAATAATAACAACATTAAACTTTCTCATGGCAACTTTACGTCCACATATTAAACACACTGCCTGTCCTGAGAGATTCTCAGCAAAATACAATTCTTCTTCCCATTCATCATTAAACATGTTATTTAAAATTAAATAAAAGTACTTATATTATAAAAAAATGTCCATATTTTATGATGATAATTTTTTTCTATGTACGCATAAACATCAATATCAACGGCTTTACAATGTAAGCACCTTCCTATTCGGCAGCTTGATTATCAGAGATAAAGAGATAGACAGAGTTTATACGTCATTAAAATTGAATGAAGAATATCGCTTTTTTGGTTCTCCTTTTCTCTCTTCGAGATATTTGATTAAATAGCTGCTCACACGTGATTTTTTTGATTAAATGGCCGATGCCGACTAAAAGTGTTGTAAGTACCAGAAAAGTTGATTATGCAACCCTGTGATTGATTGATGCAGGTCTTGAGCTCCATCAAAACTTTGATTGATGCGATGAAGTGTTAAAAGTTCATTTCCGCTCTCGTAGAGAGTTAATCTTTTTTTTCGCTGGGAAAACAACAACAAATTTTGAATGATCCTTCAATTTGAATGACGTGTAAACAGTGCCATAGGAAACTTCGATTTTTTCAAGGCCATTCGTGCTCTTCAAAAGAGCTTCTTTTCTTTTTTACCTCACTTTTTATGCATTGTGGTGAAACTCACATATTGTGTAATATTGTGTACATGAGTTCACCTCATATCTGTCAAGTGTTGTTTCGGTGCAATTTAACTTAAATTTATTTCGGCTGCACCATGGTGTAAGAAAACCAGGTGAAAGCGTTTTTTCACCTCTCTCACAAAAATTGTACCCGCATCTGTCAAAAACAGCAGAAATAAATGGCTGCGTTCAGCAGGTACAATCATGTTTCAATCATTGGCTGCATTCAGCTGAAAATTTGCTACGTAGCTGTTGAACAACTTTCGGGCTGAATGGTATGTTGCATAAAGTGCTCGCACAACACGTTCCCTGAGCCATCTTAGGTAGCGAAAATATTTTATGCTACTTCAGTTGAGCGGCTTACGCTTACTTTATTTTGACAGATAAATATACCAAATACGAAATTTTTTAATTACTAAATTATTAAATTGCTTAGTAGTGCTTTTAATTAAAACTGTTTGAAACGTGTGCACACAGAACATAAAAAAAAAATAAATTTGAGACAAAAAGCATTTATTGTCGAACAGCTGTTTGCCTTTTGACGTTTCGAAAAAAAAAAATAGTTCAGCAGAAAGTATCACTTTATGCATGGCAGAATTATAAGGTAGGGCCGGTTGGCTCAGTGTCCTCACGCGTCAACGAATAGTGGATAATGAAAAGGTTGGTAAGTTGTCAAAACGACGAATTCTCTCCGAGTCGGCCCTACCTTATAATTCTGCCATGACTTTATGCTACTTCGTACCTGAGCGCTCTTTCAGATAGAATGCAGTCATTATAAGGTTATCCAGATATTTGGCATACCCTTATTTTATGTAAACAAAAGACACAGATATTATCGTAGACGTAGAATTTTTTGTTTGCTATATTTTTTGATAAATTTATTTCAATCTTAGGTTTAATAAATGGACATAAATATTTCGGAAAAATATGAATTTTTTATTTTTCCCAAGTAAAGAGCTTATATATCTTAAATTAATTTGAAAATTTAAAATTTTAACAAACAAAATATATTTTTAATGTGTAATAAGTATAAAATGAGTTCAATAAATAATTCGAATTTACTATGATATTTAAAGAATCAATAGAGTTTTCATAGCACAATGACCATGCGCATTCTCTGTATATGTAAACCTGCGTAGTAGTAATAAAAAATTTTGTAGCTACATACTGGCTCTACAGCACATCTCTATAATACATCTGTATTGTTTATTGTATTTATCTCGCTGAAGATAAACAAAAACAATAACAAACGATAAAAATTAAAGCAGCTGATATGCATATATAACATAAATGTAAATTTTACATACGTATTAATAACAACAACAATACAAGCCGTTACTGAGAAATATTCGTAAAACAATTCATTCCAAGAAACAACACGATGTTGCGTTGTTGATTTCGGCACGAACAAAAGCAACAACCATAAGAACGTCAGCAGCAACTGAAGCATCAAAACATGATTTTTCTTATTATATAGATATAAGAAACAACTGATTTTTGACATATATCTTATCTTTGTAAGATGAATATTAAAGGCTGTAGGTATATTCCAAAGTGCCCTCCAAAAACGTTAGGATGTGCTTGAAAAAATTTGTGGAAAAGACCCCCAAAAATGACAAACGTGCTTTAAGACGTAATTCTACGTCAAAAATATTTTTACGTTCTTGAAATAATTACGATGGTTATATCACGAAACACTTAGAAGACATATTAACACTATATCACGAAACACTTAGAAATACAACACCTTTTCGATTTGTCAATTTGGGCCGCTTTTCTTCAACCGCATTGTTCAATTTTGTTAGTTGTTTAATGTAGCCATCTGAATTGGTCGTTCGGTTGGGTGGTAAAAGTTCAAAGTAGACAATTCCATTGTAATCCCACCAAACTGATAACATAACTTTCTTTTGATGAATATCAGCTTTTGATGTTGTTTGAGCTGGTTCACCTGGGTTGCTCCACAATCTTTTCCGATTGACATTGTTGTAAACAACCCATTTTTCATCACCAGTTATCAATCGTTTTAAAAATGGATCATTTTCATTACGTTTCTGTAACAAATCGCAGATGTTAATGCGTTGTGTTAAATGATTTTCTTTCAGTTCATGAGGAACCCATATATCGAGTTTTCGTACATAGCAAAGTTGTTTTCTCTGCAAAAAAAAGCAAAATATGACGAAAATGTTCGTTTTGATTTTCCATTTTTCAACAGACGCCAAACAAACACTAACAACCGATCAAAAAATTTTTTTTACTGAATGACAGTTTAGGTCAGCAAACCTAAAAATTCAACTAAAGCCATCTATGAGTGAAATCCGCAATTACTTAGTTGCCAACCCAATATTTTAAACTATTTTGAGAACATTGTTCAAATAAATTTTACATATAAACTGACTATATAATTTTTACTTATTTTTATTCAAATATAAAAAAAAACATATATGTAATAAAAATATTCATACAAACTCTGCATGTACACATTGTACAACGTTCAGATGTTTTATTTTTCTAATATGCGTCTAAAATGTGACCATAACATTTTTAAAGCTAATAATATTTTGGTTCAACACAAGCAAGTATTTCAAAAAGTAGTAGTCAAATGTATCTTTATTGGTTTGTACTATGGAAAAGTATGATATTCCGGCAACTGCGTGATTTTTATGTCCTTACAAAATTGCTCTTTTGCTCTTCTCTTCAAATAAGAGTATACATTCTTGTGAGTAGACGTCAAATATCTGGACAACCTTATAATAATTGAATTATGCGACAATGTTGTTGTCGTCGTTAATGAGTTTAAGCTATTATTCTTGTGAGTTGACGTCAAATATCTGAACAACCTAATAATAATTGAATAATGGGTACAACATGTTGTGTCTCTGATCAGGTATCAGTTTACGTTCCTTTTTCATTGCTGTGAACACAATTGTTTTAAAAGTGATCAAATAGGGGAAAAATTGTGTTTTCTCATTTCATTTGTTATAAAACCACACTTATTCTAAAAAAGCCAAATTTTTAACTTTAAATACTCAATACGTTGAGCAAATGTATCAAAAATATAAAGTGCGGCGAAAGACAGATATTTTCACATTTTGTGATTAGACACTGATATTTTTTCGTTCAGCAGACACACTCTAACCGGTTGCACAAAAGTGCTGCTGAACGCAGCCAATAAAATTTGGCACTAATCAACAGTTGCTCTTTCCCTGTCAGAATTTTTTGACAGAACCGTGGCAATTTAAAGTGGTGAAAAATTCGCTACCACCTGGTTTTCTTACACCATGGGCTGCACGTGAAAAAATTTATGTAGAACGATTGTCGGAGCAAATGGCTTATCTGTGCATGAACAATCACTACTCGGACGTGGAGTTCTTGGTAGAAAGGCAACGTCTGCCTGCACACCGCGTTATATTGGCGACTTTATGGCAGACTAGCCGAATCGACACAACGTGAAATTCAGCTAAAGGCTCCTTTAAAAGCTTTTAAAGTGCTTTTATGCTACATTTATTTCGGTCACATGCCACTTTTACTGGGCACCATTTGACGCAAAGCTGCCAAGTAAAACAAGGAGGTGCACAAAGATTTATTTTCAGTAAGTAATTTTTTTTTTAAACCGAGTAAACTTTCAGGATTTATTTTCGTAGCACTCTCCTCGTCTAGTCTTTAACGAAGTGGAATCAGAAATCACCAACGCTGTATTCGTCTACAACCTTATGAAACAGAAAGGCATCGAAGTTAGCAGTGAAAACTGTGAACCGCTTTCCGAAGACCTAATTGAAGAATGTTGGTTTGAACTGAGCACTGCAGGTCGTGAAAGTCAATCCTCGGGCTGGAAAAATGGTAAACTGGCGGAAAATGTGTTTGCAGAAATCGAACCGAAAACATCAAGCAGCTATGCAGCTATCATACGAGGAATGGCCAAGTATTACCAGGTAATTTTGTTAAAAAAGCTTTAGTGATAAATTTTGACACAATCTCAGTTTTACAGGCTGAACGTGCCTATGCTTTGCTGCAAAATGCAATAGAAAAGCAACTTGAGTTTGACACGCAAACATTAATTTCCATTATTGCTAGTACACACCTACTCAAGGAAAGTACCGATCAACGCTGGGATCTGTGCAAAGATTTATTGCAACAAATAAAATGGTGCAGCAACAACTGTGTCCCAATGTGGGTACCTTAAATGCACGGCTTTACTGCGTTAGCACATTTAACAATTATAAATTTGCTTGTAATTCGGCACTGAAAGTTTTAAAAGAATTCAAGCAACTTAATATCCAATTCAGCCTGGCGTCTGATTATTACTTGCTGATTATATTCTGTCGCGAACGTGGGCCTGTCTCGCATGGCATTGTGGATATATTAAACGAACTGGAAGGCAAGGAATTTGAATTTGTTGATCCCAAGGACACATACTTCTGTATTATGGCCATAGATATGTGTCGCAATCATTTGCATGATAGAACATTAGCCAAAAAGGTGCATGCATTGTTGTATGTAGGCAACAACTACAACTTGATTGGTGAAACTTACAAAGAATCTATCTATTATCGTCACTACTTTGCACTGCTGTGCCAGACATAGTAGATGATAGTAAAAAAGGTGCATGAATAAAGTTTTAAATATGTTTTATATAAGGTTTTTATTCAGGAACTCGAAAACTGTGACAACAAATTAGGTTTATTTTAATTATTATAAGGAGCGGTACCAAATCTCAAGAGCCAAAATCTCCACCATAGACAAAATCTCCAAATTTGAAATATCAAATTAGAAAATCTCCAAAGGCAAAATATCCATAATCATAATATCCAAGCCATGGTGTAAGAAAACCAGGTGAAAGCGAATTTTTCACCACACTTTAAATTGCCCCGGGTCTGTCAAAAAATTCTGACAGGGAGAGAGCAACTGTTGATTAGTGCCAAATTTTATTGTCTGCGTTCAGCAGGTACAACTTTTGTGCAACCGGTTAGTGTGTGTCTGCTGAACGAAAAAATATCAGTGTCTAATCACAACATTACGAAAATGTCTGTCTTTCGCAGCACTTTATATTTTTGATACATTTGCTCAACGTATTGAGTATTTTCAGTTAAAAATTTGGCTTTTTTAGAATAAGTGTGCTTTTATAACAAATGAAATAAATAACGCAAAATATAACGAGAAAACACAATTTTTCCCCTATTTGATCACTTTTAAAACAATTGTGTTCACAGAAATAAAAAAGGAACTTAAACTGATAACTGATCAGAGACACAACATGTTGTACCCATTATTCAATTATTATTAGGTTGTTCAGATATTTGACGTCAACTTACAAGAATAATAGCTTAAACACATTAACGACGACAACAACATTGCCGCATGATTTAATTATAATAATTCAATTATATAAGTTGTCCAGATATTTGACGTCTACTCACAAGAATGTATCTCTTATTTGAAGAGGAGAGCAAATGAGCAATTTTGTAAGGACATAAAAATCACGCAGTTGCCGGAATATCATACTTTTTCATAGTACAAACCAATAAAGATACATTTGACTACTACTTTTTGAAATACTTGCTTGTGTTGAACCAAAATATTATGAGCTTTAAAAATGTTATGGTCACATTTTAGAATATTTTTATTACATATATGTTTTTTTTTATATTTGAGTAAAAATAAATAAAACAGGGGAACAGGGGGCGAACCTTCACATGGCAACGTGTCTGACCGCCTCAACCTGGCGAGGCCAGCATTATCCATGTCGAAATCGTCTCAAGTCGACTCAAACCTCCAAGTGGTGTTCCCTGGGCAACGGCAAACTGGCATCCGTCAGTTTGACGGCTAATTTGAGCGGCGGGTCGATCCATAGACCTTAAACATGGAATGTGCGCAGGGTTTGGGTCCCGCCACATTACTACTGCCCAATGAAAACTAAACCAGCCTCGGATAAGAACCCCAATTACGTTGACGACCACCGCAAACGAAAAACGGACAATGATTTACGGATATGCACCTGGAATGTCCGAACCCTTTATAGGGAAGGTGCCATTATCCAACTGGCGGAAGCCCTCAAAACAATACAATCTGACATCACCGCCATCCAGGAAATGCGATGGAAAGGGCAAAGCTGCTCTAAACAAGCACACTGCGATATCTACTACAGCTGCCATGCGGAGAAGCGCGAATTCGGATGTGGATTCGTTGTTAGCCGGAAACTACGCCACCTTGTTTACCGGTTCACACCTGTGAACGAAAGATTGGCCACGATCCGCATCAAGGCAAAATTTTTCTACATAAGCCTTAGTTGCGCGCACGCCCCGACGGAGGAAAAGGACGAAGCCGTCAAGGACGCTTTCTACGCTAGTCTTGAGGACGTATATGACCACCTTCCGGTTCATGACGTGAAAATAGTCCTCGGCGATTTTAATGCGAAAGTCGGAAGGGAAGGCATCTTTGGCCCCACTGTCGGTCAGTTCAGTCTTCACGAGACCTCTACGAACAACGGTCTAAGACTGATCGACTTCGCCGCGGCACGAAACATGGTAGTTAGTAGCACCAGATTTAAGCACCTCGACATCCACAAGGCCACCTGGCTGTCCCCTGATCAAAAAACGCGAAACCAAATTGATCATATTGTAATCGACGGAAGGCATGCCTCTAGTGTTCTAGATGTGCGTACATTCGGGGGGGTCAACATTGACTCCGACCATTATCTTGTTGCAGCCAAGATCCGCATGCGATTATGCAATGCAAAGAACATACGCACAGGAATGCAACGAAAGCTAGATGTCGCTAAGCTGCAATTACAACGGACTGCCGAAGCCTACTCTGCTCAACTCTCGGTTAAGCTCAACCAACCAACCTCTGGACTCGACGACGCCGGCGGACTTTGGGCGCATATATCCCACTCCATGCGCGCTGCCGCTGAAGAAGTCATTGGTTTCCGGCGCCCGCAACCTCGGAACCAATGGTACGATCAGGAGTGTCGCATCGCGACAGCAGTAAAAAACGCCGCATACAGAAAAACGCTGCAGTCAGCTGCAACGCGAGCCGTGCGAGAAAACTACCGCGAAAAGAGGAAGGAAGAGAGGCGCCTTTTCAGACGCAAGAAAAGAGAGCAGGAAAAGCGTGAGCGTGAGGAACTAGAGGTATACCAGGGCAAGAAAGATGCACGAAAATTCTATCAACAGGTTAAGCGTCTAACCCAAGGTTTCAAGCCCGGAGCATCCACTTGCAGAGACGAAAATGGAGATCTGAATACGGATACGCAGTGTGTGCTTAGATTGTGGAGACAGCACTTCTCCAATTTACTTACTGGCGACGATTCCACCAATGCCGCCCATCGAGAGCTCAGTGCAGTGCCACCCACCAATCGACGATGACAGAGTGGAAGTATCACCACCTAGCCATGAAGAGGTTCGAGTTGCTATCCAACGACTCAAAAACAATAAAGCAGCGGGTGCTGACGGCCTGTCAGCTGAATTGTTTAAAACCGGCGGCGATGAATTGATAAGGCGCATGCATCAGCTCATCAGCAAAATATGGCTATCAGAAAGCATGCCCGACGATTGGAACCTCAGTGTACTATGCCCTATACTTAAGAAAGGAGACCCTACAATCTGCGCTAGTTATAGAGGTATCAGTCTTATTTCCATCGCATATAAGGTTCTCTCAAGCGTACTGTGTGAAAGATTAAAGCCGATTACAAAAACACTGATTGGACCTTATCAGTGTGGCTTTCAACCTGGTAAGTCCACCATAGACCAGATTTTCACGCTACGACAAATTCTGGAGAAAACCCACGAAAATCAAATTGACACACACCATCTCTTTGTCGATTTTAAAGCTGCGTTCGATAGCCCGAGAAGGGATTGCCTATACGCAACAATGTCTGAGTTCGGTATACCTGCAAAGTTGATTAGACTTTGCAGAATGACGTTGAGCAACACACGCAGCTCCGTCAAGGTAGGAAATGACCTCTCCTTCGTTCTCCTGAACCTTCAATACCGAAAGAGGTTTCAGGCAAGGCGATCCACTGTCTTGCGATCTCTTCAACATCATCATGGAGGGGATCCTACGAAAGGCCGGTGTGCATCGTAATGGCACCATTTTCTATAAAGGTGTCCAGCTCCTTGCGTACGCTGATGATATTGATATTGTTGGCAGAACCAAGAGAGATGTTACCGTTGCTTTCGCCGCTATCGAAAAGGAATCAGCCAAAGTGGGTTTGACGATAAATGAGGGTAAAACAAAGTATTTGCTGTCTACAAACAAGGGAGCTCGGCGTTTAGACTCCCACGTTTCATCCGGCAGCTATAACTTTGAAGTAGTCAAGGAGTTCGCTTACCTTGGCACCGCCATTAACACTAACACGAAATCAGCCTGGAAATAAAGCGAAGAACAATAATTGCTAATAGGTGCTACTACGGGCTCAGTAAGCAACTAAGTTCCAGAGCCCTCTCTCGATCGACAAAACTAACACTCTACAAGCCGCTCGTTCTACCTGTGCTGCTTTATGGCGCTGAGACATGGGTAGTTTCGCAAACTGACGCAGCCGCTCTGGGGGTGTTCGAGAGAAAAGTTCTTCGCAAAATCTTCGGTCCTGTTCGAGTCGGCGATGACTATCGCATCCGAATGAACCACGAGCTGTATGAGCTCTACGATGACATTGACGTAGTTCGGCGTATAACTGTGCAGCGACTACGCTGGCTGGGTCATGTCCATCGTATGGACGACGAAGCTCCAGCGAAAAAGGTGCTCGAGGCGAGGGTCGCTGGTCAACGACGACGAGGGAGACCATGCCTCCGATGGATGGACCAGGCTGAGGAAGCCCTAACCGCACTTGGTGTATCCGATTGGAGAAGGCGCGCGCAAAGCAGAGGCGCCTGGCGAGAGCTGATGAAGTCGGTCGAAATCCGGACACGGGTTGTCACGGCCATCTAAGTAACCCTGCAAGACAGGTACTGGTTAAAACAACTATTATTTAATTGGGAGCGATATAAAAAGTTTCCGTTAGAAATCAACGATTTTCCCATCATCTTATACAGAGCATCGGGACAAAAGTACCCGAAACTCTTGTGTAAGTGTGATTTCATATCCCATTCACTCTTATGCTTTTTTTACATATAACAAACATATAGGCATCTCCCTCGCACCATATTTCCAACCATTCTACCATTACTACCATGAAAATAACCAGGTAATTCCCAAATAGTACTTGATAAATGAGCTAGTTACTACCATAATGTATATAACTAGAAAATTAACGGAATGTGAAACCTGGTTTGACTACCGTAAAAATTACCATGTATTTAACAGTCACTTTTAACAGTTTAACAGTTAAAGGTGATAAAAAAGTGACTAGTTAATTAGTAGGTATAAATAAGTAACGGTTTTAATTAAAAAAAAACAATTATTACATATGTTAATAAAAATTTAATTTAATTTGCCTTCGATTTTAATTTATAAAGTTTTTGCTTATGCCTATTGTGGGCTAACTCAACTGATTTTCGGATATCTTTTTCAAATTTTTTCCTTCCTTCTAATTTGAAAACATCTGCAAAAAATTCACAAATGTTATTAATGCTATAAAATTATAAATTTACATGGCCATACCAAATAAAATTAAGTTTATCAGTGCAAGTTTTTGAAGGGCTCTTTTCTCCCATCGGCCGTCCCAATTAAACTTGCTAAGCAAGTCGTCTGCAATTAATCTTCGCAAGACACCATCTATCTCTCCATTGGCTCCCTTAAGTTTGTAAAGATATGTCGTCTGCAAAAAATTAATAACATTTTAATAATGCTTTTATATCTTATAATTTTTTACCATTGCTTCAGCATACTCCTTGCTCGCAAGCTTGGTTTCAACATCGACTGCAGCATCTATTGACATTAAAGGTAGAGTGCTTGCGATCTCTACTTGCAGTTCGTCCTGCACTTCCCCGGTAAGGCTGCAAACCGAGTGCAATACATTTTTAGTGAGGATTTTTGTTTCACGAACAGAATGGTTGACTGCCATTATTTCACTCTTATGAATCATCTGAAATATGTAAACAAAACTTGTTTATAAATGTATTTATATAAAAATATATTAATATTAAAATTTCAAGTGTACCATAATGTACACAAATGCTCATTAATCTGTGCAAAATTTGACATTCTTTCTGTTGAAGACTATAAAAAGTGTCACATTATAAAAAAAAAGTTCTTACATTTTCATTAATGACCTTTTCTAAGCCCTCCACTTTTAAAAGAAGTTGATTTTGTTTTTCTGTTATTGTGCGCAGCATTTTGATAATTTCTGAAAAAAGAACTTAATTAATTAAGACATTTTAAAACAATAAATGAGTAAATTACCTGCGTTGGAAGTCGAACTGTTTTCAGTTACATCATTATTGTTATTCATAATTGTAGGTCTAGTTTCCATATTTGTACTCCTTTCATTATATTTCATGACTGAAACATATTTTTTTTTCGGTGGATTTTGAGAACATTTCTGATCTAAAAAAAAATATTTTGAATTTATATTATGCGATATTTTTGCAGTTAAAATGTTAAATTACTTTTTGGAGTGGAAGATGCTTCTTTGGAAAAGGATGGCTCTTCAAAGCCTTCTAAAATCACGTCGCTATCATCACTTGAATCCATTTCTTGTTTTTTTCTTTATTGTTATTCTTTAAATTATTGTCGCTTTGTTATCATTATATAAATTATATTTGTTATCATTAATAAAATACTGAATAATATATATTTTAATAATTATTTAAAAAAAGTTTTTAAAATTAAACGTTGTCGAATTTAAATAATAAAAGTTAAAATTAAAAAAAAAACTGAATGCATTTTGCTAGTTAATTTGAAAACTCATGAAAAAGATGATGTAATAGAGGTATTAAAATGTACTTATTTTCATGCAGAATACAAAAATATTTATATTGAATATCTTTTTTCCTAATTTCAAGCACATCTGCATTTATATGACTCGCTAATATGATACCTAGCCCAGTATTAGATTCCAATGGTTCATAAAAATAATTTTCTATATTTTGAAAGCTACATACAATGAAACTTTTTAAATCGTTTTCTGTTTTGGTTCTTATTACTTTTACTGGCCCTATACTTTGACTAAAACAATATGCATCTTTTCCTTTTTTTGGGTCAATGATAAATGTGCCTTCTTTAGAAGTTCTAAAATCGCCTACTTCCGAATTATTTCTTTCGCGTAGTCTTAATTGCAATTGTTGCAAGATTTTGTTGGGTTTTTTGATAAGTTTCTTTAAAAATTGCATATAATTCTCGAATTTATACGCCGAAAATTTATCCAATGGCCCAAACTGTTGAGCACAGTCGGTCAAATGCATTAAACCATGGATGTTGAAACTTACCAAATGATCACCAAAACTGTTGCCACATAACTCAACAAAATCTTGCAACATGTGTTGGGCAACACTAGACTCCGTTCTATATGACCTTTCACAGGATAAGAGCCTTATGCTGGAATGCAGTAAAAGAAAAATATGATAAAGATCGCCAGTAATGCAGTCTTTCAAAACGAAAACTCCTAAGTACAATAAAAACTGCCTATACTCGGTTGATTTCCAGTTTTTTAATTCATCAAATGTCCTGCATACACGCCCAAATTCAGACGGGACAAAATTAGACAGAAATCGTAGTCTATCATTTATTTTACTGACTTTTCCGTTTTTAATCAATAACTGGAGCAATTTTTTAGTCACGCCTAAGTCGACTAGATGCATAGGGTCAAGAGGAAATTGCGAAACCATTCCAAAGTAAGCAGCTTCTAATATGTTTTCTTGCTGCTGAAAGGGTAAACTGTGATGAGCAGGATCATCCCTACTTTTAAATGATTCATTTGTTCTTAAACTACTTACACTTTTAGAAAAACATACTCTTCTTTCCTTATATTTTCCAACCTGGCAACATTTGGAGCAACCGTTTTTCCCATTGTGAGATTTTACACCAGTAACAAACGCTCGAGCTGGTGAGTCGCAAGTGAAAAGGCGAACATCAAATTCTTTACGAAGCTGTTGTAAACCAACTTTTAGTCCATTTTCTTTTAACACTTTTACTTCGTCACAAAAATCTTTCATAAAATCGTTAATGTTCCATGGCTTTGCTGTTCCAGAAAAACAAGCTATAGTGAACAATTTTTCTTTTGGAAAACCTACGATTGCCCCAATTATTGGCCACAACACTCGATTGGAGCTTTTAAAAAGTTTCAGGCCGTCAACTCCTACATCAATAATAACTTTATTGTTTTTTTCTAAAAAGTCAAATGCATCCGATTGGAAATATGTTTGTATACCAAGATACAAAAACTCACCACATGGAATAGATTGGAGTTCTACTATCTTTCTGCTAGTTTGGAAAAGTGTCTTTGAAGACAATGGTAAACCATCTACGCCACAACTTTTCAAAGTCTCTAAGAGATCACTAACCGTATTGTGGGATACGTTGTTTCTCAATGCCCATGACTTAATTGCAGCCGACTTTATCTTATTGGCTGGCCTCCTACTACCACCTTCCTCAACACTCACAGCGCCCTCAACTACACTAACGTGTTTATGGCTTGCACTTACTGCACATCCTATCGAAGGCACCTGGCTATCCTCCTCAGAGTCATCGCCCATCACTTCCTCCTGGACACTATCATTAGCAACGCATTCAGTTTTTTTTGCAAAATTTTCTATTTTTCTATATTTTGCAGCACTAAATTCGCAATTTGTTTTGTCAAGGTTGACTAAATTTTTCAATGTTTTTTTATTCATTATTTGTTTATTATTATTTTTCTGTTCAAATACTTTCTTTATTTGTTAAAAACCTTTGATTATTTGTTTAAAAACTTGTTTTTATTTTTAATTTCTTGCGACACGTGACACGTTGGTTTTACAAACTTCGCGCTAAAAAGACACATGCATATAAACGTAAAAAAATCGTTCTAACTCACTCGAACTTTTTATGCATTTTTGTAAGCACCAGAATGAGACAAGATTATTAAACGCAGACAGGGTTGCGAAATAATTTTTCGTTACTGCTACTGAGAAAATTATATGTTACTTAACGAAAAACATTGATTCTTAAGAAAGTACAAATTATGCATGTGTATTAGTAGTGAACAAAAATTGTTCTATGTGTTAGAGTTATGGTTAACCATGGCTTGCAGGAAAGTAAGTAAAAATAAATAAAAATTATATAGTCAGTTCATATGAAAAATTAATTGGAATATTTTTTTCAAAATAGTTTAAAATAGTTTCTTTAACCAAAAGTATAAAAATAGTGATTTTTACATTTGTATTTGGGAAAATCAAAAATTTTTACTTGTTTCCTCTTTTGAAAAAAGATAGCTAGTTTTGTTCAGTCAACGCATTTTTATATAATATATAAAACTATATTTTATAGTTAATGGTTGTGTTAATATGTCTTCTAAGTGTTTCGTGATATAACCATTGTCATTTTTTCAAGAACGTAAAAATATTTTTGACGTAGAATTACGTCTTACAGCAGGTTTGTCATTTTTGGAGGTCTTTTCCACAAATTTTTTCAAGCACATCCTAACGTTTTTGGAGGATACTTTGGAATATACTTACAGCCTTTAATATTCATCTTACAAAGATAAAAGATATGCCAAAAATCAGTTATATTTTATATCTATATATAAGAAAAATCATGCATTGATGCTGCAGTTGCTGCTGACGTTCTTATGGTTGTTGCTTTTGTTCGTGCCGAAATCACGATCGCAACATCGTGTTGTTTCATGGAATGAATTGTTTTACGAATATTTATCAGTAACGGCTTGTATTGTTGTTGTTATTAATATGTATGTAAAATTTACATTTATGTTATATATGCATATCAGCTTCTTTAATGTTTATCGTTTGTTATTGTTTTTGTTTATCTTCAGCGAGATAAATACAATAAACAATACAGATGTATTATAGAGAAGTGCTGTAGAGCCAGAATGTAGCTACAAAAATGTGTATTACTACTACGCAGGTTTACATATACAAACAATGCGCATGGTCATTGTGCTATGAAAACTCTATTGATTCTTTAAATATCATAGTAAATTCGAATTATTTATTGAACTAATTTTATACTTATTACACATTAAAAATTTTTTTTGTTCGTTAAAATTTATAATTTTCAAATTAATTTAAGATATATATAAGCTCTTTACTTGGGAAAAATAAAAAATTCATAGTTTTCCGAAATATTTATTTCCATTTATTAAACCTAAGACTGAAATAAATTTATCAAAAAATAAAGCAAACAAAACCTCTACGTCTGCGATAATATCTGTGTCTTTTGTTTATATAAAATAAGGGTATGTCAAATATCTGGATAACCTTATAATGGCTGCATTCTATCCGAAAGAGCGCTCAGGTAGCGAAGTGCCATAAAATCATGGCAGAAAATCATGGCAGAGAGGAATGAAGTAGAAAGCAGAATAAAGCGGGCTAGATGTCAAAATCAGCTGTTTATCTCACCTTTCTTTATGTTCATATTTCGCAGTCGATTTTATGTTAAAATTTGTACAGGTTTTTCTTGCCAATTTAAGACTTCTTTCACATTTTAAAGTTGTTATTACACTGTTTTAATAATATTTTCACTCAAACTATCACAAATTTAACACACGCGACCGCACTACTTGCAACTTGGAAACATAAAAATTTTTCTTAATATGCAATTCCTTGTAAGTTCGTCGTTTTGACAACTTACCAACCTTTTCATTATCCTCTATTCGATGACGCGTGAGGACACTGAGCCAACCGGCCCTACCTTATAATTCTGCCATGAATAAAGTGATACTTTCTGCTGAACTATTTTTTTTTCGAAACGTCGAACGGCAAAGAGCTGTTCGACAATAAATGCTTTTTGTCTCAAATTTATTTTTTTTATGTTCTGTGTGCATAAGTTTCAAACAAATAGTTTTAATTAAAATCACTACTAAGCAATTTAATAATTTAGTAATTAATAAATTTAATATTTGGTATATTTATCTGTCAAAATAAAGTAAGCGTAAGCTGCTCAACTGAAGTAGCATAACATATTTTCGCTACCTAAGATGGCGACCGCTCAGGGAACGTGTTGTGCGAGCACTTTATGCAACATGCCATTCAGCCCGAGAGTTGTTTAACAGCTACGTAGCAATTTTCCGCTGAATGCAGCCAATGATTGAAACATGATTGTACCTGCTGAACGCAGTCATTTACTTCTGTTGTTTTTGACAGATGCGGGTACAATTTTTGTGAGAGAGGTGAAAAAAACGCTTTCACCTGGTTTTCTTACACCATGATCCAAGCCAAAATCACCAAATTTATTTTTTTTTTAATTATAATCCAAACCCTTTACATATTTTTTGTAATTTTTAATTCAATCAAAAATGCTTTGGATTTTTTTTCATAATAATTTCATTGCTTTGATATTGATATTTTTACGTTGTAAAAGAATAGAAAATTGTATGGATCAAACAAACTATGACATTGACATTGCCGTAAACTTAGGCTTAGATTAATTTAGTTTTTATTTTAAACTTTAATAAACTTTTTACTTAAAAAAATTAACTAAATCTTCAAAAATGTAAATTGCACCGTTTATGAATTTGCGTGAATTCATTCATAAATGTTACAATTTATGTACATTTTTTAAGTTTTTTTGAGATTTTGTCCTCGGCTATTTTGGGTTTGGCGATTAAGTTTTTAAGATTTTGAATATTTTGTGCTTTGGAGATTTTAGCTTTGGATATTTTGACTTGGAGATTTTGGTTTGGATATTTTGTCGTGGATATTTTGTACCCATCCCATTATTATAACGTATATTTCTGCAAGTGCCCAGAAATTCGGGAGTGAAGGTGATGAGAAAGGAGTTTGACTACCCAATGGCTTGTTACCTTCGGTCGCGAAATATCTATTGGCACTATTTGTTACTTTAGTGCGTTGAGTGGTTTAGGTAGATTGCAAATTTATGCTTAATAACTTTAAACATAACGTAACTAATAATGATACATCTATTCCATGATATCTTTGGTGGCAATATCAGCCTTTCAGAAAAATTAATAAACGGGATTTTTTGTCGAAATTAATTTTTTTAAAAATGTTCTTTATTCAATATTCCTTTCCAATTAGAAGTTATTATTAAAAATATATTTTCTTACCATGTCTGTATTAGCAAAACTCGTTTTCTGTTAATTATTAAATTTCCCTTGCTCATTTTTTTTTTTCTTATACTTTTATTAAGCAACTGAAATACAGAAAAGTATGTTGGTTACAATATCTTTAGAGATTTTTCCAATTTGTGGTATTACGAGTATAGCTCTCCAAAGTGTAAAGAGAAAGTTACAAAGATAAAATACATAAGCAAAATTTCCGATGCAGTTGAAAAAAATGTATATGTTCCACAAAGTAAGGTAAAATTGTCCATGGCATAAGTATAAAAAAACAAATCAATGCAAAAATATTTGTATCTTTTAAAATTTTAAAAATGAGCACGGTTATTCTAAAAATGAGCAAGGGAAGTATGAAGTATAGAAATTTAATAATTAACAAAAAATTAGTTTTGTTAACATAGATTCACATGGTATGAAAATAGATTTTTAGTAATCTATAGACTATTTTAAGCTAGACTATTTTGTTAAAAATATGAAATGAAGAACCCTTGTTTTTTTAATAAAAGAAACAGCTAATTAATTTTTGTGTAAAACTGAAACAGTTTTTGCAAATAAACTTTAAGCTATTAGAAAGGGGGTCAAAACGCATTTTTTTATATAAATTATTTCTACAACAGAAACAAGTTGTATTTAACTTTTTGCGAAAACATGCAATATTTCAAACGTTGAAGGTTTTTCTTCCAAATTTATAGAAATGATTTTACTTGTACAGTTTTACTTGTCTAGTTTTTTTTTTGTGTTTGAATATGATAAAGATTAAACGAAATTAATTATAAACTTAACTCAAACTTAATCAGATCAATCATTTTCTCCAGGGAATTGTAAAAGATAGTTTCTGTTTTTAAGATAAAGTGCAAAAACTTTTTGCAAATTTGTTCAACAACCGTCAATATTCATGAGTGTAAAATAAAAAAAAGTGATGTCTTCATCTGTATCTTAAAAACGGAAAGTCCCTTTCACAACACCCAAGAGAAAATGTTTTATGCTTATGATGAATAATAATTACATCTAAATTACAAAAATCTTGTTCAGAAAAATCATGAAAAATTTTTGATTAGATTCTTGGAAACGCAATTGTAGCTGTGGTGGCAATTGAAGCAATTGAGAGTAATTTTGGTGAATTTACGAATACGTCACCTTTTGCTACACATTTCATACGAAAAAATACTCAATTTGACAGTATCGAACTTAATGGCGATGTGGTGAGTACAACCGCAAATCATCTCTGCCCAGGGATGATTTGCGATTGTGGTTTGTGATAGTATTAAGCTTTTTGTGTTAGTATTGACCTCAATTTGACATAAAACAGTACATAAGGCTATCCCTTTCGCACAGTCAAAAATCGAAGTTTCCTATCTCTTTACCTCTGGACTGAAGGCCAAACCAAAAAAGGCGAGTTGCTCCGTAAAGCCTGTATGATACTTCATTAAATTGATCATTGAAAATTATAACTAGAGCTGTTCAAATAGCACGAATGCATGAATTCAATTGGTGTGAGTGAGTACGCATATGGTCCGAATTGGAGAAAAATTTATAGGACGGACTGCATTTTTTTTGCCGTTTCAATTCGTTCTTCGGTAAGTTTCGATCAAATATTTATTGTGCTGTTAATAATTAATGTTGTTTTCTTCGGAAAGCAACATTGTTCAATTGTTTTCTTCGGAAAGCAACATTGACCTTGAGCTCGATAAAATATAACCTTTAATAATTGAACAATTATTGGAGTTATATAAACACATAACTTAAAAGTTAATAATTAATTTGACATTTTTAGAGTAAACAAAACTATTTAAAATAAATGTATGCTGAATTGGAAGTGATGTGTGTAGCTAATATTAATTTATTTAATGCAGCTGCTCTTAAAAACACCAGATATTTAAAAGTAACAACGTTTATCCTTTTCTTTCGTTTTAGTCTCTTTTGTTTGACATAACTCGAGAACCACTAGTCCGATTTAGCTGAAACGAATTTAAAAAAATTAAGAATTGTAATTCCTTTAATCTGTTCATATAACGTTTCCCTACATAAGAAACAGTTTCGCAGTAACAAATAAATGTATGAAGAAAAAAAAATTTTGCCTGAAAATTAAATTTTTATTTTTAAATTCGTAAAAAATCCTGAAAAAAATGAAAAAAGTGTCAAGTCCTATTACTTTCACGTAAAGTCACATAACCTATGAACAAAATCAGACAAGATCATGAAAATCAATGCACGCGTTTCGATTTTATTCACAATTAAGTAAAGGTATGAATTTCAAAAATTTGCTCAAATTTCTTTGGAAAAAACATTGATGACTTTTTTTATGATTCTCAGAATTAAAAAAAAAGGAATAAACAAAAGGTTATTTGATTTTTATGATTGCGGTACCAAAGTAATAAACTCTAATAAATGTGATTCTCAGATATAAAAAAATTCCACCCACATTTATAAGTTTCGAACGTTTCGAAAAATTTATAAAGCACACCTGAATCAGGTGTATAGACACCCTTAAAATATGCGCCCATTCATTTTGCTTCAGTTTTTGCTCAATAACTTTATTACAAATCTACAAATATGTTTTTTTTCTTTATAAACTTTATTTTGCAATTGCGATTCATATTACAGCTATTCTTACACAGAAAGTATGAAATTTTTATATGTTATCTATGCATAAAAACAAAATTTAGAACATTTTCAATTATTGTCATTATCCATCCTCGATGAAGTTGACGTTTGTGGTTCTGATGATCTTCTGTTCTTCGTAGGTTGTTCATATTCATGTTCTGAGTCTGCATCATCATCAGAGATAGATATAATATTCAAGGGTATGTTTTGTTCAGTGTGTCCACCAAAATCTTCGGTGCTTTCATCTTCAAACTGCATAATTTTAGAACTTCACCAAAAAACCTCCGCAAGCAATGCATCTAATTTTTTGCCTTTGAATCGCTTTTCCATTGGCATGGTCACCCGGTGGAACCTCTTTCCTTGTTCGTCTGATTCCTGAGGTAATTGTGCCAAAAAGGAATCAAGGTGGAAATGCATGAAATGTAATTTTAACGTCATGGATGCATTGATTTTTTCAAAATAATACAGCAATACAGTACAATATACAATATATACAAAATACAATAATACAGTATATCTTCTGACCCCATCGGAGGTTTAAACCCCCAAAACTTCTTTCTTGGCAACGCCCCTGTCTTATAGCTATCTTAATTCTTTCCATATAATAGCACACAAGTGCCGCAAAGTTCGAAAATTCTCTGCCGCAGCTGCTAAAAAAATATTACAAACCATAGCAGCAGCGACTGCAAAAAGTAACAATACAATGCTGCTTATAGCACACAGTACCGCTAGCCAAAATATATGCTGATGTTGTGCCTCTTGCTTTAAACATGATTGAAATAGACAGCAGCAGCAAGTAGACGAATTTAAAATTCGATCAGCTTCTGTTGCTATCAATTTGTAAATGTTCAAAAATTTAGGGGGACATGACATTCGCGGCAGAGAAAACAACAGACCTTTTTTTAAAAATTCATAACTCAGTCAAAAACAAAAATTTTTCCAAATTTTTTTTTTTATTATTGTAGAGAATTGAACAAATTCTACTAAATTTCTACTAAATTTAAAAAAAAAAATTTAATTTTCAGGCAAAAATTATTTTTTTTCTTCATACATTTATTTATAACTGCGAAACTGTTGCTTATGTAGGGACTGTTATATGAACAGTCTTATGTTATATGAACTGATTAAAGGAATTGGAATTCTTAATTTGTTTAAATTTGTTTCAGCTAAATCGGACTAGTGGTTCTCGAGTTATGTCAAACAAAAGAGCCTAAAACGTGACTTACTAACTTGAAATCGATATTAAATTATTATGGCATATAACTTGACAAAACGAATGATGCAGAACTTCTTCTTTTTGGGACTACTTTCACGTGCAGTTCTCAGAATTGAGTCCCAAATCAATAAGCTGAAAAATGTTGTACTGTGTTATTACTAAAACTTAAAAAAATAAATTATCTGCCAAAACTTGCAAAAACAGTTTTTATGAATGAAAAACTAAATGCGTTTTGTATGAAAAATTCGAATTTTATTGATTTTTTTTTTAAATTTTATGTGGGAGGTGGGCGTGACCGAAAGAGTTTTTTTAAAATTTTGCGCATAAATATATATCCCCGTACCGAGTTATGTTGACATCGGGTTTTAAATTTTCTTATTGTATGGAAGGTGAGCGTTGTTGTGGACGGGCTTGAATTTTTTTTTTTTTGCGTTATGGTTTTATATTTTTAAATCACATGCAAATTTTATTACTCTACAACTATTATTTCTATTTATTGACATATTTTGTATGGGGCCAAACCACTGCGGAGCGGTGACGGATCGCCCACGACCGATTTCAGTTACTTATTTTAATTTTTATGATCGTGTGATAATAAGAAAGAGTTAGAACTACCATTTCACTAGTAGTCAATGTGAACTATCACTTAAAAACAAAAGGGAATAGCTCCCAAAAAAGTAGGTGATTTTTTGTATGAAAAAACTCAAAAGTAAAGAGCAAAATTTCGATAAAAAATGTGCAAAATCGTCCAGTTTTTTTGGTGATTTCATTTGAATTTCCCATTAATTTTTCATTTCATTCACCCCAATTTTGTATGGAAAAATGTTGGGTGATTTTTCATTTTATTTCTTAAGTTTTATTTTATTGTTTGTATTTTATTTAAATGCTATATTTCCTACCGCCTTTCAAATTGTTCTCAGTAGGTGTGTTTCCGTACTCACACTGTGTAACTTGTGGGACACTATTTTCTGTTTCCGTACTTTCTGTGCTTAAAATGGGAAAAGAAGAACAAGCTCAGAACCGCTCTCTCGAGCACACAGTGCACAGAGAGTGCTAGAACTCAATACTCCGAGTAAATTAATAACAAGCATCAACTTCACAAACAAATTGACGATAATTTTAATTGGCGCAATTTACGTTTGACATGTCTGCAGTCAAAATCAGCTGTTTTTTGCTTGAAACTTACTAGAAGCGTACTTTTGCAACTATTCTCACATTTAATTTTTACTCTCTCAGTTTGAACTTACACAAATCTTACACAGTGTAGAGTACGGAAACACACCTAGTACAAGTTCTGTTATATCATGGTGCCATAAATAGCATACTTTTCAGCAATTTTAACAACAAGTTTAGTTTGTTTCCCAAGTTTAGTTTAGGCGAAAAGAGCGAACCCTAAAGGCTCCATCGTGGTCTTTGATAATGCCTTAATATACAATTTAATCCATTTTATCATTGATTCTGATCCATTTGTGATCATTCTGTGGTGAAAATCCAGGCTAAGAAAATGAGGCCAGTAACATCTCTCTACACCATGATGAAAAGTCTTGGTGGCGTATTTTAAATTTATTTCTTGGCATTATATGCGATGAAAAATTGTTTTGTCATCATACCCGATGTGATTGTACTTAATTTTCTTGTTGCAAAATTCTATATTCTTAAATTGTTAATCATTTATGAAAGAATTTTTTATTAAATTCAGCCATGCCTCAATATATTTAGTTGACAGGAGTGTATTTTCTTCTGTTCCTTTTTGTCCCGCTTCACTTATTAAACTTCTTACAAGTCTTAATGGAGAGTCTGCGTTCAATTGCTTAGTAATTTCTGACATTCTACGACTACTTCAAAATGAATATATCGGGTTTGTGTTTTTTTGTGGAAATGCTTTGCAATTTTTATTTGTATTTAGCAAAATTAGAATTGACTTATCAAATTAATGACATTTATAAACAAAGCATAAATAAACTCTATTTGAAAGTAGAGATGGGCGCGTGAGTGGTTTTGACTCACGATCACGCACGCTCACAATGAGTTTTCTTCTAATCACGCACGCTCACGATTAAAATTATTTTTTTGACTCACGATCGCTCATGATCACGATGGAATTTTTTGACTCAGGAGTGCTCACGAATAAAAGTGTTTAGCATTGGATACGCTAGTGTTTTTAAAATAAGAAACATAAATTCTGTTAAAATTGTGTATCGATACATCTCATATATATTAAAATTATATAAATACAAAAATTAGTTTGCAGCAAAATGATTAATATTTAAATGGAAACCGCAGAATATCACTTGAGTTGAAATTAAAACTTAAACATTTAAATACATATAAAAACCATTGAATTTAATTAATAAAAAGTAATCTATGAAAAGCAAACAATCAACTTAAATCTATATTTTAATTAAAGTTTTTATTTAAAAAAATAATTTATCCAAATTTTCACCTAGGAGTCTGGATCCTTCTCTCCTCTAAAATACGACCAAATACTGAAAAAACTCTCACATGTGGCAGAACTTGCGGGTATATGCAGTATTTACCTGGGAAGTTCATGTAAAAGGGGAAAGAGTACTGCTTCTTTCCAAAAAGCTGAAATATCGCTAGTATTTTACCCATCTATCGATATTTCCAAAATTTTTTTTACTGTTCTCTTCAATTTGGTCCTTGAAGAGGACCAAAATTCGTTAAATGAACCGTATCTTGTCCTCTTTGAAGTAGATGGAAAGCTGTCCAGCAGTTCTAGATCAGCTTCAGAATTATGATATAATTTCCGCTCTTGTTTTTTATTAATATTATCTTTTAACATTGATTTTGGTCAGTGGTCAGTGTTGCATTTTTTATACAATTGGTAGAACTAGCGTCAAAAAAATCATAACTCAATTTTGCACAGATTTAAAAAATAAAGATAAACAAGTCGTGACACGAAGAAATTTAAGTCACGCATGCTCACGCACGAGGAAAATTTAATCCCGCATGCCCACGAATATTTCGTGATTTTTTTATGAGTTCACTCACGATCACGACGTGATTTGTCGTGACACGCGCCCATCTCTATTTGAAAGAATCACCTTAAACTATATCACTTTCACCCAAAATTTTTGATTCAAGATGGAAGCGATTTCATTTAATTTAAATTAAAGTGTGATATTTTTTTGATCAACCAAGTACTTCCATACTTAGGCTAAAACAGTTGAACCGAAATAAAACATATTTTGATTTTCCAAAACTCTCAATTTGAAATGAATTTTTTTCATAACAAAAACTAACCGTTTTAAGCAAAATGCGAAATAAACTGGATTTGTTGAGATTATTAAAAAGCGTATTATTTGTGTGACCATGGCCGTTTATCCATATTAAAAGTCTTCAATATTGAGTTACCGCGTTTTAAATCTGAAAGCCCTATTAATGTCAAATTGGCCCTGTTTTTATATGAATTTTGGCCTTTTTACAGTTAAGACAATATCATCCCTGGTACACTGCCGGTAAACGCTGATTTATAATGATAATTTTTATTGATGATAAACAAAAATACAAAGTTGGAATATTTTTATTGATGATAAGGAGTAAAACAATCATCGCATAACTTACTTACTTACTTACTTAGTTGGTCGTAACAACCCGTGTCCGGGTTTCAACCGACCTCATCAGCTCTCGCCAGGCGCCTCTGCTTTGCGCGCGCCTTTTCCAATCGGATACACCAAGTGCGGTTAGGGCTTCCTCAGCCTGGTCCATCCATCGGAGGCATGGTCTCCCTCGTCGTCGTTGACCAGGGACCCTCGCTTCGAGCACCTTTTTCGCTGGAGCTTCGTCGTTCATACGATGGACATGACCCAGCCAGCGTAGTCGCTGAACAGTTATACGCCGAACTACGTCAATGTCATCGTAGAGCTCATACAACTCGTGGTTCATTCGGATGCGATAGTCATCGCCGACTCGAACAGGACCGAAGATTTTGCGAAGAACTTTTCTCTCGAACACCCCCAGAGCGGCTGTGTCAGTTTGCGAAACTACCCATGCCTCAGCGCCATAAAGCAGCACAGGTAGAACGAGCGTCTTGTAGAGTGTTAGTTTTGTCGATCGAGAGAGGGCTCTGGAACTTAGTTGCTTACTGAGCCCGTAGTAGCACCTATTAGCAATTATTGTTCTTCGCTTTATCTCCAGGCTGATTTCGTTTTTGGTATTAATGGCGGTACCAAGGTAAACGAACTCCTTGACTACTTCAAAGTTATAGCTGCCGGATGAAACGTGGGAGTCTAAACGCCGAGCTCCCTTGTTTGTAGACAGCATATATTTTGTTTTGCCCTCATTTATCGTCAAACCCACTTTGGCTGATTCCTTTTCGATAGCGGCGAAAGCAGCGGTAACATCTCTCTTGGTTCTGCCGACAATATCAATATCATCAGCGTACGCAAGGAGCTGGACGCCTTTGTAGAAAATGGTGCCATTACGATGCACACCGGCCTTTCGTACGATCCCCTCCATGATGATGTTGAAGAGATCGCAAGACAGTGGATCGCCTTGCCTGAAACCTCTTTCGGTATTGAAGGTTTCGGAGAGGTCATTTCCTACCTTGACGGAGCTGCGTGTGTTGCTCAACGTCATTCTGCAAAGTCTGATCAACTTTGCAGGTATACCGAACTCAGACATTGTTGCGTATAGGCAATCCCTTCTCGGGCTATCGAACGCAGCTTTAAAATCGACAAAGAGATGGTGTGTGTCAATTTGATTTTCGTGGGTTTTCTCCAGGATTTGTCGTAGCGTGAAAATCTGGTCTATGGTGGACTTACCAGGTCGAAAGCCACACTGATAAGGTCCAATCAGTGTTTTTGTAATCGGCTTTAATTTTCACACAGTACGCTTGAGACAACCTTATATGCGATGGAAATAAGACTGATACCTCTATAACTTGCGCAGATTGTAGGGTCTCCTTTCTTAAGTATAGGCCACAGTACGCTGAGGTTCCAATCGTCGGGCATGCTTTCTTCTAGCCATATTTTGCTGATGAGCTGATGCATGCGCCTTATCAATTCATCGCCGCCGGTTTTAAACAATTCCGCTGACAGGCCGTCAGCACCCGCTGCTTTGTTGTTTTTGAGTCGTTGGATAGCAACTCGAACCTCATCATGGCTAGGTGTTGGTACTTCCACTCCGTCATTGTTGATTGGTAGCTCTGAACTGCGCTCTCCATGGGCGGCATTGGTGGAATAGTCGCCAATAAGTAAATTGGAGAAGTGCCGTCTCCACAATCTCAGCACACACTGTGTATCCGTATTCAGATCTCCATTTTCGTCTCTACAAGTGGATTGAAACCGGGCTTGAAACCTTGGGTTAGACGCTTAACCTGTTGATAGAATTTTCGTGTATCCTTCTTGCCATGGTATACCTCTAGTTCCTCACGCTCACGCTTTTCCTTCTCTCTTTTCTTGCGTCTGAAAAGGCGCCTTCCTCTTTTCGCGGTAGTTTTCTCGCACGGCTCGCGTTGCAGCTGACTGCAGCGTTTTTCTGTATGCGGCGTTTCTTACTGCTGTCGCGATGCGACACTCCTGATCGTACCATTGGTTCCGAGGTTGCGGGCGCCGGAAACCAATGACTTCTGGAGCGGCAGCGCGCATGGAGTGGGATATATGCGTCCAAAGTCCGCCGGCGTCGTCGGGTCCAGAGGTTGGTTGGTTGAGCTTAACCGAGAGTTGAGCGGAGTAGGCTTCGGCAGTCCGTTGTAATTGCAGCTTAGCGACATCTAGCTTTTGTTGCATTCCTGTTCGTATGTTCTTCGCATTGCATAATCGCATGCGGATCTTGGCTGCAACAAGATAATAGTCGGAGTCAATGTTGACCCCCCGAAATGTACGCACATCTAGAACACTAGAGGCATGCCTTCCGTCGATTACAACATGATCAATTTGGTTTCGCGTTTTTTGATCCGGGGACAGCCAGGTGGCCTTGTGGATGTCGAGGTGCTTAAATCTGGTGCTACTAACTACCATGTTTCGCGCCGCGGCGAAGTCAATCAGTCTTAGACCGTTGTTCGTGGAGGTCTCATGAAGACTGAACTGACCGACAGTGGGGCCAAAGATGCCTTCCCTTCTTCCGACTTTCGCATTAAAATCGCCGAGGACTATTTTCACTATTTAAGGTGGTCGTATACGTCCTCAAGACTAGCGTAGAAAACGTCCTTGACGGCTTCGTCCTTTTCCTCCGTCGGGGCCAATCTTTCGTTGACAGGTGTGAACCGGGAAACAAGGTGGCGTAGTTTCCGGCTAACAACGAATCCAAATTCGCGCCTCTCCGCATGGCAGCTGTAGTAGATATCACAGTGTGCTTGTTTAGAGCAGCCTTGCCCTTTCCATCGCATTTCCTGGATGGCGGTGATGTCAGCCTTTATCGTTTTGAGGGCTTCCGCCAGTTGGATAATGGCACCTTCCCTATAAAGGGTTCGGACATTCCAGGTGCATATCAGTAAATCATTGTCCGTTTTTCGTTTGCGGTGGTCGTCAACGTAATTGGGGTTCTTATCCGAGGCTGGTTTAGTTTTCATTGGGCAGTAGTAATGTGGCGGGACCCAAACCCTGCGCACATTCCATGTTTAAGGTCTATGGAGTGACCCGCCGCTCAAATTAGCCGTCAAACTGACGGATGCCAGTTTGCCGTTGCCCAGGGAACACCACGTGGAGGTTTGAGTCGACTTGAGACGATTTCGACATGGATAATGCTGGCCTCGCCAGGTTGAGGCGGTCAGACACGTTGCCATGTGAAGGTTCGCCCCCTGTTCCCCATGGCATAACTCTACCTTAAATATGGAACATATAATATATGTTCGTTTTTCTTTGCCAGAGGCTAATGGCCGTATTTTGTAATAAGCAAGTGATCACGTCACTTGGAGTTTTTTGTCTGTAAATCTGTAAATATTGTCTTGTCATCACCAATATTTAGCATATGTTTCGCTCTTTTAGACATTCTTCCTGGGCCACAGCAGCTATCATCTGCTCCGCTAGAGGCACTAAAAAAGTTATAAATTCTGTTTTCTGACAATAAAATCGTTTCCTCAAAAAGAATATGTGCGTTTACTTCTAACATCAAAAGAATTTTGAAGGAAATTTTATTCCAGGACTTACTTCTTGGAAAACTATCAAAGAGTACTAATTTTTGCCTTATTTGGTATTTAAAAATATACACACGATTTACGAAAATTAACATGTGGTTTTCTCAATAGTACTGTTTAAACTTTATTTGGGACAAAATATCCGCTTGGGACCGAAAGGGTTAAAGGCGCAGTGGATAGAGTGAATGGCCCATACGCCAGATAACCCTGGCTCAATTCCCACCTGACACGGGAAGTTTTTTCAATTGAATTAATTTTTCTGTTCGGCCGTAACCTCTATACAGACAATGGCAAATCTCAGAGAGTAAAAACTGCCAGTTTCCAATTTTCCTATATATATTTCGGCAACCCTGGAATTTCAAAATTTTTCTAAAGAAAATCATATATTTTTAGGAATTATTAAAGTCATTTGAAATAATCAGAGTTGGGGGTAGTGCACTAAATGCTGAGTGCACTAAGCATTTCATAGCACTAAATATATTGAAAGAAATGATATTTTTCACTATTTTTATTCCAGCTTAGTGATAGTGAAACATCTCTCGAATATCATTCTAGCTAAAGACTTTAGTGTATTGTTATTTTGTTGCACTATTACCTTGTTTATCCGGCGCTTCAAGTCGATTTGAGTCAGAACGATTTTATGCCGTGTGTTTATAAGCAAGCAGCAAGCGGTTTCACTGAAAACAGTAATCGAAGCGTTTTGAAAATTTGAGTTTTTCTTCTTAAATAACAATGGAAAACAATAATAATATAATATAATAATAAATTATTTCTTTCTCTATTAATCAATTCTATTAAAACAAGAAGAATTTTTCATGTAAAACAGCTATAAACTGCTTAATCAAAGCCAAAGTATATGATTTCCCAAACGTTTTAAAAGAACAGCCGGTTTATGCGCTATTTTAAACCGTCTTGAAAATAAGAGCCGAATTAAAATGAGGGTCTTGTTCAATCGGCTTGAAATTTTCGAAGCGGTTTGAAATTCGATTTTATTATTATTAATTAAATTATTATTTTAGTCAGACTCGAATAAATCTATAATTATAAAATATAACTATCTAAATGGAGTAGCATTTGTTTTCATTTGTTGGAATAATACCCCTTCTCGGAGAAATAAATTAAGCAATTTTAATTTTAAAAATCTTGTTTTACTTAAAGCTTATAACTGTTAGTATCTTTTGTTTTTCTTGTTTTTGAATACTCCATACTTAAAATAAACTGTTGACCTGTTCTTTCAATTTAGTGAAAACTTTCTGTGTTCCACTACCATTAGTGCAGGAATTTTTTTTGCACTATTAATTTGAGTGGGAAAAAAAGTTGAACTAAGCTGTAGAATTCCTTTTCCACTTTTCTTATATGAATTTTAGTGAACAATTTTTCACTATCACTAATGTATAGTTACACTTATATTTTTCAACTCAACACCAAAAAAAGTAGCGAATAATTTTGCACTATCAGTACATGTTAGCTGAAACTGAAAATTTAGTGCACTACCCCCATATATGGAAATAATTTTTTTTTTACGATATTTTTTCGATATGCTAGAAAAGAGCACTTCAAGGATTTTTGAAAAAAAAAGTCAAGTTTCCAAAGCTTAACTCTTGTTTGCGAGTTTTGGTTTTCTTAATTTTTTGCAAAAAATAGTTTAAAGTTGTTTTGAGCTCATGCCTGCTTTGCATTTTTCAAAATTTTTATTTTTGGATTCTTGGGAATTTTTTTTGTAAAAATATTCACACTCGAAACCTCTATCAAAAAATTTCGTAACAACCAAATATTAAACGTAATCGCACCATTTTTTGTATCTGTATTAGGTATAGTTCTAGAAAATATTTCCATGACATTTAACTAAATTTTTTTTTTTTTAATTTAGATTTTTGCGATTTTTTTAATATGTTAGAACAAGAAAAAAATGATTTTTTTTCCAAAAGTAAAAAATCATAACTGGTAATTTAAATTCGATTTTCATGTTTGATGAGTCATTTCAAAGAAAAATTAAAAACGAAGTGCGACCAGTTTTACAAAGCTGTGCGCAACAGTTTGGATGCATCTTTGCTGCAGTTAGATTTAAATGCTGTCTTTGATTGGTGTAACCGTAACCTTTTACTCTAAATATCAATAAATGCTTTCATGCTTCTTATGCCAGAATTAGAAATGTTGTAGCTTCGTCATATAATATTGCAAATTGACTTGTGTTAATGAAATTATTGATCTGGGTGTTTGTTTTGACTCAAATTTTTCATTTGTTCAACATTTGACTTGTACGCTATCTAAAACTTATTCTATGTATGCGTTCTTAGGAGAAATTGTACGAAGTTTAATGATCCATATACATTAAAGTGTATTTTTCTATCCTTTGTTAAATCTCGTTTAGAATATGAGTCGTTTACATGGAATCCTTACTATGCTGTCCATAAACTGAGACTTGAACAAATACAGAAAAAATTTGTAAATTTTGCTCTGAGAACTATTTATTTTGTTGAACCTTTACCTTCGTATGAAGATCGGCATTTGTTTCTTAATTTAAAATCGCTTGAAACAAGGCGAACTATTCAGTCTCTAATATTTCTGTATGACATTGTTTGTCGAAATATTACTAATTGTTAAGCTCAATTAATTTTAATATTCCAGGAAGAAACTTGTGACTATCTTAATATTAACTTTTATAAAGCAAATTATTTGATACACGAACCTTTACAACGAGCTCTTAAATAATATAATTCACTTTGTTGTATAATTGATATTGATTTTTGTGATAATTAGAATTTATGTATTAATGCTCCCAATTCATATTACTTTTAACTTATTGTAGCTTCGCTATAATTTAATTTTTAAGCATTAAGTTTTGTTTACTGAAAATATTTTAAAATTTATAGACAATAAACTAAACTAAACATTAAACTTCATGTAGTTTTAACCTTTCAATCATATGAAATCATATTTCAAAATATGCTCATTAATAAGGAAGTTATGATTTTTATTAAATTTTTCATATTCTACATACCAGGGTACGGAAAGGTCCGCTCGCGTACCTTTCTGAGCGTACCATTCAAAAAGGTACACAAGAAATCGTACGCGCTATCGGACGTGTACCCTAGAAAATATTTTATTGCTTTCGTCCACGAGCGCGTACGTTTTGGTGAGACTTTGAAATGAGGTCTCATTACGTGTGCCTACCAAAACGTACGTGCTCGTGGACGAAACTTAAATGAGACTTATGCTCATGAGGCAGCTCGTGAGCCACTCACTGAAATGAAAGGGAGGAATGAAATCAGCAGTTTAGGGACAAATTTAGCTTTATGATTTCTGTAGACTGTGCACAAAGATGTACGTTCCACATGAATTATAACAGATCATTCAATAAGTCCGTAGAATAATTAAGAAAAAAACAAAATTTTGATTAAACTCGATTATATTATTCAACGTAGTTGCCTTCTAGAGCGATATAACCAGTGTAGCGATTTTCCAACTTTTCAATACCACTTTTATAGTACGATTTCTCTTTCTCGTCAAAATAGGCATCAGTTTCAGCGATTACTTCATCATTGGACTTGAATTTCTTTCCAGCAAGCATTCTCTTGAGATCTGTAAACAGGAAAAAGTCGCTGGGGGCTAAATCTGGAGAATAGGTGGGTGGGTCAGCAATTCGAAGCCCAATTCATTCAATTTTGCCATCGTTTTTATCGATTTGTGTCACTTTGCATTGTCTTGGTGAAACAACACTTTTTTCTTTTGCAAATGTGGCCATTTCTTGGCGATTTCAGCCTTCAATCGATCCAAAAGTGCACAGTAATAGTCGCTGTTGATGGTGGTTCCTTTTTGGAGATAGTCGATGAATATTATTCCTTTCGCATCCCAAAATACAGACGCCATCACCTTACAAGCCGACTGTTGGGTGTTTGCTCGCTTTGGATTCGGTTCGCCGACTGCTGTCCACTCAGCTGACTGTCTTTTGGATTCTGGTGTGTAATAGTGAAGCCATATTTCATCCATTGTCACATATCGACGATAGAATTCGATTTTATTGCGGTTTAACAGCGCCAAACACTCTTTTGAAGCATCAATTCGTTGTTGTTTTTGGTCGACTGTGAGCTCACGCGGCACCCACTTTGCACAGAGCTTTGGCATACCCAAATGTTCGTGTAAAATGGTGAAAATACTACCATCTGGTATCTTTACAATGTCAGCTAGCACGTGCACCTTCAAGTTGCGATCGTTCATTTCCAATTTGTGGATTTTTTTGGTGTTTTGTGGAATAACAGTCTGATTTGGGCGTCCACTGCGCTTTGCATCATTTGTGCTGGTACGACCACGTTTAAATTCAGCAATTCACTTTTCTACTATTTGTCTGGATGGAGCAGAGTCCGGATAATGTTTATCAAGCCATTGTTTGGTTTCCACTGTATTTTTTTTCATCAAAAAGCAATGCTTTATCAAAACTCGAAATTCTCTTTTTTCCATATTTTTTTTTCCAATAACAATAGTTGCACACAGAATGCTATAACTCACGAATCAATTGCCAGATTGTTGTCAAATTTTTATACGTATCGTTTGAAGGTTGGTACTAAATAAAAATCATATGGACAAAAATCTAGTAACGTCATCTATGTGTCATCCTATGGACTTTTTGAACGTACTGTTATATGGTACTAGTTGGGTCATTGGAACGTTTTTAAGTTCTGTGGACTCCTTGAACAAAAATTTTGAATTTTTTCAAAATTCTTTCCATTTGGACAAATGGAACCTTTTGGGTTTAGTGGACTCCTTCAATAAAATTTTCTCTACAAATAAGTTTATTCGGGTCATTGGAACATTGTTAGGATTAATGGACCAAAATCTGGGATTTTTTGTCAAATACGTACTTCTTGGACATATAGGTTTCAATTGCAATATTTGTGAAACTAGTTGGGTCATTGCCACATTTTGGGCTTAGTGGACTCTTTGACTAAACTTTTTCTTGAAAAATAGATTCCACTCGATCAATTGAATTCCACTTTTAATAATTTTGCACTGTTGGGTCATTTGAACTTGTTTGGCTTAGTGGATTCCATGGACAGTAATTTTTTATGAAATACGATCCACTTTGACAAATAGGTTCCACGAACCTTTTTTGGAACCAGTTGAGTGATTGAAACTGGTTTGGTTTTTGGTTTAATATTAAATTTTTGACAAAAGATTCCACTTGTAATATTTTTGGAAATAGTTTGGGCATTCCAACTTTAATGAGATTAGTGAACTTCTTGGACAATAATCATGCATTTTTTGACCTATTACCCAACTTTTTCTAAAAGTGAAAAAGGACCAAGTAGAACGTATTTGTAAAAAATCCAAGATTTTTGTCTAATAATTGTCAAAAAAAAACAAAACCTAAAAAGTTACAATGATTCCACACGTTTTATAATTAATCCAAGTGGAACCTATTGGCCATAGAACCATATATTTTCATCTAAGGAGTCCACCAAACCCAAAAAAGTTCAAATGACCCAACTAGTTCCAAAAATATTGAAAGTGGAACTTATTTGTCCCATGATTCAATTATTATAAGGTTATCCAGATATTTGACGTCTTCTCACAAGAATAAGAATGTATACCCTTATTTGAAGAGGAGAGCAAATGAGCAGTTTTTTTAATGACATAAAAATCCCGCAGTTGCATGAATATCATTCTTTTTCGTAGTACAAAATACTAAAGATACATTTGACTACTACGTTTTCTACTACCTGTTTGATTTGAACAAAACTTATATTATGAGCTTTTAAAAGTGTAATGGTTACATTTTTGATGTAAAACAATACTGAAAAGATTTGCTTTGTGTATGCAAAGCACTTGTTGCAAGGAATTTGTATAAATATTTTTATTATGTTTTTGAGCCTTGAGCTAAAATAAGTAATAAACAATAGCCAGTTTAGAGGTAAATTTATTGAAAATATGTTTTTAAATCTGTGATACAGTGTTTCGAAATCGTTTGTTTAAACAAAAGGATGATTATAGTTATTTCTACATTTATATTAGGGAAAATCAAACATATTTTTTTCCTCTGGCAGAGAATAACACCAAAAAAACAATATTAGAATAAAGTTTATTTAATTTTTAATACGGAAATCCAACTGCACTGCGTACTTTCGCACTTGCTCACTGCCAAACACATACGACGTCTTAAATATCCTACATGTTAAAGGCATTTTTTATTTTAAATTATTTAACACTAGTTCGAAATTAAAAATATCACATACAAAGACACAAAGTAATTAGAGAAAAATGACGCTATAAAAATTGAAACAAACTTCCACAAATTACCTTCATGTCAATAAACTTTACTAAAATATTGCAGACTTGAATTTTTTCAACATAACCACAAGCATATGGAAAAAGTACTTTAAAAAAATACACAGCAAAACACTGAAACATACTTTTTTTTTTTGGACGACTACACAACCCTGGCTGTCATTTTCTCAAGAGAGTAAAAATATTTTTGCTTACATAAAATAAGGGTATGTCAAATATCTGGATAACCTTATAATGATTGAATCATTATTTGTCCAAGCGGAAACTATTTGTCAAAAAATGTTTGTATTTGTATGTATAAGTAGCAATTTTAGCCATATATTAATTCTTGCAGAGCTTATAGTGCTATCTCATAAAGCAACAAGCTTCAACTGTAGCATTAGTAGCGCTACTAAAGCTCTTGCAGAAAATATATAAGGATACTTTCTTGAGTTTAAATGCACTATTTTTGCATCATATAAAAAGTAGAAATAGCTGTCAACGTTTAAAAGGGTCCCTGTCAGAACCTTTTTGTCAAAAAATCTAAGACGCAATAGTTTCAATAATATTTAATATGGAACAATTTGTCCACAAATGCTTGTCCAAGAAGTATACAAAAGCTAAAAAAGTGTCAATGGAACCCAATAGTCAAAATGATATCAACTTTTGTCTAAGGAGTCCATAGAACCAATAAAAAGTCCTTTTATCTACCTGGGAGCTCCACTATGCTCTTTTTTCAATCATTGCCATGTACGGCTCATGAACCGTCCGATGAGCATAAATCGTCTCATTTGCGTGGACGGGTACGCCAAATATTTTGTCACGAACGTGACACGTTATAAAAGGCACACGAGCGTGTACCTAAATGAGCTGTGTATTAGCTCGTGTGCGTACACGAGCGGACCTTTCCATACCCTGCTAAATACAATTTTTGGTACTCATATATGTTATGATGATTTTGTATCGAACATAAAGGAATAAGGATAAGTGGGTGTGTCAGATATCAAAAAATTGTTGTAGAATATGAAAAATTTAAAAAAATCATAACTTTCTTATTAAGGAACAAATTTTAATAATTGAAAAGTTAAAACTACATGAAATTTAATGTTCTTTCACATGTCATTAAAAAATTTTAATATTTTTTATGGAAAGAAATTGTTGTAAAAAAATTAATTTGTTACCCCTATTGTCCAAAAAATATTCTAAAAAAATAAGATCTTGCTACGACCTTAAAGACTGTGTACTTTTTTGGGGGGATCCCATTTAAATTTTTCCGACCAGAGCTTCAAAACAATTTTACACAACACTTTAACAAGTACTTTATTATCAACGCCACCACAATAATAATTATTGTCAACTCAGTTGGCAATCGCTTCGGTAATCGGTAATTAGTTGGTAATCACTTCGGTAATCGGTTGGTAATCACTTCGGTAATCGGAAGGTTATCGCATCGGTAGTCGGTAATCGGTTGGTAATCGCTTCGGTAATTGGTTCGGTTATCGGTTGTTAATCGCTTCGACAATTGGTTCGGTAGTAAGTAATTGGTTCGGTAGTCGGTTGGTAATCGCTTCGGTAATTGATTGGGTAATCGCCTCGGTAGTTGGTAATTACCTCGGGTTCGGTAATCGGTTGGTAATCACTTCGGTAATCAGCCTGATAATCGGTTCGGTAATCGCTTCGATCTTCTGCTTGGTTGATGCTAGGTAGTCCCTAGGAAGGATTATGGATTAAGGTAACACTGTGGAACAAATTCAGGTTAGCAAAAGTTAGGTCGATTCTGAGAGTGAGGGGTGAAAATAGAGGCTAAATTAGAAAACCTGTATCGCCTAAGACCATTTTTTTTTCAAATGAAATTTATTGAAGAAACTGAGAAGCATATTATAGATCAAACAGAAAGCAAAAAAAAAAGACTTAGTTTTGTGGAAAATATTTTCAAAAAGCATGAAAAAAAAATTTTTCCAACATTTTGCTTCATAAGCACCACAGAAATTTTCTTAATCAATTTTTTAAAAAATTTTATTTGTTGCACAGGTCTCTAGCAATAATTTGGATTTTACAGATTGAAAAAATATCAATTAGTGGACGAGTTATAGCCAAAAAACCATATAAACAATATGCTGAAAATCGGCATTTGACTGCAAAGTTCGAAGGTCGATTAAAAAAAAATTCGAACTAACATAAACAAAAGCCTAAGGTCTTCTAATTTAGCCTCTATTTTCACCCCTCACTCTCAGAATCGGCCTAACTTTTGCTAACCTGAATTTGTTCCACAGTGTAATTCTAGGAATGCTGTAGCAATAATTTCTGTTAATAGCGCTAACAGCGTGATGATATCGCTAAGAGCGTGATGATATCGCGATTCTATAGTTTTACTCTCTACCAAAAAAGTGCACAACGCGCCAGAAAACGAAACCGAATTTGGCCATTTTTGTAATATTCGGTCGAAACTGAAACTGAGTATTTATGTCAAAATAAAATTTTTTTTTATAAATTTTTTTAAAAAATAAGCAGAAAACATTAATTTTCATAAATATATACACATAAATTTTTGTTGTTTGTCATATTAAATACGGAATTTTTCATAAGATTTTGAAGTTTCGGTTTCGGCCATATTGAGGCCGAACAGCAGTATCTGACAACAAGGGCGAAACCGAATATTCGGTCTGGTATTAGTTAGCACAGCACAGCTCAATTCCTATATTATGGAGGAAAAAATGAGAGTTACTAATGAAGATTCTTGTGTTTATTTTTTAAAATCTTTCTATTGAGCAATGCAACAGTACCTCTGCACATCAAAGCACAATTTCCAAATTTTTAAAAAAAGCTAAAAGTGTGGGTTAAATATTAAAAACTTCATAAAAATGTAAATTTTTATAAAAATTCTATGGCTTACTATTGCGCAATTAAAGCGCATCACAGCACTATAACTAAAATTTGAAAAAAATAATTAAAAGTTGGCGTATCTTATTCTTATTAAAAATTTCACATATATAGTAATTTGTGCAAAAACTCACTTGCCTTGTTATAGCACAACCCAACCACATTACAGCACAATTGGCACATTTTTGAAAGATAAGAACTGCAGAGCACAAAACTTAAAAATTTTTTTATACAATATAACTTTTTTATTTAATGCAGCTCAAGACTACAGCACATATTTTTATACCCCAACGCATACTGCGTAAGGGTATATTAACTTTGTCATTCCGTTTGTAACGCCA
This sequence comes from Coremacera marginata, assembly GCA_914767935.1. Lineage (NCBI taxonomy): Eukaryota > Metazoa > Arthropoda > Insecta > Diptera > Sciomyzidae > Coremacera > Coremacera marginata. Next base: position 126,499,478 of record OU612045.1, on the reverse strand, counting down.
ATAAGGAGGCGTGGCAGGTATAGAAAAGTATATATGGGTGAATAATCTTAAATGACTCATTTTCTTTGCGAAAAAGGGGACAGTCTTTATAATCAAATAAAAAAACATTGGGATTTATTATATTAACCACTCAGATGCTATTGGTGAATGTTCATTGAATTTTAGCAGTTTTTAAGAGTTTTATCTCCACGGGACTGATCTAATTACCACGGGACTGAGAAAAGCATAGCACGGGACTGAAACTTTAAGCACGGGACTGAAACTTTAAGCACGGGAATGAAATAGTACGTTATAGATACGCTACCTTTACAAAATATAACTAAAAGTTATACATATATGGTTGAATATATATTATATAATAATTCAAAATAAATACATTTCAGTTTGTGAATACATATCTTTTCCATGGTATTACACTAAAGCTTAAATTAAAATAAAATAAACATATTCGTGTATACAAATTGTATACCTATATTTAACTCAAAAATTCGTAGTTGGTTAGACCGAAATAAAAATAATAATAAAGCACAATAAATCACATGCCATTAATGACATAAAAATAAAGTAAATCACATATCCTTAGTGATATAAAAATAATATAAATCAATAGATAAATCAATAGCATCGCATCGCATCGCTTTTAAAGAACATAACATTGACCTCGTCGTCCTTCAAATCAGAGTGGCATATCGCTGCAAACGTAAATGATCTTTTTTTTAACTGCACCTCAATTGAAACGATAATAAATGTGTCCGCTTTATGGTCTGAGTTAGTTTTTCATCAGAGCTGTACACTAGGGGTATGACTTTTTTACAACATCATATTTACATGTCATTCTGATATGAGAAATAGTGAAAAAATAACGTTTATGAAGTTTTTTTTATTTTTTATTACAAAAACATCCCCCAGGGGGGTGATTTCTAAATGAAAATAATATAATATTTTCTATAAAAGTAGATTTAATATAATGAAATCAAAAATGTTTATACATGCAATTCTGATATTATATAAAATAAAAAAGAACGAATAAAAAGTTTATTTGTATTGTGAAATACCCAGGGGGTAGTGATGGGGGTGTCGGTGTGGGCGGGGGTGATATTTAACTTTTATATATCTTAATTTTAATATAATGCACATTTTATTTTATTGGATTGAAAATATATTTTTATGTTATATGTTATTGTTTATTGTTAAATGTAATAAATTTTAAGTTTAAAGTTCTTGGAGTTTTACAAAACGGGTAAATGTCCTGGACTACTTTTATGGCTCGTTCTGCGCAAATATTACTCCGCTGCTGGTTTGGAATTGCGGAGTTTTCTCTTATCCAGTGTCTAAGGAAGCAGGTTCATAATTTGTTTGCTGAAAGCAATGATTAGAAAACCATATGTCATACCATACGCCACATATGAACTTGCAGACTTGAAGAAGTTCCGATTGGTATTTTGGAATAAGTATATAAGCTAAAATGGCAAAAATAGCCCTGGAATTCCATCGAGCATTACTTAAAGGTGGTAGAGCTTTAAAATTAATAAAAGGAAAAATGCCATTGTTCTGGTAATATCGAAATATTTGTCCTAGCTCATATAAATATTGCATATCATCACGCCATTCTAAATTTTCAAATATGAGCTTAGGCTCATTCTGAATGTAGGTTCTCTTTAACATTTCATAGGTAGCGGTAAGATCTGTAACAAAATTATAGCTTATATTTGGAGATGTTGATTTTCCGCTTAATAATTCGTCCATAACATGTCTTAACATTAAGTCAAGGACATGATGTTGACACCCAACGTACTGAGGAGGTGGTAAACCAATAGATACCATATAGTTTTGAATAAGAATAACAACGCCATTTTTCTTGCCCGTGTTAACACTTGTTGTATCAGATACTATCATTTTTATTGACTCCCATAACTGAAATTTATCCAAAATTTCACGTATTCCATTAAAAATTGTTAAGGCTCGACCATTTTCCAATACCAAAACACCCAACTTTATTTCTTTCCATTCATTTTTTAAAACAACAACTTGAATTTCTTTTTTGTCAAACTTTTTACCATCAAAATGGAGACACCAGCTCTCATTTTTCAGAGTATTTATAAATATGTCCTCCAAAAGTTCAGCAGATTTAATAGCTGCTTTATAAATACCAGATTGCGAAGGTGTAGGGATATCAATTCCTGATTTTGCCAGCTCTTTGCAGACCATAGATGCTTTTCTTGTACTAATATTGGTTTTTGTTACAAGAGTTACAACAGATTTTGTTGACCAACTTTTATTTTTGAGTCTTGCAGGTGGTTCGTAGACATCACCATCATCTACATACGAATCTTGGTATTCATCTTCTACTGTTGAATCCGAATCAGTTTCCATCTCTACAAAGTGTGAATTATATTGATGCTGTTGCACCAAGCTTACGTTGGATGGATGTACCGGGACAAGTCTAGTCGTGGTGTATCCAACCTCTCCGTTGCTTAATTTTTGAACCTTATACAACTCTTTATCCTCGCTACTTAGCCATACACCTTTTTCATTTGTAATGTCAAATATATTTTCAAATTTTACTAAAAGATCTTTACCACAAGGATATTTTAAATGGTTATCATAGCTTCTTATTAGCTTTTCAATTTTTCTTTCCACTGAAATTTTTGTAATTACCGGAAAATTTAATTTCCTCCACAATTCAATAATTTCATTTGTCATTATTTTATATCTTAATTTTCTGAACTTTTCAGTTTGAGCCAAAGCAATAAATCGGCCAATTACTAAAGTCTGTTTTGGTATTTTGCACAATTCACTTAATGCGGTTTTTACACTAGGAATTGTTCCCCTTTTTGTAATGCTTTTTTTAAAATTCGTTAAATTCTTTGACCAAATTTTTGAGTTTTTTAAAACACTGTTTCCACTTCTCTTGAACGACATTATCTGCAATTCTAAAATACAAAATACAATAATTAAATAATAATAATAATAATTAAGTTAAAATACAAAATAATTTAATAATATTTATTTTTTCAAGCACAATTAAAAGCACAACTTACGTTCACTGGTAAAATTTTACTTTTGATGCAATAAAGCATTTGATATTTAAAAAGTTGCTGCGTCACACTAAGCCTACTACAAATATAAATATATTTATTTTAAAAATTAAATTTGAATTTCAAAATTTATTTCCATAACGCTAAGCCTCTTAATTATATTAAAATTTTGAACTATAAAAAAAAGTCATTCACTCACGATATGTATGAATGAAAAAATTGTAAAATTTTTATCATATTCCTTATTTTTAAATAAATCCTCATTCCGTGATGCTATATAAATTCGTTTTTTCAAAAAAATTGTTAAAAGTCATACCCCTACTGTACACATTGTGATATCTAAGACGCTCTTTTTGTTGTAGACTCCGTAAGCACATGTTATCTTCTGAATCGTCTTCGCTTGAGACATTACTTTCATCTGATAAAGCAGTTTTATTATAATGAAGACTACCTAGCTCATAATGTGCTCAGGCTTGTGGGCAGTCAAAGCAGCTTAAATACCTTACGAATAACATTTTAAAATTTGGGTGAGCGGATATCAAAATAAAATTATTAAAATTATAATATAGAATAAATTTATAGTCATATCAATCATTACTGATGAACTTTCATCGTACCAGCGAAAATCTTGGTTTGAGTTACATCAATTTTCTTAGAAAAGGTCAGGATTTGTTCTTCTGTAACGGTGAAAATAATTACCCCAGGAAAATTATCGACCAGCACTTGAACAAGTGTTTTAAAATCACTGATGTCAATGCCTTGTGCTACCATCCGGTCGGCTGTTCTTTTTAATACTGCTCCAACGCCGTCTGCAGCTCCTTTACCATGCCCTGCTTCTAAATAATTCCATGTAAACTTTTTAATTTTGGGATACAATATTTTAACATGAACTCCTAATATGTAAAACATTATTTTATTTCGATATTGGGTACTGGGACCTCAATATTGTTGTTTTGTGATATTAGCTCGATAATGGGCTGCAGATGACACCAGATAGCTGCTGGATTGTGCAGCAACGATTCCGAAAGCGAACAAAAGGATTTTGGTGTCACGCTATCTGCAATTTTCGAATAGGCTACTGATGTGTGCAGTGTTGTCTGTTGCCTTGACCCTCCGAAGTGAAATGATTGATGTGTTTTACAATGTGAGGACTTGACGTGAGCGGATTTTCGAGACAAATATTTTGAACTATTTTATTTGGACTTATAATATCAGAAGGATTAGTCTCACGTTTTTCTTTCTGGAAATTGGTCTTTGCACGAGATAGTTGTTTCCTTTGCTTGTCAATTTTCATTTTTAAACTAATTATGGTTACACGATCATTGTTGATTCTTCTATGTAATTTTCTTTTGTCGTCAATTAAATTATTCCTCTTGATTTCGATATTATTTGGTTCGCGAATTGGTTCAACGGGGACAGTTTCGTCATCAGATCCTGGTGGTGTATTTGATTCGATGAATTAATTTTCGTTGCTCAAAAGTTTTTCCGCCTCTTTCTTTTTGTTGTTGTACGTTCTTGCATAACCTTTCCACAATTTTCTTTGTTTTCGTTTTTCATGTGGATTCATATCGTTAATGCTTTTTCGTAAATTGTTTGCTTTCTTTTTTGCGTAGCGAATCCCCTCCTTTTCTCTTTGAGCCTCTTTTTTTATTGGGTCCTCGCGAATATTTTGTCGACGTATCCTTTCCTTCTCTGCCTTAACTTTTTGTTTTTCAGCTGCAGATTTTGTTGGAGCCATTTGAAAGCTTCAATTAAAGTTATCATTATATTACAAATCTGTTAAATTAATATACATATATACCTTTTGTATGAAAATATCAGTCCCGTGGTTTCTCATTCAGTCCCATGGTTAATAACTTAACCACGGAACTGATAAAAATTACGTATTTTTGGCTTAAAACTGTTAAAAATACATATATAGTTATAAAATAATAGCAAACCTAAATGCTGCAAAAATCTACGGTAGCTTACTTGTATATTAATAATAATTTAATTTATTTAAAAGAAAAATAACAATTACCACGGGACTTGTAACTTTACGGAACAAACACTGATTGCGACCACTCCGATGAAAATATTTCGCAAACTAAAATAGAATTACAGTTTCTTCGAGAACCTTCGAAGAGAACAATACTGCAGCGCAACAGAAACACTACAAATTGCACGTAACGGCCTTTACTTTTTTTTTAAGCAGAAAACCACATCGGGACTGAGAGAAATTGTTTCGTACAAAACTCAATGATTTTTATAATTTCTTAAAATTAATTTAATTAACTCAAAAAAAGAGTATATGTGACTTGAAGCGATAGTGCATAAATTAATATAAATGCAATTATAGATTTTTAATATTTTCATACATAATAATTACGGTTTCTATTGCTACCTCGGTATTGGACACGCCACGGGACTGAGAGTAGGTGTACTGTTTTATTTTTTTCAATATTATGAAATTAGAAATTTTAAAAACTAATACGTGGGTTATTTTAACAAACATAATAAGCTGCTAAGAACATATTTATAAAAAAGAAATAGTTAATACATCATCATTTTAAACGGCCGGACACAGAAAGGAGTCATTTAAGATTATTTACCCATATATTTTTGATCAGCATCACCTCCTGAGTCGATTTCGCCTACCTCCCATAAATTAATGAAATGCCTTGAAATTTTGCATATAAGCTTTGGTCTTGAATATCCTGGCAATGAAATTTGGAAAAATCGGATAAACCACGCCAACCTCCCTTATAAAGAAGCTATACATTAACCGTAAAATCCGTTAAAAATCTGCTCAAATTGCAGAAATGTCTTGGAATTTTGCACATAGGCTTTTATATATAATATAGACTATCACTATTATATTTGGCAAAATCGGATGAAAACCAAGCCTACCTCCCATACAAAGTGGCTTTACTGAAAACGTTTAATCGCTTAAAAATCTGCAAAAATTACACAAGTGTCTTGAAATTTTGCATACAAACTTTGATATTTAACATAAGCCACTCTTTGATATTTGGCAAAATCGGATGAAAATCACGCCTACCTTCAATACAAAGTGATGTCATCAAAATTGAAAAACTTTCGTAAATATATAAAACTGAATGACATCGCGTCTTTATGTACCCCAGTTCCGCCCACGTCATTTATCCAACCCATACACATATTCTTCGGTAAAATGTGGAGTCTATACTAGAAAAGTGGATGTGGCATTTAACTTTGTTTACGAATTTCTCTATGTGGCAGCTAAGAGTAAAATTAAATTAAGCGTATGACACAAATATTTTTGCAGATTATATTTTATAGAGTTTTACTTTCAAACTAAATAAAAACTCGTCTAACTTTGAGCTTATAATTAAATTAATAAAAATATTTTAAAGCCTTCTTTAAAATATTTTCAGACATTTAAAATATTTTATTAAAAACCAAAATTAGAAACATTTTAAGAAATTCTTCCATCAATTTCCATGTAATCAATTTTACCTTTCTTGGCTTACAGATTATAAATAAAGTAAAGTTAAATAAAAAAAAATATATATACTTACTTAGGTGGTCGTAACAACCCGTGTCCGGGTTTCGACCGACCTCATCAGCTCTCGCCAGGCGCCTCTGCTTTGCGCGCGCCTTCTCCAATCAAATACACCAAGTGCGGTTAGGGCTTCCTCAGCCTTGTCCATCCATCGGAGGCATGGTCTCCCTCGTCGTCGTTGACCAGCGACCCTCGCCTCGAGCAGCTTTTTCGCTGGAGCTTCGTCGTCCATACGATGGACATGACCCAGCCAGCGTAGTCGCTGAACAGTTATACGTCGAACTACGTCAATGTCTTCGTAGAGCTCAAACAGCTCGTGGTTTATTCGGATGCGATAGTCATCGCCGACTCGAACAGGACCGAAGATTTTGCGAAGAACTTTTCTCTCGAACACCCCCAGAGCGGCTGTGTCAGTTTGCGAAACTACCCATGCCTCAGCGCCATAAAGCAGCACAGGTAGAACGAGCGTCTTGTAGAGTGTTAGTTTTGTCGATCGAGAGAGGGCTCTGGAACTTAGTTGCTTACTGAGCCCGTAGTAGCACCTATTAGCAATTATTGTTCTTCGCTTTATCTCCAGGCTGATTTCGTTGTTGGAATAAATGGCGGTGCCAAGGTATACGAACTCCTTGACTACTTCAAAGTTATAGCTGCCGGATGAAACGTGGGAGTCTAAACGCCGCGCTCCCTTGTTTGTAGACAGCATATACTTTGTTTTACCCTCATTTACCGTCAAACCCACTTTGGCTGATTCCTTTTCGATAGCGGTGAAAGCAGCGGTAACATCTCTCTTGATTCTGCCGACAATGTCAATATCATCAGCGTACGCAAGGAGCTGGGCACCTTTATAGAAAATGGTGCCATTACGATGCACACCGGCCTTTCATACGATCCCCTCCATGATGATGTTGAAGAGATCGCATGACAGTGGATCGCCTTGCCTGAAACCTCTTTCGGTATTGAAGGTTTCGGAGAGATCATTTCCTACCTTGACGGAGCTGCGTGTGTTGCTCAACGTCATTCTGCAAAGTCTAATCAACTTTGCAGGTATACCGAACTCAGACATTGTTGCGTATAGGCAATCCCTTTTCGGGCTATCGAACGCAGCTTTAAAATCGACAAAGAGATGGTGTGTGTCAAAAAATATATATAAATATATAAAATATATATATGCATTGATACTACATCTGCTGCTGTTGTTACTGCTCTGGCTTTTGTTTTTGTTGTTATTGTTTTTGTGGTTCCCACATGAACATTAAATGAATGTAAATGTCGCACGCAAATCAGTGCACTGAACCCTGCGGAGTAAATGAAATGAAAATGAAAACAGCAACAACTACAGCTACTACCAACACTACCACCAACAAAAACAAACCAACGGCTAGACTCATTAACTCGATTGCCATGTTAAAATATAAAAATATATTTTTTTATTTTTACGACCTAACCTTTCATTTCAGACGCCGGCACATGAAAATTTTTTTTCGATCCGGTCTAGTGTACAAATAAGTACTGAGTACATCCAAAGAAGTTGATACAATGTATTTAATTTTAAGTATTGTCCATCCTTAGCTACGACTTTTGACTATCTTTCAGGCAACATACAGATTCCACGTAGAAAAATCCTCGGTTTTTTAGGCGATCCTAGAATCGACCCAATTTTTGGCTTAGTAAGAAATGAAGTGTGCTGTTCGGCTAGGATATTAGTCATCGACCAGTATCTGATCGAGCTGGAGTATCTCATAGTAGATCACTCCGAGCCGATCCCACCAGATGCACTCCATTAGCTTCTTGCCATGAACATACGGCTTGGCTGTTGAAGTTGATGCATGGCAGAGCTCACCCTACGATTTTCTGCACACCTGGTTATCGCTTTGTGGATCCACTTTTTCCCCCCGTCTCGACTCGATGCAGAAAATCCTTTAAAGCAGTAGTTCGAAGTAGGGAAATAATGCGCTTTAACATGAATATAGTAACAAGGGGGTGTTCATAAATTACGTAACACTTTTAGGGGAGTCACATTTGTGACGAAGTGTGACATTGGGGGAGGGGAGGTCGGCCGTGCGTTACGTCAGACAAAAAATTTTGAAGTCAGCTTTCAAAATTTTAAATTTTATTAAAGTTTAATTTTAATGTAAATAATGGCTTCTATATTTATCAATAAAAATACGCACCGAATAAAATGAACGGACCACAAACCGAAAAAGAAGGCTAAAACTATGTTTAAACCGAGCAAAGGTATAAAAGGCTTTTGAAACATTTTCAACAAGTCTAGCAGCTTCAAAAACAGTTCTTTTGCTGAACTGAAGTGTGAATTCTTACTCTAAAGCTGTCATCGAAAATACTGTTATAACTTCATGTTTAAAGCGAACAACAGAGAGTTATAAAAAATAAAACAAACACAAAATTTCAAAAATTGTCGAACTTCCAAGTTATAACGTATCACCATTGGTTGGTGTTCTTGTTAACGTGAGAAAAGCTTTCATATGTATGTGTTTAGCTCTGTTCACATGGTCAAATTTTTCATTTAATTGTTGGTCAAACACAATAGAACAACGCGAAATTTCCATGTAATTTCCATAATAAAAACATAAGTGCTGTTCACAATCAGGTGCAAATGATCTTGCATCATATCATTACTCATATCATATATTCATATCATATCATATATTTTTACTCTACACTAACAAAATATACAGAGATGCATTTACTACGCTTGTGTAAATATGCAACACTAAAAACCCATAATTTATATTTACTATACATATGCAATAGTGAACTTTAAGCTAACAGCTGATTGTCAAAATTCATTAAAGAGTCAGTGAGTAATCAGCTGTTAATTTCATCCTTTGCAACAAGTATTGCAAAGTAAACCGAAAAAGACCGCTCACGATTGATGGCAAATTTTAACAATTGCATAAATTTGCAATGTCAAATACTCAAGATTGTGAATAGTCCTATAATAAATAGTTGTATTTAGAACACGTGTGACAAAGTGTGACGTTACATCGTAGGGAGGAGGAGGGGACGGCTAAAGACTTTGAGACTTAGTGTGACATAGGGGGAGAAGGGGGTAAAAAATTGGTCAAAAACATGTTATATAATTAATGAACATCCCCCAAGATGGTCAAATCCGATTCAATACTACTTACGCCATCTTTTGTAAATTCTTCAAAACTTATTTTGACAACCAATATATCACTTAAATTTTAATTTCAATCAATTTCTTTCATCCTTTCATGAATCTTAAAAAATTTGTTTTATCTATTGGGAAAAGTCTTGAATTTTGATTAATATCTTCTAAAGTTTCAGAAAATATCTTGATAAAAATAAAATGATTGAATTATATTAAAAGACACCCCAACTTTTTCACTGTTTTTCTGTACAGTTTGAGATTGAATTTTTCTGATTCATCCGATGTCTCGCAAGATAATCCAAGAAGTTACTATCACTTCTCTCATAATCTATCACTTCTCTCATAACTTCAATTAAAATCGCGCTTTTCTGACACTGTCTAAGGTAGAACTGTATTAAAAATAAAACATTTCTGTATTAGTGTTACTATTGATTTATTAAAATAGTTTTAATTTTATCGTTATCTTTAATTAGGATTTGTGAACTATGCGGTGTGTACGGCGAAGGAACATTCTCTGCAAATGTTGCCTTTCCTTACATTGTTGTTATTAATAATATATCTCAATTCGTTGCAATGTACTGTTTGGTTTTATTTTACAGAGCCAATAAGGTAATATTTGATTTAAAGTTTCAAAACGAAATGTAAACAATACTTTTTTTTAAACTACAAACAGGATGATCTGAAACCAATGAAGCCTATACCTAAGTTCCTCTGCATAAAAGCTGTCGTGTTTTTTTCATTTTTGTGAGATTTTTGATAAAATTTATCAATTTTGATTTCTATTTAATAATTTTTTAGCCAAGGAGTGTTACTCAATGTTTTGGTTTATTATGGAATAATAAAAAATATTTTTGGATCCACAACTGCTGTAGGCGATGATGTTAATCTTGCATCCATGCTTCAGGTATTTGAATATTTTTCTGTACACTTATGACTCCAATGATCGAATTTCTTATTTTATATGTAAGAATTTTCTCATTTGTATTGAGATGTTCTTAGCAGCTGTGGCACATATCTATAGTTTTCCCCATCACCCATTTCATATAAATTCGCCCCAATACTGGAACAATCCCAATAATAATTGGTGTCGAGCCATCTTATCAATGATTGATATTTCGGACATGCAAGAAGACGTCACAGAACACTTTGGCGTTGTAAGTAGTTCAATCAGCCGACGATTTCAAGGTCGTTCAAATTATCAACCACTCTCGCGTGGTCGCCGTATGAGCAGCGAATCGGAGTACCTCATCAACAAGAATGGTGTTTCTTCAACTAATCAAAATAATACTCCAAACGACATTGACACAGGTAATAAACAAATCAGTTCGAATGAAAATTATAAGGTAACAAATACCAATCGCTATGGAGCTACAGATAATCTCGTACTACCGGCTTGCGATAATCTTACAATAGATATTCAATCACAAGTCCAACCCTCAAATTTTGGTATAAACATTCATAAACGCGAACCACAATCAAAAGATTTCCCTTCACAATTTGGAGCACCCGCTACTGGATCAACAAATTTCCTTCAGGCTCGCAATGTAGCCAGTTCAATTCCAGAGTCAAACGATGATTTTTCATTGTTTATAGGTTCATCAAGATGACAAATTAAATCTGAGAACCAAGATAATAGCCACTCAACGAATTCAACATATAGTGAATCCGTTTCTGTAGGTTTTTCGAGCAGTTTATTGATGTCAGATAGTAAAAGTTCCGAAAGGTTGAGTTTATCCCTTGAAGAAGATCTGGCGAAAATTAGCCTCAGACATAACGATAAGGAACACATCACTTAATTTTTAAACAAAGTTATTGTTTTATTTGAAATATGTTTTAGGTTTTATAAATCTTTTATTTTTTTAAACTATTATAGTATTTTGATTTAATGTTGGTATATCATTATTAACACAATCAGCCCAATTATGAAACATTTTTTCCCGGGAGTTGTAAAAGGGAGTTTCCTTTTGTAAGATAAAGTTTAAAAACTTTTTTGGAAATTTAAATGCAAATTTGTTCATCAGCCGTCAATATTCATGAGTGTAAAAAAATATGAGTGTAAAATAAATAAAACTTAAAAACGGAAACTCCCTTTTACAACTCCCGGGAGAAAATGTTTCATATTTGGGCTAAATATATTATTTGTTTATTTATGTTGACATGTCTAAAAAGTTAGATTGTTATTTCGCTAAGTAATCTGAAGAAGGCCCAATTTAAATTGATAAAAAACAATACTTCTCTGTGTTAATATGCATATGCTCTTATACTTGTATATAAAAATGTAAGATAATAAAGCTCCATTCTAAATAGCTTTAATTTTTTAATTCACTTTGAAAAATCGATGCACAATTTATTTTTGTGATGGTAGACTATTTAAGATTCAATAACATCCTAAAATTACACAAATGTTTTCTGAGAGGCCATTTCATGTAATAATATATTTCTGAATAAATTATTTATTGATTCCACATTCAATTTTGCATAAACCATAACATTTTTAGATGACGTATGTGAATCCCCCATCTGACACAGAAAGTTTCAATTGAATTAATTGTTCTGTTCGGCCGTCACCTCTCTGCAGACAATGGCAAACCTCAGAAAAAACTGGCATGAAAAGCTTATTGAGAACATAAGCCGTTCGGGGTCGGCATAAAGCTGGTAGGTTCTCTATCGTTTGTGTTCAAACATTTCACAACACCATTGATCATAAGAAGATCGATCAAAGTAATGTGTCTACTAGATATCTGCAAGAATACATTTGCTTTGCCTGCTGCAAAGTGTACATGAGTTTCTTGCTGTTCTCTACCAGTCTTGCCAGAACTTTTTGAAGAATGAGGCTAAACGGGCAAAACTAAGATGCTAAAAAAACCAATGCAGCAAAATCCCCTAAACATTTTCAAAATTTTTGTATTACATCAATTTATATACAGAGGCGGACAAAATTATTCACACATTGTGCATACTAATACTTCCCGCATTCTGTCTCCCAATCGTTAAACATTACACTAATACTATGTTAATACAAAAGGTTTGTGGGTTCATCATATACCTAAATACAATAATAAATTTTACACAAAAGTGTTCATCTACAGGAAAATTGCATAAAATTTAAAACAAGCCTTACTTGAATGGGCACAAAATTATTCACACAAAGCAAGATTTTTAAATTTGAACGGATTTCTATTTGTAACAAAGTAACGTGTGCTTTTGGAAAAGTACCGTTATGAATGCGAGCATTCAAAATTCAACTTATTTCATCATTTTACGTTTTTACTTTGGCGTGTGCATTATAAGAAATTGGTCGCGAGCCAAAGATGGGTCGCAAACAAAAAGAAACAAGTGAAGCTGAAAGAAAAATAATTCTACATCTGCACAATGAAGGTAAATCATGTGCAGAAATCGGTGAAATAGTAGATCGAAGCCGTTTTACTATTTATAGTATAATAAAGCGTTTTAAAGGAAAGGAAAATCTTCAAAGCCGACCTCGAACCGGTAGACCACGGATACTAACACCCAGTGATGAGCGGCAAATAATAAGAAAGATTAAAAAGAATCCAAAAATCACTTCAACACAGGTGGCAGCAGAAATTCAAGAAGAAATAAGTAAAGAACTGCCGGTTACAGTTCACGAGTGGCGCGAAAAAAACCTCTTATCAGCAAAGCCAATAAGAAAAAGAGGCTAGAGTTCGCAAATACATATAAAGAAAAGCCACTTGATTTCTGGAGCAACGTACTTTTCAGCGACGAGAGTAAGTTCAACATCTTTCAATCGGATGGACGGATTCGAGTCTGGAGAAAACCCAATACTGACCTCGAAAAAAACAATACAATTAGTACAGTGAAACATGGTGGTGGGGGAGTCATGGTGTGGGGCTGTATGTCGGCGGCAGGTGTAGGAAATCTTGTTTTTATTGACGGTATTATGGACAAGACGGTTTACCTCAATATTTTAAAAGAAAATTTGCTAGAGAGTGCGCGAAACCTGAGCCTTGCTAACAACTTTTTTTTTCCAACAAGATAATGATCCCAAGCATACTGCCCACGATGTGCGTATGTGGATCATACATCATGTGCCTCACATTCTCCCAACACCGCCACAATCTCCAGACTTAAACCCGATCGAACATTTGATGAACTCGGGAGGCGTGTTGCTAAAATTAACATAACCAGCAAAACACAATTGAAACAAGTACTTCAGCAAGAATGGCAGAATTTGGATGAAAGTGTGACAAAAAAATTGGTTCACTCCATGCAAAATAGATTAAATGAAGTTATCAAGCAGAAAGGCATGCCAACTAGGTATTAATATTGCACTAAATCAAATATTTTTTTTGTAAAAATGGAATGTGTGAATAATTTTGTCCCTTTCAAATATAAATATTAATATGGTTTGTGTATTTTTTTTTTTAAGAAAACTATTTATGTTAACTTTTTAATATTTTTATGCATACAATAAAGAAATAAGTATTTCATAGAATAAAAGTTTTGAATACATTCATTTATTTTTAATATACACCCAATTAAATGAAAAATTGGATGTTGTGTGAATAATTTTGTCCGCCTCTGTATACCTCCAAAATTGTTCGCCAATATTTGTACTTTTGGCAATGCCGTTAATTTTTTAAAACGTAATTATATTATGTTTTTTCGATTTTCGCTCGCTAATTCCTTAAATAATGTTAAAGCTATACATCGTCTGTTATAAAATCTTCATCACCTAATGAATCAGAATATAAATCACATGTATACATCGTTCTTATGATATAAATTTCTTCATTAAAATTATCACAACATATAAGTTCTCTTTTAAGGCCACATCGAATACTTAAAATTGAATTTATCATTTTAATTTTCAGTCTGTTTTTTTTTTTTATGAGATTCATAGTACTAAAAAATTCTCTCCCGTTCTGCATTACTTAATGGCAAAATTAAAAAGTTAGAAATCAAATTTAAAAGTTCGTTAAATGGACTTTCTCCAATACTTACGTACTTACTAACTTGCAGATTTCTATGCATTTCTATTTCTGTAACTTCATCACTATTTTATTTGAATTTTTTCTTTTTCCAAATGAACAACTACATTTGGTTAAACTAATCTCAAAGCATTTTCAAATGAAAAAAAAACTATTTCTTTTAAGTGTTGATATTATTTGGTAAGTTAAGTGCCGCAAATTGGACGGCCTGTATGGGTGGCTTGGCCAAAAGTCATTTTGTAAAAATGGGAATTCGGGAAAGTTTGTTGATGCAGTTTTAATCTTGCGGATATGCCTATTTAGAATTCAGCATTTTTTAATTCTGTTCAGCCGTTTGGATGGTACATAATCCGAAACTGACCCTATTTTGCGTATTTTTCAACAAAAATTTCTGTGAATGAAAATTAGTACAAATTCAATACCTGATAATTTTTAAGTTTTGTCAAAAAGGTATAGCAAATGTTATTTAACCTTTGTAACATTTTTTTTTAATTACAAATTTTAAAATGATTTATTTTAATTTGCAAAAAATTATAATTCCAATTTAAGTTAAATAGTTAAATATAAACCTTCAGTATTAAAAAAATTTGGTCTGATGAAATACAATTTTGCGCATATTAAAAAAAAATCTGATGCATGAAAACTTCATGCATAAAAAAGAAAAAGTGTGTTTTTTACATTTTTGACGATAACGTTGCAAAATTTAAGGAATAAATCAAATTATTATTTTAGCCAATACCGCTTTGCTTTAGATTTTAAGAAAATTAAAAAAAATTTTAGTAAATTTATTTAAATTATAAAAATATAAAATATTTTTTAAATATAAAAAAAATTTTTTCAATATAAAACCTTCTATTGGTAAAAATATATATTATCAATAATAATTCGCTTAAATTGTGACGATTATTAATTCCTGAAGCCCTACTCTCTATTCCGATGCGACAAAGAAATTCGCAAAATTGATTTGATTATACGAATTTGCGTACGCATCGCATTTAATTTTCGCATCGCATTGGTTGGTGCATCGCAATACAGAGTAGGGCCCCTGAATATCTATTATTAATAAAGCAAATTTTTGTACTTGTTTCGTGTACTTTACAGTTTGGACGTGATATTTGCATCAAAAATGTAAGTATTGAATATTTAATCAAATATTTCCGTAATAATGCTCAAAATTATATTTTACTGCGCTGTTTTTAGCAATTGGAAAGTTTAATCAATTTCGTTGTTGGACACCCGCAAACACGGAATCCAAATTTATTCGAAAACATATTGTTAGCACCAGTGTTTGAATTGCTGACTTCAAAATAGCCACAGCACAAAAATTTGTGTTTTGCTTAAATATTTCTCAGCAAAATAAAAAACTTCGTTTGCAATTACTAACTCAACAAGTCGTAAGCAACCATGCAAAAGCAAAGCGAAAATATGAAAACAAACAAAAGAACATTTTGCTTCGGCTAACTGCGCAGAATGTTGTGCTTACGAAGTTATTCGAATGAATTGCTTCGAATTGAATTTCAGCATCTGCCAGCAATTAGCTGTTGTTTTCTTTGATTTGGCTTGACTTTAGTCGCTCTAGTTCTTGTAGTCGAAAATGTTAGTTAAATGTCAGTTAGTTTTTATAAGCTTTTACTAAAATTGTTTTGTTCGTTCGTATTTATGTATGAACGTCAGTCAAAATTTGCGAACCATTTTTCGAAAACTTGTTGGTAACCGATTAAGCTGAAATTTAGCACACATATGTAAGTCCGCTAACAATGCAATATTATGATAACATTGTTTTTTTAACATTGTTTTTTTAACGGGATAGCTTATTTCTAAGTTTAAATATAATTAAGTATCTTTCGTCTAAACACTGCCTTGTGCATCCAACAACACTCATCAACGTCACCAGAGCACTTGTGCTATCAAAAATTAAATATGGTCTTCCTATTTACGGTCATTGCGCAAAAAGCAATATTGGGCTATTGTTTGCTCCTTACCACAAATCAGCTCGTAGATGCCTCAGGGCATTTCCAACTACACCAACGATAAATATTCTGACTGAAGCTGGCTTACCCTCAATACCGGATATAACCAAGGACGTCACTTACAGCCTTCTTCATAAACTATTGTATTAGGATGTTAAAAAGCATTGAGTCGGAAACGGGCTCCAAAAAATGCTTGAAGATAACAAGATGCTTAGAGTTTGGTATGGTACATTCCCTTCCGCTAAAGCTAAAACGCAATCATCATGAATGTCACTCACCTTGGCTACTAAAAGTCTCCTCATTGGAAACCAGACTGATTGATTATCCGAAAGACAGCACATCCAACTCAGTATACCAAACACTGTTTCTCAATGAAGCCGCTCAATATAAGTCCTCAGGATGGAAGATTATTTTCACTGATGGCTCAAAAACTAACATCAATACGTCTTATGCTGTTGTTCATGAGAATGGTGATGCTACGGTAATAAGCTACGGCTTATTGCACAGTTTTTGCTCTGTCTTCACAGCAGAAGCTGCCGCTATACTTCAAGCTTCTACCTTTGCAAAAAATTACAGAGGTAAATTTATGATCTGCACATACAGCAAGTCTTGCGTCATCGCAATTCGTGCACCGTCTAATTCAATGGACATTATAGCTTCCATCAAGGATATCCTTATTAAGGCCCATAACAAAATACACATTATGTGGATTCCAGGCCATTCTGGAATTCGTGGAAATGAGTTTGCTGACAAGATGGCAAAAAACATCAGTATGACACCAGCACCAGTCTTTGACACATTTAGCGCTAATGACATCCACGATTTTATTGTTAAGCAACGTTCTGTAGCAAATACCGAAATCTGGAATACCTATAATCACCATTATACTGCTCTAAACCCTGATCGTTGTAAGCCAGTTTACCCAAGCGGTGCACTAACCTTCGTAATAATACCTTTCATACGTCTACGCCTAGGACACATAAAGCTAAAACACGAGCATCTTCTTAACGGTACAAACCCCAATAACTGCCCGTTTTGCAATCTTCCCGCATCAGTCGACCACCTTTTAAACATCTGCCCTCGACTAACAACCCAAAGGAATTTTCACTTCTTGTATTCTCGGCCTTAAGACAATTTAAAACATCCAACATACGATAATATTATGAAAATTTATAATTTCTTAAAAAATTGTTATTTGCTCCATCTAATTTAAGTAATACCTATAACCTCTTATTATTCAATATTATTATTATATTAGTATTACGTATTATTATAATGTACTAGCTGAACCCGGTGTGCTTCGCTACCCCTATAGTGATAAAATAAAAAGTATTTAGATATTAATTAAAGTTTGGTCAAAACTGGTGCAGTTGTTCTTGAGTTACTGTGCAAAAACAAAAAGAAACTAAATATTGCGCCATCTGTCGGACGAACTTCAAACTACACAGAAACACTCCTCACGCCCCATAGAGCATGTACATAAAGTTTGGTCAAAATCGGTGCAGTAGTTTTTGAGTTTAGCCATCACGAACATACACGTAATTTTTATATATATAGAGATAGAGATTAGTAGAGTAATGTTATTTTTATAACATATTTTCTTTTCAATCTCATTAAACCTCAACATTATTTATCCCTACATTATTATCAGCCAGTTGAAAGCCTTAGCTACTAGTACTGCTTTATTTTGAATTTCTACGGTAATTAATTATTGTATAAATCCTTGAAAATAAATAAATAACGCCCTTTTACTGATCACAAATCAATAAAAATGCTGTATCACTAAAACTACTAGGGCGATTCTGCTGCAATTTTAGCAGTAAATTTCCATCTGTAGAAGATGGTTAAGGAAAAAAATGTTGCCACACCCTTTTTAACTGCCCCCAAATCAACAAAAATGCTATATATCCAAAACTTCCCGGCTGATTCAGCTGAAATTTAGGCAGTACATTTTTTCAAGTACAGGATGGCTTGGGGAGAAAATGTTGCCTCACCCCTTTTACTGCCCTCAAATCAATAAAAATGCTATATCCCCAAAACTAATAGGCCGATTCAGCTGAAATTTTGGCAATTAATATCATTCAAGTAGATGATGGGAAAAATGCTGCCACACCTCATTTAACCGACCATAAATAAATAAAATTGCTATATCTCCAAAACTATTACGCCAAACTAGCTGAAATTTAGGCAGTATATTTCCTTCCAGTAGAGGATTTAGAAAAAATTTGGCCACTCCCTTTCATCGTTCACAAATCAATTAAAATGATATATCTCCAAAACTACTGTTCCGATTGAGCTGATTTATTAAAATATAAACGTCCACAAGTGACATTCGCCATAAATGTATATAGTAGGTATATTCTATATTCAGAAGAACTCTCTTGGTTACTCATCATCATAATATAAGCGCACGTAAATAGGTACAATCTTGGGACGTATATTCATTTAGTTCAACTGACTCTTTTAAATTAAAGTTATTTTGTGAGAAAAAACAAAACTGAAAAATGAAAGTTATTTTAATATATAGTATTTCATGAGTGAATGGAACAAGGACCACTTTGGTATACTTGAAATACATCTCCATTTGCAATTTAAAAATCCTTGAAATTTTTAAAATAACATGTTTTTTCGGTCTATTAGCCTTTTATTAACCTAACATTATATAACTAACTATTCATTAAGATATTAATTTTAAAGTGCCTTTTCATCACTTAAACTAATTTTGGCAAAAACTTTGCCATTGTTCGAAGACAACGAACTCGATTAAGAAATTCTTAATTTTTTAAGACTTAATTCTTAAGTCTTTTTTTTTAATAATATATTTCTGTATTAATAATTATATTTTTTAATTTATTTAATTCTCTATTTCAATGGATCCTTTAAATTTTTTTTTTTAATGCACTTGGTTTCTATAAAGCCTGTATGATACTAAATTAAATTGATCATTGAAAATTATAACTAGAGCAGATCAAATATCACGAATGCATGGATTTAATTGGTGTGAGTGAGTACGCATATGGTACGAATTGGAGAACAATTTGTAGGACGGACTGTATTTTCTTTGCATTTATTTTGCCGTTTCTTTCAATTTGTTCTTCGTTAAGTTTCGATCAAATATTTACTGTGATGTTAATAATTAATTGGACATTGTAAGCGTAAAAAAAAGTTTAATATAAATGTATGCTGAATTGGAAGTGGTGTGTGTAGCTAATATTAATTTATTTAATGCATCTGCTCTTAAAAACACCAGATATAAAAAAGTAACAACGTTTATCCTTTTCTTACAAAATATGTCTGTCCTGCCCACGCGCCACTTGTTTTCAGATTTTAAAATTGGACAAAAAAAAAATTAAGTGTCATACAGGCATAAGTATATATATATAAAGAAATTTGTATGTATCTATTATTACTCGTATTACATAATTTTAGTCACGAAAAATTGTTCAGTGAAAAATGTTTTAAAATTGCGCAACCTATTCCTGAAATCTCATCCTGTCAACATTCAGCAAATACATCAACGAACCAACAATATTCGTTGAATTTGCGTCAAAATAAAAAATTACTATCAACAAAAAACATGCGAAAAAGAACAATCGTTGCTTACATCATTCTAGTATTATAGTTGTTCTAGATCTGTTTCTCTTCAGTACAAACGCAACAACGATAAACGCTTAAAGGCCTGACTATAATAGCCACATGCTGGCATACCCATAAATGGAATTGTCACAGTTTCGTTAACTTTCATTGGCTTTTTGTAGAGCGATTCAAATCTCTCACAGCATAGGCAGAACCAAAATAGACGAAACGAGACGATTGCAACTTGCCGAACGTCTGACGAGTTGAGACGCTAGCAGTTCGATTCTTACGGAATAAAACGTATGGACAAGCTGTTTCGTTCAGCTTCGTTAAATTACGTTTGTTAATTTTGGGCAACAACCATGATATAATGACCAGGTAATATTAATCGCTACTTTTAATCGTTACTTTGGGCATATTGTGTCAAATAGCAGTATTGCAATCACAGTAAGAAGTAAAAGGGGATTTTTGTTTTTACTTTTGCCTTGATGTCAACATTTGCATATAAACTCGATAATTTTTCTGCTGAAAGGTTATTTCTAAAATATAAGCATTCTTATTTTGTGTGTAACTTTTCATTTGCATCTATAATCATATCTATAACAATCATCTATTTGCATGAGACAGAATTTTAAAAAAAGTCTTCTTTAAAATTTTATACGTAGTTGGAAAAGAAATTTGCACTTATTATCCTTATTTTTGTTTTAAATAATATCTAGTGCGAATGCAAGATACTCGCATATAATTAGAGGTATTAACGATGTGAAGCATTATCGTTTTATTGTGTATCTTTGATAAATTTGATATCTGTAGTTTTAATTCAATTTTCTTATGATTTCCTACAGTTAAATGATGGTTTCAATTTATATTTCCAAACACAAATACACACAAAAATCAGCTCATTAAAATAATGCAAAAATTTATTGAAGATTCATTCACCATAAGGTGAAAATATTGTTTATTTTGTAAAAATTTATAACAAACGTGAACACCCCTATTGTGTGCCGATTTTTTACTTCGGCTAATACAAGAAGCAACATTGTTTCCACCTACTCGCTACAAATTGACACTATGCCCATAATGACAGTTTTTCCACAGCTGATTTTTAGCGAATAATACTACCTGGTGATTATATCATGGGCAACAACATTGAATTGCATTAAAGCGAACGTTTTCGTCTTTACTCGTTACGGAGCAACTCGCCTATTTTGGTTGGGCCTAAAGTCAAAAAATTTTTTATTCAAATTTATTAAACAAATTATTCAAGACAACCAGCAAAGGCTGCGATTGTTTATTTTTTTTATATTATTTTGTGTATACATTTAAAAAAAATCGCACAATTAAACACAAGCAAATCCGCAAATTGTATTGTGACACTTCTCAAAGTCAATGCATGGTAATTATGGGTATTTTTTATTCTGACAACAGCCGACTGACTTTCCGTTTAGTTTTTGGCATTAGAGTATGCCAGCATGCGTCTATTATAGTTAGGTCTTTAGGCCCAACCAAAATAGACGAGTTGCTTCGTGACAAGTAGCGAATCGAGCGAAAATAAACTTTGACCACAATCAAAATTTTGATGACGCTCAAGACCTGCATGAATCAGTCAAAGCGGTGCAAAATTTTACTCGTCTGCTGCTTAGTAGCAAATAATTCATAAGAAGGTAGTGAATTTAGTACAAACGTAGTTTCATGAAGGGGAACAGCAGTAGCATGAAGCCCTTGCAAATACAGTATAATGCAACCATTAATTTTGAATACAAATCTGCAGTTGTGTGAAAATATTATTGTTTTGTGCTGTTGCAAAAATTTTAAATTTAATGTGTCAATTTTTTGGACACGAGACCTAACGGAACATTTTATAAATGCATTCCAAAACCAACCATCTCTGTGGTACATTCGAGATCCCGCATATCAAGACAGGACAAAGAAGGAGTCCACAATAAACAAAATTAATACGACGATGCTGCAATACTGTTCTGATGTAACGAGTAAAGAAATAAAAAAGAAAATCAACAGTTTTTAATCTCGATGACGGAAAGAGTTGCGAGCTTTAGAAGGAAGCATGAGAGTGGAGCAGGTCTAGACCAAATTAAGAGGCCAAGCTTATTATTATTTTGATTAGCTAAATTTTTTGAGTCCACATCTTGAAATTCGGCCTTGTCAACCAATTGTGGAAAACATCAATCCTCAAAACTCAAATGTAAGAAATAAAAATTAACATAATTTAAACATTGTGTATTTTTCAAAAACTTTTTATTGTAGATAGATGAGCAGCATACGCAGGACTATTCACCGGTAAAGTATATTTATAAATTAAAAATAATATTTAGTAAACTTAAAAAATAATATATTCTGAAAGACTTAAACACACATTTGAAATTAAAATTTATAGCAGCCTTCTTAGTTTTCATCGCATCCAATGAAGCTTTCCTTCGTTATTGAAATTCTCCATAAACGATAATCGAATCGCGTCATTGTGGTTTCTGACAAAAAGGATTGAATTTGTGTTCTGTGAACGGTGCTCATTTGTTTCTAAATTTTCATAGTCTTCAGAACATCCCATTAAAAAATTGTGAAGAACACAGCAAGCTGGAGTAATTACTTCAATTTTTGAAACACATCGCAAGTTGATTGGCTTACGAAATATTTAAACTCTTCCAGATAGAATTCTAAATGATCTCTCAACTACTTGTCTTGCTCGTGCAAGCCTTTTGTTGAAAATCTGTTTCATGGGATCCGTCGTCTGGTACGAAAATGGTTTTATCAAATTCGTTTCGAGTGCAAATGCACTGTCTCCTATGATTGTAAGGGCCTGTTATTTCCAATCATTTTGGCTGCTGGGAAATAATGTTCAGAATTATCTAAAAAGTTTTGTAAAGATGACCTTAAAGGTTGCTGCCCACTGACGGCACGTAACGAAACGAAACGAAACTACAAAATATAACAACCATGTGTTCTTATGTATTCATGCACAATAAGCGGCGAAGAAACGACAACGTTTGTTGACGCCGACGAAAAAGCCGGTGGCAATCGTTGCAAAGTATTCTGACCGGCTTGTCGTTCGATTTGTTGACAAAAAGTTAGCTGCAAAAATGGATTCGGAAAAATTAATCGAATTGGTGCGCGAAAATGTTATTTTATACGATATGAGCCACAAAAGCTACAGTAATACAATCCTGAAAACTCAACTGTGGAATGAAATAGGTGAAAAATTAAATATCAAAGGTAAATACCAACTCCAATACTTGGTTGTTTACTGCATACGATTTTTTTATAAGCCTTTTTTCAAATGTATTGAAATTAATATTTTCTTTCTAATTTTATGACCGGAGTGTAAAAAAAGCTGGATAGGACTTCGTGACACCTACAGGAGAGTCATTAAGAAGAGAAGAGAGGTCAGGAGCGGATAGGCTGCTGCAAAGCAGAAAGTTTGGAGGTTCGAGGAGCAACTAGCGTTTTTAGAATGTCATATGCAGGAGAGAGAAACGAAGAGCTCAATGAGTATAACATTAACGCCAGAAAATGAGGCAACTGAAATGGAGGAAGGTTTTGTCACGCCAGACAAAAACCAAAAGGTGTCAGAAGAAGCACCCACTGCATCGAAGCTCATCAGGAAAACAAAAGCTCCAGAGAGTGCTTGAGGAGCTCTTATGAAATATTTACTAAAAGAGCAGCACGAAAGTAAAAAAATAAGTGGCATGAGGTCGTTCCTGATGAGTATGGCAGATTCTGCGGAGAAATTTTCGGACTTGAATCAACATAAGGCAAAATCCAAAATATTTGCTATTATTTCCGAAATAGAGTTTGATGAAATGACTAATAAGGCCAACAATGATATGTACCGTTATGCTTGTACCCCTGAAAATAGCTCTTCTTCATATCAAGATACTTACATGGATCCAACTCCAATTTATGTGCAAGAGTACTCCGATGGTAATGAAGACTTCTGCGAAGAAATTGTCGAAACGAGCAATGAAAGCTATTTTAATTAAAAATAGATGAAGAGAAAGTTATTTTCAGAGCTACCAACAAAATGATGCGTATCAATTTTGGCCTTATTAGTCATTGATAATTATATATATATAATTTTGAATTTTTAATTAAATTTGTTATTATATAGTGATAAGTATTCCTGAATTTAATAATTTAATTTTTTTTAAATGCTATGAATTAAACTTTTATTTTTGGTTTTTTTCATTTTCCATTATTTAACTAGAAGCATTTTTAATATGATTTGTATTTAAGTTCTTGCGACATTAAAGCCTTATTAAATTAATATTTATAAAACAGATTTTTATTTTTGCCATTTCAGCCTGCCTTCAGCAGAACAAACAAAATCTTTGAAAACATCTCTGATTGCAAATGCAGCCAGAGAAGCGTTTCCACCTTGGCCAGGAATATTTCTTAACTCGCCTTGTGTTATTGTTGGTGAATTTGCTGTTGTTGGATGTCAAAATGAAATTTTTGAGAAAGAATCCCAAATGCGTTCTCAACCACCCGCCTTGCACGCGACAATCGCTCATTGAAGTGGCGTTTTCTGTCATCTTCCTTCAAGCTCGCGAATGGATAGGGTCGCAACATGTAGTTTTTGAGAGGGAATGCCTCGTCACCAACCACCACATGTGGCGCTTTAATATTGCTGCCTGGTAGATCTTTCTTGCCGGGTACGTTTAGCTTATTGGCTTCCAAAGCTTTTCCCAAATTGCTATTGAAAAAAATACCTCCATCGCTGTTTTTTCCATACGACCCGACATCGATCTCTATAAAATTGTAGTTGGCATCGACCAGTGCCAGCAACACCACGGAAAAAGTTTTTTTATAATTAAAAAACAGAGAACCGCTATTATTAGGAGCTGTTATCATAACATGCTTGCCGTCTAGAGCACCAATACAGTTGGGGAAGTCCCAAAGCTCCCAAAATTCTTTTGCAATTGCATGCCAGCGCTCTTTGGTCGGTGTTGGCATTGTGATTGGCATTAATGTCTTAGTAATTGCCGCACAAACCTCCTTGACAATTTTCGAAACTGTCGAATGTCCAAGCCGATAGCTAAATGAAATTGTCTGGAAGGAGTCACCTGTCGCCAGAAACCTAAATAATGGAATAATAAAAGTTAAAAGTGCAAAAGTGGGGTTTCTAACTTTTTTTTTACCTCAAGCACACAGCCAACTTTTGCTTGGTGCCTATAGCTTTCCGCAATTGTGTGTCTTGCTTCCTAATATTTTCTTTAAGTTTTTCGTGCAACCACTCAAATTGGCTGATGCTCATCCGGTAGCAATTATAAAATTTTATTTCGTCATCCAACAGTTTGCCGTGTAACGTAAAAAACTCGCCATCGATCTCTCGTTCTAAAAACATTGGATGAATCCAAAATCTACGAGTTGATTGATTTTCTGCATCTTCTTCATCTAATAGCAGAGCTATTAAAGTTAATTGCTTATTACAAAATCCTGCGCTCATTTTGCTGATTGTTTTGTTTATAATGAAAATTTTTCCGCCGTTTCGTTAAGTGGGCATTGAACATTACGTTGCCTTCTCGTCGCCGTCTTACTGTCGTTTCGTTACGTGCCGTCAGTGGGCAGCAACCTTAATACGGCACTGTCGTTTGTGCATCCATTAGCACCAACATCTATATAAATAAATTTGCAATTTGCATCTGCGAGTGCAAGTAAAATAATGCTGTCAGTTCCCTTGTAGTTGTGAGAGTAAGCTCCATCCTCCTGAGGAGCATACAAATTTATGTGCTTTCCGTATAATGATCCTAAACATAACGGAAACTGCCATTTCCGTTCGAAAGCATTTGCGATAGCTTCTCACTCTTCGTGTGAATCTGGAAGCTAAGAAGTTTAAATTAATTATTGAAAATTAAACTAAAGGTATAAAAATTAAAATTTAAAAAACATTTATATATCTTTCAGCCATCAACATATAATGCAGCAAAAAAAAGCAAATTGCAGAAATGATTAATGAAGGGATAGCAAATCTTGAAAATATAATGAGTCGGAGCAACTCCAGACCACCATATAAATGGTTCGGCGACCAAGTTGTTGAAACGCTTAATTATTTAAGCGACGACGAATTGTGCAATGAAATGATAGAAAAAATGCAACCTATTATGCCTGAGTTCATGCAAAAAAACGGAGGCTTTTGTCAAAAAATTGTCATATTTCACCACTTGAGACACCAACACCAGTTGAGACACCAACATCAAGGCAATATCTACTCATGCAAGCCATGGAGGGGATTTTTGATGACATTGACACGTAGTATTAAGGGATATATTTTTTAACAAAACAATGAATTTTAACTGTGATTTCCTTAAACTTAAATTATTTTTAACTTTTAATATGAGTAGTCATAAAGATTTTTTTTTCTTAATTTTTTATGTTCATTTTTGTAAATATATGTTAGTTATGCTTTAGTGTACATAGACGTGAATGCATTTTTTGTTTTAGTTTTTTATGTTCCTTTTACAGTTATATATAAGTTTTAATATATATACTAGTCATGAAGACTTTTTGTTTTTTTCTTTTAATTTTTTGTTAATTTATATTTTACTTTTTTGTGTTAGTTTTATAATTATATTTAATTTTTAATATATATAACTGGTCATGAAGACTTAAATGTCATACTAACAATTAATAATTTGTTGTTCCTTTTAATAGTTATATTTAAAGTTTATAAGACCTTGTCTTGAAGACGTATTTATATTTCATTTCTTTAAGTTAAATTTATCATGTTCCTTTTAATTTTACTTTTTAAATTATGCATTGCAGTCAAGGAGACTTTTTAATGTTTTCTAAATTCTAAATTTTAATTTTAAAGAAAAATTTTAACTTCACAAAATAATAACTTACTCTCAAAAACTTGTCTTTTAAATTAATATATATTGCTTGGCGGACCTTCGGAATACATTCTACTAAATAGGCAATTGAAATCCTTGATTGATACTCCAAACTCCTCAAAGATTCACCTGTAGCTAAATATCGCAATGTAATTGAAAGCTGCTGTTTTGGTGTTATCGCTTTTCTCATAACTGTATCCTCTTTGAGTAAGTCATGTTAAATCAGATTACATACTAAGGTAATCGAAATTTTCTCCTCCCTGCTGTTTCGCCAAATCTACACCGATTTTTCCTTACGAGTCAGGTTTTTTAGTTCTTGACATAACTTCATTAATTCAATTAATTTTTTTTATAACAAGTCTATCAGTGTCATCGAAATATGTCGAATTTCCTGCATAGACCCCTTTTACATTGATCAAGACTTGAAGTCAAGTTTCAGAGTTTGTAGGCAATTCGCCGCACATCGGAAGCGACGGAAGGGCAAAATAAACTTGAAACTGTACCGGCAATTTTTTCGTGTTCCTTTTGTTATTTTCGCGTTGTTGACAGTTCTTTTTATTTTATTTTTCGAATATCAATGTGAGTTTGTTAGACTTCAATTGCAGTAAAATTTGTGTGTGAGTTATTTAATGAGATTTTGGTAGATATTTTTAATAATAATATATATTTATAGCCAAAAATGTCGTTTAAGTGAACAAGGAGCTAAAGCAAATTTATTAAAATTCGGTTTGCTTCAGTTTGCTTGCTACCTATCTCGATTTATTTTTTAAGAAAACAAGGAAAGAAGACAAGAAATTGAATTCAAGTCTTGACCAATGTGAAAGCTTTCGTCAAGTTCAAAAGAGAACGTCAAAAAAACTTGACTTCAAGTCTTGATCAATGTAAAAGGGGTCATACTGATTAGCTATTTTAATCAATTTAAGTCCTAATAGGTCAACATTATTTTAACTTAAGTTATCCATATTTCAAAATTTTTAACAACACAACAATTCACATCACGGAATAGTAGGTAGCAGAAAAGTAACAAATGCTGGCGTCGGCCTTTTGATCAAAAAATCACGTATGAGCAGACATTACGTGTGTTTCCGTGTAACTTGTGGGACACTTTTTTCTGTTTCCGTACTTTCTGTGCTTAAAATGGGAGAAGAAAAACAAGCATAAAACCGCTCTCTCGAGCACACAAAGTGCACAGAGAGTGCTAGAACTCAAGACTCCGAGTAAAGTAAGAACAAGCATCAAGAAGAACAAGCATCAACTTCACAAGCAAATTGACATAATTTTAATCGGCGCAATTTACGTTTGACATGTCCGCAGTCAAAATCAGCTGTTTTGTACTTGAAACTTACTAGAAGCTGTTTCCGTACTTTAGCAACTATTCTCACATTTCATTTTTACTCTCAGTTTGAACTTACACAAATCTTACACAGTGTAGAGTACGGAAACACACCTATTAAGCAAATATTTCAAAGAGAGTTAAAGAGAACAAAAACAAGGGATGAACTTTATCATTTGACCATTGTGTGAACACAGCCAATGTTGTTGCCCAAAATAAACAAACGTAATTTAACGAAGCTGAACGAATCAGCTTGTCCATACGTTTTGTTCCGTAAAGGGCCCTATAGACGAGCAACTAATCGAAAAACTGGTTGCTGGTTGTTGAAAGCAAATCGTGTGTGGATGAGTTAAGGTGTTATTTTCAGTTTTTCAACCAGTTTATCAATCAGTTGGCAAAAATTAAAAAAAATCTTAATTTTTTCGATTTCACATCAACCAGTTCTTCAATTGGTGATGTGTTTGTAGCAAAATCAACAACTAATCGTCAGATTCGAGAATAAAAAAAAATTATTTGGATTCATTTTCAGTATAATATGCGCAATGTTTTCAAGAAGAAAAAGTTTTTGTACTGGAATTGAAAAATTGGTCCAAGTGTCTGTAGGTAAAACAATCAACCAGTTTTTCAATCAGTTTTGCGATTAGTTGCTCGTCTATAAGGGCCTTAAGAACCGAACTGCTAGCGTCTCATTTCGTCAGACGTTCGGCAAGTTGCAATCGTTTCGTCTATTTTGGTTCTGCCTTTAGGCTTAAAAAAACTGAACGACTGAATCAGCAAGGCTGAGGTCAGACGATGATTGTTTGAACGGCGTTCGAAAAGTTTTGTTGTTGCTTTCAATGCAAAACGTTCAAAAAACAGAGCGAGAGATGAACACTTTGTAGGGCAATCAAAATTTGTTCATTTTTGAACGCTGCCCATGACAGCATTCATCGTTCAGAACAGTGTTTCTAGGTGGTGAAATAACGAATATGCTGACTTTTAGTAGGTAAAAAGTATGAAACCCTTATTCTTGGCCGGTTAATTTAAAAAAATATATAGCTCAGTATGCTGTAGAAATGAAAACAAAATTCCCGTAAAAGTACATTGAGTATTTTGACAGCGAACAGGCAGCGGAATTTTTTTTTCTCTAGGTAGTACGCTGTTGACGGAAAAAATTTGTTCAGTGCTACCAAGTTCACAATCATGTGTGGGGAGTTAAAATGCCAAATTTCTCTGGCAATTATATGTCCATACATTTAATTGGCGTGGAAATTTGACATTCAACAATAAAAAAATAAGCAGTAAAGCCTAGTATACTGTAGCAGCGAAAATTTTTGGGCATATTATTATACAAGCCACATTTTGGTGCTGAGTCAAAATTTTGCTGTGGAGAAAAAAGCACTAGCTGTTCTGGTTGACAGATTCATATTTTTATTTTATTTTTTATAATTTAAATGGTAAAACTTTTTTTAATTGGTTTCAAATGCATTCCTTTTAATTTTCAAGAACTTGTGATATTTTTCCTTCTTTTCCTAATGGGTCTTATCTTGATCATTTCTTAATCTCTACAGACTTATTAGATAATTTCAATTCAAATTATTCTTTTAAAAACTCTTTCTTCCTATTCCGATCATCACTTGAATTATGTAAGCCAAATTTTTTTATATCTTATTAAAATACAAATTGGAATGTCTTTCGTAATGATTTAACTTCTGTTATTGAAAATAATTTACCTCCTGATAATATAAATTTACAAAATTCTGAAATTGACTCCCATATTAGTTTCCTAACTTCTGCTATTTATTCGGTCAAAGAATTGGTTGAATATAATAATAATAATAAACTTTTCAATAATACTTCTATCCCAGATTCAATTAAAAATTTATATAAAACTAGCTGAGTACCCGGCTTAGCTCAGGAGTTAATATAAATAATTTTCGATTTCATTCGTCGGTTTGAAAAAACTTTTCACAAACTCTAAAAGGTGTGCATCTTTCGAACCGGTAACTTTGGCGAAATGAGCAAAATGTAGCTTCAACATCTGAAAATTATGAGAAAAAGTTAGGGAAATCGTTATTTGAGTTTGCGTGCCACCGATCGCTTGCAAAACTATATTTTCAAGTTTTATATTGTATTCGACAGATTGCACATTTTTGAAAAAAATTAGAGCAAAAACGAATTTTTGACAATTCGCGAGAAAACTGGACAAAAATTAAATATGCATTGAAAATAGAAATTAAAATGTCAAAACAACGCCAACTTACGCCGCAACTGACTTGCGCATGTGTTGATGCGTACTCAAATACCAGAGAATTCGGCATCAGCTGTCCTGATTTGCGAAAAAATAAAGTGGAATATAAATACACATAAGAAGAAATGAAGATATTTATCGCGCTTTGCTACGCCTTACTGTATCTTGTAATACAGCGCCCTCTGTGGTTCAAGATATAGCAAAATACATAGCGCCAAAAGACTCACCGCACCCGAAAACCACTTATAAAAATCATACTTATCGGATGAGTTGTTTTGAGTTTTTTGTGATATTTGTACAACAGCGCCCTCTGGTTTTCGTGATAGAATAAAAAAATAACGCCAAAGCCCTTTCCATACTCGATAATCAAATCCTATATTTCCGATATACAAATTTTTATCTAAATCGGATGATCGGTTTTTGAGTGTTTCACGATTTTTTAAGTGATTTGTACTACAGCACTATCTGGCGCAAAAAAAAGGTCCAAGTTACCTACCGTATTCAAAAACTTCTATGTACAAATGTTCACGCAAATCGGATGTACAGCTAGGAGTTTTTTGAGATTTTAAAACATTTGTACTGCAGTGCCCTCTGGTGTTCAATATAGAACAAAATAGATAAGTCATAAAAACTACCGTACCCGAAAATCACTAAATACTTATTTTCATGTAAATCGGATAATGGTTTCGGAGACAAACTATAACAAAATTCGTGGAACCCGATTGCAGCGCCACCTATCGGATTCGATTGCGAATCCAGTCATCCACTTAAGCACACACAAAAAATTTCATCAAAATCGGTGCAGCCGTTTAGGAATAATTTAAGGTAGGCCATGACATTCGCGGCAGAGAAAACAGACCCGTAACAATTTTTCCTTGAAATTTTCTTAGAATCTTAATAATATTTACTAAAATACAAAATTATCAAAAAAATTATCGATTTCAAAAAACTGCCAATGTCATGTAACCCCTTAATAACATACACACGTACAAATTGTACAAGAGCGCTCTTGCTTTTTACTTTTCGAGACAGAACAAAAGAGATAACGCCAAAACAGTTGCCGTACACGAAAATCCTTAAATAAAATGTTTCATCCAAATCGGATGAGCGGCTTCCTGCTTTTTCACGATTTCTTAAGAGATTTTTTTTTAATGCAAACCGGATGAACGGTTTCGGAGATAATGTATAAAAACAAAATGCCTTAAACACGATCGCAGAATCTGAACCATCCAGGGATCCACTCAAGCACACACAAAAAATTTCATCAAAACCAGTGCAGCCGTTAAGGAATGGTTTAATCACATGCACACGTACAAATTGGACAACAGCGCCCTCTAGTTTCGAGAAAGAACAAAAAAGATAGCACCAGAACCCTTGCCGTACTCGAAAATCGCTATTTACAAATTTTCATCTAAATCGGATGAGGAGTTTTTCACGATTTCCTAAGATTTATACTAAAGGGCCCTCTGGTTTTCAAGAAAGCACAAAAAAAAGGTAAGTCCAAAACACTCACCGTATCAGAAAACCCCTATTTTCCAATTTTCATGTAATTCGAATGCACGCCTTAGGAATTTTTCGAGGTTTTTCAAAATATTTTTACTACAGCGCCCTCTGGTGTTCGAGAGAGAAAAGAGTAGATTAGTCAAAAAAACTCAGCATGTCCGAGAACCTTTACATACAAAATTTCATGCGGTTTTGGACTTTTTCGACTTTTTAAAAATATTTGTACTACAGCGCCCTCTGGTGTTCAAAATAGAACAGAATAGATAAGTCATGAAAACTCACCGTATCTGAAAATCTCTACATACCAATTTTCATGTAAATCGGATGCACGGCTTAGGGGTTTTCGAGGTTTTCAAAATATTTGTACTATAGCTCCCTCTGGTGTTCAAGATAGAACAGAGCAGATAAGCCATAAAAACTCACAGTATCCGAAAACCTCAGTATACAAATTTTCATGCAAAGTGGAAGAACGGTTTCGGAGATAAGTTAAAAAAAATAATGTCTGGAATCGCAGCGCCCCCTACCGGGTACAACCTTTTTTACTGGATAAAAAGCAGCCTATATATTTACCGGGGATATAATAAACCTAGATGTCAAATTTCATTTAAATCCATCCAGTGGTTTTCGCGTGATGCTTTAACAGACAGACAGACAAAAATTTTAAAAAAGCGATTTTCGGACTCCTCGCCATTCAAAATGTCCAACTCAAAAAGAATTTAAAAAAAATAATTCATGTACAGATTTTTTTTTTACAATTTTATATAAATTTATATATATAGATTTCTAAGAGCTCAATGGTCCACCCTTCCATAAAAAGTATCAAAAATGCTAGCAAATGCTATGTAATTAAGTTTTTATAAAATTTTATTATAAGTTTGTTTGGAAAATTCTTTTCATTTGATATGTATATTAATAAATGAGCTTTAAAATATTTACTTTTTGAAGGATATGAATTACAAATGAATTACAATTACGAAATACAAATGTGGAACAAAAATTAAATTTTGCAAATTAAAACTGTTAGGGGTAATTTTTTCATGTGCTATACGGCAACTGGCCCCAAATTGCACCGGGCCTTCTGAAATTCTCCAGATCCTCCAGTATGGCTAGTCCGCCACTGGAGGGGAAGAAGTTGAATAAGTAAGATGTTGCTT
Source organism: Coremacera marginata (assembly GCA_914767935.1). Taxonomy (NCBI): domain Eukaryota; kingdom Metazoa; phylum Arthropoda; class Insecta; order Diptera; family Sciomyzidae; genus Coremacera; species Coremacera marginata. Next base: position 126,466,203 of record OU612045.1, on the reverse strand, counting down.
ACCCTGGCTGAGGTTTTTACCAGGAACTATTAGTGCAAAAAACGGACTCACTTACCAGTACACAATAGCCGCTGTAGTAACGTGTTTTTTATATGTAAGTCCGACCTATTTTAATACCCCGCCCCCCCAAAAAAACTTCTGGTTGCGTGCCTGATGCCGGGAGATAGTTATTCTCTGCCAAAAATGACATTAAACTATTTGTGGAAATAGAAAAAAATTACAATAAATTCTAAGTTTAACTATGCAAGTTTCTTATTTCACTTTTTTTTTTTTAAGACTAAAAAAACCAAACCACATTTTTTTCAGTGGCAAAAAAGCCCGAAATTTTCCATACAAAATAGTCCTAGGAAAAATGCTCCAAGTTTCTGACGATTATGTAATTTTTTCGGGTGTTTTTGCCGATAAATTTAGGGTCTTTTTTCCAAATATTCGAAAAGGAAGAAAAGCCAGAAATGTATACTTTTTTTAATGGTTTTCTGTTTAATCCATGACGATAACTTATGCATGCGTAGCACCAGGATTCATCATGTCCAGTTAGGTCTTCCACCCAAATTACTGGCTTCATAAAAGACAACTTTGCACCTTTTCCATGTGTCCATATTATAAGGGTATTATAACAACTTTTGCACACTGTGTTCGGCGTAAAATTTGCACCACTTATGAAACAATGACAATACGCTGTTTTGAATTCCTCAGTAAACAATTGTTTCGATTCTGTTTGTCTATTTTTGGGAGGATAGGACCACAAACGTAACAAAAATAATCCAATTTTGGGCTCTTGTTATTTTCCATATTGAAATATATTATATGTTTTGTTCTTATTCACTTTTAAAAACCGTAGAAAAATTCACTTGTACTTTTCGCGTTCGTCGACACTTATTGAATGACAAAAATCGATCAGTGAACACCTATAAATACTACGTACTTTTCATTATTTTACTGACAGGTACTTATGAATGGACGCATCCAGGTATCCAACGGAAAAACACACATCATTAAAAAAAGTGCACGTCCCTTTTTCCCCTTTAATTGACTAAACGGAGTACCTACCATAAAAAACAAGAACAGGAATTCAGCGTCCACGCACATTTATAATCGTTTATTAGTTTGCTAACGCAATCATAAAAATGAAATAACCTTTTGTTTATTACTTATTTCTTTATTAATCTGAGAATTATAAAAAAGTCATCAACGTTTCTTTCAAAGAATTTTGTACATATTTCGAGCAAATTTTTGTAATTCATGCCTTGTGAATAAAATCTATGTCTCATTTTGTTCATAGGTTATGTGACTTTACGTGAAAGTAATAGGACTTGACACTTTTTTCCGTTTTGGATTTTTTATAAATTTAAAAAAAAAAATTTTAATTTTCAGGCAAAAAATATTTTTTCTTCATACATTTATTTATAACTGCGAAACTGTTGCTTATGTAGGGAAACGTTATTTAATATATATAATATTATATATATATATATATATATAAATATTAAAGGAATTATAACTTTTAATTTTTTTAAATTTGTTTTAGCTAAATCGGACTAGTGGTTCTCGAGTTATGTCAAACAAAAGAGCCTAAAACGTGACAAATTCCCTTATACGATACTTACTAACTTGAAATCGATATTAAATTATTATGGCATATAACTTGACAAAACGAATGATGCAGAACTTCTTCTTTGCGGGGCTACTTTCACGTGCAGTTCTCAGAATTGAGTCCCAAAATCATGTGTTGTACTGTGTTATATTTTACGCCCTCCCCCCCACTTTTCTTTAATTTTTTTTTGGTAATTTTTCGTTTGGGGGATTTTTAATTTAATTTTTTGGGCGATTTTTCTTTGGCATAAAATATTGGCATATTAAAATCACATACATTAATCAGTAAACTTTTCTTTTAAAAAATTCCAATTATTTTTCCGGAAGAATTTTCCAAAAGGGCTTAAAATTAATAGGAAGGGCCTCGGGGCTTTTAAAATTGAAAAGGGCACAAAAAAGCCATTAAAGCCCCCAAATATCATCCCTGGTAGGTACTATGAAAATAAGCGTACATATATTTTTGTAATGTTAAATTTGAAGTGTCTAGAAAAGACTTTGGCGTTGTGAACAAATGCAAACCGTAATAAAAATTCGATTTGCATTACGGTGTTAAATTAATTGTTTCACTGTAAATCGATGTCTAAATGGCATTTGGATGCTGGAATAAACGTAGGTTTTATGAAAATAAGCGCAAATATTTTTTAATGTTATTTTTGAAGTGTCTAAAAAAGACTTAAAACTTTTTTATGAATTGAAAGAAATTATTTAACACAGAAATATTACAAAGCATTGAAGAATAATTTTTGTTTTACTTTTGTTGCTTACTGTATACATTTTTTAAATGCTTTAAAATTAGTATTAAGTGTGTTTTTTTCGTCATTGAAGACTTTTTGTTATTATTAAATTAAATTTTAATTTAATTAATTAAGCATAATAAATGCGTTTATAACAAAAAAACAATTTATAGAACAAGGGAACATTTAAGCAATTTCAGATAAGCAACATGATTGCAAATACAAAATAAAGTGGAGTAGAAAAAGTACTGTATTTTAAAGAAATGTCAAACGCGGATTAGCGTGTCGTGTGAGCTACCAACAATCAAAATTGAAAAGAGCATAAGAAAAGTTCATTGATTGCCGATCAAACAATCCCGTGTGAGCCAATCAAACGGTGATTGTCAATCAAACAATCTACTCGTTTTGTTTTTGCTTTCAATGGGAATCTATCAAAAGCACTGAAAGCTAGAGGTGATGAACACAGATGGCAGCAATAAAATTTGTTAATTTTTTGACTGCTGTAGATAGCAGCAATCAGCTATCTGAACAGTGTTTCTGATTAGCGACAAACATTTTTTGCTGAGTTTAAGACCTAAAAAGTACTTTTGTTGAAGAAACGTAGTACTTTTTACAATAACATAATGGAAAAATCGTTGCATGAACCCCTTATTCTTAACAAGTAAATTACTGAAGTAAACAAAGAAAAAAGCAGATAAGAAGGTGTGTTTTTGAAAACAAGAAATAGGTAAGCATTAATATTAAGTTCTAACACTTATAGTTTGAAATTTAAATGTATTTATATCTCCCATACATTTTTTTTTCAGATAGGATAATTATGGCGGCATACTCAAGAGTTGAAGTGGAGTTACTAATTTCTTTGTTGAAAGCAAAGCGCAAAACTCTTCTATGCTTGTGGTTCATAAAGATTATTTTCGGCGCATATTGTTTAGCCAAGTTTATTTACTCTTAAGCCATTACTTCCAAATAAAGTTCTCTACTTTATTTTACTCGTGCAGCTTTATGCAAAAACTTTAATCTGTACGATACTGATGAGTAGTGTTTACAGCGACATTTGATTTATCGAATCAATCGATCGATATAGAAATGTGCGTAATAGTTTAAATAATATAATAAACTAGTAATCCCGTGCGGCGTTAAAACACCAAAATAAAAAATATCTAATGACAGGTAATTTTGTTTTTATATTAAGGAATATTTTTACCTTTGAACTAAGGATTTCATGCTTCTGTTGTATTGTTAAGTAGCCCAGTTATTACTAATCATAGCATTATAATAAAAATCTATCACATACATTTAGGCATCACAAAGAATTTTTTTTGTTTTTCACAGAAAAATGTTTGGGCTTTTTTCAAAAATACACAATATTTAAGAAATAATGAGACCTTATTGCACATCTATGAAGCAAGACTTTTCAATTGCTACCCTATTTATAAAAATCGCGTCAATAGATAAGTTTGATAGTAACTGAAGCATTGAAGCTTGAAGCGATTGAAGCTTGCGTAGTAACAATAACATAATAAAAGCGTAAATAACAAAATAACAGTTTAAAGAACAAGGGAACATTCAAGCAATTTGAAATAAGAAATCATGTTAAATTACTACCAAATGATTTTATAGCACGAAATAAAGTGAAGGAGAAAAATTAGTGTAATTCAAAGAAATGTCAAACTCAGATTGGCGTGTCGTGTGAGCTACCAACAATCTACAAACAATCAAAATTTAAAAAAGCGTAAGAAGATTTCATTGATTGCCAACCAAACAATTCCGTGTGAGTTGGCCATTTTGGAAATTTCAGAGACAATGAATTTTTGTCACTTGCTGCAAGTAAATGTCAGCAATAGGGATTAAATTGTGCTTTTGTGATTTTTTCCGGACTTCCGCAATTTAATACAAGAAGCAACATTAGTTATATGTTTTCCTTGTTTTCTAACTTCATCATTTCAAGCAATACTGCAATTGCAGGGAGAACCTTCGCATTCGACGATGTTTTTTAAATGAACTTGCACATTAGTGATCTGCAACGGATAACTTTTTTGCGACTCTAAGTATATCCGAAAAAATTAAGTACAAAAACCGTCTCAACCCTTAGCGCACGCAACTCGGCTCATACTCTTTTCTACGAAGCTGCAATGCGGGGGCTGAAATTTTGAAAATAAGCCTGATTTCATTTTTTTGTCATAAATCTAGATATATGAATTCGAAATTTCTTTTTTCAATATTCCAGGTTATAAATGCTATGCAAATTGTAACAATATCTATGCGGCTGGTGGGGTTGCTGCCTTTTTGAAAGAAGAGTTTAATTGTGAGTCTTTTTGCTGCAATTTTAAAAGTTGCGATGTGGTAAAAATCTACTGCCAAATTGGCGAACTGAAATACTCTTTCTATTGCCTTTATCGGTTTCATGATAATTCGAATATTGACGGGTTTTTGAGTGATTTGGATGTTCTTTTGTCGAATAACAGGTCTTCTAACATTATTTTACTTGGGGATATTAATTTAAATATTCTACAAAATTCATCCATGATTGATAAATATTTATTCTGTCTGTCGCCGTTTGGTCTAGGATCATGTTTAAATGCCCCAACTCGAATTTCAGAGAATTCTTCCACTTGTATTGACCATATTTTTGCGAAGATAAGTCAATCTGCCTGTATAAATTTATACAGTTCGGTGTCAAACTTAAGCATTACTGATCATTGTATGACGTGCCTTTACATTGAAAACGTTGAAAGACCAAATAAAACAAGGCCGAAGCTTAATGAATTCTATAAAAAAACTAATTTTCCCGCATTAAACGAGCGACTTCTATTCGAGAGTTGGAACACTGTTTATTTTGAACCAGATCCATCGATAGCGTACAAAAATTTTGTTAGAACTTTAACTCAACATGTGACTCTGTGTACTGCCAATGTGACAAAACGGGATAATAAACCAAAAAAGCTGAAACCTTGGCTGACAACTCAACTTTCGAAGCTAGTGGACCACAAAAACAAACTCTTTACAAAATGTTCAAAACACCCTAGTAACTTAAATGCGAAAATACGTTAAAAAGAACTTTGCAAAGAAATCTCAGCGAAAGTTTCAGTGAGTAAAACGAATTACTATGTTTCTGAATTTAACAAAATCAAGGGTAGCGTTAGGAAAGAATGTCAGTTGGTTAACAATATCTTAAATAAAAGTAAAAATAATGAGTACGCAGCCTATATCAATTTCGAAAGAAAGGCCATCTATGACTCTGGTGCTAGAGCCAATGTTTTTAACAATTTTTTCGCAAAAATCGGAAGATATGTGGTCGCTGATGTTGGACCGAACGATGATTCATGTAGATGTTAATATAATAAACCTTCGCTCTCTTACACCTTTTTTTTTGAACCAATAACATCTTTTGAAATTTACAAAATAATTATGTCCATTAAAAACTCGAATTCTTGTTCTGATGACGTTTCTCCAACACATTTATCAAAAAGATCATATTTAATATAACTGATGTTCTTTGCTATATATTTAACAAAAGCGTTGAGGTTGGAGTTTTTCCCGAAGACCTTAAAAAAGCTGTGGTTATCCCAATTTTTAAAAAAGGCGATAAAACAACTCCTAACAACTACAGGCCGATCTCTTCTGTGTTCTCGAAAATTATTGAAAAGGCAGTAAAAACCAGAATTCTAAAATATTTATCTAAATCGAATTTTTTCAACAACTGCCAGTATGGATTCAGAGAAGGTTTGACTACTGAGGATGCACTCCTTAAATTCTGCTCTAATATTTATAATGGCTTAAATAACAGGAAAGTTTGCGCTGCTCTTTTTGTTGATATAACAAAAGCATTTGATACGGTTGATCATGAAATACTACTTTTAAAAATGTATAAATGTGGCTTCAGAGGTTCTATGTACTCGTGGTTTCGATCATATCTGACAAACAGATTGCAAAAAGTTAAAGTTTAAAATGAACATAGTAACTACATTAATGTGTACATTGGCGTACCACACGGCTCGGTTCTGAGACCCATATTATTTCTTATTTTTATAAATTCCATATTTTGTTTGCCATTAACAAGTAGAGTTATTGCATTTGCGGATGACATGGCATTTACCTTTACAAGTGATTCTGTCTTAAATCTAACTTCGAAAATCAATCACGACCTAGAACTTCTCCGTCATTGGTTTTCTTCACATAAACTGGTATTGAGTGATAAGACTGAAATCATGCAATTGCGTTAAATCATTCAAATACCTTGGATTATTGATGGATTGGAAACTATCATGGCTAGATCATACTGCGGTCCTTAAAACGTATCTCATGGGTGCCATTCGGCAGATTTACCTCTTAAAATCTTTTTGCTCGCCCAAGTTGCTTGCATGTATTTACCATGGTATTTTCCATTCCAAATTGCAATATGGCATAATTTCCTGGGGAGGTACACATTCAAATAAAACTAATCCACTAGTTTACGCTCAAAAACATGTAGTTCGAATTATCTGTAAAAAAAATCGACTTGATAATAGCTTTCCACTGTTTAAAAACCTTAATATCTTACCACTTAAACACTTATACTACTATAGAGTGTTAAAAGTTTTTTTCAACTGCTCTGGTTATTTACAAAATAGATCAGAGGATAGTTATGAATTAAGACGAAATGAGCAACTTACTGATAAAGTCCCTTCTCACAAGCTACAGCACTTTTTCTATTTTTATTCATGCACTGTACGCCGAATATCTAACATAATCATGTTTCTTAAAGAAGTGAAATCATGGCTTTTTGATTACGATTTTAATGTTATTAATACCCTTATCTCTGTTTCATTATAATAACTCCGCCATGGTTGCGCCTGCCTGTCCCAAGCCAGGATAAAGGAGGAGGGTTGTTTGTAGGATACGTCTTGCAAAACGGAAAAACTGATAGGGCCAACCAAGAGCTCGGGGTGGCGCCCATCTTGTTAGCAGGTCATATTCGGTATATCGATATGAAACAAGCCTGCGAAGGTATAGCAATTGACCTTAAAACTTGTTAGTACGGGGACAGTCTTTACCCGTCGGATGGGGTAGACCCTATCTATCCACCGCATGGAGACCTTAATTCGGCTGGAAATACTGGATGTGAAGTGTTGGCATGCGTGCGTAAAAGTGTCAACTCTTCGGCTTTCCGAAGTGTTGCTTCTCAAGAGTTTGACTCGCACCCTCAAACTGGCACGGCAGTCACTGAGGGGGAAGTGTTGACGTTGGCTGTTTTAACTAAGGGTTCTCATACTGAGCACGGCAGTCCCTGAGAACAATGGCCAATACTCTATGTCTGGATGGTGAAATCCGAACGGCCAGAGTAAGAGTGGCAATTGCAAAGGTCCTCCAAAGTAGGTACCGGTCATGCGCAATCATTTTCCAGTTGAGTCGGCAACTGCAAGTCTTTAGCCTAAGTGCTAGCCTTTAAGTGCTCATTGAGCACAGTCATGCATAAGAATGCACTTTTTCATAATTGCATTTGTGTATTCTTGGTCTTTTTGCGGGGATGTTGTGGATCCTCATCTGTCGGGATCGAGTTGCCCAAATGACTGTCGTGGGCTGGCCCTTCGGGGAGTCTCGAACTGGTTATGGTTGTGTGAATGCTACACAGGTCTAGATTGACCGGCGGGGTCTCGCAATGGTACGACCGGGCTGGCATATCAGGTCTCGTCTCCACCAGTAGATGGATGGAAGTACGTCGCTACGGAAGTCTAAACTGTTACTGCTATTACGGGCAGTATGTAATTATTAATAATGCTCCTAATCAGCAGGGCACTGGGTGATGCTTTGTGTTTGTGAAACAGCTTCCATGTTCATATTGCCACACCGGATGCCCCGTATGTTTTACTTGTTAAAACGTAAACCGTGTTGTGGTTCGACACAAAGTTCATGGTTGTCTGTTTCATGAACTATTACCCTAGGTCTTGGATAACCCAAGTTGCTTAAGCCTAACGGCAGGCGCACTTGTTAATCTTAAACTCAATTGTTTCATTATAATTTTTATGTTTCACTCTTGACTGGACTTTTTGTATTGCATTTTCAACATTTAAATTTTGATCTACTATACTTGCATTTTTGTTAATAATTTCATGTATTATTGCATTATGTTTATAATTTTTGTTAAATTAATTTTGTACTTCAATCTATACCAGACCCCTCACAAGATAAAATAAATTAAATTTTGTTGTAAGCATGTAAACTGCATTCGATACTTATTCATTACGAATAACAGAATGTAGTATTTGTTTTTCAATTGTATAAAATATTTTTGTATTCGTAGCGTAGATGTTAAGTTAAATATTGATAAATCGATTGATTGATAAAATAAATAAATAATAAAATAATAATAATAAAATACTTACCCATGATACAATGATAAGGTAGGGCCGCTTCGCTGAGTGCTCTCACGCGTCAACGAAGAGTGGATAATGAGAAGGAAGATATATGTCAAAACGACGAATTTCGTAGAAATTGCAAATGAAGAAAATATTTTATGTTTTCAAGTTGCAAACAGTGCGGTCGCGGGTGTTAAATTTGTGCTTATTTGAATGAAAATATTATAAAAAAAGTGTAATAAAAACTATAAAATGTGAAAGAAGTCTTAAAATTGCAAAAAAAAAACTGTAACAGTTTTAACCTAAAAACAACTGCGAAACGTGAGCATAAAGAAATTCGCAATGAACAGCTGATTTTGACATCTATCTGTCTTTATTCTGCTTTCTACTCCATTCCTCTCCGAGTCGGCCTTACCTTATAATTCTACCATGTACTTACCGAAATACTTACAATCGACACAAGCAGCCGAATCACTCGGCTTATCTACCACAGATATGAAGTAGAGGGCAGGAGTGAAAACTGAGCGCGTTCTTTGTAATTGTTTTGTGCGTGTTTTTTTTTTGCTGAGCATTTAGATAGCAACAGAATAACACGTGTTCTTCTTGTGTTGCTTTTTGTTTTTATCCTACACCGTGAAAGCAGCGCATGAGGTAAAGTTGTTGAGGCTTATAAAAAAAATACACAGCTTCGATAGTTGGAAACTTTAATTAGCAATTTTTTCATTTATTTCATGACATTTTATATTCTGCAATCAGGAATTATTATTAAATTTGTAAAGTATTTATTTTTCTTCACCTTCAGTTGCCAAATCATATGCGCATAGTTTTACTTCTACTTTACTGCTTTTTTTACGTACAATAAGCAAACGGTCACTGGCGCCGGCCTTTGTTTTCGTTTTGTTTATGCGTAATAAAAAAAAAAAATCACAAGCGTTAGTTGTTGTTTTCTTTTCCCTAGAGTGCATCAATAAAATACAAACGAGTTTTCGAAAAAAACAAACTAAAAAACTAGAGCTGGCATTGCCTGCAGAAAAGTGCATACGCCAAAAAAAAAAACATGCAAACGAATAACCAGCAGTCGCGATCTGTTGTGCGTTCTAAACATTCAAATTTTAAAATTCCAAAAAAAAAAAAATTTAAAATACCCATTAAAAAAATTAGTTTGCATCATTAATATAATTTTATTTCAATAAAAGCCTTAGCTTATACTAATTAACGCTCAGAGACGTTGGCAGAAAGAGAACAGTACTCAGAGTACACTCAAAATACATTCGGATCGAGCACCTTTGTAATAAACTTACTCAACGCACTCATTGAAAATGGCCCGAAGTGGTTCGGATCCCGCCACACTCGGATATAAGAATGTACTTATACTCGAAAATATGCTAATGAGCCGAATGCTTATAAGTATTTACATATATCATGAGTCTGGATAGAGTTGAAAAGAGCAAGAAACTCGGATATGATTTGACTATCCGATTTCGGTCGGATACTCATTGCAGTTCTCTGTTGCACATGTGGCCGCTGAAGCAATTTGCAGCTAATTTCGAATTTTTTGATAACTACATATCGACTGGTCTCTGACTTAACCCCGTAACTCAAAAAAACTTGAGTTTGTTTTTTTATACAAATAATTTTATTGTGAGGTATCTATCCTATCTATAAAATCTTAGAGATCTAAGTGCATCACTTTTGGGTAAAAGCTTATGTGCAGGAACCTCGTACACAACAAAGTGAAATTTAGTAAATGCACACAACCTCGTATATTGTGGCAGTACTTATCTAAACCCGCGTTATATTTTATAACGCTTAACGTCAAATATTTGTGCTAAGTTTCACTTTTATTAGTCATATATTTTCTCCTCATTGTTTTTTGGAAAATGAAGTAATGTCGAGTATTGCCAGAAATTTTTGGGGGAAAAATAAGCTAGACGGGCTTTAAAAAATGGCTAGAAAAGGCTAGGCGGCTTAACAAAAAAGGCTAGAACTGTTTACAATATATTTTTATTATAAATGTGTCTGTGAATATACTGCGAAACGGACTTTGCTTGTACTAGCTGGAAAACGAGAGGACTGCATTCCGGTATTGAAAGGAGCCATTGCCTGAATATGTTTAGCCCTTTTTCCTGGGAAATTAAGCCGGCTGTAATTTGCAGCAACAGTGTTTACAGGTGATGCACAGTCGTCCTTAACTGCTATGCAGGTGCTTTGTATTTACTGCTTAGATCGTCTGCAATTTTTGCAATTTATTTAAAAATATCAATAAATTCAAAAATTCTGACATATTTAATTTTTTTGCTTATATACGGCTCCTCCACGGTTTCATATTCAGAATCGCATATCGAATTGCTGATAGCATTAGTTTCTAAGCAAGGATTGTGTTCAGATTTTTTTTTTGAGTGTTGATGAATATCCAAGTCACATTTCAGTTTTTACGGCTTGTCGCTTGCATGCTCCGTTTAACAATTATTTCAGTTTGAATTGAAGTGATATCGAAGTGAGAAAAACTACTGGTGAGTAAGAAATTGTTCACTTCATTAATACCTGTTTTACTATTTAAAATCTTAATCACACTTCTCTGCTTATTTTCTGTGTTTATGCTCAAGCCCGCTTCTAGGCGGTGTCGACATTTCACCTGTGACAAACGAACAATGTAACAAAACGAAAAACAAAACTCAGATTCGTTTTTCTCTTCAACAAATTAGTCTAATATGATTTTTAAAGCTCAAACAAAAAATGTGGCATTAGAGGGTTAAAATATCTAGTAAATGGAAATTAAAAATTGCGAAGATTTTTTATTTTTATTTAAAGGTTTTACCTTTCCATTTTACTTGTTAACTACTAGAATTTCACAAGCTGAATTGATGTTTCATTAATAAAATGCTGCCAAATATGTTCTTTTCAGAGCACAGGGTTGCACAGCGTTAATAAGTGTTCTTAAGAAATATGTCTATAAATTTATTTTTGTTAGATATTTCACTTAATCAAAAAATTCTACAAGATTAAGAAAGGCTAGATCCAAAAAAAAAAGAGAATAGGCTAAAAAAAGGCTAGAGGCTAGGCGGTAATTTTCGAGGCTAGACGACAAATATAGAGGCCAGATCTCACCTCAAAAAGGCTAGGCTGGCAACACTGGTATAGCGACTCTTTGTTATAATATTAGAAACACTTTGTTTGATTTTTACTTGTAACTTTATTTCAAATTGTTTAAATTTATATTTCAAGCTTCATTAATAATTTTGTTAATCAAAAAATGAACATTAAAATTTTAATTTTTATATTGTAAACTCATTCATGTTGTGTATGGAAAATATTTTAAATAAAGATTTTTATAAGAGTCCAAATGGCTTTATTGGCGATCCTGCCAGGAGGCATTTAATAGTTATCATAACATCAACTGTAATTGCGAGCAGCAGCAACAACTGCTATCTTTTTGGAATTATATCTGTTCTATATCAACAGTGCACCGTTGTTATCATTCTTCTCCGCAGAACAAACAGGAATCACAAATATTAATAATTTTAACAAAAACGTCCAAGAAAATATACAGTTTCTACTACGCTATCGCTGCAAGCAAATACCATCACGACTCTCCTCACTACAAATTTTGAATCAGCTAACCAATAAATCATATGCCAACAATTCAACTAAGTAAAGTGAAGTACCTCACCGTAGTATCTGTAGTAATCAACGATTCATTCAAAAGGCAACAACAACTTCTATTTTTTCACGGTAGTCACGATACTGATCATCAGTTAAGTTAAATATTTATTAAGTATTTATTTTACATATTTTATATATTTTAAATCTATCATGTTATATTAAGTTGTTTTCCTTCCTATGCCACGTTATCCCAAAAGAAAACGTAGCTTGTCTCGTGTTGAGCAAATCGGAATCAATACAGATATTAACAACTGTTCTTCTTCACACCCAACAATCTCATTTGATAATTTAATACCACCAGTATCAAACACTATACTAACATATCCATCAATTTCTAGACAATCGAATTTACCACATCCCTTAATAGAAACTTTACAAAACATCAATTCAACACATTCATCCACACAACCATCAAATTACAATAACATTATGTCAAGCCAAACACCACAATGTATTGGAACAACCCGAATTAAATTACCACAAGTATGGTTGTGGTTGAAGAAACTTCCTCAACAGATACAAATTCATTTAATTTCATCGACTTTTACAAACATTGATGACAAATTAAATTTAGCGGACAAAATTAATGAAATGATAAAGAACGAATCAATTGCTTCCATCGATGAATTCTCAAAACACTTAGATATCAAGGAAACTCTTCAAAATCTAGTCCAACTTACTTCATCTTTGTGTCAGAGTATTAAAATATTATCTATTAAAAACCGGAATGAGAATACAAGGTCTAGATCAAGAGAAAGGTCATCATCAAGAGAAAGAGGAAGATCATCAAATTCAATACAAAAATCGTCAAGAAATTCTTTTAATTCTCGTTTTCCAGTTTGTTGGTATCATTCTAAATTTGGTGTCAATGCCAGCAAATGTAATAAACCTTGTTCATTTAATAAAATATTATGGCGACGACTGATATTAGGATATTATATTAACTGAATAGGATATTAACTCAAACTACAAGTCGTCTCTTTGTCTTTGATAACCAAAATAAATTAACCTTCCTTATAGACACGGGAGCAACTGTTTCAATTATTCCGGTGTACAAATTCAAAACATTTATAAAAATGAATCGAATTCTTTTCTTTCAGCAGCTAATGGTTCAAGTATTAAAACTTTTGGTACAAAATTTCTGAAATTAGATATCGGTTTTAAAAAAGAATTTGAATTCCCTTTTATTTTAACAGAGGTTCCTAGTCCTATAATAGAAATTAATTTTCTCGAAAAGTTTGGGTTGATTATAGATGTTAAAAATAGAAAAGTTATAGATTCAATTACAAATTTATCCATTAAAGTTTTACCGAATATGAATGAGATTTCGTCTCTCAAAATTTTAAATTTCACAATAAATTTCAAAGATATTTTACACCAATTTCCATCACTAATCTCTGAACCCGATTATAATAAAATTGCGACACATTGCACTGTTCATAGGATTGAGACAAAAGGCGTACTTCCTTTTTCCAAACCTCGTCGACTTGAATTAAACTTAAAGTTGCGAAATCAGAGTTCGAATATCTTGTTAAAGTTGGAATATGTCGACCATCAAACTTTTCTATAGCATCACCATTACACTTAATAGCCAAAAATGCCAAAATAGCCAAAAATAGATCAAATGCCTGGAGACCTTGTGGTGACAATAGGAGGCTTAACTGTGTAACTATTCCCGATCGTTATCCTCTACCACATATTCACGATCTAAGTATTGAAATGCGTAACAAGAAATTTTTTTCAAAAATAGTTCTGGTCCGAGCGTACCATCAGATTCCTGTAGCAGAAGAAGACATTCATAAAACAGCAATAACTACACCATTTGGTATGTTTGAGTTTGTACGAATGCCTTTTGGCCTTCGTAATAGTGCACAAACATTTCAAAGCCTTATAAACGAAGTTTTCTTTGGTTAAGATTATGTTTTTACATATGTAGACGATATTCTTATAGCAAGTGAAAACGAAACACAACACTACGAACATCTTAAAACTATTTTTACAGGTTTCGATAGTTATGGATTAAATATTAAATCTAGTAAATGTCAATTTGGCGTTTCATCACTTGATTTTTTAAGATATAAAATTTCAAAAGATGGTATTCAACCTTCAGACGAGCGAGTTGAAGTCATCTCCAAATATGAAAAACCATTAACAACAACTCAATTGCAAAAATTCTTTGGAATGGTTAATTACTACCATAGATACATTCCAATGATTGCTAAATTTTTAAGTCCTCTGCCTGAAATCATAACTATGGCCTCAAAGGCCAAAGCTAAGGAACTCAATTGGTCAAACGAAGCGGAAATATCTTTTAACACAATCAAAAATAAATTTGCAGAGAATACTCTATTTACTCATTTTGACGAAAATGCTCCACTTTCAATAGCAGTTGATGCATCAAATATCGCAATTGGAGCTATTTTACAACAAAATATTAATCTAAATGACGAACCTCTTGCATACCATTCAAAAAAATTAACTCCTACTGAAACAAAATATTCGACATTTGACAAAGAACTTTTAGCTATCTATTCCGCTGTTAAACATTTTAGACATTTTTTAGAAGGACGAAAATTCATAGTATATTCTGATCATAAACTTTTGACGTTCGCTTTCAACTCAAAAACAGAAAGGTCACCTCGGCAAACAAGGCATTTAGAGTATATAGCACAGTTCACCAACGATATTCGCTACATAGCTGGTAAAAATAACATAGTGCTGATACGTTATCTCGTTTACCAGAGATTCAGGAAATTTCGGAAAAAGATGTAACTTTTGAAACAATTTTCAACGAACAAAAAACTGATGGTGAACTTCAAGATCTTATTACAAACCCAAATTCAAAATTGAATCTTAAACTCATAAATATTCCACTCGTAAATCTCAAAATTTGGTGTGAGGTGTCTGACTCTTAATCACGTCCATATGTTCCAACCTCTATGAGAACAATAATTTTTAATAAACTACACAGACTGTCCTATCCAGGAACACGTCCAACACGAAAATTAATAGTTAATAAATATTTAATATGAAAAATATGAAAAATGAAATTAACACTTGGGTTCAGAATTGTTTAGAATGCCAAAAGGCAAAAATTAATATCTATACAAAATCCCCTGTACATAAAATTGAAATTCCAACTGGTAGATTCCAGCATATTCACATGGATCTGGTGGGACCTCTTCCTGTCTCACGTGGATATCGGTACTTGTTAACCATTGTGGATAGATACACACATAGATACATACACATATTCCCTTTAAAAGATATCTCCGCTCAAACTGTAGCAACAACCTTTGTGAATAATTACTCCAGGCTTGGAGTTCCTTTAGATATAACTGTGGATCAGGTAACTCATCAAAACTATTTACAGAGCTTACCAAATTACTTGGCTCTCACAAAATTCACACCTCTGCTTATCATCCACAATCCAACGGAATGGTTGAAAGATTTCATCGACAACTCAAATCCTCAATCATTGCCTGTAAAAACACAACAAACTGGATCGACCAATTACCTCCAATTCTATTAGGTTTGCGTACTGCTGTTAAGGAAGATTTGAAGTGCTCCCCATCTGAGTTGGTCTATGGTCAAGCTCTTAGAGTTCCCTGTGAATTAATTATCTACAATGATGACAAGACAGCAACCGACAGTACCCTTAAAGCTTTAAGAGAACCTTTTTCAGAAGCCAGAAGTAAAATTATGCATCACACTAATTCCTTGCATTCATTTGTTCCCAATGAACTGGAAAGATGCAAATTTTCAAGTCTGGCTTGGAGGCGCCTTTCGAAGGTCCATTTCTTGTTGTTTCAAGAAGTGAGAAAGTTTTTAAAATTAAATACGGTAATAGAATTAGGTCTGTATCAATAGACATACTTAAACCCGCATACACTGACAACAAACACATTAATACAACAAAAGCAATGAAGAAGAAACAAGTCACATTTAATATTATATGAAAAAAAAATTTTTTTCTTATTAAAACTGTTTTTAAACTTCCTTCGTTTCACTGGAGGTGGAGCTGTATAGCGAATCTTTGTTATAATATTAGAAACACTTTGTTTGATTTTTACTTGAACTTTATTTCAAATTGTTTAAATTTATATTTCAAGTTTCATTAATAATTTTGTTAATCAAAAAATTTTCATTAGAATTTTAATTTTTATATTGTAAACGCATTCATGTTGTGTATGGAAAATATTTCAAATAAAGATTTTTATAAGAGTTGGCTTTAACTGGTAATGACTAACGTCATTCCAATTGTTCTATTAAGTGGTGGATGTAGCGTAGTAAACCGCTTTGTCACTCTATTAAACTCTCCAACATTTTTCAAAACTTCATAAATTGAAATATTTCAAGAGTTCCTTGCTGATGGACACATCCAAATGAAATCTGACCCTGTCCAAGCAAATATTGAAGAAAGGAATAAAAATGAAAGAATAATTCGTGTCAGCTAATTATGAAAAACTTATATAGTTTCCGTACGCACTTCAAGTAAACTTCAACTTCAAGTAATTATCTGTCAAAAGGAGAAAACTTGTCAAAAAGTTCGGAAACGGCTTCAATATAAGTTTCAAGCACAACAGCTGATAATTGAATTTGAATAAAAATTTAATTGGCTGGTTGGTATATACCAAAAAAAATTCAAAATTAAAATACTTTCAGATGAGCTGGAAGCATCTGGTAGCTGTAAATTTAAAAGATCAGCACTTCCATTTCCGTTCATTATGCATATTTTAACGTAATTTTTATTAATTTGCTAACCAATTGCATTAATTTTTTCACAACACAGCACAACAACTAAATTTTTTTTTAATTTAACAATCAGCTGTTTGAAGCTCGAGATTCATGCTCGAAGAAATTTTTCAAGTATAGTTAGAGTAATTGAGAGTGACATTTTGCTTGTTCTTTTTCTCTCTCGTTCTGGAAAAATGTGTAAAAAAAGCTTTCGAGTAACTTCAGGTTACTTGAAGTTAGTATAGAAATAGACCTATTATGTTGACCATAATTTTCTCAAGAAATGTTCAAATATTCAAAAAACCGGGTTTCAAAACTGGAAATTCTTGTGTCATTGATATTAAGTGTTGAAAATATGCAGTAGATGAAACTTATTATAAATTAAGTTATGCTGATGATTGGATATCATTGGCTTACTGAAAAAAGGTTGGTAAATTTAATATCGAAACTGGAACCTTACTTACTTAGGTGGTCGTAACAACACGTGTCCGGGTTTCAGCCGACCTCATCAGCTCTCGCTGAAACTGGAACCGGTTATTGAAAATTTATACAACAAACCTATTAAAATGTAATAAACACTAGCAAACCTTAAAGTTGAATATTTAAGCTGACTATAATTTTTCCTTTTAAATATTTATTGTTTTTTGGTTTAAAATTTCAGGCCAATTTCACCAACGCCTATGATAAGTTATCTTAAAATAATTATCATGTTAGTTTTATAACTAATATCTGCAAAATTTAATTTGTTTTCTAAGAAATTATTTATAATCAATCAAAGACTTCATCAGGCAGACTCTGAAATTGGCCCTTAATATTTTTATTACATATTTGGGCTATTCACAGTTTAAGTACGCAGGCCTGTTTAATTTACGATTTGTTAAAATTTAAATTTACGATTTGGCGTAAAAAGCCAAATTACGTAAGCGTATTTTTCTTTGTTGTTGGTTTGCATGCAAACGCAAACACGCGTAAATAAAATTAGCCTTTGGACGTGTTTTTTGTGTCTCGCATTTTAATGCCTATCTACAGCATATATAACAGGGTTGCAAAATCATCGAATACGGCAAACACATGCTGAGGTGCTCACAGTTGCAAAAATAACAAATGTTATAAATACGCTTTGTTAATTTACGTTTAAGCTGTGAATAGCCCAACTTACATAAATGTACAGAGATTTTTTATATTTTCTTACCCATGACTATACAATAAATGTTAAAAATTGTACACACAGTTTTTTTAAATAAGCCGCGAACCTTAGAATTCATAAAATATTTGGATAAAATTTTGGAAGCAACATCTAGACAGACAAAAGTCGGAACCTCGTAAGTCATTTGCAGGATTTTTAAAATAAATTTACTACTTTTGTTCCGTTTTATTTGTCAATAAGTTCTTTAAGACTACTTTGAACATAATAAAAAAACAGATTACAATTTTTATTTCCCCCTAACGAACAAATCGGTTTTTTTAAGGCGACGAGGTTAAGTCAGAGCAGTGATGCTATAAGGGGTACAACTGTACCTTTTGGGGTACACTTTCAGTGCTGTCAATATATAAGTACGCTTTTTTTTCAAAAGGTAAATTTTTCATTTTCTATAAATTTTGAGTTTTTTCATTATATGTGATTTTTTATCATGTGACACTAATGTGTTGCCAAGTAGCAATCGCTCATATCTAGTTACTAATTGGCTACTCATATTTATCTGCTAGCTGCCGGTTTCTAGCTTTACGTCACTTTTCATTTTTAATCTTTCATCAAGTTTTTGTGTTGCTGATTAATTTGGGAACGCATGCAAAAGTGCGTTGTCTAGTTATAAAATTTGACAGGTATTTCGTGAAAAAATTAGGATTAAAGAGAAAACAAAGAGATAAACAGTCTTCGTAGAATAATTGCTTTACTTGATAAAATGTTTCTAAGAGTTAATTATTTTCTGGAGGCTATGGTATGCCTTCTACATTGAAGTGGAGCAGCAGAGCGGGTCTTCTTTTAATTTAAGCTCATTAAAACAAATCTTCGAAACAAGCTGGCCGTTAAAACTTGCATCACACTTCTCTTGTGTAAGGAGTTGTTATTTAATAAAAATTGCGCTGGATGGGAGCCTAGTCGTGATATTTTAAAAAGGAAACCAAAAATAGCTTATGCTGATGAAATAAGAGGACTTCCATATTTTTGAAACTTTCGAAGAGTAACCGCCTTGCGCAGTACATGATCACCTAAAGGTTCCCTTTAAATACTTATATTTCAGTATAAATTATAATATGATTATTGTTATATATAAACATATAATAAGAATTTATTTAATAAAAGTATTTAAAAATAATTTTTTTGTATTACTATTATTTTTTTATTATAAATATTATTATTAGTAAATTAAAAATTTTAGTTCTTAGACTTTAAGCTGATATGGCACTTTTTAGTTATAAATTTCAAAAAGTACGTTTTTGTCTAGGAACACTTTGAAAATCTCTTATAGCATCACTGAGTCAGAGACTAGTCGATATATTTTCTACCTGCAAGTGATTACTTGCACATGTGTCCGCAGGGTAAGTCCTCAGGAAAAAATACCACAAAAAAATACAATCGTTCACTTTTCACTGCTGCGCTCTATTGCGCTCATCTTCATATCAGTGGCAGAATGACCCGAGTAATTCGAGTGTTTGTGCAGATTATGAGTATTTGGGTAAGTAGGATGAGTATCAGCAAGACGACAACAACCATATGCAGGGAAACCAGCTCATTTCTTGTATTTCCCCGCATTTTTTAAAAAAATTCCATGGTTTTTTCCTAAGTTCCCCGAAAATAAAATTTATTTTTGTTAATTAATTATGACCTCATTTCATAAGTTTTTATGTTATGTGCTTATATAACTCTAATAATTTGCCAATGATTAATTAACAGTTATATTTCTTGAGCTCAAGGTCTGTGTTGCTTTCTGAAGAAAAAGTCCAACAACAATAGCCTTGTTTCGACAGAAAATCTTAAATTCATTTAAAACTTCAACACAAGGTTGATTAATATAGTCAATTGAGAAAACCTCGGTCGAACTTTCAGAATGGATAAAAGTAAATAAAAAAAAAAAAGATAAATCTGTACAATTTTTAGCTAACATCTACTTTGACAGTTCGAGCAAAGGCGAAAAAAGAGTGATTTTCTTTCACCGAGCGTTTCCACTGGGCGAACGAACGAAAAATTCATCGCGAACAAAACGAAGCGCTGAATTCTTCGTTCGCTCCAACCGTTTCTTCTGCACGAACATAAGTTGCGAACATTTGTAAGTCGTTATCTTGTTCGTTCGTGCAGTGGAAATGCTTAAATTCAATGCTTGCAAGCATCGGGTTGATCAGTTTTTATTTGTAGAAATGTATTCAATCGAATTAATTTTGACTAATTTCATACATTTTAATAACATATAACGTTATTCATATTAAAAACAATAAATAATATTAAGCCTCTAGCTGGCAAGTTTTGTTTCTGGTAAATGTTGGTGTTAAGAGCACAAATGACATGTTAGACGTCAGATGGAAAAAAAACAGGAAATCACTTTGCAAAATGCAAGACATATCTCACAAAACTATAATGTTTTCATTAAAAAGTACGGATAATAAAAATATGTCTTTGTTCAAGCCTAAAATAAAATTCATTAACATTGGTCACTTCAAAAAATATATTTTCCCTATTTCTTTATTTTGATGCTGTGCAAGCAATAGTTTTTTTGTCAAAAATCACAAAAAGTCACTAAAAAATTAACTAACAAAATGTTAATGATAATGATAAGCTAGATTAATTCTAATGAGCTGCCAAACACTGCCAAGCTCGAAAATATTAAAACGCAAAAAATACATTCCAAAAAGCGATGGCGAGCCTTGGGCAACCCCAAACCTGAGGGTTAGGAACAATTACACAAAGTGCTAATAAAAATCTTACAACGAACTCATAAAGAGGCAGAAACTTTAAACAAATAAAACAATGTAAAAAAAACAGTGCTTTTTTGTGTTATACTATGGACACACATATGGTATCGATACCATAGTATTGAAACCATTATGGGTATATCATATGTATGTCACTGTATACTAGCTATAAACCAGTAGCTCGTTCCTGTAACAAAATCGGCAAGTTACCGATTTGTGTGACGTCATGCGCTATCGATCCCTAGTTACCGATTTCGTGACAACTAATGTTTCTGTACTTTTAAATCGGTAATAATTCGTACCTTGATGAAAAAGAACACAAATCGAGAAGAAACGCTGAGAAATTGAGTCAAAGAAATTGAGTCAAACAAGCAGCTGTTTAAGATATTTTTTCTTTATTTTATGTACGCTATAATTTATAATAAATAGGTAATCAAAAATGTTTTAGTGAACAGTGAAGTAAGTTAGAAGTATTAGGAAATCAATTATTTAATGGATTATTGTTTCAGCAACATTCAAATGCATTCAAAAATTGACCCTTTCCGACGTGCCGGTGCTGCTTCATTAAGTTCAACAGCCTACGTCGCTGCAGTTTCGAAACTCGTCCGGATTTAATTTGCTCTTCAAATAAATTTTATTAGATATATATTTATATATATTAGTAATATATATTTTAAAGGTATATTTCGAGTATTTACGACTTAATAATACACAACACTACAGGCATTAGATAAATCAGTAGAATTCTCTCTTGTCGCAAAGCCAGTGAGAAAAATGACACATTTTTATCGATTCACTTTTTTACAGAAACACTTTTTCAAAAGGTTCCATTGAAATGAAATCGAAACAGGTGACAGCTTATCGATTTGATACGACCGAATTGAACAGATTCGTACAGAAACATTGCAGATGAGAGTGTCGTCAGAATGATGTTAAATCGGTAATATGAGTCGGTAACTCTGATTGGTATGAGTTACAGGAACGACCTACAAAAACACAACAATTTTTCATGGTTGCTCCATACTAACATAGCTTCTTTTGACTTGCAACCCTGATATCACAGTGCAACACGAAAAAAAAATAACCATATACGGACACCACTACGTGATAAAAGACCCCTGTCTCCCAGTTTTGCCCAAAGTCCTCCAGGTTTTTTTTTATGGGCCCCAAAGAAGTGGGGCCTTGGTGTCATTTTTGGAAAAAAGTGATCATTTTCTCAAGCAAATGATCGAATTTTTTGACGGAATGACGGAATTTTGATTTACTCTCTGAGGCAAAGTTGTATCTCTTTTCATAAAGGACGTATAAAATCAAAAAAAACTTCATCTTCAAGGTCAAAATCGCAAAAAACTTTAAAAATGAGCGAAAAATGGCCCAAAAAGCGTTTTTTTATTTTCCGCTTTTACGAACAAATTTACTTAATGAAAAATGCGCCAATTTTCTTTGGCCTGGTAGGGCTTACAGCGCTGTTTAAAACCCCAAAGTTTTTTAAGGAGGCCTATCCAACTTCTTGAGATATAAACCTTTATAGCTTGAGTATATAAAAGCTTATATCTCACCCATTTCTTATCCGATCAGGTTGAGATGGGTATCATTGAGAAGACTTTTGAAAACGCTATAAGTCTGTATATATATGTGTTAATTTTTATTAACTCATTTGGGCTTTTTTAATAAAAATCTGGTTTTCTCAAAAAACAGCCCTAGTAAACTTATTTCTTCCTAGACTCAGTAAAAGACAACACTTCAAGCTTTTTTTTAAAGGTATAATACTCCGCATTGACCCTTCTAAGACCGGAGATAGTGAGGTTTCTCTAACAAAAGTACTTTCTGGGTGCCAAAATTTCACTTAAAAACAATTGAAGTGTAAGAAAATAAGCGATTTCGTAAAAAAATGTTGATTTCAAAACCTTGAACGTAAATAATTGTCAGTCAGGAGGCCGAGTGTGTGAGTTCACCTTCACTGATAGTAAATGCATTCTAATAAAAATTCTCAAGCTGGTGGGTGAGTTCCCGTGCCCAAACTATCAAACAACTACCTGGAAGAAAACATTTGCATTGAATTCACATAAAAACAACCCAAAATATAAAAAAAAAATACCTGGAAACACATTGTAGCTCTTGTCATAAAGATGAAATTGTGAACATATAAAATCAAAAAAACTTGTATCAAAAAACTACCTGGAAGCAAGCATCTGCATTGCATTCACATTGTAGCTCTTGTCATGTTTAATGTCTTGTATGTTTAATTAACGCTCAAAAATTAAATGTGCCTGGCCAGAACCATGATTCAATAATTATAAGGTTATCCAGATATTTTACGGCTTCTCACAAGAATAAGAATGTATACCCTTATTTGAAGAGGATAGCAAAAGAGCACTTTTTAATGACATAAAAATCCCGCTGTTGCATGAATATCATACTTTTTCGTAGTACAAAATACTAAAGATACATTTGACTACTACGTTTTCTACTACCTGTTTGTTTTGAACAAAACTTATATTATGAGCTTTTTAAAGTGTAATGGTTACTGTTACCGACTCCGCCATCAGCATTGTTTAATAGTAGTTACTTACTTACTTAGGTGGTCGTAACAACCCGTGTCCGGGTTTCGGCTGACCTCATCAGCTCTCGCCAGGCGCCTCTGCTTATACAGCTTGGATACACCAAGTGCGGTTAGGGCTTCCTCAGCCTGGTCCATTCATCGGAGGCATGGTCTCCCTCGTCGTCGTTGACCAGCGACCCTCGCTTCGAGCACCTTTTTTGCTGGAGCTTCGTCGTCCATACGATGGACATGACCCAGCCAGCGTAGTCGCTGCACAGTTATACGCCGAGCTACGTCAATGTCATCGTAGAGCTCATACAACTCGTGGTTCATTCGGATGCGATAGTCATCGCCGACTCGAACAGGACCGAAGATTTTGCGAAGAACTTTTCTCTCGAACACCCCCAGAGCGGCTGCGTCAGTTTGCGAAACTACCCATGCCTCAGCGCCATAAAGCAGCACAGGTAGAACGAGCATCTTGTAGAGTGTTAGTTTTGTCGATCGGGAGAGGGATCTGGAACTTAGTTGCTTACTGAGCCCGTAGTAGCACCTATTAGCAATAATTTTTCTTCGCTTTATCTCCAGGCTGATTTCGTTGTTGGAATTAATGGCGGTGCCAAGATATAGAAACTCCTTGACTACTTCAAAGTTATAGCTGACGGATGAAACGTGGGAGTCTAAACGCCGCGCTCCCTTGTTTGTAGACAGCATATACTTTGTTTTACCCTCATTTATCGTCAAACCCACTTTGGCTGATTCCTTTTCGATAGCGGCGAAAGCAGCGGTAACATCTCTCTTGATTCTGCCAACAATATCATCAGCGTACGCAAGGAGCTGGACGCCTTTGTAGAAAATGGTGCCATTACGATGCCACCGGCCTTTCGTACGATCCCCTCCATGATGATGTTAAAGAGATCGCAAGACAGTGGATCGCCTTGCCTGAAACCTCTTTCGGTATTGAAGGTTTCGGAGAGGTCATTTCCTACCTTGACGGAGCTGCGTGTGTTACTCAACGTCATTCTGCAAAGTCTAATCAACTTTGCAGGCATACCGAACTCAGACATTGTTGCGTATAAGCAATCCCTTCTCGGACTATCGAACGCAGCTTTAAAATCGACAAAGAGATGGTGTGTGTCAATTTGATTTTCGTGGGTTTTCTCCAGGATTTGTCGTATCGTGAAAATCTGGCCTATGGTAGACTTACCAGGTCGAAAGCCACACTGATAAGGTCCAATCAGTGTTTTTGTAATCGGCTTTAATCTTTCACACAGTACGCTTGAGAGAACCTTATATGCGATGGAAATAAGACTGATACCTCTATAACTTGCTCAGATTGTTGGGTCTCCTTTCTTAAGTATAGGGCACAGTACGCTGAGGTTCCAATCGTCGGGCATGCTTTCTTCTAGCCATATTTTGCTGATGAGCTGATGCATGCGCCTTATCAATTCATCGCCGCCGGTTTTAAACAATTCAGCTGACAGGCCGTCAGCACCCGCTGCTTTATTGTTTTTGAGTCGTTGAATAGCAACTCGAACCTCTTCATGGCTAGGTGGTAGTACTTCCACTCCGTCATCGTACATTGGTGGCTCTTAACTGCGCTCTCCATGGACGGCATTGGTGGAATCGTCGCCAGTAAGTAAATTGGAGAAGTGCCGTCTCCACAATCTCAGCACACACTGCGTATCCGTATTCAGATCTCCATTTTCGTCTCTACAAGTGGATGCTCCGGGCTTGAAACCTTGGGTTAGACGCTTAACCTGTTGATAGAATTTTCGTGTATCCTTCTTGCCATGTTATACCTCTAGTTCCTCACGCTCACGCTTTTCCTTCTCTCTTTTCTTGCGTCTGAAAAGGCGCCTCTCTTCCTTCCTCTTTTCGCGGTAGTTTTCTCGCACGGCTCGCGTTGCAGCTGACTGCAGCGTTTTTCTGTATGCGGCGTTTCTTACTGCTGTCGCGATGCGACACTCCTGATCATACCATTGGTTCTGAGGTTGCTGGCGCCAGAAATCAATGACTTCTTCAGCGGCAGTGTGCAAGGAGTGGGATATTTGCGCCCAAAGTCCGCCGGCGTCGTCGGGTCCAGAGGTTAGTTGGTTGAGCTTAAACGAGAGTTGAGCGGAGTAGGCTTTGGCAGTCCGTTGTAATTGCAGCTTAGCGGCATCTAGCTTTCGTTGCATTCCTGTGCGTATGCTCTTCGCATTGCATAATCGCATGCGGATCTTGGCTGCAACAAGATAATGATCGGAGTCAATGTTGACCCCCCGAAATGTACGCACATCTAGAACACTAGAGGCATGCCTTCCGTCGATTACAACATGATCAATTTGGTTTCGCGTTTTTTGATCCGGGGACAGCCAGGTGGCCTTGTGGATGTCGAGGTGCTTAAATCTGGTGCTACTAACTACCATGTTTCGCGCCGCGGCGAAGTTGATCAATCTTAGACCGTTGTTCGTGGAGGTCTCATGAAGACTGAACTGACCGACAGTGGGGCCAAAGATGCCTTCCCTTCCGACTTTCGCATTAAAATCGCCGAGGACTATTTGCGTAGAAAGCGTCTTTGACGGCTTCTTCCTTTTCCTCCGTCGGGGCGTGCGCGCAAATAAGGCTGATGGAGAAAAATTTTGCCTTGATGCGGATCGTGGCCAATCTTTTGTTCACAGGTGTGAACCGGAAAACAAGGTGCCGAAGTTTCCGGCTAACAACGAATCCACATCCAAATTCGCGCCTCTCCGTATGGCAGCTGTAGTAGATATCACAGTGTGCTTGTTTAGAGCAGCCTTGCCCTTTCCATCGCATTTCCTGGATGGCGGTGATGTCAGCTTTTATTGTTTTGAGGTTTTCCGCCAGTTGGATAATGG
Source organism: Coremacera marginata (assembly GCA_914767935.1). Classification (NCBI taxonomy): domain Eukaryota; kingdom Metazoa; phylum Arthropoda; class Insecta; order Diptera; family Sciomyzidae; genus Coremacera; species Coremacera marginata. The sequence continues at coordinate 126,439,832 of OU612045.1, read as the reverse complement.
CACCTTCCCTATAAAGGGTTCGGACATTCCAGGTGCATATCCGTAAATCATTGTCCGTTTTTCGTTTGCGGTGGTCGTCAACGTCATTGGGGTTCTTATCCGAGGCTGGTTTAGTTTTCATTGGGCAGTAGTAATGTGGCGGGACCCAAACCCTGCGCACATTCCATTGCACATTAAGCGACCCGCCACTCAAATTAGCCGTCAAACTGACGAATGCCAGTTTGCCGTTGCCCAGGGAACACCACGTGGAGGTTTGAGTCGACTTGAGACGATTTCGACATGGATAATGCTGGCCTCGCCAGGTTGAGGCGGTCAGACACGTTGCCATGTGAAGGTTCGCCCCCTGTTCCCCTGTTTAATAGTAGTTATTTAGTTTTTATTTTGGCCCCTTTTGTGTGTGGCAACACTGTTATGAAAATAAGATGTGCAACACTGATCCGCAATGTAATGAGAAAAAAAAACTTTCATACAGATACAAGCACACAAAGGGAACCAAATTAATTTAAAATATAGAATACATTTTATGTTTGCAGTTATTTATCTTTTTTTTTTTTAAAGATTTTAAAGCGTTTTATTAACGTTCTTTTGTCAACGTATTTATCTTGTTGTAAATATAAAAGAGGTCTTAGTAAAGATAAGTTGAACGCTAAAAAAATTGGAACCGTTTGTTGAATCCTCAACAATTTCTTTAAAATGTTGGTGTTGTGCAGGGACGATTTCTATATTATTTGCTGCATTGTGCACGTATATAACCTCACTTATGATGTCTGAACATGAGGCTAGTAAAAATAGCTGTACGCTGTGTACCAAGGAGGATAATGAAAATGTGGTGCAATGTGACGTATGCGATAAGTGGTACCATTTTATTTGTGTCGGCGTGGGACAAGAGGTATGTGAGCAATTTGGTGAGAAAAGCGGATGCGCGCAACAGCAACAAATACAACGTGAAAACCAAATGTCAAAGACTTCCGCGAACAGCAAGTCGCACGACGTCGTCAGTAAACAGGTACGTACAAACACAAAAGTAACTAGCGAAGGTAGCAAGTGTGGTTCTTCGCGTAAGCATATGGAGCTAGAATTGAAACGGCTTGATGAAGAAAAACAAGCGCAAATGCAGCACATTAAAAATAAAGATGCAATATTGATGGCATATGAAAATGGCATATGAGGAATGTTCTGAAACTTCTGAAATTGCAATCAGATCTGAGCGAACTGTAGAATGGGCAAGTGGCAATCAAAATAATTTGAACAATGGACACATGAGGTGCAATGCTGGGCATATTAAGATGCAAAGTGAAATACAACGCGAATATGTATCAGCAGTAGAAGTTCCATTGCGTCAATGCGAACGGAGTGATGTGGGACATGGTGTTGATAACATTATTTTGTAAAAACGCGAGTGTTTACCAACACATATATCTTTTCCACCACGCCAGAGCGCATCGTATGCAGCAAATCTCGTTCCATCTTAGCAGCAATTACGCGCGCGTCGAGTATTGTCTCCAGATCTACCCATATTTAACGGAAGGCCAGAAGACTGGCCATGTTTCATAAGTAATTATGAAAATTCTACACGTATTTGCGGTTTTAGCTATGATGAGAACTTATTGCGGCTGCAAAAAGCCATCAAAGGAAAAGCATATGATTATGTGGGTAGTCGATTGATGCTACCTGCACTCGTAAACGATGTTATATCAACGCTGCGCTTAAACTTTGGTCGACCCGAGTAAATTATAGACAGTCTTCTCACAGTCTGCGCGCTTTGCTAGGCGTTAATGCAAATAAACTTGAAACGTTTGTGACGCTAGCGCTGCAAGTCAAAAATGTAATTGCAACCATGGAATCTAGTGATATTTTTAATCATTAAAATAGCCCGATGCTCGTTTCGGAAATTATCGAAAAACTACCGACACAAATGCGATTAAGTTGGTACACAGTTGAAGCACCGCGAAAATACAAACTATGTCGATCGTGCTTAAAGCAACATGATCCCTCCTATTGCCGTGAACGAGAAGAATGTGGTGTCGATGGCTGTACAGCCAAGCATAACAAGCTGTTGCACCGTTACAAAGTTGCAGTGCAACATAAATAATAAAAGTTCCAGCGTGCTATTTAAAATTGTTCCACTTACCGTCTACGGAAAAAATGCTTCTGTTGACCTGTACGCGTTCCTAGACAATGGATCTGGACCAACTCTTATCGAGAAGGAAGTTTTTAACGCTTTACACATTACTGGAATTAGATCGGACTTAGCTTTGAAATGGACTGATGGTTCATTACGAGAAGAAGAAGACTCCTTTAAGGTTGATTTGAAAATTTCATCACGAAAAAACAGAAATAAAAAGTTTCAGCTACGCGACGTGCGCAAAGTCAGCTTCTTAGACTTGCCAAAGCAAACACTGGCTGTCGAGAGTCTTGCTGCACAATTTCACCACTTGAGAGGCAAACCCATTGAATCTTATCATGGTGTAATTCAGATAATGATAATTGGAATCAACAATATTAGTGTTGCCAGACCGATCAAATTTCGCGAAGGCAAGCCAAATGAACCGACCGCAGCTAAAACGCGTTTAGGTTGGACAATTTTTGGAACCTTTGGCAATGGCAGCAAAAACCAAGACACGCATGCGATTGTTGACGCTAATCTTCATCTCCACATCTGCGAATGCGATGATGATATTTCTCTAAATAAATTGATGATTGAAAACATGAATTTAGAGTCTTACAACCACTAACAAAAAAACGACGACCATGAATTTAAAGACACCATCAAGCGTGAGGGGAATCATTTTGTAGCCAAATTGTTATGGAAATCGGATGATATCATGTTGCCTAATAACTATCAAATGGCGCTACGACGACTTTTTAGTTTAGAAACAAAAAACTAGAAAAAGATGATATGCTTCGCCAGCAAGTAAACACGCACATTCATGACATGGAGAATGCAGCGGTATATCATTAAACATGTGTTTAAACAAGGGACCCGATTTACTTACTCCGTTAATTAAAGTTCTTTCAAATTTCCGTATTGGGAAAATTGGCCTATGCGGCGACATAAGCGAAATGTATAAACGGATTTCAGTCATCTGCGAAGATCAGCAATCTCAGCGATTTTTATGGCGCGACACTGAGCGTAATAGGCCACCTTAGCATTATGTTTTACAGGTTTTGCGCTTTGGGGCTACCTGCTCGACAGCTATTGCGCAGATGGCCAAAAATAACAATGCAATTGAATACATGAGTTAATTTCCAAGAGCCGCAAAATCAATACGTGAACGACATTATGTTGATGATTCAATGGACAGCGTGAACACAATCGATGAAGCCATCCAATTGGCAAAGGATGTACGCGAACTGCACAGCCGTGGAAATTTTCATATCCATAACTGGATATCGAATTCAACTGAAGTAACCAACGCTCTCGGTGAAAAGGTTCAAGACATGTAGTTTTGCCGGTCAGGTATGACGGTAGATCAAGTTGTGGAACCTGAAAAAGTTCTTTTCTTATGGTGGAATACCAATTCTGATTTATTTACATTCTCATTAAGCTTTACAAAGACTTGCAAGGAAGTTTTACAGAAAGAAAGATTACCCACGAAAAGAGAAGTTTTACGTCTTGTTATGCCGGTGTTCGATCCGTTTGGTTTTCTTAATCACAAAATTTCTGAGGAATTTCGGCATGAATGGTTTCGCTGGCTTGCTTTACTATCTCACGTGCATGAGACAAATATACCACGGTGTTATTTTAAGGTCCCTAACAGTGATTTATGTAAAGTAGAGCTACACGTTTTTATGGATGCAAGTGAGAACGCGTACGCTGCCATAGCATATTTGCGTATTTTATACGATGAAGGTATAGCAGTATCACTTGTCAGGGCGAAAGCCAAGGTAGCACCACTACGTCCAGTTTCTATACCTCGAATGGAACTCTTAGCTGCAGTAATGGGCGCACGACTCGGGTATGTTATCGTCCAAGACCACGATTTTAAAATTGATTCAGCGCATTTTTTGGTAGACTCGCAAACGGTTCTGGCATGGATTCATGCGGACCCACGTAATTATAAGCAATTCGTCATGCTGCGTATAGGAGATATACAAGAGCTCACAGACATAAAAAGCTGGCACTATGTACCTTCAAAATTGAATGTAGCGGATTTGGCCACAAAATGGAGTACCCCACCTAGTTTTCACCCTGGAAGTAAATGGTTTAAAAGTCCTGACTTTCTTTATGCCAAGGAAATCAATAAACACAAAAAAAGATGGCGTGCAGCATGTTGCTTCACACAGCAAGCTATCATCTGAGATTATTGAAATAAAAAGAATATACATGTGGGAAAAGTTGCTCAAAATTTTAGCGTACGTGAAACGATTTATCACTAATACACAGCTTCGTCGCCATGAGAGTGACAAGAAATTAGCTGATCCATTGCTGACATACGTTCCAGCGCCAACAAGTGAAGAGCTAAAATGGGCAGAAAATGTATTGTATAAGGTTTCTCAGGTTGATAAATACAGTTGGGAAATACGTCAATTAACGCGCAATACAAATTTTAACTTCCCAAATTCAAGCTCCCTCAAAAATCTCATGCCCTTCATTGATGAGAACGGTGTAATCCGTTCAAAAACCAGAATAAAAAATACCACACTTGTTACTGAATTAGTGAAAAACCCTGTTGTACTGCCAAAAGACCATTACGTAACTTATTTGTTAGTTGAATATTTCCATCGACGTTTTAGACATGCTAACCACGAAACTGTTATAAATGCGCTTTTTCAGAAGTATAGGATTCATGGCTTACGCAACTTGGTAAGCAAGGTTAGCAGAAACTGTTCATATTGTAAAATAAATCGAGCAAAACCAGTGACGCCTCTTGAAGTTGCCTTTAGTCTTGACACCAGTTCCTGCGTGATGGCAATTCGTAATTTCATCGCACGAAGAGCAACCCCTAATGAGTTTTTCAGCGACAACGGCACTAATCTGAAGGCATCTGAACGAATATTGCGAGAAGGGTACCGGAAAGTCGATAACAGCGAATTACAAGCAAGATTCACTACTGGCGATACTAAATGGACATTTATCCCACCCGGCAGTCCCCATATGGGGGGTGCTTGGGAGCGACTTGTACGCTCCGTAAAAGCCACAATGTACAAAGTTATCACTCCAGCAACCAGACTTAACGATGAAAAGTTGAACAACTTGTTTGCCGACGTGGAGACCATCGTCAATTCACGACCTCTAATATATCTCTCTTTAGACACAGCTGCGCAAGAGGCGCTCACACCGAACCATTTTCTACTGGGTAGCTCCTCGGGTATCAAACCACCAGGGAAATTTGATGACCGCGATCAGTTTGTGAAAGAGTCTTGGCGTCATTTGCAATATCTAGCAGACGAATTTTGGAAGCGTTGGGTTGCAGAGATCCTCACAACGTTAACCAGGCAGCCCAAGTGGTTTCAGAAAGTAAAACCTATTGAAGTTGGAGACATAGCAATAGTGATCGATTCAAACCTTCCTCGATACCAGTGGCCAAAAGGTATTGTCACCAGAGTCATTGTTGGCAACGACGGCCAAGTACGAAGCGCATTCGTACGCACCAGTACATGCGAATATCATCGACCGGCTGTCAAAATTGCAGTACTACACATAAACAATGAAGATGACGACGACAGAAAGCCAGTTAAGGTATTCCCTCTCCATGATCGAGATACCCTAGGGGGGAGAATGTTACCACCCAACCAACAATTATTATCTTTATTTTATCCTAAAGACTTCTTGAAGAGAAATTATTAAGATTGATACACTTACGATTAACTCTAAACGATATCTGTAAGATACTTGTAAAACTCTTCTAAGCTCATTTTGGCACTATATAAGTGTGAGTTGCAATTTTCAGAATGCCTTTATATCGGCCTCTTAGAGCTCTGAAACAAGATCAACTCTAAGAAACATTGTCTTAGACAAGACTTACAGATCTCTTGCAGATATATACTTTTAAGAAAATTAAGATGTATATACTCATAAGAGAGTTTTATAAGAATTTATGTATATATACAATACTACCAACACTATTTTAATATAACAAAATTTGATGTACCATTTTTTATTATGTTTGTAGGAAATTATTATATCAATAATATTGTATATGCGTGGTGTAATATTTTATCATATAAACGCATAAATTTCATTGCGGTGGAAACTTTATCGTAAGAATCTCATATTGCACCTCGGTTAGAAGCTGTCCCCTTTCTCAAAAACCAACATTAAAAGTTTTATTTAATTAACAAATTATACTATACTCTCAATAAATGTACTAAAACGCAGTTTTAGGAGTTGATGTCTCCATACAAGAGTACAGCTCTTACTACAAAATGAATATACTTAAGTCACATAGAAGAGTTGTATACTCTACGATATGAGTGAAAGCGAAATTTTGTAGGCCCACCATTTTTAAAAAGCATTCATTTAAGCCAAGCAGAATTAACCCTTTCATTACATTAGTGCAAGGTTTACCGAACTAATTTCATTACATTACGTTGAGAGTTATCAATAAATTTGCGCTATAAAGAATATGAAAAATCTTCCTCAAAAGATTGATTTATGTAACAAAAAATAGTTGTGTCTCGGTTTTGACTGTATGTCGACTCGAATCAGAATTTTAGTGGGCTAAGCTCGCCCTAGAATTCATAGTAAAATTTATAAATTTCACACATCAATTTTTATTTTTATTTAATTTATCCATTCATAAAATTCGTCAATGACCTACTCCATATTCAAAAACAATACAAAATATTTATATAACCATCGCATTTATCAAGAATTAAAGTATTTCTAAACTTCCCGCATTACATTCACAAACAAGAAATAAACTCTTTGTATTGTAAATAAAATCTTTTCTACTCCCAGTTTAGGCTTACTTGATATTAGTACATGAGTAAAAACAACAACAATTTTGAAAATGCACAATTCTAAAGACACAGAGCCACACAATTTGCACAATACACTATCATATTTGTATGAATTTTACATCACAGGCTGGGCTAACTTGAAATTAGTCCATGAGAATAAATTCCATGACTTATTTCTTATTAGACTATTCTAAATACGTCACAGGGCATAAACAACTTCAGTGATGTAGATCAACAAACTGTTTGATTGCGTACGTGTATTCTAAACACATATTCTTAATGGGATTGGTAATTTTTACTATGAAAATTTAGCACATTTTCTTCCTGGAAAGTATAACATCTTATGAATGGAAGTGAATACGTAAATTGCAGTTAGAAATTGTTCTGTTCGTTCGGAATATTGTTCTTATGAATGAACCAAATTCATTGAACATAATTTGTACATAATTCTGTTCGTTTATTATATAGGTACCCTGAAATTTAACCTAATTAAATAAAAACATATTCTTTTGGAAAATGATACATTTACAAGAAAGGGCTAAGAACATGAATACATTTAAATCTTTTGTTTAGGGCAATTGCCCGAATATATCAGATCAGACACCTTTAAATAAAAGCCTTTGAGATGTCTATAAGATAAATCTATAAAGCTAAAACTCTTCAGAGTTTGGCTCTGATAGCTGAAGTGTTGTAGAAGTCTGTAAGAAATGACTTGTAAGATGCAGCGTCTTCGCAGTATTGCTCTTAAAACACATCTCTTTTAAGCTACTATGAGATAATGTGAAAGAGAACAGAACACTTATAGACAACTAGTTTTGCTGTAAATAATCTGTAAGCGTATTCTCTTGCTGAAGATATAGGACGTAATTAAAAACTAAAATTTTTCGTCCAGTGTTCAACTCTTAAGAATTGTTGCTTGGGCAACTCCGTCATCAGCACTGTTTAATAGTAGTTACTTAGTATTTATTTTGGCCCCTTTTGTGTGTGGTAACACTGTTATGAAAATAAGATGTGCAGCACTGATCCGCAATGTAATGAGAAAAAAAAACTTTCATACAGATACAAGCACACAAAGGGAACCAAAGCAAGTTAAAATATAGAAGAATACTTTTTATGTTTGCAATTATTTATATTTTTTTTTTTAAGATTTTAAAGCGTTTCATTAACGTTCTTTTGTCAACGTTTTAGGTTAGGTTAGGTAAGTAGGGTCGTGCACCGTTACTGGCGCTTCCGCGGGGCCTGTAGGTCCATTGCGAATTCCTTTTTATGTTTGTGGTACCATTTTAAAACCATTGTTCCTATTAATTCCTCAAACCATCATGTGCTTTTTATGAACCTCCAGATGTCTAGCAGTGGTGTGTTCATTAACTCTTCCAAGTCTGTGAAAAATCTGTTCCCCATATATCGGAGTCGACGATTCTGTAGATTTGGACATTCACATAGGAGGTCAGTTATTGTTTCTGTTTCTTCCGGATCCTTGCAGCTCCGACAAAAGTCTGGCGCTGATATGCCCATTCTATTAGCCATTACCCCAATGGGGCAATGTCCTGTTAGAGCTCCAACAAGGATCCGGATTTCCCGCTTGACCAAAAGCAGAAGGCTTTTAGTTCTCTTTTCATTTAGTTCCGGCCAAAGCTTTCGAGATATGTTGCAGTCACCTCTGGATGCCCAGTTTGTGTTAGCAATATCTCTGGCTTTAAGATCTATACTCCTTTTGACGACGCCTATTGGAATGTGCACCTCTGTTTCAGCACTGTTTGTACTTGCGGTTACTCCACGCCTTGCCAGTTCATCTGCTGCGTCGTTCCCTTCAATATTGCTATGTCCGGGAATCCAGAAGTGAGTGACATCATGGGTATTGCAGATGCTGTTCAGTGCCAGTTTACAATTTTGCACTGTTCGAGCCTTCGTTGTTTTACTGTTCAATGCTTTGATGGCCGTTTGGCTGTCCAAAAAATTACTACCCTTGTGGGGGTAAGATTTTTCCTGTAAATGACCTGTGCAGCTTTTTCAATAGCATATATTTCTGACTGAAAAACGCTACAATAATCAGGGAGTTTGTAACACTCTTTGATTTGCAGCGTTTCACAGTATACACCCGATCCAGTTCCGTTTTCCATTTTGGAACCATCAGTACAAAATTGGAGATTGCCGTAGCATTCTACAGCCGTTTCTTCCCATTCTTGTCTGCTGGGGATGGATGTGGTGTATTCTGTACCGAATCTCACACTGGGTATGATATAGTCGGTTGCTCTTTTTGATTCCTCGGTTCCAAAGAGATTAAGAATAGATGCATGTCCGAATGTGTTCTTCTTCCAGGCTTGTGATTCGTTACGGCGAATCGCGCTCTTGGTCGCCGAACACTTAAGGAACTCTTCTATGGGGAGAAGATTTAGCATCATTTCCAGACCCGCCTGTGGCTTAGATCTCATGGCTCCTGTTACTCCTATGCACGCTAACCTTTGTACTCCTGCTAGGGAGCTAAGGTAGCTCTTTTTGTGCGCTATCGTCCACCATACGAAAGAACCGTAGGTAAGAATGGGTCTCACGACCGCTGTATACATCCAATGGATTATGTGCGGTCGCAGTCCCCATTTCCTTCCAAATGCTCTCTGATATGCGTATAAAGCGCACAGTGCTTTTTTCCTTCTTTCCTCTGTGTTGCGTTTCCAGCTCAGCTTGTTATCAAGGATACTTCCAAGGTATTTGGCTTCCGTGGAAAGCTTCAGAGTTACTTCGTTGAGTTTCGGTAATGTGAAACTATCTATTTTTCTTCTTCTTGTGAACAGAACGAGTTCGGTCTTTATTGGGTTCACACCAAGTCCATTCGATTCTGACCACCGCGATAGCTCATTCAGAGTCCCAGACATTAGTTCGCTAACTGTTTGCAGGTATTTACCGCATATTAGGATGGCAACGTCATCGGAATAAGCTACCACTTTTGTTCCTCTAGTTTTGAGTGAAGTGAGAATCTTGTCAACCACAATCAGCCATAGAAGGGGGGATATGACTCCTCCTCATGCAGTGCCGTTGCCACTGATTTACCCTTAAGGTATGCGTGTTGCGCACTACATAGGTTAGTATCATTCAAAGATTCTCTTATATGAAGATCTAATATTCTCCCTAGCGTTTTTATCATTATTTTTTATCATTAGTTTTTATCATTATTATAATAGGCCTGTAATCTTTTGGTGCTGAGTGTATTGGTTTCCCAGCTTTAGGAATGAAGACAACTCGCACTTCTCTCCAGATTTTTGGAACATATCCTGTCCTGAGGCAACCGGTGAAAATTGCTATGAGCCAGGGTATGATGCCAGGAAGGGCATGTTGCATCATGGCCGGTAGGACTCTATCTGGCCCTGCAGATTTGTAGGGCTTGAAAGACCCAATCGACCATTCTACAGTTGATCTTGTAATAATGTTGGGGAGTTCTTGTAAAGGTTCTGGTATTGTCCTTTCCAAGTTGCTGTTAGCTCCGTTTTGATCCGGCTCTTTACAACCTGGAAAATGAGTTTCCATAAGTAGCGAAAGCGTTTCTTGGCTGGATTCTGTTCGATATCCGTCGGACCTCTTAAGATATCCCGGGACCGATGGGTCTTTGGATAGCGTTTTTCGAAGTCTGGCGGCTTCCCTGGTATCCTCAATGGACTCGCAGAAATTCGTCCAAGATGTTCGCTTATCTATTCTTACTTCCCTAGTATAGGCATTTAACATGGATCTGTATAATGTCCAGTCTTGCTCTAATTTGCTTGACATAGCCTTCCGGTGAAGTTTCCTAACCTCTGATTGCCTCTTTTTGAGGTCGCTGGTCCACCAACTCGCATTTGTAGGCTTGCGACTTCGAGACTTTGGGCAAAACTTCTTGAAAACCTGGTTCATTTTTCCCGTTATAAACTCAACAGCATTGTCAATGGATGCAGCGTTTGGGAGGTATTCTGTGTCTAGGTCCGCTATATTTCTGCTAATCCAGACTGAATACCTTTCCCAGTTAGTTTTCAATGGGTTCCTAAATTGTTTCCTTGTTTGGGGGTCGTAGTCAATAGTAAAGAGAATCCTAAAGTGGTCGGAAAACGACTGTTTTTGTGACACCTCCCAGTTATCGACTATAACCTGTTCCGAGTTACTAGCTAAAGTAAGATCTATTATCTCTTCCCTGACTCTATTCTGAAAAGTTGGCCTATTGCCCCTATTGCATAGAACTAGGTCTGTGGTAAGGATAAATTCAAAACCCCTTTTGTTGATGTCCTTACTGCCCCATTGCGAGTGGTGGGCGTTTGCATCACAGCCGATGACCAGGAATGCCCTGCTTGTGTTAGCGTGTTCTGGCAACTCGCGGACTGCTTGCACTGGTGGGTTCGTCTCTTCATAGGGCATATACGCCGAACAGAGGATTAGTTTTGCTGACCCTGTTTCCACGCTGGTAGCCACTACGTCTTCGTTGCTGAATCTAGGGAGAAAAAACATATGAAGAATGAAACAGGTTGTACTGTTTCGACCCTAGGCCTTGGATCTTGTTGTTGGTGATCCAAGGTTCCTGCGTCATTAGAGTGGGATGGACCTGCCTTGCTCAGACCCTCATCTGTGGAAGCAGACAGAATTGTGACAGCTTCGATCGTTTTTGCTTTGGGAGTGACGCTCAAAATTGTTCACTATCTTCGTATGCTTCCTGATGAGAGCCTTGTCCCTGGAAGTAAGAGTGGCCGGGTCTGCGTTTTTCATTTTCTGCAGATATTTCTTAGCAGTCCTGTAGAACTTTCGTTGCTTCGCTTCTTTCGAAGCAGAACTACTGTGGACTGCTGCACTACCCGCTTCAATGACCGTCGCGTCGGAGTCAGAGTTGAGTAGCTCGTCTTCAGTTTCTGAACCAGGAACATTGTGAAGGACTTGAGAAATGCTAGATTCCTCGGTTTCCCTATGAAGGACATTAGAAATGCTAGCTTCCTCCGTGTCACTTTTTATGCTCAACCTGTCCAGAATCCTCAGAGCCGATAAGTCCAGGTCCCCAACCTTGTCTGTGTTGTCCTGTCTGGTCAGAGTAGGTCGCCCTATGCTAGACCTGCCAGTATCCGTCGCCGTTTCCGTTAAGCTTGCTGTTATTGTTGTCTTTGTCGCCTCCGTACGTTCTTCCTTGTTATTTTTGTTTGTGTTTGTATTTTTGTTCATTTTTGCTCCCACGAGTAGCTAGGGAAAGTACGTCATCCATGCCAGAGCCCCGCATACCATGGAAAGGCCACAATTACTCACTGAGGCGGCCAGGTATCAGTGAGGTCTCCGTTCCAATACAGCCGGTATTACCCCCTGGCTGCAAACCATCCAATGGGCACGGTGCAACATAACACCCTGGGTTAGGGGGGCCAACTCTTTGTTCATTGCTCCACAATGGCCTGTATGACATGGGTGACCCTACCAGGAGCTTAAGCTCCCGTCATCATAGCCCAATGTGTCATTGCAACTTAAGCCCCTACACCACGACAAGGTGGCTGTCCTTCGTAGGAGTGTCAATGTATTTATCTTGTTGTAAATATAAAAGACGCCTAAATAAAGATAAGTTGAACGCTAAAAAATTTGGAACCGTTTGTTGAATCCTCAACATTTACTTTTTTGATGTAAAACAATATTGAAAAAATTTGATTTGTGTATGCAAAACACATTTTGCAAAGAATTTGTATGAATATTTTTTTTAATGTTTTTAAGAATTGAGCTAAAATAATTTATTGAAAATATGTTTTTAAGTCTGTGATACAGAGTTTTGAAATCGTTTGTTTAGACAAAAGAATGATTATAATTTTTTCTATAAATACATTTATATTATAATATAAATACATTTATATTAGGGAAAATCAAACATACTTTTTTCCTCTTTTGACAAAAGATAGCTAGTTTTGTTCACACAACCCAGAAAATAACACCGAAAAACCCTATATAAAATTAAAAATAACAACGTTAGATTAAAATTCAACTGTGACAAAAGTAGGGTAAAGTTTGAAATTTTTCAAAAATCAAAAATGATATTTTTTAATTTAAACATGAATTCCTTTTTATTCTAAAATTGGTCATTGTTAGAATAAAGTTGTTTTATTTTTTAATACGGAAATCCAACAGCACTACGTATTTTCGCACTTGCTCACTGCCGAACACATACGACGTATTAAATATCCTAAATGTTGAAGGCATTCTTTATTTTAAATTATTTAACACTGGTTCGATATTAAAAATATCACATACAAAGACACAAAGTAATTAGAGATAAATGACGCTATAAAAAATTGAAACAAATTATTTTCATGTCAATAAATTTTACTAAAATATTGCACATTTGATTTTTTTTTAATATAACCACAGTCATATGGAAAAAGTACTTTTAAAAAAATACAGCAAAACACTGAAACATATTTTTTTTTGGGACGACCACACAACCCTGGCCGTCATTTTTTCAAGAGAGTAAACATATTTTTGCTTATATAAAATAAGGGTATGTCAAATATCTGGATAACCTTATAATGATTGAATCATGGCCAGAACCATGTGTTTGTCCAAGGGTTAACACCGTTTAGGTAGAGCTTAGGTATCACGCGATCACGCACCGACCGCAGCAGCACAGGCAATGCAGTAAGCTCAGCACACGCAACAAGGGACGCAGCACACAATATAAAAGCGACACAATGCTCACATCGAGGCATTACACAGCTCGACGTCAACGAGAGCTCAGCGGTGAAAGTGAAAAAGTGAAAGTAAAAAAAAGTGAAAGTGCTACAGCATAATTCGCACACAACATTGGCAACTGACAATTTCAATATGCAGTGTGAAAATATTGATTTATTTTGCTACGTTTGCGGTCATCAAATCAGAAAAAAAAGTTCTACAAAATTTCAAAAAAAGAAAAGAATCTTTTAACTAGTGAATTCAAGAGAGCATATAAGTTGTTTTTCGATGAAGAAGACTTGACCGGTGAAAATTACACACCTAATACAGTGTGTCGCCAATGTTATAACTATCTCATGGCATGGTTGAGTGGAGGCAAACATAGTATGAAGTATTGTAAGCCGGTAAACTGGATTAATCTCCCAGGTGATCATGATGAAACCAGTTGCTATGCATGCGTAAATTACACATGTGGTCTAAATCGATATGCTGAGAGGAACAAAACTTATAAAGCAACTGTAACAGCCACACTACCAGTGCTTGCACCTGAAAATTTTGTATCACCAAGGCCGCCAACTCCAGATCGTAGTACAGAATGTACAGGAATGACTAGAGCAGTGGTGTTACTTATGAAGATCCATTTGATATCGATTATGAGCCCCAACAGGGAAGAGATGGACCACAACTAATAACACAAATGGAAATGGATTTCATTGTGGCCATATTGGGACTATCGCAGCGACTTGCCATATTTTTGACAGGGTTTTTAAAGCAAAGAAAACTCACACATGGTAATGTGAACTCTACGGCGTACCGCAAACGGCAAGCTGAATTTCAGAGCCTCTACACTCTAAATGATGACAATTCGTTCGCTTACTGCAACGATGTAAAATCTTTGGTGGTAAAAATGGGAATGAACTACATCGCTAGTGAGTGGAGATTATTTATTGATGGTTCTGTTTCAAGCTTGAAAGCAGTGTTGTTGCATGTGTCGAACCGAAAACCTTCCATTCCGCTAGCAATGGGTATTAACATGAAAGAAAGCTATGAAACATTGAAAGATATAATGGAAAAAATCAAATACTACGAAAATAAATGGAAGATTTGCTGTGATTTGAAGGTCTTCAACATTTTGAAAGGAATCATCGATAAGGGCGGCTTTCCAAAATTCTTTTGTTTTCTTTGTAATTGGAATTCGCGCTCACCTCTGAATCAATACCAATGTAATTCGTGGAGACTAAGAGGAAGTGTGGAGGAACAAATGAAACAACATAAACTGAGGAATGCACCTTTAATAGACAATACTCAAGGCATCTTGCTGCCACCGCTCCACATAAAATTGGGAATTGTCAAAAAATTCATCGAAGTGGCCGTTGTAAATGGTCCAAACGTATTCGACTATTTGAAAAGCGTTTTCCCAAAGCATAACGATGACAAAATTAAAAAAGGTTTTGTAGTAAATTTAAAACGAATTTTTGTTCACCTCATTGTACTATTTTCACTTTGTTAATGTTTGCTTTTCTGTCTTTATTTTTTTGTTTTCATTTAACAGGCGTACTTAATGGCCCTGACATTAGAAAGCTATTCAAGAGCAGCTTTGAATCATCGCTTCATGGTTATAATCATTCAATGGCATAGATTTACCTTCAACGTGTATGCACCCGAGTCTTGGGAGGGGATCGAGACTCGGAACCGGAAGCAAGAGAATGGGTGAAAGAAATGCTGTATTATTTTGAGAAAATCGGCACATCGATGACATTAAAGCTGCATTTTCTTTATTTTCATTTTGACGATTTTATCAAACAACTCACTACCGAATCCGATGAGCAAGGAGAACGGTTTCACCAAACCACAATGCCCATGGAAAAACGGTACAAATTCAAAAAACTCGACGCATTGCTTGCAGAGGTAATATCAATTTTATTGATGCATTGTTTTGCATTCCTTTTTGATTTCTTTTCTAATTCATTTCAGGTATGTTGGTGGAGTCACAAGATCACACTGTATGATGTTAATGAAGTATCTGAAGAAAAAAAGCTGATGATGGAGGGTAGTCTGGAAGTAAAGTGCCTGTGGGCAGCCATAAGTTCTGAATCAGAGACAGATTCGGACGACAATTTGGATCCACAACTTAAGATAGTGGGATTTGCAAGTTCAGGGCCATCAACATTATAAACATAATACGAATATTTTTTTTATAGTTTTTGTAATAGATAGCATAGTATTGTAGTGCCATCCCTGCTGAGACTACTAATCCCTACAACACTGAATCATTATAACTAAATATCCATGCTACTACTCTTTGTTACAAACCTAACTCTAAATGTCAACCCATACGACCTAAGAACTAAGATGAATAAAATCAGTATAACAATGTATATAACAACAATGTAGTATAACAATGAAACCTGCAATATACCTTTTCACTTACGGGAGAAGGCTTTATAGTATCTCAATGTTGAAGTTAAGAAAAATCAAATGAAATTAAAAAATTTTCGGGAAATTTTTCACTTTTGCGGCTACCTAAGCGCTACCTAAACGCTGTTAAGAATCATTCCTAGGAAGTTTATATGTTCTAGAAAGTTGTTTATTGAGATCTTAGGATCATTTTTGTAGTTGATTGTTTCCTTGAATTTTGAACGATTTGCTACCTATGGACCTGTAGTGGAATTCCCAAAAAATTAACGTTATCTTAACGTTAACGTTAACTAGCAGAGTTTGTGGTTGCAATAACGTTTGTCGTATTCCCAAAACTGCACTTGTCGATAATTTTAGAAAACAAAATTATTCACAATGAAACCTACAAATAACGTTAACATACATTAAAAATATGGCAGCACTGTTATTTTTGACAAGTAACAATACAAGTTAAAAAAAGAAAAAATAAAATAAAAAGTCAAAAAATGGAGCAAAACAAAAAAAAGTCCACCCGGACAACAGCGGAGCAGCATAAAATTATGCTAGATTTTTTTTGCGCTAACAAAGGGTTGGCAGAAGGCAGGTTCGCCTCCATACATGGAAGACAGGAAGCGGCCAAGAAATGGGAGGAGCTCGCTGCCAACCTCAACGGTGTTAAAGGAGCGGAAAAAACTGGAACCCAATGGCAAGTCGTAAGTTATATTCATATAAAAACTGTTATGTCAACTTTAAACATTTTTTTCATTAGACTTGGCGCGACCTAAAAAGCCGAACATCGGTTAAATCAAGGGAGCGCAGGAAGGAAATTTCGAAGACGGGTGGAAAACCGTTTACACTTCCTGCGCTCACAGATTTAGAGCTAAGAGTGTTGGACATCCTTGGTCAGAACTACTCTGAAGGTAGCCCTATATGTCCAGACAGTTTTCCAGAGGATTCAATTCAATTCAATTTTATTCATCCATAATTGCAAATAATACAAAAGTAAATAATAAATAACAGATAATGAGTTTTTATCAATTAAGATATTTCAACAATTGATTACAGTGTTTACAATGTACAAAAGAAGTGTGATTAATTATAATACAAGTAAAAGAAAATTTAGAGGTTAAAAGGGAAAATCCTCTATATGAGATATAGTTTAAAAGAGATTTCAAACATTAATAGAAACTATTTGAATATTAAATAATTATTCTGTAGAATAATCACAAATAGTCAAATTTCTTGTTTGGTGATTGTCTGTTTGTTTAAAGCTACTGAGATACAATAGAGCATTCTCTTATCAAGGCGTAAGATGAATATGCATTTTTGTTTAAATAATTTGAATTTATTTTATTTATAAAATCGATGACAGTCTCGTATCCTGTCTCCTCGTGCAGAGCCCGCGTTGGGTATCTCCAATGTCTTTTGTTTATCATTTTCAAACATTTATTTTGAATGATCTGCATCTTTTTTAAATGGCACCTGGCTGCTTTGTACCAAATAGGGCAGGCGTAGGATAGAATCGGTCTTATCACACATTTGTAAAGTAAATCCTTATTAATGTGATTAAGTAATGATTTCCTGTTTAGGAAAGGCCAAAGGGATCTGAAAGATTTAATTGCTTTTTGGCAGGTATAATCAATATGTCTCTGGAAGTTCAGTTTTTTGTCGAGGATGACACCAAGATATTTAACATCATTTTTAACGTCTATATAGTTGTTGTCTAAACTAAGTTGTCGAACAGCAAACCTTTTTGGAGACTTGTTGAATGGAAAAACAACCGCCTGAGTTTTAATAATATTTATTTTCATTTTCCATTTTTTAAAATATTTGTTGCATTTGGCGAATCCCTTTTCCATTTTCTTCATTAGGGTCGTTGTTAGTTTACTTGAAGTTAAGAGGGCTGTGTCATCAGCGTAGTAGGCTGCTTCTAAAAATTTCGATGGTTTGAAGTCTGATATGTGTATATCGAGTATAGCAAAGGGGACAACACGGATCCTTGGGGGAGGCCTGCCTTAAGATCGTAATGGGAAGACTTTTGATTGTTTACAGATACTGCGAATGTTCTGTTATCCATAAAATCAGCAATGATTCTGCACAAATACGAAGGGGTATTCGCTTTGAGAAGTTTGTAGAGTAGTCCGTTGTGCCAAACAGTGTCAAATGCTTTTTCAATGTCGAGCAACACTAAGCCAGTGGAGTGTCCAGAACGCTTGTTGGACAAAACTTTGTTCACTATTCGGTTGATTTGATGGATTGTGCTGTGTTCCTTTTTGAACCCAAACTGTGTACTGTGTACTGTGAACAATGACATTGTTATCAGATGTGAATTCATCTAACCTATTATGAATGAGTTTTTCAAATAGTTTTCCGACGTTGCTTAATAAGCTGATTGGCCGGTAGCTGTTTGGGTCATGCAACGGCTTTGATGGTTTGTGGACCGCAATAACTTTAGCGTCCTTAAAAGCATTTGGAAAATAGTTCATCCGAAAGCAGCTATTGAAAATTGTAAGCAGAAGGTTAACTGCATTTTCAGGAAGATTTTTAAGTAGCAAGTTAGGGATATTATCAAATCCCGGGGATTTTGAAGATTTAAGGGAAGATATAATGGCAGCTATTTCAGTAAATGAAGCGTATCTTATATTATAATCCACTTGGCCACTTTTAAAGTCGGAGACTACTTTATTAACCTTATTATCAAAAGAGTGATGGTAACTCGAAGTTAATGTGTTTGAAGACGCAAAAGTTTTAGCCAAAAGTTCAGCTTTCTCGCAGTCAGTTATAATTTTATTATTACCAACTGCTAGGTAAGGAATGTTGTTTTTCTTCTTTCCTCTTAGGCTGCGGCTTATTTTCCAAAACTTTTTGTCACCCGGCTTCAAGTTCGTTAAAAGCTCAGACCACTGTCTATTCTTCTCTGCATATATTTTCCTGTTAACGATTTTGGTGAAATATTTTGAGCATTGCTTAAAAAAGCAGGCTTGGAAAGAGTCAGGTGCCCTTATATGTCGTTTGCTGAATTTCCGTTTAACTTCAATAAGTAGAGATATTTTATTTGGAAGAAAAAAGTTGTTTCTGTAAAATGTTTTAGGGGTTGATATGTCATTAGCTTGTAAGATGATTTTTTTAAGATTATTCAATTCATTATCAATAGCACTTTTAGAGTCAAACAAGCTTACAGTGTTTGGTATCTTTCTGTTTATGTAGTTATGGAAAGCGTTCCAGTTTGTGAATTTGTAATTGTATTGTTCCAGGTAAATTGTATCAACGGATGAGCATTGCACTGTACATATGACAGGGAGGTGGTCAGACGGGAGTCCAATTTGTGTAGTTGACAGTTGCAGGTTATGGCATGAATTGCTCAGAACTAGATCTATCGTGGAAGGATTTCTATTTTGTTGGTGGGGAAAACAGGTCGGACCGTCAGGGTAGTAAATGAAAAAGTTGTGTGATTGGTGTAAACTGCTTAGGGAAATACCGGCAGAATTATTGGAAACGCAATTCCAGGATCGGTGCTTAGCATTCAGGTCTCCTAGTAATATGAACTCACTGTTGACGGAAGTTAATTTTATGATGTCGTTGGAAAAATCCGATGTGTATTTTGATGAGTATGCGGTTGTTATAATAATAGGCCGTTGATTTATAATAATTTCAACTGATAAATTATCTATCCATTTAGTTTTTGTTAGTGGGAGTAATTTATGTTTTATTAATTTTCGGACGAGCAGTGCGACACCCCCACCATTTCGATGTGATCTGTCATTACGATATAAGTAGTAATTGCTAAAATATGGTTTGTGGGACTCTTTGAGAAAGGTTTCATTTAAGGAAGCAATATCAATATTATTGCTCTCAATAAAATATTCAAATTGTTTTAAATTACAATAGTTTGTAATGCCATTTGCATTCCAGTGAAATATTTTCATTTGGCCAGTGTTATTACAAGTCATACGCATGCTTTAATAATAACATGATCACCTGCATTTGCTGAGTTTTTGTTGTACATTTGCGAAGATTATCTAAAGAAGACGAAAAAATTTCAAATAATTCATCAACGCTAAAAAGATTATTGTTTTGTTTCAGTTGTGCAGCATATGAAATGC
The DNA here is from genome assembly GCA_914767935.1 of Coremacera marginata. Lineage (NCBI taxonomy): Eukaryota > Metazoa > Arthropoda > Insecta > Diptera > Sciomyzidae > Coremacera > Coremacera marginata. The sequence continues at coordinate 126,419,784 of OU612045.1, read as the reverse complement.
CGTTGTCAATTCTTGTGCTATTTATAACTGGATTAGAGATGCATGGAAATTCGTCATTATTTAGCGCAAATGCGTTTTGTTGGCTAAACACTGTTCTATTTTGAACTTTACTTGTTGCTCTTTTCCTAGTCTCTAAATAGAGAGCGCGCAGGGGGCAGTTTACATCATTTGCCGAATGATCAGTTCTCTGCTTGCCATTTTTTTTGCAATCAAAACAAGCGAAACTAACCGGTTTCTTGTCTGTCTTGCTTAAAGGGCAATTGTTGGTATGATGCAATTCTGCACAAATCATACAAGCTGAGCATCTGTGGCAGTTTTCTCCACCATGACCGTACATTAAACAATTCCAGCACTGAGTTGGATTTTTGATACTCTTTGGTTAGAATTTCTTCCAAGAAATTATTGTGCTATTAATTGTTTTTATATTAGATAATGCTAATGGGTTGAATGTTTTGCGTGAAAACTGAACCGTATAGATTGCATTGTTATTGGAGCTGAGTTTAGTGATAACCTCAGCAACTGACTTTGCAATAAGGTTATAATCTTTAAGTTCTGAAATGATGTCTTCAGGGTTAATTTTTGGAAGGCCATATAAAAATGTTGTATATAATCGATCTTCCTTGGAGCTGAAGGAGTGAAATTCAATCTTATTTTCTTTGAGGACCTTTTTACAGGATTCGTATTTAACGAGCGTCGGGGGAAAAATTTTTGTACCAATAGAAGTTCGTTTGTATATGCATTCCTTACCACATAATGATTGTATGTCATGCATTGGAACCGATGAGTCTGCAACGATGGGAGGGGGTTTTACCCCATTATTTACTGGATCCGATGAATGTTCCACTTGGGTGTCCATGGGATTGTGATCAGCAAGTAAGCTGAATTTGTTGTAACTAAGCATAGAGTTAGTGTTTGCATTTGTTATTGTCGACGCGAGCGGTGCACGTCTTTTAATTGGACTCCGGTTAGAAGTTTTGAGTCGAGATTTCGACTTGGCCCCTGGGGCCATAGTTTATAAATAAAATTTATCAAAGAAAATTGACTTAAAACGGCAAAAGCACGCGAGAGAAGAAAAGAGAAAATAAAAATAATGAACACACAGCTGTGTGTACCTAAACTGTTAACTGATTAGTCTTCACTGTTTAACAAATCGAGAGCGCGCACGACCGTTTGCTATAGAAGCTAATCGTGAACTGAGTTTTCCAGAGGAAGAGGTAAGTAACTTCACTGTTTTAGTATCATTATAAAACTTATTGATTTTATGATGATAGCCTTTGCAAATACTATTGGAAGAAGGGGAAACAGAAGTTTTGTACCAGTGTCTAACTGTTGCCCATGTATCTCAAAACCATTTGCTTGATGAAGTTGCTGGCGCGGAAGAGAATTGGCCGGTGGATGTGCTGGAAGAAACTGCTGAAGAGCCAGCACCGGTACAACCCTCAAACGCTGCACCACAAAAAAAAAAGTGCGCTCCAAAAAGGACACAATTGAATTTGGCACGGGACCAATTTGCTGAAATAGCAAATAAACAGGCAGATGCGGTCACTGTGAGTAGAATTATTCAATAGTAAGAGGTTTGCTGTATTACCTGTGTTCCTTCAACTTTTTTTCTTACAGATACAGGCTAAATCAGCACACAAGCAAGCGGAAGCATCGCAATTATTGGCTGAAGCTGCGGTACGAATAGCCATGCTTTAGAGCGATTGGCGACTTCTTTTGAAAAACTAGAAGTAAGTTTAGAAAAGAAATGATACTCACCAGAGAAACCTAAGTGTAATGCATATTTTTTGCTATTTTACTCGTATTATTTATTTATATAATATGTTTATTATACAGGTTGTCCTGCAATTGAGTGCAACTATTTACGAAGGTGAAAGGTTATGTCGAGTTGAGTTAAAAATCGTATGGAAGGGGGGGTCTATTTTCACATTCTTAGGAGCAACAGGGTTAACTAATATTGCACGACTTTGATTCACGTTATTGTTTCTGGCAGAAAACTAATTTACAGAAAACGTATTTTGATAACTCATTAGGCAAATTTTTCACAATTTCGCGTAATGCAATTTTTTTTATGATTGATTTTGTAATCTTTTCAATTTTCTTTTCAATGACACCAAAAACATTAATATATCTAAAAAAGTAAAAAAGTTGGCTGTACTTAAAAAAATTATACTTACTAGAAAATAATGGTAAATAAAGACATTACAATTACTTATGCAGTACTTTAATCTCGTTGTTTTCTAATATGTATAATTTTTTAGTACTGTTTACGCCGAACCCGGTTAGGCACCCTGTTTTTTGGTTTGTCAATTTAATATGGCGCTCGGGTTCTGATAATTCCAGGAGAGCCCGAAGTTTTTGTTTTTTTTTAAAGCGAACGTCAATGCTATTGATGCTCGCCACCGCCTTTCCTTGGAATACCGAAAGACTGGTAAGATCGCCCCACAAGAATTATTAACTTCTATAATAAAGATATTTATAAATAAACATCTACTTTTTTCCTTTTCTTTTTGCTGTGCGAGCCTTATATTAATTGGCATTTTTATATCTTTTGGAGATGAAAAGTCCTCCACCCGCCGAAAAAATATTTATTGGTCCTTCGAGCAGGATTAGCAGAGATTTGCAGAGCAAAAAATTGGAAATCGCAAGCGAACGTCGCCAGATTTATTGGAAAAAAGGTACGTTACATTTTGCAATTTATGTGGTGATCCCTAAAATCGGTGCAAATTCAAAAAATAAATAAATTAAATAATAAAAGAGATAAATTCATTTTCATACGAAAACACATAGAATTTACACAAAAATTGTGTTCGCTCTAAGCCACTCAAGGGAAACCAATAACAAATTACTTGCTACTTGTTTGCAGTATTTGTCAAACTTTACGATTCTCTGTGCTCTCTGCTTATATACTCGTACTTGTCCGTCCGCCTGAGATTTTGCAAAAAATTAATTTGCAAAGACAGACATTTGCGAGCAATTAATAATAATTTATAATAAATATTTATTAAAATAAACGTAAAGCAACGCGAAAAATTGTGTTAAAAGTGTGTTTCTTTTCAAAATAAATCATTGTGTTTTTCTCAAGAGTGCACAATATTTTCAAGCACATTTTCAAATATCCAGAAACGTAAACAAAAAAATAAATATATAAACAAGAATCACTGGGATATAATCTGGAAAAAAGTGCTAAGTGAGTGTTTAAAAAAAAACAGAAAAAGTTTGTTGTGAAAAAGTGCCAAAAATAATAAAAGAAAAGTCTCAGCAAGCAGCCAACAGCAAAAAGCCGTCGGCAAGCAGTGCATACAAAAGGTGGTGGTTTTTTAATTGCCATCGTTGTTGTTGTTGTTGTGAGCGCAAATTTGGTGTTGCCTCTCATTGCACTTTTCTATAGGGTGCGCGTGCTACAACTTTGGTACTTTTTCATAAAAAGGGTTTGCGTTGAACCATTTTCGTACTTTTTCAACACTACTTTTTTGCTACTATTTTTTCTAATTCATAATTTGGAAAACACACATTTTAACACAATTAACACACTGTGTTAGCACATTTTTAATAATAATAAATTAAGACAAAATATATTCAAATAAATTTGATTGGTATTATTAAAAAAAAAAAATTTATTTTTTGGGTAGAATTATTTGTAGAATTGATTTTATTCTGTTTTTTCTCTAAGATCAATCCGCTTTTGAGTTTGACATAGAAAAACTGATCGGTTTCGTACATATTTGTTGGGTTTGAGATTAAATACATTTTTTCACAACTTGCAAAATGTCACTAAAAGCGTTTACCCGGGCAGCTGATGAGCTGTTGGAGTTCGAAGATCAATTTAACGAAATTGATGATTCTGAACACTCTAAATTTACTTTAGAAGTTCGCAAGGAGGAACTAAAGTCACAATGGGCAGTTGTCAAAGGAAGTTTTAGCACATGCATGCAAAAGTTAGGTAGTTCAAGCACTGAGGCGAACGATGCCGATATTTCTAGTGTCAAAGTGAAGTACCGCTTTTGCTTTGACGCTTATGTCAGATGTGCAGGAAAAATAGGTGAATTAACTGAGAATCTAACTCAAGCAAATTCAACAGAAAAACAATCAAATATTGACAACTTCACGAATATGCCCGCGAGTGGTCATAATATCAATCTGCCTCCTTGCGACACAGAAATATTTTATGGCGACTATGTGTCTTGGCACATATCATTTAGAGATATGTTTTCCGCAATATACATATCTAATATACGCTTAACTCCTGTTGAGAAATTATACCATCTGACCCAAAAGACTAGAGGAGAAGCAAAAGAGATTGTTAAGAAATCTCCTCTCACTCATGATGGGTTCACTCAAGCATGGAAAAATTTAAGTGATCGCTATGACAATAAACGAATTTTAGTCAATAGCCAGTTGAAAGTTTTATTCAACCTCCTGTCAGTGATTTCGGAGTCCGGGAGTGCTATTAAAAAATTACAGCGCGATATAAATAATTGTATCTCCGCTTTGGAGTTACATAACATCGACATTAGCAATTGGGATGCCATTTTCACTTATTTGTGCTCGACTCGTTTGCCAGAAACTACGTTGTCGCTATGGGAACAAGGCATAGTCAACAAATCTGAAATTCCAAAATGGAAAGATTTGGACAACTTTTTAACAAGCCGGTTCCAAACTTTAGAAACCGTTTCTGACATTCGGAACTCCGGTAATGCGAAGCCTCCCAATAATAGAAACAATTCACAAGCTAGCCAAAGTAGTCTTGTGAGAAAAGTGAATTCTAATCATGTCCACGTGAACAATAGTTCCCAATGTAAACTTTGTCCCAATCAACAACATGTTTTAAAAGGTTGTCCCAAATTTTTAGCCATGAGTGTGTACGATAGATCAGCTACCGTAAGAAGGCTTCACCTATGCATAAACTGTTTGGCCTATTCTCATGAAGTCAAAGATTGTAAAAGTCACTTTTATTGTGCGTCTTGTAAAAAACGCCACAATTCCCTGCTTCATCGAGAAGCCTCGCAATCGAGAGTTCATGTTGGGCCCTCTACTAGCTCTCAATCCACCACCACAAATGCACACTCAACTCAAATACAGTCCACCCCTGTAGAAGAAAATGTTCTTTCCTGTTTTGCAATCAGTAGAAAAAGTGTACTTCAGGTACTGCTATGGTGACCATATGTCACTTAGGTACTGTTTACACTGCTAAAGCCCTGATTGATTCCGGCTCGGAAGGAACATTTGTTTCAGAACGCCTGCAAAGAATTCTGAAACTACCCACACATCCAGTGAATGCACAAGTCGCTGGTTTAAATAATGTAGTTTCAGCAAGAGTTTCCCGAATGTGTAGATTTGTCATGGGTCCCCTATTAACCCTAGTCTGAGAATTGAAGCGAATGGCTTAATTCTACCCAACTCACAGGGAATCTTCCCACAAGCTCTATCGACATTTCTTTACTTCAATGTCTTCCTGACTTAGATCTTGCTGACACTAATTTCTACGAGAGTAACCAAGTAGATGTAGTTATAGGAGGTGATATATATCCTAGCATTCTTCTAGACGGCATCCGCCGCAATATATTGGGTTCGTTGATTGCCCAAGAAACCGTCTTTGGTTGGATTATTACGGGTCCAGTTCCAACTGAGAAGCTGTCTTCTTTCACGACCTGTCTTAATTTTTTCGCTGATGTTTCGCTAGATCAGCAGATTGCACGGTTTTGGGAGTTAGAAGAGATTCCAAAGAAAAAGTTGTTGACTCGCGAAGAGCATTTTTGTGAAGAAAATTTTAAAAATACCACCCACCGTAGCAATGACGGTCGATATATTGTAACTTTGCCTTTCAAGATAGATTTTCCTCATAATCTTCACCTAGGCCATTCTCGATCGAGCGCGATTAAACAGTTCTTACGAACAGAATCAGTACTTAACAAGAAGCCCGAGTTCAAAGTTCAATATGACCAGGTAATCAAAGAATACGCAGATTTAGGGCACATGCATCAGGTTGGCCCCCCTAAATTTGAATATGCTCCTTCTCATTACTATCTGCCTCATCATTCGGTCATAAAACCCGATAGTGCCTCCACTAAGATAAGAGTAGTTTTCAATGCATCGTCTTCCAGCTCCAATGGAGTGAGTTTAAATGACGTTCTGTACATTGGACCCGTTCTTCAAACGGATCTTACTCTCTTAATTTTGAAATGGAAGTTTTTTAAGTATGTTCTCAACGGTGACATTGAGAAAATGTACCGTCAGATCTGGGTTGACCCCAAGCATACCCCTTATCAACCCATTTTGCACAGAGATGCGTCAAATAGTGAAGTCAAGGATTACGAGTTAGATACAGTCACTTTTGGACTAAACTGCGCTCCATTTCTGGCAATTCGAACTCTTCTGCAACTCGCAGAAGATGTTCATAAGACACACCCCTTAGCCGCGTTAACATTAAGAGAGTACATGTACGTAGATGATGCGTTGACTGGAGCTCATGATGTAGAAACAGCAAAAAGACTCGAGACGAGCTTATTGCGGCTCTAAAATCCGCTTGGTTTTTGATGCGAAAATGGACCTCGAACTGCAACGAGCTACTTGAAGATTTGCCAAAAGATCACCTGCTCAATGAAGATTTTTTGAAGTTCGAAGATTCAAGTGTTGCAAAACATTGCAATGCAAAACAATGCAAAAACATTGGGTGTTCGTTGGAATGCCAGATTTGATCATTTTTATTTTGTCACAAAACCAGTCGAAATGAAAGCTAGTTTCACCAAACGAGAAGTTTTGTCTACAATTGCCCAGCTTTTTGACCCGGCAGGATGGCTAGGCCCGATTATTATTGTAGCAAAAATTATTATGCAACAAATTTGGTTAGATAAGATTTATTGGGATGATTATCTAACGGGCCAGAGCCTGTATTCCTGGAAACAGTTTCAAAAGAATTACCATCATATCGATTCAATTAGAATCCCTAGATGGATACATTTTTGCCCTTGGAGCAAGGTGGAATTTCATGGCTTTTGCGACGCATCCGAGAGAGCTTACGCAGCTGCAATCTATATTCGTGTAGAAAATTCCAATGCCGCGGTTTTTACTCATCTACTGACCTCGAAAACAAAAGTCGCTCCTATAAAAACTGTTTCTTTGCCTCGCTTGGAATTGTGCGGAGCAACCCTTCTTGCCGAAATGGTTGATTCGTTGCTGCCGCTGCTAAATCTTGATCAATTCCGCGTACAGTTGTGGACGGATTCTACTATTGTCCTCGCTTGGCTAAAAAAGCCACGCTGCACTTGGACGACTTTTGTTGCCAACCGCATCGCGAAAATCATTGAAAAGGTTGATGATCGCAACTGGCTCCATGTTGAATCACATGACAACCCAGCGGACTTGGGAAGTCGTGGAGTCATGCCGCAAGATCTAATCAATAATAGTTTATGGTGGGAAGGTCCCTCGTGGTTAAAGAAAGAACGATCTGAATGGCCTCCTCAATTGAAAAATTCAGATCAGGACACTTCTCTCGAAAGCAAGCCTATAAAGTCCCTTTTCTCTTATTTCGATAATTATGAGGACATTCTCGATAGGTTTTCGTCACTCTCTCGAGCCTTGCGAGTTCTGTCGTTTGTATTTAGATTTTATCAGCGAACGCATCCAATATTTAAGAAAGAATTCAGCTATAAAACCACGCAAGTGACGAGAGATGAAATTAGTTTTGTTAAAACACGATTAATCGTTCTCCGTCAAAAGGTTCACTTTTCTAATGATTATCGTGACATTGAAACTAAGCACCCTATAAGTTCCAAGAGTCCCATATTGACTCTTGACCCTTTTTGGACGCCTCAGGTATTTTGAGGGTAGGTGGGCGCTTAGCCTCCTCAACTTCCCTCTCATATAATGAAAAACACCCCATTATATTGCCATATAAGTGCCAAATCTCCAAACTATTAATTTTATTCACACATCTGATTTCCTTACATGGTGAAAACCCTTATAAAAACTTCTATTCACAATTGCAAAGCGTGTGTGATTCATAGAAAGAAAGAATGCACGCAAATTATGGCAGCATTACCCTCCTCTCGAACGACACTTTCCCGACCATTTGCCACCACTGGGGTAGACTCTGCCGGTCCTTATGCAATTAAAAATTATACGGGTCGAGCATAACCAAAGGCTATGTGTGTGTTTTTGTGTGCTTTGCCACAAAAGCCTTACACCTTGAAGTGCCAAGTGATTTGTCAACCGCAACTTTCATGGCAGCCTTTGCACGATTTGTGGCCCGTCGAGGATGCCCCTAAGACATTTACTCCGACAATGGTACGAATTTTGTTGGAGCCTCTAAAGTGCTTAAACGAGAGTTTAGAGAATTCGTTGAGGCAGCCCGAGGTGCAGTCACTGCAACGCACGCACACCACGGTGTTTTGTGGCATTTTATTCCTGCTGGAGCACCTCATATGGGTGGTTTATGGGAAGCTGGGGTCAAAAGTTTCAAGACCCATTTGAGAAAAATCGCTGGCACACTTAGATTCACTTTCGAAGAATTCTCTACTTTGTTGTCTCGAATTGAGGCCTGTCTAAATTCAAGGCCTATAAGTCCTATATCTGAAAATCCAGACGATCTAGCTGCTTTAACGCCTGGCCACTTTCTGGTTGGTGGGCCCTTATTAGGCAGACCTGAGCCAGACATACCTGAGAACCCCATATCCATCATCAACAGATGGAAAAAACTCAAAGCTCTTCATCAGCTTTTCTGCTCCCGATGGAAAACAGAATATTTGAAAGAATTACACAAGAGATTTAAATGGAAAAATCCCCAAAAAAACTTAGAAATAGATGATCTTGTTGTAGTACGTGAAGAAGGTTTACCCCCTAATGAGTGGCGATTAGGTAGAAACATCAAAACGTATTGGGGAGAGGATAGCAAGGTGCGAGTGGCTGATATTAAAACAGCTCGTGGTGTGATCACTCGTCCGATTGTAAAACTTGTTGTCCTTCCCGCATGCTAATCTAAAATCAAAACATTCTACCTACTAAGCTTTTTCCAGATAACTCGTCAGAATGCCACGTTCTTACCGCAACCGTAGCCAAACCCAGAAAGTGGTTAAGTCCGTTGCCTGTCGCCTGTGTGAAGGAGCGCACCCTCTCCGATTCTGCAACCAATTCCGCCCCAAGAGCCTCGAAGAAAAACTGCGTTTGGTGTTACTTTTACGTTATTGCTCGAATTGCTTGTCGTCTCAGCATACCCTGAATCGATGTGTCAGTGAGGTACGCTGCAAACATTGTAGCGAGAAGCACCACAGTCTGCTCCATGGCAACTCCCGTGACCGAGCTCGACCAAGCCCGTCTACGCCGCTTACGGTGAGTGATGGTCCCGACCGATCTGAGCCCAGACCTCGCTCGTCTAGACCACGTCGTGTCGAGGATCACCCCACTTCCGAAGAAGATAGCGATGAGCCCAGACCTCGTCCGTCTACGCCATCGCCCCCGTCAGAGGTACTGGAGATTGACACTGCGGTTGAGCTCAGACCTAGTCCGTCTACGCCAACCGTTAGAATAGAGCGTTCGCTTGAGCATCCATTCCGTCCAGCATTAAGTTTTGAGCCCAGACCACGCTCGTCTATGCCAGAACGAAGTCGACGACACCGAAGGCGGCAAGGGAAGAAACCGAAGACCCATGTAGAGCGGTATGCGCAATCGACGAATGCGAGGAGCGAGGACGCGCGCATGCAAATAACCAGAAGGGCTCCCCGATGCTGACTCAGCTGCTGGTTCCGCTTAACCCCACTGCGATGGTCAAAATTTTGACGAACTGTGGAATGCGTTTGGTGCGAGCTCTTATTGATCCATGCTGCGACATGTCCGTGATCTGTGGATCATTGGTATGTCGCATGGGGTTGAAAACGGCACTCACCAACTCACAGGAAACTTGTTTTCTTACCATCCGTGGCCGGTTTGAGCGCAGTGAACCCATCACGGTAAACGCTCGAGTGCAAAGAAGCGTGTCACGCGTCACTCCAACTCGAACGTTGGATGCTAGAGTCCAAGACGCGTACTCCCATATTATGCTGGCAGATGAGAAGTTTCACCAGTCGCGGCCAGTACACGTCATATTAGGAGTAGAGGTCTATGCGCGCATCATGAAACCGGGACTCCTTCCAAGTGCAGTCGGACAGCCAATCGCGCAAAATACCATGTTTGGTTGGGTGTTGTCGGGATCGTGCCCTATTTAAAAATAAGTCTAAAAATCACCAATTTTGTATTTATTTCTTTCCTTTTTTTTATTTGTCGTACTCAGTATGAAGTAAACTGTAGCTGACGACAGAATTTTCAATATTAAACGCACCCTGGATCACTAAAAGCAAATGTAAAGCCTTTTTACTTAATTTTATTGTATATAGATATGGATTTTTTCTTAGTATTATTGTATTTAAAAATGGATTTTAATTTGTATGATCTGTACCAGTTGAGCTTTCTTGCAGTGATGCTGCAAGGCGGGCGGCAATGTTTACGCCGAACCCGGTTAGGCACCCTGTTTTTTGGTTTGTCAATTTAATATGGCGCTCGGGTTCTGATCATTCCAGGAGAACCCGAAGTTTTTGTTTTTTTTTAGAGCGAACATCAATGCTATTGATGCTCGCCGCCGCCTTTCCTTGGAATACCGAAAGACTGGTAAGATCGCCCCACAAGAATTATTAACTTCTATAAAAAAGATATTATAAGTCCTCCACCCGCCGAAGAAATATTTAAGTACAGTTAACTTTTTTCTTTTTTAAGATATATTTATATTTTTGGTGTCATTGAAAAGAGAATTGAAAAAATTACAAAACTTGCAAAAAACAAAGATTGCAAGATTGCAAAAAAAATTTAATTTACTACGCAAAATTCTGAGAAATTTGCACTCAAAGTTTAAATTTCGTAGTTTCAACCAATTGATTTTCGAAAGAGCACAGCTTGGTAACGGTTAAGTTGGTGCTGTTTGTTGGTATACCGTTAGAAAGGTGATTTTATTTCCTTTGCAATGAGTTATCAACATAAGTTTTCTGTAAGTTAGCTTTTGTGCTAAAAACAATAACGTGAATCAAAGTCGTGAAATATGAATTAACCCTGTAGTTCCTAAGATTGTGAAAATAGACCTCCGCTCCCATACGATTTTTTGCTCAGCTCGACATAATCTTTCACCTCCGTAAATAGTTGCGTTCCATTGCGGAACACCCTGTATAAATTTTAATACAATTTTTTTTTATAAAATGTGCCCGAATATTTTTTAAGTTATTTTTTGATGAATGTTTTGTTTATTCACTATTTAAATAATATGATATAAGAATATTAATATAAAAAATAAATGAATTAATTGAAATGTTTTTTTTTTATGAACATTTTTGTGCAATTAAACGATCTTGGATACGTTTCGCAACTGATAAGCGATATCCAACATCAATAAAGCTATCATCAACTGGTGCAGCTGTCGTTTCTTCATTTGGCAACAAATCATTGATAACTTCATTTCCTATCGTAGTATTTAGGCTCAAGTTGTGAAGAGCTGCACATGCATTCACAATTTTTCCTGCAAAACCGGGTTCATACATGAGTACTCTTTGTTTTGAAAGGCAGCGCCACCTGCCCTTAAGAACACCGAACAGCCTCTCAACGCAATTCCGGGCTTTGCACAAAGCTTCGTTGTAATGGTACTTTGGTGTACCTTCAGGCTGGTTTGTCAAAGGCGTCATTAGCCACGGCTCTAATGGGTAGCCAGAATCGCCTGCAAGGATATAATTGTTTACAAGTCAAATTCAGTAAATTTTTATAAAAGTGTACCAATTAAAAAAGTTTCTCGGTTACCACGTTCAAAAGACCTTTGCATGACATTGCGAACAGCACAAGCATTCCATATAAAGGCATCTTGGCGAGCCCCAGGGTACCTTGCATTGACATGCAAAATCTTTAAATTTGGATCACATATCTAAAAATAAAGTATTTAGCAATGAATTTTATGAACAAGCTTTAATTCACCATTTGGACATTTATAAATTGGTAACCATGCTGGTTCACATATGCCTCTTCGAGCTGCGGTGGTCCGACGATGGAGACGTGGGAGCTATCAATTGCACCAATAGCTCCATCAAACGGCTCACGAGCTGTCCTAAACAGCGATAGTGCTACTTGCCTCTCAAGGTGTGTCACTGGGAAACGGACATTCGGACGAAACATTTTATTGTTGATGGCATCTGTCACTCGATGGATTGAGGAGCTCATGGATGACTGGCTCATTGTGATGGTCTTATGCTGGCCTACTGGCCGCTGATAGCAGGCAGGGATGATATTTGGGGGCTTTTAGGGCTTTTTTGAGCCCTTTTTAATTGTAAAAGCCCCGAGGCCCTTTTTAGTCGTTTTAGGCCCTTTTGAAAAAATTTAACCCAAAAAAAAAATAATCGCAATTTTTTACAAGAATAGTTTAATGATTGATGTCTGTTGACAACATTTATGTTCTATGCAATCGTTCTACAAAATTTTAAATTTGGAGGTAGAAAATGGAGGTAGGAAATATTGTCCACAGAAAAATCGCACAAAAAATAAAATTAAAGATCACTTAAACCAAAAATTCCAAAAAAAAAAAATTAAAGAAAAATGTAAAAAAATCACCCAATAAAAACGAAAATATGCCTAAAATTTTGGAAAAATTGCCTAAATCTTGCATCCTGGTATCGGAGTGCTTGACAAGAATAAGCTCTCTTGAATTTATTAAATAAATGAATATATCTGGAGAAAGAAATAAATATTATTCATTAGTAGTTATCTATAGGTATGACTATCGCGGGACGGGGACTGATTTTAACTAAAAACTTTTAATTTTAAAAACATGATGATCGAGTGATAGTAATAGTTATAACCATTTCACTAGTAGTCAATGTATACTATCACTCGAAAACAAAAAGTGAAATAGTCCTAAAAAATTAGGTGATTTTTGTATGGTAAATACAAAATACGGTTTCAAAACGAAAATTAACCGAATTTTGTATGGATAAATTTTGGGTAATTCTTATTTAAAGTCTATATTTCCTATATCCTTTTTAAATGTTCTCATTGAAATAAGTTCTGGTATATACAGCCATGATCACATAAAAAGCATACTTTTTAGTAATCTCAACTCAAATTTTGTTTGTTTTCCAAGTTATATGAAAAGAGCGAGCCCTAAAGGCTCCATCGTAGTACTGACAATGCCTTAATATACGTACAAATTAATCAATTTTGTTATCAATTCAATATCAACGCTAAGAAAATCAGGCCAGTACTACACCCTGTCTACACCCTGATGAAGTTTTGGTGGCAAATTTTAAACTTATTTCTTGGTGATTGTTTTGTCATCTTATCAGATGTAATTTGACTTAATTTTGTGGTCATTTATGAAACTATTTTTTGTTAAATTCAGCCATGCCTCAATATATTTTTTGACATGGGTGAATTTTTTCTACTCAATTTCGTCCCGCTTCATTGATTCGTCTTCTTACAAGTCTTAACGGAGAAGAGTCTACATTAAATTGCTCATTCATTTCTGACATTCTACGACTATTTAAAAGTGGATATAACCGATTTATATTGCTTTGCAATTTTTGCTAAAAATTTTTTTGCAGAAATACACTATATCTAAAGATTGTTTTTACCATTTTTTTAATTAAAAAAAATTTTGACACAAATAATGCTTAAAATAAAATGTATATGAAATAATCACCTTAAACACTATTAAGATGGAGAGTGATTTAATTTAATCATTAAAATTAGAGCTTGCTATATTTGTGATCAACCAAGAACTTCCTTCCACGTTCGGCTTAAACGGCACAAACGAAATAAAACACGAAAAAGTTAAAGTTTTTTTGATTTCCCAAAACTGTTAATTCGAAATTTCGAACTAGAATTTTATTTTCACCCAAAATAAACTGGACTTTGTGAGATTATTAAAAAGTGTGCTATTTGTGAGACCATGGCATGACCGTGTGACCACAAAGAAGGCCTTCAATATTGAATTGCCACTTTATAAAACTAAAAGCCCTATTAACGTCAAATTGGCCCAATTTTGGTTTGAATTCTGGCCCTTTTCCAACTAAGCCAATATCATCCCTGATAGCAGGCAGTCGCATAAGGACGAAGCGTAGCTAGCACCTATTAATGAAGAGTTTAATTGTACTATTTGCAATGTTTTTCTTTTACTACTTACTTGGCTTTCGGCTGACAAAGCGGATATTGTTTTTTTTTTCTAGCTCATCGTGAATAGAAGCGATTATGTTTTTCTGTCTCGGGAGTTATTCTATATAAGTTTATGAATTTTGAATCCGGCAAATCAAAAGGGCTGTCCACCCTTCGCAGAACAGCCCACTCCAAAGCACTGTCTCTCATCGAAACTTCATCGTGCAACAACGCTGCATCCATTGCCAAAAATTCGAAGGCCATTTTACAAAAAAAATGTAATATTTTTAGAACAAAGATTCAATAAAAAATTATAGTTTAAAGCTAAAAATCGAAACACTTCACTCAAAAATTGCTTAACGTTATTGTTATTTCAGTTAGCGGCGCCTAAATAATCGTAGTTAAGCTTGCGGTAAACATCTTTAACGAACTGTCAAAATTAAAGACAAACATTGCAAGCAAAGATGTTGGGAATACCCGTTAGCAGTAAGTGTAGCTAAGGGACAGTTAACGATAACTACAAGTGTCTTTAATGCGTTGGGGAATTCCACTACTGAACAGGGGGAAAAAGGTAAAAAAAAATTTAATTTTTTAAAGTTTTTTGCGGTTTTGACCTTGAAGATGAAGTTTTTTGATTTTATATGTTAACATAATTATGACAAGAGCTACAACTTTGCCTCAGAGAGTTAATCAAAATTCCGAACGGTTTGCAAGATATGAGCTTGAGAAAATGATCACTTTTTTCCAAAAATGACACCGAGGCCCAACTTCTTTGGGCCCATACCTGGAGGGCGGGAGGAAAAAAACCTGGAGGATTTTGAGCAAAACTGGGAGACAGGGGTCTTTTTTTTTTTTTGTCTTTTGTCACGTAGTGGTGTCCGTATATGGTTATTTTGCCATGACTTAAAAAATTGCACACTGTGTATTACTATAGCATAACTGATATCAGCACCTTTTTGTGATAGCGACAAAAAATCTAACTACATAAAAGTCATAAAATTGAAAATTTTTCATTTGAAAAAAGTGTAATTCAAAGTAAAAAACTGCTAAAAAATAGAAAAACAAGAATGCAATAAGAAAAATAGAATTGTTCTCAGGCGTAACAAGATATGTGCTTATGTTTATCAAATTATTTAAGTTCAAGAAAAACAACTTGAATTAATGTTATTGAAATTTTTTTCTTTTCTTCTTGATATAAGAATTTTGTTTAAATGTAAATAATTTTTTGAAGCAATTATCAAACAAAACTATTTTGATATGTGTGTCACTACTTTCATAAAGTATAAAGTCGTTCATGGTTTCAATACTATAGTATCAATACCATATGTGTGTCCTTAGTATTAAGCTTTTTATATATTTAGTTCATTTTTATTTTTTTCCTTCGTTATTAACTACCATTTCAACAAATCTACTACTATATTTACAAAGAAACACCGGATTCGCCCAATAAGATCGAGCGTTGTCCGACCCATGATACAATAACTTACAATGTAGACTTGGCAACTACCTTTTTTCTCACGAGCGGCGATCGGGAGTTGTCAAATCAATACAAAGTTTAACTTGTCATCTGTTTTGCTGCTTTTTCGTTTTCTGTTTTCCAATGTGTTTATGACAACTCCAACCCGCCAACAGAACTGTCACTCCTATCTTGTAAACCAGACTCGCTCATCCAGTAGCTCATCTTGCTCGCGTTACCCGCGATACAATTTTTTTTTATCATGAGCTTTGTCTTTGCGCTTATGCGAAAGCAAAACCACGTATAAAAAACAAAAACACAATCTACAAAAAAAAAATGCAAGTAACAGCACCACAAGCAGCTGTTGACGATCATCTAATTTTGAACTCGTAAACAACAACAACAAATGCATGCAAATTATCCGTTGCTTGTGTGTTGATGCACACAGGATTTGTTTTTGTTTTTTTATTTTTCATTTCAAACCCTGCCATATGTCAGTCTTTTACTTTTTCCCCTGTAGTTGAGCTTGATGTAGGTAAATGTGTGTCGCATATCAAATCAAATGCTATGGCTGCTGATGGTATTGCCATTAAATTTATAAAAATCTTATTGCCCCACATTATAAGCCCCCTTACTCACGTTATTAATTCGTCAACGTTCCCGGATTTATGGAAAGTCGCCATCGTTCTTCCAATAGCAAAAAAACAAAATCCATCCTGTCCCAATGATTTTAGGCCAATAAGCATCCTTTCACCATTATCAAAAATTTGTGAAAAACTCATGGCTCAGCAAATTACACACCACTTAGTAAGTAAAAACCTTTTATCCCCGCTTCAATCTGGGTTTCGTGTTGGACATAGATGCTCATCTGCAGTTGTAAAGATTCTTGATGACATACGTCCACAATATGACGATGGGTCGTTGACGCTTCTGTGCTTATTGGATTTTTCGAAAGCGTTTGATAAAGTAAATCATCATATTTTGTGTAGTAAGCTAAAGTCTTTGTTTGGGTTCTGTGATAGTGCCGTTAACTTAATGTCCAGCTACTTATCCTTTAGGTATCAAAAAGTTAAAATAGGCCAATTGTCGTCAGGGTATAAACTTGTTCCTCAAGGGTCCATACTGGGCCCTCTTCTGTTTTCAATGTTTTTAAATGATATTTTTTCTGTTTGTAATCATACTGCTGTCCATGCATACGCTGATGATGTCCAGTTATATCTTTCTCGTAGAACTGGCCTTATTGATGACCTTTGTTGTAGGCTGAATGAAGACCTCAACAGTGTTAATGAATGGGCTATAAAAAATTGTCTTCTTCTGAACCCCTCAAAATCATATGTTCTTCCTGTTTGTATGTCTAAGACTAGTTTGAATGATCTCCCTGATTTGTTTATTGGATCTAATAAGCTTACAGTTGTGTCGAAAATTGTAAATCTTGGATTTCATTTGAATTCTTCTCTGTCTTGTGTGGATCATGTTAATAATGTAGTGAAAAAGGTATATTATGTTTTACGAAACCTAAGATTGTCAGCCAGTGTAACTCCAGTTGATATCAGGCGTAAGTTGGTAATTCAACTTATCTTACCTATTCTTACTTACTCTGAAATAGTCTATAGTAAACTTGATTCTTCGTCCCAGTTGAAATTTCAAATAGCGTTTAATTATGCCACGAGGTATGTTTTTGGTCTTAAAAAATACGATCGTCTTTCCAGTTTCCGAAATGCAATACTTGGTTGTGATATTATAACTTATCTAAATACTAGGAACTGCATTTACCTTCATAGGTTAATCTATGAGAAAAAGCCTGAGTATTTGTTTGGAAAACTGCAGTTTAGTATGTCCAGAAGAAGCCATGTCATGATAGTTCCGAGACATTATTCGCTTACCTCATCTCATCTGTTTTTCATCAACGCCATTAGGTTGTGGAATGCTCTGCCTCGTGGGCTTAGAGAGATCCGTGGGAGAGTAGCTTTTAGGCAATCTGTCTTTTCTTTCTTTTCTACTACTTAAATTACTTTTTCTTATAGTTTTGATATTATGTAATTTTAAATTTTAAAACTTTTATTAATTTCATTAATGTTCATTAATTTATATATATATATTGTACTATAAAAGAGCTAGCTCTTAGTGTACTTATGCTTACTTCTTTTCAAATAAATAAATAAATAAATATATACCTAATTTTTAAAATATCATTTACTGATCTTCCAGCAGGAAGCCTTACCAAGAAAATGTCATATTTAATTTTTTCTTTTCTTAGAGACCGAGCAGTGCTCAAGTTGGTCACCTTTTCCACTCCCTCCAGTAATTGAGCCAACAATTCTTTAACGATATCACTCTCTTCATAATCTGAGTTGAGTTCTCTCAATATTACGTTATTAATTTATTCTCCTTTGGGCGTATATGAGTACGCCTGAATGTCGAGACACCCTCTGAGTCTCGCCAGAAGGGCCCGATGGGACATCATGTCCTCTAAAAAAGTTTACTTTTCCTAGCTAAATTTACTATTTTAAATATTACCGATTTCTCGCGCAATTCGTTGACGAGTTGACTAGCGTTTATATTTTTAATAATAATTGGGGGGCAAAACCTACCTTGCTTAATTCCGTTGAGCCTGTTATTTTGAACCTTGTCAGCGCCATTTGCGTCTCCACCAGATTCAGCTGCTCGCTCGTTCGCCTTTTGTGTATTTTGTTGGTTCTGTTTGACTTTCACGTTCGTCTTGTCTGCTTTGCTAAAAAAGCCACGTTGAAGTTGAAGATGCCAAATCTGTTTTGAAGAAGGGCGTCTCGTCCGCTTCCCGGATACTCTTTGCCAGTCTTCATGTATGGCATCAACTAGATGCCTGTTGTCATCCATCTCATCGTCTAAATTTTGCTTCTGCAAGCCAGTTAGATTTTTATTTGTACTCAGCGTGAACCTAGCGCCCGATGACAAGGCGACAAGTTGATGCGCCGCCTCAGATTTTCTTGGGCTAATACCCGACATTAGAGGCATTTTGCTGTTAACATTTTTGCGCGTCTTATGGCTGAATTTCTTTAATTCACGAGTTATCATCAATCTAACCTGCCTGGCTCATTAACTGATAGTGCTTTGGCAAGAATTCCCGCGCTTTTGGCTCTAATGTACAACGGTAAATTCCCAATCACGCCCACATCGCCTGGGCCAACCTCAGCAAAAACACACTTAACTTGCCAGCAATTCACATTACCGCAGCTTAAAAATATATCCAAACGAAAATTCAGGTTAAATAATTGTGCACTCTGCTATTCTATATGCACTGCAAACAGCAGCCAGCCAACGAACTTCCACAGCACACTCGTCGCACTGCAACAAACAGCAGCCCAGCAATTCCCTGGTAGCAAAAACAACAAACACCGTAGCTTTTTAGCATCGAAAAATTACACCACTTGACAATATGGCGGACCGCTAAAGAATCCACATTTCATATGGAAGAAAACTCAATTTGACAGTATTGAGCTTAATGGCGCTGTGGTGAGTCCAATTGCAAATCGTCCCTGGGCAGGGACATGGTGTAAGAAACCCAGGTGGAAGCGAATTTTTCACCACACTTTTAATTGTCCCTGGTCTGTCAAAAAATTCTGACAGGGAGAGAGCAACTGAAAAAAGTATATATAGTGAAGAGCATGGTGTAAGAAATCCAGGTGGAAGCGAATTTTGCACCACACTTTAAATTGCCCCGGGTCTGTCAAAAAATTCTGACAGGGAGAGAGCAACTGTTGATTAGTGTCAAATTTTATTGGCTGCGTTCAGCAGGTTAGTGTGGGTCTGCTGAACGAAAAAATATCAGTGTCTAATCACAACATGTGAAAATGTCTGTCTTTCGCCGCACTTTATATTTTTGATACATTTGCTCAACGTATTGAGTATTTCCAGTTAAAAATTTGGATTTTTTAGAATAAGTTTGCTTTTATAACAAATGAAATAAATATCGCAAAATATAACGAGAAAACACAATTTGCGCGTGTTTGATCACTTTTAAAACAATTGTGTTCACAGAAATGAAAAAGGAACGTAAACTGATACCTGATCAAAGACACAACATGTTGTACCCATTATTCAATTATTATTAGGTTGTTCAGATATTTGACGTCAACTCACAAGAATAACAGCTTAAACTCATTAACGACGACAACAACATTGTCGCATGACTCAATTATTATAAGGTTGTCCAAATATTTGACGTCTACTCACAAGAATGTATACTCTTATTTGAAGAGGAGAGTAAAAGAACAATTTTGTAAGGACATAAAAATCACGCAGTTGCCGGAATATCATACTTTTTCATAGTACAAACAAATAAAGATACATTTGACTACTACTTTTTGAAATACTTGCTTTTGTTGAACCAAAATATTATGAGCTTTAAAAATGTTATGGTCACATTTTAGACGTAAAATAATATTGGGAAAATAAAACTTCTGAATGTTGTACACATTTCATACAGAGTTTGTATGAATATTTTTTATTGCATATATGTTTTTTTTTATATTTGAGTAAAAATAAGTAAAAATTATATAGTCAGTTTGTATGTAAAATTAATTGGAATAATGTTTTCAAAATAGTTTAAAATAGTTTCTTTAACCAAAAGTATAAAAATAGTGATTTTTATATTTGTGTTTGGGAAATCAAAAATTTTTACTTTTTTCCTCTTTTGACAAAAGATAGCTAGTTTTGTTCAGTCAACGCAGAACTTTTTTTTATATTATATATAAAACTATATTTTATAGTTAATGGTTGTGTTAATATGTCTTTTAAGTGTTTCGTGATATAACCATTGTCATTTTTTCACGAACGTAAAAATATTTTTGACGTAGAATTACGTCTTACAGGGCGTTTGTCATTTTTGGGGGTCTTTTCCACAAAATTTTTTCAAGCACATCCTAATGTTTTTGGAGGACACTTTGGAATATACTTACAGCCTTTAATATTCATCTTACAAAGATAACATATATGTCAAAAATCAGTTGTTTCTTATATCTATATAATAAGAAAAATCATGCATTGATGCTTCAGTTGCTGCTGACGTTCTTATGGTTGTTGCTTTTGTTCCTGCCGAAATCACGAACGCAACATCGTGTTGTTTCTTGGAATGAATTGTTTTACAAATATTTCTCAGTAATGGCTTGTATTGTTGTTGTTATTAATACGTATGTAAAATTTACATTTATGTTATATATGCATATCAGCTGCTTTAATTTTTATCGTTTGTTATTGTTTTTGTTTATCTTCAGCGAGATAAATACAATAAACAATTCTATTCTCTATAAAAAGATTCTCTATAAATTCTCTATAAAAATTCTCTATAAAAATCAATTCTCTATAAAAAGACGTATTATAGAGATGTGCTGTAGAGCCAGAATGTAGCTACAAAAATGTGTATTACTCATACGCAGATTTACATATACAGAGAATGCGCATGGTCATTGTGCTATGAAAACTCTATTGATTCTTTAAATATCATAGTAAATTCGAATTATTTATTGAACTAATTTTATACTTATTACACATTAAAAATATATTTTTGTTAAAATTTTAAATTTTCAAATTAATTTTAGATATATAAGCTCTTTACTTGGGAAATATAAAAAAATCATATTTTTCCGAAATATTTATTTCCATTTATTAAACCTAAGATTGAAATAAATTTATCAAAAAATATAGCAAAGAAAAAAATCTACGTCTACGATAATATCTGTGTCTTTTGTTTACATAAAATAAGGGTATGTCAAATATCTGGATAACCTTATAATGGCTGCATTCTATCCGAAAGAGCGCTCAGGTAGCGAAGTAGCATAAAGTCATGGCAGAATTATAAGGTAGGGCCGACTCGGAGAGGAATGAAGTAGAAAGCAGAATAAGGCGGGATAGATGTCAAAATCAGCTATTCATCTCACGTTTCTTTATGTTAATGTTTCGCAGTCGATTTTAGGTTAAAATTTTGACAGGTTTTTTTTTGCCAATTTAAGACTTCTTTCAAATTTTAAAGTTGTTATTACACTGTTTTAATAATATTTTCACTCAAACTATCACAAATTTAACATACGCGACCGCACTACTTGCAACTTGGAAACATAAAAATTTTTCTTAATTTGCAATTCCTTGTAAATTCGTCGTTTTGACAATTTACCAACCTTTCATTATCCACTATTCGTTGACGCGTGAGGACACGGAGCCAACCGGTCCTACCTTATAATTCTGTCATTTGTCATTTCTGTCATTTGCCGAAACGTCAAAAGGCAAACAGCTGTTCGACAATAAATGCTTTTTGTCTCAAATTTATTTTTTTTATGTTCTGTGTGCACACGTATCAAACAAATAGTTTTAATTAAAAGCACTACTAAGCAATTTAATAATTTAGTTATTAATAAATTTAGTATTTGGTATATTTATCTGTCGAAATAAATTAAGCTTAAGCCGCTCAACTGAAGTAGCATAAAATATTTTCGCTATCTAAGATAGCGACCGCTCAGGGAACGTGTTGTACGAGCACTTTATGCAGCATACCATTCAGCCCGAAAGTCGTTCAACAGCTACGTAGCAAATTTTCCGCTGAATGCAGTCAATGATTGAAACAAGATTGTACCTGCTGAACGGCTATCCCTTCCGCACAGTCCAAAATCGAAGTTTCCTATCTCTTTATCTGTTTCGAACTTTTGAGCTACCCGGGTAGTTAAGAATTTTTTAAGTTTTTGTTTTGAAGTGAAGCTGCTTAAGCCGCGTTAAATGTTGCGCGATTGCTGCTTGTGACTGGTTCCTGTTTGTTTTTGTTTTGTATATTTTTTAAAAATTTTTAAGTGGGAAGAGTGTAAAGAAGGGCAAGAAAGAGGTGGAGAGAAAGAAAACAAAGAAGTTGGGTTGATTTTTAATAGAAAAAGAGACATTGCGTTTTTGGGAGCTTCTAATATTCTGTTAAAAATTTGGCACAATATTCACTACATCGCAATTTCTATCATAGCAACAAAATACACATGCAATTTGAAGCAACGCAGAGATAACGTGGTTTTTTTTTTTGTTATTGAGCATGCCTTTGTTGTTGCTTTGCTGAAAATGTTTCGGACGCCAAGTGCAGTTTGTGTTCTTATTGTCTGCACAAGTGTTTGTTTTTGCATAACATTGAAGACAAAATTGATAATAAATACAAAACGAGAATAAAAGAATGTTATTTTTGCTAATGATTTCACGAGAAAAACTATGGTCAATAATAGATATCTGGTGTTTCTTTAAAGCAATTTTGCACTCCACGAAAATTTTTTGGTAAAATTGATAAATAACTTTTGTTAATCTTTAACAAAACCAAATTGTACACTCGATTAAATTTTATCATAAATGCTTCATATTTTTATCAATTCGAAAGAAACTTTATCCATTTGAGTAAAAATTTAATAAAGCGTTAACAAACTGAATGTGTTGATTTGAAAAAATGTGTTTTATTTGTTTATCAACTTTTATCAACTTGATAGAAACTTACCCACAATTACAAAATCGTCAATCAGTCGGAATAAAATTTTATAATTTTTGTAAATAGAGTTAACAAACTTACTTCGTTGGGTTGACAAATAGGTTTGGTGTGCTGAAGAAATCATTTACAAAATTGATAATCGCTTGAGTCAAGCGGATAAAATGTTAGTTTCGTAATAATGAAATGAATTATCAATTCAAAAAATTTGTTAAATTTAATAAATTTTGAAAAAAATTATTTCCAGAACAATTCAGTGGGAGTAAGGAGTTTGCTTAACAGTTCTACAGCAACATATAATGTTTTAGATTGGAATTATTTTCTTTGAAAGCTAATGTAGAAATTATATTCTTAGTGTCATTAGTAAGGTCCCTATTATGAATTACAACTCAATTATTTGACTATGTAGATTTAACTAAATTTTTTTCGGATAGCGTATTACATATATTTAAGTTGAGCGATGTAGTGTGGCTTAATTTTTTAAGAATTTCCAAACTACATGGTTCAACTGAAATGTATGTACAAAAAAAAAATGTACGCTATACGAAAAAAATTGAGTTAAATCTACATAGTCAACTTAGTTGAGTTATAAATTATAATAGGGGCCTAAATTTGATTTTGTAATTTTTAAGATTGCTTGAAATAATAAAATATTTTACAAAAAATCATTTTTGATAAAATGATCAATGATGATAAAAAAAAATATATTTTCGACATAAAAGCATTTTTCTATTCAAAAACCCATTTTTTCAGGTGGAAATATTCTTTATTCATTTTGACAAACCCTTTTATCAAATGTGCAATGCAAACGCGGCATTCTTAAAAAAGGCTCTTATGAAATCAAAATATCCGTTTATCAAATAAACAAAATAAAATTTTATAAATGACATTTACAGAGACATTGGTACCGTCAATTTTTCTAGCTAGAAAAAGTACGGAAACACGTTCTAGCACATCGCAAGTTAATACAATCGAGTACGGAAACATACCTAATATAGACAAGATTAAGCCATGCGCACTAGACCGGATCACCTTGTATGGGAGAAAAGTTAACCTATTTTTGACACCGGCTCAATCGTTAGACATTTCAGACATTTTCGAAAAAAAATTTTTATTTTTTTAAAATAGGTCCCCATGGTGCTACTTTTTTCTTTTTGTTATATCTTCATTGTTTCTTATTCGATCTTAAAGTTTTATATAAATTCGTGTTTGTTTATTTTTTGCATATTTTTCCTGATTTTTTTTAATCTAATATTACTTACTTACTTAGGTGGCCGTAACAACCCGTGTCCGGGTTTTGACCGACCTCATCAGATGTCGCCAGGCGCCTCTGCTTTGCGCGCGCCTTCTCCAATCGGATACACCAAGTGCGGTTAGGGCTTCCTCAGCCTGGTCCATCCATCGCAGGCATGGTCTCCCTCGTCGTCGTTGACCAGTGACTCTCGCCTCGAGCACCTTTTTCGCTGGAGCTTCGTCGTCCATACAATGGACATGACCCAGCCAACGTAGTCGCTGATACGTCGGATACGATAGTCATCGCCGACTCGAACACGACCGAAGATTTTGCGAAGAACTTTTCTCTCGAACACACCCAGAACGGCTGCGTCAGTTTGCGAAACTACCCATGCCTCAGCGCCATAAAGCAGCACAGGTAGAACGAGCGTCTTGTAGAGTGTTAGTTTTGTCGATCGAGAGAGGCCTCTGGAACTTAGTTGCTTACTGAGCCCGTAGTAGCACCTATTAGCAATTATTGTTCTTCGCTGTATCTCCAGGCTGATTTCGTTGTTGGTATTAATGGCGGTGCCAAGGTATACGAACTCCTTGACTACTTCAAAGTTATAGCTGCCAAATGAAACGTGGGAGTCTAAACGCCGCGCTCCCTTGTTTGTAGACAGCATATACTTTGTTTTACACTCATTTATCGTCAAACCCACTTTGGCTGATTCCTTTTCGATAGCGGTGAAAGCAGCGGCAACATCTCTCTTGGTTCTGCCGACAATATCAATATCATCAGCGTACACAAGGAGCTGGACACCTTTATAGAAAATGGTGCCATTACGATGCACATTGGCCTTTCGTAAGATCCCCTCCATGATGATGTTGAAGAGATCGCAAGACAGTGGATCGCCTTGCCTGAAACCTCTTTCGGTATTAAAGGTTCTTGAGAGGTCATTTCCTATCTTGACGGAGCTGCGTGTGTTGCTCAACTTCATTCTGCAAAGTCTAATCAACAAAGGTATACCGAACTCAGACATTGTTGCGTATAGGCAATCCCTTCTCGGGCTATCGAACGCAGCTTTAAAATCGACAAAGAGATGGTGTGTGTCAATTTGATTTTCGTGGGTTTTCTCCAGGATTTGTCGCAGCGTGAAAATCTGGTCTATGATGGAATACCAGGTCGAAAGCCACACTGATAAGGTCCAATCAGTGTTTTTGTAATTGGCTTTAATCTTTCACACAGTACGCTTGAGAGAACCTTATATGCGATGGAAATAAGACTGATATCTCCATAACTGGCGCAGATTGTTGGATCTCCTTTCTTAAGTATAGGGCACAGTACGCTGAGGTTCCAATCGTCGGGCATGCTTTCTGCTAGCCATATTTTGCTGATGAGCTGATTCATGCGCCTTATCAATTCATCGCCGCCGGTTCTAAACAATTCAGCTAACAGGCCGTCAGCACCCGCTGCTTTACTGTGTTTGAGCCGTTGGATAGCAACTCGAACCTCTTCATGGCTAGGTGGTGATACTTCTACTCCGTCATCGTCGATTGGTGACACTGAACTGCGCTCTCCATGGGCGGCATTGGTGGAAGCGTCGCCAGTAAGTAAATTGAAGAAGTGCCGTCTCCACAATCTAAGCACACACTGTGTATCCGTATTCAGATCTCCATTTTCGTCTCTACAAGTGGATGCTCCGGGCTTGAAACCTTGGGTTAGACGCTTAACCTGTTGATAGAATTTTCGTGCATCCTTCTTGCCCTGGTATACCTCTAGTTCCTCACGCTCACGCTTTTCCTTCTCTCTTTTCTTGCGTCTGAAAAGGCGCCTCTCTTCCTTCCTCTTTTTGCGGTAGTTTTCTCACACGGCTCGCGTTGCAGCTGACTGCAGCGTTTTTTTATATGCGGCGTTTTTTACTGCTGTCGCGATGCGACACTCCTGATCGTACCATTGGTTTCGAGGTTGCGGGCGCCGGAAACCCATGACTTCTTCAGCGGCAGTGCGCAAGGAGTGGGATATATGCGCCCAAAGTCCGCCGGCGTCGTCGGATCCAGAGGTTGGTTAGTTGATCTTAACCGAGAGTTGAGCGGAGTAGGCTTCGGCAGTCCGTTGTAATTGCAGCTTAGCGACATCTAGCTTTCGTTGCATTCCTGTGCGTATGTTCTTCGCATTGCATAATCGCATGCGGATCTTGGCTGCAACAAGATAATGGTCGGAGTCAATGTTGACCCCCCGAAATGTACGCACATCTAGAACACTAGAGGCATGCCTTCTGTCCTTCCGACAGTGGGGCCAAAGATGCCTTCCCTTCCGACTTTCGCAATAAAATCGCCGAGGACTATTTTCACGTCATGGACCGGAAGGTGGTCGTATACGTCCTCAAGGCTAGCGTAGAAAGCGTCTTTGACGGCTTCTTCCTTTTCCTCCGTCGGGGCGTGCGCGCAAATAAGGCTGATAAGGAGAAAAATTTTTGCCTTGATGCGGATCGTGGCCAATCTTTCGTTTACAGGTGTGAACCGGGAAACAAGGTGGCGTAGTTTCCGGCTTACAACGAATCCACATCCAAATTCGCGCCTCTCCGCATGGCAGCTGTAGTAGATATCACAGTCTGCTTGTTTAGAGCAGCCTTGCCCTTTCCATCGCATTTCCTGGATGGCGGTGATGTCAGATTTTATTGTTTTGAGGGCTTCCGCCAGTTGGATAATGACACCTTCCCTATAAAGGGTCCGGACATTCCAGGTGCATATCCGTAAATCATTGTCCGTTTTTCGTTTGCGGTGGTCGTCAACGTTATTGGGGTTCTTATCCTGGCTGGTTTAGTTTTCATTGGGCAGTAGTAATGTTGTGGAACCCAAACCCTGCGCACATTCCATGTTTAAGGTCTATGGATCGACCCGACGCTCAAATTAGCCGTCAAACTGACGGATGCCAGTTTGCCGTTGCCCAGGGAACACCACTTGGAGGTTTGAGTCGACTTGAGACGATTTCGATAACCTAATATTAGTTTTCTCGAATAATCACCGACTTTATCTTAGTTTCTTCTATATAATAAAATTTAAAAAATGGCAAAAAATTAAAGCTCAGGAAAAATCATTATAACCATGGGAACAAAGGAAAACGATACAATTGATTTTTAAGATTTTTAATTAATTTAATTTTTTTAATTAATTTTTAGGATGGATCCGATCGATTTTATTCAAAGAATTATGCTTCCTATTTTTTTATTAATTTTCCCAAGTTTTTTGGTTTATTGGGCAGTCTCGGACGTTTACAACAGTTGTTATTCACGCCAGTTTCAAGCAACAACAAAGAGAGCAAAGAGAGATATAAGATAAACTTTTACGCAGTGTACAAACACTGAAAGAAAACGGTATTTTTCGCCTTTGCTCGAACTGGCAAAACCTTTATCACTTATAATACTAATTTACACCGAGTTTTCATTCGCGTACATTGTGCACTACGTTTTAACAAAATTAATTTCAAAACGCACAACTTGGACAAAAGAAATGTTGTGGAATACATGTTGTTCTTACAGCAAGAATCAAAAATCAAGCGCAGTGCATTCACAGAAAAGGTGTTCGAAGAAGTGTCTAAATTGTGGCGTTACGCAAACATTCCAATAGTGTCCAGAACATATAGTCGCAAAATGGTTAATGACCTGCTGAAGAAATCGTCTTTTCAAACGAAGAATCCTCAGCTGTTCCATGCGAACGATTGGGATGTCCTTTTTCGTATTTCTCGATGTAAGTGCTCCATTGAAAATTATTTTCCGTGCTTATGTGCCGACAAAGATAAAATACCAGAAAATGTGAAAGATTTTTTTATTGATCAATGTGGTGCTCGATTGAGTTCATTGCCAGACAAGGGTGATGATGATGCCCTCGCGAGTGTATGCACTGCAGATACTGGAGCAAACCGCTATGGTGCATTGCACGCAACGATGCTTATCAAGGACTTACAAGATACTA
Organism: Coremacera marginata; assembly: GCA_914767935.1. Lineage (NCBI taxonomy): Eukaryota > Metazoa > Arthropoda > Insecta > Diptera > Sciomyzidae > Coremacera > Coremacera marginata. The sequence continues at coordinate 126,391,516 of OU612045.1, read as the reverse complement.
TTGCCACAAAGGAATTGATATCCGAAGACGTACGAGAAGAAATGCTAAAGATCCTTAAAGACATCGTTATAGATAAAAGTAAAGTTTTCCGTGAACAGCAAAAATTCCGCAAGGAAGCGAAAACGGCCGCACACTGCCATGAGCTATTAACGTGTATTTCATTCGATGGAAAAAAGGAGCGAACTCTTAAGACGTCCAATGCCATAGAAATGCAAGAGCACATAACAATTTTGAAAGAATCCAAACTGCAATTGTGAATTTTTTGCTGCAGAACAATTTCAATTTGGACAATTTTGTAACGATCAGTTGTGATGGCACAGTCTCAAACACTGGCTACAAAGGGGGTGCCTTAACGTATTTGGAATCATATTTGCACAGACCATTGCAATGGTTCATGTGTCTGTTACTTCTCTGCTTAGAACATGTCTTGGAAAGCAGAAGGGCCCTGGGCTGTGGTCAGGAGAAATCGGTGTTGGAATAAATGCATGGATTTTCAGGTACGTATTAAATTTTATTTTAATAACATTCAGTTTGTTTAATGTTTATTAATTCTTTGTTTACGCTTTTCTTTACCCGCTACCAAATTTCGAGCCAATCCCAATAGGTGAAGCAGTTAAGAGATATTGCTATATTCGTCGTGAGAGTATATGCGCCATTCTGGGTTTTAGTCAAAAGCCAGCCTCTTGCTATTCATGGCAGCCGCAATGTTTTTAAGTACATCTCATGGATACGTGATTTGCCGAACTCCGTTCAGTTAGCAATAACACCAACCATCGAAAACAATCGTAAACGAAAATATAATGTCGTCTATGATAACTGATCCGGATACTACGGTGCGTGCAGATGCATACCGCAAAATTTTGCAAGCTCGCTTAAAATCCGGCAATTTTATGGACCCAACCACCAGCCCTATATCAACTATAGCAGCAGCATATTGTAACGATGCTTTGCTGAGGTATAACTCGCCGGATCCAGTGGTTCGTCTACAAAGAATTTATTTGATTCAAGGACTCTTCAATAGCTAGTAAAAAAAGGAAACTATTTCGATTTACTTCTGATAATGATTTATTCATAAAATTCTCTTATAAGTGACTGTTCCTTTATTTGATATAAACTGCTCCTTAATATAACTTCCTAGTCTTGACGTTGCAACGAGTAGTGTCAGTTTCGTGTGCCCTGTTCTCTTAGAGGGCGTTGGCGTCCGCGTAGTACCACGACAATCCTGACCGACGTGGTATGACCTTTATAATGTCAGCGATTCGTGCGCGTAGTGCCACGACAACCCTGACCGATGTGGTATGACCTTTATAATGTCAGCAATTCGTGCGCGTAGTGCCACGACAATCCTGACCGATGTGGTATGACCTTTATAATGTCAGCGATTCGTGCGCGTAGTGCCACGACAATCCTGACCGATGTGGTATGACCTTTATAATGTCAGCGATTCGTGCGCGTAGTGCCACGACAATCTTGCCCGATGTGGTATGACCTTTATAATGTCAGCGATTCGTGCGCGTAGTACCACGACAATCCTGACCGATGTGGTATGACCTTTATAATGTCAGCGATTCGTGCGCGTAGTGCCACGACAATCCTGACCGATGTGTTAATAACTAGCGTCTGACCGTAGTAACTATTCGTAGTAGTGGGTTCTTTTGAGAAATTTTGAGGTATAATGACACTAACTTATAGTTGGCAAGGATTCATAGGGACCCGAGCCCAACATACAAAAATCGTGTCTTAGAAACTAGGACTTATGGTTGGCAAGGATGCAAAGGGACCCAAGCCCAACACACAAGACTCAGCTTCAATAAGGTCTAACTACTGAAAACCACTTACCTACTACGGACGCCTGCTCACGACTCGAGCTCACAGCAAGAAACTGAATTCTAATCTGCGTGCCCTTTTATAGCTGTCAAACGAAAGCAATGTACTGCATAATGTTTGCAATTTCCATATTGCTTGTTTCTTTTCTCCCTCTTACGCATGTATTTTTCGCTGTATTACTACATATCACTTTGTAGTTTTACTGCTACTCATATTCTGCTTTCTTTGTGTTAGTGCGTTGTCGCGTACTACATTTGTAGTTTTACTTATGTTGCGCATGTTGTACTTATGTTGTCTCGCTTCTGTGCATGTACTCTGCGTTCAAATATGTGCCTGTCTCGTGAATGCCATACGGGGTACGTTCCGCAAGAGTACTTTTCCAACTCGTTTACACCGTCAAGAAATAAAATACCTTACTAAATGTCATATAATAAATAGAATCTTTAGTGTAACTTATGAAACTAATATTTATATTAGGTTATATTTATATAATGGAAACTAAAAGTAGAAAAAAGATTAAAAAAAAAACACATTACTTCATTTTAACCCACTAATTAAATAAACTTAAATAATACAAAAAATGTCAAAATTGTTACGGACAAAATACGTTGCTATTATGGGCGTCACATCTCCCTAACTTCGGGGGGAGTAAAACGACCTTTGCTTGTCCTGATCGAAGGATTGGTATGCTATACGAGGATCCTGCCTCCTTGACTATGAAGCATAGTCTTTTGTTCGATGTGCGGGCTGCAATACTTGCTTCCAGTCTTCGTCTGACCTCATCTGGCCATTCACTCTCGAGCAGTTCGCGTGGTGTAAGGCTGACAGTTGGTTTTGGCTGTAAATAATTCCGGTGCATATTATTGTCGCTGTCACTGTTACTTTCGGTGTCTTCTACATCGTCGCAGCTATTGTCACTGCCGCTGCTGCTAGTGGTTACATCGGGTAGATCGATTGATGGTGGTTCTACTTTCGGATTCTGTCGATTCTTTAGTATCCGTATCACTCGGGCTAATATACGACGCTTGCGTTGAGCTGCAATGGCACTGTAGTGTTCCCGCAATCTCTTGACACTTTCTTCCATTTTTTCCATTTTGTTTTCGCCTCGGTTATTAATATTATTAAAGTTAATTTATTTCCTTTATTTATATATTATTATAGTAGAGTTAATTATTATAATTTTTTTTATAATTTTTATAATTATTATAATTAATTATTATAGTACTCCTCTTTATTTATTATTTGTTTTTTTTCCTTGACCTTTGTCTTTAGTTTCCCTGCTGTTGATCGACTGATCACGGCTATATGGCGACTGAAGACTTTCCCTGATTTTCAATTTAATTCCGCTTCATTATCCCTTGTTTATTTAATTCCATTTCATTCCTTTCTCCCATTGGTGATTTTTCTAGAACTATCCCTAATTAATTTTTTGTTTAATTTCTCTCGTAGTTCTTTGTTTTTTTTTTCTCAATTTAATTCCGCTTCATTATCCCTTGTTTATTTAATTCCATTTCCATTTCATTCCTTTCTCCCATTGGCGGTTTTTCTAGAACTATCCCTATTTAATTTTTTGTTTAATTCCTCTCGTAGTTCTTTGTTTTTTTTTTCTACTTACTATTTCCTTGAGTCTCCTTCTGGAAATTTCTAAGCACGTTGACGTGAGCCGTTCGCGTTCGTGAGTCTCCTTCTTTTTGAACTCTCACGATCACTGGTGACACGAAGCCTAACACTTTATATGGTCCATCATATTTAGGGGCCAATTTTGATGCAAATCCGTCTATTGACTTAGAGCGATGATGTTGCTTTATTAATACCAGCTGTCCAACCTCGGAATGCCAATTCCGGCGCCTAAGATTATAATGTCTTGCCTGGTCTTGTGCTGCTCTCTCCAGATTTCTATGGACCAACTGGAAAACCTCTCTAAGTTGGTCTGATCTACTTGTAGGTGTCTGCTCCACATTTCCGGTGCCAAAGGTGAATTCATGATACAATGTTCGAGGTAGCCTTGGTTCACGGCCTTGAGTTAGGAAAGCTGGACTATAACCTGTCGTTTCTGATGTACTGGAATTTACGGCCAGTGATATCTCTGGCAACAACTCCTCCCACGCTCCAGCCAGTTGCGCTACCATGGTCTTGATGGTCCTATTGGCACGTTCAGTGGCGTTTTCTTGCGGGGTATAGGGTGATGTGTACTGCTGTTTTACGCCAAGTTCCTTCATGTAGTTCTGGAATAATTTGCTTGTAAATTGGGTGCCATTGTCTGTAACAAGCACTTTCGGTACTCCATACCAAGCTAAAATTCTCTCACGGAATGCTTTTTTCAATGTTTCTGTGGTGGCTCTCCGTAAGGGTACGATCTCTGTCCATTTGGAAAACTTATCGATGAAAACTAGCATTATTTCCGTGCGTAGATCTCGGAAGAGGTCCAACACAAAGTCAGCACACAAAATTGTCCATGGTTCCTCTGCCACTTGTGTCAACATTTTTCCTGCAGGGCGCTGCTGCTCTGGTTTAAACCGCTGGCATGATTCACAATTTCGTACATGTTGACTTGCTGCTCTAAACATTCCTGGCCAGTAGTAATTATGTGCGAGGCGGGCTATAGTTTTCCTGATTCCGAGGTGTCCTGCAGTTTGGTCATTGTGATTTTCTTCTAAGACTCTTTTTCTTAACGGTGTTGGAACGCAAAGCTTTCAAGGTGCACATTCTTCATCTCCAACTCTATTGGGTATATGACGATACAACTGGTCGTTCTCGATTATGAAGTCTGGAAATTGGTTCGGATTTTGTACAACTTCTATCTTTTTCTCTTCCAGCCAGGGGCACTTAATGATTTCGATACTTTGTACTGTTGTTACTAGGAGTACGTCTCTTGGCTCTCTCGATAACGCATCTGCTACGACTTTCTGCTTACCCTTGCGATACTGTATTTCATATCTAAACTGCTGCAGCTCTAGTGCCCAACGAGCAATGCGTCCAGACGGACTCTCGATTGAGTTCAACCATTTCAAAGACATATGATCGGTTATAATTGTGAATTCGTATCCCTCCAGATATGATCGCATTTTCCTGACACCCCATACAATCGCAAGACATTCCTTTCCCGTCGGTGAATAATTTTCTTCCGCCTTGTTAAGTCGCCGACTAGCGTACGCAATTATTCGCTCCTGGTCTTCAACAACTTGTGTTAGTACCACTCCTAAGCCATAATTACTTGCGTCCGTTTGCAAAGTAAATCGTTTAGAAAAATCTGGGCATGTCAGCACTGGTGCTTTTGTAAGACGAGACTTCAGGTCATCGAACGCCCTTTGCTGGGCCCCCTCCTATTTCCATCGACGTCCTTTCTTCAACAATCGAGGGGGTGGACGACATCTGAAAACTCTGGTACAAAGCGACGGTACCACGATGCAATGCCTAAACAGCGGCGAAGCTCACGAAGGTTTGATGGTGGTCGTAATTCCTGTATTGCTGCTATTTTGCCAGGATCAGTGTGGATTCCTTCCGGCGTCACGACATGTCCAAGATATTTTATTTCCCTTTTGAAAAAGTCACATTTTTCAACGTTAATTTTTAGGTTTGCTGCCCGTAATTTTCCAAAGACTTTGCGAAGATTAGCCATATGATCTTCCACGGATTCCCCAGTGACGATAATGTCGTCTAAATATGCAAAGGCATATGGCTCTAATTCAGGCCCGATGACTCCGTCGAGGGCTCGCTGAAATGTGGCTGGCGCCGAGAGTAGCCCAAATGGCATGAATGGCATCGCTGATATAAGTCACGACCTGGTACCGTAAACGCAGTATATTGTTTACTCCCTTCATCCAGGGGGATTTGCCAATAACCGTTCTTTAAATCAATACTACTGATGACTTTTGCGTTCCGAAGTCTATCCAAGATGTGTTGAATCCTCGGTAAAGGGTATGCATCTGTAACAGAGCTTGCATTAAGCTGCCGATAATCCACACACAGCCGCCAACTTCCATCTTTTTTCTTCACCAATACAATCGGTGCGCTGTGAGGGCTCCTTGATTGCTCAATACATCCTTTATCCAATAATTCGTCAATTGGCTTGTTGATTATAGCCTGCATCGCTGGGTTCCGTGGGAAATAGCGTTGCTTAATGGGCCTTTCATCACGCATAATAATGGTATGCTTGGTGATATTTGATGTCCCTTTCAATTGTTGAAATGCTTGTAATTCTTCCCTTAAAAAGGCATCAATTTTATCTTGCTCGCGCTGTGGTGGACTCCTTGCTATAGGGCAAATTGGTATACTTGTGTTCAAATCATTGTGACTCAATGTAATCGTGTGGCCACCTAAAGTAAGTTTCGCGTCAATATTTTTCAAGAAGTCCAAGCCCAGAATTAAAGGATCAATTGCACTTGACAAAATCAAAAGTTTAACCTCACTTTTACAATCTTCTCCAATACTTGCAGTCATAACAAATGCCTCGGATACGTATGTTGTGCGTCCATCAGCTAAACGCACAGTCGCTTGAATGGCGATTTTATTCTCGGGTGTTTCCAAATCGTTGGCAAGTTCTTCATTTATAAAACTACGTGTCGCTCCGGTGTCTATCGTTGCTACAACCGTTACTCCATCTAGCTCAAGGATAGCAGAAATACGGCCGTTTTCACAAATTATTGGTGGTAATCCGTGCGTTATCGTTATCATTTTGGAGGCTTTTATCCTCGGGACCTTTCCATACCCCGATTCTGGTAGGCCCGTCGGCGTTTTCCTGATTCTGCTTGCAGCAATCGTAAGTTTTTATTTCTTTTCGTCCACAAACAAAATAGAACCGGTTGGTTCCTGCATTCTCGTTGGAAGTGTCCATATTGTCCACAGCGGCGACAAACTTGACGGACATTAACAAATTCTGGAACAGCCTGTAATATGCGATGTCTCTCGTCTCGAACACGCTGAGGAGTAGCGTTGCCATTTCCCTCTGTCCGCAGACATTCTAAATCTTCGGTCAAAGACATCAATTCATCCAAATTATTGAAGTCTTTCCTTTTGACATACCACAGGTATTCTGTCTGACAATTTCTGAAAATTCATTCTAACTTTTGTTCTTCTGAATAGCCTGCGTGTCTCATCAGATTTTGAATCGATATGACAAAATCTTTAAATGTTCCCCAATGTCTTTGGGTACGCTTCCTTATTTCGTCATCTAACGCGTCAAAATAACGCGCAGGCAAGGAAAAACGGAGAAAGTCCCTTTTAAACTTTTCCCAATCATTCCAATGTAAATTATTATTCTTAAACCAGGTGAGGGCTTTAACCTTTAAAAGTTCTGGCATGGTTCTTGGCAAAAGATTTGAATCTAAATTGTATACTCTTGCCAGTTCTTCCATGCGCTCGATGAATCCCAAGGGGTCGCGTCCGCCATCATATTTGACCGACCATTTCCGAACTTTGTCAATTACCATCGCATAGGATGTCATGCTGCCGAGTTGTGACTTTGTTGCAGTTTCCAAACCTGGCATGACCAATGTTGTTGATTCCATTTTCCTAGGTTCAGCTTCTGTGATCACTACCGTAGGTTTGTGTGATGTGCTCCTACTTTGTTCCAATTCTAACAAATGCTGTTCTATTTCTGTGGAAAAATCACCGCTCTTGATGAACACCGAAAGCTTCTTCCTGAGTTCTTCTGCACTACCAGTGCCGTCGAGGTCAAGTTCTTTGACTATTTTCTGGAGCTGTTCCTTACTCAGGGTATATATCCATGTTGAGTTAACCATTTTACTCAATTTTTCGTTTCCCTTTTTGTGTCTTTATCCTACAAATTTCCTTTAACTTTCAAATTGCTCCAAGTATTTAAAGTCCCTGCTCGGGCGCCATTTGTAACGATGCTTTGCTGAGGTATAACTTGCCGGATCCAGTGGTTCGTCTACAAAGAATTTATTTGATTCAAGGACTCTTCAATAGCTAGTTAAACAAGGAAACTATTTCGATTTAATTCTGATAATGATTTATTCATAAAATTCTCTTATAAGTGACTGTTCCTTTTTTTGATATAAACTGCTCCTTAATATAACTTCCTAGTCTTGACGTTGCAACGAGTAATGTCAGTTTCGTGTGCCCTGTTCTCTTAGAGGGCGTTGGCGTCCGCGTAGTACCACGACAATCCTGACCGACGTGGTATGACCTTTATAGTGTCAGCGATTCGTGCGCGTAGTGCCACGACAACCCTGACCGATGTGGTATGACCTTTATAATGTCAGCGATTCGTGCGCGTAGTGCCGCGACAATCCTGACCGATGTGGTATGACCTTTATAATGTCAGCGATTCGTGCGCGTAGTGCCACGACAATCCTGACCGAGGTGGTATGACCTTTATAATGTCAGCAATTCGTGCGCGTAGTGCTACGACAATCCTGACCGATGTGTTAATAACTAGCGTCTGACCGTAGTAAGTATTCGTAGTAGTGGGTTCTTTTGAGGAATTTTGAGGTATAATGACACTAACTTATAGCTGGCAAGGATTCATAGGGACCCGAGCCCAGCATATAAAAATCGTGTCTTAGAAAGTAGGACTTATGGTTGGCAAGGATGCATAGGGACCCAAGCCCAACACACAAGACTCAGCTTCAATAAGGTCTAACTACTGAAAACCACTTACCTACTACGGACGTCTGCTCACGACTCGAGCTCACAGCAAGAAACTGAATTCCAATCTGCGTGCCCTTTTATAGCTGTCAAACGAAAGCAATGTACTGCATAATGTTTGCAGTTTCCATATTGCTTGTTTCTTTTCTCCCTCTTACGCATGTATTTTTCGCTGTATTACTACATATCACTTTGTAGTTTTACTGTCACTCATATTCTGCTTTCTTTGTGTTAGTGCGTTGTCGCGTACTACATTTGTAGTTTTACTTATGTTGCGCATGTTGTACTTATGTTGTCTCGCTTCTGTGCATGTACTCTGCGTTCAAATATGTGCCTGTCTCGTGAATGCCATACTGGGTACGTTCTGCAAGAGTACTTTTCCGACTCGTTTACACCGCCAAGTAATAAAATACCTTACTAAATGTCATACAATAAATAGAATCTTTAGTGTAACTTATGAAACTAATATTTATATTAGGGTATATTTATATAATGGAAACTAAAAATAGAAAAAAGATAACAAAACCACATTACTTCATTTTAACCCACTAATTAAATAAACTTAAATAATACAAAAAATGTCACAATTGTTACGGCCAAAATACGCTGCTATTATGGGCGTCACAACATATACCGAAATGATCGATTGGCCACAATTTCAGATCACTGAGCCGCCATGCCTTCAATTTTACACCCAAGACCAACTGTCTGAACTCCAATATTCTGACCAATTGATTAAAATTCTAGTTGGCATTGCAATACACATTGACTTATCGATACAGTTTTAACTTTATATTCCAAATCATATATTTCACGTTATATTTCCGACAGATTATCCTTGTCACTCGCAAAACACGGAGCGTTTCGTTCAGATTGTGCACAAGTCAGCTACAGTAGTTACTGACGAAAACCGTTTGGGTCACATTTTCGAGAAGCTAGATAGTTGTGACAGCTACAGCCAGCTCGAATCCCGAAAAGATTTGGAAAATTAAAAATGAAAAATTTAAAGTATAATTTTTTGAATTAAATCGATCGGATCCATGCTAAAAAATAATTTTATCGTTTTCGTTTGTTCCCATGGTTATAATGATTTTCCTGAACTTTAATTTTTTGGCATTTTTGTAACTTTATTATTAGTAGGAACTACGATAATGTGGGTGATTAGGCGAAAAAAAATAATATCAGGCTAAAAAAATCAGGAAAAATTTGCAAAAAATAAACACACTCGAATATATATAAAACTTAAACAAAAAAGTAGCACCATAGGGACCCATTTAAAAAAAAAAATTATTTTTGAAAATGTCTTTGAAATGTCTAACGATTGAGTCGGTGTCAAAAATGGGTTAGTTTTGGTGATACGGTCTACTCGTCAAGTCTTAACTAGCGTAAATCGGTCGGCACTAAGCAATACATAAACGAACAGAACTGCTACTGAGAAATAAAACTATATTCCGTCTCCTTCTTGCGATCAAAGAAAATCAGTGTGAGAAAAAGAGAAACTATAATTTCTTTACTACGTCATGAAAGACATAATGTCTTGCGCAGAACGGTGCAACTTATTTCGCCTGTCTTGTCGTAATCTGGCTTCTATTATTTTAGGTTATTGAGCATGCGTTTGTTTTTGCTTTGTTGGAAATGTTTAGGACGTCAAGTGCAGTTTGTATCCTTATTGTTGTGTGAGGTTTTTTTTCTTGGGGATGCGTTGCTTTGTTGGAAATGTTTAGTACGGCTAGTTCAGTTTGTGTTGTTATTGTTGTGCGATTTTTTTTAATGTTATGTCGCATGCGTTTGTTGTTGCTTTGTTGGTAATGTTTAGGACGCCAAGTGAAGTTTGTGTTCTTATTATTGTGTGAGATTTTTTTTATTATTGGGGATGCGTTTGTTGTTTTCGTTGATTTTTGTTGTTGTTTTAGGAAAAAAATTCTCAAAAATCCACAAATTCAAAATTTGGACAAAAAGTATCACGGATGATTTAAACATAATATTGAGCTATTTTTTTGCAAGAAATTGAAAAAAACCGAAATTCGGGGAACAAATTTATGTCTGTTGAAACTTGACTCTTTTTTCAAAAATACTTATAGTGCCCATTTCTAGCATTTCGATAACAAAAAATATTAAAAAAAAACCGAAAAACATAAACTTCTCACTTGGTGCACCTCCAATAATTTTAACAAAATATTTCTTATTTTAAGTCAAAAAATTTTTTATTTCCAGGACTGCCAACACACCATTTTCCCCCATTCCATTTTTAGTACGTTGGATTTAGGTATTTTTCCGAAAAAGCACCCAAAAGTCGAAAAATGCTCTGATTTTCTAACACCTATGCCCTAATTTCATTAATTTATCTCTAAAATATACGAAAATTTAATTTCTGCCCATTTTGGAACGTGGTTTCTACGTAACTGGTAGGAACATGTTTCGATGAATGTCGGCACGGGTTGTCGTGCTCCAAATGAGCAGAAATTTAGTTTTCGTGTGTTTTAAATATAAATAAGTGAATTTTTCAAACGGAATGGAAAAAACGGTATGTTGACAACTATGGAACTCAAAAAATATTTTTACTTAAAATTAAAAATATTTTGAATGTCCTCTAAGTGAGAAGCATATATTTTCCGATATTTTATGATTTTTTTTTTTATGATTGAAATGCTAGAAACGGGCATTTTAAAAGTATTTTTGAAAAAGAAGTGAAGTTTCAACAGGCATAACTTTTTTCCCCAATTTCGGTTTATTCAATTTCTGGCACAAAATAGCTCAAGACTATGCTTAAATCATCCTATCTGTTTTTTTTTTTAAATTTGGATTTTAGGGAATTTTTTTGTAAAAATATTCAAACTCGAAATTTTCAAAAAAGGTACATTTCTAGCAACAAAATTCATAGCGGCCAGGGTATTCAACATAATTACACAATTGTTTGCATCCCCATTTGGTATACTTTAAGAAAATATTTCCAAGATTTTATTGAAATTTTTTCAAATTTGTGTTTTGAAACTTTTTTTAATTCCACAAGAACAAAAAGGAGTTTTTTGATAAATAAAAAACCCCAACTTTGGAGGATTTCCGTGGTCCTACGTAAAGCACATTTTTTTACATTTATTTCAACATTACACGAAAAAAATTGAGGGAGTCAAAACAACTTCGACTTTTTTGGGACATACTTATATACAAATATATATTTATAAATATTTAAATTCAAAAATTTACTTACTCCTTTAGATTTTCATCGCCAATATTGTGAGCCATTTTAACATGGCGAATAATCGCAGTAGTGCTGCCTCCACGACAAAAAATTTCAAAGATTCAAATATCGCAAGTTGCATTTTCTCCAAATCGTGTGGCATACTGCCAAATCCAGCTCCGTTGGCGTCCCGCTGTAATTTTGGTGATTTTAAAATCCAAAAAAAAAGTTTTAATTCAGCGAAACTTTTTGCGATTTAGCGAAGCAAAAGGTCCAAGCGGAACTAATTTGTTCTGAATTTTCAACCGTTGTTATGATTTGTGTTTTCAACTTGTTTTCAACGCATTTCTTATTGTTTTGGATTTTTGTTATTGACCATAGTTTTTCTCGTGGAATCATTAGCAAAAATAACATTCTTTTGTTGTTGTTTTGTATCTATCATCAATTTTGTCTTCAATGTTATGCAAAAACAAAAACTTGTGCAGACAATAAGAACACAAACTGCACTTGACATTCTAAACATTTCCAACAAAGCAACAACAAACGCATGCTCAATAACAAAAAAACCTTTCACGACGATGCAGATACTAAAAGCCACGTTATCTTTGCGCTGCCTCAAATTGCATGGGTATTTTGTTGCTACGATAGAAATTGGGATGTAGTGAATATTATGCCGAATTCATAACAGAATATTAGAAGCTACCAACAACGCAATGTCTCTTTTTCTATTAAAAATCAACCCAACTTCTTTGTTTTTTCTCCACCTCTTTCCTGCCCTTCTTTACACTCTTCCCACTTCAAAAATTTCAAAAAATATACACAAAAAAAAAAAACAAAAAAAAAAGGAACCACACAAGTCACAAGCAGCAATCGCACAACATAAACGCGACTTAATCAGCTTCACTTCAAAACAAAAACTTACAGCTCTATTCTGCTTGTTAACTTAACAAGGAATTGTTAAGGAGGTCTTGTTAATATAATTGTTATGTAAAGTAAATTGTTGCTGACGTGGCCCCTAAGTAATATCTGAACAAACCCTAAAATTTTAAATTTTGAACGCGCCCAACATTTATGATATCTGCTGTCAAATTCGCTAAAAATCTGGCCGACCAATCAGAAGGAAGAACAAAGCGTCGATGGATTTTGAAATAAACGACACGAACACAGAGGCAGCAGAATCTCTCTTGCTTTTTTATATTTTCTTAAATTAATTTGTGAATTTAAAATTCCGTTTATTTAATATTGCTTTTAATTAATGTCTGAAGTTTAAAATCAATAAATGTGACTTCTAAAAAACTGCCTCTTATGTTTATGTTGCGAGTAGCAACAATTCTAAAAAATTCTGTGGTTGTGTTAGCGGAGCGCTAGGACTGCGCCGCCATTATGTCAAAAAAAGGTAGCTCAACAAAACGGGGCGAGTGTGCCCATTGTAGTGAGGCGAATGAAATTGATAACATGGTGCAGTGCGACGACTGCGGATCATGGTGGCATTATGGATGCGCTAAGGTTGATGAAACTGTGTCGGCTCGAGAATGGGTGTGCGGTGGATGCACAAGGGAAGTTGCTGGAGACACGGAAGCGGATATTACGGCGCAAACGATGGTTGGTGCTGATCAAACCATAATCAGAAGGCAAGTCGTGTCATTCGTCCAGCAAAAGCAGAGCAAGGTTTTTTGAGCTTGAATTGGAGAAGCTAAAAGAAGAAAAGAAATTAGAATACCAATTTCTAAAAGAAAGGGAAATTAGAGAAAAGCTATATTTGGAAAACAAGTTTGAGATTCTTAAGCAGAAAGAAGAGGACTGTAGTGTAGGTAGCGTTAGAAGTTTGGCGTCAAATAGTCGTATTGAGAACTGGGTCAGAACAAATGAAGGGTGCTTTTTGGAGCAGGCTGTGCAGGGTCCAGCTGCAAATGTTCACACAGACCTGTGTAATAGCACACTTACCCAGAACCAGATAGCGTCGCGAAAAAGTTTATCAAAAGATTTGCCTATATTTACCGGAAAGACTGAAGAGTGGCCAATATTTTTCAGCAATTTTGAAAACAGCGCAAGGCTGTGCAATTTTTCAAATTCAAAAAATTTTACGCGGCTTCATAGAGCTATAAGAGGCGATGCATATATGGCAGTATGCAGTCAGCTGCTACTTCCATCTGCAGTTCCAGATGTAATCAAATCGTTGAGGATGCTTTTCGGTCGGCCCAAGCATATTATGCAGGATCTCATAGCTAAAGTTAGGTCAGAACCACCGCCTAAGTTAGAACGAATGGACACAATAATAACATATGCACTGACAGTGAAAAATTTAAGTAGTACTATGGAAGCATCTGGTCTTACAAATCATTTAAATAATCCCCTTCTGCTGCAAGAGCTTGTCGACAAGCTTCCGGCATCTTTGAAGCTTGAGTGGGCAACGCAAATTTACTGAGCAGAGTCCAAATATAAAAGAATTTGGAAACTGGCTCTACGTTAAGGCAGAGGCTGCTTTAAAAGTTACACGATTCATTACGAATAAGCTAGAAAAGCGTTCTGGTCACTTGCATACTCATAATAGGACGCAAGGTGAAAGAAATTATTCAAAAGATTTATCTCAAGATAGCTGTTATGCCTGTCACAAAAATCACAGGTTGGTTGATTGTGATATGTTTGTAAAAATGAACTACAATGAAAAGTGGAGAGTGGTAAACGAAGAAGGCTTATGAGAGATTTGACTCAGGCACTTGAAAAAGTTCAAATACAAGAGAACTGACAATGTGCACAGTTGAGGATTGCAAAGGACGACACCATAAGTTACTTCATAAGGTTGCAGAGACGCAGAAGCATGAATCCCAAGGCACTTGTAATTCACATCAATGTAAGCAGGAGGCGTGGTTTAGAATAGTTCCAGTAACGCTCTATGGTCGTAATAAACAAGTTAACACTTATGCATTTATGGATAGTGGCTCATCGCTTACATTATTGGAAGGTGCTTGAGCGGAGGAGAAACAGCTTCAGGAGATGAGCGTGGAGTTTACCATAGTTATGAAGTCTGTGAGTGCGATAAGAACCTGCACGAAAGCGTTCAAAAATATTTCGTATTGGAAGACAATGGCGTGACTAAGGCGCATGTTGATACGGCAGAAGAACAACGTGCCAAGGCAATTTTAGAATCGACTACAAAAAGAGTTGGCGAGGCTTATGAGTATAGTTATGCAATGGCTTTAAGTCGATTAAAATGTTTGGGAAAAAAATTAAAAACAAATCCTTCAGATTTAACAACTGTTAACAATCAAATCAACAGTTTTGTTGCAAAGGGCTATGCTCGAAAGTGCAACCAACTTGAAGCAGAAGACCGTCAAGCAAAAACTTGGTACTTACCTACTTTTATTGTAACGAATCATAACAAGCCTGGTAAGCAGAGATTGGTGTGGGATGCAGCGGCTGCTATACAAGGGGTCTCATTGAACAGCATGCTACATAAGGGCCCGGACCAGCTAGCCGTTCTACCTGAAGTTTTATATGGTTTTCAAACTAATAAAATTGCTATATCAGGAGACATTAAAGAGATGTTTCACCAAATTCGTGTTCAAAAGCAGGATCAGTGTTCTCAGAGATTCTTATGGCGCGAAGGTCAACCAGAACGTAAGCCGAATATTTACGAGATGCAGGTACTCACGTTTGGGGCGTCGTGCTCACCAAGCATTGCGCAATATGTTAAGAATGTCAATGCTAAAGAATTTGCCCATGAATATCCCCGCGCAGCTGAGGCAATACTTGAACACCATTACGTGGATGATCTACTTGACAATGATGCAACAAAAGAAGAAGCAATTTGTCTGGCGAAAGATGTACGACACATTCATTCCAAAGCTGGCTTCAAGATAAGAAATTGGCTGTCGAATTCAGAAGAGGTGCTTAAAGGATTGGATTGGTCTGCAAACAACGAAGGACGACCTTTAGAGAACTCACTTGTGGTAAATAATGCTGCAAAAGTTTTAGGCCTTTGGTGGAAACCAGGTGAGGATGTATTAACCTTTTCATTAAGTCTCTTGCAATCGCAAAAAGAAATTTTATCCGGCGATGAAGTTCCTACCAAGCGTCAACTATTAAGAGTTCTGATGTCTGATCCACTGATATTCGATCCACTGGGATTCCTGTCGTTCTATATGGTAAAGCTTAAGATCCTTTTACAAGATGTTTGGAGAATGAAGATAGAGTGGGATGAAGTTATATCGGGTCAACTGGAGAAAAAGTGGGAAAACTGGAGGCGATTATTGTGTAAAGTTGAAGACGTTTGCATTTCAAGGTGTTACACATCGTTGCCTATCGATTGTAACATCCAGCTACATATTTTTGTGGACGCCAGTGAGGTGGCAATGGCCGTGGTTGCGTATCTTCGATTTTTTGACGGTGTTTCAACAGAGTGTGCTTTAGTTGGTGCTAAAAGCAAGGTATCTCCTTTATTACCGATGTCGATTCCACAGATGGAGCTGCAGGTAGCGCTAATGAGTTCTCGAATGGCGAGCTTAGTTTCCCGAAGCCACAAACTTAACATTGTAAGGAGAGTATTCTGGACAGATTCAAAGAACGTGCTGCAGTGGCTGAGATCTGACTAACGCCAATACAAGCAGTTTGTGATGTTCCGTGTAGGAGAAATCCAAGAAAAGACTAATTGAGAGGAGTGGAGATGGGTTCCCTCAAAGTTAAACGTAGCTGACGAAGCCACCAAATGGAGCAAACTACCAAGTTTTGACAAAGATAGCAGATGGTTCAGGGGACCAAGTTTTTTGCCTATTGAAGCGGTTCACGACATCAGTGGCATGACCAAGGAGGAAGTTCGACCTAAATTTTTGCTAGTTGCAAACCTTGTAAACAACGTTTTACCGATCGATTTTCAACGGTTTTCTTCCTGCGAGAGACTTCAGCGTTCAACTGGTTGGGTTTTCAGATACACTCAAAATCTTCATAGAAAGGTGAAACAACAAGCTCCTACACAAGGACCGTTAACGTTAGAAGAACTCGAGTCAGTTGAAATATTTCTCTGGAAAATGGTGCAGAGTCAAGAGTATAAGGATGAATTGATCCTGCTGAGACGCAACAGGGGATTGCCGAAATCGAGCCAGCTATTTAAATACTCACCATATTTTGACTCTCATGGAGTACTTCGTTTGAAAGGACGTCTCGATTACGCTGATTATATCGATGAATGTGCAAAACGTCCAGTGTTATTACCAAGAAAGAATGTGGTGAGTTTCCTTATAGTAGAATTTTACAACCGTAAATATAAACATTCATGTAATGAGACGATTGTTAATGAAGTCAGGCAGCGGTTCTGTATCCCAGGTTTACGGGTCTTAGTAAAGTTAGTTAGATACAAATGTTAATTTGTAAGCAAAACAATGCTACTCCTAAATATCCAGAGATGGCACCACTACCAAAAAAGAGACTTGCTGCATTTCGGAGACCATTTACATTTGTGGGAGTAGACTATTTTGGTCCCTTTTTGGTTTCCTCAGGAAGAAGTTTAATCAAGCGCTGGGGAGTTTTTACGTGCTTAACAGTTCGAGCCATTAACCTCGAGATGGCTTATTCACTATCAATGGATTCCTGCATCATGTGCATCAACAATTTCATGGCTGGACGAGGTACTCCAAGGGAGATATATTCCGATAATGGCACTAATTTCGTAGGGGCAGAGCGAGAGCTGAGAGAGGCTTTTAAAGCTATTAACAAGAATATTATAGTTGAAAAATTTACAACGTCGGAAACAAGATGGTTTTTTAATCCCCCATCTGCGCCTCATATGGGAGGTTGCTGGGAGCGGTTAGTTGGATCTGTAAAAAAGGTTTTGAGGGAAATCTTTAAAAATCAGCGTCTTAATGATGAAATGCTTCACTCGTCTTTAATCGAAGTCGAAGGTATAATAAATTCACGCCCACTGACATATGTGAGGCTGGATAATGAAGATGATGAAGTAATCACCCCTAACCACTTCTTGCTGGGTTCGTCGAGCGGTTTTAAGTTGCCATTGGAGTTCGATAGTCGTGAGTTGATGTCAAGGAAAGAATGGAGAAGATGCCAACAGATCTCAAATTTATTTTGGAAACGATGGTTAAGAGAACACCTGCCTACATTGACAAGACGTACAAAATGGTTCGAAAGGGCTAAGCCAGTTAAGGAAGGCGACATTGTTTTAATTGTGGATGAAAACCTACCCAAATACTCCTGGCCTAAGGAAGTCGTCATCAATATCCTAAATTCCAAAGATGGTCAAGTCAGAAGAGCAACCGTCCGCATAACTAATAGGATTTACGAGCGTCCAGAGGTGAAGCTATCTGTTTTAGACGTCAGCAAGGAAACCGATAGTAAATAAGCAGTGGCTTCCTTACTAGGGGGGAGAAATGTTGCTGACGTGGCCCCTAAGTAATATCTGAACCGACCCTAAAATCTTAAATTTTGAACGCGCCCAACATTTATGATGTCTGCTGTCAAATTCGCTGAAAATCTGGCCAACCAATCAGAAGGAAGAACAAAGCGTCGATGGATTTTGAAATAAACGACACGAACACAGAGGCAGCAGAATCTCTCTTGCTTTTTTATATTTTCTTAAATTAATTTGTAAATTTCAAATTCCGTTTATTTAATATTGCTTTTAATTAATGTTTAAAGTTTAAAATCAATAATTTTGAATTGTAAAAAACAACATAAATGTTTGTATTGTTAAAAATCATTTACAATTTGAAAGCTTTAAAAAGCTTTAAAAGTTCACCAAGCATGGTGAGAATGTGAAACTCCCAGCATTTAAAGGTCAGCTGTTTTTTTCGATGAAATTTCTTTGTTTATTATATACGCAAGCAAAATGGAAAATGCAAGGAAGTAAGTAATCTAGAGATTCTTTTTTTATTTAATACTCCAATGTAGATTTTTTTAATAGACAAACAAATTTCGAGTGGACCACGCAGAAGCAGCTGCTATTTTATATACAAATTGCCAGCAGAAGCAGCTTCTATACTATAAGCAATTATACCAGCAGCAGCTGGATTATTATATTTGGATATTTCATTTGGCTATTTAATTGTATTTAGAGTCGGATAGAGATATAAAAATATATAAAGAGATAGATAAGTGAATGAATCATTTTCATTTCGAAGACTTAAAAACCCTTCCATTTTTCACTTTTATTTATTTTAATTCAATATTAATTATAATTTATATTATTTTTATTATTTGCACAACAATTATCTAGCTAAACACATAAATGTCACTCGTTGTGAAGATGCTTTCTGTAATTAACAAAATTGTAAAGAAAAAAGCTTTTAAATTTTCACCAGAATACGAAACATTAACAACTTGTTCATTGGGCTATTCACAGTTTAAGTACGCCTGTTTAAGTTACGATTTGTTATTTTTACTCCAACTTACGTAAGCGAATTTTTCTTTGTTGTTGTTTTGCATACAAACGAAAATACGCAAACACGCGAAAATAAAACTAGCCCTTGTACGTGTTTTTTGTGTCTCGTACTATCTAGAGCATATATAACAGCGTTGCAAAATCATTGAATATGGCAAACACATACCGAGGTGCTCACAGTTTCAAAAATAACAAATCTATAAATAGGCTTTGTTAATATACGTTTAAACTGTGAATAGCCTGAATATTACCTATTTTGTTAATGTGGTAAGCTTTGTTAAGCTGGTAGAATAGGGTTGTTAAACAATTCTTAACTACCCGGGTAGCTCGAAAGTTCGAACCATGGCAGAATTATAAGGTAGGGCCGCTACTCTTAGTGCCCTCACGCGTCAACGAAAAGTGGATAATGAAAAGGTTGGTTAGTTGTCAAAACGACGAACTTCGTAGAAATTGCAAATGAAGAAAATATTTTATGTTTCCAAGTTGCAAACAGTTCGGTCGCGTGTGTTAAATTTGTGGTAATTTGAGTGAAAATTTTATAAAAAAAGTGTAATAAAAGTGAAGTCTTAAAATTGCAAAAAAAAACTGTAACAATTTTAACCTATAAACAACTGCGAAACGTGATCATAAAGAAATTCGAAATGAACAGCTGGTTTTGACATCTAGCCCGCTTTATTCTGCTTTCTACTTCATTCCTCTCCGAGTCGGCCCTACCTTACAATTCTGCCATGGTTCGAACTACTCCTATAGCTCGAAAGCTCGATACTATATCGATTTCGAACAAAGCTCGAAAAAATCGATAGCCCTAATTAAAGTAAATAAAACTGTAAAAAATTAAAGGATTTTTACTTACTTTATGTGTTGATAATGAAGATCAACGAAAGAAAAAATTGAACGACGGCGCTATTTAAATGGATTGGAAGTGGAAATGGTTGTAGATAAAAATGGTTTATTTATTCTATCTATCTCTTTAAATACAGTTAAATAACCAAATGAAATATCCAAATATAATAGTATACATATGCCAGCCAAAAGTTGGCGATGCTGCCGGCAAAAATTGTATATAAAATAGCAGCTGCTCCTGCGTGGTTCACTCGAACTTTATTCGGCTATTAAAAATATATAAATTAGTATTTTAAATAAAAAAAATCTTAAGATTACTAACTTCTTTGGAACTTCCATTTTGCTTGCTGATATAATAAACAATGAAATTTCATCGAAGAAATAGCCGGCGCATGAATGCTATGAGTTTCACATTCTCACCATGCGTGGTGAACTTTTTAAGCTTTTTAAAGCTTTCAAATTGTAAATGATTTTTCAGAATATGAACATTTAGATTACATAACAATAATATTAACAAGAGCTCCTTAACAATTCCTTGTTAAGTTAACAAGCGGAATAGAGCTGTTAATATGCATGTTAAAATGATGTAAGAAATGTACTGTGTATGAAGCTTTCCACCTCAAATTCCCTTCTTGAACCCATAAGGCTGCCATACGTACCAGTTTTCTCGGACATGTTCAGATTTTGAGGTCAGTGCCCCGGAGCACAGTAAAAAATGTCCTACTTAAAAATATTGTAGGAAAAATTCCAAGTTTATCAATAAAAACTGTACACATTTGTGCGTGTAAATGTAACATCACATCTATAGGTGGTGTTATGTTGATTTCTTTTAATCGACAGTCGTTCTGATTTGTTCCCTGTTCTGACATAAGCTGGCATCAGCTGTTCTGAAGAAACTCACTTTAAATAACCACCGCAGAAAGCATTTTGCAATGCAAATTTAATTATTCTAGACGAGCACAGAATTTTATAACTACGAGTATATAAAAACGCAAAAGCATGTTATTCACGAAACAAAAAAATCTGCTAAAATGATTGACCCAATCGATGCCGTAATTACGAATAAAACCAAAAAATATTCCTTTTTTGATTCATTGACTGAATTGATGTTCGTTTTTTAAGATAACATTTTTAAATTATGTATGTTTTGCATACTTCTACCAGGACCCAGTTGTCCGCGGCTTCGCTACGGACGTTCCAGCAATTACCAAATTTCAGTCTTATAAGACCAAAACAGTCTGAAATAACCAGAAAGTAACCATGCAAACGAAATTACCGAATTTTAGTCTCATACAATCGAAACAGTCGGAAATATTGCATTTTTATTGATTTGTGGGCGGTAAATGGGAGCGTGGTTAAAACTAAGTATATTTCATACTAATTTAGGGCGCAAGTAATATACGTTTTAAGTTTGAGCGAAGTCCGTTCAAACATTTGTATAAAAGTCAAACAAACACACCAACAAACAACAGAAAATGATTTATATTAATACAGATTATATATAATATTTTGTAAAAATTGCTATACTTGCCGGGTTCCATCACAAAGTTTTGGAGGTTTTAAATGCGCAATAACAGATTCGGCAGATTAATTTTTAATGTAAGTTTATGTGGGAAGAGGCCACATGTTAGTTTATAGTGAATCACATTATCTTCCTTAACAATCGTATCGATTGACTTGTACATCCACATCTGAATTTTTGGTGGATACAATAGCTCTTCACATAACCATGCGGGAGATTTTTGATGCAAATTTTCGATATGTGTGTAAACATTTGAAACCAAATTGTCTATAGTCGAAACGCATGTACCCAATGTATCTGAAACAGGAAGCATTCCATTGTCAAGAGCAATTGTCTCTTTCCTAATTTTAGTAAAAGTGCTATAAATATAGCGGCATTGTGATCTCCTCTTTGAAAATATGACAAGCATATTTGTTGTCAATTGAAGTTTTTTAACATATTGACACGCAATTGATTTCTTCATGATAACTCTTACTGTATCTTACTGCTCGGGTGGCTTTAGGCACAACCGGTAGTATTTGACGGAAGTCGCCAGAGAATAAAAAAGTTGCACCACCCATCACACCCACCCATCACATTGGGATAATGGGGTGAACCTTCACTTGGCAACGATATTGAATGCCTCAACCAGGCGAGGCCAGCATTATCCATGTCGAAATCTTCCCAAGTCGACTCGAACCTCCTCGTGGTGCTCCCTGGGCAACGGAAAACTAGCATCTGTTAGTTTGATGGCTAATTTGAGCAGCAGATCGCTCCGTGGCTTAAACACGGAATTTGCGCAGGGTTTGGGTCCCGCCACATGACTACTGCTCAATAAAAACTAAACCAGCCTCAGATAAGAACCCCAATTAGGTTCACGACTACCGCAAACGAAAAACCGGCAAAGATTTACGGATATGCACCTGGAATGTCGGAACCTGTTATAGGGAAGGTGCCATTATCCAACTAGCGAAAGCCCTCAAAACAATAAAAGCTGACATCACCGCCCTCCAGGAAATGCGATGGAAAGGGCAAGGCTGATCTAAGCAAGAACACTGCGATATCTACTAAATCTGCCATGGGGAGAAGCAAGAATTTGGATGTGGATTCGTCGTTAGCCGGAAACTACGCCACCCTGTTTCTTCGTCAACACTTGTAGTTGATAAAGAGGGGGCACTTAATTGGCACTTGAAACCAATTAAGCAGGGCTTTAATTCAAATTAAACACTTTGAATTGTTTTAACATAATTGAATTGATATATTTATTTATTGTACCTTTTATAGGTAAAAAATGCTTACATTTATATTACAAAGTAAATAAAAACAAGCTTAATATATTATGCAACTAACATAGCTATGCGGAAATCAGTGAATTAATGCATGCTAAGCATCGTAAGCCACTATAAACAGTTTTTAAATGTTTTTGCTTACACTGCTTAGCCTACATTAATATTTTTAACAATTAATGCGTGCTCTGTTTAAAGCTTGCGCTACATTAATTGTTGATACCGTTTTGATTCTTAACATTCTGCGCCCCGTTGAACGAAGTTTAACTGACACTGATATCGAATGACTTCTAATGACGGGGAGGTGGTTCAGGTGCCTTTATTGTTGTAGTTTTTGAGTTTGTTCTCCATTTCCAAATTAGTGCAGCTGGAATTACAATGCCAATGATGAGTAATGAATATCAAATCGCCAGGTAATGATTGTTCTCTGAGTTTGATGAGGCAGCTCGAAAATGGTTTGTTTGGTCAATTTTTCATGGAGAGTGGCCAGTTGATCGACCTTTACGATGTACTGGCTCATATTTTTTATTAAGTGCATTGATTTGTGCTCGGCGTTAATAGGTATTATGTTGTTTATGCTCGTGTATGAAATTTGTTGAGTAATGTTAACTAGTTGAAGACCGTGGACCGTTAACTTATTATTTTTAAGCATGCAGTTTGACTTTAGTGAGAGAATTCCAGAACCAATAAGTGAGACTAGTGAAGATTCATATCCGCAGACTGCGTTAATCCGAGTTGGAAGAGTAGCATCGAATATCTATTGATTGGACCTTTCCATTTGCTTCCATGTAAAACTGTCATGAGTTTCCATTACGTCACAGTTGACCTTAGTTGCGTTGTTGAATAGTTTGACTTCACAAGAATTGATGCCAGACCCATAATTGTACACAGTCTGGATATGTGGACACAAATATTTATTGCTGGTTATTGTCAAACATGGCTGCAACAAGGTAGAGTTCATTGGAAAATAATTGTCTAGATGTCGAGAGATGGCCAAGAAATGCGTTGAGATCTTAATTGTTGTTATTGTGTTGTTGACCACTTGTGGAATTGGTAATATGTTGAATATTTCAAATTCTCTTTGATCGCTCAGTGGAATTTGGATATTAAACAGAATATGATCTTCGGTTAGTCCGGGTACAACTTTCATAAGTTTGTAGAGGGTTAATAAATTGTCTTGATCAGTTGGTAATTGAAGTGTCGAAAGCAAATGGTTTTTGATTTTGATGATCTCCTTTTTAAGTTGGTATGGTGATAATAATAATGGGTAAATTTTTCCGTGGTGAATGTCTGTTAATATGTCAATTATGGCTTAATATAGAGAGTTGAATTGCTAAGGTAATGAAGACTTGAAAGCGATTTTGTTGCATCATGTCTTCCTGCTCATTGTTTATGTGGTTGCGAAGTGCATCATTTTGTTCATCGAGCTCTTGAAACCTTGTTGATATTATTTTGTGATCCTCTTTCATTATGTTAATTGTTGAGTCAACGATTGAAGTTTGGTTTTTTAACAAAGTTAACAAGTGATCTTCATTTTCACTTATACTGCTAATTGTATATTTCTTCCGCGTATGTCGAATCTAGTACCCCAAATAAGGCATTTGCTATGTTTCCAATCGCATTTATTGCTCCTCGCTTCTGTCGTCCTATTGCAAATAGTTGGTTGTTCCGCAGAAGATGATTTATGTCTTGTTCATATTGTTTAACCAGCAAATCACAATGTGTGAATTTGTTCAATTGTTTACAAAGTTGTTTCAAGGAGATTGTACCATTTACAAGATTAGTTTTGATTGCTTGTAAATTGAAGAAGGCTATGAGATTCCATTCAGCCATTACCAACTTCGTTGCGCCAATTCCTTCGAAGTGAATGCTTGGGGTTGGGTTGAGTCTTGACAATGTAATGAGTTCAGCTAGAACAATTGGTAAAAGCAATAAACAACATAGCAACATAGTTAAAGTAGAGATATTCCTTCTTTTAGATGGAATATCTTAAATATTACTATCTGCTTCGTCTTTTTTTAAGCTTGTTGTCGGTTCTTCTTGTGTACGTAATGGAGCCAATCGGTGAATACGATGCTTCCAGATTCATGATGAAGTTTTTACCTTTGCTACTCTAACAAAACCATCGTATACTATTTACATCTTAATTATTCCGAATAATGGCCATTTTAATGGAGGAACGTTGTCTTCCCTAATTATTATTAAAGTGTCAAGTTCAATGTTTGGGGATCGACGTCTCCATTTTGATCGTTGCTGTAACTGATTGAGGTATGTAGTAGACCATTGTTTCCAGAATTCTTGTTTGAGATGTGACACCATTTTCCACCTTGTCGGCGAACTGGTATCCATGATTTAGCCGTAACGTCTATCGGTGTTGTAAGAGCTTCTTTGATAAGAAAATGCCCCGGTGTAAGTGCTGTTAGGTCATTTGGATCAGATGACATTTGAGTTATCGGTCTTGAGTTAAAAATGGCTTCAACTTCAACTACCACGGTCTCAAGTTCTTCTATGCATCAGCGATGCAGATGGTACACTTCTTGATAAAAGATACTTTGCAGATTTTACCGCGGCCTCCCAAAGCCCTCCAAAATGAGGTGCCCGTGGAGGATTAAAGTTGAACTTTATGCCCTTGTTGCTACATTCTTTGATAATGACTTCCTGACCTTCTGCTGAGTGAACCGAGCTTTTTAGTTCTCGCAGCTCGTTGCTTGCCCCTACATAGTTTGTTGCATTGTCACTGAATATGTTTATACAGTGCCCTCTTCTACTCATAAAACGTTTTAAGGCTCCAATGAAAGCTGCGGTTGTTAGATCTGACACTAGTTCTAAATGGACTGCTTTGATAGCAAAGCAACAAAACATGTAAGCCTTATGTAAGCCTTATGGGGTCTTTTTCCTTAAATTTTGTAGTGAATTTCGAATGGATCACAATAATCTACACCGCTGTTAAGGAATGGTCGTGAAGGTTGGATTCTTTCTTTTGGTAAATCTCCCATGAATTGATTTAGTAGAGTTTGTTTGGCTCTACTGTATCGTACGCAATTTTTAACAATGGATCTTGCCATTATTTTTCCCTTTATTGGCCAGAAGCGTTGTCGGGTGTGAGCTAGGTGGGATTGTGGTCCGCAATGTAGATGAGTGTCGTGTATCATTTTTATAAGTAGTTTTACTATTTTGTCATTATACGGGACAAGTATTGGGTGTTTTGAATTGTAACTTAATAACAATTATGTCAAGCGACCTCCTACTCTAATCACTCTCTTGTCATCCAAGGTGGCTAATGAGCTTGATTTGTGCACTTGCTCACGTTTCGATAATGATTTGATTTCTTCACTAAATTCTGACTAATGTTCTGTTTTTATAATGAGTGTCAGAGACTCATCGAGCTCTTGTGGTGATAGTTGTAATTCCTTTCCAGGCGGTTTTCCTTGTAAATCGTTGACAAAACGGATTATAAAGGCTACAATTCTTTGCAGCGTTCGGAATGAGTTATGGTGATTAATATTATAGATGATTTGTTCTAAAGGTTCATTGGTAATGACAAATGTGTGACTCTTGAGTTTCCTTTCTTCGTCTGTGTCTGTTTTTAGATCTGCACGAATTGCTGATGGCCAGACAGAATTTTATTCTTGAAGAAAAACGGGTCCGTGGAACCACAATAAGCAGGTTTTGAGCTGATTTGGCATTATTCCTCTGGATAATACGTCAGCTGGATTTTGTTTTGATGTCACGTGATACCATTGTAATTTGTTAGTTAACTCGTGAATTTTTGCAATTCTGTTTGCAACAAATGCATGAAAGTTTGCAGAAGAATGAAGCCAGGACAGGACAATTTGTAAGTCTGTCCAGTAATAGGTTGGATGATTGTTGAATTGTAGATAATTTTTTATTTTTGCAATGAGTTCAGTGCAAAGTAATGCTGCACACAGGTCAAGTCTGGGTATAGTCTGTGTTTTTATTGGGGCAACTCTAGACTTGGAGCACAATAGGTTGACTGTTACTGACCCGTCTGGAAATTTCGAACGAATGTAGATCACAGCGCCGTAGGCCTTCCCAGAAGCGTCTGCAAAGACATGTAGTTGAACTGATTGAGGAATTTGACCTTTGAAGATATGTCGAGGAAATTTAACTACATTGAGCATTGGTAACTTTTGATAAAATGATAACCATTTGTCACGAAATTCGGTAGAAACTTGAAAAATATCTTGAATGTATATTTTGGATGTTACCACTACTGGCGCAACCAGGCCCATTGGATCATAAAGACGTGCCAGATCTGATGAAGCAGTTCTCATTGTTACGGTAGTAATTTCCTTCCGAATGACCTTTATGTGAAGTGTGTCAGCCTTTAGATGCCAGATAAAGCCAAGAGTTTTGATCGTTGTATTATCTTCATTCGCAAAATTTAAATCTACTTCTTGGTCCTTAACTGAAATGCCTTGTAGTAAATTTGGATGGTTGGCCACCATTTTTGCAATTTAAGACCTGCTGTTGATAAAATCTTAATAAGTTGTTGCTGGGTTTCAACTTATTCAGTTAGACTGTTTGAACCGATCAAACCATCATCGACATCTAAATCATGAGATAAAGCCCTTGATCCGAGTGGTAAGTTGTGTGTGAACTGAAGCGCCAATTGTTGTAAACACTTTGTTGCAAGGTAAGGAGCTGATCTGGTTCCGTATGTCACTGTTTTAAGCTGATAATAATTTAGTTGTTTCTTGGGATCCTCTCGCCATACTATCGTTTGAAACTGTTGATCTTCATCGTTCATAAGTATTTAACGGTATATTTTCTCAATGTCCGTGGTGAAAACAAAACGTGGAGCTCTAAAACGAAGTAATGCTGAAGACAACTCGCTTTGTACCACAGGTCCGTTACAAATTATGTCATTTATCGAGTAGCCTGAAGAAGTTTTAGCGGACGCGTCAATTACAACCCTCAACTTTGTTGTGGAGCTTTCTGGTTGTGGTACCACATAATGATGTGGTATAACAAAATGTGGAGATAAAACCAGATTTTTTTTTAATTTTTGCATATGTCCAAGTGTTTCATGCTCCTGCATGAACTGTATATACCCTGTCTTAACTTCTAAGGTTAAGGTTTTTGTGCTAGTCGTTTTTCTAATGCATAAAAACGATAAATGGCTATGTGCATGGAGTCTCCTAATAATGCAGGATCTTCCATAAATGGAAACTTTACGATAAAGCGTCCGTTTGTATTCTTTTTAATTGTAGGTTGAACAGATCTTCACATTTACGTTGCGATTTCGTGAGCTTATCATGAGTGGATGTGACTTCTTCTAATGCCCGTATGATACTTAATTTTTTTTGACCAATTTTAAAATCTGAAAATAAGTGGCGCGTGGGGAGGACATACAGGACAGTAAGAAAAGGATAAACGTTGTTACTTTTTTATATCTGGTGTTTTTAAGAGCAGCTGCATTAAATAAATTAATATTAGCTACACACATCACTTCCAATTCAGCATACATTTATATTAAATAGTTATGTTTATTCTAAAAATGTCAAATTAATTATTAACAGCAGAGTAAATATTTGATCGAAACTTAACGAAGAACGAATTGAAAGAAACGGCAGAAAAATGCAAAGAAAATACAGTCTGTTCTACAAATTTTTCTCTAATTCGTACCATATGCATACTCACTCACACCAATTGAATCCATGCATTCGTGCTATTTGAACTGCTCTAGTTATAATTTTCAATGATATATTTAATTAAGTATCATACAGGCTTAACTCCCAGAATTTTTTAAGCTGATTGTACGAGTTTCGTCGTTTTCTGTAGCGATGCCGCAGGTGGCCACTTGTGTTGAAGGATTGCCAATCTTTTCGAAGGCAATCCAACCAAAAACTGGGTTTTGAAGAGTTGGCCCATTATTAATATTTATTTGTGACCCGTAATCTAAGATGGCTCTGCATTCAATTGTTTTTGCAGATGAAGATTCAAAAATCACTCGTGCAGTGCTGAGTAGAACGAGTCCTCTTTGCGTGGGTTTGCTCGATGTGCTTAGTGATACTGATGATAGTGCTTTGTTATGATTGGCTGAAGATGTTGGTGGTGGTTGTCTTGTTCTTCCATCGATGTGTAGAAGCGTGTTGTGCTTTATGTTGCACTTAGTGCAGGATCGTGATGGGCAGTTTTTTTTTGTGTGATTATGCTCGAAACAATTGACACAAAGTTTATTTTTCTGCACTCAATTCAGCCTTTCTTATGTGGGTTGAAGAAATTGTTTGCAGACGTACAATGGATAAGAGACTATGGATGAGAAATTCCTAAGTAATTGCAAAGTAAATACCAAATACTACGTATTGGTATTTGAAAAAAAACACAAATACTTGGTATTTAAAAGAGTAAATACAAATACCAATACTTGAGTATTTGCAGAGCTAAATGTTCAAACACTTGCAAATACTATTTAAAAGTTTTTAGTAAACACTTTCAAATACTCCAGTAAATACTTATAAATACTTAGTCAACATTGAATGTAACTTACCTTTTTATTTTTATATGCATGTTAGCGAAAAAAAAACCAAAACAAGAAAGAATATGTATAATTAATTTAAATAGCTTTAAAGTTTTTAATATGTTGTGATTGGCTTTTAACATAACTAATTTCTCAAAAGAGAAATCGGTGAGGCTTTGTCTTCTGGAGTCGTTGACTATGCTGGCAAACGAGAACAACCGCTCTACTGGTGCGGACGAAGTTAAAAGCGTATTCGTTTTAATAGCCAAATAAAGCAATATCGGGTACTTTTTCAGCATTTCAACGTTTGTGTCCTGGTCGCAGAGATATTGAAAAACCTCGTCCTCAACAGTTTTGGCAATAGCGAACGAAGTTTGTGAAGTAGAGACACCAAATGTTTGTTCATAACTGACCTCTATACAAAAAAAAATTTTAATGGATGGCCAAAAATAATAATGAATATGTTACCAGTATCGTCAAAGCTGTAAAAATCTGTCTTATAGCTCTGAGTGCTTTGCGGAACGAGAATTTATTCGCCGTCCAACGTCTGCGCGTGTTGAATTGCTGCAGCAATAACAATTTTTTTAATGACCACGGCGATATTTTTGCCAAAGGGTTGAACCACCGCAATTTCATGTCTGGACATAATACAGAGGCGACTATTGCATGATTTATGTCTTCCTTTAGTTCAAAATACTACAAAAATCGTTGCTTGAGCTTGATTCCCATTTAAGCTGCAGCCCACTTTAATTCCTCTGTCGCAATTGAAGAAATAGCTTTTTTCAACTTAATGGCAAGTGAAACTAATCATGGAAGCAGACAACCGAAAACTATATTTTCTTCCCTTTGTAAAAAATCTATTGTTTCTGCCACTGGAGCCATTAAGAGCCGATAGTCATCAAGATATTGTAGATCAGTTATAGTGAAGCTGATCTCTATACCCAATTATAACTCGACAAGCTTCTCTTTATGAGATAAAAGACGGCAAATCGCATCATAGGTGGAGTTCCATCTCGTTACTACTGGGGTAAGTAAAGATGAACTCAACACCAAAACTATAATTTCGGACGATTTGGGGTAGTTGCATTTCCGCCACAACAAACTGCATTTATGAAATGTCTGGAAAAAATAATTCAATGAATAGGTATTTTTTAGAATTGTCTCATTCAAAAATCAAAAAATTATTGGCAGATATAATTTAAATGAAGTCTGTCGAGGCAAGCAAATTTAGCGTATGTCTTGCGCATTGAATATGTAATGGCACAAGATTGGCGTCAATAGGAAGCTCACTGGCTCAGGGTAGTCCTCGATATCGTCGTTTTCAGTGATTTCGCTTTTATTTTCTGTTTTTATGCAGTCAATTCCATATTCCTTAAATGCTTTAACGAAATTGGATGCATTGTCAGTTACTGTTGCCACAATTTTAGCTGCTCTCAATCCAAAGTCATCGTTAGTGCCTCTCATTACATCCAAAATCCGTAGATAAGTATGCTCCCCTGAAAATCGTTTGCACGCCAATGCTGGCGACTTCCTTCGCATTCCTTCGTCGAGCCAATGGCAAGTGTATCCAAAGAAACTGCGATGTTTGGTTGACCATATGTCCGCTGTGGTGCATACGTATTTATTTTGGCGTATAACTTTTTTCATGTATGCAACTGTTCGACTATATCGTCCCTCCAGCAATTTAACGAGTTTCCGACAGCTCATAACTCGCCTTCCAGTCCCATCAAACAAACTTCGAAGCGGAATCTATTATAAATGTAACAACTTTATCGTCGAAAGAAATTTCGGAACGCTGCACAGAGTCGGAAGATGAACTATACTGCTCCTGTATACTTCAAACTGATTTGGATGTTTATTCCGTAAGTGCTTGATGAAATTGGAGTTTGCATTCTTATGTGATCTAATACGCAATTTACATGCGTTGCACTCCGCACTTATCGCGCCCGGTATTAAACTATTATCAGCAATCTTTAAAATTATATAAAAAATCAAACACATTAACATAATTTTAAAAATTTTTAAAAATATTCTTTTAACTTCTGCAATATTTTCGAAATATTGAAATATCTTTGAACGTCTTTTCGACTTTTTTTCCGGGGTTTCATGCTTCGTCGTGGCAGCTGTACGCTTTTTTCCTTTTCTCCGCGACAGTTGACTAGAAACCCAATCTGCGTCTCTTACCGAATCGTCTGAATCGAAATCTTGGTCAAAAGCATTATTCTCAATGTCTTCAGAACTCATTTTCACTTCTTAATCGATTTACTAATTTAATAAGCTAATTTTAATAATTGCAGACAGAAATGAATACAAAAACCAATATTTGTAGACGACACAATTATCACAAACGCACTTCTTAGTTGAAGCAAACTTAAATAAGAATAACACATGACCGGTTTATCATTAAAAAAAAATTAGGCTTGAGCAGTAGCTATGTAAACATAATGTGTAATCAATTGCAATATGCATCATGCGATCGAAAATGTGCATACGTCTCTTTTATTGTTTTATTTTTTGTTTTTGTTTCGGTATATTTATATATATAGATATTATGTATGTGTTTTTTCTTTCTTTCTTGTTTTGGTTTTTTTTTTTTGTGTTTTTTTTTAAATACCAATGCGTAGTATTTGTATTTGGTATTTATTTTTTAATTACTTGGACCAGTATTTAAATAGTATTTAAAGTTTTTAAATACATCACAGGTCTGCTATGTACAATCTGCACAATCTGCATGCATTGTTATTCTTCTGTGTGGTTGCAACTGTAGTAAATGTTCTAGTCGTAGGCTGTGTAGATAACGATGTCTTTTGGACCAATCGACTCCATTGATTGAAATTGTAGTTCCAAAAATGATAAAAATTCATCAATTCTCAGTAGTTCTCTCGGTCTTGCTAATGTTTGCTCAAATGTAATGTGCATCGATCTGTCGTATTTTTTGATCAATGTGTGCATTAAGAGAGGCTCCCAGGAAGTTGTTTCCACTCCGAGATTGTTCAAAGCCAGCAAGCATTCTCTCGTTGTGTCGTGTAGATTTTTTACCGCAAGAGCTGTTGATGTACCAGAAGGTTGGTATAGTAATTTTTGAACCAACGCTAATACCTGGATTCGCTTGTTGTTGTAACGGTCCTGCAACAACATCCAAACTGCATTGTAATTTGCTTCAGTCAATGACAAATGAGTGATGAGCTTTGCTGCTTCTCCTCAAACACTTGTTTTTAGATACCACATCTTTTGGGCCAATGCCACCGGCTGCTTGTCTATCATTTGTTGAAAAAGATTGTGGAATTCCTGCCATTTCAGGTAGTCTCCATTGAAGTTTGGAATTGTTACCTTTGGTAGTGGTAACGTCGTTAGACCAACCTGACCTTTTTCTGAAGTTGGTACTGGTGTGTTCTTAGCTTGCAGCTGATCTGTCTTAATGGACAGTTTGAGCAGTTATTGCCTGACCATATCACCTAATTCATTAAAATTGATTTGTTCAAAACCTGATGCGGCTGGATCTTCCAGTTTTTCCAATGCTTCATATTGAGGGTCTTCAAGTTGATTCCATAATTGATTTATGGTTCTGATATTGATGTTGTAAAATTGAGTTGATTCCTCTTTATGTGTGACTGATAGTGCATTTAGCAAGAGCCGTAAAGCCATCATGCGTGCTGCAATTTTTCGAATCCAGCCTTGATAATGATTGGTGGGAGCTGCCGTTGACGATGTGTTGATTGTCTTAGGTTGAGGTGCTGGTGTTGTACTAGCCCCTTGATTGCGCTCACGTTTGTTAGCATCAGCATCGAGTCCTGACGCGGCTTCAGCTTTAGTAGATACAATATAGCGGTTCTGGGGCAGGAGCAGGAGCAAGCCGATGACGTCACTCCGGTCCAGCGCCATCTAGTGGGAGCTTTTTTTTGCTAAAAATGTGCAAAGGTGTATGTCTTTGCTTTAAGCTTTTAAAATCGGCAAGTTTGGTGTATGTCTTTGCTAAAAGCTATTAAAAATCGGCAAGTTTGGTGTATGTCTTTGCTTTTAAGCGTTGATCATAATTTTATTTACTTCATTATCGGTAGTGGTAGTCAAGCGAGTTCTTATCAGTGCTGGCATGTTTTGTTTTTTTTCTTAACCCCCCCAAGTACCTAATAGCAATGACTCATATTCTGCGCGACGAGTTTAGCTTAAATGATATGACTTGCTTTATGAAAATATATGCATTAATATAGATTGAAGCAATTTAGGTACGGCGAAGGTTGAAGGGTTAAAGAAATGTTTATAAATTGATCATAATGGTGCTAAGTATTAGGTGCGTGTATTAGATTTGCATAAGTAGTTTAAGAATTGAATAACAACCATTTGAAACATAGCCGTATATAAGTGGGATACATCTGATGCACAAATCTCAATCCCCCGGTCAAGTCGTCCAGCAAAATCTCCGCCTCTGGCTTATATTTTAAGTAAATTCAAGAGTCTGTGAAGCTTCGAGATGCAGAAACTTCGAGAACATTTTAGAAGCCGACTTATGTCATTTGATAGTAAGAGAGAGAAAGGGAGATAGCAAATAGCGCGATCCTATACAAATAATACTTCAGAATCAACCTAACCTAAGCAAATGCCATATGTATAGGGGGCACTCTTTACTTATATAGGTAAACAGGCCTAGTCTATAGGTATAGACTATCAGTTTATAACGAATACGCATAATGTCAATAACAATCTCTTTAAGAAGAACCACTTCAACTCTTGTTGCAAAATATTTTCCTCCGGTTGAATTACCTACAAGATATGTTTGTGGACTTGTAGACTTTGTATCAATTAATTCTATACCAAATGTACATGATCACAATAATTTATTTGATATCGGACCACATATTATTACAATTCTAGTTGGCTCATATGAACTGAAAGACATTGCTTCTTTCTTAGAGTCAAGTATAAAATCCATTGATGAGTCAATTTACTTAAAAATTGAGCG
Source organism: Coremacera marginata (assembly GCA_914767935.1). Classification (NCBI taxonomy): domain Eukaryota; kingdom Metazoa; phylum Arthropoda; class Insecta; order Diptera; family Sciomyzidae; genus Coremacera; species Coremacera marginata. The sequence goes on along the minus strand of OU612045.1, from coordinate 126,357,444 downwards.
AAACAATAACACCCTAAAAACTGAAATTACTTCCTCCGAAGACATAGATTTTTCAAAACCAAACAGTGTAGGACAGTTGTTGGGATTCAGTACGAGGAATTTATCAAAGTGGTTACTTTAAAACCATTACAAGATCAGATACAACTAGAAAATTTCAATCTGACTTACCTTTGAATATTACAAATGTAAATACAATACGTATCGAAAGCAACTTGACAGATGGATTAATATTAATAGCACTTTGGTTCACACTATTTATGAATTTCCTCTCGATGTTCCACCCGGATATAAAATTAAAGAGAAACCTGAAAATGTCATTTATTTACCTATCATCTGTCAACAAGTAAACAACATAACGATTAGAATCTTAAATCAAGACGGCGACCTAATAAATTTTCGAGGGGAAAAGATTACCGTAAGACTACACTTCAAGCCAAAACAATTATAATTATGATTATTTATATTAAAAATAAGATACAAAGAGAATTTTCAGTTAGTCCTACATCAACACTGGAACGAGGAAGAAGAGCTAAAAAACCATTGACAAGATATAATATAGAATTTTTAAAATCATTCGGACTTAATCTTGGGAGAAGAGTCAACAACAACTATTACTAAACTGCTAAAACTGATCTGTGCTGTTCAACAGCTAATTGCTAAACTGGTCTGTATCACTCAACAGCTAACTGCTAAAACTGATCTGTACTGTTAAACAGCTACCTGCTAAAACTGATCGATAATTAATCAATCAATCACAATATCGATAATCAATCAACCAATATTTCAATATGAATGAAATACTCAATGTACTTCAACAACCTATGTACGATGAGAGTATTATAAAAAGAGACTATCATACTTACTATCCATACCAAAATCGTTTAACAATGACGATGAGATTCGTATACCCATTCAAAATCAGTATCTCTTTGTCTTACCAAGTGAGAGTATGATTTACAATCATGGGTTTATAGTAAAACAGGAAGGAGGAAATGATACAGTAACAACAGGTGTGCAATTTAAAAAACAACTTTGTTTCATATCTGTTCGATGAAATTAGATTTGAAATTAATGGCTTTGAAGTTGATCGTACACGTAATCTTGGAATTTCATCAACCATGAAAAATTTCGTATCATTGAATAAAGCTGAAAGTGGCGCATTAAGAAACGCGGGTTGGGTTCCTGATGAAAATTTCACATTAAAAAAATCTCATATTAGTTGTTGTGTGCCGTTGAAAATGTTCCTACGTTTTGCTGAAGATTATAATAAAATAATATTAAATTCGAAGCATAAACTTATCCTTCAACGTTCTTCATATAATGATAGATCATATCATTCTACAAATGCAACTGATCAGTTAAAGCTAACAATATTGGACATAGTTTGGAAAATGCCTCATACACAATTAAAAGACTTTGCATAATTGGAAATGTACAAGATAATTGCAATCGAAAATTTGCTAATACCAATGGCGTTTAGAAGTTGGGACTATAATTTAAATCCTATACTACCAAAGGAAAACAAAAGTTTTATGGAATGTAAAGCTTTCGCCGCAAAATGAAAGGCCACGATTTCTTATAATCGGTTTACAAAGAGATAAAAGTAAACAGGAAGGAAATATATTTGATCATTGTAATATATCTAATTTAAAAGTATATATAAGCCCTGAATCATATCCCTATGATGATTCAAATAGTCGCTTTGAAATGGGACAGTATGCTGTACTATATGATATGTATTTCAACAAAGTTATTATATGCGGGAACCTCAACCATTACTAGATGTCGTTGGATTTAAGGCTATTGCACCACTTATTGTTGTTGATGTAACACACCAAAATGAAGCTGTTACAGTTGGACCTATTGATGTACGAATTGAATTTGAAACCGAAGCAAACAAACTGATTCCAGATAGAACCTCAGCCCACTGTTTAGTAATTCATGATCGAGTAATTGAATATTCACCTCTAACAAATGAAATCAGAAAAAATTAATTAAATATAAGATCACTTTTTTCCATCAATAAAATTATACAATTTTTTAATATATATATATAATATATATATATAATATATATAATGTAATAATAATAGTAATAAAGAAAAATTTAAATAAATTTTTATTAGAATTTTACCACAAACATTCGTTTATTTTAGCTTTAAACTTCTACACTGCTCCCTTATCTTGAACTTGCGGTTTTTTTCGTTTGAGTACGCTTACTATGCTTATTATGAAGCTTGGCTCTTATCACTTTAACCTTGAATTCTTTTTATAGCGACTTGATATTAATTTAAATATAAATAAAATTAAAATTCGTATCAGGGTGGGGATGGGTGACGTCATCGGCATACAATGGTATAAGTCGGCTTCTAAAATGTTCTCGAAACTTCTGCATCTCGAAGCTTTACAGACTCTTGAATTTACTTAAAATATAAGCCAGAGGCGGAGATTTTGCTGGACGACTTGACCGGGGGACTGAGACTTGTACCTCAGCTGTATCCCACTTATATACGCCTATGTTTCAAATGGTTGTTATCCAATTCTTAAACTTCTTATGTAAATCTAATACACACACCAAACACTTAGCACCATTATGATAAATGTATAAACATTTATTTAACCCTTCAACCTTCGCCGTACCTAAATTGCTTCAACCCATGTTAATGCTTATATTTTCATAAAGCAAGTCATATCATTTCAGCTAAAGTCAACTAGCAGAATTTGAGTTATTGCTATAACAAATTCGAGGGTTAAGAAAAAAAAACAAAACATGCAAACACTGATAAGAACTCGCTTGACTACCACTACTAGGCCGGGTCGATTTGTGGGGAGGCAAAAAAATCGCCCATTGCTATGTGAAAATCGTATTCTAGGGATCAAAATAATAAACTTTGTCGAAGGAACCATACCTCTAAAACGAATTCTGATGTCCCCCAATTTGGGTCGAACTTTTGGGTAGGGGCAAATTTTGAAAAATCCCACTTTCAAAATTGTGCTCCAATCGAGTCCAAATGTATGACCGACCCCCACTAACTTTGGAAGCCCGACCCACCCATGCCAGTGGCACTCCCCCTGGAACCGCCTGAGGGTTCCCAATACAAGCATTTCAAAAAATCGCCAGTTTTGGCACTTTACATGAAAAAATCAGCGAAATGCCTATGTTTTTTTCTTTTTGGAGTTTTTTTTCTCTTAGGAAATTTATTCAACCCTTTTAAAAAATTAAGGTATCACTGTGACACAATTGCAAATCGGAGAATTGCTTGTGTGCGTTTTTTAAGGCACCACAAGACACAGCTGCATGTCGTAAACTTACTTGTGTAGTTTTTTTATAGCACCTACTTAAGAAATTAAGGTTGTTTTTACAACCCTTTTTGTGGGTATTTTATGGCACCTTCTTAAGAAATGCGCGTTTTATGCAACCATTTTAACAATTAAGGTATCACTGGAATGCACCGCAACCCTTTTAAAAATTAAGGTATCACTGTGACACAATTGCAGATCCTAAAATTGCTTGTGTGCGTTTTTAAGCCACCACAAGACACAGCAGGTAGAATTGAAATTACCATTTCATTCTTATTACCTCGTCTCGTAGACCATATATAACGCAACTGTTTTTGTGAATGCATTAAGTCGTTGTGAAGAACTCAAAGTGTGAAGTGCTAATTTCAGATAAAAAAATATTTAAAAAAAAATAATAAGTGAAGTTGACCATTCCAAATCAAAAAGTTTACAATGAATCCACCATCCTCTACACCGCAAGATGAAGCAACAACAACATCAACAACTATCGAAAACCCAATGAGTCATATACCCAAGCACGATGTTACTGTTTTTGGTGTGTCTACTGATTTGACTGATCTTAATTTACCAACCCATCTGGATATCTTGAGATATTATTTTTACTTAAGCGAACATGCTAAAACAGAACAAAAAAAGTTTTCCCATAAATCATTCACTATTCAAGTACAAGATAAGTTGAATGGAATTTGGGAAAAACTTGGTATGGAAATGATGCTGAAAAAAGTGTATTTAATAAATTGAATAAATTGCTTGACAAGTATCAAGAGCAAATCAAGAGAAGAAACAAAACCCAACAATTTACAGAGTATGTAAAATCTCTGGAAACAATTTTTTACATTGGAACATGTAAATGCGATTTGAAGGCAGCTCCATGTGCATGCGGCTGGGTTCCCGAACGCCTCAAAGAGTTCATGCACGATCAACATAATCAGAGAAGACTAACAATGGATGCAGTTGTGATGGAAACTGAAGAGCAAGGAGCAACGTCTATTTCATCAATGCCAACATACCAAGATCCCGATGATTCAACATACGCACCGCCACCGGTTCAAAAAGATATGGATAGAAGCACAAGTTCACAATACACAGAGAGATACGATTGTTTTAACTTTGCCTTGGTATGTGACAGATTTGGTGTGCCTGATAAAGTAGCATCGGCATTGGGAACCGCTCTTTTCCAAGATTTTAAAATGAAAGATAAGCATGGCAAACCTCTCATCATGGATAAATCGAAAGTTCGCAGAGAAAAAGAGAAATGCAGACAAGAAGTGGTTCGCAAACGGTTAGATCATACCAATTTGTTAGCGTTTTCATTCGATGGCAGAAAAGATGATACTTTAACGACAGCTAAAGGTGATGAGAAGTATCATACTAGGATGGTAAAAGAACCTCATCTTGTTATTTTGAGAGAACCCAATTCTGAATTGACTGGTTACGTTACGGTTACGGACTGGAACATGAAACCGCTGAATACAAAACAACCAAATTAAATGATTTTTTCAACGATAAAAATATATCACTGGATGCATTAATTGGAATATGCACTGACGGTGAGCCAACAAACACTGGCCCACACGGTGGAATTATACGACGATTCGAATTGCTGTTAAAAAGACCATTGCATTGGTTCGTTTGCCTTCTACACTTCAAAGAACTTCCGTTTCGGCATTTGTTTGAAGCTTTGGATAAATCAACCAGCACTGGACCAAGATCGGCAACCGGAAAACTGAGCCGTCAAATCGAAACTTGTGAAACTCTTCCGGTAAGTTATTGCTGTCACTCATTTATTATAAATGTCAACCATTTTTAATTATTTTATTATTATATATTTTCAGGCGGTGGACGGCTTCCAGAAAATTGAGTTGCAAAATATGCCCCCGCTCCAGAAAAAAATTTAATTTTCCACCGATTCGAAGTACTTATACGACATGGCCCATGCAATTTCTAGCGGCGTGGTTTCGGTGGATCTGGCTAACATCAAACCGGGGAAAATTGTACATTCTCGGTGGCTCACCAAGGCCGCTAGATTATTACGATTATATGTGACAACGGAAAATCCAGATGCAAATTTAAGAATTCTGGTTGAATTTATAATTAAATGTTATGTGCAAATGTACTTCAATATCAAGTATTACAGCTCTGTCGTGTACGGCAGTGCATTATTTTTCAACTTCATTAGTTGGTCACGATTTCTAGAACCTCGTTTACGCAAAATTGTCAATCAAGTAATTACAGATAATTCATATTATGCGCATTCGGAAAATATCTTGTTATCAATGTTGTTTGATGATAGCAAAGAAAAGCGCGACTGTGCTATCAACATAATTCTACGCTATCGAACAGATGTTGACGACCCAACGCAACTTAGAGCTTTTAAAAAACCAGATATAAAGTTTAATTGCACAAGTTACACGGAAATGATCAATATAAATGACATAAATAACGTATTTGAACCACCATTCACGCGAAGCATTCCGTACGATACATTGAAAGAATATTTAAATCAAGATGATCCACCGTTTAATGATCCAAAAATTGCATCACACATACAAGGAATGGAACGACATGTTCAATTGCTAGCTAGCGTTTCCAAACGGGTTATACCGGAAAATGTAGAGGCTGTTATGGCGACGACATTAGAGAGCCGTGCGAAATTGCCCAGACTTGAAAGTAAAAAAGACTTCAAACGATAATTTTTTAGTTTCTTTTCTATAACTAACTTAAATTAATTTTTTCATTTACATATGTTCTGACTAAATAAATTTCAAAAGAGAAAAAATAGATATTATTATAAATAAATAATAAATATTATTATAAATAAATAAATAAAAATAAAGAAAAAACATAACCATTTTGCTGATTTTTTCATGTAAAGTGCCAAAACTGGTGATTTTTTGAATTGTTTGTATGGGGAACTTCACAGGGGGTTCCATGGGGTGTGCCACTAGCATGGGTGGGTCAAGCCTCCAAAGTTAGTGGGGGTCGGTAATACATTTGGACTCGATTGGAGCACTCTAAATGGGTCAAAGTGGGATTTTTCAAAATTTGCACCTACCCAAAATTCGACCCAAATTGGGGGACATCAGAATTCGTTTTAGAGGTATGGTTCCTTCGGCAAAGTTTCTTATTTTGATCCCTAGAATACGATTTTCACAGAGCATTGAGCGATTTTTAAATCGACCCGCCCTAACCACTACCGATAATGAAGTAAATAAAATTATGATCAACGCTTAAAAGCAAAGACATACCCCAAACTTGCCAATTTAAAAGTTAAAAGCAAAGACATATCCCAAACTTGCTAATTTAAAAGTTTAAAGCAAAGACATACCCCAAACTTGCCAATTTAAAAGTTTAAAGCAAAGACATATCCCAAACTTGCTAATTTAAAAGTTTAAAGCAAAGACATACCCCAAACTTGCCAATTTTAAAAGTTTAAAGCAAAGACATACACCAAACTTGGCGATCTTTAATAACTTTTACCAAAGACATACACCAAACTTGCCAATTTTAAAGCAAAGACATACACCTTTGTACATTTTTGGCAACAAAAAAAGCCTCCACTAGATGGCGCTGGACCGGAGTGACGTCATCGGCTTGAGCCAACGAGCCACCTGCGCCAGAAGCCCTGTATTGTATCTACTAGCTTTCAATTTTATGATTTCATTTTTGAACAGCTCAATGTATAATTCAGCTAATTCACGCGTTTTATCGAACTGATTTATGAAGTACTCGTGGTTCATTGGTTGGTCGATCTTCAGCTTGCTATCTCGATCTTCGTACTCTTCCCAAGCCACGTTGAGCCGTCGCAATCGCTCTGTGTAATATGCGGCGTTCAACTTCCTTTCAACAGAATCCTTTTTGACATTTGTAATGATTCTGTATTTCATCTCCAGTTTTGTTTTGTAATTCCAATAAATTCTTAAACGTTGTCATGATGCTGGTAGAGATGGTATCTGTTAGGTGCTAAGCTTGATGCTAATATTTTTTGATGAATGCGAATGTTGTATAGCTATTGTGCTACTTGTAGATGATTCCTCCGTACGTTGTGTAGAGGACCACCAAATGTTTTCGAGTTGACAATGTACAATGAATATTCTTGATACCTTTGTTAGCTCACACGGATGTGCTCTTTGCCTACTCCGTTGTGTGTAGCAGGATATCGCATCCTTTTCTGGATCACGTCGGGGTCACCAAAATGTTGGAATCTTAGATGATTCCAACAGACTCTTTATCAACACTTGTAATTGATAAAGAAGGGGCACTTAAATGGCACTTGAAACCAATTAAGCAGGGCTTTAATTTAAATTAAACACTTTGAATCGTTTTAACGTAATTGAATTGATATATTTATTTATTTATTGTACCTTTTATAGCTAAGAAATGCTTATGCTAAAATTTATATTACAAATAAAATAAAAACAAGCTTAAAATATTATGCAACTAACATAGCTATGCGGAAATCAGTGAATTAATGCATGCTAAGCATCGTAAGCCGTAGTGGCGGCCGTGGCGTAGTGGGTAGAGTGTGTGACTCTTACGCCAGAGAACCCAGGTTCGAATCCTCCATCCGACACAGAAAGTTTTTTCAATTGAATTAATTTTTCTGTTCGGCCGTCGGCCGTCTGCAGACAATGGCAAAACCTCGGAGTAAAAAAATGCCATGAAAAGCTTCTTGAGAACATAAGCCGTTCGGAGTCGGCGTAAAACATGTAGGTCCAGTTCTCGATCATTTGTGTGCAAACATTTCACATCACACACAACACAATTGATCATTAGAAGCTCGGTCAAAGTCCTTTCAAGGGCTGAAATGGCCATTTCGTTTTTTTTTTTAAGCATCGTAAGCCACTATAACAGTTTATAAATGTTTTTTAAATGCTTACAAATTTTCATAAATGCTTACACTGTTTAGCCTACATTAATAGTTTCAACAATTAATGCGTGCTCTGCTTAAGGCTTGCGCTACATAAATTGTTGATACCGTTTTGGTTCCTAACAGTATACTAACAAGGAAAGGTCCCCAGGTGTCACTCACCGATTTGAATAATATTTGGATATGTGATAGAGGACAAAAATCTAAGGTTGACGTATTTTTTTATACGTGCTCAATCGATAGTTTACGGTTTCAAAATGACATTTTAAAATCAGCGAAAATTACGTTTTTTTGACACAATTTCACTATTTTCCATAGAAATATATACAAATTTGGTATCAAACGAAAGGTATTTTAAAGCCACATATGCTGGCATCCATTATGGTAAAATAAATTTCGTTGTAACTTTGCTGTTGTAATTATTAACAGTATTTAGTCGATATCATAAGGAGCGCGTTTTTGAAATTGTTTAATTTTCATTTATATTTTATTTAAGAGAATTCTAAAAGTTACCTTTTTTTGTTTTTTTAAATTTTTAACTTTTTATATTAAATTTTTCTTTATTAAAATATGCATTTATTTTCTGAAAAAATTTTTTTTTCTAGAGATGAAGACTACAATATGGGTATCAAAAATTTTGTTTTTTCTCCAAATTTCCGTATGTGTAAATATTTGATCGGAAAAGTTTATATTTAACAGGGCTTCTATACAACTTTGTGCTTTTAACTTGTTTGCCCAAAGGAATAAGAAAAAACCATCGGAAATTTAAAAATATGACTTTCTATGTAAATATCTCCACTAGTTTTCAACATATTTCACAAAATTTTTTTTGTTATAAAGTTTAATAAAAGTACTTCCCAAAAAATATTTTAACAATACCAATTACTGTACATTTGTATTTTTAATATTTTTTTCTAAAAAGCCCAAAATATTCAATGTTTCCTCAAAAAATTACGTAAAATTGGTTTTTGTTGTAAAAATAATTTAAATTAAAAATTGCATTTTAAACTCCCTTTCACATGGCATGACATTTATTAGCAAAAATTGATTGAGTTTTAAACAAAAATTTATTAACTATTTCTATCATAAAAAAACAAGGGTATATCCTTTCGATTTTTTGATGATATTAATTTTTTTAAAAATGTTCTTTTTTTATTTTTTATAAAAGAGTATAGCTTCAAAAATAATTTATTTGAAAAAAATATCCCAATATTCTGTTCCAATCAAAAGTTATTACTAAAAACCTATTTTCATACCATGTGGATCTGTATTAACAAAATTCCTTTTCTGTTAAGTATTAAGTTTCTATTAGCTTCCCATGCTCAAATGTCAAATTGTCAACCCACCATAAATATCTCAATTGGTGAGTTTCATGATATACATAAACACTTGTTTTCTATCGGTAGAGTTTAGTAGAGTGATTGAGAATGACGTCACTACCAGTAGAGAATTTCTCAGCTAAGTTAACCCATTTTACGCCGAGTTTTGAAACGGCTGTTCCTACAGTTGAGATTAACTTTTCTAATTGAAAATTTTTTTCTTTTCTTTTCTTTCCCATTGAACTCAAATCCGTGGTCAAAATGTTCCTACCTGTGATAGTTTACCCAGGGGGGTGTTCGATTAGTCGAACAATGGCGGTTGGCGGAGAATAAAATCCCATATTCTTTTTGAATATCTTATGCAGTTATAGGCAAAGTATATTCCGAAATACAAAAAAAGTACAACTGTTTTTTTATTACTTTTAAATATTATTATATTTTATTATTATATTAATTACTTATAAAATTGGTTATAGGTAATAATTATTAAATAATTTTACCATTTGTGGTAGGCGTCAAAGCACTTTGCCAAGTGCAAATGAACTTGGCACTTACAGCACATTCTCTGTGCTGGTTTGTGGCAAATTTTGCAGCGCCTGGTTTTTTTATCAGGCTGCACAATAACTTTGTGTTGGCCGCAGAAACGAGGAATCGGGTCGTAAAAATGTCTGTCTGTGGTGGTGTCGTCTTCTTCAGATTCTGATACCATCGCGACGTCTTCGTTCTCCATCTCATCCCGCGTCAGTAACAAGTTCGTAGCCAAGTCGACCCGAAATGATAGCTGTGTGATTTTAAAGCTGTGTGATTTTATAGCTGTGAAGCTAAAAATAAAAACGAGAATATATAAATTAGAAGTACATAACAAAAAGTATTGCATATGTTATTCTTCTTCTCTTCCTTTAATCCCTTTTGGGGTAAAGGGCGACTATTACCTTTCGGCAATGCTTTTCCAGTTTTTAAATCTGGTGCAGGCCTTCCCAATCGATTACCCCTCACAGTTCCGGTGGCACATATGCGTTTATCAGTCAATAAACACATTAAGTAATGTGATGTAAAAAAGTTGTCGATGTATAGCTGATGCCGGGCAGGAAATTCCAATTGATTAATCATGTCCATAACCACAGAAGCACCCAGTCCAAGATTTTTATCGTATTTGTCGCTGGCTCCACCATACGGCACCATACGAAACACATAGCCAGAAGACGCGGCCATACACCAAGTCTTGTATCCAAATGTGATGGGCTTGCTTTTCATATACATTTTGCAACTATGACGCCCAAAGTAGGGTAACATTTGCTCGTTAATAGACAAATGCTCTTCAAAGACACCAAATTGCATAAACTTTTTGTTTATTATATTAAAAATTGCACGCATCTCAGTGTACTTGTCATTACGGTCGAGATTATTGTTGTCGTGGAAGTGCAGATATTTCTTTATTTCTCTGAATAAGCTGCGCGGCATTGTCTGCTGCACGATTCTCGACCCTAGAGTTGGATTGTTGGACCAATAGCAGTCTAATTGAGGCATCTTGTTGTAGCCTGACAATATCAAAATGCCGATGAATCTTTTCAACAGGACCTTGTTAAATTTGTGGGCAAACTGTACATCGTTTTGCTGCATGGCATATCTCTTTGTTTCGGCAACAATCAGGTCATACACTTCGGCATCGAAAAAAAATGAAAAAATATCGGAGTGCAATTTATCATTGAGCTTGCGTTGAATTTCAATTTGCAGCTGTTCCAATGGCTCCGGAACATTCACAATTGCGAAAGGTAAGTCACCCACCTCAGGCACTTTCTCCCATTGCACCGCTAAGAATGCTGATGGCAATTTGTACTTATGTGTGGGCTCAACAGTAGTATAAGCGTCTTCTTTATCACCAGACCCTTCAGTATTATGCGCTACAATTTTCACCGATGTTGATGGCAGCTCATCGTTATGCTCACAATGTGCGACGTTGCGAATAGCAGCATCAATACTAGTTGACTTCCGTAGATTCATTTTCATAACATGTGCATCATCTTCAAGGACAGACACATCTTCGCTATCCTTACGACGGACAATCTCAAATGTTCCAGCAATATCCTTCTCAAGTAATTCGTCGGGCTCTAACAACTCGTCATCAATATCCTCTTCATCAGTTATTCCATCAAATGTCTCAGGTGGAATAGCGATCACTGTTTCTATTTCATCATCAGTATCGCTCCTTAGTAGCTCATCGATAATTTCGCACGACGGATTACGGTAGACCACCTAGGATTCGAAGCGTCCATTGCGACCTGGTCAAACCGTTAATAATTAAAACGCAGTCACAGTACTTTCGCTATTTTATTTAATACTTACTTTGTTGCTTTTATTACTTTTATTATTTTCAAAAAAATTCCACCAAAATATTCACTTTTCACAAAATCCTTTAAATGGATGCACACTTTCCTCATTAAATGCCAAAATACATGTGAAAGCATAATACAAAACAAAACAAAAATAAACATGTCCTTTTGAAATCTAACGGTTAAATGTTCGTTTGCATTTAAAATTACACTGTCTCCAACCGCCATTGTTCGACTAGTCGTAGTAGATATTGTACGGCTGCTAGAGTACCTGGCGGTACTAAGTCCAGGTGTAGAAGTCATTCACCACATATTTTCGACCTTTGTTCACAACAATAAACTGCATTTGTGAAAAAATTATTTATAATGTTTAATTTTAACCGTAGAAAATAGGTCTGCAAATAAGGTATTTTTCAATCCCCCCCCTTGAGGAAACGTAAGAGGCGGGGGATGACTGTTTTAATTTTTTTCTAAAAGCTAATAAAATTTACTATAATTATGTATTGCTACATACTGTGTCACCAAAACTTTTTCATAGAAAAAATTGTCGCGAAAAAAGTCAACCTAGTCAAAGTAGTCGAACAGCGGTGTGAAATGGGTTAAATGAACGCACCACTGAAACCCCTTAATGGCTTACCCGGTGGACACACGTACAAGTGCAATTCCACACACTCACATTTTCGAACTTGCAGCCTACTTGCAGCGCTACTTGCAAGAAAATTTCAGAGACAGTGAATTTTGTCACTTGCTGCAAGTAAATGTTTTATTGTGCTTTGTGGATTTTTCCGGGATTTCCGGAATTTTATACAAGAAGCAACATTAGTTACATGTTTTCCTTGTTTTCTAACTTCTTCATTTCAAGCAATACTGCAACTATGGGGAGAACCTTCGCATTCGACATTTTTAAATAAACTTGCACATGTGGCCTACTAAGCAACTTGCAGCTAATTTCGAACTTTTTCGAAGACGATATATATTCTCAACTTGCAAGTGATTACTTGCGCGTGTGTCCGCAGGGTAAATGTAGTGGCTGTAAACCCCTTATATTCACAAACTTAATTTTCGCTGCATAATGTTTTGCTGAGTCAATTAATTGAAGACACATTGAATCCAAATCTATTCCCATACACATTTAAAGATTTATTTTTCCACTTTATACGCAAAAACGTGAAGCTGTGTGATATTCAATATTCAATTTGTGCATCAAAGAGTTATTAAATATAATTCTTCAACAAATTAATTTTTTGTTTTGTACACGACAAATAGATAATTTTTTAAAATGTTATTTAACGAACGGTTTTAAGCATAATGCAATAAAAAAAGTGGTAGTGACAGCTAGCTGTTTTCTCACGAATGGCGAACATATATGTCATTTGCCTTTCTAATTTAGTTTTGTTTTTGACGCCTCGTTCTGTGATTTGCTTGAGTGAAATCTTAAAAACTTTCACAGATTTTTTCTTAGATTTTGATGGTTTTTTCATTGCTTGCGTTTATTACAAGAAAATTGAATACTTTAATTTTAAAAATATTCTTTGGACCCTCCGTGAGGATTTGAACTCGTACCAAATTATTTCGAGTTCTATACGCTGTCCACCAAGCTGTGTTGGAAATAGTTGTTGATTCAATGTTAGGTATAACAGAAGCTATGCTGCAGTAGATCGCTACAATCTATCAATAGATAGAGGATTATGTATTGGCTTACTATAACTACAGAAAAAAAATTTGCTTTTATTTGCCACAAGATGTCATCAGCATCGGTGTGTTCTTTTTTTATGTGAATGCGCGAAAGAGAACACTGATGCTGGTGACATCTTGTAGCAAGTAGAAGGAATTTGTGTTAGTTTTTTAGGATATCCAAAAATTTATGTAACTGCGAAAAAGTTACATCTTCTCTAGTGTGTCCAACAGAGAACAGCAATGAGTATCCGACTGAAATCGGATACTCAAATCATATCCGAGTTTCTTGCTCTTCTCAACTCTATCCAAATTCAACGGAATATGTAAAACAAGAATGATATATTACAAGATTGCGTATTGAGCACGTCCGCCATCTTTGTTGTGAAGTTGGCTGCGAAAAATCGCGACGTAGCTCGAGATTGTCAAAGTGGGTATAAATATAAATAATCACGTAGTCACAATTTATTTAGAGGGGATGATAGAGATGAAGAAATGTCGAAATGAAATTAATTACATTATGTATATATTTATAAATAAATTTAAGTAAATATATTTTTCAGTACTATTTTTGAAAAAAAAAATGAGTATATCGCTACCTTAATATAGAAAGGCCCTATCTCAAAAGGCCCTAAGTCAATAGGAGAAGGAGAAAACTTAATAAAAAATTAAGTTCTGTAGTTTCGAATTTTTTGTAAACAAATTTTTTTATTAAAAACTATAAGTGATGTAGCGATGTTACAATTCTTTTTACTGTAGAAATTGCAGAACTTTGTTTTTTATGAAGTTTTTTTCTTCTCCTATAATGTAAAAAAAATTGAGTTAGGGCCTTTCTATATTAAGGTAACGATATAGTAGGGGTATTTTCTCGCATTTGTTTCCCTACACAAAAAGCAGCAACGTTGCTTGATGTGTTAGACAGCAATTTGATTGCTGCTTTTTTTTTCATTTTGTTATGTTCTTTTCGTTTGTTGTTTCGGTTGTTTAGTAATATTGTAAGAAATTCAATTTGTGGCCCAAATCGTTATTCTCATCAAAAGCATCTAAAAGTTTATTACTCATTTCAATTACATTATCACATTAATATTATGAGTTTATTACTCATTAATATAATTCAAATTATAATTTACACGTATTGTAAGTGATAAGTGACAGTATTAGAAATTAAACTAAATGAATCTAATATTTTTCTTACAAACATAAATCAGTTGGCACACATGAAGCACATGCTATGCCAAGAATCACACGTATTCTTATGCTCTTTCACTCATTCAGCAATCAACTATTGGCGAAGCAGCATTGTTTTGGATGATATCAATGATTTGGATGATTTGTCTCACTTTCACTTAGTCTCTGTCCAGTTATTGAAGTGCTTGTGCAGTGTCCCAGAATATTACAAAAGCAATTGTAAAGGCGAATTTACACATTTCACTCAAAACCATCACAGTGGACATTGAATGATGACAGTGAATCAAGTTTTAATTGGCATTATTCAAAGTGTAAATTTAATTAATTAATATTAATTGGTGGTTATTAATTGGTGCGTGCCTATGCTTCCAAAAGAATATTTTCAAATTTTCTACTTTATTCGATAGATTGGATATTTTGCAAAAAATTTCGCAAAAAATCACACCAAAAACTTTTTAGCAAACATTAATGAAAATTTACTAATACATCAATGCACTCTTCTGACCACGGGTCGTAATGTTGCTGTAATGTCCAATGTGTTCAAGCTACTAAACTTGTGCACTAGGCTGGGTCGATTTGCAAACTTTTGTTTCCTGTGCGATTTTCGGATCGGGCATGAAAAGTTCTTAAAAAAACAAAAAAGGGGAACGAACAATAGGGGTGCACTATACCCTATAACATCTTGAATTTTCTGAATTCTTACTTAAGGAATTTTTTTAAAAAATTGATTGTATATAAACGTGCACAGGTAGAGCAAAACTTATGTCAGAAATGAAATCCTCGCACCCAATTCAACCTAAAACCGGTCTCACATTTATACGTTTTTATACAAAAATTTATCGTAGAAAATTCCTAAAGAAAAAATTCACCCAATTCAAGGTATAATATTTTTTAGAATTCGTGATATTAATTAATATGTTGATATTGATAAACCGAATTTAATGTTGTTTTTTTTTTTGGATCCAAATTTTGCTAAAGATATTATTTTTATTCAATTATTATATGGTGTTCATTTGAGGCAAATCGGCTTATAAATATATTTTTTTTTAATCAACCACAGTGCCACCTAGGGGGACCTTAGAAAACAAAAACTTTTGGAGGACCCCACAAACACATGTTGTGACTATAAGGTGAATAGCTTCAGTGATTCAGCCGCGATGGTCAAAAATACATACGCACCAACGAGAAGATTATACCTTGAATTTTGTGTTTTGAAATCAAAAAATTACAACAAACATATAGAAATATGAAAAATACTGGTTTAATATGTCAGAATAGGTCTGTAAATTTTTATTATGATATATTTAACTCTATATACACATAAAATATTTTATTTATTAATGAAGCAATTTCTTTTACTTTTTGTTTGTGTAAAAATTTAATATTTTTAACTAGAAATTAAATAAAATTATTTCAAAGTATAAGCTGGATATGTTTATTTGGCGAATACTGTTTTTCAAACAAATATAAAGCACTTGAACTAAGCATCCTCTGTAAAAGTTATTTACAATATATAAATACATTTTTTTTTTTTTAAGAAATGCCAATTGTTTTTAATTTTAACTTTTAACACTAGAACAAGGCGTTTACGAGTTAATATTATACAATAAATCTATTTAAGGCAAACGTGATTAAAATAAGGTTAGTTGTTGTAGTTTTGACGACCTCCCAATTCAAGAAGATATCGGTCGGGATGGTCCATCCAGTCTGCAGCTGTGAGCTTCACCGTTCGTTGTCGTTCAGCCTCCTTTATTTGCCATTTTTTAATATCTAATTGAACTTCGCGAGAAGATTTGTCACCGCATCCCCAAACCTGGAAGATTATATTTTACCGATGAAAACTTTTTGCAATTTAATGATTTTGTAGTAAAGCATTGTTAAATAAACGTAAAAATATATTTATAAAAATACAAATACTTTTTTCTATTTTTTAGTACAACTAGCTACAGAACCGGTATTTTTTCTGATGTCAAAAGGTAAATAAATGGAGTTAAGGACTTAAAAGTAGTGCCTTCGATTTATTTTTAGCTTTGTTCGGCTACTCGAGTACAAGAGTACCCGGGTCCACGAAACCCGAAAAAGTCTGAATAGTTCGATTACCCGGGTATTGATAGTTTAATAATTACTTTTGTAAATTTTTATACTGATGCGTTGAAGTGTAAATACATGACATACATAATTTTGGACAATAAAGTTTCGAAGTGCCGCAAAACAAACATATATTAAAAACAACCATATGCGCGAACTACATGAAAATCTCGAAAATACCCGGAGGATAGCTTTAAATGCCTGAAATACCCTGAAACTTTTAGTATTTTAAAGAATTGCCTGTAGTCATTTTTTAAATAGTCATATCGCAGCTTATATAAGTCGGAGCGGTTCTATGTTTTAAGTTTTAAAGGTAACAGGTCTCATGCAAAAAAGTTCTTCTTACTCGATTTTTTGAGCAATAACTCGTTGTCATAAGCAAAAACATATTTTACTCTCTAATAAGATCTCGTTCTTTGAGATGAATCTCAAGGCCTGAGAAACTACATAAACTAAAGAAAATGCATTTTGTTTGTAGTAATTCTTAAAAAAATTAATTTTTTAAGAATTACATATGTGAACTTTATGCCAAGTAATTCCATGAAGCAACAGGTTGCCACAACAACAATGTTCTTTACAGAACAACCACCAGCAGATTAGACAGCTGTTTCGTTGGTCGCTACACCAACTCATCAGTAATCTTCTGTGGCTCATGCAGTCCATTGACTTAGAAAATCTTATAAGCACACCTTCTGCTAAAACCAAAACCAAAGTTGTGTGCTTTCCAATTTAAAAAGCAATGTTTTTCTACTTCTTAGCACAAAGCAAAGGTTCAAAAAATTGACTACATTAATTCTGCAAAGACTTGTTGTTGCTGCAATTCCGCTTTGGTTTTAGCAGAAGGTGTGCTTATAAGATTTTCTAAGTTAATGGACTTCATGATCCACAGAAGATTACTGATGAGTTGGTGTAGCGACTAACGAAACAGCTGTCTAATCTGCTGGTGGTTGTTCTGTAAAGAACATTGTTGTTGTAACGTAATTTATTTTATGTTACTTTAAATTTTTGAATTTAAGAGTTAATTTATTAAAAAGAAAAAATTACGAAAAAGCTTTTTTTTCTTTTCTTTTTGTTGATGGAATGTAATAAAATTTACTGGTGTGAATATTAACGTGTGTTTCTTACAATTACAATTCAATGTTGGCACTCGCACACGATTTTCTTATTCTTTGTATACAGATATGATATTGAAGAAATCATTCCTTAAAGTAACAGACTTTGTCTTTGAAACAATGAAGCTTATTCTCAAAAAAACAAAGAAAAGTTCTTGATTTTGCATACTTTTTTAAATTCCTTGTTAACAAAGAATTAAATCGTTTTAGTAAATATTTTATCTTCACGGCAAAGATTGTTTCATTATTTAGCTTCAAAGAACTTCAGTCTTTTGTTTCAATGATGCAGCACTTACATCATTACTGCAACGATTTTTTCGATGTGATAAAGATATTTTTTTCTTTGATTTTAAGGCGTTCAATTTTCTCAGTGTAGTGAGTAAGTTCTGAAAACCATATCGACGGCTTGTATTCAAAACTTTGTATCCACAAAAACATAATTTTTCGCACAATAATTCTCAACAATTTTGATGAGCCCATCTTCTACAATATTCACAAAATGCAGTGTTTGAAATTGCTTGACTATTTTTAATGCATATGTGATTGCTTTGCTATGACTACGAAGAAGGAATCAGCGAATTAAGAAAGAAATGCAAAAAAGAAATTAAAGATAATTTTGCTTAAGTTAACTGCGCAGAAAGTTGTGCTTACGAAGTTAGCCAAATGAAATGCTTCGAAACGAATTTCAGCAACTGCCAGCAATTAACTGTTGTTTCCGTTTGATTTGCTTTGACTTTAGTTTTTTGTCGCTCTAGTTCTTGCATACGAAAGAAATAGTTAATGCAGTTTGAAAATTTTTGCTGTGCTTGCTTAACACCTATAATTTATTGCTGTGGCTTGCTGCTTCAGTCATTCAGTTTTTTTAAGCTTAAGCCATCTAAACGTTTATCGATGTTGCGTTTGTACTGAAGATAAACAGCTCTACAACAACTAAAATACAAGAACGCTGTAAGCAACGATTGTTGTTTTTTTTGCATGTTTTTGTTGATAGCAATTTTTTATTTTGACACAAATTCAACGAAAGTTGTTGGTTCGTTGTTGTATTTGCTGAATAGTGACAGGATGAGATTTCAGGAATAGGTTGCCCAATTTTAAAACATTTTTCAATTTTAAAACAGAGTAGTAATAGTTAGTTATAATAACTCTTAAGTTACTTAGAACAGTTTAGAAAATTGTTTACAAACATGTTTCTTTATGTATCTACTTATAGAAGCCAAGTGCAGTAAAAAAAAAAATTAAAAGAATCTGTTCAAATAGAGAATAAAATAAAATAAAAAAAAAAAACAATTATTACTAAAGAAATATATTATTAAAAACAAAGACTTGGAAAAATTAAGAATTTCTTAATCGAGTTCGTCGTCTTCGAACAACGGCAAAGTTTCAATTGCTTGATCTAGAAATACAGCATTGAAGTTGAAACCATTTTTCACACAAAATTTGATACAAACTCGTTGCTCAATTTTTTCTTCCATCGTAAAAATCGAAGACACGAAAAAAGTTGTTGTAAACAAAACACTGTCACTTTACCAAATATCAACGAGAGACGCTAATATTTGGCAGCCTTATCATACACACATCAACTTACTAAAAAAATCGGACAGTTAAGTCCTGTTCACAGTGTGAATGAACCTTTCTTTTGAACAAGGTGGTATGTCAAATGTCACTTGTGGGCGGCTATATTTTAATAAATCACCTCGTTCTCGAAATAAGCTTACGGACAAAATTTTAGCTCAATCGGAATAGTCGTTTTGGAGAGATATAGCATATAGGGAAGTGGCCAATTTTTTTTCTAAATCATCTACTGGAAGGATATATACTGTCTTAATTTCAGATAATTGGAGATATATTGGATATAGCAATCTTATTTATTTATGGGCGGTAAAAAGAGGTGTGGCAACATTTTTTTAAGGAAAAATCTTAACCATTATCTACTTGAAGGAAATTTACTGCCAAAATTTCAGCTGAATCGGAATAGTAGTTTTGGATATATAGCATTTCTATTGATTTGTGGGTAGTAAAAAGGGGCGTGGCAACATTTTTTCCTAAGCCATCCTGTACTTGAAAGAAATTTACTGCCTAAATTACAGCTGAATCAGCACGGTAGTTTTGGATATATAACATTTTTATTAATTTGTGGTAGGTAAAAGGAGGTGTGACAAATTTTTTTTCCCTTAACCATCTTCAACTGAAGGAAATTTACTGCCAAAATTTCAGCAGAATCGGCCTGGTAGATTTGGTGATACAGCATTTTTATTGATTTGCGAGGAGTAAAATAGCTGTAAAAAAACAATGTTATCATAATATTGCATTGTAAGCGGACGTATGCAAAATTTCAGCTTAATCGGTTACCAACAAGTTTTCGAAAAATGATTTGCAAATTTTGACGGACGTTCATACATACATACGAACGAACAAAGCAATTTAAATAAAAGTTTATAAAAACTAACTGACTGAAGCAGCAAACATTTTCGATTTTCGACTACAAGAACTAGAGCGACAAAAAAGCCAAAGCAAAGAAAACGAAAACAACAGCTAATTGCTGTCAGTTGCTGAAATTGAATTCTAAGCAGTTCATTCGGCTAACTTCGTTAGCACAACCTTCTGCGCAGTTAGCTGAAGCAAAATTATCTTTTATTTGTTTTTCGTATTTTTGCTTTGCTTTTGCATGGTTGCTTACGACTTGTTGAGTAAGTATTTACAAACGAAGTTTTTTATTTTGCTGAAAAATATGTAAGCAAAACACAAATTTTTGTGCTGTTGCTATTTTGAAGCCAATAATTCAAACACTGGCAAAAAGTATCTTTTAAACGCCACAACTAAAAAGTTTCTTATATTTTGCTTTACTTTTGATAGACAGTATTGCATTGAAAATTAAATCTTTCTGTATGATAAACTGTGCAGATAGACACGTGTGCACTACATTAAAAAAAAGGTTTTTTAATAACAAATTAATGCTTTAAATCATTTTTAACCATTTTTTATTCAAGGACGTGATTTTTTTTTAAATTTCATATGAAAATTTAGTAAAAATATTAGAAGAGATAAAAAATTAAATAATTGAAGAATTACAGTACATTTGCAGAACTTTTACTTCGCCGGGCTAAAATTATCGTAAAAATATTGATACTCAAGTGAAATTACCGCCTTTAGACCCTTTAAATGTTCCCATTTGTTTTGCTGGTTTAGAAGTCGGCCGGCTCGCAAGAGCTTTGGTTCTATGTGACCTGAATATTGCTTAATTTTAGTAGGTAGTTCAGTGTAATCATGATCAAAATCCGCTTTAACCTTAATGCTACCACTTGGTGGTAAATATAAAAAGGGATTTAAGTCGGGATACTGTCGGATAAATTTTTGCTCGACCAGGTCTAATACACGAAAAGCGATTAAGTTTGGTATCTTTATAGTTTTTTTAAAGAAATCATAACTCATATATAATGCATCTAATGGCTTTTTTTTTGTTGTTAATTTTGACTGTTTTACGGGCATCCTTGGTAACCGACATAGTCGTATGGCAAATATATAGGCAGAACCAAAATAGACGAAACGAGACGATTGCCACTTGCCGAACGTCTGACGACTTGAGACGCTAGCAGTTCGGTTCTTACGGAACAAAACGTATGTACAAGCTGTTTCGTTCAGTTTCGTTAAATTACGTTTGTTCATTTTGGGCAACAACACTGAACTGCATTAAAGCAAACATTTTCGTCTCTTCTCGTTACGGAGCAACTCGTCTATTTTGGTTGGGCCTATAGTAGGGGAACAGGGGGCGAACCTTCACATGGCAACGTGTCTGACCGCCTCAACCAAGCGAGGCCATCATTATCCATGTCGAAATCGTCTCAAGTCGAGGCAAACCTCCAAGTGGTGTTCCCTGGGCAACGGCAAACTGGCATCCGTCAGTTTGACGGCTAATTTGAGCGGCGGGTCGATCCATAGACCTTAAACATGGAATGTGCGCAGGGTTTGGGTCCCGCCACATTACTACTGCCCAATGAAAACTAAACCAGCCTCGGATAAGAACCCCAATTACGTTGACGACCACCCCAAACGAAAAACGGACAATGATTTACGGATATGCACCTGGAATGTCCGGACCCTTTATAGGGAAGGTGCCTCATCCAACTGGCGGAAGCCCTCAAAACAATAAAATCTGACATCACCGCCATCCAGGAAATGCGATGGAAAGGGCAAGGCTGCTCTAAACAAGCACACTGCGATATCTACTACAGCTGCCATGCGGAGAAGCGCGAATACGTCACCTTGTTTCCCGGTTCACACCTGTGAACGAAAGATTGGCCACGATCCGCGTCAAGGCAAAATTTTTCTACATTAGCCTTATTTGCGTGCACGCCCCGACGGAGGAAAAGGACGAAGCCGTCAAGGACGCTTTCTACGCTAGTCTTGAGGACGTATATGACCACCTTCCGGTCCATGACGTGAAAATAGTTCTCGGCGATTTTAATGCGAAAGTCGGAAGGGAAGGCATCTTTGGCCCCACTGTCGGTCAGTTCAGTCTTCACGAGACCTCCACGAACAACGGTTTAAGACTGATCGACTTCGCCGCGGCACGGAACATGGTAGTTAGTAGCACCAGATTTAAGCACCTCGACATCCACAAGGCCACCTGGCTGTCCCCGGATCAAAAAACGCGAAACCAAATTGATCATGTTGTAATCGACGGAAGGCATGCCTTTAGTGTTCTAGATGTGCGTACATTTCGGGGGGTCAACATTGACTCCGACCATTATCTTGATTATGCAATGCGAAGAACATACGCACAGGAATGGAACGAAAGCTAGATGTCGCTAAGCTGCAATTACAACGGACAACATGGATAATGCTGGCCTCGCCAGGTTGAGGCGGTCAGACACGTTGTCATGTGAAGGTTCGCCCCCTGTTCCCTGATACCTCATATACATACATATGAACAAAAGCACAACGCATCTACAAACATAAAACAGCAAATTCAATAAAAACAAAAAAAAAACAACAAACATCCACAACGCAATAACTTTTCCAACACAAAAGAAAAACGCCTCACAAACTCCGCATTATATATGAAACGAACAAACAAACAAACGCTCTCCAGTCGCTTTTGACGGCAGTCGCATAGACTTCAAAACAAACTTGAAAAGTAGAAAACTTCTTATTTTAAAAATTTCATCTTGTGTATGGTGTAAAATAACACAGTGCAACACGAAAAAAATAACCATTTACGGACACCACTACGTGATAAAAGACCAAAAAAAAAGACCCCTGTCTCCCAGTTTTGCCCAAAGTACTCCAGGTTTTTTTTTTTATGGGCCCCAAAGAAGTGGGGCCTCGGTGTCATTTTTGGAAAAAAGTGATCATTTTCTCAAGCTCATATCTTGCAAACCGTACGGAGTTTTGATTTACTCTCTGAGGCAAAGTTGTAGCTCTTGTCATAAAGAACAAAAATTGTTAACATATAAAAAAAAAAAATCTTCATCAAGGTCGAAATCGCTAAAAACTTTAAAAAAGGAGCGAAAAATGGACCAAAAAGCGTTTTATTTTCCGCTTTTACGAACAAATTTACTTTATGAAAAATGCGCCAATTTTCTTTGGCCTGGTAGGGCTTACAGCGCTGATTAAAACCCTAAAGTTTTTTTAAGGAGGCCGATCCAACTTCTTGAGATATAGGCCTTTATAGCTTGAGTATATAATCGCTTATATCTCACCCATTTCTTATCCGATCTGGTTGAGATGGATATCATTGAGAAGACCTTTGAAAACGCTATAAATCTGTATATAAATATGTTAATTTTCATTA
Organism: Coremacera marginata; assembly: GCA_914767935.1. NCBI lineage: Eukaryota > Metazoa > Arthropoda > Insecta > Diptera > Sciomyzidae > Coremacera > Coremacera marginata. Next base: position 126,333,772 of record OU612045.1, on the reverse strand, counting down.
ACTCATTGGGGCAAATTAAAAAAAAAAAGATTTTTTAACCTCACTTTTTTAACAAAAATCTGGTTTTCTCAAAAAACAGCCCTAGTAAACTTATTTCTTCCTAGACTCAGTAAAAGACAACACTTCAAGCTTTTTTTTAAGGTATAATACTCCGCATTAACCCTTCTAAGACCGGAGATAGCGAGGTTTTTCTAACAAAAGTACTTTCTGGGAGCCAAAATTTCGCTTAAAAACAATTGAAGTGTAAGAAAATAAGCGATTTCTTAAAAAAATGTTGATTTCAAAACTTTGAACGTAAATAGTTGTCAGTCAGGAGGCCGAGTGTGTGAGTGCACTGTACCTTCACTGATAGTAAGTGCATTCTAATAAAAATTTTCAAGCTGGTGGGTGAGTTCCCGTGCCCAAACTATCAAACAACTACCTGGAAGCAAACATCTGCATTGAATTCACAAAAAAACAAACCAAAATATAAAAAAAAAAATAGCTGGAAACACATTGTAGGTCTTGTCATAAAAATATAATTGTGAACATATAAAATCAAAAAAACTTGTATCAAGAAACTACCTGGAAGCAAACATCTGCATTGAATTCACATTGTAGCTCTTGTCATGTTTAATGTCTTGTATGTTTAATTAACGCTCAAAAATGAAATATGCCTGGCCAGAACCATGTGTTTGTCCAAGGGTTAGCACCGTTTAGGTAGCGCATAGGTATCACGCTATCACGCACCGAGCGCAGCAGCACAGGCAATGCAGTAAGCTCAGCACACGCAACAAGGAACGCAGCACACAATATAAAAGCGACACGACGCTCACATCGAGTCATTACACAGCGCGACGTCAACGAGAGATCAGCGGTGAAAGTGAAAAAGTGAAAGTAAAAAAAAGTGAAAGTGCTACAGCATAATTCGCACACAACATTGACAACTGACAATTTCAATATGCAGTGTGAAAATATTGATTTATTTTGCTACGTTTGCGGTCATCAAATCAGAAAAAAAAGTTCTACAAAATTTCAAAAAAAGAAAAGAATTTTTAACTAGTGAATTCAAGAGAGCATATAAGTTGTTTTTCGATGAAGAAGACTTGACCGGTGAAAATTACACACCTAATACAGTGTGTCGCCAATGTTATAACTATCTCATTCGCTTACTTCGTTCGCTTACTGCAACGATGTAAAAGCTTTGGTGGTAAAAATGGGAATGAACTACATCGCTAGTGAGTGGAGATTATTTATTGATGGTTCTGTTTCAAGCTTAAAAGCAGTGTTGTTGCATGTGTCGAACCGAAAACCTTCCATTCCGCTAGCAATGGGTATTAACATGAAAGAAAGCTATGAAACATTGAAAGATATAATGGAAAAAATTAAATACTACGAAAATAAATGTAAGATTTGCTATGATTTGAAGGTCATCAACATTTTGAAAGGGATCATCGATAAGGGCGGCTTTCCAAAATTCTTTTCTTTTCTTTGTAATTGGGATTCGCGCTCACCTCTGAATCAATACCAATGTAATTCGTACTCAAGACATCTTGCTGCCACCGCTCCACATAAAATTGGGAATTGTTAAAAAATTCATCGAAGTGGCCGTTGTAAATTGTCAAAACGCATTCGACTATTTGAAAAGCGTTTTCCCAAAGCGTAGCGATGACAAAATTAAAAAAGGTATTGTAGTAAATTTAAAACGAATTTTTGTTCACCTCATTGTACTATTTTCACTTTGTTAATGTTTTCTTTTCAGTCTTTATTTTTTTGTCTTCATTTAACAGGCGTACTTAATGGACCGGACATTAGAAAGTTATTCAAGAGCAACTTTGAATCATCGCTTCATGGTTATAATCATTCAATGGCATGGATTTACCTTCAGCGTGTATGGACCAGTCTTGGGAGGGGATCGAGACGCGGAACCGGAAGCAAGAGAATGGGTGAAAGAAATGCTGTACTATTTTGAGAAAATCGGCACATCGATGACATTAAAGCTGCATTTTCTTCATTTTCATTTTGACGATTTTATCAAACAACTCACTACCGAATCCGATGAGCAAGGAGAACGGTTTCACCAAACCACAATGCCCATGGAAAAACGGTACAAAGGCAAAAAACTCGACGCATTGCTTGCAGAGGTAATATCAATTTTATTGATGCATTGTTTTGCATTCCTTTTTTGATTTCTTTTCTAATTCATTGCAGGTATGTTGGTGGAGTCACAAGATCACCCTGTATGATGTTAATGAAGTATCTGAAGAAGAAAAAGCTGATGATGGAGGGCAGTCTGGAAGTAACGTGCATGTGGACCCCATAAGTTCTGAATCAGAGTTAGATTCGGACGACGATTTGGATCCACAACTTAAGAGAGTGCGATTTGCAAGTCCAGGGCCATCAACATTATAAACATAATACGAATATTTTCTTTTATAATTTTTGTAATAGATAGCATAGTGTTGTAGTGCCATCCTTGCTGAGACTACTAATCCCTACAACACTGAATCATTATTACTAAATATCCATGCTACTACTCTTTGTTACAACCCTAACTCTAAATGTCAACCCATACTACCTAAGAACTAAGATTAATAAAATCAGTAATAGTAAAACAATGAAACCTGCAACATACCTTTTCACTTACGGGAGAAGGCTTTATAGTATCTCAATGTTGAAGTAAAGAAAAAACAAATGAAATTAAAAAATTTTCGGGAAATTTTTCACTTTTGCGGCTACCTAAGCGCTATCTAAACGCTGTTAAGAATCATTCCTAGGAAGTTTATATGTTCTATTGATATGTTCTAGTTCATTGTTTATTAAGATCTTAGGTTCATTTTTGTAGTTGATTGTTTCCTTAAATTTTGAACGGTTTGCTACCTATGGACCTGAACAGGGGAAAAAAGGTAAAAAAAATTTAATTTTTTAAAGTTTTTTGCGATTTTGACCTTGAAGATTAAGTTTTTTGATTTTATAAGTTCTTTATGAGAAGAGCTACAACTTTGCCTCAGAGAGTAAAACAAAATTCCGAACGGTTTGCAAGATATGAGCTTGAGAAAATTATCACTTTTTTCCAAAAATGACACCGAGGCCCCACTTCTTTGGGGGGACATAAAAAAAAACCTGGATGACTTTGGCCAAAACTGGGAGACAGGGGTAATTTTTTTTAATCACTTATATCACGTAGTGGTGTCCGTATATGGTTATTTTGACATGACTTCAAAAATTACACACTGTGTAATCATTCGAAGACAGATTCTATTTCATAATTAACTGCCCTACCCAGTGCCACATTAACACATAGCGGGGCCTGGGGCTAAAATCGGCACGGGGCCTACGTATGGAGAGATCACTTAGCTCGGATCTTTTAATAATCAAAAAATTTATTTTTACGCACTTATGTCGCATTATGTCAATAATGTTAATTTTTCTTTTCCGTTATGCAAAAGCAAAAAAAAACAACAAAGCTTTCACATCAACAAAAACCTTCTTAACGATGCTTATGCCAACGTGTAGTAAGAAGAAGAAACATTGTTTTCTGCTTTTTTTTTTTTTTTTGTTTAGATAGCTGCTAATGTAACTTACTTTGATTATCGAAGGTTTTTGGATTGGTGGTTACTGTATAAAACCATCACGCGATGTGATAAGACTTTCATACCCACAGAGGGCAAACAGTTATTTTTAATTTTGCATCCTTCTGCTCTAATATACGCTAAGCAAAAAGTAACATAGATAATAAGGAACAAAATATTAAGAAAATGCAAATTTTGTTCCTGGATCGAAAAATGCATTAAAAAAATCAAATTAGACATTTTGACACAAGCGCCTGTGGGCCCCTGCCTACTAGGGCCGGGGGCAGCAGTCCCTTCTACTCCCACCTAAATCCGCCCCTGGCCCTAACTATTAGTTATAATACAAAAAATTTAAATAAGTGCGAAATCTAAAAGGAACAAGCGTCCGTACGCACAAAAGTGTAGATAAGTTTGGAGAACTCATCCAAAATATAAAGAATAAATAGATAGCAGAAATGAAGATTCAAGGACTTTTTGAATATATTGCAAACAATAAAAATGGTTTTATTTACACTTATAGCATTTAATTGGTTGCACTTATTTCTTGTGCAATGAAAACAACTTAAATTTTTTGTGCGTCTAGTCACTTTTGACACTGTCAGTATGTATTTAAAAAGAAAATTGATTAAATTCATTTTAATTTTCAAGGTACGGCTTAAAAAGGCGCAGTATTGCCACGACTACTGCGTGTATATTATTCCGATCAAAATATATTCCGATCAAAGCTAATGTTAACTGCGTCGAATGCAATCCATGCCAACAAAAACATTGATGAAGAGTGATTGGTTTTAGTTAATATATAAGCGATTCCATCAATAATCGGTCAACTATGGAATTCACTACCTGAAATCTTTTTGTAACTTTTCTAATTTAAAGGCAATGGTAAAAACTTTTTAAAATAAGTTTATTTTTGCCTTCTTTATTTCAGCAACTATCATGTACGGTTTGTTGTTGGACTAAACAAAATAATGTTTTTTATACAAAAAACATGACCTTTTCTCTATAAACCCTATGAGTTCTCTATAAACACAGCCTGAATAAATAAAGGAATAAATGAAACACTGTAAGTCTCGCGCTTGTTCTTGTATAGAAGAGAGAATGAAACAAGCAGACGAATTGCCATTTTTGGTTTTTTTCTTTGTACCTTATTATTTTAACATACAATCATATTAACATTTTGTTATATGTATATTAAAAAAAAAAAACGGAATGGCCATTTCAGCCCTTGAAAGGACTTTGACCGGGCTTCTTATGATCAATTGTGTTGTGTGTTGAAAAATGTTTGAACACAAATGATCAAGAACTGGACCTACAAGTTTTATGCCGACTCCGAACGGCTTATATTCTCAAGAAGCTTTTCATGGCTGTTTTTACTATCGTGATTTTTGCCATTGTGTGCAGAGAGGTGACGGCCGAATTGAAAAATTAATTATATATTGAAAAATTAATAAAATAATTGAAAAAACTTTCTGTGTCAGATGGGATCGAACTAGGGTTCTCTGGCGTATGGGCCACACACTCTACCCGCTGCGCCACGGCCGCCACACTATTATGTATATTACCAAAATTAAAAAAAAAAATATTTAGCGGATTTTTTTGTCAAATTTTGCGGATTTTGATCAGCAGCAGCTGGCAATACTGGCTACAGTAATAGTTGACAAAAGTGTTGCCACTTAGGAAAATTTCATCCTACCAAAATATTTCCAAAATCGTACCACCAAGCTGCTCAGCCTTTACCTGTGCAGGTAAAAATTTTAAATTATGCCAGATAAAGTTAAGGGCTAGATGTAGACCCTGGACAAAGTTTCATCGATTTTGGCGCATAGTTAACTCAAATAAACCCGATTTTTTTTTTATTTTTTAATTTTGCGCAAAACGTGTTTTATTTATTATAACATTCTGGAAGGACGTTGAACGCTTTCCACTATATTAAAACATATTTCATTTCATATTTCGAAATGCGATGAAATATTTCTTTAAAGGCTGAGTTTGTTTTATACCTGTTTTTTAATAAAAAAAAAATACCTGTTTACGATAAGATCCACAAATTCAGGCATAAAAAATTAATGTTCTTTTTCACTGTCAGAAATAAAACTAGGCGAGTATAAACAAAAAAAAAAGCTAGTACCGCCAAAATAAAGTTCATTCCCAAAGGCACTTAAAAATTATAGTCTGGCTATTGTGTTCTAATTGGATAGTTTTCAAAAACTAAAATAACGCGACAATGCTGGAAAACCTTCTGGAAGGACGTTGGGCTTATCTGAGTTAAGAAGCCGCCGGAAATGGGATAAGGGGTAAAACCACACTAGGATTTTGGAAGGCCCGATTTTCCTTAAAATCATCGTTGTGAAACGAATAGGAGGAGGAGAGCATCAATATGGAGAGATCGTATGATGTTCAAAATAGAGGGGAAATAAAAAATGTCAAGGACTTATAAGTGCTCGTAAAACTTCAAACGCTTTTTTCTCGAAAACATTTTTTCAAACTGATAGCAATTCAAACACATAGCAATAACATTGTCAGTGGGAGTAAGTTGTTTTTTATGTAATGTTAACTTTTTTAGAACAAAATGAACCATCTACAAAGTTTGATTGAAATAGTAGTGCCTTACGCAGAACCATAGGCAATTCTATATATATAAAAATGAATGTGTGTAAAATTTGGTAATTTTGATCAGATGGTTACTTTCGGTGACTGTACTAAAAATGGGCGTGGGCACACTATATCTACGCCCACTTTTCTTGTGAATCTTGGTATGCAGGTGCTATGGGTTTAAGTGGCAGTCACTATGCAAATATAAATGTTGTCACGCCCACTTTTACCGCCTACAAATCAGTAAAAATTCTTTATATCAGACGGCCTTTGCCGTAGAAGACTAAGATTTGGTAGTTTAGTTTAAATGATTATTGTCGGCCAATGTACAAAAAATGGGCATGGCCGCACTATATCTACGCCCACTTTATCGAAATCATGCTTATTCCTGGGTTGTACACGTTTTGATAGTGAATCTTGGTATACAGGTGATATAGGTCCAAGTGGCAATCACTATGTATATATAAATGTTGTCATGCTGTAGGCCAATTCTGGTAACCAGGTCGATTGTGTTTACACTGACTTTAGTAAGGCATTTGATAAGCTACCACACAATCTAATCTTATTTAAACTTGAGTAAATGGGATTTCCACAATATTTTGTGAACTGGATTAAATCGTATTTGGTGGAGCGATCTTATCAAATACGTTTCCGAGGCGCATTGTCTTCTGAATTTATTGCTGAATCAGGTGTTCCTCAGGGTAGTCACCTTGGTCCTCTTCTGTTTATTTTAGCTATTAATGATGTAACTCACTTCATTAAACACTCTCATCTGCTTATTTATGCCGATGATATGAAAATATACAGAACGATTAATTCTAGAGATAATTCAGATCTACTCCAGTCTGATCTTAAATCCTTTGAAGTTTGGTGTTCTAAAAATAATATGTTTTTAAATCCAGATAAATGCCAAGCTATGGCCTTTTCGCGAAAAAGGAATAATTTTATTTTTGATTATAAGATTAAAGATACTACCTTGAGTCGTGTAGACACCGTCAAAGACCTAGGTATATGCATGGATTCTAAGCTGTCGTTTAACATTCATATTGATAATATTTGTAAAAAAGCATCTTCAATGCTTGGTTTTGTAAAACGCTGGGCCAAAGAATTTAATAGCATGATTACAACTACAACGTTGTATTATGCAATCGTGCGTCCTCACTTAGAGTATGCAAGTCAAGTTTGGTCCCCAAGTTACAATGTGCATGTTGATCGAATAGAAAGAATCCAAAAACGTTTTGTTCAGTTTGCTCTAAGGGGCTTAAGTGGAACTGACATATTAGACCTTCCTCCTTATGAGGATCGTTTAAAACTATTAAAAATGCAGTCTTTAGGTGATCGAAGGAAATCGGCAGATATCGTATATTTACACCAGCTCATAACAGGTGTATTCGATTCTCCAGAACTTCTTTCTCACATAAATTTTAACACTAACCGTACAAGCAGTAGAAACGCTAACAACTTAATTTATTTGCCATTTAGTAGAACAAATTATATGGCCACTGCTCCTTTAAGTCGCATGAGTTCCTTTGTTGACAATTGTAGCGTTTTTGATTATAATTTGTCAAAAGGTCAACTCAAAAGTAGATTAAAATTAATTGTGTAAATAGATCTATGTATACGCATGGTTAGTTGTTACGACTTGTGTTGTCCCTGAGCCCAACCCATTTATTGGTGGGTAAATTTTTCCCACATTAACTTGTTGTTGGTCACGGGTATCCATAACATTGATATTTTTCAATGATTACTGGGTAGTGGCTTTAGATGGGTTAATGCTGAGGAAGTGCGATATAGCTGTAGTAGCTGAACTCTATTGTTATGAAGAAAAAATGGCCATGGCCGCACTATATCTACGCACACTTCATCAAAATCATGCTTATTCCTGAGTTGTACACGTTACATTACCCACATTAACTTGTTGTTGGTCACGGGTATCCATAACATTGATATTTTTCAATGATTACTGGGTAGTGGCTTTAGATGGGTTAATGCTGAGGAAGTGCGATATAGCTGTAGTAGCTGAACTCTATTGTTATGAAGAAAAAATGGGCATGGCCGCACTATATCTACGCACACTTCATCAAAATCATGCTTATTCCTGAGTTGTACACGTTTTGATATTTACACTTGATATGCAGGTGCTCTAAGTGGCAGTCAATATATATATATATAAAATTTGCCACGCCCACTTCTACCACCAGCAAATTAAAAATAAAACAAAACGAAATGACCAATTTCAGCTTCTTATGATCAATTGTGTTGTGGAATGTTTGAACACAAATGATCGAGAACTGGACCTACAAGTCTTATACCGACTCCGAACGGCTTATGTTCTCAAGAAGCTTTTCATGGCAGTTTTTACTCTTTGACGTTTGCCATTGTCTGCAGAGAGGTGACGGCCGAACAGAAAAATTAATTCAATTGAAAAAACTTTCTGTCAGGTGGGATTCGGACCAGGGTTCTCTCGCATATGGGCCACACACACTACCCACTACGCCACGGCCGCCACTTTTTTTTACCCACAAATCAATGAAACTTCTATAAATCAGACGATTCTCATCGTTCAATACTAAAATTTTGTAATAAAGTTCATACTCTTATTCTCGACAGCTTTGCAAAAAATGTGCATGGTAGCATTATATCTGTGCCCACTCTTCAGAAATAATTTTATTTAATTTATTTATTTATTAATTTATTTATGTATTAGAGTTAATTACAATTTAAAAATTATAACTAAGATAGCACTAGCTGCCAGGGCTATCGGTTAGAAATAATTTTAATTCTGGATATGTGAACGTTTTGATAGTCAAACTTGGTATTTAGGTGCTATGGGTCCAAGTGGCGCACAGTGTGGTAGATTGCAAATCTAACTGGACAAAATTAATAAATCGCGTTGGGTTCACTTCTCACTTATGAATTATATAAAAAATGAGTTCAAATATATAAATGATTAGAAAAAATCCACTTTTTTTTAAAAAGAAGATTTTTTTAATAAAATGAGGCAAAAAAAAAACAGTTCTGAAAAAATACATTTTTAATATGTATAAAAAATTGGTTTCTTAAATACATCCTCTGAGATTATTTGTAGTTATATATTCTAGTATGTAGGTTGAATATAACTAAGATTCATGATTAATAAAATTATTAAGTGAGTTTTTACGTAAGGAGTCGGAGATAATCATTTCTAATATTAAAATAATTTTAATATTTTTAATAAATATTTGATTATAATTGTTTTCTTTACATGTTTTTGCTTTATTACATTAATAATACAGATAATAACATATAAATACACATAGAGATATTAATTTATTCACTTTCATATGCATCGTTAAAAGATTCTTCCTCCTCAAAAGCATCAACAGATAATAATGAAAGAACTTCTTTTGATATCAAACCTCGAACTCGAAAGGGAGTATGACGCAAACTTGCGATAAAAGGATCTGAAGAAATTAAGAGTTGATTGAAAAGATCTGTATTTGTGTCTTTTCTCGATGTTTTTCTCGTAAACAACTCTATAAATTTCCTCGTGTCCTTATTTCTTGCTTCTTGAGCTTCTTCTGACAGCTGTTCTATAGGAAGAATGCAAGACCTTATTATGTCTTTTCCATGAAAAAGGATTTTATGGACGCTAACTGGCATAATGTACCATGGGTATTCGTTTAAGTATAAATTGCGTGTGACAACAATCAAGCTTTCAAAAGCATCTTCATCAATAGGGTAACCACTACCTATAGTTTCCAAAATAATATGAAACCGTTCAATTAATTCTTTATTGACACCAGTGATTTCTGAACTCGTTTCTGCTGCTCTAAAGAAGCGTCTAGCAGTATTACCGTCATTCGTATTAACTCCTTGTTATGTTGGCATGTCTAGGAAGCAACCCCATCTCATTTCGAAATTTCTTTTGAATTTTTTTCTTTTTTTCAGCCACTTTTGCTTTATTTTCCGGTCATCGAGCTTGCCAGGTCATTATAGGAAGCTTATATGCTATGTGTAATACACACTCCATAAAACGGATCCATGAATGTAGCTGAGACATTCCAAAGGTTAAAGATCGTTCATCGACAATTTTGTTTAAAATCACAGAAGGTTTATTTAGTTCACTCGGTTTCGCTCCACATATAAAACACGTTTGAGAAGAAGAAGTTACAGATGATAGTGCAGTACAAATTTTACCGTCTATCATAGTAAGCATAAAAGTAGACTCAACAAGACAACTTTGTTCGCCATTTGTGATAAGAGTTGGAGACAAATCTCTAATTTCTTGCTGTACTAAATTAACTTCTTGAGAAATTAACTCAGTAGACTTTTTGGCAAAAACAAACTTGATTGGACGGCAGTATCTTGTAGATGAAGGAGCAGGATTTTGCCATACAATTATTTTTCTTTGTGTAGAACTAAAATTCATTTGAATAAGAACCATTGAAATACTAAATAAACTTTCATCTGTATGGCCCTCCTGCAAAGAAAACTTCTGTTTATACTGCTTTTGCTGAGCCCCATCGCATCCCTATTTTATCAAAATATTAAGACGATTTCCATCAGTTTTCAGTTCATCAATACCGAGTAAAACGTCTTTTTGAGCCAAACAAAGCCTTTCTATAGTATGATTCACTAATGACTGAAGTGAACTTTTTGCATGCATCTCAGTGATTTCTGTTTCAGCTGGATAACATTTTTTCTTAGCTTTTTGAACATTAGTGTAGGAGGGAAGAAGATTTTTGCATTTTGCGTTCACTTTTAGCCGAATAACACCGTATTGATGTTTCGACAAATTCGCATCAACCATTAAAGATAAGGCTTCATCGGGAGAAAGGCTCCCTAAAGGCACAGGTTCAGAGCTAAATCGCAGACAAATTTTTTTCATTCCAGTACCTTTACTGGATGAAGCTTCCGACAGGTTTTTCACAAGTCTGGCTGAATCTCGCTTTCCCATTTTACGAAACACGATCTCACTAGCTTTAATAATTTCTCGATGGTCAGTTGAATCTAAAAGACTTTGTATCTTTCTTTTTTTCGATTTTTCACTTTTTCACTTTTCACTTTTTTCGATTTTTCAGTCATCAAAGTTTTTCGGTTGTACATTTGCAGGCAATACATACGGTTCATCAAGCCAAACTGAATTTGATCTTAAAAAACGGTCACGATGTCTTCCACTTTTTATCCATTTTTCGGCTAGCTTAAAACAAATACTATTTATATTTGCCTTAAGATTTGTTTTCACGTCTTCTGGTATATCTTGAAGATCATATCTAACCATTATTAATGTCAATAAGACGTCTTTGCGATGTATTTTGGGAGTTTTTATCCATTTTTGAAAAATTTCCTTTCGGAATAAAAATGTACTAGCTTATACCCGGCGCGCTTCGCTGCACTCAGCGCTTATCCCCTAAAGGAGGGCGTAGCTTTAGTGAAGCCATGCATTTATAGTAAGTTCTTACCGAGTTTCATTGATGTGTGACTTATTTCGAAAGCTATACCGAAAATTTTGGGTGCGGAAAAAGTATCACGCCCCTCTTCCAACACCCATAAAATGTTACCTGTGGAGCGGTATGTGTAAATTGAGGTCGAATACTGAATTCCGAGGCTGTGCGACCTATAATTCTAAAACTGTTCGATATAGAAAATTTTAGGTGTATTTAAGGTGCCTTTTACGATCGGCACCAGACTTCACAGGAACCCTCTCAACGCTTTGGTATAAAAATTGGCTTAGCGGTTTCGAAGTCTAGTACGTGATATACACATATACCCACATACGTATATACATTAAGTCGCCTCACGCTCTTTAGGAAAAAAAATTGTTCAGTCTCGTTCTTCAAAATAATCCATGACTTATGTTATGATGATCCCCAAAATATTTCGACTAAAAATATTGGCTGGTATGGTAGTGAAAACAAACGGTCAGAAATAAGAGTAATGAAAAAAAATTTTGAATCAAAAAACTTACATTTTTTCCGTTGGTCCAAAGATAATGAAGATTTTTATGGATTGTTTTAACTGTTTTCATATTATTTTCACTAAAATTCAAACGAATCTTTTCCTATACTACTTTTAGTCAAATAAATTGTACAATGTAAAAAATGTGTAAATTTTTCTGTAATTTCATTCAATTTAGTTATTGACTTTACACTATATTTTATCATCAATAGATAATTTATTTGACTAAAAGTAACATGGCAAGACAAAAAAAAAATTTAATTTGAATTTTAGTGAAAATAATACAAAAAAAAAGTTAAAAAATTAATGAAAATCTGCATTATCTCTGGTCCGCCTGTACAAATTTAAAACTTATTGGTGCAGATTGGAAGAACCACCGTTGTTATTTTTAACTACCGCACCAGTAAATATTTTTATAAAACGATTTTTAGAGCATATTTCAAACCATTCCGTGGCATACTGGTTGAGGTGCTTGGCTTGTATACCATAGAACCCAGGTTCGAATTCCACATGACACGGAAAGTATTTTTATTGAATTAATTTTTCTGTTCGGCCGTAGGCCGAATCTCTAAGCAGACAATGGCAAACCTCAGAGAATAGAAACTGGCATGAAAAGCTTCTTGAGAACATAAGCCGGAGTCGGCATAAAACTTGTAGATCCAATCCTCGATCATATCTGTTCAAACATTTCACAACACGCACGCATAAGGAGCTCGGTCAAATTCTTTTCAAGGGCTGAAATGGCTATTTCGTTTTTGTTTTTTTATTTCAAACCCTTCGAAATATTTGGGGAATCATCATAACATAAAGCATTATTTTGAGGAACCGACCCGAACACCTTTTTTTTATGAGGAGCCTTAGTATACATACATACATTTTGTACAGATAGATAGATGAGCAGAAAAAGTAGGCATGGCAACATTTATATATATAGTGACCGCCACTTGGTCCCATTGCACCTACATACCAAGTTTCACTATCAAAACGCGTACAGCTCAGAACTTACAATGATTTCTGAAAAGTCGGAGTAGATAAAAAGCGACACGCCCATTTTTTGAAGGGTTCTGGCAGTAACCAATCTACCAAGTTTTAGTCTTTTACTGTAAAAAAAGTCTGATATGGATTTGTGAGCGTTAAAAGTAGGCGTGGTAACATTTATATATAAAGTGACCACCACTTTGACCCATAGCACCAACACACCAAGTTTGACCATCAAAACGATCTCAGGAATTAAAATTATTTCTAACCGATAGCCCAGGCAGCTAGTGCTGACTTAGTTATATTTTTTAAATTGTAATTAACTATAGTACATTAATAAATAAGTAAATAAATAAATTAAATAAAATTATTTCTGAAGAGTGGGCACAGATATAATGCTACCATGCACATGTTTTGCAAAGCTGTCGAGAGTAAGCGTATGAACTTAATTACTAAATTTTAGTATTTTACGATGAGAATCGTGTGATTTATAGAAGTTCTATTAATTTGTGGGTAAAAAAAACCAAGTGGTGTGGCCGTGGCGTAGTGGGTAGAGCGTGTGGCCCATACGCGAGAGAACCCTGGTTCGAATCCCACCTGACACGGAAAGTTTGTTAATTAAATAAATGTTTCTGTTCGGCCGTCACCTCTCTGCAGACAATGGCAATCCACAGAGAAAAACTGTCATGAACAGCTTCTTGAAAACATAAGCCGTTCAGAGTCGGCATAAAATATGTAGGTCCAGTTCTCGATCATTTGTGTTCAAACATTCCACAACAAGCACAACACAATTGATCATAAGAAGCTCTGTCAAAGTCCTTCCAAGGGCTGAAATTGGCCATTTCGTTTTGTTTTGTGGATGGTAAGTGGGCGTGGCAAATTTTATATTTATATATATTGACTGCCACTAAGACCACCTGCATATCAAGTGTTACTATCAAAATGTGTGCAACTCAGGAATAAGCATGATTTCGAAAAGTGGGCGTAGATATGTTGCTACCACGCCCATTTTTTAACAGTTGCAGACAGCGACCATATGAACTAAATTACCAAATATTAGTCTTCTACGGCAAAAGCCATCTGATATAAAGCATTTTTACTTATTTGTGGGCGGAAAAGTGGGCGTGACAACGTTTATATTTACATAGTGACTGCCGCTTGGACCCATAGCACCTGCATACCAAGATTCACTATCAAAATGTGTACAACTCAGGAATAAGCATGATTTCGATAAAGTGGGCGTAAATATAGTGCGGCCATGCCCATTTTTTGTACATTGTCCGGCAGTAACCATGCGAACTAAATTACCAAATCTTAGTCTTCTACGGCAAAAGCCGTCTGACTGATTTGTGGACGGTAAAAGTGGGCGTAACAACGTTTATATTTACATAGTAACTGCCACTTGTATCCATTGTACTGCATACCAAGATTCACTATCAAAACTTGAACATCTCAGGAATTAAAACGATTGCTGAAAAGTGGGCGTAGATATAGTGTGACCACGCCCATTTTTTTAGTCACCGGAAGTAACCATCTGAATAAAATTACAAAATTTTAGTTTTATAAGATTAAAACCGTCTGATATATAGCATTTGTTTTGGTTTGTGGGCGATAGAGCCAATTTGGGTTGTATGGGAGGTACTACGCCCCCTTGTCCAACCAACACCAAACTTCACAGGAACACTTCCAGAATGTTGCTTCAGTAACCCTAAAAATCTCATAAAGTTTGGTTCGGTGGTTTTGGAGTATATACGTGATATACACACATATCCACATACCCACATACATACATTAATTTTTATATATATAGAAGATGGTGGTCGTAAAAATTCGCAATATGTTTTTGATTTACCTTAAAGTGAACACTTGAAAGATTAACCCAAATATAGTTTTACACAGGAACTATGCGAAATAAACAGCTTCAACTCTACTTGAAAAAAGGAAATATTTTATTTTTTGCACTTTCTGAACTTCTCTCAAAATAATTTTTTTTTGTTACAATAAAAATAATTAAATGAAAATTATAATATATGTACTTCCTTACAAAAGAGCGTAATAATAATAAAAAAAAAATTATGACAATAAAATCACCGTAGCCTTTTTAATCATAAACCAAAGTCACACAAAAAATACGCTTCTCTTTAAAATCTGTATGCACGTGTTGACAACAACTGACTAAAGCTTACTTTTTCCTAATCAGAGCTAAAAACAAAAAAAACAAAACATGAATTACAGTTACCTATTGCATTGAGAAGCTCATTATTTGTGATTTACCACAGCGTGTGGCGTTCACTTTATATATTAATGTTGCCACGCCCACTTTTAACGCCCACAAATTCGTAAAAGGATATATATCAGACTTTTTTACAGTAAAAGACTAAAATTTGGTAGATTAGTTCATATGGTTACTGCCAGAACCCTTAAAAAAATGGGCGTGTCGCACTTTATCTATGCCGACTATTCAGAAATCATTGTAATTTCGGAGCTGTACACGTTTTGATAGTGAAACTTGGTATGTAGGTGCAATGGGACCAAGTGGCGGTCACTATATATATAAATTTCAGTTGTTCTTCAACCAACCTCGTGAACACATTGCTTTGCTTATGTCTTGTTCTATTTGCAATTCGGTGATTTCGGTTTTAACTGACTCGGTAACATGCGGGTTTTGTTATAAAAAACTGCACAACAAATGTGCCAAGTTAAGTGAAGAAATCTTTAAATCATTAAACTCCAATAAAAACTTATTCTACAAATGTGATTTATGTTACGATAATCCTATAACAATCTGCCTATCCAAGCTAAGTGAGGCATGTAATATATTGAAGTGTTTAAAAGATAGGCATAATGCTGTAAAAACATCTGATGCTGAACTAAATTAAAATAATACTATTGAGACATTTGACGATCATTGTGTAGATTTAATTACCAATAAACTCAATGTTGATCCAATAATCACGCGCTTAAAGTCAAAGTCTCCATAATCCCCCGCGAAAATAAGTGCTGGCAACAAAAACAATAATAAAGCTAATATTAATATAAGTGCTAAATTGTTAAAAAAATCAGCACAGCCTAAAAATTGCAATAAACCGGTTTTGAGTGCACCTGATGCTGTAGTTCCCTCTTGCTCTACTTCGAATGCCTGCTTAACGCAATGTTCTTCTATTCATGCAGAGGGCGATGAACTTATAGATATTGTTGAGTTGCATGGAAACGATAAAATTATTAGTGCTAATAATAATAGTGTCAATGATGCTGCTGAAGTTGTTGTTGGCGTTGATAATCATGTTGCTCCTGTTGGAGGTGATGCTTGTGTTTTTGTTGATCGAGACCGTGAGGTATTGGTTGAAGGCCCTATGTGGAGGGTGCTGTTGCTGTTGTTGCTGCTGACTTTAATAAAGCTAAGAGTTCTGCGACTGCTGTGACTACAAATGGTGAATTCAGTGGCCAAAGTCATGCATCTGATGTAATTAATAGTCGCAATAATTTTAAACAAAAGAAGAAACTTGTGGGCCAAAGATTAAATTCAGAATTGGATGTTATTGAACCATTTCACTGGTTTCACCTTAACTCGTTTAAACCAACTGTCACTACTGATGATATTATTTCCTACATTAATAAACACACGGGTATTGAGAAGCATCATCTAGCCTGTCAATCGTTGATAAGAAAAGATCTCGATCAATCTCAAATTGATAAAATAAACTTTAAGCTTGGCATTTCGGTATCTCTAAAGGATTGTATTTTAGAACCATCTATTTGGCCAACTAATGTTTCGGTTAGCAATTTCAAGTTTTTTCACAAAGCAAATCGTCGTCGCTACAGGAAGTAGTACAAAATAATTACAAAAGTTTTTTTATAAATAAACTAAAAATATACATCCGAAATATGTCTGGCATAAGAACAAAGTCAGAATCAATAAAATTATGGTCTTTGCAACTTAACTACGATATAATAGTCTTCATTGAAACATGGCTCAATGCTGAATTTTTTGATGCGGAATTTTTTGACCTAAATTACTACCAGGTGTTTCGTAAGGTTTCGATCTGCGCGAGTTATAGAGGAATCAGTCTTATTTCCATCGCATATAAGGTTCTCTCAAGCTTAAAGATCTCAAGATTAAAGCCGATTACAAAAACACTGATTGGACCTTATCAGTGTGGCTTTCGACCTGGAAAGTCCACCATAGACCAGATTTTCACGTTACGATAAGTCCTGGAGAAAACCCACGAAAATCAAATTGACACACACCATCTCTTTGTCGATTTTAAAGCTGCGTTCGATAGCCCGAGAAGAGATTGCCTATACGCAACAATGTCTGAGTTCGGTATACCTACAAAGCTGATTAGACTTTGCAGAATGAAGTTGAGCAACACACGCAGCTCCGTCAAGGTAGGAAATGACCTCTCCGAAACCTTCAATACCGAAAGAGGTTTCAGGCAAGGCGATCCACTGTGTTGCGATCTCTTCAACATCATCATGGAGGGAATCGTACGAAAGGCCGATGTGCATCGTAATGGCACCATTTTCTATAAAGGTGTCCAGCTCCTTGCGTACGCTGATGATATTGATATTGTTGGCAGAACCAAGAGAGATGTTACCGCTGCTTTCACCGCTATCGAAAAGGAATCAGCCAAAGTGGGTTTGACGATAAATGAGGGTAAAACAAAGTCTACAAACAAGGGAGCGCGGCGTTAGGCTCCCACGTTTCATTTGGCAGCTATAACTTTGAAGTAGTCAAGGAGTTCGTATACCTTGGCACCGCCATTAATACCAACAACGAAATCAGCCTGGAGATACAGCGAAGAACAATAATTGCTAATAGGTGCTACTACGGGCTCAGTAAGCAACTAAGTTCCAGAGCCATCTCTCGATCGACAAAACTAACACTCTACAAGACGCTCGTTCTACCTGTGCTGCTTTATGGCGCTGAGGCATGGGTAGTTTCGCAAACTGACGCAGCCGCTCTGGGTGTGTTCGAGAGAAAACTTCTTCGCAAAATCTTCGGTCGTGTTCGAGTCGGCGATGACTATCGTATCCGACGTATCAGCGACTACGCTGGCTGGGTCATGTCCATTGTATGGACGACGAAGCTCCAGCGAAAAAGGTGCTCGAGGCGAGAGTCACTGGTCAACGACGACGAGGGAGACCATGCCTGCTATGGATGGACCAGGCTGAGGAAGCCCTAACCGCATTTAATGTATCCGATTGGAGAAGGCGCGCGCAAAGCAAAGGCGCCTGGCGAGAGCTGATGAGGTCGGCCGTAACCCGAACACGGGTTGTTACGGCCACCTAAGTAAGTTTCGTAAGGATAGAGATGCGACAAAAACCTGCTGCACTAGGGGTGGTGTTGTCCTTGTTGCTGTAAAGCGTTCCTTGTGTTGCAGTGCTTGGCCACTTGAAAATACTGATACATTTCTGGATCAGCTATGTGTTTCAATTTCTGGAGTCACGGAGCAGTTTTATTTGGCTGTTTCTTACATTCCTCCAAATAGTCCGGATGCGCTGTACATGAATCATTTAGATAATATTTTGAATTTAGCATCAAACGGTGCTAGCGATAGTCATTTTTAAATTCTTGGTGATTTTAATCTGAATAAAATAACTTGGAATAACTTTTTAAATAATAATACTTTAAATTCTACTAATATAAACTCTACACATGAGATTTATTTTTTTTGACTCATTTTTAAGTCTAGATTTCATTCAAATTAATGGATTTCCTAATCAATTAAATAGATTGTTAGACCTCATTTTTATTAGTAAGGATTTTAATTATAGTATTGAATTCTGCCAAAAAAATTAAATTTAAATTATTAAATTAAATTCCGTCTTCCCGTCCTCTATGTGTTATGAAGGAGTTAGGTCTCAATCAGTTGTTGAAACAGCTAATTTGTTTGCCAAATTCTTCTGCTCTAATTTTAATTCGGACTGCGACAATAATATTGATATTAACTACAATCTTGGAGTAAATGTAGATTTTGGTAGTTTTTAATTCTCTGACATGGATGTCAGAGATCCAACGCAATTGCTAGCCTAAAAAACTCGCAAAAGAACGATGTGGATGGATTTTCTGCATTTATTTTGAAAAAATGTCACCATGCTCTGGTTAAACCGCTTAAAATTATTTTTAATAAATGCTTGCAATCTGGAACCTTTTTAGATGCTTGGATAATCTTCTTTCATAACTCTAATTTATAAAAATTGAAGTAAATCTGAAATCTGTAATTATAGGCCAATTTCAAAGCTATCAAATATCTCAAAAATTTTTCAAAGCATTATAAAATACAAACTTTCGTTTGAAATAAAGAATATAATATCCCCTAGTCAACACGGTTTTATTCCTAATTGGTTAACAGTCTCAAATCTGGCAAGCTTTACAGACTGCTTTTGAAAATGGCCTGTCAGTTGATACTATTTATACTGATTTTACAAAAGCATTTGATAGGGTTTCCAATCATATTTTAGTATCTAAATTTGTGCACCTAGGATTCCATCCAAATTTCATATCTTCGGTTAAGTCATACCTAAGCAATAGAAAATGTATGGTGTCCGTTGAAGGATTTATGTCTGAGCCGTTTATAGCTTCCTCAGGTGTTCCTCAAGGGAGCATCTTAGGTCCACTTTTCTTTATAATTTTTATAAATGATGTTAGTTCTTGTTTTGTAAACTCAAAGTTTTTGATGTTTGCTGATGATTTAAAAATCTTTTTAAGAATTGCAAACCAGAATGATATGGATTATTTGCAAGCAGATATAAATAATCTGTATGATTTGTGTTCTAAAAACCGTTTACCCTTAAACATAGATAAATGTTTTCAAGTTTCCTATTCGAAACTTAATAATAGGGCCCAAAATCAGTACAAATTGAATAATCCCAATTTAAAATCGGTCACATTGATAAAAGATCTTGGCGTTATTTTTGGCGCAAGCTTGACTTTTATACATCATTTAAATTATATAATTCCAAAGGCTTATTCTCAGTTAGCATTTATTAAACGCAATAGCAATGCATTTTAAGATCCATACACGCTAAAAGTTCTGTACACAAGTCTAGTGAGTTCTAGGCTTGAATATGCAAGTTTTATTTGGAATCCGTATTACAATATACACGTGAATCGCTAGGAACGTGTTCAGCGTAGATTCCTAAGGTTTGCACTTCGTTTTTTTCATTTTGCTGCTCCTTTTCCCACCTATGATGCTCGATGTAATCTTATTAACTTAAAATCAGGGACCGAAAATAACTTACTTTGAAATTTTCCAATGAAAAAGACATAATGAAAAAAGTGTCGAAGGACTTTTTCAAATATACCATTATGATACAAATGGCCGCAGCTCCACGAATATAGAGTGCCTTTTATATTTTCGACTGATTCTTTAAAAGTAAAAATTAACTGTTATTTTGTGCCTTTTATTTTTTCGGGAAAAAATAACGGTTATTTTTGCCTTTTATTTTATCGGTCAAAAATAACAGTTATTTTTTGACTTTTATTTTTTCGGTCAAGAATATCAGGCAATTTCTGTTTTTTCAAAGGCCGCTTGACCGATTAAAAAATTATTGATGGTATTATTTTCGTCTAATCAGTGCGCACATTTTGAGATATAAAAATTTCAGTACAACTGCCTCAATGCAAAGATTCCTCCAAACGAAAACACACAAAAAATATTGATTCGATTGTTTTCGTGGTGATATTGTATAAATGTCATAAACTAATAAGCCAAATGATCGAATTCGAGCAATGATAATATTTTCGATGAGTTAAGGAGGCGGGCGTGAACGTCCAGAACTCCTCTTTTCTAGCCCTTGATGATCACGAAAAGAAAATCATAATTGTTGATATTTTTTTTTTTAATTATTATTAACAGGTAATTATTATTTTAATTTCTTTATTTATTTTGTCTATTTTCGTCTTAACTAATTTTGTCAGGATCATGAAATGTTTTTCCAACTATGCACGAGATTGAGTAGTGCGTGTTGAATGTAAAAAAGCCCAAATTCACAGAAGTGGACTTAATCACTTTTGATTTTTAACGACTCATCTTTTAAAATCTTAAAGTAAAGAATATAAAATGAAGCAAAAAGATGAGTTTTTTCAAATCTGTACAAAAAAACAATTTACTTAAAAGCTTTTCACAAACTGAAGTTTTTATCGATTGGAAAAAAATACCATATAACATAAATATGAGCATATTGAAAAATGTGCACAATTAGTAACTGTTCCATGCGGATACAAATTAATTGTTACAATTGATTTTTATGAAATCAAAGTAGGATTTAGCTTCAACATCATTATTGCAGCTAATTCCTCTTCCTCAAATTGTACCTCAAATCGCCAAGAACAAGTGATTATTATTGAAAACACATATAAAACATTGTGTGCGCACCTTTTTTTTACATTACATGTAAAGCAAATCTTTAAATTTTTTAAGTTACCGTACCATCGCGATAGGTTTCCAAACCTGTAACAAAATAATTTTTTGGACTGTACTTAAATGAGTGACATTACTTATTTTCTTGCGGGTGCCAACACTGCTATAAAGACTTTCGGTAACGTAGCCAAAACACGCTACTGCGTATGGTAATGCAATTAACTATTAACTTAATTAACACTTAAAATCACTTGAAAATCCTAGGACTATTTTGTTACTTCTTTTTGTTTACAATATTATTTCTGGCAACACGGATTATTCATAACTTCTGGAGCAAATAAACTTTAATGTTCCCTCTAGAATATTAAGAAATAGTGCACCATTTAATATAGGATTTCATAGAACAAATTATGCTTCAAATTCTCCAATGGTTAGAGCTATGCGAGAGTTTAATAATTTATCTAATTTGCATTGTATAGATTTCTCAGTATCGAAGGCAACTATATTTAATCAACTAGCCTTAATTTATTAATACCTAATATATAGTTTATTCTCATATAGGAACTTATTTATTAACTTAATATCTAGTCAGTAAGGAAATTATCATTCCATTGATTAATAAATGAAAATGAAAATGATTAATAAATGAAATTTTTTCTCATCTATCTATCTATAAAAAATGTATGTATGTATATACGTACTAAGGCTCCTCACAACAAAAAAAGTGTTTGGGTCGGTTCCTTAAAATAATGCTTTATGCTATGATGATCCCCAAAATATTTCGCCTGTAGCGATAGCCATCCGTGAGCTGGAAAGTTTGAAATAAAAAAAAAAACCAAAAACGAAATGGCCATTTCAGCCCTTGAAAAGATTTTTACCGAGCTTCTTATGATCAATTGTGTTGTGCGTGTTGTGAAATGTTTGAACACAATTGATAGACAACTGGACCTACAAGTTTTATGCCGGCTCCGAACGGCTTATGTTCTCAAGAAGCTTTTCATGGCAGTTTTTCCTCTCTGAGGTTTGTCATTGACTGCATAGAGATGACGGCCGAACAGAAAAATTAATTTTATTGAAAAAACTTTCTGTGTCAGATGGAATGCCAGTATGCCACGAAATGGTTTGAAATATGCTCTAAAAATGGAGTTTTTTGTAAAAATATTTATTGGTGTGGTAGTTAAAAAGAACAAACGGTCAGAAATAATAGTAATGAAAAAGTTCTTCCAATCCAATAAATTTTATATTTTTGCAGTCGGACCAGAGGTAATGCGGATTTTCATTAATTTTTAAAATTTTTTTTATATTATTTTCACTTAAATTCAAATTCAAATTTGTTTTTTTTTTGTCTTGCCTTGTTGCTTTTAGTCAAATAAATTATCTATTGGTGATAAAATATAGTGTAAAGTGAAGAATTGAATGAAATTACAAAAATAAAAAATGTACACATTTTTTACATTTTGCAATTTATTTGACTAAAAGTAGTATGGGAAAAAATTCATTTGAATTTTAGTGAAAATAATATGAAAAAAGTTAATTTCCAATCCATAAAAACAATCCATAAAAATCTGCATTATCTATGTCTAACGGAAAAAATTTAAGATTTTTTGATGCAAAAGATCTTTTTCATTACTCTTTTTTTCTGACCATTTGTTTTTTTTTTAACTACTATACCAGCCAATATTTTTAGTCGAAATAATTTGGGGATCATCATAACATAAGCCATGGACTATTTTGAAGAACCGGGCTGAATAACTTTTTTTTCTAAGGAGTGTGAGGCGACTTAATGTATATACGTATGTATATCACGTAAAGACTCCGAAACCGCCAGGCCAATTGTTATTCCAAAGCGTTGAGAGGGTTCCTGTGAAGTCTGGTGCCGATTGTAAAAGGCAACTTAAATTCACCTAAAATTTTCGACATCGAACAGTTTTGGAATAATGGGTCGCACAGCCTCAGAATTTAGTATTTGACCTCAATTTACACATGCCGTTCCACTGGTAACATTTTATGGGCGTTGAACGAGGGGCGTGGTACTTCTTCAGCACCCAAAATTTTCGGTATAGCTTTCGAAATAAGTCACACATAAATGAAACTCGGTACGAACTTACTGTAAAAGCATGGCTTCATTAAATTACCAAATCTTAGTCTTTTACGGCAAAAGCCGTATGATATAAGCATTTTTATTAATTTTTGAGCGGTAAAAGTGGGCGTGACAACATTTATATATTCATAATGACTGCCACTTGGACCTATAGCACCTGTATACCAAGATTCACTATCAAAACGTGTACAACTCAGGAATAAGCATGATTTCGATAAAGTGGGCGTAAATATAATGCGGCCATGCCCATTTTTTGTACATTGGCCGACAGTAATCATATAAACTAAATTACCAAATCTTAGTCTTCTACGACAAAGGCCGTCTGATATAAAGAATTTTTACTGATTTGTGGGCGGTAAAAGTGGGCATGACAACATTTATATTTACATAGTGACTGCCACTTGGACCCATAGCACCTGCATACCAAGATTCACAAGAAAAGTGGGCGTAGATATAGTGTGACCACTCCCATTTTTTGTACAATCACCGAAAGTAGCCATCTGAACAAAATGACCAAAATTTAGTTTTATATGAATAAAATCGTCTGATATATAGCATTTTTTGGCTTGTGGGCGATAGAGCTAATTTGGGTTGTATTGGAGGTACCACGCCCCCTTGTCCAATCAACACCAAACTTCACAGGAACACTCTTAAAATGTTGCTTCAGTCTCCCTAAAAATTTCATAAAGATTGGTTCGGCGGCTTAGGAGTCTATATGTGATATACACACTAGACCAAGTCACATATGTATGGATTTTGTTAAAGTATGTGGGATTGTCCTCGGGGGAGTCTGTAACTCCTACAGGACGCGTCCCCAGGTGGCGGATAGGGGAAAACCTCCCAGACTTTTCTGGGTGGCATGAGTGAAATCAAATAGCTCCCGCGGACCAACAGACAGAACAAACCATTATACAATCAATAAGGTGAAATGGGTAGCTCCGCCGTACGCCCGTTGTTAAACTTTCCCATATCATTTGGCAACAATTAGAATAAGGCAAGTACTGGATGTAAGGGAGTTGAGAAAATATGGAGAATATAGTCGTATACCTGCTCCACCTTATTGTTTGCATCATGCATAAAACGGAAGCGTCTGTTCTCCTAGTTGGAGCGGCTTCAAAAGGCGTCTGATCCCATAATGGGCGGCCTCATCTAGTATGTGTTCGATCATCCAAACGGCAGGTGTGCCCATCGATCCTGAGCTTAATTTATTACCAACTTTATCTCTGAAAACACCAACGGCGTAGCGCGCAATGCAAAATGTATGGAAATGACAACGAAAGATAATAAGTCCCCAAGGGGTACCCACACAGAGGATAATCCTCCTATAGCTGGATCGGCTGTAGTAAACCGCACATCGGATTTGGGGGTGCGGCATATTTCATGCACTAGCGTCGAACGAGACGCAACGGTAAGCGAATCGACAACAAATTTAAATTCTACAAATTCTACCAATGCAAGGAAGTTTTGCTTTGGCTACCGGCAGCGAACTTTAGTCGGTGCCTGGAACGTAAGATCTCTGTACGATACGGGAAGGTACGATCAAGTAGAGAACGACATGTTGCGCTTAAACATCAGCATCCTAGGAATTAGTGAAACCAAATGGAGAGGTCAAGGAGATTTTAAGTCCGACACGGGGCGTACGACAATGCTGTACTCTGGTGACGACGAGTCGGTGAGCGGCCAAAGGCGAGGGGGTGTCGGCATTATGTTGACAAAAGAAGCAAGGCGTAGTCTAATGACGTGGGCACCCGTCAACAGAAGATTAATGTCCGCGAGGTTTAAGACAAATATACGCAACGTCATGATTATACAATGCTATGCCCCTACCGAGGACGCAAAGGACGAAGACAAAGCCGACTTCTATACTCAACTGAGCACAGTATACGACAGTGCTCCTAAAGGCGATATTATGATCATCATGGGTGATTTTAATGCTAAAATTGGCCAAGAAAACTCTGGCATTGAGCGCGTTATGGGAAAGCATGCGCTTGGAGACAGAAACAACAATGGCGATTTGTTAGTGGATTTCTGCAATGCACAGCAGCTGACAATTGGAGGTTCTCTGTTTCCCCACAAGACATGCCACAAAATTACCTGGGTGTCTCCAGATGGTCGCACAAAAACCCAAATTGACCACTTTATCGTACAACAAAAGTGGAGGAAATCCCTGTGCGATGTGCGCAACAAAGTCTGCGCAGACGCTGGAAGCGACCACCACCTAGTGCTAGCACGGATGCAACTAAGAACATCAGCTGTGAAATATAGATCAACAGACTCAGCCAAAGCAGCGAGGTTTAACACCAATGCATTAAAAGATCCTGCAACGCTTCGAAACTTCTGCAACAAACTTAGCGAAAACTCATCACGACCGAGCGATCCTAGTGAATCAATAGATGCGATGTGGGCAGAAATAAAAACCGCGTTTATAGAAACAGGAGCCGAAATTTTACCTCACATGCCCAGAGGCAAAGATCCCTGGATTTCAGAAAACACATGGGAGAAGATCGAACTCCGGAGAAAGCTTAGGATAAAAATCAACGCCGAAAGAGATGCGCAGCGCAGAAGTATGCTACGATGCGAATACCGAGAAGCACATAAAACGGTAAAAGCATGTGTGAGGAGCGATAAGAGGAAGCAAATGGACAACTTGGCTGACGAGGCTGAACAAGCGGCAAGGTGTGGTGATCTTAAACATCTTTACAAAATCACCAAAGAAATCTCAGGTCGTACGTCAAACATTGACTATACTGTGTTGGATATTGATGGGAGACTGTTATCAACAACTGACGACCAGTTACGGAGATGGAGGGACCACTTTTGCTCATTGCTAAATGGTGAGTTCGTAGTTCAGTCTACTGGGTCAAGTCCTACCGTACTCGAGTTGCGCAGGTCCTTTAGAGGCATCGAAGTCTGCCCGCCCTCATGTGCAGAGATAACAACGGCAGAGGCCTTAAAAGCAACAAAGCTGCGGGGCTAGATGGCGTACCCGCCGAGTTTTTGCAAGCAGATCCAGATCTAACAGCAAATATTTTGTTACCACTAACGCGAATAATATGGGAACGCGAAACCTACCCTACCGAATGGAAAGATGGAGTCATAGTTAAAGTCCCGAAGAAGGGTAACCTTAAGGATTGCAACAACTGGAGAGGTATCACCGTGCTGTCAGTATTCACAAAATAACTGGCTTCTATTATATTGTCTCGCATCAAGAACAGAATCGAAGCTACTCTAAAAAGACATCAGGCAGGATTCCGTAGTGGACGGTCCTGTGTGGACCACATAAATACCCTACGTATTATTCTCGAACAAACAGCCGAGTTCACATCACCGTTACCTCTAATGTTTGTGGACTTTGAAAAAGCGTTCGATCGAGTCAATAGAGACTGTATATGGAAGTCATTGACCCAGCGTGGAATTCCTCCAAAAATCATTGCCATCATTAAGGAATCCTACGAACATGCTCGCTGTTATGTTCGTCACAAAGGAGAGCTCTCCGATCCTTTTGAAGTTCGGCAAGGTTGTATACTATCGCCGATCCTGTTTCTGGTGGTAATTGATGATGTGCTGTTCTCCACAGTTGGCCCAGCAGAGAAATACGGCATTCAGTGGCGCCCCTTTGACCGTTTGAGTCATTTAGACTATGCCGACGATATTTGCTTTATCGCAAGCACCAACAGCGGACTCGCAAAAATGGGCCAATCACTACAAGAAAACGCAGAGCCAGCCGGCCTTAAAATAAACTGCAACAAAACAAAAACAATGCACACTGGCCGAGATACGCAAAGCAACAATGTCTTGAGACAGACGCGCATAGAGGAGGTCAAGCAGTTCAACTATCTGGGAAGCCTGGTTTCCATTAACGGTGGAGCAGATTTGGATATTGCCAATAGAATCAGCAAAGCACGTTGCGCTTTTGGTATGCTATCATCAGTATGGAAATCTAACAAGATATCACGCCGCACTAAACTGAGATTGTTCGAGTCAAACGTCAAATCTGTGCTTTTGTATGCATGCGAAACTTGGAAAGTTACTGCGGCTATCACGAAAAAGTTGCAAGCATACGTAAACCGCTGTCTGCGTCAAATATTGAGAATCCGTTGGCCGATGACCATTTCAAATGAAGATCTCTGGCTAAATACAGGACAAAAACCGATAAATATTGAAATAAGACAGCGGAAATGGCGTTGGATCGGGCATACACTTAGAAAGCCAAATGACAACTTGGCTAAGCAGTCGTTCGAGTGGAACCCGCAAGGCTCGCGGAGAATTGGTAGGCCATCCCGTACATGGAAGGCGTCAACGACGGCAGAAGCTGCCAAAATGAATAAAACGTGGCCACAGCTGAAGTTCTTGCAGCAGATAGAAGGAAGTGGAAAGAATTTGTCGTCGCCCTATGCCCCACAAGGGGTTAAAGGAAAAGATAGATAGAAGATATATGTGGGATCCTCTGTGCCCCCCCCCCCCCCCCCTGAAAAACACGATTGTTGCAAATGAAGTAATTAGAGCTCTTAAAAGTTCAAGAATTGTCAAAAATGGCCCGGTTCTGTTCGAAAACCCGGTTTTCGGAGTGTAATTTTAGATGAAATGCATTTCAATTTTTCTAATGCATTTCAAAATAACGAAAAAATTAAAAGTAACTACTTCTATGTTAAACTAGCTGAAGAATATGATTCCATACTTAGATTTAACATACAACGAAGTCCGGTCCCAATAAACGCGATTAAAGTCAACATTTCAAAATTTTTTCATAAAATTTTTTGTTCATATTTGTCCTTTGCATTGATCTAGGACATTTTTCCAAAATTAATTAATGCATTATTTCAGCCCATTTTATGGTAATAATAAAAAAAAACAGAATCGACCCAATTTTAAATGAGATACGATATTTTTAGTAAAGCATTTAGTAAGCAAGTTTTTGTGTTATTTTTATAACTCTAATAATTTTTCAATTATTAATTAAGAGTTATATTTTCGAGCTCAAGGTCTATGTTGCTTTCAGAAGAAAACAACCAACAACAACAAGAATACCCTTTGTATAGAGTGGCAATCATACAGCAGACTAGACAGCTGTTTCGTTGGCCGCTACACCAACTCATCATGTGCGTTGGTATTGTTGTTGTTGTTGGTTGTTTTCTTCAGAAAGCAACATAGCGTAAACTCTAATAATTACGATCGGTATACGAATCGATATCACCTTGCCAGATCAATCACAGAATAGAACGGAATGTAGTCTCATTCACAATCAAAATGTCTAGCGAGAAGCTATATTTGACCGAGGAAAGCCGGCATCATTTTCCAAAAACAATATTGCCTAACTGCAAGCACATTTTAGGCCGGTTGGTGCACCTACATTTTGTGGACAAAAAAACTATTGCCGAAAGCATTAACTGTGTCACGAAGGAATTAGTAAGCATTTGGGATAATTTTAACATTCCCACAAAGAAAAAATCGTGAGTGAAGGAAACGGTTGAGAAATTGTACTCCGACTACAACAATCTTAGGAAGAAAAGGATCGATGAAAACACCGAAGCAAAGAATCCCAGGGAGTTCGATTTTAAAGAAAGATTTTCTCAGTTGTTCGACATCGGCCACGCAGGTTCGTGGAACGCTTGTTTCACGCAGAATGCTAGTTTTATAGCATTTTTATTTTTTTTCATATATTTGTTTATCTCAAAATATACCTGTTTAGAGATCAATTTGTGTTAGCAGGTATAATAACGATATATTATATATTATTTATTTATTATACATTTACGACACGTTACATAAAAATCGACTATGCGTTTAAGAAATTGGTCAAATTTTCCATTCTTTTTGATTATTTCACAGATAAAGAACTTGAAAATTTACGAGAAATTAATGTTTTCATAGTGATGGTGTATATGACCTACTGGTTCCAATGTACTATACCATTTGAAGCACCGAAGCTTGATCTTCAATTAATTGGAAATCTTACTGAATTTCGGCACATAAATGAACTTATCGCTAACGAAGTTTTGACCAAGTTCGGCAATCATTTATGGTACTTGTCTGAAACCCTAATAGGATTTTCATTTTTTTATAGAAGTATTGACGTAGAGACAAAACGATTGACGGTGACAGCTCTTCAGAAAGCTGGAAAAATAAAAAAACGTCAAAAAAGCGTCCATTAATTTCAATTCTGTCGATGTTTCGCGTTTAAGAATCGATTATTTCGTTACATCGAATACAAAACAATTTTTCAACTCATTGTTTGTGAATGACTCGAGTGATGATGATAGCTTCGAAAATCAAACTTGGAAAATCGATCCAAGTTGTTGGATTCAAAATGAAAAATACTTGCGCGCAGAGTAAGTCATCAAAAACATTTCAGTCGTTAACGATGAAAATCGAATCTTATGTCGAGGTACAACAATGAAGTGACGTTATTGGAAGCGGAAAAAACAGGCTCTACTTCACGTGGTGAAAGACCATTGAAAAATTTTTCCATGCGGTACAATAAAAGCCAATATTTCTGAACGCATGCAGCCCAAGAAAATCCATTCACAATGAATTCCTTTAAAATTCACTATACAATAAAATTATTAGAGTTTACGCTTTTTTAAAAAAAGTTTATGCTTTTACAAAAAATATCGTATCTCATTTAAAAATTGGTCGATTCTGTTTCTTTTTTTTAATTATTATTACCATAAAATGGGCTGAAATAATGCATTCATTCATTTTGGAAAAATGTTCTAGAGCAATGCAAAGGACAAACATGAATAAAAAATCATATGGAAAAATTTTAAAATGTTGAATTTAAATGCGTTTATTGGAACCGAACTTCATTGTAACTCAAATCTAAGTCCGGAATCAGATTCTTCAGCTAGTTTAACATAGAAGTAGGTACTTTTATTTTTTTTCTTAATTTTGAAATGCATTAGAAAAGTTTAAATGCATTTCATCTAAAATTACGCTCCGAAAACTGGGTTTTCGAACAGAACCGGGCCATTTTTGACAATTCTTGAACTTTTAAGAGCTCTAATTACTTCATTTGCAACAAACGTGTTTTTCAGGGGGGGCACGGAGGATTCCATACAAAGTACCATTTGACTTGGTCTAATACACACATACCCACATACATGCATCCATTTTTATATATATAGATATAAATATATATAAAAATAAGAAGAAGATAAAGGCATACAAATGCTACCCATCGAACTTAACGGTGGAGCCAACTAACGACGATATAGCTGAAAGGAACTTATCCCACACATGCCACCAAGGAAGCAACTATTTTGGAAGGAAATTCCTGAAAGTGATTCTGTAAATGATTTATGTTGAAATTAAGTGAAACAAAATTAAGAGTCGGCATAAAGCTGGTAGGTCCAGTTCTCGATCATTTGTGTTCAAACATTTCACAACACACCCAACACAATTGGTCATAAGAAGCTCGGTCAAACTCCTTTCAAGAACTGAAATGGCCATTTCGTTTTATTTTCTTTTGAATTTACTAATTTAATTTATCTATGAACTCTTTTTTTTCTTTTTATTTTTTATAATTTAAATACAAATTTATTATTAATTAATTTTATTAATATTATGTAATATCTAAGCGTCTGAATACGCTTTTAGTAAATTCAAGTACAAAAATATTATCTTAGGGAAACTTGTTTATTTTCATAAAGAAAAATGTACAGAAAATTTTTATTTAAATAAAGATTATATTTATTTAAATGCAACGAATGAATTTCTTTCTTTCTATCCATTAGTTTGTAATCTCTTCTACACATAATTTACGATACAGTGTGATTTTTCATGCAAATAAAAACCATTTTAATAGCATTAACTTGCTTTTTAAATGTTTATCTTCAAGATTATTACAATTATGCAAAACAAAAAAAGTTGATGATCATTGCATGTGTTTTGCTTTGGATGTTAATTAAATTTTGTTCATAGAAAAAATAATTGTTCAAAGCATATTAAATCATTAATTTTGTAGATTTTTTAGGAACTTTCTACCAAATGAAAAAATTTTATGGGTTTTGAACATATACAAATTTCTTTAGAATATGAAATCTAATTACGTTGTTAAAGTTTAAGTCAAACACAAACGACTAATTATCTCAAAACTTGAAAAATCCAGTTAAAACTGTTTTTTGCTTTGCACGGCAGATCTTAATTAAAAAGGGCATCAAAATTCGAGCTCAAGTCATGTCTATTAACTTTTCATTCATAAGTTTTGAGTAAATCAAAAATTTTTTGCTATTAATTTCATTAATAAATTTAAAAAAAATGTATAAGCTTAAAAGTGCGTGCATGTTTATTCCTTCAATCAATACTATATTTGATTTTTCATCTAATGCTAAGAAGCAAACGCTTCCCTCGGCAGTCCTGCCGACTGCACTCTCCTTTAATTGCACCATGACTTTGGCTAGCATAGCTGACGTCACAACAATGGCTGACATGAGCTAAACACATTGGAGGAACGAAGACAGCAAGCCATGCATCTCTTTTGCTCCAATGTGTTTTTCAACTCAACTCAGCAATAAGCGTTTTCTATGGTCGCAACCTTAGGTTAGATGCTGAAAGCCGACTACCATATATAAACAACTTCGCTAAAGTTATAGTCCACCAACTAAATACACATACAAAAACAAGTCTCAGCGACCATACACAGTAGCGATGATATCGACATCAGCATTGTTTAGTGAGGGTTGTTTTTTATCACGTTTGCATGCATTTGTTGTTGTTTAAGTGAACTGACGCTTTTGTAAAGTTTTAAATTCACTCCCGTTAATATAGCTTTGCTAAAGAAGCTAACGCTTCAAAAATAAAACTACCAATTCTGGTCCGATTGGACCAAAGCTACATCGCTGGTTGACTATCGACTACGACAGCTCGTCATGAACTGCTGCTTCGTCTGTTCAATTTTACGAAGCATGCATCAGCAGACGAATATCGACCAAGACAGTTCTTCGTGAAATGTTGCTTCGACTGTTAAATTTTACGCAGCAGACAGCAATAGCTGACTATCGACTGCGACTGCTGAGTATATGCTGTTGCTATTTCTTGCGCAGCAATTTAAACACTGGATACAACGCATTCGCATACAACTACAAAAAGTGTTCAGATGAATCTAGAAATTCTTGATAAGTTCAAAAGTTCAAGATTATAGAGATCTTTAGTGTTTTTAATTATCCGACATTTTTTAGGATCCGGTTAACCGATTTCAAAATTAACACGGCAAAATTTATTGTCTGATGTTAATTTTTTGGGCCAATTTTAATGTGAATATATTTATTTGAGTTCAATAGAGTTGTTTGGCCATTCCTTCCTAATTGCAATTTTTAAATATGTTAAAATAAAAATTCAATTTTTCCACGACGTTACGTCACTTGGCGACATCTTCAGGGGAGATTTTTTTATTTTTTATCTAAAAAAACAAATATGAACAACTTTCCAAAAACAATTAACCAAAAACTTAGTTTACATTAATAGATACATTAAGTTAATTTTCGCAATCAACCATGACTTTGAATTACAAAAAATTTTACATGACATAAACTTTTAAAAAACAGAAAAATTGTTTGAATAATGCCCCTATCACCGTCAGCGAGTCGAATAAAAAAATAGTCGAATTCGTGGGCACGGTATCACAGTGTGCGAACTTTCCAGATATCATTCGACCTAAACGTCAAAAGCTGGCGAATGAAAAAACTTTGTGAGTAGCCGGCGAATGCGGGATTTGCTTGCAATTTATTTCTTTTATTCCAATGAAAATTCTTTTTATCTTTTTTTTATTATCATTTCCACATTAAATGCATTTATTTCTAACCTAATCTCTATAATTTTACACTAATATACACGTTATAAAAAACACACACTCAGCAGCTACATGAAAAAGTGCAGCTGCTATTGGAGCAGGAAATAAATGTTCCATTAAAAATATTTTAAAAATTCAAGCTCACTTGATTAAACTGTTGACGTCTATACAATTAATTCAAAAATTACTCGAAGGTGGTTACAATTTCTATTTTAATTTGTTTTCTTCGAAATTTAATTTTTTGACGTAACTTTGTTTACTTTTATGTTTTTATGCTTTGGCAGCATTGAATCTGCGGCGAACAAGTAGAGTCGCAAACCATGATACGGCAGAATTGAAAGTTCGCCAACTGAGTCGAATCGAGTAGAAAATTCGATTCGCTGTCGGTGATAGGGGCATAAAAAATGTAAACGAAACTATTATAGCCTATACGTGAAATGCTACTGCATAGTTGTTGTTTATATTGTCAGTGTATTGTATTGTTGTATTTTTAAACTTTCTAATGTCATTCTTCTTTTTGTTTTGTTTTCAACGTCCAAGATTCTTACAACCTCAAAATCAGCTGTATGTCCTGTAGTCAATATATGTTGTGCTAGCGCTGTTATTTTTTGTTTCTTATGTCCAGCTTGTGTTCTGTCATTCTTATTTTTAGAGCTCTTTTTGTTGTCCCTATATAAGTTTTGTCACAACTATCGTGTTCTTCGCCTTTGCATTGCAGTTCGTACAAAACATTGTTTTTGTATTCGTTTTTAATATTTGTTTTTGTGAATATTTGGTTTAAAGTGGCGTTTGATTTATATGAAAATGTTAGGTGTGTTTCCGTACTCACACTGTGTAACTTGTGGGACACTATTTTCTGTTTCCATACTTTCTGTGCTTAAAATGGGAGAAGAAGAACAAGCATAAACCGATCTCTCGAGCACACATAGTGCACAGAGAGTGCTAGATCTCAAGACTCCGAGTAAAGTAAGAACAAGCATCAAGAAGAACAAGCATAAACTTCACAAACAAATTGACGTTAATTTTAATTGCCGCAATTTACGTCTGACATGTCTGAGGTCAAAATCAGCTGTTTTGTGCTTGAAACTTACTAGAAGCTGTTTCCGTACTTTTGCAACTATTCGCACATTTCATTTTTACTCTCAGTTTGTACTTACACAAATCTTACACAGTGTAGAGTACGAAAACACACCTGTTGTGTTGTCCGCTCTCATTATTTTTCGTATGTGTGTGTTGCCTCCACCAACGATATCAGTAGAGAGATAAAACGAAGGATAACTCTTGCCAACAGGTGTTACTTTGGGCTCAGTAGGCAATTGAGAAGCAGAGCCCTCTCTCGACGAACAAAAGTCACGCTCTATAAGTCACTAATCATGCCCGTCCTGTTATATGCAGCACAAACCTGGACGTTGAGCAGCTCTGATGAAAAGATTTTAGCAGCGTTCGAGAGAAAGATCCTTCGTAGAATCTACGGACCAATCTGCGTCAATGGCGAGTACCGAATACGATGGAACGATGAGCTGTATGAGCTATACGCCGACATTGACATAGTAAAGCGCATAAAAATCGAGCGGCTTGCTGCCTAGGTCATGTTGAGCGGATGGAAGACGACGCTCCAGCGAAGAAAATATTCGATTCGGTACCCAGCGGCGGACAACGCAGAAGAGGACGACCGCATCTCCGTTGGAGGGACCAAGTGGAGGACAACCTGACGAAACTTGGAGCTTCCAACTGGCGCCAGCAAGCGCAAAACAGAAACGGCTGGCGCAATTTCTTACGACAGGCGGAAATCGACTTACGGTTGTAGGCGCCATCTAAGTAAGTAAGTAAGTGCGTTATGTCAAGTACTTTTTGTTTCCTATATTAATTAAAATCATTTTCTGTTTGTTTGTTTGACTTTTATACAAATCTTAACGGCAGATCGGATTTTGCTCAAACTTATAACGTGTATTACTGGAGTCCTAGATTAGGTTGTTGCATACTTAGTTTTAACCACGTTGCCTTTTACCGCCCGCAAATCAATATTTCCGATTGTACGAGTATGAGACTTAAATTTGGTAATTTAGTTTGTATGGTTACTTTTGGCAATTGTACCAAAAATGGGTTTTTCCACGTCCTCTTTTACCGCCCACAAACCAATGAAAATGCTATATTCAGACGGTTTAAGCCGTATAAGACAGAAATTTGGTAATTTATGGCCCTATTATGATTTACAACCAAACTGAGTTGGGTTGTCTTGAACACAACTTAACTTGGCACACAACTGGAATATTATTTGGTATTATGACTTACAACCATTTTAAGTTGAGTTGTGTGGAATACTTTCCAAATTGTAATAGAATTTAATGGAAATTTTGACAGCTGAATGTAGACAAACACAGCTGTTTTGCATTTGTATAATTTTCATTTATTGCAAATTGTGAAGAAAATAATAAAGTTAATAATAAAAGAAGTGAGATTTAGAATGGAAAGCAGTTTCGATTTATTTTTTGCGGACGGAGGGGAAAGCGACGGAGAGGAAAGCTGCGTAAATATTGCGCGCTTCCGGAAGTCACTGCGCGATCATTCAAATCCTCTTGAACTGCAGCACATCAAGTAATGAGCTGAGATTAGATATTTTTCAATTGATTAATGAAATACTTTTTCACAGATTTCTGAGTTATTTCAGACTGAACAAGGAGTCCTTTAAGCATGTCTTAGAGGAAATTCAAGACCACCTAAAACCCTCTTCCATACCACCCATTTTAAAGTTATGCACTGCTCTCAGGTTCTTCGCAGAAGGGAGCTACTAGAAGTGCACTGGCAATGACTTTAATAAAGGCCTGGCGCAACCAACTGTGTCCGTGATTTTAAGCGAAGTTCTCAGTGTTATGGAGCAGATAATTTGTGGAAAATGGATTGTCGCTAAGCTCACAGAAGAAGAACAAAGAGCCTCAAAAATGTCATTTTATTCGCGGACAGGCTTTCCTGGGGTTATTGGATGCATAGACGGCACCCATGTCAGCATAATTGCGCCTGAAAAAGATATTCAGCCCCTTTACCTCAATAGGAAAAATTATTACAGTTTGAACGTAATGATTGTGAGTACAATTAGTCGTTAATATATTTCATATTAAATTAAAGCACACATTATCTAGGTATGCGATCATGAAATGAACATACGCAGCGTAGATGCTCGTTATCCTGGATCTAACCATGATTCTTTTATTTGGAATTTAAGTGACTACAAGCAGTTTCTTCACAGCAATATCCAAGAAAACTCATGGGTTTTAGGTAAGATTGGTTTTTCAATCAAGTTTTTTTTATTTAGTTTTTTTTTTTAGGCGATGCTGGATACCCCTTGGAGCCCTGTCTCATGACTCCTTTCCGAGCAACGACCACTGATTCCCCAGAGTCTCGCTACAATTATATTCATGCGAAAGCTAGGAATATAGTTGAACGAACCATAGGTGTCCTTAAAAGCAGGTTTAGATGTCTTCTTTCCAAACGTGGATTGCACTATAAACCGGAAAAAGCCACGCAAATTATAAACGCATGTTGTGCTTTGCACAATATTTGCAAACATTTTAATGTTGAGCTCGAGGAAGAACTGCAGTTCCCTAATGAAGAGGACTCCCAAAATAACGTTCCAACTGAACATAACATTGAATTGGCCGGAGATATAAGAAATAGGATCATGCAATTTTTTTAATGAATTAGATTTCAAATAATAACATAAATAAAAGAAACACATATGTATGTTAAAAAGATGTATAAAGCTTTTTTTATTAAAAATAGGTTTAAAAATATATCACTTCATGTGCCTTAAGCTATATCAAACATAAATATCACTCCGTGTGCTTTAAATTAAAAAAAAATATGCATATATATTAATATCAGTCCATGAATTTAAACTTAAATTAAAGGAAATCACTCCATGTGCATTAAAATTAAAAAATATAGTCATAAAAATAAAATGGCATCTTAAAATTTAAATCAAAAAAAAAATGCATCTTTAAATGATAGCAAAAAAAAAAAATATTCAAATCAGCTTCAAAATGTAAACAAAAAACCCAACAGAAATTTTGCAAACACTCAAAACATTAGAAAAAACTAGGTAAAAACAATTTGATAAACAAAAACTCAAGCCTATGAACTCAAAAATAAATAGTTGCATCCAGCTCATGCTGGATATCCAGCAACATTTGAATTTTTGCTTTTGTGTATTCCATGTTCGCCTCATGGAGTTCTCTTGAGCCATTTGTTTTTCCAACAATGCAACTTTTTTCTTTTTGAGCTCATAGGTCTTTTTGTTTATTAAATAGTTCTTGTAGCTAGTTTTTTCTAAGGTTTTTAAAATTTCAGTATGGTTTTTTGTCTGTGTTAAAATTGCGTTGAGACGTTGCTCCTCAATATTCTTGTTGTCGTTTGTTCGCCTGCGCCTAGTATTTGGTAGAGATCGGCTAGGACGCGGAGAAGATGGGCTACGATGTGGAGATCGGGTAGGAAGTGTAGGTGATCGGCCAGGTTGTAGAGGAGATCGACTAGGAGTTTGGGCACATTCGTTAGGCAGTTGGCAGTTTAACTGGCCGGAATCATTTTCCGTTTCATTTGAGCAAGAGACAATCTCTTGGTTTGTGAAAGCTCGTCCTGGTGGTGTCAATGTGGTATGGAGTGTTATTAAGTCTGCCACGCTTTCTTAAAGCGGGCTCAAACTTATTTCTTCCGACGGACCTCCTCCTGTTGCGGACAAATTTTTCTTATTGTTTACCAACTTTCTTTTTAAGTTGGCCTTATAGTGTATCCACACCTAGTAGAAAAACAATTTTTTTAAAAATATACTTTCATTTAGTGAATTTTATAAACAAACCCTTTGCCATTCCTGCGACGAGCGTGCTGGAGGTCCGATGCTATTGAGCTCAACCGTAAACTGCTTCCACAGCTCATTGGTCAGCTGCTTGCTCGATCCAAAATGACCTTTTCCCCTAGCCACATCTGGGTGCTTCTCTAACAAAGAAACCATTCTTTCGAACTGCTTCTTGTTAGTTATTTTCCTAAAGTGTGCTAAAATTAATTAAAATCGTTTAAGGGGGTCTTCTCATTGAGCAACTTTTTTTTCGACTTTTTTTTTGCATTTATTTATAGCTTGGGTAGTTGTGAATATGCCCCTAAAAGGATTTTTAGGAATTCGAAATACTTTAGAAGATACAGCCTTTTTTGTGAAGCAAGGTCTTCGTCAAAATGAGCTATTTTTTTTCGACTCATTTTCGAACGAAGCGGCATAAAGTAACCACCGAATTCCGTTGAAAATGTTTATTGTTAGGTAAAAACGTGTTTGCACACATATTCATACAAACATACGAATACACATTTCTGCTTATTTTAGGGGTTGAAGCATTTTTTGAGTCCAGGTGTTCAACTGAAAGCATCATTTAGTTCAGTTTGTATCGAGTTGAGCAACAGACGCGTGCGCTTCAGTGAACGGAAAAGTAAATTTTTCATAAATTTATTGTGATTTTTGTAAAATGGATCGGAAAAGTAATAAAAAAAAAAAAAAAAACGCCCAAGTGAGCGTCAGAATCGTGCTAAAAAACGCGGGTTTAGTGGAAATCAGCATCTTAGACCAGAGGATTCTGAATATACCAGTACATCGGCCAAGAAATTCAAGAATAACGAAGACGACGAAGTATCAATCAAAAACAATTTGAAGTATTGCATTCTCGAGTTCTGTTCTGTGTTTACCACGTTGTCAGCGTTGGTAATTTGTGCCTCATGCAAGCAAAAAATTGAGTTCTCAGAAGCCTCACCAAATGGAGTTGGATTTAAAATCGCTTTGAACTGCGCCTGCCCACGCACAACATATATTCCTTCGTCAACTATGATCGGAAAATCATATGAAATTAATCGACGCTTGGTTGTTGCCATGCGGCTTTTAGGGATTGGGCCAAAAGGTATAACCATGTTTTGTGGCCTCATGGACCTCGGACAAAGTTTGTCCAACAATCTGTACTATACTATCCTACAAAATTTGTATGTTGCTGGAAAAGCCATGTACGAACATGTCATTTCAAAAGCTATTGGAGAAGAAAAAGAGGCTATGATCGAAGCGAATCCAGAGTGCGATCCCACTTTATTTACTGTGTCGGGGGATGGGACTTGGAAGAAGCGTGGCTTTGCTTCCCTTTATGGTGTCACAACTTTGATTGCCAAGCATACCAAAAAAATTGTTGACACTGTCGTAAAATCTCGTCTGTGTAACAGCTGCAAATATTGGGAAGCCAAGAAGGAAGAAGAGCCAGAGGCTTACCAAATTTGGCTTGATACTCATGACGAAGAATGCACCATAAACCATGAAGGAAGCTCTGGG
This sequence comes from Coremacera marginata, assembly GCA_914767935.1. NCBI lineage: Eukaryota > Metazoa > Arthropoda > Insecta > Diptera > Sciomyzidae > Coremacera > Coremacera marginata. The sequence continues at coordinate 126,294,111 of OU612045.1, read as the reverse complement.
AAAATGGAGGTGGACGCTGTAATAGAGATGTTCTCCAGGTCGTTTGAAACACACGGCATAAAATATGTAAAGTATATCGGCGATGGTGATTCGCAGACCTTCAAAGGTGTATTAGATGTCGACCCCTATGACGGTGACCCTATAGTGGAAAAGAAAGAATGCATTGGGCATGTGCAGAAGCGAATGGGCACGCGACTTTGAAAAATAAAAAAAGAAAATAAGGGCATTGGAGGCAAAGGTGCGGGCAAGCTCACCGACAAATTAATATCCGAGTTGACCACATATTATGGCCTTGCGATCCGCCGTCATCCTGACTCCGTGGAGGATATGAAAAAGGAAATTTAGGCCACTTTTTACCATAAGTGCTCCACCGATGATAAACCGCAACACCAAAATTGCCCCACCGGTGCATCAAGCTGGTGCGCATGGCAGAAAGCAGCTGCTGAAGGTACGTTAGATAGCTTTCACCACACGTATGCACCTCTCGACAAGAAGGTGATGGAGGTAATAAAACCAGCTTACGAAGCGCTGTCGGCAGATAATTTGCTTGAAAGATGCCTTGGATCTGAAACTCAGAATTCCAATGAGTCCTACAATTCTGTTCTTTGGTCACTTTCGCCCAAACACATCAACTCAGGCGCACGCACCATCGAAGTGGCCAATTTCATTGCAACGTGCCTCTTCAACGACGGTTTTATACCCATACTTAACATTATGGGTTTGATGGGTATTGCGATTGGCAAAAACGCATACGAATACGCACTATCTCGCAATGAAGACAGATTGAACCGATCAGAGACTCGAGCTGCGGCATCATCAAAAGCTGGCAGAACGGCTCGCAGAGCAGAGAGGGCAGCAGAAAGCAGTTTCTACGAAAAAGAGGAAGGTGGCCTGTATGGGGCTGGCATCGCCGACTTATATTTGTAAGTAAAAATTGTCAGCTCTTTAAAACTGCATTTAAACATTTTTGATTTTTTTTTTTTCCCCCAAAAAAATTACTTCAAACTTTAAGCGCGTTTATCTCGAACCCACGTTTTTCGAACTGGCGGCCATGATATCTCCAGTTCAACTGAACCGATTTTCATGAAACAAAGTGGAATCGACGCAGAATTGTCACCATTCTCGGGTGAACCTCGACCATAATTTTAAAAAATTTTTTACTATTTTTTTTTTTTTACACTAAACTACAAAAAAAAAACCCGAAATTGAAATTTTTTTTTTAATGGCCGCCATTTTGTCAAAAAAAATCACAAAATTAAGCTTGAGGTTCACCCGAGAATTACATCTATACTGATTATAACCCCGTTTTTTTTTTTTTTATTTCAGACGCTCCGGAGACCCGGAATCGTGGCCGCCGTGACGACACCTTTTTTTTCACCATCAACTTTGAAGTCTCATTACTTTTTGAAAAGCCCACGTATCGAGGCAAAAAAAATTTTTTTATTTACTTTGAACCTTTTGTAATACAATAAATAAAAAAAGTTTTCAATTATTCTTTGCGTTTTCAAATACGAATTTTTTTAATAAGGTTCCAAAAAACGGGTTTTGAATGAGAAGACCGCATTAATTTTAATAATTAATGCAACTTACAATATTTTTGCCATCGTTTCTTTTAAACACAACCAGAAGACAACCTTAAAAATGCAGTTGTAAAATTTTGACATTTAACACAACCGCATCCAAGTTCGGTTGTTTTTCATAATGCCAAAAATTATACATACACAACTGGAAGGACAACTTTGTAGTTGGAAGTTTAATTGGGTTGTAAGTCATAATACCGATTTTGGTTTTACAACTCAACTCTCAGCAAAGTTGTAAATCACAAAAGGGGCATAACAAATTAATGAAAACCCGCATTACCTCTGGTCCGACTGCAAAAATTTAAAATTTATTGATGCAGATTAAAAGAACTGTTTCATTACTATTATTTCTGACCGTTTGTTAATTTTTAACTACCACACCAGTGGTTGAGGTGCGTGGCTTGTATGCCATAGAACCCAGGTTCGAATTCCATATAACGCAGAAAGTTTTTTCAATTGAATTAATTTTTCTCGATATCAGAGTCGACATCAAAATTGTAGGTTAAGTTGTCGATCATTTGTGTTCAAACATTTCACAACACGCACGACACAATTGATCATAAGAAGCTCGGTCAAAGTCTTTTCTAGGGCTGAAATGGCCATTTCGTTTTTGTTTATTTTTTTTTCATTTCAAACCATTCCAACTCACGGATGGCTATCGCTAGAGTCGAAATATTTTTGGAATCATCATAACATAAAGCATTATTTTGAGGAACCGACCCGAACAACTTTTTTTCTTGAGGATCCTGAGTATACATACATACATTTTTTACAGATAGATACATGAGCAGAAAATGTAGGCATGGCAACATTTATATATATAGTGACCTCGACTAGGTCCCATAGCACCTACATACCAAGATTCACTATCAAAACTTGAGCATCTCAGGAATTTAAATAATTTCTGAAAAGTGGGCGTAGATATAGTGTGGCCATGCACATTTTTTGCAAAGCTGTCGAGAGTAATCGTATGAACTTAATTATCAAATTTTAGTATTTAACGATGAGAATCGTCTGATTTATAGAAGTTTTATTGATTTGTGGGCAAAAAGTGGCGGCCGTGGCGTAGTGGATAGAGTGTGTGGCACATACGCGAAGAACCCTGGTTTGAATCCCAACTGACACAGAAAGTTTTTTCAATTGAATTAATTTTTCTGTTCGGCCGTCACCTCTCTGCAGACAATTGCAAGCCTCAAAGAGTAAAAATGGCCATGAAAAGCTTCTTCTCAATTCTCGATCATTTGTGCTCAAACATTCCACAACACGCACAACAAAATTCATCATAAGAAGCTCGGTAAAAGTCCTTTCAAGGGATGAAATCGGCCATTTCGTTTTGTTTATTTTTTGAAGCGAAGCTTTTTACTCCTCGTTCTGTGATTTGCTTGGAGTGAAATCTGAAAAATTTTCAACAGATTTTTTTCTTAGAAATTGTATGGTTTCTTTGTTGCTAGTGCTTATTACAACAAGAAAATTTAATACTTTAACATTAAATAATAAAAATATTTGTTGGTCTGCCCGTGGTGATCGAACCCATGTCCTCTTACACGAGAGTCCAATGCACTACCCACTAGGCCACAAAGACTTGTTAGGAAGTGGTGTTAATTCAATCCTAATTATAACAGAAGCTATGCTGCAGTAGATCGTCACCATCTATCAATAGATAGAGGATTGTGTATTTGCTATGCTACAACTATCAAAAATTTGCTTTTATTTGCCACAAGGTGTCTCCAGCATCGGTTTGTTTGTATTGTGAATGCGTTTGTGGTGCTGTTGGCATAGAGTGTAAATTATTATCTAGAGATTGCATCAACTCTGCTAAATCTCTGACATGTGTTAACCGAGTTATTTCACTTAAAAACATGAAGAAAAAAAAACTCTGTTAACCTCTGTTAACACATGCCAGAAATTTAGCAGAGTTGATGCAATCTCTAGATAATAATACTCTACGCTCTTGGTACGCTGTTGGTACTCTATGCTGTTGGTACGAAGAAAATAAGCAATGCCCACAAGTGCATAGAGTATAAATTATTATCTAGAGATTGCATCAACTCTGCTAAATCTCTGGCATGTGTTAATAATTCTTACAACATGCTAAAGTAAAGGTTTTATCTTATTCACGTATGTACCACCCCAGCAGGTTAAGCCATATTCCAGCTTAGAATGAAATACTCCAAAGTAAATACATCTAAGCAATTTAGTTGAACAATAAGACTTTAAGAGATACATTTGTCGGATCGTTGCCACTAAGTATTTTTTCAAGGCAATAGTATGATCGAGCCAATTCAATTTCCAATCCAATATAACACCAAGGTATTTAAACGTTTTTACGCAATCAATCGAAAAACAACTCAAGGAAGAAGTACCTAGGGGGTCATATGTTTCTGGATAATTAGTCGAATTACAGATATCATGGCATATAAAATATTTTTTGCAATTTGCAGAATGAAAAGAAAAAGCAGGAAGTTTGCTTTCTTTACCAGCCACATTAAAAAACATAATTTTCGTTTTGTCACTTAGAACAAGTTTATTTGTTTTAAACCAATGTCTCAAGATTTCCAAATCATGGTTTATTTCAATTACAGCATCAAAAGTTGAGTTACAAGAAAAAGTACATGCCATATCATGAGCAAATGCTATGGTTTTACTACAAAATTTTTGAGAAAAAAGCGAATTCATAAAAATTAAAAACAATACGGGGCCTAAGACTGATCCTTGTGGTACTCCAATTGTAATATTACCAAAACTACTATAATAAGAATCAATTTTAACTCTTTGTACTCTGTTTGACAAATAGGAAGAGAACCATTTGAAAACCTTGCCTCGAAAGCCACAGTTCAACAATTTTTTTAAAAGGATTTGATGATCAACTGTATCAAATGCATTAGTTATATCGACAAACAGGGCAGCAGGAACTTGTTTGCAATTAAAACTATTGTAAATGTTAGAGCAAAAATTTAAAAGGGCATCCTCAGGGCATCCTCTAAAGCCAAATTGGCAATCACTAAAAAATTTTGATTTATTTAAAAAATTTATCATTCTAAATTTGACAACTTTTTCAAAAATTTTAGAAAAAGTAGAATGAATCGAAATCGGTCTGTAATTATTTAGCAACGTATTTCCTTTTTTAAAAAGTGGAATTACCTCAGCTTTTTTTAACTCATCAGGAAAGATGCCAGAATTTATGCTTTTGTTAAACAGTTGACAAAGAATATCAGAAACATTGAATACTATTTTTTTAAGAAAGCTACTAGAAAAACTATTTTCGGTACCGGAATTTGATTTTTTAAGAGACATTATAATTTTATAAATTTCTAAAGAAGAAATGCTCTCAAAATAGAAACTGTTAACATTTATATATTCTTTATCTAAGCAATTACATGAGGAATTTTGTAGCCCATTTTACAGAACAACATCACGACCAATAACAGAGAAAAACTTATTAAACAAATTAGCTTTTTCATGTGGATTAGTAAAAACCGTACCCTCATTTTCGATGTCATGAATAACGCTATTTGTGTTTGATTTATTTAAAATATTGTTAACTATTTGCCATTCCTTTTTAGCATCACCTTTTATCTTATTAAATTCATTTTTGAAAAAAATCATTTCTTACATTTGTAGTTTCGGTTTGAATCTCTTTGCAGAGTCTATTGTAAGAGAGTTTTAAATTAACATCTGCAGGATTTCTTTTAATTTTTTTATATAGTTTATTTTTAATCTTTATTCTGTGTAGTAACTCCGATGTCATCCACTTCTTCAATCTGTTATTTTTATTAGAGACATTTACTTTAACCCTTTTTGTACATCGTACATTTGTATACGTAGTATGATAAAATGTCTATGAAAATATTGAAAGCAGTAGACGGATTTTGTTCATTATAAACACTTGCCTAAGATTCAAAAACAAGAAAGTTATTTAGTTGCATGAAATCTGTTATTGTTTTAAATGAATCAGAAGGCGTGCCAATATCTTTACACAAAACAACATTTTGAAACATTAAACTTGTCAGACAATGGTCGGACAAAGAAAGGTTGCAGACTGAGCTTAAAATTGAAATATTTTTTGATTGATTTAACCGCACAAAAATGTGGTCAATACAAGTTGCGGATTGGTTGGTAATTCGAGTTGGCTCATTAATGCATGATTCGAGGCCGTAAAAAGCTAGCAAAAATAAGTATTTGTCAACAAATTCAGAGTTTTGCAAAATATTAAGATTTATATCACCAAGTAGAATGAAATGATTTGATTTATCAGAACTCAATAATGCGTTTAAGTCATTTAAAAAACTTCTTGAGGTGTGCTTACACAAAACCTATAATTGCAAAGAAATGTAAAACTCTGATTATCAATTATACTATTGACTTTAATAACATCTGAACTCCGGAGATTATAATTTAAAAACTCACAACTTATGCTATCCGTTACATAAACAGCCACACAACGAGCTGCGTACTGGTCATTGCAATTTGCATGAAATTTGTAACCTGGAATTTCAAAAACGTTTTTTCGGTATCGTAAATCCATGTTTCGGTGAAAGAAATTAAATCTGGCTTAGTTTTGGAAGATTCAAGATGTAAAAAACTGTCAAAGTTCTTACGCATACTTCTAATATTTTGAGAAATAATATAAAAGCTGTTGTTGTTGTTTGGGATTGGTGAAATAGTTTGAAAATCTACGCTTCTAATATTTGTCAAAGGAAGATCATATAAATTATCGCCACCATCTACATTACACGTACTGTCATGGTTATTCATATATTAAATTTAAGATAGAATACAGAAATCAATAAAATTTAATTAATTTTATAAAGATCATCAAATGAATTTATAACGATAACAATATCACCTTCCTTTTTACGCATCAATCAATATATTATATATTATATATTATATATTATATATTATATATTATATACTATATATTATATATTATATATTATATATTATATATTATATATTATATATTATATATTATATATTATATATTATATATTATATATTATATATTATATATTATATATTATATATTTTATATTATATATTATATATTATATATTATATATTATATATTATATATTATATATTATATATTATATATTATATATTATATATTATATATTATATATTATATATTATATATTATATATTATATATTATATATTATATATTATATATACATATAATACTAGCGGAGTTGGCAAATGTATGAAAATAAATCTTAAAATAGTATTAAAAAAATATTTAAATGCATATACTTAATAAAAAAAAAATTTTATATTATTAAAAGAAATTAGTGAAAAATTGTGAAATATTATTGAAAAAACTATATTAAAAATTTTTGGTAAAAATTTTTTAAGAATTATTAAAATATTAAATAAAATTGTTTCAAAATTAATTAAAAACTAAAAAATCATTTTATGTATTATTAAAAAAAAATAATTATAAAAAAATGCATAAAAAGTTCTTAAAATATAAATACATACATAAAAAATTATTGATTTACATATTAACATATTTTCAACAAAAACAACTTGGTTTAAAGGGCAGGTCTAATTAACATTTATATGACATTTATAATTAAATAAATAAATGGAATTAATATACAATATTACAGCTTTTAAAAGCGGCAAACCTGTTTGTTATAAACATATAGGCTCTCAGCAATTCATCATTGCAAGTGTGAAAGTGATTTAAAAAATTGATTTAAAATAATACAATAACAACAAGGAACAAATAATAGACAACATACAAGTATAAAGTAAGTTTGCTACAATTTAATTCTTTGAACTAGCGATCCCCAACTTAGAAGCTGGCTATTTATCTTAATCAACACGTAAAACACAAAACAAAAGTAAAACAAGGAAAACGAACGCCAATACTGAAGTGCACGCAAATCATTCAATGACTCTAGAGTCATTGAGGGTGCTTAGAATAATATGCTTAGAATTCAGCAGTCTTTCTAGTGAGCGATGAGTGAAAGCAGCGGCACTCGTCGCTCATCGCTGTTATGAGAATGCTTCGCGTGGAAGTGGTTGTTGTTGTGTGCAACCGCACGCACTCGCACTCTGTTTTTGAAGAGTGATTTAGAATCATAAAAAAACGATTCGCTGCAGGTCTCTGATCGACATGGACAGTCATGGAAAGTTAAAAATGTTTGTTTTTGGTGACAAAATCTAACGTTTGGCCATGCTTTTTGAAGTTGTATACTTTTTAATCGATTAAGTTTGATTAAGTTATAGATTTAAATAAAAACAAGTAACTAACACTTGCTTGTTTTTGTTATAACACTAGAAATATACGGCAAAATATAATAAAACTCAATTGAATCAAAGAAGTTCTCCTTTAGGCTGACTGGATTTACTTTAAAAAAATAACGGAATTTCTTTTTATAAAAAATTTATATATCTCTGGTTAAGCTCACAAATGTGATTTGTTCCTACAAAATTTGAAATTTCCAGGAACGATGATGTTTTCTAATTTTAATGCATTTCAAAATAAAATACTTCTATTTGCACAATCTCTCAATGTTATTAACTAACAATTATATACAACGTAGATATGATGACTTTGAAAATGAAAATAACTAATTTTTGTCAAATACACTATTTTTCATCATATTTTTGAGCTTAACTATTGACAACCCTTATTTATGATATATAGCTTTGACTTTTAAGTCTTTAAGTTTGGATTAAGTCACTAAAATGCCTTTCCCGGCAACCTAAAGTGAGTGCATAAATACCTCAATTGAAAGTAATACTGCAGCTATTCCTTTGCAATCTATATTTTCAAAATGTTCGTCAACTGATAAAATAGGTTTTCTGGGATCAGCACCAGCTCGCAATCCTTTTGGGTATCCACGTATGCTTGTATTCAAGTACAGAATATTTGGTTTATTTTCCAGCCTAACGAATCTTAACACAAGAAAATTAAAAAAAAAAAATGGAAATACCAGATGTCGGGCATACTTAGGCAAAAGCTGCACAATACAACTTCCTTCACTGCCTGTAAACAAGTGTGTTTCCTTCCATTCACTTGGTGCAGCAATACAATAGGTCTGCTGATCTTGAGTGTGAAGCAAAATCAATGTTGGACCACGATAACCTAGAACATGATGCAGGAAACGATTTGCTCCGACACCATGTTCGTTTGAGTTGTAGAGTAATGTCCAATGCGAGGGCATCATGGACAACTTTTCCTTAAATATTTGTGCGGCGGAAGATTTGTTCGAGTTTGGTGACGCTATCGTTTGTGGTTTTGAGTATATTGGTGGTAGTGCACCGGCCAACAACCACGCTTGCGATAATGGCATGAGTGCAGATGCACTATCATCGATCGAATCTGGAAAAGGATTTCGTTGTTCTAGAACTGGAGTTTGCAACTCAATACCACATGATTGACTATTCTGTTCTAAGCCGCGATATGCGGTAGAGAGTGTGTGAACACAGTACTTGTGCACAAGTAGCACTAAACGTATCAAATTCTGTTCAAACCAACGACAAACAAACCCAATGCTGAGGCTGTCATGGTTGAAAAATATGGATTTCGTGACCGAAGTAAATGTGCGGTTTATCTACAGAAAAAATCATTTTTGTATCTGAACAATTCTTGTTATATACAAACTTACAGCTGGACACAATACCGCATTTCCGGAATGTTGCATTGCAATTGTATAGCACGTAAGTAATAATCTGGTCACACCTTCTTTATCAATAAGATCAGGATTATCTGCCTGCGCGTACATTTTTATATAAAACTCAAGGATTTTGTTATCGTCCATTATACCAAGAAAACGTTCACATTGCTGTCGAAACGCAACTGTGCCCAAATGTTTGGTGCTTGCCTTGCAATTAACGTGCATTAAATGGAAAAGGTTGTGTCCCAAATCGGCATATTGTGGGAAAACTTGCGACTATATAAATATAAATCAGTCAAATATAAAATAAATTGATTTCGATTTACCTACCACAAAGACATCCCCTAAAATACCATTTACTCCAAACTTTGATGATTTCTCCTTTAAAATCTAAAAACCAGAATTTTGTTTAAGCTTTAGTTCTTTTTTTATCTTCATTATTACCTCGGACAACTTTTCGATTGGAACCAACTGCGTAAAGTACTTTTCAGTTATTTCTGCTCCCGAGGGTGATCTGCTCATTCCTCCTACTGTGTTTAAAGGTCCTGTTTTATTGTCTGATGCGCCATTGTTTACTTCATGTGTAGAACTTGAGTTACCCATCATCAGATCTTTGGACAAACCTTTTTATTTAAATGAAAAAACAGGATTTTTATTTTTAGATGTATGAAGTAGCTTGGCAAGGCATGAAAAACAGGATTTTCGAAATGCGCACTTCAGAAATACCTATAATCACAAATCAGAAAAATAAAATACATATGCCTTGAATCACTGAAAGTACTGCCACATTACAATTGTTTTTTTTTATCTTTAGTAAATAGAGTGCTTCAGACAATACAGCATGTTGTCCAGCCTTGCGTGATGGCCTTGAAATCAAACACATTATTTTGCAAAACAACCCCACGCCTCGACAGGCAATTTTTCATTTCAAAACATTTGTCAAAATTCATTGCAAAACATTGGTCATGTTCGAATTTAATGAAATTACAATATGAATTTACTAAGTAACTGACTTTATAAATTTATATGTTATTTATGTCTGTTTATTGTAGCCATTACCATTTTATTGTAGCTCTTCGAAAATCACAGAAAAATTAAAAATAGCTATTAAAGACAAGATTGCTAAGAGCGTTTACAAGCTTTCCGTTTTTTTCAAAGCTCCTGCTACTGCTTTAACTTGTGCTTTCGAAAAATCAAACAGTCGCAGTATAAGCAGAAGCAGAACACTAGTTTTAATAGTTTGCAAAGTACTTCGAAGTCGACAACTTCTTCAGTCATCGTTTTGATTGACTGAAACTGTTCGCAAAATCAAAAGTCGACGCAGCAGCATTTGCTCAACTTTCGTAAGTCGAAGCAGCATAAGTTTTTCAACAGTCGTTGCAGACTATTTTGTGGTTATGAGTTTTGCTTATAATTTCTAACTTCTTTTTGATACCTCGCTTTATTCAATTTTTTCAATTTTGTTATGATTATGATTGCATTATTATTATAATTGTACAATAATTAGAAAGAATAAGCAGAAATCATAAGCGCAAAACAGTCTGCTGCAACTGTTGAAAAACTTATGCTGCTTCGACTTACGAAAGTTCAACAACTGCTGCTGTTTTGACTTTCGGCAGTTTCAACAGTTACAATCAATCAAAACGACGACTGTCGAAGCACTTTCCAAACTATTCAAACTAGTTTTCCGCTTCTGCTTATGTTGCGACTGTTTGATTTTTCGCAAAGCACAAGTTGACGCTGTGGTATGCTTTGAAGTTACAGGCATGCTACACACTATACTGGCCCTGTAGTTCGAAAAACTCATTATATTCACACTTTTTTATATATACACTTACACTGGATTAATTTTCACGGCACTTTCATCGCTACTAGCAACGAAATTTCAGAGCCAGTGGATTTTGACAGCAGCGGCTAGTGTATGTCAAAACGGAGGATATCAGTGCTGTTTTTAATTACTTTTGGTAGATTAATTTCGGGTTTTCCCTCGATTTCTCACTTTATTTCGGGTTTTCCTCGATTCCATACAGGAAGCAACACTGATAACTTATTTACATTTACGAAGCAAATGAAACATATGTGAAAAGTTGTAAGCAAAAATGAAAAATATACAATTTTATATGCAATAAATATACAAAAAATATATATAATGGAAAGAATTTAACTCAAAAACAAATCATTAAATTAAATTGATTCAAAGCAGTGCGAACCTTCTCATACGATAAAATTTTTTGAATGAACTTTCACTAGCATGTGTAGCACCTCTTGCATGAAAGCATGAAAGTTCGAAATTCTTCGAATCATTCGAACAGTACACATATTACCCCCTAGCCACACGTGCCAGTTCGAAGACAGTAACAGTTCGAAAAACTCAATACCCTCTCACTTTTCACTAATACACTCACACCTTGACATCACTGCCCAGCTAGCATTTTCAAACGTAGACGACTCTTCGATTAAATAAATCGCCGACGATGTCTTGTTCCGATCGCGCAAGTTCATTACAGCTGAAGAAACTGTGTCTAGCCCGCGACTCTTCCATTTCAGTCGTCTACAATGCGCAGAAAAGAATCGTGGAAGGTGCTTTTATTCCTACTTCCAACGGACCCTTGAAACAATCGCCGAAATTAGTCGTCTACGATGCGCCAAAAAGAATCGCTGAAGAGTCTTGATACAATTGCCAAGACGATCTTTAATTAACCCTAAATGCTTCAAAATAAAAAGGATTGTTCTGCATTGTTCATTTTTTATTGAATTATAATTAATAAGTAATATAATTAAATATAAAATAAAATTAATTCAGATATAAAATAAAAAAAATAAAAATTCAAATTGTGTAAAAAAAATAAATAAAAAAAATGCATTATTTTGGAGCCAAGTCCCCCTTCTTTGCTCCGTCATCCTTGTTGGCCCGCACACCCTTCCTAAGTCGGTCACCAGCATGATCAAAATGTTGTTGCAGCACTATATTAATGACTACATCGTCAGATTTAAACTTTGAATGACAGACATCTTAAAAAAGAAAAACAACTAAGGAAACTGTAAGAGCATAAAAAAAGGATACTTACTTGTTATAATTCTCGGAATAGTATATTCCTGGATACTGGGCTTATTATTTGTGCCACGCCAGGTCAATTTTGCAGCCACATCATCGCTTAGGATTTTTTTTATTGCGTTCCTCACAAACGAATTGGTGCATTCGCCACCCACATTACCAAGGATATATTTCTGTTAAAAGATAAAATAGATATAGAAAGATGTATATAGACATAGATAGATAGATATACCAATTGGAGAACAATATCCTCGTTCGATTCTAATTGTTGATCCAACTCTTTTTACTGTTGTAGGGTTTTTACAGGTAATACTAAATTAGTACACTAAATTAGTTTTGGAATCTTCAGAGTAAGTTAGTTTCAACTGGCGCACCTCATTTCGCAGGGTAATCACTTCCTCTGTTAGTCTTCCGGTTTGCTGTTTTTGCGCCCGCATTTCTCCTAAAATCTCTGTCAACATCTTGTTTGTACTGTCTGAAAGAAATAATGTAAAAACCAATTATTTTTTTTAAATAAGCCGATTGCTTCGTTTATAAGATGTATATTATACCTGTCACGTTATCTGCCGGTTGGTGTTGTATTTGTTGTGTATTTAGTTGATAAGAAATATTTGCATCTGAAAAAAAAATTTAGATTAGTTTGAAAAATTAAATACGGATATAATGTACCTTGTTCATTAACGGTAGTTAATGGGGTATATTGCACTCCTTGAGTGTTGTCATTAGGACCTGGAAAAAAGAGGCTTGAGATCAGTTTTAAATATTAAATTTAACTATGTTTAAGCCTTACTACAAATCATGGTGTAGTCGTTCTCCATGGTGAATTTCAGGAAGCAATACGATTTGTTTGCTTTTTGTGTCGTTCAAGCAAACAACTTTATTTTTAATTTTATTTAAATCAAAGGAAATTTTGTTTCCTTCTTCAATCTTATCAGCCGAAAAAATAAACAAGTGTTTAGATGAGACCGGGTTTTCAAAAAGTGGTTTTAAATTAATTACAGTGCTTCCTTCAAACTGTGGTGAATTATTTATTGTATCTATTTTTGTTATTTTTATAATGCTATCGTTTACTAGGCAAAAATTGTTTGGCTCGAGGAAGGAAAGGGAAAAAAAATTTGTTTTAATATTACTATAGCTATCTCTTTTATATTTCCCCAAAACGAAACAAGAATCTGCTTTGCGCTTTATCGCATTGCTTATTTCTACCTGCCTTTTGTACAACTGTGCAGCTACATTATTAAACTTTTTAACGTTTTTTTTCAGTTTTTGCAAGTGGTTTTCAAATTTAAATGCACTTATGGATTCTATTGATCCAAACATTTTGGCGTCTTCGTTTAAGTGCAATAAGTTATGGAAATTGCACGTTAAAAAGCTTGTATCATACCAAACTGGTACATCTTTCACGAAATTTGCTAAAAGATTTCGCGCAAATAAAATGTTTTTTTTTACAATCTTCTTCATCCAGCAAAATTCGTATGGCTAGTGATAGTTTCAAAAAGTGATGGTATCTTTCAGCAGTTAAAATATTTTTTAATAGAAAAGGGCCAGTGTACAGCAGAAATTGCCGAAGTTCTGTAGCCTTCCACCTGTCAAGCTCATTCAAAGGTCGTGGTTTCCTGCTAAATTCGTATGGAATGGAGCTACGCAAGATGTTCAAATTTTCAGTAATTTTGTTTATATGCCTAGTAGTCAGGGAATAACTTTCACCTCTTACCTTAACCCAAGCTTTTAATAAAGTTCTCATTACTCCTAAGCACACAACATGCATGTAATCTAAAGTAAATTGGTGCACCATGTCTATTTGGATATTTTCCATAGCAATTGGAGTCATGACATTATGATGCTCTGGCTGAGCACGATTTCTAAACATTTCATTTGTTCGTGAGGTATAGTTATTATCAAAAGGGAAAACTAAACGATTTTTTACATTTTGCCCTTTCTGCTCACATCGAGTACAGGAGAAATACCCACTATGCCCTTTTGTGCCCAGTATATATGAACTCGCTGGTGTATCCATTACGAAGCATCTAACCCTAACTGAATATGATTTTGAATTAAATTCAAATCCATCTCTAACTAGCTCACTTAATTCTGACACAAATTCTTCTAAAAAGTCATTTGCACTTTTTGGCTTAGAGCGCCCCTCGTAAACTCCAATTAAGAAGACCTCGCAATTATTTGATACACTACCCAGAATTGGCCACACTTGAAGATTGGAACTTTTGGACAATGGCAATCCATCAATATTAAAATCAAAACTTATAATATCTTCATGATAGTTAAATTTAAAACAAAAATCCGTTAATGCGTCTTTAAGGCCGTAATGAACATGTTTCCCGTCTCCCATTGGTCTAGCTACTACCTCTTTTGGTGTACCTTTTAACGTCCTTACGTCTTTCGGAACTTTAATATCACTTTCTCTGAGAATATTCAATAATTCGTTGACCACAGTTGTAGTTAACCCGTGTTTTACTGTCCAAAGTCTAATTTTTTCTTTCACATTTGCATTATTCGGCCAATTCACATCCTCATGCATTGCACTGGAATATTATCACTATCGGATGGTATTTCATTGGGATCTATTAAATTTTTCGATTCAACTATTTTTTCTAAAGAGCTTACTTTACAATATTTGCCAGGGACATCATCACAATCAGATAAAGTTTCCCTGACTTCAACTTTTTTTTTTGAAGAGCTGCATCCTATTTCACTATAAGCAGATTCCATCATTTTTTTTGCTTCGCGCTTGCTTCTTAATCTTATTGCTTTAGCAGATAGCATTATAATTTATTTTTATTTTTATATAGAATTTTTATGAAAACAAAGCAAGTAAACAAATTCGCTTGTTCCTTTGGAATTTATCCTTGTTGGCGATTTGAGCTGGAAAGATTTTTCTGTAGTCAGCGCCTAGAATTGTACACAAAATCTGTGCAATAGGTGCTCAGAGATTTGTATACAAAATTAAGGAAGAAAGGAAAAACATAGGCAGTAAAAGTTCAATGTTAACAATTTTATTAATAACTTCTTACATTTGATATTGACTTCAATAAGTGAAGAATATTGTGTTGAATTTCCAATATGGTGGATGCCGGTGAGATTAATAAAAAACTCAAAGAAACACAACTTACTTGGTAAATCAATCAATATGTGATTAACGAAGGAGGCAAAAAACCGCTCGTCGGATAAGCCGACTGAGCGACTCGTCAGAGCATCGATACAGGAATATCGATACTCGAACGAGTCGATAAGTAGGTATGTGGAATCTATGTTTTACAAAATCTTTTACAATTTAGGGTTGCGACGTAAACATGCCGGCCCCCTTGAAGTATTACTATAAAATATTTCAATATACTACAAATACATTATTCTAGTAAAAAGGTGTTGATCAATTCAAAAGTGTCTCATTTTTCGTTCCAACGTTATAATAATTTATTTCAGTGCTGTCAGTACAATAAATTTCACAGAATGGATATGAATATATATATAGTAAAAATTGTATTATAATTGTAGTTGTAAAAAAAAAATGCAGTACTACTGGGATACCACTCCCGATAACACCCATCCGAAGATGGGTTTCTGGGTCATGATTCCGCCTACATTGCACGGGCATATACCTGGCCCTATGATTTTCGGGTATACGTCTGCACCCAACACCATGCCGACCGGAGACGAAAAGAAAAAGTCGGGATCAGCAAGCATCATATTCGGAAATTTTGCCCTAATAGACGTGTCCAGACTTTCCCTAGGCGTGATTCGCGTGAAATGCCGCAACACCGTCGCTTGGGCTGTCACCGTCTGATTTGACTCATAGTTAGCTCGGAGGGTTAAGGAGCAAACCTCATGTGAGCCAACCATCCGCGTAGACAACCCAAGTTGACGCACCACACGATACGACACCACTGACGCTTTAGCACACGTGTCTATCAGTGTGTATTCATCCGAACCCGATGAATGCGACCCTTATCTACCACCTTGACGACCGCCGTTGGGAGGAGCGAAGTCACCGGTTGCAGACATGGCAACGATGATGGCGGGGGCTGGCGCTGACTAGTCCGGGTACGTCCTTGCACTCGACGACGACGCTCATTTCGCGAACCGCGAGATTGCCGGTTTGAGCGCCTCGTAGGGCGAGATTTAGGGGTGCTGCCCTGCAGGGGTGGCCGAAACATGCGCGACTCTTCTGCATCTTTGATGCATCGCGACAATCGTCTCTCGTCATCTTCTCTATCAGATGCCGATTCCCCCTCAACGCTCAATGTGGACGGCAAAGAAGGCCGATCAACACCACTCCCCTCGATGCCAGTCCTGCGCTGACGATAAGGCTCAGACGAACGACGCCTGGCCCCGCCTTGCGCCTTGAGTGGTGACGACTTTTCCTCGTCTTGAGACCGGCCTATATGCAGCATGGTGTGATGCTCTCCGCTACAGGTTCCGCATCGTCCGCGACTGGTGCATCCGTCCGTTCTATGGTTTGGGGAGAGACACTTTGAGCAGTATTTAAACAGCAGCACCAACCGCAGCTGATCTGCTATGTTTCCCGCGACAAACGCTTTGCAAAAACGCAACGGGTGACGCGCTAAGCATACGCGACACTTTTTTAAGGGCTGGTTGGCCTGTTCCACGGTCGACATTGTTCGTTGTCTAAAAAACAGAAAGAGAAAGGAATTACGTTAATTCCTTCTTTACGGAAATGAGGACAACACGTAAACAAACAAAACACGGACGAATAAGTCTAACTACGAAGGTACTGGCAAAACTATCAGTTTAACTACCGGCCGCGTAATAACTCCGCGTTCAGTGCGCAGATCAGCAACTCGGACGCGTTGATCTGAACCTAAATACGTTTTCACGACTCTTCCTAACCGCCACTCTGTGACCGCAAGGTTGTCCGCTTTTATCACCACCAAGTCGTCAACCTTTAAATCTTCACGGGGATGTTTCCACTTATTTCGCTTATGGAGTTCTTTTAAATAGTCGTTTTTCCATATTTGACAGAACTTCTGATTTAATGCCTTTAACTTTTGCCACCGATTGATTATGGACATTGGATTTTCAGCAATATCCGGTTCAATTGGAGCCAGTAAAGGTCCCCCTACTAGAAAATGCGCTGGAGTTAATGATGCAAAATCATTAGGATCTGAAGAGATGGGGCTGAGAGGACGTGAATTCAAACATGCTTCGATACGCGACAGCAAAGTTGAGAGCTCCTCAAAAGTGTACTTCGTGTCTGCGGCGACCTTTCGGAAGTGTAATTTAAAACTTTTAACTCCAGCTTCCCACAAACCTCCCATATGGGGAGCACCTGCAGGAATAAAGTTCCAAGTTAAGTGCTGGTGGGCAAATTTGGACACCACCTTCTCTTTCGAATCCTGGAGAAAAGCTTTAAAATCTTCTTTCAAGGCTCGCGAGGCACCAACAAAGTTGGTTCCATTGTCCGAGTACATTTTCTCCGGACAACCTCTACGTGCGAAAAATCTCGAAAATGCAGCCAAAAAAGTGGCAGTGCTAAGATCGCTTGTCGCCTCTAAATGAATAGCTTTCGTCGCAAAACAGACAAAAACACAGACATAGCCCTTAGTTATGAGACACGCGCGTCCCGTATAATTTTTAATGTCAGACGGACCAGTGAAATCCACTCCAGTAGACGCAAACGGCCGAGATAATTTTGTTCGCTCGGGGGGTAATGATGCCATCATTTGGGTCTGCAACCGCTTGCGGTCTATCACACAGATTTTACAATTGTGAATGATAGACTTTATCATATTTTTGACTCTGGGAATCCAGTATTGCATCCGAATAAGGCGCAACACAAGCTGGTTCCCACCATGCAGGGAAATTTCATGGGTGAATTTCACGAGTAATTTGGAGAACCGGCAGTCGTACGGTAAGATTACCGGATGCCGTTCATCATAAGAGATATGTTCTGTCTCCGACAACCTTCCTCCAATTCTAAGAACTTGGTGGTTGTCGAGGAAAGGGTTCAAATTTAAAAGTGAACTTTTTGAGTCGATTAACATCTTATTTGTTAAGTTGGCGTACTCAACCGGGTATCCTAACTTTTGACATTCAATCAAAATCCTTCTCGTTGTCTCTTTAATTTCCTGCTGTGATATTTCAACAGTTTGATGACGGAAATTTTGTCTATGTGCCCTGTGAGTTCTGCGATAAAAACGTAATACGTACGATAGAACTCGCAAGGCTCGAGGCAACGACGAAAAACGGTCTAAGATAGTGTTAGTTTCGCAACAGGCCACATGAGCCTTGAGGGCTTTTGCTTCGATAGTTGTATCATATTCAGCGCCTCGGTTTGGCCATGAGCTAGGCTCCTGCCGCAGCCAACCTGGTCCATGCCACCACAACAAACTATCCTTTAAATGTTGCGGCTCCAAACCTCTGCTGGCCAGATCTGCTGGATTGTCCGCTGAATCTACATGACTCCAGTTCTCCGTCCCTACCTTTTCGATGATTTTCGTGACGCGATTGGCAACAAAAGTAGTCCAGGCACATGGTTGTTTGCGAAGCCATGCCAGCACAATGGTTGAATCTGTCCACAAGCACAGCTGATGATTGTATGTTTCTAAATTTGTTAGAAACGCTTCAACCATTTCCGCTAGCAGCAGCGCACCGCATAACTCAAGCCTTGGTAACGACACAGTCTTAACTGGTGCTACTTTAGTTTTCGCGATGAGAAGATGGACGCTTATTTGATCCAAAAGTTTAACGCGAATGTAAACGGCAGCTCCATATGCTTTCTCGGAAGCATCGCAAAATCCGTGAAACTGCACATTGCCATCAGGAGAGTAATCGATCCACCGTGGAATCCGGATACTGCTGATATGAGGATAATTTTCCAAGAAGGTTTGCCAACGCTGCAAAGTAGAGGGGGTGAGCTGATCATCCCACCCGATGCCATCCAACCAAACTTGCTGCATCAGCATTTTTGCGATGACCACGATCGGGGCTAACCATCCCGCTGGATCGAACAGTTTTACGATTGCCGACAAAATCTCTCGTTTTGAAAAACTTCCCTCCTGGTCCAGTGGTCGCGCGTGAAAGTAGAAAAAGTCGGAACGGGCGTTCCACCGAATTCCTAACGTCTTAACGTTGCTCGCGTCTTCCAGCTCGAGAAAATCTTCATGCAGCCGATGACTTCTAGGAATCCCTCGAAGTAATTCTTCGGAGTTGGAAGTCCATTTTCGCAGGGCAAAACCCGCTGATTCCGCTGCTTTTTCAAGCTCCGTTCGAGCTTGAATTGCTGTCTGCAAGTCATGATCTCCCGCCAATGCGTCATCTACGTACATATGGTGACGCAGAACTTTAGATGCCAATGGTAAGCTGCCTTCTACATCGTTGGCTAGCTGCAAAAGTGTGCGAATTGCTAGAAATGGAGCACAATTCACTCCAAAAGTGACGGTTTTGAGCTGAAAATCTTTCAGCTGATCCCCTGTTGCGTCTCGAAAAATGATCCGCTGGAATCGCTGATGCTCTTCACTCACGAGGATCTGGCGATACATCTTTTCGATATCCCCATTAAAAACAAATTGGAAGAACCGCCACTTCAAAATAAGCAAAGTCAGATCACTTTGCAAGACGGGCCCTGCATGAAGAACATCATTAAGGCTAACGCCATTTGATGTAGGGCTAGACGCGTTGAAGACCACACGAACATTTGTAGTGGTACTATCTGTCTTTGTGACGGCGTGATGAGGAAGGTAATAACTCTGAGAGTGTCTCGGAGTTATACTAGCAGTTACTTCCGTCATATGTCCCAGCTCCAAATATTCCTTTAAGACACCATCGTATACCTGTTTGGCATCCACATTTTTACTCAGTTTCACCTCATTTCGAAGAAACTGGCGGACCGCAATATAACGGGAGTCACCTAAACAGGTGCCCTGAGGAAAATTTTCCTTGAAAGGCAAGGTCGCCACATAGCGGCCTTCGGTATTACGCCTTGTCGTATTCACGTAATTGTCCTCACAGAATTTGTCTGTACTATTGGACATTACTTTTTGAGGTACCTTTTCTAGCTCCCAGAAAGCTGCTAACTGCCGATCTAGTGACACTTCACTAAAATAAGAAACGACCGAAGCAGTGGAGGGAGGATTTTTTGATGTGGAAGGAACGGAGCCGGTCAATATCCAGCCGATTATGGTCTCTTGGGCAATAAGTGACCCGAGCACATGCCGATGGATACCGTCAAGAAGAATTTGGGGGTACAGATCCCCTCCTAAGAGCACATCTACTTGATCGCTGCAGTGGAACCGTTTGTCCGCAAGAACAAGCTCTGGGAAAGCTTGCTGCACCAGTGTATCCACTGAGCATGTGGGAAGATTTCCTGTTATCTTCGATAGAATTAGGGCGTTTGTCGTGACCTGAATGGTTGGATCAATAGGTGATCCTATGACCAAAGTGCAAGCTTTTTGCACTTTAGCCGAAACCACATTGTTAAGTCCTGAAACTTGAGCGGAAACTCGGTGAGTAGGCAGCTGAATAAGTCGCTGCAGCCTCTCAGAAATGAAAGAGCCCTCTGAACCAGAGTCAATAAGTGCTCTGGCTGTGATAGCAAATATTTATCATCGCGGTTCCCAACAAAATATTTTTGCTGCTTGAGGCATAACACGATTGAATATTTCTGCTAGTGCTCGCAGTTGCTTGCGATTGCAATGCGGATGGTTGAGTGGACTGTACTGCATTCGTGCTTGGACCTCCCGCATTTTGATGATTATTTACACCTTGAGGATTTCTATGTAACAACGAGTGATGTCGTTGTCCACACGAGGAGCACTTATCCGCTTTTACAATTTTTCGAAGCGTGGCCAGTTGACAGACAGTTGAGGCAGCAATATAACCGCCGTACAGCTGATGATCTGTCATTAACTCTCATGGCCAAAAACTTCGGACAGGACCTCAACGCATGTTGCTGGTTTTTGCACAGCTTGCAGTTGGTGTTTGTCACATTTGTCTGGTATGTGTTGACTTGTTTCACATTCGGTGACGGTGCGATCGGTTTTTGCCCTTTATGCACCGCGCCTCTGAAGTCAGACACCGTTTCTAATGTCTGAAAGCGACTTGTTAAAAACTTATCAAGGTCAGCCCATTTGGGGATTTCTGCCTTGTCTTCAATAGATTGCTCCCATAAGGAGAGCGTAGTCTCAGGCAATTTTGTTGAACATAGATACGTAAATATCGCATCCCAATTGCTTATGTCAACTTTGTGCATAGTTAGTGCTGAAATGCAGTTGTTGATGTCTCTTTGTAACTTTTTTATGTTATTTCCACACTCCTTCGTAACGGCTGGCAGATTAAATAAAACTTTCAGTTGGTTATTCACCAAAATCCGCTTATTTTCGTAGCGGTCTGTCAAGTTTTGCCACGCTGTCGCAAACCCTTTATGCGTGAGGGGAGATTTTTGAACAATCCCTTTGGCCTCTCCGCGGGTTTTTTGATTCAGGTGGAAAAGTTTTTCGACAGGTGTTATCCGATTATTCGAAATGTAAATGGCGGAAAACATATCCCTGAACGAGGGCCATGTTAAATAATCACCGTGGAATATTTCAGTATCACACGGTGGCAACTTGATATTATGACGAGACATTGTCATTTCCTCTTGCGAAACATCAACTTCATGTAGTCTTTTTGCCGTGGACAACTTATCGCTAAGTTCGTTCATCTTTGCTAGATATCGAACATATGTTTGATAACATGAGCGATACTTGACTTTGACTAGGGTGACGTTTTCATCCTCTTCGCCACTCGCTACCACTAATTTTAGCAAGCAACCGTCATAAGAAGACTTTACGTTAGCCCATTGAGACTTCAATTCATCCTCTTGAATTCTCAGAGCGAAAATTGTGTGCTCATCGTGAGGAATAGCATTGAAATCTTTTTCCATATCAAAAATGGTGTCGGCATTTCTCATGAAAGAGATTAATTTCGCCATTATTTGTTTCTTGATCGAAAACGCACAAAAAAACTATAAAAATTGACGCAAAAAAAAACCCAAACAATTCTTTTCTAATAAATGGAACTTGCATTGGAAAAATAAAAAAAAAATTTTTTTGTAATTTGTTTCTAATACGTAGAAACTCTCGGGATATATTTTCAAAAACTCCACACAAGTTTTCAGAAAATAATGTATATATTTTTTTTTTTTTTTTGTTTTTTTTTTTTTGGTTTGATAATGAAAAATTGTTTCTAATAAGTAGACACTCCCGAGATATCTTGTCAAAAAATCAGCACAAATTTTCTAATCGTAGAAAATTTTCTTAAAATTCGTTGCAGAATTAAAACTGGTTTCTAATATGTAGAAACTTTTCGCATTGATTTGATTTTTTTTTTTTTAAATGGTTTCTAAAAATGTAGAAACATTCACGACTTATTCTCAAAAAAATCGGAAAAAAATTTTCTAATACGTAGAAAATTTTATTGAAAATTTTATGAAAAATTTTTTTTTTTATATGGTTTCTAAAAATGTAGTAACCTTTATTCTAAAAAAAATCGGAAAAAAAAATTTTTCTAATATGTAGAAAAAATTTTATTGAAAATCCCCAAAATCCTGCGAAAAATTGATCGCTTAAAAAATCGTTACCAATATTTCTTCGATGACGACTTGGGGTTAATTTTGTTAAAAACGTGGGCAAATTTCAATAAATTTTCAAAAAAGTGCCAAAAATGCCAAACGCAATATGTGCGATACTTTTTGATCACACTGGCAATACTTTTTTGAAACCCACCCAGCTGTTTGGTTTCGTTGATTTTTCTTTGTTTTATGTTAATTCGTCGCGTTGTTTACTTGGACGTATATTTTTTTTTTTTTATCGCTTTTAATTTCGCGTTATTTTCGCAGTTTATATTATTAAAGATGTAAAAAAAAACCCAATAATATAAATAAAATAGAGAATATACCGGTGTATTAAACAAAACGCGACGTGAAAAAGAATTAATTTGTTGCAGCAATCGAGTTTGCTTAATACGCGTGTGTGTGTGTGTGTGTGTGTGCAAAATTTGTTAAAAAAGAAGAAAAGCCGGCGGCAAAACACTTCGCGTAAGACTACACACAAAATTACTCCGTAAATTCACACTAAAATTTATATTGTGCGCGGAAAAAAAAATATAATATTTTGCTGAAGCAATCGAACTGCTTTAAAATGCGTGTGTGCGTGTGTATGTTCAATGCATAAAACGAAAGAACGGGCCGACGGCACAAACACTTCGCGTAAGTTTATGCAAAAAGTACAGACGGACAAAATCTACCAAATAAATATCAGAACTGCTTTATATAAATAAATCAATCAATATGTGATTGATTGCAAAACTAAAAATATTATTTAATGGAATATGATTTAGTGGCGACCTGAGTAATCAATTTTTCAAAACCTTACGGACGGACAAATAACTCTTTTGCATTTGAAAAATAATATAGTGAATTGTCTGCTTGTGCGTGAGTGTGTGAGCGATTTTGTGTATTGCGTTTGGTTTTTGCAATTTATGTTTAACGCTGTTGGCAAACTCTTTTTACTTTTTGTTTTTAATTTAATTTATACTGAAATTATTGAACCACAAAATAACTCAAAATGTCCACTTCGTGCAACTTCGTCACAAGAAAAATGGCGCACTTTTTGGACTTTAACTTTTATTTTAGTTTTTTTTTTTTTATTTTTAATTTTAATTCAAAACCATTTCGCGCACTTTGCAAAAACCTATTTTATTTTTAATAAAATCGCGCATTTCCACACACTTTGTTTTCAATTCACTCAAAATCACTTGCACATAAAATTTTTTCCTTTTCTTATGAGACACTAAAGAAAAAATCAACTAACCTTTTTAACTGATGCCCGCTGAGTTGATGTTAAAATTTTTCCTTTTCTTAGGCGATTAATTTTCCACAGTAAACGGCTCTAGAAGGACCATAAACAAATTCGCTTGTTCCTTTGGAATTTATCCTTGTTGGCGATTTGAGCTGGAAAGATTTTTCTGTAGTCAGCGCCTAGAATTGTACACAAAGTCTGTGCAATATGTGCTCAGAGATTTGTATACAAAATTAAGGAAGAAAGGAAAAATATAGGCAGTAAAAGTTCAATGTAAACAATTTTATTAATAACTTCTTACTTTTGATATTGACTTCAATAAGTGAAGAATATTGTGTTGAATTTCCAATATGGTGGATGCCGGTGAGATTAATAAAAAACTCAAAGAAACACAACTTACTTGGTAAATCAATCAATATGTGATTAACGAAGAAGGCAAAAAACCGCTCGTCGGATAAGCCGACCGAGCGACTCGTCAGAGCATCGATACAAGAATATCGATACTCGAACGAGTCGATAAGTAGGTATGTGGAATCTATGTTTTACAAAATATTTTACAATTTAGGGTTGCGACGTAAACAGCAAGGCACAGGATAACAAAATAAAATCACACTTTTTATAACCACCGGCACGTGTTCACTACTTTAGACTTGAGTTGAAATGAAGCCAAAATCAGTTGTTGAAAATAAAACAAAAATAAATTGTTCTATGTAAACTTTTCCAAAACTAACGGTTAAATTCGCCAAACGATCGTGAGAATGCACAAGCGGCGATTTTAGAGCAACAAAAAATGCACGGACGGCATTCACCCGCGAAACAATCGTCAACAAGATTCGCAAATACATCATTTACAAGCGTAAAATACAATTGTGGTGAAAAACAATCTTTCAATGGTCGTCAGAACATTTAAACGACGATCACTCGTCCAACAATCGTCACAATGGCTCGCAATAGCGTCATTTGGACGATCAAAATAAAATTCTACTCCGACAATCGTCTGGACGATTAAAAACAGAATCGCGAAATGATCGCGCTCGTCATACAATCTTCCAAATGCTAGCTGGGTGGCAGTCCACTGGCAACAACTTTTACTGAGACAGTGAATTTTGACAACCGCAGCCAGTGCGAAATCGAAGTAAGGAAAACAGTGTTGTATTTTCTCCCTAAAATATTCGAACTTACAATAGCCACTTTTCTTTCATGTCCTGTAATGAAATATATGCAATTATTTTAATTTCCCTTATTTTGGAACATAAACTATCATATGAATAAGTTGCATTTCACTTTGAAAAATATTAATAAACACATTTTACAACATAATTAGTTCCCCATTTTTATCCCATTTACGTTTGGTGCTGTGTTGGCATATAAAGCATCACTGAATAGAAGCAAACGGAATGATAAAGTGTCGAACCTTTGGCTTTGACGACATTTTGCGAATGAACATTTACTATCACGTGTGGCCACAGCGGAATATGTTGATTACTTCGGAATATTTTCGAAGTAAATACATATTCTTTATTGGCATGCCAGTACTATCACGTGTGGCAGCAGCGTTACCCCCCTAGCCACACGTGCCAGTCCGAAGACAGTAACAGTTCGAAAAACTCAATACACTCTCACTTTTCACTAATACACTCACACCTTGACATCACTGGCAGTTTACTGGCAACAACTTTTACTGACGCTGCAGCCACACGTGATAGTACTGGCATGCTAATAAAGAATATGTATTTACTTCGAAAATATTCCGAAATAATCAACAAATTTCGCTGCGGCCACACGTGATAGTAAATTTTCATTTGAAAAATGTCGTCAAAGCCAAAGGTTCGACCACTTTTTTATTCCGTTTGCTTTTATTCAGTGATGCTTTATATGCCAACACAGCACCAAACTTAAACGGGATAAAAATGGGGAACTAATTATGTTTAAAATGTGTTTATCAATATTTTTCAAAATGAAATGCAACTTATTCATATGATATTTTATGTGTCAAATGAGGGCAATTAAAATAATTGCATATATTTCACTACAAGACATGAAAGAAAAGTGCATATTTAAAGTTCGAATATTTTAGGGAGAAAATACAACACTGTTTTCTTACTTCGATTTCGCACTGGCTGTGGTTGTCGAAATTCACTGTCTCAGTAAAAGTTGTTGCCAGTGGACTGCCAGTGATGTCAAGGTGTGAGTGTATTAGTGAAAAGTGAGAGTGTATTGAGTTTTTCGAACTGTTACTGTCTTCGGACTGGCACGTGTGGCTAGGGGGTGAGACAGTGAATTTCGACAACCACAGCCAGTGCGAAATCGAAGTAAGAAAACAGTGTTGTATTTTCTCCCTAAAATTTTCGAACTTTAAACATGCACTTTTCTTTCATGTCTTGTAGTGAAATATATGCAATTATTTTAATTGCCCTTATATGACACATAAAATATCATATGAATAAGTTGCATTTCATTTTGAAAAATATTGATAAACACATTGTACAACATAATTAGTTCCCATTTTTATCCCGTTTAAGTTTGGTGCTGTGTTGGCATATAAAGCATCACTGAATAAAGCAAACGGAATAAAAAAGTGGTCGAACCTTTGGCTTTGACGACATTTTTCAAATGAAAATTTACTATCACGTGTGACCGCAGCGAAATTTGTTGATTATTTCGGAATATTTTCGAAGTAAATACACATTCTTTATTAGCATGCCAGTACTATAACGTGTGGCAGCAGCGTTAGGTGTGTTTCCGTACTCACACTGTGTAACTTGTGGGACACTATTTTCTGTTTCCGTACTTTCTGTGCTTAAAATGTGAGAAGAAGAACAAGCATAAAACCGCTCTCTCGAGCACACAAAGTGCACAGAGAGTGCTAGAACTCAAGACTCCGAGTAAAGTAAGAACAAGCATCAAGAAGAAGAAGCATCAATTTCACAAGCAAATTGACATACTTTTAATTGGTGCAATTTACGTTTGACATGTCTGAGGTCAAAATCAGCTGTTTTGTGCTTGAAACTTACTAGAAGCTGTTTCCGTACTTTTGCAATTATTCTCACATTTAATTTTTACTCTCTCAGTTTGAACTTACACAAATCTTACACAGTGTAGAGTACGGAACCCCACCTATTCTATCGCACTTTCACTGTCACTGGCCTATGTAACCGGCCTGTTATGAAAACAGTTAGTGCTTTAAAAAGCAATTAGGCTATTCATAGTTTAAGTACGCATGCCTGTTTAATTTACGATTTGTTATTTTTACGCCAACTTACGTAAGCGTATTTTTCTTTGTTGTTTTGCATGCAAACTCAAATACCCAAACATGCGTAAATAAAATTAGCCCTTAGAAGTGTTTTTTTTTTAGTATTTTTATGCCCTATCTACAGCATATATAGCAGCGTTGCAAAATTATTGAATACGGCAAACACATACTGCGGTGCTCACATTTTCAAAAATAACAATTGCTATAAATACACTTTGTTAAAATACGCTTAAACTATGAATAGCCTAAATAATTTTACGACTTTTGCTATTTTCACTGCAGCAATTTAATCACTGGTTGCCATTATTAACGATTAATTGTCATATTGACGTTTTTTGATTTCAATTATTATCTGACTTTTTCTTTCATTTTTAAGCCAAAATTTATGTTTTTTTGTTACCTCGCTTTTTTGATGTTCTCTAAAATTTGATTTTTTTAAATAAGATTCAAATTTAATTTCTGCATAATTAATTTGAAGCATATTTGGGTGTTGCGGTAAAACTCAAGTTAGAGGAATTATGAAATTCGATAAGTTCAAAAGAGATACTAACACTTAAAAAAAACACTTGCATTTTCTTTTACACAGACTTCTGTGATCATTTTCAACAACATTTTCAAATCTATTGGTAATTCAAAAATTCATTAATTAAAAAAAAAAAATTAAGAATAATCTAGTTCCAGAAAAAAGCCCTTTAAGGTCTTGATTCTGAGTTTCGGGTAGTCTTAAATTTAGATTATGCTTATACCACGTTTGCATTGCAGCAAAAGAGATTGCAGAAAAAGAATTCGTATCCTCTAAACTGTGTACACTGTCTGTTGGAAGATTAAGTCTCATGATATAAGACCGCAGGTAGCATTAGGCGATTTTCTTTTCTATATCCGAGCTGAGCAACAACTGTCAAAAACAGATCTGCGTTCTTTTGTACCTCTGACGCAGCTGTGTTCAATATATGCGTTTCTTTTCATGTCAGGCTTCAGCCTGATTGTTGCTCAGATGCTGTTGACGAGCTCAGAAAATTTTAGCTGAGCACAAAGCAATCGGTAGTTGTTTAAAATCAAAAAATAAAAAAATCTAAATAAAAGAAGCAAGAAATGGCGGGCACCAGTCCAGAAGGTAGTATTTTTATAAAATTTTGTGAATTTTAATGAAATTGTCAGCAGAGATACAAAGCAGAGACAAGCTTTCACACAAAATGTTTCATTACCAAATCAGACCAATATTTGTTTAACCTGATGTTGTCAGCTCAGGTTATGGTCGGTTTGATCAGTATCTGCTCAGGGGGTCAATTCCTGTTCTGCGTTATCGTCATGTGAAATATGTTTTCACCTTTACACGGAAAATGCGATTAACGATGTGTGCTAAAAGGACAACAGCTGTTCATTTTTCGCTGAAATTGAAAGAAAGTTAACGCTGGTAGCAAACGCACGTTATGGACAGAAAATTACTTTAAATTAAAATTAAATAATGTAAAAAGAAAAGCAGCTTAGGGAAAAAGGACAACCGGTACGCAGAAACAGTATCTTATCATTTATTTAGAGGAAAATGTTGATATGGCCAATAACAAGTAAATACTATTTGCTTTACTACTTTTGGCTGTTTTATGCTGTCGCAAAACTTATCTTGTTCATATTTATTTATTTCCAATATCTTCTGCGAAAATGAAATGCAATTAATGATGAAGTCATTTTTGCAAAAGTTTCCTTCTTTCTTATACATTGTTTACATTTTTTCATAAAAGCTTTGTTTAATAGGCATTCAGCACCTCTTATATGCTATTCAGCAACTACTTTCCATTAGACGAACAAGAATCTCGTTTTTGTGCGTAGTGAAGTGAAAAAGTGAAGACGTCAGATGAAAACGATTGTGAAAAGTTTTTTTTCACTTCACTTTAACGCAAAACGGGAATTGACCTGTGGTCTGTGGTCTGATGTACAAAAGAAAATCGACTATTGATAAGTTTTGATTTTCTCTTCTAAAGTTTGTTGCTGTGTTGGCATATAAAGCATCACTAAATAAAAGCAAACGGAATAAAAAAATGGGCGAACCTTTGGCTTTGACGACATTTTTCAAATGAACATTTACTATCACGTGTGGCCGCAGCGTAATTTGTTGATTATCTTGGAATATTTTCGAAGTAAATACATACTCTTTATTGGCATGCCAGTACTATCATGTGTGGCTTCAGCGATAGGAAATTTCCGTGCAAGTAGCGCTACAGGTAGGCTGCAAGTCCGAATATGTGAGTGTGTAAGTAAAAATGTTTGGATGTATTGAGCTTTTCGAATATTCATTTGCACGAGTGGACGCTAGGTTACGCTGCAGCCACACGTGATAGTACTGGCATGCTAATAAAGAATATGTATTTACTTTGAAAATATTCCGAAATAATCAACAAATTTCGCTGCGGCCACACGTGATAGTAAATTTTCATTTGAAAAATGTCGTCAAAGCCAAAGGTTCGACCACTTTTTTATTCCGTTTGCTTTTATTCAGTGATGCTTTATATGCCAACACAGCACCAAACTTAAACGGGATAAAAATGGGGAACTAATTATGTTGTAAAATGTGTTTATCAATATTTTTCAAAATGAAATGCAACTTATTCATATGATATTTTATGTGTCAAATGAGGGCAATTAAAATAATTGCATATATTTCACTACAAGACATGAAAGAAAAGTGCATATTTAAAGTTCGAATATTTTAGGGAGAAAATACAACACTGTTTTCTTACTTCGATTTCGCACTGGCTGTGGTTGTCGAAATTCACTGTCTCAGTAAAAGTTGTTGCCAGTGGACTGCCAGTGATGTCAAGGTGTGAGTGTATTAGTGAAAAGTGAGAGTGTATTGAGTTTTTCGAACTGTTACTGTCTTCGGACTGGCACGTGTGGCTAGGGGGTTAGGTACTTGATTGTAGTAACTTACAAGCTGCAAGAACGTGTTTCCGTATTTTTCTAGCTCAAAAGAGATAAGAAGAACAAGCATAAAATCACTCTCTCGAACAGGCTTGATATGAAAAAAAAGTAATTTTTGTACTGTAAATTTCGTAGTTTTATAATAAATTTTTCATTATTCATAAGCATATTTACACCTAGAGGTTTTAACGAAAAATTAAATAGGACCTTTAAGAGTTTATTCATGTTATTAATATCAAATAAAATAAATATATTAATAAGGTTAGAAAATTATAAAATTCAATTAAATTTGTTTTATATAATATTTGTTTGTTAATTCTTTCATTATGTCCAAATTATAAGAAAACGAATTCTTCACTCTTAAATCAATGTTTTTGTGCTCAGAGGCATTTTGCTCTGATTTTTGTCTAATTTAAGTTTATTTGAGAAAAAATGCGACAAACGTTTGCTGACGAATTAGGCTAATTTAAAAATTTAATTTTTGCATAAAAGAAAATGCCAAATATTAGTCTCCTCTTCTAATTGACCAAACTGTTTTCCAGTAATATTCAGTTTCTACTTATTCTGCTGAATCTCTGAAAATATAAGCAACCTCTTAATTTAAAACTTCAGAATCAAGACTTCGTTTTCTAAGACCAGATTAGAAAATAGTTTGAGCAAATCGGCAAATATTTTTAAATGTCAGTATCTCTATTGGACTTACCGTATTTGATAATTGCTCTAACTTACATTTTACCTCAACAGCGAAATATAGGTGCTCCAAGCACACAAATCAAATTTGAATTTGAACTTAAATCTCAAATTTTAAATAATAAAAGAAAAGCGAGTTAACCAAAAAACGTAAGTTTTGACAAACAATTGAAAGAAAAACGTTAGGTCATAATTGCAGCAAAAAAAAGTCGAAATGACGATAAATCGTCAATAATACCAACCCTGCTTTATGCTACATACCATTCAGCCCAAAAGTCACGCAACAGCTACTTAGCAAATTTTCTGCTGAATGAACGCTCTCTTTCTTGGCATTTGGTATGCCAACAACTAATGGTATGCCAAGGAACTGTCTCTTCTACCTGTATTCTTGTATCATGGTTAACAGGCCGGTTACACAGGCCAGTGACAGTGAAAGTGCGAAAGAATATGTGTACTGTTCGAATGATTCGAAGAATTTCGAACTTTCATGCTTTCATTCAAGAGGTGCTACACATGCTAGTGAAATTTCATTAAAAAAATGTTATCGTATGCGAAGGTTCTCGCTGCTATTGAATCAATTTAAGTTAATGATTTGTTTTTGAGATAATTTTCTTTCCATTATATATTGTTTTGTATTTTTCACTTTTATTTCCAACTTTTCACATTTGTTTCAATTGCTTTGTAAATGTAAACAAGTTATCAATGTTGTTTCTTGTACGAAATCAAAGAAAACCTGAAATAAAGTACGAAGTCGAGGGAAAACCCGAAATAAATCCACAAAAAGTAATTAAAAACAACACTGATATCCCCCTCTTTGACATACACTAGCCGCTGCTTTCAAAACCCACTGGCTCTGAAATTTCGTTGTTAGTAGCGATGAAAGTGCCGTGAAAATGAATCCAGTGTGAGTGTATTTGTAAAAAAATGTGAATGTGATGAGTTTTTCGAACTACAGGGCCAGTATACTGGCCTGTGTAGCATGCCTGTAAGTCTGAAGTTTTCCGAAGTCAACTTGCGACATTTTCTAATTTCGAAATTTTTTCATCTGACATTCCACTTTTTGGTTTACGAAAAAATACATAAACACAGTGTTGCATTACAAAATTTTAATATATCGATGGTGATTTCGATGAAACCTCTAAGCTTACAAGGTTTGAATTTATATGCGAAACCCTAGAGGTTAGTAAACAGTTTCAGTACTTAATCTCATTTTTGGACTTAAGCTCCAAATTTGACTGCAATAAAATCGCAGTATAATCCTTTTAGTGATTCAGAAAAAGTAGAAATTTTATATTTCTGGGAAATAGTTTACTCTACCAGAAAATGGGACATATTTTTGGTATTGCCCCTTACGGGAAAATTAATTTTTAATATTCTGACCTTGCCTTATTCGTTAGCAAAGGTTGAACGCACGTTTTCTCAAATAAACTTAAATAAAACAAAACTCAGAAGCCTTTTGTGCACAGAAACGGTGAATGGTATATTATATACCAAAGAATATTTAAGACTGAATAATAAGTTTTGTTATGATTTGAACGTAAAGAAAAAATTAACAAGAAAGTACAATTATACAAAGTTATACTAATAGAAGTAAAAATATAATGCCTATTTTATCCTTGACTTAGACTTTTTTATCAAAATGAAAGGTAAAGTAGTACCTTAAAATCAAATTCTTGTCTATTAATGAATTTTTTATAAATTTCGAACTTTAATTGAATCTTTCCGTTTCTTAACTTTATTAATTTATTTATTTCGATTTATTTTTATAGGTTTTAAATAATTGAAACTATATGCATACATATACATATAAATATTATGAGGACAAGAAATTAGGTACCAATTTCTGTCCCACAAATAACATGTAAATAATGTATATAAAATGATATTAAATTATAAATTATAATATTTATAAATTATATTATAAATATTATTAACAATATACACTTTGTATTATATAGCTAACTGTTGTTAAAATAACATTCAAAAACAAATAAATATATACATACACGCATACATGCAACCGAAAAATGAAACAGAAAAACAGCGCAATCTAATATAAAACAGCGCGCTAGCATAGTAAAGTCAGTCTTGAACAGAGGACAGTCGCGTGCACATGTGGAAAGACTTAGGTCAGTTACGCTCAGGTTCTCATAGTAAAGGCATTCACACCTTTTAAGCTTAGGTTTTCATAGTAAAGGGGTTCACACCCTTCAAGCTAAGGTTTTCATAGTAATGGCGTTCACACCCTTTAAGCTCAGGTTTTCATATTAAAGGCGTTTACACATTTTAAGCTCAGTTTTCATAATAAATTACACCCTTTAAGCGCAGGTTATTCTATATAGTAAAGGCGTTTACACCCTTCTAGCCCACGTTATTTCACTTCATTTAAGTAAATACACAGAGTCGAAATAATAATATAATTAATTAATTTTATGTTATATTACTAAAGAATACTAATTACAGAAGTTTTAATATTTTGAATATCGTTTTATTTTATAATATATATAGTTATAAAATTAATCTTATTGTAGTAATAGTATTTAATAGATAAAAGAAACGTCAAATAAAGATTACTTGTAAATTTAAAACTAAAAATACGGTGTTATAAATTTTTTGTATTGAACCCTTGGCTACTCGTTGAGCCTACCAAAGCAATTTCAACCGAACTGGAGGGTTCGTTACAATATGTTGATGAGTTAAGAAAAATTTATTGTATTGTATTACTAAT
This sequence comes from Coremacera marginata, assembly GCA_914767935.1. Taxonomy (NCBI): domain Eukaryota; kingdom Metazoa; phylum Arthropoda; class Insecta; order Diptera; family Sciomyzidae; genus Coremacera; species Coremacera marginata. Next base: position 126,260,446 of record OU612045.1, on the reverse strand, counting down.
TTACTATCCACTTACACATTTACATAATACATGTCCCAGCTATAGCACCAAAGATAACAAGATAGGAAACTTAAAAAACATAACCTCAAAGAAGGTTAGCATGTATTTGTAAACTGAAAAATGCAACCCTGAACGCCACTCTTGTTCTTCATCGGCCGCAAACTCTAAAAGAAATCACTTTGCAACCCCTTAAAATAATGCATATCATCTGTTTTTTATTACATAAATATTTAAGTTTTGCTGCAATAACAAGTTTGCAACCTAAACTGATCATTGCATCCCCTTATTTTGGTTAATATATGCGTTCAAAGATTGCCAATTGCTTCAGTTGTTGTATTTGTCAATATTTTTGAAAAATTTAATTTTTCACAAACCCCCGTTATTTTACACAAGCCCCCGCTATTCGAGGTGAGATAAGAAAAAAGGATGCTCTTCTTCTTTTTCTGCATTTTTCTGCTGAAACTTCGTTTTCAAACAAGAAAAATAGTGCATGGATTGAGTACATTAATGTTTTAATCTTTAAGTTGTGTTACAGGAATCTGTTTAACACCCAAATAATTACATGCATGCTCTTATTTTACTTTTTATCGCCAAACAAAATTTCCATGTTTTCACATAATAAATGGATTTTTATTTTCACCACTACCGATTTGTGAAAGTTTCATGCCATCAGAGTTGCCAACTCTGATTGTTTTCTTAAGAATTCTCTTGGATGGCATAAATATTGTGCTGGTGCGAAATGGCATATGTTTATCTCTAAGCTTTATAAAATTGCATTGATCATGTATTTGCGTAAAATATAAAGTTGGATTTAATAGAACTACTTTAATCTGTGAAAATTATTTCTACATTAAAATGCATATTTAGAGGAAGTAGAAGCAGTGTTCGTATTTGCTCTCATGAAGTTTCATGAATATGGGGTAATTTTTAGTTTTAAAAAACCTGCTCATATTCATTTTCGTGAAGAGCTGACTACATACTTTTGTTAACCGCATAGAAGAAGTAGAAGTAACCGCATAATCACAGAATGCTTTGGTATTGTATTTTTATTGCCACGCTGCTTAACATACATACACACAAACAATTTAAGACATTTCAATGCCTTGAAGTGAGGGTTAGGAAAACTCTCAAGTGAAGGGCATGATTACCTCCTTCTCATCAATATTATCCAATTCACGAACAGCTCACTTTGCTTTCTTCATTCGTGAAGAAAAAAACATGAACGCTCTTTCATTATCTGTTTAGAGTGATTCATTTCTCTTTAACAGTTTTCGTTCATATATTGCGCTCCTTAAAAAAATGCCTTGAAGTGCGCTCTCTGCATTTCATTCATTTAATGTTTTTCGTTCGCAAGTTTTGGCAATTCCAAATTCAATTTATTACAATTTTTTTCACTAGCTCAAAACAGGTCCTTAATAGGAAAAAAATTAACGAAAAACATTCATAGCTCCCCGGGGTGCACTATAGAGGCATAAAATGTATGACCAGGTCCTATTATTTTTTCACCACCAATATTTCTTCTCAACGTACCCACCTTTCTCTGTCACCCTCTTGGGGGTCCTCCTACAAAAACACAAAAGAGATAAATGTCGAAAATGGTTTATATCGTCCGTAACTGGACCCCTAGACGGGTCAAATGTATTAACTGGTCCTATTATTTTTTGGTCCACAATATTTCTTTTGAACATACCTACCCCCTATCTGCCACCCTTCTCTGGGTCAAATGCGAAAACACAAAAAGTGTCGGTTAGTATTCATATCTCTCCAGAATTGGCCCCTAGAGTAGTGAAATGTATGAGCTGGTCCTATTATTTTTTGCCCCTCAACATTTCTTCTGAACACACCCACACCCCATCTGCCTCCCATTATGTGCTTATAGATCAACAAAAATTTTGTATCAAATAAAAACAAGCGATTTAAAAATTCACGAGCGATAATAAATTCAGCACATCGCACATAGTGGCCGCTTGTACGGGAGGCTTGGTCAAAACTGATTTTTTAAAAAATTGGATATTTAAAAAAATTATTGTGCATTTGCAATAATTAGGATATTACTAAACGGATCAGATTTTCCGTTTAGTAAATACAGTGTTTGCAACTTACCCCTTTTTGGATATTTGAATTCTATTTTTATGCAGTGCAAAAATTAAGCCATTTCAAAAGTATCTATTTTTAGTTTAGGAATGTGCTATTGGAAATTTTTTACTTTTCGTAAAAAATACAGTTTTATCATTATATTAAATTTTATTTATATAGATTTAACATTTCTGCTTGGGTTTTAAAAGTACAAAAGCAAGAAGACTTTTAAATTTGCTAAAAAAAATTTTAAAGCCATTTTTTTTTAATTTGCGCAAAGCGCAAGCTCAGTTTTTATATGATTAGTTAAAATGGTTTATTGTGTAGTGGCTTTGCGTATGCGATGTATGTGGTGTCAGGGCACCACTTGAAAAACAATTTAAGAATTTTAATTTAATTTTTTCACATAATGTTTCATAATAACTGCTTCAAAATAAAAAATAGTAAAGCTTATCTGAAAAATATAAAATATTTTAAATTATTGTGTGGGAAAAAAATGTTAAAAAAACTATTAAAAATAAAAATGGAAATAGTAACGACATAGTTTAAACTCAGTTTAGGCAAAAAAGAAACACATCACATGATAGTTTAAGTCAACTTAACTTATACGAATGCTAAAATATCTAGTTAAGCGGAGTTTAAACGTCCAATTTTGTTGAGATAAGCTCGGTTTAATTTGACTCGAACTCAAAAACTGGCCCTAAGTATTTTATTGTATAAGTTTTAGATGAAATATAATACGGCTTAGTCAGCAAACCTTTTAACTGCAATTTCCAACATTACGTACTTCATTTTTTAATTTTACGGGAATAACTGTTACATATATAAATATATTCCGAACACTATTTTGTCTCATAGAGAATAAGAACATATGAGCAATAATGGATATATACTTGGGCAAGTAATAACAAAATATATTATTCTACGTGATTTTATAATTTTCAGCATGTTTTTTGGCGTCCCGTAGACCCAATTTATCTTCTATGATCATCGTTAAGGATTAATAAAAGATATCTATGTGTAGCTAATAACAACCAATCCAAACATTATAATTTAGTGGCTTAACAGACCACTGTAACACCTCATTGATATCTTAAGTTGTTTTTTTTTTTCATATTAAAAGCTAGCCTGAAAAAATTTAAATTGGCAACTCTACTACTGACAATGAAATGAAAAAAAAAATTTATTTCATTCATAAGTTTGAACAGCTGATATTTTTAACCCGAATCTTCCATGTAAAAATTGTTTACCTTTTGGAAGAAAATAATGTGTTTTTTATGTATAAAAGTTAATTTAACATCAAGCTACAGTACACCAATAAATATGTTTAGCCTATTTGATAATAATTAATGCACTTTACAGATAACTCTTAAGTACCATAATTAGCAACTGACATATTCACCTCACTATTTTTGCAAATTGACAGTTGAGCAAAAACAAAGCCTGCTGAGTGTTAAGAAATTCGTGGTGAACGAATTTTCCGTGTACGTGTGTTTTACTTTAGGTGAACAAGGATTCCCCACAGAAGTTTCCTATCTTGTTATCTTTGTATAGCACGGACCGTCACTTGACGCGTCAGCAGACGCACAGCGATGATAGAAATTTTATATGTGCAAAACAAGGAAACCAAGTCGTTTACCTCGCACTTTCCTTCTTTCTTTGTACATATAAATAAAAAAAGTGGCGCAATCCAATAAGATAAGCAAACATTTTTTAAATAATATTGAATTGGAATTATATTTACAATAAAATGAGTAAGAGAACTTTAAAAAATCTTGTTTATAAAGAAAAAATAAATTTTGTGTCCAGTTTAGAAAAATTTGGAAATATAATAGATGGTTCATTAGAAACAGAAGATGTGAACGCGAAAGTAGATTCAAGTTATGTTAGGTGCTCGGTTGGTGAAGATAGCCTTGATTTAAACAGTGAATTTAAAAATTCTGTTGGCGAATTAGAAGGTTTTCTTCAAACAGTTAGACAATATTGATAGTACAGGAGAAGTAAAGTCTTGGGCAATCAGAAATAACGTGTCAAATAACGCTGTTTCTGATCTACAAATTCTAAATAAAATAGGAGTAAGCGATTTACCCTTGTCCGCATTTTCGGGACAAACAGAAGGAAAGTGAAACTCCAAAAAATTCCGAATGAGGAATTTCTATATATAGGAATCCAGAAATTTTTTCCTCAAATTCATTTCTTGTCCTTGATGACAAAGATGAAGTTTCAATAGATGTAGGCATTGATGGGCTGAAGTTATTTCATAGTTCAAATAGGACTTTATAGCCAATACTTGGGGTAGTCGTGGGCTTTCCACAAGAATGCCGTTTTACTATTGCGTGTTTTACAGGTATGCAAAACACCTTGAATGCTAATGACTGAAAGCAAATGGGATAAAAGTAGGAAATGTTTTAAAAAAATTTAATGTCTGTCTGTTTTGCTGTGACTCTCCAGCACGTGCTTTCGATACAGGTGTCCAGTCCCATACTGAAAGATATAGTTGTCCCAATTGCTGTCAGATAGGAGGTTACAGTCAACTCAGGGTATTTTTATTAAAGAGTCTCTGCAGCTTAAGAACAGATCTTTCTTTTAAAAACCGATTAGATTCAAATCATCATAGTCCGCTTTATCTGCAAAATAAAAATGTTTTAGAAGAAGCTGGTATAGGAATGGCATCACAATTCTCACTAGACCCAATGCATCTTGTTGATTTAGGAGTGGTGAAAAAGTAAGTTCGATTGCTTATCATAAAAGAAAACGTTAGGGAAATCAACAAAAAATTAATTTTTTTTTCAAAACTTGTTCCATCAGAATTTGGTCGCATTTGTAGGGCTTTAGACGATCTCAGCATTTGGAAGTCAAAAGAGTTTAGGCAGTTTTTGTTATACTTAGGAATAATTGTTTTAAAAGATAACATTAGTAGTGACTTATATTATCATTTTCTTTTATTGCATACAGGTATAAGAATTTTATCAAGTGAAAAGACTTGCAAGGCAGAATGAAATTTAGCTCAACAAATTTTAGAGAATTTTGTAAAACTATTTGGTCAAAATTTCGGTGACCATTTAGTAAGTTTTAATATCCATGGGTTACTGCACTTAATAGATTGTTGCATGCAATATGGGCCATTAGACAGTTTCTCAGCTTATAAGTTTGAGAATTATATTCAGCATTCGAAAAAAAATTTAAAAAATCCAAACAAAATTTTACTTTTACTTTTAATTTTATTTGAGATTGCAGGAAAAAAATCATGATCAAGGAAAAAAATCAAAAATTCAAAAATGGTTCATTTTATATAGATGCTTAAAAAGAAAAAGATTCTTATTGCTAAAATCCAATTACAGGGCCTTTTAAAGTTATAGAAACTGAGGCAGGTAATTGGCACGATGAGATTTTTGATTACAGTTTTCAAACCATTGAAAATTATTTCGAAAAACCATTTCAATCATTCCCAGGATTAGGCATTTTATTAGCAAGTAAAATAGGTCACGATTTAATAAAATTAGATAGAAAACAAATAACATATAAATACTTTTGTGTATAATATATTTTCATCAGCTATATTTTTGTTTTTAATAATAAATTGTCGTTTCAGAAGTAGCATTTCTTAACTCATTTTTTTCAAAACAGTTTTGTTTTAGATCAAGATTATTATTATTTAAGAAAATATATATGCCTTAAATAATTTTGGATTAACATTACTTATTTCTCATAATATTACATAAATCAATCCATATATTTCATTTTACAAAACCACTAACTTAACTTTAATTTTTACAATATTTAACTTAAAACTAAAAATTTCATTTATTTGTTTTCTGTATGGTTTTCTATTGTTTTATAATATGGAGAATTTTGATAACTTAATCGTCTTTGATGAAGGTTCCTCGCAGAACTCAACTCCGATGAAATGTAAACTTTAATATTTTAGATATCTTTAAAGTCATTTTGTTAATTTATTAAATTTATTTTTATTACAGCTTTTAGCAATCAAAAGAGACAACTTAACCATTTTGCTCCAAAAATGAACAACAACCAACACAAAAACAATTTAAACCCTTATTTGATTTTAACGGCGAAAACCTGCCTTCTCTAGAACGCAATCCATTACCCAAAAAAAGTTAGTTTATGTAAATATCGAGCTAAATCAGTAATTAAATTTTATTTTAATAGATGTGTCAAGTCTTTTGATGTTGGTTTTCGAAAACCAAAAAGTAATTATGGAAACTCAAGAAATGATGAAAAATTAATTTGTAAGTTATATCATGTTCTTTCAATGGTTTTAGGCTTAAATTTGGTTTAATGAAATTGCTTAATTTTGTTTTGAAAAAAATGTCGCACTTTTCCTTTTGCCAAAAAAAGGGCTAAATGTTGAACACAATATATTTCAAATTGCATAGAATTTCGTAATTTATTATTATATCCGAATATCTAGTACCAAACAACTTTTTGAAATTCAAAAAGTTTCATTAAAGTGGATTTTAATGTAATGTAGTGAATGTGGATTTCTATGTTTGGTTTTCATTGAGTCATTTCCAATATGACACCAATGGTTTGAAACATATAAATTAAAATTTCTATTTAATTTCATTTGACTGAATACAACTGGCCATTGAATATAACATTGTGGAAACCTAGCAAAACCAAGAAAAAATAGCTTAACATGCAATAACAATAGAGTTCAGCTACTACAGCTTTATCGCACTTCCTCAGCATTAACCCATCTAAAGCCACTACCCAGTAATCATTGAAAAAATATCAATGTTATGGATACCCATGACCACAAACAAGTTAATGTGGGAAAAATTTACCCACCAATAAATGGGTTGGGCTCAGGGACAACACAAGACGTAACAACTAACCATGCGTATACATAGATCTAATTACACAACTAATTTTAATCTACTTTTGAGTTGACCTTTTGACAAATTAACATCAAAAACGCTACAATTGTTAACAAAGAAACTCATGCGACTTAAAGGAGCAGTAGCCATATAATTTGTTCTACTAAATGGCAAATAAATTAAGTTGTTAGCGTTTCTACTGCTTCTACGGTTAGTGTTAAAATTTATGTGAGAAAGAAGTTCTGGAGAATCGAATACACCTGTTATGAGCTGGTGTAAATATACGATATCTGCCGATTTCCTTCGATCACCTAAAGACTGCATTTTTAATAGTTTTAAACGATCCTCATAAGGAGGAAGGTCTAATATGTCAGTTCCACTTAAGCCCCTTAGAGCAAACTGAACAAAACGTTTTTGGATTCTTTCTATTCGATCAACATGCACATTGTAACTTGGGGACCAAACTTGACTTGCATACTCTAAGTGAGGACGCACGATTGCATAATACAATGTTGTAGTTGTAATCATGCTATTAAATTCTTTGGCCCAGCGTTTTATAAAACCAAGCATTGAAGACGCTTTTTTACAAATATTATCAATATGAATGTTAAACGACAGCTTAGAATCCATGCATATACCTAGGTCTTTGACGGTGTCTACACGACTCAAGACAGTATCTTTAATCTTATAATCAAAAATAAAATTATTCCTTTTTCGCGAAAAGGTCATAGTTTGGCATTTATCTGGATTTAAAAACATATTATTTTTAGAGCACCAAACTTCAAAGGATTTTAGATCAGACTGGAGTAGATCTGAATTATCTCTAGAATTAATCGTTCTGTATATTTTCATATCATCGGCATAAATAAGCAGATGAGAGTGTTCAATGACGTGAGTTACATCATTGATAGCTAAAATAAACAGAAGAGGACCAAGGTGACTACCCTGAGGAACACCTGATCCAGCAATAAATTTAGAAGACAATGCGCCTCGGAAACGTATTTGATAAGATCGCTCCACCAAATACGATTTAATCCAGTTCACAAAATATTGTGGAAGTCCCATTAACTCAAGTTTAAATAAGATTAGATTGTGTGGTAGCTTATCAAATGCCTTACTAAAGTCAGTGTAAACACAATCGACCTGGTTACCAGAATCAATAGAATTTAAGCAGAATGTTGTAAAGTCGAGAAGATTAGACACAGTGGATCTGCCATTCACAAAACCATGCTGACGAGTTGTTATGACTTCTCCACAATGAATTTTCACCCGATCATACACCATCCGCTCAAAAAGTTTTGGAATCGATGAGAGCTTAGCGATAGGCCTATAGTTACTGACATCGTTCCTGCAACCCTTTTTAAAAATAGGACTTATAAATGATTTTTTCCAAAAAAGTGGAAAATAACTTTCGTTAATAGATTTATTGAATAATAAAGAAAGTGGTTGACTCAAAACGGAACCGCATTGTGTTAACACTGCGGCAGGAACACCGTCAGGTCCAGCACCAAACTCCTCATCGATCGATCTAATATACATTAAAATATCCTCTGGAGTGAAGGATATATGTTCCAAAGATACTCTGGGTTCGGAATACATATATTCAAAGTACTCTTCATCAGGATTAAAAGAATCTGAACAGAATGATTCTTTAAAAAGATTGGCAAATAGGCCACAAATTTTGACGGGATTGTCAGTAAATCCCTCAGGAGTTCTAAAAGAAGAAGGAAATCCATCAGATTTCTTCTTTGTGTTTACGAATCCCCAAAATTTCTTTGGATCTGTCAATATTCTCAGCTTAACATTATCTAAATATTCGTGATATAATGTAGCTGAGCGATTTTCAAATTCCAGAAACAAACGTTTGTTAGTTTCTAGGTCGTTTGAGCCTAAGCTACAGACGTATTTCTTCCATGCCCTATTCCTGTTGTTGCGAAGAGTCTTTAAATCCTTTGTGTACCACGGGTACGCAGAATTTCTCGCAAATTTGAGACTATAAGGTACGGATTGAGAAAACACAGCAAAGAGTTTCATATAAAAAAATGTATGGAGTCATCAAGGCAATTTCCATTTATATATTCCAAAATTGCATTAAGTTTACCATGAAGCAACTGATTCAACTTCAATAGTCAGCTTTTTTAAAATTGAATTCATAAAGCTTATCTGCTGAATTAGAATTTACTATATTTGGTCTGTCGGATTCGTACCAAATACTCAATGGTGGATGATATTCATCAACAGTAGTTAGAGCATGAAAGGCCCTCTTAACAACAACATTGTTACTGTCTGTAGTTAAGACCAGGTCAAGAAGTCTTTCAAGACTATTATAAATACAACTCACTTGTTGTAAGTCTGAACATATATTATCAACAAATATATGTTCTTGGCGAGTCTTCGAATTAGATGCACAATAGTACGTATCATCGTCAGAAGAATGCCATTTTAAATCAGGTAGATTAAAATCGCCCAATAATAAAATGTCGTCATTAACGTCAAGTAAATCAATTATGTAATTGATCAAGCCTTGCGGAGTGCATAGACCTCTACACTACTCTTAGGAGGAACATACGCATTAATAACATATACGTTAGAGTTACAATGTATAACTTTAACGCAAATTAGTTCAATATTAGAAGAGCAGGGAATGTCAACAATAAAACTGACAAAGCAGTTTCTTACAGCCAAAAGGACACCACCACCGACAGAAGAAATATTTTCAGTGTATCTGTCTTTTCTAAAAACTTGAAAACTATTGTCAAACAATTCCAAATCGGTAATGCTTCCGTTCAGCCACGTTTCTGTTTACGCGATAATATCCTCAGAGCAATTTTGAGTTGATAGAAATAAGCTCTGCGTCTTAGAACGTAGTCCCCTTACATTTTGGTAGTAAAGGGACAGCCTATTTAGTTTTTTTGAGTCTGGCGGGTGGCTTGAGTCACCCTTTTAAATTTATTTTTTGGCTTGAACTCAGTAACAAGAATATTATCGGCCCACAAATTAGATTTAAGAACAGTTGTAAAATCTTCGGCTGCAACTGTTAGAATAAAAGAAGCATGGGAAGGCTTATTACCAATTGTTTTGCATGAACAGAATGCATTTGAGTTCACTAACTTGGATTGCCTGACAAACGTCAATATATTTTCTATTGATGTGTCGGGCTGAAGACGCGAAATGAAAACATTTCTGGTCCTCGAAACTGCTCTTAAAGTCAAATGACTGTTAGGCGTAGTTGAAATCGTATTTGGACTACTAGTCAATGGAGGAATAGAAGATGGTGTATAAGAAATCACCGTATTAAATATATGAATGTAAGTAATGTATAGCTCCATAAGCTTCAGTCGAATATTTTCGATTTTTTTTAAATTACTTTGTCATATTCTCAAATTATAAAAAAATGTGTGATATATTCTATAGTACGTGCACACTGTTTGGTTATATCACTATATCAGCTATAGCATTCATATAATATCAATATAATAATTATAATAATTACATATATTAAAATTCCAATTCTTTAAGTAATAAATCCGGTAATAAGCCAGGTTCAACTATGTCCAAAATTTCTTTTCCTAATTTCTCATTTCTGCGAGTACTAAACCACTCCTTGATATGTTGACGCTGTTGGCCGTTTAGCTTTTTTTATTTACTAGCAGGACCCGGTTGTTCTATATTTTACCATATATTTCCAACCACATATTTTTAATTTGTGGGCGGTAAAAGGGGTATGGCAAACATTTTCCATAAACCATCTCGTGCTCGAAAACAATCTGCTGTCAAAATTTCAGCGCAATCGGCCCAGAAGTCTTAATGATTTCTTAAAGGTTAGCTTAATTATAGTGCCAGCACGCCTTTTTTTAGTACAGTTGCCGACGGTAAGCATACAAACTTAATTACCAAATTTCAGCCCTATACGAACAAAATAGTCTGAAATATACGATTATTATTGATTTGTGGGCGGTAAAAGAGGGCATGGAAACCCATTCTTGGTACAATTGCCGAAAGTTACCATACAAGCGAAATTACCAAATTTTAGTCTCATACAATCGAAACAGTTGGAAATATTGCATTTTTATTGATTTGTGGGCGGTAAAAGGGAGCGTGGTTAAAACTAAGTATGCAATTACATATTATATGGCGCAAGTAAATACACGTTTTAAGCTTGAGCGATGTCCGTTCAGCCGTTAAGATTTGTATAAAAGTCAAACAAACACACAAACAAACAAACAAGCAGATAATGATTTTCAATAATATAGATTATCTATAATATTTGGTAAAAGTTGGTTTACTTGCTGGGTTCCATTACAAAGTTGTGGAGGTTTTAAATTGCGCTAAAACATAATAGGCAGATTAATTTTAAATGTTAGTTTCTGTGGGAGAAGGCCGCGCAAATGTAATGAATTAAACAATCCACTTGGATAGTGAATCACATCATCTTCATTTACAATCGTATCGATTGACTTGTACATCCACATCTGAATTTTTCATTGTCGAGAGCAATGTTCCTTTTCATATTTTTAGTACAAGAGCTGCAAACATAGCGGCATCGTGATCTCCTCTTAAGTAGACACGCATATTTGTTGTCAATTGAAGTTTCTTGACATATTGACACATATTTGATTTCTTCATGATGACTTTTACTGTATGATATGTATCAGCTCGGGTGGCTTTAAGTACAACCAGTACAACAAAAAAGTTATACCACCCATCACACGACCTGATGACCTAACATCTTCTAACATGGTATTAACAGCATCGATATGGGCCTTATGTGTCATGGTGCATTCATCCCAAACAACTAATGCTTCTTTGAGTAATTTTGCAATAGCACCGCTTTTACGAATTGAGCATGAATGTGTTGTTTTGCATGGTGAAACTGAAAGCCGCAACTTAAATGTTGAGTGAGTATTTCGACCGCCACTTAGAAGTGTTGCTGCGATTCCGGACGATGCTACTGCAATTGCAATGTTTTCGGCATCAATAAAAAAATGTTTGTTGTTACACTTCATTATTCGTTACACTTTGTAATATTTTGTTGTAGATATTTACCGGTCCGGAAGTTAAGTTTAGTTCCTCTTCATATATATCTACTTCAGTTTTATCTCTTTGGAGTTCTGCCAAACCGAAATCTTTTAAACGTTTTCCAAGCATGTAAATCGTACTCTCAATCGAAGCCAAGCCCTCGTTAAAAAAGAAACGTCTCATTGTACGATATTTCTTGATTATTTTGTTGTGAGCGATGTCTGTGCAAAATATCATCGCAAAATTGATTTTTGAAATCGTTCCATAACTGTAACGCGTTGAACATTTGGCAAAGAATCAGCAATATTGCAAACATCTCCCTGAGTCGGAAAGCTTTTTCAGAGATGGCGGCATCAGACAGTGCATTTCTCCAATAGTCGTCACTTTCAAGAAGATCTAAAGCTTCACATGCCACGCGGTATGTGGGATGCAACACACCATTTACAGATCTAAAATAAGTGAAACTTGTAGGACCCTTTATGTGTTCCAACAGAAGTCGAAGATAAAAGTATTCAGAATAATTACAATGATTCGTGTAAACTCTACTTAGAGCCAAATCGCATCTAACTTCAACCCAATTTAATTCAACATTTTGTGTTCGTTTCCGTAGATTCTATTTCTTTAGTGTTCATGTATAATATGAAGAAATTTGGCAGCAAAGCAAGGTCTTTGCGAAACCATCACTCAAACATATTTTTAAAAACGCAATCAATGTGATTTCAGGTATGGCTTGAATCAGTCTGTGTATGTTTTCTGCAGTAAAATATACTCTATGTCCGTATTCCAAATGTACTGCCAAGTATATCAATGCATGATAGAGTTCATGAAAAGTTATGGTAAAATAAATATATAAAAAAATTTTTACAAAATAAGCTTTTTTTTAAAACCAAAACGTGAACTAAACAGAAAAAATAAATTTCAGTGACATTTGTCATATATGTATATAGTAGGTATATTCTAGATTCAGAAGAACCTCTCTCTTGGTTACCCATCACCATAATAAAAGCGTACGTAAATAGGTAAGTTCTAGAGTCGTATATAAATTTAGAAATTTTCAAAATGTAAAATATATAAGTTTACTACACAATATCAGTTGAATTGAATCTTTTAGTATGCTTATCTGTATATCAACCGCGAACCATTATACAGGTTACTGCACAATATCAGTGTCTTAAGCTTTTAAAATTCAAATGTATTTTACTTACTTACTTACTTACTTACTTAGTTGGTCGTAACAACCCGTGTCCGGGTTTCAACCGACCTCATCAGCTCTCGCCAGGCGCCTCTGCTTTGCACGCGCCTTCTCCAATCGGATACACCAAGTGCGATTAGGGCTTCCTCAGCCTGGTCCATCCATCGGAGGCATGGTCTCCCTCGTCGTCGTTGACCAGCGACCCTCGCCTCGAGCACCTTTTTCGCTGGAGCTTCGTCGTTCATACGATGGACATGACCCAGCCAGCGTAGTCGCTGCACAGTTATACGCCGAACTACGTCAATGTCATCGAAGAGCTCATACAGCTCGTGGTTCATTCGGATGCGATAGTCATCGCCGACTCGAACAGGACCGAAGATTTTGCGAAGAACTTTTCTCTCGAACACCCCCAGAGCGGCTGCGTCAGTGTGCGAAACTACCCATGCCTCAGCGCCATAAAGCAGCACAGGTAGAACGAGCGTCTTGTAGAGTGTTAGTTTTGTCGATCGAGAGAGGGCTCTGGAACTTAGTTGCTTACTGAGCCCGTAGTAGCACCTATTAGCAATTATTGTTCTTCGCTTTATCTCCAGGCTGATTTCGTTTTTGGTATTAATGGCGGTGCCAAGGTAAACGAACTCCTTGACTACTTCAAAGTTATAGCTGCCGGATGAAACGTGGGAGTATAAACGCCGAGCTCCCTTGTTTGTAGACAGCATATATTTTGTTTTACCCTCATTTATCGTCAAACCCACTTTGGCTGATTCCTTTTCGATAGCGGCGAAAGCAGCGGTAACATCTCTCTTGGTTCTGCCGACAATATCAATATCATCAGCGTACGCAAGGAGCTGGACGCCTTTGTAGAAAATGGTGCCATTACGATGCACACCGGCCTTTCGTACGATCCCCTCCATGATGATGTTAAAGAGATCGCAAGACAGTGGATCGCCTTGCCTGAAACCTCTTTCGGTATTGAAGGTTTCGGAGAGGTCATTTTCTACCTTGACGGAGCTGCGTGTGTTGCTCAACGTCATTCTGCAAAGTCTGATCAACTTTGCAGGTATACCGAACTCAGACATTGTTGCGTATAGGCAATCCCATCTCGGGCTATCGAACGCAGCTTTAAAATCGACAAAGAGATGGTGTGTGTCAATTTTCGTGGGTTTTCTCTAGGATTTGTCGTAGCGTGAAAATCTGGTCTATGGTGGACTTACCAGGTCGAAAGCCACACTGATAAGGTCCAATCAGTGTTTTTGTAATCGGCTTTAATCTTTCACACAGTACGCTTGAGAGAACCTTATATGCGATGGAAATAAGACTGATACCTCTATAACTTGCGCAGATTGTTGGGTCTCCTTTCTTAAGTATAGGGCACAGTACGCTGAGGTTCCAATCGTCGGGCATGCTTTCTTCTAGCCATATTTTGCTGATGAGCTGATGCATGCGCCTTATCAATTCATCGCCGCCGATTTTAAACAATTCAGCTGACAGGCCGTCAGCACCCGCTGCTTTGTTGTTTTTGAGTCGTTGGATAGCAACTCGAACCTCATCATGGCAAGGTGGTGGTACTTCCACTCCGTCATTGTTGATTGGTAGCTCTGTACTGCGCTCTCCATGGGCGGCATTGGTCGAATCGTCGCCAGTAAGTAAATTGGAGAAGTGCCGTCTCCACAATCTCAGCACACACTGCGTATCCGTATTCAGATCTCCATTTTCGTCTCTACAAGTGGATGCTCCGGGCTTGAAACCTTGGGTTAGACGCTTAACCTGTTGATAGAATTTTCGTGCATCCTTCTTGCCCTGGTATACCTCTAGTTCCTCACGCTCACGCTTTTCCTGCTCTCTTTTCTTGCGTCTAAAAAGTCGCCTCTCTTCCTTCATCTTTTCGCGGTAGTTTTCTCGCATGGCTCGCGTTGCAGCTGACTGCAGCGTTTTTCTATAAGTGGCGTTTTTTACTGCAGTCGCAATGCGACACTCCTGATCATACCATTGGTTCCGAGGTTGCGGGCGCCGGAAACAAATGACTCTTCAGCGGCAGCACGCATGGAGTGGGATATATGCGCCCAAAGTCCGCCGGCGTCGTCGGGTCCAGAGGTTGGTTGGTTGAGCTTAATTGAGAGTTGAGCGGAGTAGGCTTCGGCAGTAAAATGTTAAATGTATTTTACATTTTGAAATTTCTAAATTTATATACGTCCCTAGAACTTACCTAGTCTTAAAGGTTTATTATGAACATCTTGTATTTTGAAAGCTTTACACATAGCATTTTAATTTTTTAGACCATTAAGGCCTGTATCCAGCTCTCAAGTAATTACTTAAGGAAAAAGTTACTTACATTTCTTGAGTGTAAAAAAGTAGTAGGCAAGTAATTTTGACGGCGAGAGTTACTATAGCAAGTTTTGGCAGGCAAGGCATCGAGTTAAGTTCAACCACACTTACGTAGTTATATGCCGAGCAGCCGGTACTTGCTGGCGATGCTGGCTCATCATTTTCTGCTACAGGAGTCGCAAAAGTTCTGTAAAAAATAATATTATTTCAAACTTTTAATCTTGGATAAATTGTACTTACTTTCTTTTTTTAGAAGAGCTGGGTAAAAACGACAGGTCTTCTCCAAACTCCCAGTCGACGCTGTCGTCAAAAGCAGGCTCTTCCAGCGCTTGACCTGATCACCTGCGCTATCACTTTTGTTTTTGTTGGCTACCTTAGCGTGATAGCGGTAGCTTTCCCGCATTGCGGTCCAAGCCGACTTGCATTCACTTTCTGAATCAAAACATATTAGTTAATATAACCGGTCTTCTATCTAGATTAGGTAAATTTACCTCATTTATCCATAGTTCCAGCTATGATTCGCCAAGCCTGCTCTACAGCATTTTTGTGCGCTGTGGTGGGAGCTCGTTATATCCCAGATTGCTGGCCACTCCTTCACTTCCTTTGCCAACTGGTGTTTTTCCACCTCGGAAAAGTTGGCAGACCGCTTCTTCCTCTTCACTTTTTTCTGCCCTTCAGACTGTGCTGCTTCTTCGCATTCGGAGCTCTTCATTTCGAATTCTACAATTGTTATTTATTAATTTTCAATAAATTTATCAATCAAATTAAAAATGACTTACCGCTTGTTTGTTGCTTGTCAAAATTTACTTGCAGTAATAATGAGACTAGCATATATTTCTTGTCATTTACAGTGCTGCCGTTGTCACTTTTCATTGAAAAAAAGTAGTAAAAATAAAAAATATTTACTTACGAGCTGGATTCACTGTCAAGTAATTTAGACAAAAGAAATTTACTTTTTGATTACTTTTCAGTTTTTGGTATGAAAATATGCTTTACTTGAGAGCTGGAAACAGGCCTTTAACCTGAACAGTACATATTAACATTATTGATACCATTTACTTTATATATTGCATTTGGAGATATATAATTTTTATTGATTATTGATGTGGGCGGTAAAAGAGGGTGTGGCAACAGTTTTTTTTTTCTAACCCATGCAATACTTGAAGGACATTTACTGCCAAAATTTTAGCTGAAACAGCCCGGTAGTTTTAAAGATATATGTGTTTGTGGGCGACAGAATGGGGTGTGGTAAAATTTTTTCTTAAATCCCGTTTTCTACTTGAAGGAAATTTACTTCCAAAATTTTATCTGAATCGGCCTAATAGTTCTTGAGATATAGCATTTTTATTGAGTTGTGGGCGATAAAAGGTGGTGAAGCAACATTTTTTTTTTTCTAACCCATGCAAAACTTGAAAGACATTTACTGCCAAAATTTCAGCTGAAACAGCCCGGTAGTTTTGGAAATATATTAATTTGTGGGCGGTAAAAGTGAATGTGGTCAAATTTTTTTCTTAAGCCCCATTTTCTACTTGAAGGAAATTTACTACTAAAATTTCATCTGAATCAGCCTAGTAGTTTCCGAGATATAGCATTTGTATTGATTTGTGGGCGGTAAAAGGGGGTGTGGCAAATTTTTCATAATATTGCATTGTCACCGGGCTTACACATGTATGGTAAATTTCAGATTAATCGGAGACCCACAAGCTGTCGAAAAATTGTTTGCAAAATTTGCGGACATATATACGAACGAAGCAAGTTAAATAAAAGCTTATAATTAATATGTTAAGCAGATTCTCCAAGACCGTGTACAAAGGCTTTAATAAATTATGTTTTCAAGCAAAAAGTATATAAATCAATCCTTCTTTGCTATTAATTCAATTCAACTTAAATTAGCTCCATCCGAACAAGTTCGGGTACTCTGCTAGTGATTTATAATTATTTATGAATAGGTTTACTACAACTACGCCCATTTTAATGATATTTGCTGACAGTCAGCAAAATTACCAAATTTTAGTCCAATACAACCAAAACTCTTGAACACTTGAGGACTTGATCCCTTGTGCAGTTGTGCACATTACAAAAGTTTGAATTAGTTTGCACAGCTTTGAATTAGTGATACAACATTTGAGAGTTTTGCCAATTACTTGATAAATATGTTCAATGACTAAGCGCAAAACTTAATTTTCGACATATACTTCAATAATTCCTAAGTTAAAAGTGTGGTGTGTTCACGAAAACCTAACTGCACAGCTACACAAGTCCTCAACTGCACTGGCAAGTGCACTGAATCATGAATATCCCTATTATCTTTTTTAACTTAAGCCAACAACCTTTTTTCTTGTCTAAACTTAAATCACTTTTTTATTTTATTAAACAGCTGTTAATGCTTTTTGGAAAGAATTCAGTGTACAATTTTATTTCATCAAAGGGGCAATTATGGAACTATTACCTTGTTTATCCGACGCTTCAAGTCGATTTTATGCCGTGTGTTTATAAGCAAGCAGCAAGCGGTTTCACTGAAAAAGGGTAATCGAAGCGTTTTGAAAATATGATTTTTTTTTCTTAAATAACAATGGAAAACAATAATAATTTCAAATTATTTCTTTCTTTATTAATCAATTCTATTAAAACAACAAGAATTTTGCATATAAAACAGCTATAAACTGCTTAGCCAAACCAAAGCATATGATTTACTAAACGTTTTAATAACGTTTTAAAAGAATAGGTTGTTTATGCGCTATTTTAAACCGTCTTGAAAAATAAAAACCGAATTGAAAAGAGGTTTTATTCAATAGGCTTAAAAGGCTTAAAGGCTTTTTCGAAACAGTTTGAACTTCGATTTATACAAAGGTTTTAACCAAAACGACTTGAGTCGAACCGATTTAAAGCGTCGGATAAACAAGGTATATAATGTCATGACATAGTACTCGTATATCTTAAATCTGTTTAGGTCGCTAATTTTTTAACACTTTGTTTTTTTTAGTAGTTCGATGGAAAGGGCAAGGCAGCTCTAGACAAGCACACTGCGACATCTACTACAGCTGCCATGCCGAGAAGCGCTAATTTGGATGTGGATTCGTCGTTAGCCGGAAACTACACCACATTGTTTCCCGGTTCACACCTGTGAATGAAAGATTGGCCACGATCCGCATCAAGGCAAAATTTTTTTCATCAGCCTTATTTGCGTGCACGCCCGACGGAGGAAAATGACGAAACCGTCAAGAACGCTTTCTACGCTAATCTTGAGGACGTATACGACCACCTTCTGGTCCATGATGTCGAAATAGTCCTCGGCGAGAAGGCGTCTTTGGCCCCACTGTCGGTCAGTTCAGTCTTTATGAGACCTCTACGGACAACGGTCTAAGACTGATTGACTTCGCGGCGGCACGAAACATGGTAGTTAGTAGCACCAGATTAAAGCACCTCGACATCCACAATGCCACTTGGCTGCCCCCGGATCAAAAAACGCAAAACCAAATTGCTCATGTTGTCATCGATGGAACGCATGCCTCTAGCGTTCTAGAAGTGCGTACATTTCGGGGTGTCAAC
The DNA here is from genome assembly GCA_914767935.1 of Coremacera marginata. Taxonomy (NCBI): domain Eukaryota; kingdom Metazoa; phylum Arthropoda; class Insecta; order Diptera; family Sciomyzidae; genus Coremacera; species Coremacera marginata. Next base: position 126,241,447 of record OU612045.1, on the reverse strand, counting down.
ATTGACTCCGACCACTATCTTGTTGCAGCCAAGATCCGCAAGCGATTATGCAATGCAAAGAACAAACGCACAGGAATTCAACGAAAGCTAGATGTCGCTAAGCTGCAATTACAACGGACTGCCGAGGCCTACTCCGCTCAACTCTCGGTTAAGTTCAACCAGCCAACATCTGGACCCGATGACGCCGGTGGACTTTGAGAGCATATATCCCACTCCATGCGCGCTGCCGCTGAAGAAGTCATTGGTTTCCGGCGCCCACATTGGTTTGCACCTCGGAACCAATGGTACGATCAGGAGTGTCGCTTATAGAAAAACGCTGCAGTCAGCTGCAACGCGAGCCTTGCGAGAAACAACCGCGAAAAGAAGAAGGAAGAGAGGCGCCTTTTCAGATGCAAGAAAAGAGAGCAGGAAAAGCGTGAGCGTGAGGAACTAGAGGTATACCAGGGCAAGAAGGATTCACGAAAATTCTATCAACAGGTTAAGCGTCTAACCCAAGGTTTCAAGCCCGGAGTATCCACTCGTAGAGACGAAAATGGAGATCTGAATACGGATACACAGAGTGTGCTCAGATTGTGGAGACAGCATTTCTCGAATTTACTAACAGGCGACGATTCCACCAATGCCGCCCATGGAGAGCGCAGTTCAGTGACACCAATCAACGAAGACGGAGTGAAAGTACCACGACCTAGCCATGAAGAGGTTCGAGTTGCTATCCAACGACTCAAAAACAAGAAAGCAGCGGGTGCAGGCGATGAATTGATAAGGCGCATGCATCAACTCATCAGCAAAACATGGATACCGGAAAGCATGCCCGACGATTGAAATCTCAGCTTACTGTGCCCTATAATTAAGAAAGGAGACCCAACAATCTGCGCCAACATATAAGGTTCTCTCAAGCGAACTGTGTGAAAGATTAAAGCCGATTACAAAAACACTGATTGGACCTTATAAGCGTGGCTTTCGAGGTGGAAAGCCCTCCATAGAGCAGATTTTCACGCTACGACAAATCATGGAGAAAACCCATGAAAATCAAATTGACGCACACCATCCTTTTGTCAATTTTAAAGCTGCGTTCGATAGCCTGAGAAGGGATATTCTATACGCAACAATGTATGAGTTCGGTATACCTGCAAATTTGATTAGACTTTGCAGAATGACGTTTCAGACAAGGCTATCCACTGTTTTGCGATCTGTTCAACATCATCATAGAGGGGATCGTAGGAAAGGCCTGTGTGCATCGTAATGGCACCATTTTCTACAAAGGTGTCCAGCTCCTTGTGTGCGCTGATGATATTGATATTGTCGGTAGAACTAAGAGAGATGTTACCGCTGCTTTCACCGCTATCGAAAAGGAATCAGCCATAGTGGGTTTGACGTTAAACGAGTGTAAAACAAAGTATATGCTGTCTACAAGCAAGGGACCGCGGCGTCTAGACTCCCACGTTTCATCCGGCAGCTATAACTTTGAAGTAGTCAAGTCATTAATAATAACAACGAAGTCAGCCTGGAGCTAAAGCGAAGAACTAACACTCTACAAGACGTTCGTTCTACCTGTTTTGCTTTATGGTGCTGAGGCATGGGTAGTTTCGCAAACCGACGCAGCCGCTCTGGGGGTGTTCGAGAGAAAAGCTCTTCGCGAAATCTTCGGTCCTGTTCGAGTCGGTGATGACTATCGCTTTCAAATGAACCACAGCCCAAGTGTACCAGTTGAGGGTTAAACTTTGGCTTTAAACTTTAAAAACTCCAAACTTTGACAACTTTTCTTATGCTTAGAGTAACTACACATTCAGAGAAAAACGTCGCTCACTAATGTATCTCTATCATGTATCGCTATCACAACAGTTAACTCCGCTGAACGCGGCAATTGACGAGCTCAACTCAACTCGATGTTGTGAATGGACATGATACAATAATAACGTGGGGTAAGGAGATTCACCACACCGACCTCGAATGTCAAAATATGTTTTTTAGCATTGCCACTTTTCTGTATTATTGATAAATGTGGGGCAAATAATAAGAAAGGAAATTTTTTATAGGATAAATAGGATAAATTCGGACAACTGTATTTACAATGAAATAAATCGCTGTTTTGTGACTTTAAAGCTTTGTTTTCAATAAATTATTGCATATAAGTTTTCGTTTAGTTTTTGTGTTATTTCTTATTTCAAATTTTTATTCTAATGTTTACTATAAATGTAATACATAATTTTTTATTGCCTTTTGACGGAGAAACTGTTAAATATAAATCAAAAATTAGAGTTTGAAAATTGACACGTTGCTTTTATTTCATCTTTTTATTCTTTTTATTTAATCTGCTAGAACTTTAAAAAACTTAAATTTTATTTGTTTCACGTTGTATGAAAGATGACAGAACTTCTTTTCGACATTATGAAAAATTTTAAATTATATAAATATATATTTACTTAATATATTCACAAATTACAAGAACTGAAGTGCACTGCTGTATCAGAACGATTTTATAGCGAATGGCCTATAAGCAAATGGCGAATGGAAAAACCCCAACAAAACTTCAAAACTTTTCTAATAATAAAATAATGTTTATTCCCGATTGTGTGTTCTGAGTGTGTGCTGAGATTGTGGAGACGGCACTTCTCCAATTTACTTACTGGCGACAATTCTAACAATGCCGCCCATGGAGAGCGAAGTTCAGAGCTACCAATCAACAATGACGGAGTGGAAGTATCACCACCTAGCCATGAAGAGGTTCGAGTTGCTATTAAACGACTCAAAAACAACAAAGCAGCGGGTGCTGACGGCCTGTCAGCTGAATTGTTTAAAACCGGCGGCGATGAATTGATAATGCGCATGCATCAGCTCATCAGCAAAATATGGCTAGAAGAAAGCATGCCCGACGATTGGAACCTCAGCGTACTGTGCCCTATACTTAAGAAAGGAGACCCAACAATCTGCGCAAGTTATAGAGGTATCAGTCTTATTTCCATCGCATATAAGGTTCTCTCAAGCGTACTGTGTGAAAGATTAAAGCCGATTACAAAAACACTGATTGGACCTTATCAGTGTGGCTTTCGACCTGGTAAGTCCACCATAGACCAGATTTTCACGCTACGACAAATCCTGGAGAAAACCCACGAAAATCAAATTGACACACACCATCTCTTTGTCGATTTTAAAGCTGCGTTCGATAGCCCGAGAAGGGATTGCCTATACGCAACAATGTCTGAGTTCGGTATACCTGCAAAGTTGATCAGACTTTGCAGAATGACGTTGAGCAACACACGCAGCTCCGTCAAGGTAGAAAATTACCTCTCCGAAACCTTCAATACCGAAAGAGGTTTCAGGCAAGGCGATCCACTGTCTTGCGATCTCTTTAACATCATCATAGAGGGGATCGTACGAAAGGCCGGTGTGCATCGTAATGGCACCATTTTCTACAAAGGTGTCCAGCTCCTTGCGTACGCTGATGATATTGATATTGTCGACAGAACCAAGAGAGATGTTACCGCTGTTTTCGCCACTATCGAAAAGGAATCAGCCAAAGTTGGTTTGACGATAAATGAGGGCAAAACAAAATATATGCTGTCCACAAACAAGGGAGCTCGGCGTTTAGACTCCCACGTTTCATCCGGCAGCTATAACTTTGAAGTAGTCAAGGAGTTCGTTTACCTTGGCACCGCCATTAATACCAAAAACGAAATCAGCCTGGAGATAAAGAGAAGAACAATAATTGCTAATAGGTGCTACTACGGGCTCAGTAAGCAACTAAGTTCCAGAGCCCTCTCTCGATCGACAAAACTAACACTCTACAAGACGCTCGTTCTACCTGTGCTGCTTTATGGCGCTGAGGCATGGGTAGTTTCGCAAACTGACGCAGCCGCTCTGGGGGTGTTCGAGAGAAAAGTTCTTCGCAAAATCTTCGGCCCTGTTCGAGTCGGCGATGACTATCGCATCCGAATGAACCACGAGCTATATGAGCTCTACGATGACATTGACGTAGTTCGGCGTATAACTGTGCAGCGACTACGCTGGCTGGGTCATGTCCATCGTATGAACGACGAAGCTCCAGCGAAAAAGGTGCTCGAGGCGAGGTTCGCTGATCAACGACGACGAGGGAGACCATGCCTCCGATGGATGGACCAGGCTGAGGAAGCCCTAACCGCACTTGGTGTATCCGATTGGAGAAGGCGCGCGCAAAGCAGAGGCGCCTGGCGAGAGCTGATGAGGTCGGTTGAAACCCGGACACGGGTTGTTACGACCAACTATGTAAGTAAGTAAGTTATTCCCGATTGCCAGTGGCTTCATTTAATAACTTCACTTACAAAGCGAACGTCGAAGTGAAAAATCAATATTATAGTATATAGTGCATTAAAAAAAATTAAAAAATTGTCTGAAAAAAGGAAACAAAGCGATATTTTATCAAAATTATCGCGTCGAATTTTTGAGGAATTGCCAAAGATCGCAGTAAACGAAGTTATAACATGTCGCCACAGCTAAGACATTCATCAAAAATGCAAAGAACAATCACGGATTTTTCGTGGATATTTGATAAGATATGGCATCACAGTATTTTATAATTTTGCCATTCCAGGTCTGTGTGGTGAATCTCTTTACCCTACCTTATTATTGTATCATGTGCATGGAAACGCTATCGAGTTAGCAACACCCATGGTGTAAGAAAACCAGGTGGAAGCGAATTTTTCACCACACTTTAAATTGCCCCGGGTCTGTCAACAAATTCTGACAGGGAGAGAGCAACTGTTCATTAGTGACAAATTTTATTGGCTGCGTTCAGCAGGTACAACTTTTGTGCAACCGATTAGTGTGTGTCTGCAGAATGAAAAAATATCAGTATCTAATCACAACATGTGAAAATGTCTGTCTTTCGCCGCACTTTATATTTTTGATACATTTGTTCAAAGTATTGAGTATTTCCAGTTAAAAATTTGGCTTTTTTAGAATAAGTCTGCTTTTATAACAAATGAAATAAATAACGCAAAATATAACGAAAAAACACAATTTTTCCTCTATTTGATCACTTTTAAAATAATTGTATTCAAAGAAATGAAAAAGGAACGTAAGCTGATACCTGATCAGAGACACAACATGTTGTACCCATTATTCAATTGTTCAGATATTTGACGTCAACTCACAAGAATAATAGCTTTAACACATTAACGACGACGACAACATTGTCGCATGATTCAATTATTATAAGGTTGTCCGGATATTTGACGTCTACTCACAAGAGTGTAAACTCTTATTTGAAGAGGAGAGCAAAAGAGCAATTTTGTAAGGACATAAAAATCACGCAGTTGCCGGAAAATCATGCTTTTTCATAGTACAAACCAATAAAGTTACATTTGACTACTACTTTTTGAAATACTTTCTTGTATTGAACCAAAATATTATGAGCTTTAAAAATGTTATGGTCACATTTTAGACGTAAAATAATATTGGAAAAATAAAACTACTGAATGTTGTACACATTTCATGCAGAGTTTGTATGAATATTTTTATTACATATATTTTTTTTTTTTATATTTGAGTAAAAGTAAGTAAAAATTATATAGTCAGTTTATATGTAAAATTTACTGGAATAATGTTTTCAAAATAGTTTAAAATAGTTTTTTTAACCAAAACTATAAAAATAGTGATTTTCACATTTGTATTTGGGAAAATCAAAAATTTTTACTTTTTCCCTCTTTTCACAAAATATAGCTAGTTTTGTTCAGTCAACGCAGAACTTTTTTTTTTATGTTATATATTAAACTATATTTTATAGTTAGTGGTTGTGTTAACATGTCTTCTAAGTGTTTCGTGATATAACCATTATCATTTTTTCAAGAACGTAAAAATATTTTTGACGTAGAATTACGTCTTACAGCACGTTTGTCATTTTTGGGGACTTTCCACAAATTTTTCCAAGCACATCCTAACGTTTTTGGAGGACACTTTGAAATATACTTATATCCTTTAATATTCATCTTACTAAGATAAAATATATGTCAAAAATCAGTTATATCTTATATCTATATAATAAGAAAAATCATGCATTGATGCTACAGTTGCTGCTGACGTTCTTCTGGTTGTTGCTTTTGTTCGAGCCGAAATCACGAACGCAACATCGTGTTGTTTCTTGGAATGAATTGTTTTACGAATATTTCTCAGCAACGGCTTGTATTGTTGTTGTTATTAATACGTATGTAAAATTTACATTAATGTTATATATGCATATCAGCTGTTTTAATTTTTATCGATTGTAATTGTTTTTGTTTATCTTCAGCGAGATAAATACAATAAACAATACAGATGTATTATAGAGATGTGCTGTAGAGCCAGAATGTACCCTATAGGAACAAACTAACTTGTTTTTAAAAACAACTAATTAAAAAAGTAATTTAAAATAAACTTGTATATGAAATACTTTGAATTATATTAAGGCGGCATCCACTGCAATTCTAAATAGTTTCTATTGCATTATATATGAAGTAATTGAAATACTACTTAAAAACAAGTGATTGATAAACTACTTTGAATTATATTAAGGCGGCAACAACTCTGATTTTGACATCTTTTAATTGCAAATTTTTTATTAGATTACAAGTTTATATATATTTAACTATGTTATTTCATCAAATATTACTAACTTTAGAAATTTTATTATCTTTTAGTTATTTTAAAGTAATTAAAAAAATAGTTTAAATATAACTACTTTAACAAGTAGTTGAAAATATATGTAGACGAAAGTCAATTGACTTATTTAGCGGACATCACCATACAAAATATGTTAGTTCGTTCTATGGAAAAGTCAGAATTTCAACTTGTTGTGGTTGACAAAAAACTACTTCATCAACTACTTTTTAATTAGTTGATTTTCCTACAAGGTAGCTACAAAAATGTGTATTACTACTACTCAGGTTTACATATACAGAGAATGCGCATGGTCATTGTGCTATGAAAACTCTATTGATTCCTTAAATATCATAGTAAATTCGAATTATTTATTAAACTAATTTTATACTTATTACACATTAAAAATGTATTTTGTTTGTTAAAATTTAAAATTTTCAAATTAATTTAAGATATATATAAGGTCTTTACTTGGGAACAATCAAAAATTCATATTTTTCCGAAATATTTATTTCCATTTATTAAACCTAAGATTGAAATAAATTTATCAAAAAATATAGCAAACTAAAAACTCTTCGTCTACGATAATATCTGTGTCTTTTGTTTACATAAAATAAGGGTACGTCAATTATCTGGATAACCTTATAATGGCTGCATTCCATCCGAAAGAGCGCTCAGGTACCGAAGTAGCATAAAGTCATGGCAGAATTATAAGGTAGGGCCGACTCGGAGAGGAATGAAGTAGAAAGCAGAATAAAGCGGGCTAGAGGTTAAAATCAGCTGTTCATCTCAAGTTTCTTTATGTTCATGTTACGCAGTCGATTTTAGGTTAAAATGTTTACAGGCTTTTTTTGCCAATTTAAGACTTCTTTCACATTTTAAATTTGTTATTACACTGTTTTAATAAAATTTTCACTCAAACTATCACAAATTTAACACACGCGACCGCACTACTTGCAACTTGGAAACATACAAATTTTTCTTAATTTGCAATTCCTTGTAAATTCGTCGTTTTGGCACTGAGCCAACCGGCCCTACCTTATCATTCTGTCATGCATAAAGTGATACTTGCTGCTGAACTATTTTTTTTCGAAATGTCAAACGGCAAACAGCTGTTCGACAATAAATGCTTTTTGTCTCAAATTTATTTTTTTTATGTTCTGTGTGCACACGTTTCAAACAAATAGTTTTAATTAAAAGCACTACTAAGCAATTTAATTATTTAGTAATTAATAAATATAACATATATGGTATATTTATCTGTCAAAATAAAGTAAGCGTAAGCTGCTCAACTGAAGTAGCATAAAATATTTTCGCTAACATACCATTCAGCCCGAAAGTTGTTCAACAGCTACGTAGCAAATTGTCCACTGAATGCAGCCAATGATTGAAACATGATTGTACCTGCTGAACGCAGTCATTTATTTCTGTTATTTTTGACAGATGCGGGTACAATTTTTGTGAGAGAGGTGAAAAACGCTTTCACCTGGTTTTCTTACACCATGATTTGAAACACGCTCTCTCCGACAACAAAACAATAACAAAGGCGTAGGTATAATGTCAAAATCAGCCGACGGTAGTTAAGCAGTTTTATTTTGGCTACTTATATTCTACTATCGCGGCGCAGCTGCTGCCTCTGTTTTTGTTTAACAGCGAGGCTACTGTTGAGAAAATGCGGTATCATCTCGTGGCTTTAAACGATAAAATAAGCGAACAATTGCAGATTTCTTTAAAAAAGAATAAATTTAATGTTTTTCTGCAGCAATTTCCCTTGTCAAAATATATTTTGACAGTTCAAAGCAGCCGTACATAGTGACACAAATAAATTCGTTACTGCACAAACGAACTAAGTAGTCGAATGAAGAGATATTAAGTGTTAACTTTTATTTGCCTCGTTCAAAGCCAAAATACAATTAATTCTGTATTATATCTAAAAAAAACACTGTTAATTTTATTAAATTTGTAGGTTTTTGCTTACTTTTCTTACATTTCAACACATAAAATCCGGGTACTCAATCTATTTAAATGGCTACAAGTCAATTATACATCCCTATGGCTAAACGAGCAAACGGCAAATGTCAAAACTGACATTATACCTATGCCAATGTTTTGCTTTTTCATATTTTTATCTCCGAGTTGCACCTACCTTATAGTTCTATCATGTTTTTGACAAATTATAGTATGCCAAGTGTTGCCACTTTGTGAGGAATTCCTCAAAACGTGAGAAATTTACAGTGGATGTGAGGAATTTTATTTTGAGGAATTTGACAATTGAAGCGTTGACGCGAATAACGTTGTAAGCGACAAATTATAAGTTTTCAGGAATTGAAAAAACTTTTTTAATTTTGCGCACTTGGAGTCATTTGATTTCGATTTTAAATTTTTTGGGGTATAAGTTTTAAAGAAATTTGCCTATATATATACACCAAAGCATTTTTTACGGTAGTATGCAAATAAACTATTTTTGTTTAATTTGTCGCTTACAACGTTATTGGCGTCGGTGCTTCAATTGTAACCATTTCTTTTATCTTACAGGTGTTGTTGTGCAATGCCCAGAATGACACTTTTTGTTTGCAACTTTGAGCAGAAAACTAACGATAAGCCTGAAAAATATTTTAGAAAATACCTATTCCTTACATTTTTGAAGGTGCTTTTCCCGATGCAATAGTTGAAAAATCTCAAAAATTTCATTTTCTATTTTTAGTTGACAATTAAAAAAAAATTCAGTTTTTTCGGTAATTTTGAACAGTTTTAAACATTTTTTCTTAGTGTTGGAAATACATTTAAGGTGGTGAGAGTATTTAAATTTTTCAAATCTGGCTAATATTTTGAATACTATTTTTTCCCTCAGAATGGCGACCCAAAAAGGAAGACTTAAAATTTCTAATTTTTTTCCATTGCGACCATGAATAAAATATTTAAAATTAATTACGAGAAAGCCAAAATATTTAAACTGCTATTTTTTTACATAGTTTATTGAACAAAAATTTTATTTTGCTTTGTCGACTCAATAATAAAATCTTTCACCACGGAAAAAAATTAAAAAATTAAAATCAACCACAGCTGGAAAATTTAAATGCCGTCCATCTTTTATTAAGTTTCCGACTGTAAAAACAATTCCTTTCCCACTGTAAAATTTGTTAGAAACCACCCAAAGAACTGATTTCTTTTTTTAAATTGTCAAATAACTATCAGAAATCAAATTTTAGAGATTATTTAACTACTGCATATTATAGGACATAATCGATAATAGGAATTTTCTTAAATATTTTCGGACTTTGCGTTCAAATTTTCTGCTGAAAGTTTGAACCAAAAAGTGTCCTCCTGGGCGTTAACTGGGGTTAAATAAAAAGCGATTGGAAGAAATATGAAATACTGCGGCATTTATCCCTACAACTCAATTTTAAAAACTAATACGTATCTTAATACGTATCTTTTAATTAATTAAAACATCGTTACAAAAATGTTTATGAGGAATTTTATTAAAATTTGAGGAATTTTTGAGGAATTTGGGTTGTAAAAAATTACAACACTGGGTATGCCAGGGAACTGTCACTTCTACGTCGGTTCTTGTATCATGAGAGCCACTAAACTGGCCTGTGTACCATGCCTGTAATACACTCAAACCATGACCTCACTGGCAGTCCACTGGCAACAATTTTTACTGAGACGAAATCGAAGCAACCCAGCGTCTCCACCAGACAATTTGTCTTAACAATCCCAATACACTCACACATTTTTAACTAACACACTCACATTTTCTCAGTCACATTTTCATACACAATTGTCTCAATTGTCAGGCAGACAATTGAGCTGACAACGATTCGATGTATGCTGACATTTTTTGACGTTTCCTCGGAAAAAATGCTGAGAAATGTTAAAAAACTAGAAAATAGCACTTCGAAACAGAAACGCAGTGTGAAAGTTAGGGTTTCAGCACAAAATTTAATTTTTTCGTTGGCCAACGATCTCTCGGTGCATTAGTTAAATATTTCTTAAACATTTTTGTTAACATCCTCCAAGTGCCACCACCAGCAGCAGAAGCAAGTGCAACGCAAATTTCTTGCTTCTTTCACTGGCCAACGTCCTCCAAGTGCCAACACCACCAGTACAAATCAGCGCAGCGCAAATTTTCTGCTTCTTTCACTGGCCAACGTTCTCCAATTGTCACCACCAGCAGCATAAGTAAGTTATGCTAATAAGTGTTTGATTAAATAACAATTTAAGAAGTGTTTAACAATTTAATAGTTCAGTGTAACTTTTGTTAACATCCTCGAAGTGCCACCACCAGCAACAGGAGCAAGAAAAATGCGTTGCTCATCCTGTGTTGTTGGTGGTGGCACTTGGAGGATGTTAACAAAAATTAACGTTGCACTTGCTGTGTTGCTAGTGGTGGCACTTGGAGGACGTTGGCCTGCGAAAGGAACAAGAAATTTGCATTGCACTTCCTGTGTTGCTGGTGGTGGTGCTTGGGGGATGTTAACAAAAATTAACGTTGCACTTACTTGTGCTGCTTGTGGTGGCACCTGGAGATCGTTGGCCATCGAAAATAAAAACTAAATTTTGTGAGTAAACCATACTTTTTGATCTCACATCTATCACATTGGAAAACCGCGTTTTTTTATTGTTTTTATTCTGTCTTAACTTTTACAACCGAAAACGGCGCTTTTCAATTCTTTTTTCCGCTTTCAAATATGTTTATTTCAAACGTCCAATAACGAAACAAATGTCATTTATTGTCTTGCAATTGTCTTGCCCACCTACGTCATAATCAGGCAATTTCCTTGCAGCTGACAATAATTTGACAACTAATACAGATTATGAAATATTTATGACAATTGTCTGGTGTAGACTCAGCGTAAGGAAAACAGAATTGTGTTTTCTTCAAAGATAACAAGATAGGAAACTTAAAAAAACATAACCTCAAAGAAGGTTTGCATGTATTTGTGAACCGAAAAATGCAACCCTGAACGCCATTTTCGTTCTTCATTGGCCGCAAACTAAGAGAAATCACTTTGCAACCCCTTAAAATAATTCATTTCTGTTTTTTATTACATAAATATTTAAGTTGGGTTGCAATAAGCAGTTTGCAAGCTAAATTGGTTAACCCCTTATTTTGGTTAATATATACTTTCAAAGTTTGCCAATTTCTTCAGTTGTTGTATTTGTCAATATTTTTGAAAATTTTAATTTTTCACAAACCCCCGTTAGTTTCCACAAACCCCCGCTATTCGAGGTGAGATAAGAAAAAAGAACGCTCTTCTTCTTTTTCTGCATTTTTCTGCTCAAACTTCGATTTCAAACAAGAAAAATAGTGCATGGATTGAGTACACTAATGTTTTAATCTTTAAGTTGTGTTACAGGAATCTGTTTACCACCCAACTTATTACATGCATGCCCTTATTTTACTTTTTATCGCCAAACAAAGTTTGCATATTTTCTCTTAACTTTATAAAATTGCATTGATCATGTACTTGCGTAAAATATTAAGTTGGATATCAGGCAACTACTTAAAACTGTACATATTATTTTTACGTTAAAATGCAAATTTAGAAGAATTAGAAGCAGGGTTCGTATTTCCTCTCATAAAGTTTCATGAATATGAGGTAATTTTTAGTTAAAAAAATCTGTTCATATTCATTTTCGTGAAGAGCTGACCACATTCTTTTATTTATGAACTGAAGAAGTAACCCCATAATCACAGAATCCAATCGTCACCATCTACGGGTTCCAATTGTAAATTTAAAACATTCAGGGACCCGCTCAAATACAGACAAAATATTTCATCAAAATCGGTTCAACCGTTTAGAATGACTTCAGTCACATATACTTGTACAGAAGAATTGTGTATATAAAGATATACCTATATATTTTCATTGTAATTAATTGCTTTTATTATCAGTATATTATAAAAAACTTATTGTGAATATTGCAGTATTCAAAAAGAAAACATTTAAAATAACGTTCAAACAGAAACAAAAATTCTTGTTTTAAGCAATATTAAACAAGGACTTCAAATATTGGTTTAACATAAGAAACCATTCTTGTTTTAAACAATATTTAGAAAAGAACACTTAAAATAACTTTTTTTACAGTAAGATAAAGTTCTTGTTCTTATAAATATGTATGTTACAGGATAGTTCCACGCTTTATTATTGCAACGTCATGATGTGACGCATGATTTTTACTTCCAATTGAAAATGTAGCTTTTTAAGAAGCAGTGGGCTGCAACTGTAGCCAAACGGCAACGCTGGTCATGAATAAGGCTGTGTGATATTCGGAAACTTTTCACTCGTGGTAGGAAAGAAGTTACTGAGTTCAATACAATTTCTGTCTGTTGAAATAAAATTGTCATTTTTGCTGTGCCAAAAGAACAATGAAATTTTGACAGCGAGAAATTTTGGTGTTTTAGATTTTGTTAGTGTGTTAGCGCGAGAATTTAATTTATTTTGCAAAGTTGTTGATATAACTGAGAATGAACAGAGTTTTACGCAAATATTTTCCACTTCTGGCGGTCAATTCCCGTTTTGCGTTAAAGTGAAGTGAAAAAAAACTTTTCACAATCGTTTTCATTTGACGTCTTCACTTTTTCACTTCACTACGCACAAAAACGCGATTCTTGTTCGTCTAATGGAAAGTAGTTGCTGAATAGCATATAAGAGTTGCTGAATGCCTATTAAACAAAGCTTATATGAAAAAAATGTAAACAATGTATAAGAAAGAAGGAAACTTTTGCAAAAATGACTTCATCATTAATATCATTTTATTTGCGCAGAAGATATTGGAAATAAATAAATATGAACAAGATAAGTTTTGCGACAGCATAAAACAGCCAAAAGTAGTAAAGCAAATAGTATTTACTTGTTATTGGCAATATCAACATTTTCCAATACTGTTTCTGCGTACCGCTTGTCCTTTTTGCCTAAGCTGCTTTTCTTTTTACATTATTTATTTTTAATTTAAAGTCATTTTCTGTCCATAACGTGCGTTTGCTACCGGCGTTAACTTTCTTTCCATTTCAGCGAAAAATGAACAGCTGTTGCCCTTTTAGCACACAACGGGAATCGCATTTTCCGTGTAAAGGTGAAAACATAGTTCACATGACGATAACGCAGAACAGGAATTGACCCCCTGGTTGCTTTGCTGTCGGATGCAAAAAGTTTTTAACTTCTTTATGACTTTTTTTAAAGGAAGGGCGAAGAGTAAGTACTGCTTTTGCTTTTCTGCTCCGGACAACTACCTAAAACATTATTCCTTCAAGGATATTACCTTTATTCGGCCAAGAGGTTATTCCGAAACATTAAATGCCATTTTGAATGGAGACTGCATTTAATGCATTTAAGAGTGTCTGCTAGCTCTTTTCGCAAAATTGTGGAGTTTATTCCAGCGAAGCATCATGGATGGTCAATACAGTATGAAGTGGTTAGCTATCGAGTAGCAAGTGGCTTTATAGTTGTGCTTTTTTAATTTATAATTAACTCAAAAGTTTAGCTTTCATTAATTTCACTTTAGTTATTTTAAGCGCGAACTTACAAGTGTTTTTTTTTTTGTAATTATGCTTGTGTCAAAAATTCTCTTGCCGATTGTCGAAATTTATACTAGCGAATGAGGCTACATGAATTTTTGACAATCATATTCACCTCGCCAAGTGCCAAATATTCTCATTCAGACTGTCAAAATTTCATCATCCGAGGGAAAAGTTTCCGAATAGCACACAGCCAAAATGAAGAACTAATGAACGACAGGTGAAGCAATGAAGAAGAGGTGAGGGCGACCGTTTTTTTACATGTATAACCAAGGTTAATTTATAAGATTGTCGCAGGGCTGATCGCACTCTCTTCTCAGTACCCATAATTGTCAAAACCAGCCAATTTTGCGAATGACTACGAAAGAAAAACGGATGATAAACGAGAGCACTTGCAGATTTTCTATGAGCTGTCAACTTCGATTTGACAATTATGGGTACCCGCTCTCTCCCTTGCGACAACCTTATAAATCAACCTTGTGTGTAACAAATATTCTTATTCGCCAACTGGTTTTCTCTGTACAAAAAAAAATCTGCTGAGCTCTTCACGAAAATAACTCTTCACTTTATTTCTCACTCATATAATTAAATGAATGAAAAGAAGCAAACATGAGCAGATAATAAAAGATCAAAAGCAAACATTGAGTAGAAGATAGTACAGTTGGCATACAAAAAATATGCAAGCAATGCCCAAGGTTGATTTATAAGGTTGTCGCAAGGGAGAGAGCGAGTACCCATAATTGTCAAATCGAAGTTGACAGCTCATAGAAAATCTACAAGTGCTCTCTATTATCATCCGTTCTTCTTTCGTAGTCACTCGCAAAATAGGCTGGTTTTGACACTTATGGGTACTGAGAAGAGAGTGCGATCAGCCCTGCGACAACCTTATAAATCAACCTTGGCAATGCCCAACAATAAAGCTGAGATTTCTTACACTGTTTTGATAACCTCCCAACAGTATAGTTATGTGCGCAAATCTTTGGAAAATTTAAACCGTTTATTAAATAGTAAAAATCAGTTTTTATTAAAACTAAACCTTAGCTTAATACATTTTGACTCAATTTTACGTGAAAAGTGCTAAATAATGCCACGAAAATCGTCGTGTATAATGAAGTGCCCATTTGTGGACCATATCCTTTTCTCGTTTCCCAGTGCTAGGCTATGGTAAGTTATGGCTAGGTTAGTTATGTTTAATATTATGAAATGAATAATAAGAAAAGTCTTCAATATCTGTGAAACAAGTTAATATAAATAATTGTAAAGTGATAACCCAATATACAGATAATAAAAATATGCAAACTGAATTAGTGAAGAAAATATATTATTAATATGGAAAAAATATAATAATAATATAATAAATACTCCGAATTTATTATGATATTAAAAAAATAGATTGAGGTTTCATAACACACCAACCGTACGCAATCTCTGCATATGTAAGCCTGCGTAGAAGTAATACCATTTTTGTAGGTACTTACTAAAGGGCTGCACGAATGCATTCAAAAGCCGTTTCAACACATTCTCAAAAAAATAGAATGGAATGGAATGATCATTCTCAGCGCTGAGAATGGAATGGAATATGCATTCGAAGCGCTTAGAATGGAATGGAATGTGCGCTTGTGCGTTGAGAATGTTTAGAATAGAATACTCAACATTCTCAAGTGTTGATTTGAGAGTACTACCAAATGGTTGATGAAAAAAGGTTTTACGTAAAGGGATTTCAAAGGGGGGTTGCTGATGTCGAATCTGATGTCAGATTTTCAATTTTCAAGATGGCGGATAGGGTTGCCACCTTAAAATATCTTATTTAAGATTCGAATTTTAAAATTCCAAAATTTTTTTGAAAATAGGGTTGCCACCTAAAAAGTTGTTATTTTGCAATTTTTTTAAATGAGCATTTAGTAAAAGGGAGTCGCTAATTTCAAATCTGATGTCAGATTTTGAATTTTCAAAATGGCGGATAGGGTTGCCACCTTAAAATATCTTATTTTCGCGAATTCGAGGCTGGGGCAAACACTAGGTTAAAAATGGGTCGCTGATTCCGAATCCGTTGTCAGAACTTTAAAATTCCAAAATTTTTTTGAAAACAGGTTGCCACCTAAAAATGTGTTATTTTGCAATTTTTTTAAATGAGCATTTAGTAAAAGGGAGTCGCTGATTTCAAATCTGATGTCAGATTTTGAATTTTCGAAATGGCGGATAGGGTTGCCACCTTAAAATATCTTATTTTCGCGAATTCGAGGCTGGGGCAAACACTAGGTAAAAATGGGTCGCTGATTCCGAATCCGTTGTCAGAATTTTAATATTCCAAAATTTTTTTGAAAATAGGGTTGCCACCTAAAAATGTGTTATTTTGCAATTTTTTTAAATTAGCATTTAGTAAAAGGGAGTCGCTGATTTCAAATCTGATGTCAGATTTTCAATTTTCAAAATGGCGGATAGGGTTGCCACCTTTAAATATGTTACTAAGTGCTCATGTAAAATGTTACCATTTGACATGGTAACTCTCAACGCAACGAATACATTCTAGAAATTTCCATATTCGTTAGAACTCTCTCAAATGGAATGGAATGTTCATTCCATTCGAAAAATTTATGTCTCTCATTCATTCGTTTCGCTTTGCAAATGATTTGCAAATATGGAATACTCGCATGGAATGCGTAGAATGGATTCCAAATGGAATGTATTCGTGCAGCTCTTTAGTACTTACTGCTACATATATCTGTATTAACCTTACTGAAGATTGGCAAAAACAATAAGAAACGACAAAAATGGAAGCAACTGATATGAATATATATAAACAAATTTTACATACATATTTATAACAACAATAACACAAACATTTACTTAGAAATATTCGTTTCAACAAACGACACGATGTAGCAATCTCGGTACGAACTAAAGCAACAAGCATATAAACGTCAGCAGCAACTGAAGTAGGATTTTTATTTTAAAAATTTTAAAATTTTGTTTTCTTCTTTGATTTTGCTATCTTGTGACTTATTAAAGAAGTGACAAAATCCAAAGTTAGATATTCGTGTTATTGTCAATATAACTGATATTTTGGCGTATATTTTATATTTGTAAGTTGAATATTAAAGGTATCATCAAAGTGTTCCCTAATAACGTTTGCACGTGCTTAAAAAATTTTTTGGAAATGGCTGCCATACAAACCGCGCTGTAAGACGTCTAAATGCTTTTATACGAAAGATAGATATTCATATGGGTTAATTGAGAATTGGGTACGATAACGGTTTCCGAGGCGCCAATATCTGAAAATGCAGTTTTAAAATACTCATCGAGAAATTAAGATTCACTGAAGGAGTTAGCGATTAGTTATTGGTTTTTTAAAAATATTCCACTCTACGAAGTCTTAGTGAAAACTCAGCTATATCTTTGGTAATGTTTGTCGTATCTTAATTCAGGTGCCATTACAAAGACAATTTAAATATCTTTACGATAAAAAACATTAAAACTGCATACTTAAAATGAACTATTATTAAAAAACACAAATTAGAAATACAGCCTACATAACACCAAACAAAAGTTTGTTGTGTTAAACTTCAATATTTAATATCTTTGTTCATAAGAGCAAATAAAGGTATTATGCAAAAAATTATTATATTATGTAGAAAGACCGTCTGTAGAGCGACTGGGTTGAGAAAGAAGATATTTTATTTAATCTTTGATATATTTAAATTTTCTTTCGAACGGTATCAGAATCATTTAGATCGAACAAACATTAGTAAAGATGTAGCCGGGTATTCATTTAGACTTTGAAAAGTGCATTATTTTTTTCTTAAATCGATAACTCAAAAATTAAATGATATATCGATAATTCCTGAATGAGCTTTATATCTTAGTGAAAACTTCAAAACTGCATACTGACGTCTTGATTATGACGCCTCGGATAATACATTTTCTTTATGCCTTACTTAAACAGCTCTGGTAAACCATTTTTTTTGTAATTTATAGATGAAATGAATGGCTTCTGCGATTGGGTATACAAGAACAAACGCCCAAAAACATCTATGCATGTGACCGCCATTTTTCCCAGTCCACGAGAAGGAAGTCAAATCCGATCCATCTGAATAAGGATGCAGTTCCAGATTTAAACATAGATTCAAATTTTTTGATTGAAGATGAACGTAAAGTAAATGAAGGTGAAGTTGATTTTACTTCTGAAAAAAATATTACAGAAAAACCGTCCCCTTGTATGGGCGAAAAACCATGTACTTCCTTTATCGCACTCAAAAACCATTCGTTTACAAAAGGTGGTATAGAAAAGGTCGATAAACAAAACCAAACAAATAAAAATCTAAGCGAGAATGCTCCAAGAAAAACCAAAATCTAATGGAAGTTCGGGATCTGAAAATAAAACTAGCTGAGAGTGAAAGAGAAATAAAAGCAATAAAGCTTAAGCATGACAAATTAGCAGAAGGGAATTTAAAAATAAACAGGAGCTGAATAATATAAAAAAGGAACGTGAAAGCAATTATAACGAAGAGCAAAACTTAGACCAACTCTGCAGTAAGCTCCCTAAGGAACTAGCTTTGTGTGTAAAAAACAGCCTTCAAAATAATTTTCGCCCTAATGGTCGAAGATATTTAGATTTACTTAAAACCATGGCTCTAGGAATTTATTTTATATCTCCAATTGCTTATCGTTATTTGAAAAAAAAATATAACAGGCCTGAAGAGAGAACTCTTCATAATTTTGTATCTGGTTGGCCAAAATCTCCAGGAAGCTCCTTTAGTAGTCTCAAGGCCTTAGAATTGCGATGTCGTGGTTTTACAGCTGAGCAACGATTTGTCTCCATATCCTGTGACGAAATGTCATTAAAAGTTCATTTACAGTACGATAGAAAGAGCGACAAAATAATTGGACCTGAAGACTACGGGGACGAGAATCGGTCATCCACAATTTCAAATGGTGTAATGACATTAATGGTACAAGGCATTGGGGGTGATTCGTGGCAACAGCCATATGCGTATTTTTTTATTCATGGGGCCTGCAAAGGCGATGTTGTGAATAAATACATTTTAGAAGTAATTGAGCAACTTCAAAGCATAAATTTACACCCATGTCATTTTGTTTGCGATCAGGGGTCAAATTTTGTGAGATTGGATAATTTGTTGGGAGTAAGTGAAAATCATCCATATTTTTTAGTGAATGGAGAAGAAATAGTATTTTTTCATGATTCTCCTCATCTTCTTAAAAACAGTTGAAACTGCATTGAAAATAAAAAAAATGTTATAACATTCAACAATGGCTTAGTAAGTTGGAATGATATCGTGCATTTTTACAATATCGACTCAAAACTTCCAATGAGATCCGCACATAAGTTGACAAATGCACTCATAAAACCAACTAATTTCCAAAAAATGTCTTATTTTATTAGTGGCTCAAGTGTTAAGCAACACAGTCGGGTCAGGTATGAACGCTCTATATAGCTCAGGAGTTTTAGATGTAAGTAAGGCCCCAACAACGCCAAATACTGTGGAATATATTCTTTTCTTCGATGAGCTTTTTAATATTTTTAATAGCAGCAATGAAGACATAATTTGCTCTTCAAAACAAGTATTTTGCGGGTCAGATGATCAAATAAATTTTTTAAAAAAAGCTAAGATACAACTTAATACAATGAAAATAGAAAACGTAAGCGGGACCGATATAAAAAATGGCTTTTCTTTTGTTAAAGGTTGGCTTTAAAATATCAGTGGATTGATTCACCTTTGGAATTCTTTGTCTAAGAAAAGATTTCCATTTCTTATGACAAGAAAATTGTGTCAAGATGGGCTAGAACACTTTTTTGGACAAATAAGAAAAGGAAGGTGGAGGAAACTCTGTAAGAATACCTCCTTATGTATATGGCTGCTTGTTTCAAAAACGATGGGGCTTGAAGTATGTTGATGTTGTGGTAAAAGGAAATTGTAAAACCATACCTCACTTCGAAAACAATGCTGATATTAATGTTCTCCCAGCAACTATTTTGAACAACGTCTGTAATGACGTATTAATTAAAGACCAGTTTTGGCAACATTTTCAGAGTTTACCAAGACCTGAACAATCTTTCATTCAAAATATTCAAATTGATGTCAATATTGAGGAAACAAGTGTCATTAAGCGAAATGCCTTTGCTTATGTTTGTGGTTAGTTGTATTTAAAACATTATAAACATCACAATTGCCTTTGCCCTTTGCCATACTTTGGCGATGAAGTATTATCTGATGACTTTTACAATATTCTTCACACTTGCAAAGCAATGTGATAAGTTTAATCTTATACAACCCCCAGATGAATTCATTTCAGCCGTTAGAAAGTTGGATGAAAAATTCCTTAAAAAATTTGACAGTGCCTGTCACAGAGTAGGCTTAAGCGAATATATGGACTTTTCATTAGAATCAGAATATATTTTATACTAAAATTTTTCAATCGGGATGTGTCGCAGCCGAATTTCAAAACAAAATTTTTGTGTGTTTCACACTTATAAGTCATTACCACTTATTTTATCACAAATATACTTTTGTTAAATTTAACTGTAACATTTTTTTAAAACGCAAGCGATGGGCTTTTTTGTCTGGCAATACAAAATTTCAGTGAGAGAAAGAGAGTTTATTTTGCTTCATATAAAAATTAAATTGGCCAAAAAAACCTCAAGTGAGGTGATCCCTTGCGTTTTGCAAAATGCGGGCTCATGTAAATTGATAACATTGTGTTGTTATTTTGACGAAATTTGTTTTAAGCTATTTTTTGATCACAAATTTTTTATAAATTGAAAATATTAAAAATACAAATGCTTATAACAAATTTCGTCAAAATAACAACATAATGTTATATTTATATGTGAATATTTAAAAAATTTAAAAATTTTTTGTGAAAAATACAATTTCAAAATTATACCTTTGTGTTATAACTGATAACTTTGTGGTCAGTTTTAAAACATGACGATTTTTTCGGTATACATATTTTAGTATATATTCAGAATATATTGTTTATGTTAGTATATATTTATTTATTATATAAATAAGTCAATATGTTAATTTTGTTAATATGTTAATTTAACTTAAGTTCAAAGCAAAAACCAAAACTAATCTTAAGAAAATATTGTAATAAGAAAATTGCAAAAAAAAAATTAATTTTTTAATAACCAAAGGATATTAACAAAACGAATTAAAAAATATATATATGTGGGAATCATAAAAAAGATGTGCTTTTTATATTATGTCGATATATTATTTTGAATGCGTAATCTTTAACAATTTTATTTCTTCTATATATTTATTCCTGTAAGGGCCCCTTATTCCAGCAAAACTACAAACGCTACAGCAACACTTGATAGATCATAAGAAAGGTAAGGAGCTGTATGTAAGCCAAAAATTATTAGATTATTTATTAGTGGTAGCGTTTAGCAAGAGCATTTAAAGTTGAAAAAATGGCAAAAAGACTTAAGACACGAACTCGCTCTTACGTGAATAAGAAAGTGTGATATCTAGTGGGTGAGTACACCCGATTTTCGGGCCATTATCAATATTAAAATTTTATTTTGACTGGAATTTTCGAATTAAATTTTTATTTTATAATACAACCTATTTAACAAGTCTTTTTTTTAATTAAATTTATTTTATATACGAAAACATTTTTAAAAATTAGAAGTTGACCTTTTTCTAAACATAAAATTATTAAATTTAAACTTCTAGGCAAAGTGTTTATTGTGTAATGGTTTTGTGTATGCGATGTATGTGGTGTCAAGACACCACTTGAAAAACAATATGAACATTTAAAATTAATTTGTTCATAAAATGGTTCATAAAAACTGCTTCAAAATAAAAATAAAGCTCATCTGAAAAATATTAAATATTTAAATTATTATGTGGGAAAAAATGTTAAAAATTGTTAAAAAGAAAAATGGAAATAGTAACGACATATTTAAATGTTATGTGTACACAAATGTACAATTAAAAATAGCAAAAAAACTCTCAAGCAAACATACAAAATAAAGAAACTGAAAAAAATATTTAGGGCCAATATGACAGTGCAGGCTTAAGGTCTCCTTAGTGCTTAAGGAAAAACCTTAAGCTTTATAATCATTTTAACAGACGCGCTTATATTTTCCTTCAGCTACCAATATTGGACGCTAAAGTTTTCCTTAAGCTTGGCACCTTAAGCTTGGACTGTTAAATTGGCTCTTAATATAACAAAGAATAATTTTAAGTCTGTCATCGTTTATATTTCTGAGCATAAATTTATAATTTTGACTAGTCAATGCAGCTTAAGTATAATAGAGTTTTTTACAGCTTTGTAGGTTATTAATATTTTATTAATTTCTTTAAGGCCCAGTTTTACGGTACGAGTTTAAAGTCTAGTCATTTTAAGCCGAGTTTAATTCACCAAAATTTAACTCAATTTAGGCAAAAAAGAAAGACATCACATGATAGTTTAAGCCAACTTAACTTCTACGAATGCTAAAATATTTAGTTAAACCGATTTTAAACATTAAATTTTAATTTAACTACAGTTTAAGCTCGAACTGAAAAACTGGACCTAAGTATTTCATTGTATAATTTCAGATGAAATATATTACGGCTCAGTCAGCAAATCTTTTAACTGCAATTTCCAACATTACTTCATTTCTGAATTTTACGAGAATAACTGTTACATATAAATATATTCCGAAAACTATTTTGTCTCATACAAAATAAGAACATAATAGCAATAATAAATATATCCTTGGGCAAGTAATAACAACATATTTTATTCTACGCTATTTTAAAATTTTCAGCATGTTTTTTAACGTCCCGTAGACCCTTGATCGATCTTCTTTGATTATCGTTGAGGATTAATAAGATATTTATGTGTAGCTACCCTGCAGCGAGCTGGCAGACAATAAATACCGTGAACTAGTTTTGTAATAGTACTTATGGGTCATATACGAACTAGTTACCTATCGTACCCTAGTAGACAAAAACGCGCTAGTAAATTGAATTAGAGAAAGTGAAACAAAGCTATTTAGCGAGCTGCGCGTATCCATGCCGTTTTGGCTGCAACTAACATTTTGTTCTTCTTTTTCTTCTATTCTGTTTTTTGCCGGCATTTGTTCAATGTAGTTAAAAAGTGTTAAAAAGAACAAAGCGAAATATAATTAAATAAAATAAAACAAATTTAATAAAATAAAGCAAAAACAAACGTAATAATAATTAAATATAATCAAAGTGCAAGTGGCAGGTGGCAAAATGCAGCTTAGAAGGGAAATAGCTTACTACTGCAGTCCCAAGAAGTTTTTTGGAAGAAGAAAAGTTTTTAATGTGTGTAGTAATATATATATGCTTGTTATATTGTTACATATATGTAAATATGTTTATATGTACCTATATATATATTAAAATAAATAAATATTACATTAAATTCCAATTTTATTAATGTGTTTGACAATTTTGAATATCTATCCCAAGAGAACCAGTTTTAGAACTAGTGCTATATCTGCCCCAAGGTACTAATGCAATTTATCTCCCAAAGAACCAGTTATTGCACTAGTACGCGGTGATGCAGTGGGTGACAACTGACGCTTTTCGTAAGACAAGCCCATGTTAAATGCGACAGTAAAAAGCATTGCTTGGGGATAGGCGAGGTACTAGTAGCTGTCTACTAAATACTAGTGAATTCACTATTTTTGAACTAGTTCTTGACGCTGCAGGGTAATAACAACCAATCCAAATATCTTAATTTAGTGGCTGAACAGACCGTTAAAATACCTTATCGATATCTTAAGTTGTTTTTTCAAATTAAAAGCTAGCCTGAAAAATGTAAAATTGGCAACTCTACTTTTGACAATTATGGGTACTGAGAAGAGAGTGCGATCAGCCCTGCGACAACCTTATAAATCAACCTTGCTACTGACAATGAAATGAGAAAAAATTTATTTCATTCATAAATTTAAGCAGCTGATATTTTTAACCCAAATCTTCCATGTAAATTTTGTTAAGTTTTCGAAAGAAAATAATGTGTTTTCATGTATAAAAGATCATTTAACATGAAGCTACAGTACAACAATAAATATGTTTATCTAATATGTTTGATAATAATTAATGCACTTAAAGGCCCTTATAGACGAGCAACTTAACGCAAAACTGATTGAAAAACAGGTCGATGATTTTATCTATAGACGCATGAACCAATTTTTCAATTCCAGTACAAAAAATTTTTCTCCTTGAAAACATCGCGCATATTATATTGAAAGTGAATGCAAATAATCTTTTTTATTATGAATCTGACGATTAGTTGTTGATTTTGCTACAAACACATCACCAGTTGTTCCAATAACCAGCATGCGTGTGCACGCAGCGAGAAATATTCGAAAAATTGAATATTTCACGCGCGTGAAAATTTGACAGCTAGTGTTGTATAAACTGTTGACAACTTATTATAAGGTAATTGGTACTAGTGCGAATACTTTTTAATCAAAATTGACAAAATGACCTTAAATTATTTTTTTTTAAATATAAGTGTATAGTTGAGTAATTTGTGTCATATCTTGATTGTTAAAATTTTACGTTCAGTCGAACTCAAACAAAACATCGCAAACAAAATGCTAATTACAAAATTGACTGAGCCGGGTACTGCTAAAAATTATGCTTCTCTAAGCAGAAGTGCGGGCAATCATATGTTCACGCACACGCTCTATTGGAAATTGATTTTTTCACGCAGCTTCCGCAGCGAAAAACGGAACGCATCTCACGCGTTATTGGAAATGGGGCTTAACACCTCAACTCATGGTGTAAGAAAACCAGGTGGAAGCGAATTTTTAACCACGCTTTAAATTGCCCCGGGTCTGTCAAAAAATTCTGACAGGGAGAGAGCAATTGTTGATTAGTGTTAAATTTTATTGACTGCGTTCAGCAGGTACAACTTTTGTGCAACCGGTTAGTGTGTCTGCTGAAAGAAAAAATATCAGTGTCTAATCCCAACATGTGAAAATGTCTGTCTTTCACCGCACTTTATATTTTTGATACATTTGCTCAACGTATTGAGTATTTCCAGTTAAAAATTTGGCTTTTTTAGAATAAGTTTGCTTTTATAACAAATGAAATAAATAACGCAAAATATAACGAGAAAACACAATTTTTCCCCTATTTGATCACTTTAAAAACAATTGTGTTCACAGAAATGAAAAAGGAACATAAACTGATACCTGATAAGAGACACAACATGTTGTACCCATTATTCAACTATTATTAGGTTGTTCAGATATTTGATGTCAACTCACAAGAATAATAGCTTAAACTCATTAACGACGACAACAACATTGCCGCATGATTCAATTATTATAAGGTTGTCCAGATATTTGACGTCTACTCACAAGAATGTATACTTTTATTTGAAGAGGAGAGCAAAAGAGCAATTTTGTAAGGGCTTAAAAATCACGCAGTTGCCGGAATATCATACTTTTTCATAGTACAAACAAATAAAGATACATTTGACTACTACTTTTTGAAATACTTGCTTGTGTTGAACCAAAATATTATGAGCTTTACAAATGTTATGGTCACATTTTAGACGTAACGCATTTCATACAGAGTTTGTATGAATATTTTTATTACATATATGTTTTTTTTTTTATATTTGAGTAAAAGTAAGTAAAAATTATATAGTCAGTTTATATGTAAAATTTATTGGAATAATGTTTTCAAAATAGTTTAAAATAGTTTCTTTAACCAAAAGTATGAAAAAGTGATTTTAACATTTGTGTTTGGGAAAATCAAAAATTCTTACTTTTTTCCTCTGTTGGCAAAACATAGCTAGTTTTGTTCAGTCAACGCAGAACTTTTTTTAATATTATATATAAAACTATATTTTATAGTTAATGGTTGTTTTAATATGTATTGTGACCGACCAAAGAAGAACACCGAGTCGTTTTAGTTCAACTTATAGACTAACTTTATTCATTGTTCAAGAGAATGATTGTAACTTAGATTTAGAGTAACAGTTAATAGTTTGTATACCTTATATACTAAAAGAGGCAGTTATACTGGGTGCTTATTCATTTATTAAAGTCATAACACTTCTTCGCCTCTTAATATGAAATACAAATTCAGTTTTTATTTTAATTATAATTATAATCTTTTATTCATGTCTTAATCTATCTGGTTTATTTATCTGCCGAGTTGATCGTCTTAAAACTACGTTATTTTCATCGCTCTTCTTTGATATATCAACTATTTCATTACTCTTATCTTTAACATTTATATCTTGAGCTGGTAGTTCCACTACCTCGTTGCCTACATTTAATTCTGAACCGGTATTCATTTGCACAGATTTATCCACGCAGTCGTTAGGTTCTAGGCTAAAATCAAAATGAGGATTTTCATAAATTTGAGCATGAACTTTTTCTGGATCAAGAAGGGATCCCACTTTTCTTATTTGGTCAATATGTCGTTTCCATTCGCGACTATCGTCTAATAACACAATGTAGTGCAGAGTTCCAATTTTTTCCTTTATTGTTCCAAAAAGCCATTTAATTCGCCTGTTTAGATACTCCCGCACTGCCACCCTGTCACCAATTTCTAAAGCCCGACCTACTGATCCATTAAAATACCGTTCTTCCTTTTTGATCGTCTCGGGTATCATCAAATCCAGACGTGACTTGATATTACGACCGAACATCATCATAGACGGTGACTTTCCGGTGGAAGGATGATCCATTTTTCTATAATCTTATAATATTTTACAAATTTCTTTATTTAAATCCGTGTCATTACCCCTAACACTTTTTAACTTTTGTTTTATCGTTTGAACGTATCTCTCGGCCTGACCATTAGTTGCGGGGTGATATGGTGCACCCATTTTGTGAATGATTCCATTGTTTCTTAAAAAATTTTTAAATTTATAGTTGGTTAATTGTGCACCATGGTCACTCACCAACACTGATGGTATTCCAAAACGGCTGAAAATGTCCCTACATATTTTAATGGTGGCTTCGGTTGTCATATTAGGTATGATATATATCTCCGGCCATTTTGTATATGCATCTACTAATATGAAAAATATTTTACCTAAAAACGGGCCGGCAAAATCAATGTGAACTCGCTGAAAAGGAAATGAAGGGGCTTCCCAGCAATGTGTCGATATTTTTTTTGGATTTGATCTGATTGCCTGACAACCAACACAATTTTTTATCATCTCTTCAATATCATCATCAATTTTTTTCCACCAACAATAACTACGGGCTAAAGATTTGGTACGTGTTACTCCAAAATGAGTTGAATGTAGCTCATCTAAAACTCGCTTCCTTAGTTTGGGTGGTATGTAAACTCGAATACCCCTCATAATACAGTTTTGTTGAATGCTGAATTCTTCTTGATCGATTCCAAATCTAAATTTTGAGTTCACTATTCGCCCTGTTCTAAGACCTTGTAATAATGTACTGACATCATTATCTATTAACGTTTCCTTTCCCAGCTCTTGCACCGTTACGGGCAGAGTGCTTATCTGTTCGATTTCTAACACATCCACCTCATCCATGACAAATGGGTACGACTCTTTTACAGGCAATCTTGACATCGCGTCAGCGTTGCTATGTTCCGTCGTCTTACGAAAAACAATTTCATAATCAAACGCTTGCAAATATGCAGCATAATGCTGCATTCTTGTAGCTGAAAGAGTGGGAATACCTTTTTTGGGTGAAAAAATTTGTGAAACTGGTTTATTATCGGTTATTAAAACAAACTTTCGACCATAAACATACTGATAAAATTTTTTTATTCCAAAAATAATCGCATATGCCTCACGATCTATCTGACTGTAACGTTGTTGTGCCGCACTCAACGTTTGCGATGCATACGATATTGGCCTTTCTGTTCCATCTGCTAGCTCGTGACTTAAAACCGCCCCTACACCATAAGGAGATGCATCAGTTGCCAATATAAGTTTTAACTTAGGATCGTAATGACAAAGAAAGTTATCTGATTGCATATCGCGTTGGATTTTATAAAATGCAGATTTACATTTATCATCCCAGTTAAACCTAACATTGTCCTTTAATAAGTTATTAATAGGATACAGTGTTGTGCTCAAGTTTTTAAAAAATCGACCGTAGTAGTTCACTAAGCCTACGTAAGCCCTTACTTGATCTTTATTTAAAGGCTGTGCCATGTTGTGTAGAGCATCTATTTTACTCTTAGTTTTGTGTATACCATTTTTGTCTATACTAAAACCACAATATTCTATACGGTTTTGAAAAAAATCGCATTTATTCATATTGACACGCATATTATTTTTACTTAAACGACACATTACTTCATTTAACCTTTTCAGGTGCGTGGTGTCGTCTGGGCCTGTTATTTTTATGTCGTCGATAAAAAGAGAAACACCAGGTATGTCATGCAATAAGTTCTCCATGAAACGCTGAAAAATAGCGGGCGCCGACGTAACCCCATACATTAGACGTGTAGGCCTATACAGGCCTTTGTGGGTACTCAACGTTAAACATTCCGCACATGCTGGGTCTACCTTTAATTGTAAATAAGCACTTGTTAAGTCAAGTTTACTAAACTTGGTGCCCCCACTCATCGATGCAAAAAGCTCTTCTATAGTGGGAAGAGGGTGTTCATCTACGACTAAATTACGGTTTAAAGTCACTTTATAGTCGCCACACAGCCGAATTTTATTATTTCCCTTCCTTATTGGTACTATCGGGGTAGCCCAGTTACTATGATTAACCTTTTGTAAAATTCCTTCACTAACCATTTTAGTTATTTAATTTTCAACTTCGTCACGTATTGCGAATGGAACAGACCTGTGCTTAATGAATACAGGTTGAGCTGTTTCTTTTATTTTAAGTTTTACAAAAAAGTTCGGAATTTCACCGACATCATTCGAAAAAACATTTGGATATTTAGTTTTTAAATTGCTTATTAAACTAAGCTCATTAACATTTGAATTTATAGAGTTAACTTCATATAATTTTTTAAATCTTTTCCGGCCAACTCATTCAAATTAATATTTAAATCTCTGATCCACTGTCTACCTAGCAATGGAATTCTATCTATATTTGTTACATATAATTTTAAGGTTTTAACCATATTTCTATATTTTATTTTTACATGCGCTGAGCCCTCTATTGGAACTGTTTTACCACTATAACTTCTTAATTTTATCTTACATGTCTTATCCACCTTTGTAGATGGAAAATATTTACAAAAATCTAATTTACTTAACAATGTAAATTGGCTTCCTGAGTCCACAACAAAAGCAATTTTATTATTATCAGTTGAAATTTCAGCTATAAATTCATCGTTTTCTTTCTCAACTAAATCTAATTTAAAAATATTTTCATAAGTACTTGAATCGATTTCTTCAACAAAATTTGTTTTGTTTTTATTTAAGTTTTTTAGTTTGAAACAAAATTTTCTCAAATGCCCTCTCCTTTTACAAAACGAGCAAACGGTATTAATATGTACACAGTCTGATTCAGCATGGGTTCCACCACATCTACCGCACTGTCTATTTTTCTGTTTGTGGAACTTATTACGATTAATGTTGCCGTTACCTTTTGATGAAGAGTTTGTGATTTTGTTAACGGATGATGATGCCGCTATATTGTACACTGCAACCGCCTCTCTTGCATTTTTTCCCATTACCGCACCACCTGCTTCGGAAAGCTCTATGCCCTTCGCAATATCCATAGCCAAATCCAACGTTAAAGCTTTTTTTTCCAAGCATCGGTTTTGCACGTGCTTGTTACGTAACCCAAATACAAACTGGTTTCGTAACGCTGTTTCCAAATATGTACCAAAGTTGCACGTTGCTGCCAATCGCCTGAGATTAACCAAGAATTCTGAAACACCTTCGCCTTCCTGCTGTCTCCTGTGATGGAACTTAAAGTTTTCCACTATTTCGAGCGGCTCCGGATTAAAGTGTTTTTCCAACAATTCTACTATTTCGATGTAGCTCTTAGCTGTTGGTTTTAGTGGAGACAACTTGTCACATAAAATATCGTAGGATTCTTGACCCATAAAATGCAATAAAAAATTCTTTTTTTGCGCAGCTTCCACTTTAAATATTTCGAACGCTCCTTCTAAGCGTTCAACCCAACGGTTCCATCTTCCTTTATTTCTATCGAATTGTTCGATATGAAAATTGGCTTGAACTGTTTGTGCCATCATTTCGCACACAATATTTACTTTTAATTAAACTTTTTTGTTTTTTTTTTTTTTATTCCTCGTCGCCAAAACTATTGTAACCGACCAAAGAAGAACACCGAGTCGTTTTAGTTCAACTTATAGACTAACTTTATTCATTGTTCAAGAGAATGATTGTAACTTAGATTTAGAGTAACAGTTAATAGTTTGTATACCTTATATACTAAAAGAGGCAGTTATACTGGGTGCTTATTCATTTATTAAAGTCATAACAATATGCCTTCTAAGTGTTTCGTGATATAACCATTGTCATTTTTTCAAGAACGTAAAAATATTTTTGAGGTAGAATTACGTCTTACAGCACGTTTGTCATTTTTGGGGGTCTTTTCCACACATTTTTTCAAGCACATCCTAACGTTTTTGGAGGACACTTTGGAATATACTTATAGCCTTTAATATTCATCTTACTAAGATAAAATATATGCTTTCTATGGTTGTTGCTTTTGTTTGTGGCGAAATCACGAACGCAACATCGTGTTGTTTCTTGGAATGAATTGTTTTACGAATATTTCTCAGTAACTGCTTGTATTGTTGTTGTTATTAATACGTATGTAAAATTTACATTTATATATGCATATTAGCTGATTTAATTTTTATCGTTTGTTATTGTTTTATTTTATCTTCAGCGAGATAAATACAATAAACAATACAGATATATTATAGAGATGTGCTGTAGAGCCAGTATGTACCCTATAGGAACAAACTAACTTGTTTTTAAAAACAAGTAATTAAAAAAAAACTAGTTTAAAATAAACTTGTATATGAACTACTTTGAATTATATTAAGGCGGCATCCACTGCAATTCTACATAGTTTTTATGGCATTTTATATGAAGTAATTGACATACTCCTCTACGAAGGATAGCTACCTTGTCGTGGTGTAGAGGTGTAGAGCACACGAAGAGGGTGAAAACTTTTGAACGTCACTATGCCCCCAAAGCATCGACGAACGAAGTTGCCACAATTCTGCCTGCTTTCACGGATGAGGGTCTTAGCAAGGCAGGTCCATCCAACTCCAATGACGGGAAAACCGACAAACGGGAGAGGGAAATGGGAGGCAGAAAGAAGATTAAAAGAGGCACGAAGAATAAAGGGGATAGAGCTGAACCGTCCCAATCGAAGGTTGCTATAGGTGACAAACGGGATTGCGGTATAGGTGGAAGCAAGTGAGGGGAAGAAGGGGCAACGACGGATAAGGCAGGTCCTTCCTACTCCAATGTCGTCAAAAGCGGCAAACAGGAGTGTGGAAAAGGCGGAACCAGGGAGAAGGTAAAGCGAGACAAGGTCAACCCAAGGTTACCTCAAACAGGGACCAACCGGTAGTTGACCACGGTTTCGAGAGGAGAACCTCCCTGTACACCTGGTTCCACGACCAAACGGCAAAGATCTGCGGATGAGGTCGCTGCGAGTTGTTCGAAGCGTAGTAAAGCCCGGGGGAGCTTCGACAACTCAGCAGAGATCGCTGCGAGTTGTTCGAAGCGAAGTAAAGCAGGGTGGAGCTTCGAAAACGCACCAGAGGAGCTACGAGTAGCCATTATAGACGCAACTGACCCAGACGGCTCTATGACGGGGGAAAAATGGCTGCTTGTAGAAAATGAGATCCTTAAAGCTATGATGGCTAGCGTCGAACACGGTGATCCCGACGATTACAAGTTCGACGGTGCTGGTTGGCAACAAGGAGTCAAAGTCGTGGGATGTGGATCGAAGAAATCCCTGGAGTTGCTGACCAAAACCATCGCCAGCATTGGTGAAATTTGGAAGGGAGCTTCACTAAAGGTGATCTCCAAGTCCACGCTTCCGCTTCGCCACAAGGTATCTGTATGGATTCCTCCTCCTGTTTTGCACGAGGATGAGTCTATTCAGAGGCTTTTGGCGGCGCAGAATAAAGACGCCAAAATTCAGGAGTGGAAGCTGGTCAGGTCGCAGAAGAGTCACGGGAGCGAGTCACGGGAGCGAGTCATCTCTTTTCTGTAGACGCTGCTTCCACAGGCTGGCTTAAGGAGCAGTCGGACATGCTCAAATTCGGCCTCGGATCCATTAAGGTGAAGAGGCTGAACCAACAATAGCTGAGAGGAGGAGAAAGCTGCAAGTAATGCAAATCAACCTGCATCACTGTAAGGCAGCGACCGACAACTTGATGCTGTGCATGTCCGAGGAGAATGTAGATGTGGCCCTCGTCCAGGAACCTTGGATCACCAACAACAAGATCCAAGGCCTAGGGTCGAAACAATACAACCTGTTTCACTCTACAAATGAAGGTAAGTTAAGGAGCTGTATACTTGCGAAAAAATCCATTAATATGTTTTTTCTCCCTAGATTCAGCAACGGAGTCGTAGTGGCAACCAGCGTAGAAACAAGGTCAGCAAAACTGATCCTTTGCTCTGCGTACATGCCCTATGAAGAGGCGAACCCACCAGTGCAAACAGTCCGCAAGTTAGCAGAACATGCTAACACAAGCAGGGCATTCCTGTTCATCGGTTGTGATGCTAACGCCCATCACTCGCAATGGGGCAGCAAAGACATCAACAAAAGGGGTGAGTCTATTTTTGAATTTATCCTTACCACAGACCTTATTCTATGCAATAGGGGCAATAGGCCAACATTTCAGAATAGAGTCAGGGAAGAGGTAATCGATCTTACTTTAGCTAGTAACTCTGAACAGATTATAGTCGATAACTGGGAGGTGTCACAGAAGGAGTCGTTTTCCGACCACTTTACGATTCTCTTTACTATTGACTACTATCCCAAATTAAAGAAAAATTTTAGGATCCCATTAAAAACTAACTGGGAAAGGTATTCAGTCTGGATAAGCAGAAATATTGCAGACCCTGACAAAGAATACCTCCCAACCGATGTATCTATTGACAATGCAGTCGAGTTTATAACGGAAAAAATTAACCAGGCTTTCAAGAAGTTCTGCCCAAAGTCTCGAAGTCGCAAACCTGCAAATGCAAGTTGGTGGACCAGCGACCTCAAAAAGAGGCTAACAGAGGTTAGAAAACTTCACCGGAAGGCCATCTTAAGCAAACTAGAACAGGACTGGACAATCTACAGATCCATGCTAAATGCTTACACTAGGGATGTAAGAATAGCTAATCGAACATCTTGGACAAAATTTTGCGAGTCCATTGAGGATACCAGTGAAGCCGCCAGACTTCGAAAGACGCTATCCAAAGACCTAACGGTCCCGGGATACCTTAAGAGGTCCGACGGATCTTGGACAGAATCCAGTCAAGAAACGCTTTTGCTACTCATGGAAACTCACTTTCCAGGTTGTACAGAACCGTATCAAAACGCTGCTAACAACAACTTGGAAATAACAATGCCAGAACCTTTACAAGAACTGCCCAACATTATTATAAGGTCAACTGTAGAATGGCCGATCGGATCCTTCAAGCCCTACAAATCTGCGGTGCCAGATGATATCCTACCGGCCATGATGCAACATGCCCTTCCTAGCATCATGCCATGGCTTATAGCAATCTTCACCGGCTGCCTCAAGACAGGATATGTTCCAAAAATTTGGAGGGAGGTGCGAGTTGTTTTCATTCCTAAAGCTGGGAAGCCGATACACTCAGCACCAAAGGATTATAGGCCTATTAGTCTCTCATCGTTCTTGATGAAAACGCTAGAGAGAATAATAGATCTTCACATAAGAGAATCTGTGAACGATAATAATCTCTGTATTGTACAACATGCCTACCTTAAGGGTAAATCGGTAGAAACGGCACTGCATGAGGTGGTTTCGGTTATAGAAGGAACCCTTCATCACAAAGAATATACTTTAGCAACGTTTTTAGATATCGAAGGCGCATTTAACAATGTAAATACAGATTCTATAAGAAATGATTTAGTAGACAAAGGAGTTAACAGTAAAATAACCCAGTGGATTTATAAAATGCTCAATAGCAGACGTATAAGCTCACAAATGGGAATGAGCGTTGTGAGGAAAGAAGTCACAAGAGGCAGACCGCAAGGAGGAGTCATATCCCCCCTTCTCTGGCTGATTGTGGTTGACAAAATTCTCACTACACTCACAACTGGAGGAACAAAAGTGGTAGCCTATGCCGATGACGTTGCCATCCTAATATGCGGGAAATACCTGCAAACAATTAGCGAACTAATGCCTGCGGCATTGAATGAGCTATCGCAGTGGCAGAATTGAATGGACTAACACCAAGTCCACCCAATAAAGACCGAACTCGTTCTGTTCACAAGGAGAAGACAAATATCTACGCCACAGGCGGGTCTAGATATGATGCTAAATCTTCTTTCCATAGAAGAGTTCCTTAAATGTTCGGCGACCAAGAGCGCGTTTCGCCTCAACGAATCACGTGCCTGGAAAAGCAACACATTCGGACATGCATCTATTCTAAATCTCTTAGGAACCGAGGAATCAAAAAGAGCAACCGACTATATCATACCCAGTGTGAGATTCGGTACAGAATACACCACATCCATTCCCAGCAGACAAGAATGAGAAGAAACGGCTGTAGAATCCTACGGCAATCTCCATTTATATACTGATGGTCCCAAAATGGAAAACGGAACTGGATCGGGTGTATACTGTGAAACGCTGCAAATCAAAGAGTGTTACAAGCTCCCTGATTACTGTAGCGTTTTTCAGGCAGAAATATATGCTATTGAAAAAGCTGCACAGGCCATTTACAGGAAAAATCTTACCCCCACAAGGGTAGTAATTTTTGTGGATAGCCAAGCGGCCATCAAAGCACTGAACAGTAAAACGACGAAGGCTCGAACGGTGCAAAACTATAGACTTGCACTGAACAGTATCTGCAATACCCACAATGTCACTCTCTGCTGGGTTCCTGGACATAGCAATATCGTAGGGAACGACGCAGCGGATGAACTGGCGAGGCATGGAGTAACCGCAAGTACAAACAGAGCTGACACAGATGTGCACCTTCCAATAGGCATCGTCAAAAGGAGTATAGAACTAAAAGCCAGAGATATTGCCAACACAAACTGGGCTTCCAGACTGCAACATATCTCGAAGGCTTTGGCCTGAGCTAAATGAGAAAAGAACTAAAAGCCTTCTGTTTTTGGTCAAACAGGAAATCCGGATCCTTGTTGGAGTTCTAACGGGTCATTGCCCCATTGGGGTAATGGCCAATAGAATAGGTATAACAGCGCCAGACTTCTGTCGGAGCTGCAAAGACCCGGAGGAAATAGAAACAATAACTCACCTACTATGCGAATGTCCAAGTCTACAGAATCGTCGACTCCGACATATGGGGAACAGATTTTTCAAAGACTTGGAAGAGTTAGTGAACACACCACTGCTAGACATCTGGAGGTGCATAAAAAGCACAGGATGGTTTGAGGTACAAATCGGAACAATGGTTTAACTTGGGTCCACAATTATAAAAAGGGGTTCGCAATGGACCAATAGGCCCCGCGGAAGCGGCGGTAACGGTGCACGACCCTTCTTACCTAACCTAATCTAATTGAAATACTAATTAAAAAAAAGTGATTGATAAACTACTTTGAATTATATTAAGGCGGCAACTACTCTGATTTTGACATATTTTAATTGCAAATTTTTATTAGATTACAAGTTTATACATATTTAAACACGTTATTTCATCAAATATTATTAACTTTAGACCATCAGTAATAGCTTTCAATTGGTTATTTTAAAGTAATTAAAAATATAGCTTGAATATAACTAATTTAACTAGTAGTTGAAAATATATGCAGACGAAAGTCAATGGACTTATTTAGCGGACATCACCATACAAAATATGTTAGTTCGTTCTATGGAAAAAAGGCAGAATTTCAACTAGTTGTGGTTGACACAAAACTACTTTATCAACTACTTTTTAATTAGTTGATTTTCCTACAAGGTAGCTACAAAAATGTGTATTACTACTACGCAGGTTTACATACACAGGTTTACATATACAGAGAATGCGCATGTTCATTGTGCTATGAAAACTCTATTGATTCTTTAAATATCATACTAAATTCGAATTATTTATTGAACTAATTTTATACATATTGCACATTAATAATATGTTTTGTTTATTAAAATTTTAAATTTTCAAATTAATTTAAGATATATATAGATATTGAATGTATATAGATATAGATAGATAGAAAGATAGATGGATAGATATAAAGATAGAAGATATAATTTAAGATGTAATTAAGATATAGTAAGCGGCTTACGCTTACTTTATTTTGACAGATAAATATACCAAATATTAAATTTATTAATTACTAAATTATTAAATTGCTTAGTAGTGCTGTAAATTAAAAATATTTGTTTGAAGCGTGTGCCGCAGAACATAAAATAAATAAATTTGAGACAAAAAGCATTTTTTGTCGAACAGCTGTTTGCCGTTTGACGTTTCGAAAAAAAAAGTTCAGCAGAAAGTATCACTTTATGCATGGCAGAATTATAAGGTAGGGCCGGTTGGCTCAGTGACCTCACGCGTCAACGAATAGTGGATAATGAAATGGTTGGTAAGTTGTCAAAACGACGAATTTACAAGGAATTGCAAATGAAGAAAATATTTTATGTTTCCAAGTTGCAAGTCGTGCGGTCGCGTGTGTTAAATTTGTGATAGTTTAAGTGAAAATATTATTAAAACAGTGTAATAACAACTTTAAAATGTGAAAGAAATCTTCAATTGGCAAAAAAAACTGTAAAAATTTTAACCTAAAATCGACTGCGAAACATGAACATAAAGAAACGTGAGATGAACAGCTGATTTTGACATCTAGCCCGCTTTATTCTGCTTTTCACTTTATTCCTCTCCGAGTCGGCCCTACCTTATAATTCTGCAATGACTTTATGCTACTTCTCTGCCTGAGCGCTCTTTCGGATAGAATGCAGCCATTATAAGGTTTTCCAGATATTTGACAAACCCTTATTTTATGTAAACAAAAGACACAGATATTATCGTAAACGTAAAGTTTTTTAGTTGCTATATTTTTTGATAAATTTATTTCAATCTTAGGTTTAATAACTGGAAATAAATATTTCGGAAAAATATGAATTTTTTATTTTTCCCAAGTAAAGACCTTATATATATTTTAAACTAATTTGAAAATTTTAAACTTTAACTAACCAAATATATTTTTGATGTGTAATTAGTATAAAATTAGTTCAATAAATAATTCGAATTTACTATGATATTTAAAGAATCAATAGAGTTTTCATAGCACAATGACCATGCGCATTCTCTGTATATGTAAACCTGCGTAGTAGTAATACACATTTTTGTAGCTACATTCTGGCTCTACAGCACATCTCTATAATACATCTGTATTGTTTATTGTATTTATCTTGCTGAAGATAAACAAAAACAATAACAAACGATAAAAATTAAAACAGTTGATATGCATATATAACATTCATGTAAATTTTACATACGTATTAATGACAAAAACAATACAAGCCGTTTCTGAGAAATATTCGTAAAACAACACGATGTTGCGTTCGTAATTTCCGCACGAACAAAAGCAACAACCATAAGAACGTCAGCAGCAACTGAAGCATAAATGCATGATTTCGATGATGCGATTTTAAATGATGACTCGGTGTTCTTCTTTGGTCGGTCACAATACATATTAAAACAACCATTAACTGTAAAATATAGTTTTATATATAATATAAAAAAAGTTATTGTTGACTGAACAAAACTAGCTATCTTTTATCAGAAGAGGAAAAAAGTAAAAATTTTTGATTTTCCCAAATACAAATGTAAAAATCACTATTTTTATACTTTTGGTTAAAGAAACTATTTTAAACTATTTTGAAAACATTTTTCCAATAAATTTTACATATAAACTGACTATATCATTTTTACTTATTTTTACTCAAATATAAAAAAAAAACATATATGTAATAAAAATATTCATACAAACTCTGTATGAAATGCGTACAACATTAAGGAGTTTTATTTTTCCAATATTATTTTACGTCTAAAATGTGACCATAACATTTCAAAATCTCATAATATTTTGGTTCAACACAAGCAAGTATTTCAAAAAATCAAAAGTCAAATCTATCTTTATTGGTTGGTACTATAAAAAAGTATGATATTCCGGCAATTGCGTGATTTTAATGTCCTTACAAAATTGCTCTTTTGCTCTCCTCTTCAAATAAAAGTA
This sequence comes from Coremacera marginata, assembly GCA_914767935.1. NCBI lineage: Eukaryota > Metazoa > Arthropoda > Insecta > Diptera > Sciomyzidae > Coremacera > Coremacera marginata. The sequence goes on along the minus strand of OU612045.1, from coordinate 126,202,976 downwards.
TACATTCTTGGTAGTAGACGTCAAATATCTGGACAACCTTATAATAATTGAGTTATGCGGCAATGTTGTTGTCATCGTTAATGTGTTTAAGCTATTATTCTTGTGAGTTGACGTCAAATATCTGAACAACATAATAATAATTGAATAATGGGTACAACATGTTGTGTCTCTTATCAGGTATCAGTTTACGTTCCTTTTTTATTTCTGTGAACACAATTGTTTTAAAAGTGATCAAATGGGGAAAAATTGTGTTTTCTCGTTATATTTTGCGTTATTTATTTCATTTGTTATAAAAGCACACTTATTATTTAAAAGCCAAATTTTTAACTGGAAATACTCAATACGTTGAGCAAATGTATCAAAAATATAAAGTGCGGCGAAAGACAGACATTTTCCCATGTTGTGATTAGACACTGATATTTTTTCGTTCAGCAGACACACACTAACTGGTTGCACAAAAGTTGTACCTGCTGAACGCAGCCAATCAAATTTAACACTAATCAACAGTTGCTCTCTTCCTGTCAGAATTTTTTGACAGACCCGGGGCAATTTAAAGTGTTTAGGGCAAAACACATTGCAGGCATCGCGCATCAAGCATCGCCGCAAGGCTTTGACATTTCAGTTGAATACACGAATGCTTACGGGGAAACACACATTATACTTCCAGGCATGTAGGCATCGCATGCTTGATGCCTGAAGTAGGCAACTTTTCAACTTTTTTCCAGCTTTGAGGCATTGACAGCTAGAAAACAGCTGATTGTGAAAACGTTTTTTAGAAAATATTTCAATTAAAATTTAAAAAATGTCGGAATTCGAAGAGCTGCTCATAAATGATATAAATAAATTCCAATGCATACTTGACAAAAAGAACTGGGGATTTAAAAACAAACTGCAGCGGGAAAAAGCTTGCGCTGTAGTTGCAGAAGCTACCAAGTATCCAGGTATGTTTCTGGTTTGCTGCCCGCAAATATGAGCTAACTTGCTTAAAGTATTTCAGTTTTTAGTATTTCTAATTTTGAAGTACAAAATATTGAATCACAAAACGTTTTTTGCTTTCAAATGTTTGACAGAAAACATATATTTTCTATTATGACTCTCACCGCGATTGCTTCAGGCATGATGCATGCTTTTAATGTATTTAAAAAGTGTGTGACGTAGAATCGTGAAAGGCTTGCGGCGATGCTTGATGCGCGATGCCTGCAATGTGTTTTGCCCTTATCTCCGTGAAGTTAACAACCAATTCCATTCTCACGCGTTCTATGAGGTTTTGACAGTTCTTCAAATGTCAAATGCGATTTTTCAAATGTCCGTGAAGTTAACAACCAATTTTGACAACCAATTCCATTCTCACGCGTTCTATGAGGTTTTGACAGTTCTTCAAACGTCAAATGCGATTTTTCAACAACTATTTTGGACAACTGTTTTGCGATTTTAAGGAGATGGACAAAAAGCGATGGTGGAGCTTTAAGGACAACTTATGGAAACAGTTCGGAAAACAGGTGAGAAGAAAATTTTACATAATTATAACACAAAAATAAATCAAGTCATTACCTACGCTCACAGGCTCAAAAAATGCAGCATTCATTTTCATGGACCAGAAGCTTTTTGGAGTTCTTGGACATAACACCTCAACGCAGACCAATGTTTTATACATGGATAAGTCGGGAAAATATGTAACTTTTTGATAAATGTAATGGCAATTTAATAACTTTTTCCATTTTCTCGTAATAGGCCTTTTTCTTTGAGGTAGAAATTTGACGGATGCTTTTTTCGCCTGCTGGACAGAAGGCCTTGGAATAGATGGATCATTTACCAACCATCAAGTAGGAATTCAAAATACCTTTTATTTGATACCAAACTTATTATTGTTACTCTTCAACTTCTTCCAGAGACCTGGCAAATCCTTTCGGAGCAAATATGGACACTTTCCTTTTAAGAGTTGTTGGGCACTTTTTGTCACAGGAGCAACTAAGTTTCCACAAGCATCAATCACGTAAATATATATCTTTTTGATGGCACTGATTTTGAATTCATAACTCTTATAATTTTTTTATGCCAGGTGTCATCCTTGGGAAAAGCAGATTTAAAGCTATTTTTAAGGATTCTGGACAGAACCATATGACCAACTACAAAAAATTATAGAACATCAACAAGGTATGTATAATAGCTTCCATTTTAAATCAAATTCATTAAGTTTTGTTTCTTACTTTTTCCAGAACACTACCTAATCCTTATAGGACCAAATTGGCCAATTTCATTTTTGGAGTTGTTGGGCACTAGTAGTTGCAAGAGCATAGTCATTTATGCAAGCATCAATCAGGTAAGTATGCACCTTCTTGATAGCATTTATTTAAAATTTCTAACCTTCGCCATTTTTTCTTTTACCAGGCTTCATCCTTGGAAAAACTAGATTTTGGACGATTTTAGAGGATTTTGGACACTTTTTCATAGAAAACTAAAAAAAGTCATACACCATCAAAAAGGTATTTATTGCAGTCTTATGATGACATCAAATTTAACAATATTTCTTCTTTACTTTTTCCAGAATCCTATGTAATCCTTCCTGGACCAAAATGGCCAATTACATTTCTGAGGTTGTTGGGCCCTTGTAGTTGCAGGAGCGACTTTATTTATATCAGCATCGATCAGGTAAGTATACATCTTTTTGATAGCACTTATTTCGAGTTTGTAACCATCGTCATTTTTTTATACCAGTCTTCATCCTTTGGAAAAGCGGATTTTGGACGATTTTTGAGGATTTTGGACACTTCTTCATGGAAAACTATAAAAACTCATGCACCACCAAAAAGGTATTTATTGTTGTCTTATGATGACATAAAATTTAACAATATTTCTTCATTACTTTTTTCAGAACTCTATGTAAATCTTCGTGGACCAAAATGGTCAATTTCATTACTGCGGTTGTTGGACTCTTGTAGTTGCAAGAGCGTCTGGATTTATATCAGAATCAATCAGGTAAGTATACATCTTTTTGATAGCACTTATTTCGAGCTTGTAACCATCGTCATTTTTTTATGCCAGTCTTCATCCTTTGGAAAAGCGGATTTTGGACGATTTTTGAGGATTTTGGACACTTCTTCATGGAAAACTATAAAAACTCATGCACCACCAAAAAGGTATTTATTGTTGTCTTATGATGACATAAAATTTAACAATATTTCTTGATTACTTTTTTCAGAACTCTATGTAAATCTTCGTGGACCAAAATGGTCAATTTCATTACTGCGGTTGTTGGACTCTTGTAGTTGCAAGAGCGTCTGGATTTATATCAGAATCAATCAGGTAGATATACATCTTTTAGAAAGCACTTATGTCGCGTTTATAACCATTACCGTTTTTTTATGCCAGGATTCATCCTTGGGAAAAGCGGATTTAAGGCCATTTCTAAGGACTCTGGACAGAACCACATGAACAACTATAAAAAAACTAAACGCGCTCAAAAAGGTTTATATAAAAGCTTTTATTTAAAATCAAATACATTAAATTTTGTTCCTTACTTATTCCAGAACTCTACCTAATCCTATCGGGACCAAAATGGCCCACTTCGTTTCTGCAGTTGTTGGGTACTAGAAGCTATAGGATCGTCTTTGTTTCTATAAGGATCAATCGGGTAAGTATACACATTCTTGATAGCACTTCTCTCAAATTTTTAATCTCAACATTTGTTGATGAACAACAGTTGTTGATGAACAACAGTTGTTGATGAACAACAGTTGTTGATAAACAACAGTTGTTGTTGGACACCAGTTGTTGATGAACATCAGTTGTTGATGAACACCAGTTGTTGATGAACACCAGTTGTTGATGAACAATGATGTTGTCAAGTAATTTATTCCGTTGATGGAAATCAGTTTTTTCGAACTGAAGTTCTGTGTATACATTAATCAGGTGTTAACTAGCTCTAAATTTTAAATTAATATGAAGAATTGTGAAGTAGTAATTGAACGCAAGTTATTAAAGAATAGTATTATTTAAAAATCAAAACAATTTATTTAATTAAAATGGTTTTTATATATACATTTATTATTATAATTCTTATACTGTATTAATGTAGCATTGTAATAGTATAACATTTTAACAACATTTTTAAGTTTCTTTGATGTTTAAATAAGTAAAATTATTAACTTCTTTATTTTTAGGAGCTGTATGCCGCAGTTGAAGACAGTGCCAACGCGCTCCTGTCCAGTGGCCGAAAGCAGTCAATTAGTCCTGACAAGCTGGCATGAAAATTAGAAACATGTTTCGAAAAGAATAGAGATATTTGTATAAAAAATAACTATATAAAAAGTTTGAACCTTAAAGCTAAGTTTGTTAACTGTTATTTTAAACATTTATGTTGATATTTCCATATCTATATAATGATCAATTAATTAATTTATTTGTTTAATTGTAAAAGTGACACGCAAGAAAGTTAACAGATTTGTATAATATAAGTAAATTTTCAAATCTCATTGTTAACTGCTACTCGTATGTAAAAAAATTTTGCAATTATTTTGTACCTGTCCAAAATCAAATTCTGTTAACATAATTTTTTACTGTAATCAAACAATTTGATTTTAAAATGAGCAATTTAATTTAAATATATTTAAAAAAAAATTACTTATAAGGTTGGTATCAATTAACTATTAAAATAAATTTTTTTCTGATGTTATCTTATATATCTTAAAGAGACAATAAAAATTTAAATTTTTAAATTAAAATCTTAATTGTAAAACATAAATTTATTGTTAATAAAAGTTTAAGAGACTAGCTTGAAAAATCCAAAAACTTTTGTCTAGTGCATTAACCGTTTGCTTAGCTAGGAAAAGAAAAGAAGTGGCAGTATTGAATTTTATGTCAAATTATAGCCATTAAAAATTCCTTTTTGATGGTGTGTAATTATGTTTATTCCTTTATGCAGTTCTGCCTGAGAAGTTAAAAATAATTAATTAAATGTAATGATTTATATATTTGTTAAATTTTCTTATGATGCTATGACTGAAAATGTGTTTCATTTCTTCAAGTTTTTTTCAAACAAGTTGAGAGTTATAGAGGTAAATCGCCAAAAACCAAAATATGATTTTTTTTTAAACGATTTTTTAGCTGAATAATTTTTATACAAAGAATTAAACAGTAATTTTTTAGGGGAACCTTGTTAATATGTAGCCATCGATCCAAATTTAAAATTATTGAAAAAATTTTAATTTTTTAAAAAGTGTTTTTATTGCTCAAGCGATTTTTTTTAATGGTATTGAAAATTATAACTTTTGCTTTTTCGAATAAATTTACATAATTATCTGAATTTTTCTTTAAAAGGAGTTGATTAAAATAAAAACCTTCCTTGGCTACGGACCTGATACTCGTCTTATTGATTTGGGTTAAAATTAAGTGAGTCCTGCAACAACTAATGCCCAACACCACCAACAACGATGAAGTCCATTTTTATCCAGCGTAGATAAAATAAAAAATATGAATTCTAAAATCATATCTTAAATCTGAAAAGAAAATATGAAAAAAGACGCAAGCTTAAATCTCAAAATAAATGGGATTAAAAAAGTTAGTGCTTACTTAATTGATGCTGGTATAAATTAATTTGCTACCTCAACAAAATACAAGGGCCCAACAACTGCAGTAATGAAATTGGCCATTTTGGTCCACGAAGATTTACAGAGTTCTGAAAAAAGTAAAAAAAAAATATTGTTAAATTTGATGTCATCATAATACTACAATAAATACCTTTTTGGTGGTGTATGATTTTTTTGGTTTTCCATGGTGACGTGTTCAAAATCCTCAAAAATCGTCCAAAATCTGGTTATTCCAAGGATGAATCCTGGCATAAAAAAACGGTAATGGTTATAAACGCGACATAAGTGCTATCTAAAAGATGTATATCTACCTGATTGATGCTGATATAATTTAAGTCGCTCCTGCAACTACAAGGGCCCAACAACTGCAGTAATGAAATTGGCCATTTTGGTCCACGAAGATTTACATAGAGTTCTGAAAAAAGTAATGAAGAAATATTGTTAAATTTTATGTCATCATAAGACAACAATAAATACCTTTTTGGTGGTGCATGAGTTTTTATAGTTTTCCATGAAGAAGTGTCCAAAATCCTCAAAAATCGTCCAAAATCCGCTTTTCCAAAGGATGAAGACTGGTATAAAAAAATGACGATGGTTACAAACTCGAAATAAGTGCTATCAAAAAGATGTATACTTACCTGATCGATGCTGATATAAATAAAGTCGCTCCTGCAACTACAAGGGCCCAACAACCTCAGAAATGTAATTGGCCATTTTGGTCCAGGAAGGATTACATAGGATTCTGGAAAAAGTAAGAAAAAAATATTAATAAGTTTGATGTCATCATAACACTACAATAAATACCTTTTTGATGGTATATGACTTTTTTTGGTTTTCCATGGTGAAGTGTCCAAAATCCTCAAAAATCGTCCAAAATCTGGGTTTTCCAAGGATGAAGCCTGGTAAAAAAAAATGGCGAAGGCTACAAATTTAAAATAAATGTTATCAAGAAAGTGCATACTTACCTGATTGATGCTGATATAACTTAACTCGCTCCTGCAACTACAAGGGCCCAACAACCTCAGAAATGTAATTGGCCATTTTGGTCCAGGAAGGATTACATAGGATTCTGGAAAAAGTAAGGAAAAAAAATTAATAAGTTTGATGTCATCATAACACTACAATAAATACCTTTTTGATGGTATATGACTTTTTTTGGTTTTCCATGGTGAAGTGTCCAAAATCCTCAAAAATCGTCCAAAATCCGCTTTTCCAAAGGATGAAGACTGGTATAAAAAAATGACGATGGTTACAAACTCGAAATAAGTGCTATCAAAAAGATGTATACTTACCTGATTGATGCTGATATAAATAAAGTCGCTCCTGCAACTACAAGGGCCCAACAACCTCAGAAATGTAATTGGCCATTTTGGTCCAGGAAGGATTACATAGGATTCTGGAAAAAGTAAAGAAGAAATATTGTTAAATTTGATGTCATCATAAGACTGCAATAAATACCTTTTTGATGGTATATGACTTTTTTTAGTTTTCTATGAAAAAGTGTCCAAAATCCTCTAAAATCGTCCAAAATCTAGTTTTTCCAAGGATGAAGCCTGGTAAAAAAAAAATGGCGAAGGTTAGAAATTTAAAATAAATGTTATCAAGAAGGTGCATACTTTCCTGATTGATGCTTGCATAAATGACGATGCTCTTGCAACTACTAGTGCCCAACAACTCCAAAAATGAAATTGGCCAATTTGGTCCTAAAAGGATTAGGTAGTGTTCTGGAAAAAGTAAGAAACAAAACTTAATGAATTTGATTTAAAATAGAAGCTATTATACATACCTTGTTGATGTTCTATAATTTTTTGTAGTTGGTCATATGGTTCTGTCCAGAATCCCTAAAAATAGCTTTAAATCTGCTTTTCCCAAGGATGACACCTGGCATAGAAAAATTATAAGAGTTATGAATTCAAAATCAGTGCCATCAAAAAGATATATATTTACGTGATTGATGCTTGTGGAAACTTAGTTGCTCCTGTGACAAAAAGTGCCCAACAACTCTTAAAAGGAAAGTGTCCATATTTGCTCCGAAAGGATTTGCCAGGTCTCTGGAAGAAGTTGAAGAGTTACAATAATAAGTTTGGTATCAAATTAAAGGTATTTTGAATTCCTACTTGATGGTTGGTAAATGATCCATCTATTTCAAGGCTTCTGTCCAGCAGGCGAAAGAAGCATCCGTCAAATTTCTACCTCAGAGAATAAGGCCTATAAGGAGAAAATGGAAAAAGTTATTAAAATGCTATTATAATTATCAAAAATATACATATTTTCCCGACTTATCCATATATAAAACATTGACCTGCATTGAGGCGTTATGTCCAACAACTCCAAAAAGCATCTGGTTCATGAAAATGAGTGCTGCATTTTGTTTAAGCCTGTGAGCGTAGGAAATGATTTGATTTATTTTTATATCATAACTATGTAAAATTTTCTTCTCACCTGTTTTCAGAACTGTTTCTTCCTAAGGATCCTGCAGCGCATTATATCCACCACCAAAACTGTTGTCCAAAGGGTTGTTTTTTTTTGCCAAATTGCGATTTGACAAGTCGAGAGCTGTCAGTTGTTCCAATTTCAGTCGTTCCTCACTTTTTGACAGCTGAAAAAGTTGTTGGCAAAGAGTTGTTAACTTCACACCCGCATTTTTCAACAACTATTTTGGACAACTGTTTTGCGATTTTTAGGAGATGGACAAAAAGCGATGGTGGAGATCTTAGGACAACTAATGGAAACAGTTCGGAAAACAGGTGAGAAGAAAATTTTACATAGTTATAATACAAAAATAAATCAAATCATTTCCTACGCTCTCAGGCTCAAAAAAATGCGGCATTCATTTTCATGGACCAGATGCTTTTTGGAGTTGTTGGACATAACGCCTCAATGCAGGTCAATGTTTTATATATGGATACGTCGGGAAAATATGTATCTTTTTGATAATTATAATGGCATTTTAATAACTTTTTCCATTTTCTCCTAATAGGCCTTATTCTCTGAGGTAGAAATTAGACGGATGCTTCTTTCGCCTGCTGGACAGAAAGCCTTGAAATAGATGGATCATTTACCAATCATCAAGTAGGAATTCAAAATACCTTTTATTTGATACCAAACTTATTATTGTAACTCTTGAACTTCTTCCAGAGACCTGGCAAATCCTTTCGGACACTTTCCTTTTAAGAGTTGTTGGGCACTTTTTGTCGCAGGAGCAACTAAGTTTCCACTAGCACCAATCACGTAAATATATATCTTTTTGATGGCACTGATTTTAGATTCATAACTCTTATAATTTTTCTATGCCAGGTGTCATCCTTGGGAAAAGCAGATTAAAAGCTATTTTTAAGGATTCTGGACAGAACCATATGACCAACTACAAAAAATTATAGAACATCAACAAGGTATGTATAATAGCTTCCATTTTAAATCAAATTCGTTAAATTTTGTTTCTATTTTTTCTAATCCTTTTAGGACAAAATTGGACAATTTCATTTTTGGAGTTGTTGGGCACTAGTAGTTGCAGGAGCATCTTCATTTATACAAGCACCAATCAGGTAAGTTTGCACCTTCTTGATAGCATTTATCTCAAATTTTTAACCTTCGCCATTTTTTTTACCAGGCTTCATCCTTGGAAACCCAGATTTTGGACGATTTTTGAGGATTTTGGACACTTCTTCATGGAAAACCAAAAAAAATCATACACCACCAAAAAGTATTTATTGTAGTCTTATGATGACATCAAATTTAACAATATTTTTTCTTTACTTTTTTCAGAACTCTATGTAAATCTTCCTGGACCAAAATGGCCAATTTCATTACTGCAGATGTTGGGCCCTTGTAGTTGCAGGAGCGACTTAAATTATATCAGCATCAATCAGATAAGTATGCACCTTTTTGATAACATTTATTTCAAATTTGTAACCTTCGCCATTTTTTTTTACCAGGCTTCATCCTTGGAAAACCCAGATTTTGGACGATTTTTGAGGATTTTGGACACTTCACCATGGAAAACCAAAAAAATCAAACACCACCAAAAAGGTATTTATTGTAGTCTTATGATGACATCAAATTTAACAATATTTCTTCTTTACTTTTTCTAGAATCCTATGTTATCCTTCCTGGACCAAAATGGCCAATTACATTTCTGCGGTTGTTGGGCTTTTGTAGTTGCAGGAGCGACTTAAGTTATATCAGCATTAATCAGGTAAGTATGCACCTTCTTGATAACATTTATTTCAAATTTGTAACCTCCGCCATTTTTTTTTTTACCAGGCTTCATCCTTGGAAAACCCAGATTTTGGACGATTTTTGAGGATTTTGAACACTTCACCATGGAAAACCAAAAAAATCATACACCACCAAAAAGGTATTTATTGTAGTCTTGTGATGACATCAAATTTAACAATATTTCTTCTTTTCTTTTTTCAGAACTCTATGTAAATCTTCCTGAACTAAAATGGCCAATTTCATTACTGCAGTTGTTGGGCCCTTGTAGTTGCAGGAGCGACTTAATTTATATCAGCATCAATCAGGTAAGTATACATCTTTTTGATAGCACTTATTTCGAGTTTATAACCATTACCGTTTTTTTATGCCAGGATTCATCCTAGGGAAAAGCGGATTTAAGGCCATTTCTAAGGACTCTGGACAGAACTACATGAACAACTATAAAAAAACTATACGCCTTCAAAAAGGTTTATATAAAAGCTTTCATTTAAAATCCTTACTTTTTCCAGAACTCTTCCTAATCCTATCAGAAACAAAATGGACCATTTCGTTTCTGCAGTTGTAGGATACTAGAAGCTGAAGGATCGTCTTTGTTTCTATAAGGATCAACCGGGTAAGTATACATCTTCTTCATAGCACTTATTTTAAATTTGCAACCTTCACCATTTTTTTTTTTTATCAGGATATATTCTTGGAAAACCAGATTGTGAACGATTCTTAAATTATGAATAGAATCATATAATCGGATTTGTCATTTTGTGCATCATCAAAAGGTTCCTATAGCACCTCTTATTTGAAATTTTCTACCTGACCCTATAATCTACTTGACCCTCGCTGGAACAAAATGGTCAAATTCGTTTTTGGAGTTGTTGGACATTTATTGTTGCAGGAGCAAGTTTATTTATATTAGCATCAATAAAGTAAGTACAAATGTTTCCAATCCAATTTATCTTAAGATTTTAACTAACTTATTTTTTCCATACTAGGCGACATCCTATTTAATTTGTTCAGATTTCTACCTTATGTTCACTGAATCAAAATGGTCACTTTCGATGTTGGGAGGTGTCGAGCTTTTGTTGTTAAGGTAGCAAATTAATTTATAACATCATCAATTAAATAAGCATTAACTTTTTAATCCCATTTATTTTGAGATTCCAACTTTCGTCTTTTTTTTCATATTTTCTTTTCAGATTTAAGATATTAGAATTCATATTTTCTTTTATTTACTTTTTCAGATTTCTTCATAATCTACGCTGGATAAAAATGGACATCTTTGTTGCTGGTGGTGTTGGGCATTAGTTGTTGCAGGACTCACTTAATTTTAGCCCAAATCAATAAGACGAGTATCAGGTCCGTAGCACAGGGAGGATTTTATTTTAATCAAATCCTATTTAAGAAAAATTGAGATAATTATGTAAATTTATTCGAAAAAGTAAAAGTTATAATTTTCAATACAATTTAAAAAAAATTCGCTTGAGCAAAAAAAAAACACTTTTTTGCCAAATGAAAGTTTAACTTTTCTTACAGGGTCACAATCATTTTATTTGAATAATCTTTAAAAAGTTTGTATATTAAATATTCATTTCCCACTATGACTTTCAATGTCATACTACATAAAGGAGTACATAAACTACATAAAAGAGTAAACATAATTACACACCATCAAAAAGGTATTTTTAATCGCTATAGTTTGACATAAAATTCATTACTGCCACTTCTTGTCTTTTCCTAGCTAAGCAAACGGTTAATGCACTAGACAAAAGTTTTTGGATTTTTCAAGCTAGTCTCTTAAACTTTTATTAAGAATAAATTTATGTTTTACAATTAAGATTTTACATTTAAATTTTTATTGTCTCTTTAAGATTTATAAGATATTATCAGAAAAAAATTTATTTTAATATTTAATTGATACCAACCTTATAAGTAATTTTATTTTTTAAATAAATTTAAATTAAATTGCTCATTTAAAAATCAAATTGTTTTATTACAGTGAAAAATTGTGTCAACAGAATTTGATATTGGACAGGTACAAAATTATTGCAAACATTTTTTACATAGCAGTTAACAATGAGATTTGAAAATTTACTTATATTATACAAATCTGTTTACTTTCTTGCGTTCCATTTTTACAATTAAACAAATAAATTAATTAATTAATTATTATATAGAAATGGAAATTTCAACATAAATATTTAACAAACCCAGCTTTAATGTTAAAACTTTTTATAGATATTTTTTATAAAAATATTTATTCTTTTCCAAACATGTTCCTGATTTTCATTCTAGCTGGTCAGGACTAATTGACTGCTTTCGGGCACTGGACAGGAGCGCGATGGCAATGTCTTCAACTGCGGCATACAGCTGCGCTGTATCCTTGTCTTACAACGTCTGGGAGTAAAGAATCAGTAGAAGCATGCTTCTACAACAGCGGTATAGAAATTCTTAAAAACAAAAGCAGTTTAAAATTTTAATCATAAAATAATTCAATATGTACCTATACATAAATTTATAAAAATTAATCCAAAATTTAAAATAAAAAGATAAAAAAAGATAAAATTTAAAATAATTTAAATTTTTATCATATAGTAGTTCTGCATGTACCCATATCGCACACTAAATGCAAAACAGTCACAACTCAAAAATTTACAAATTTTTATTTTTTAATGTAAAACTATTCGTAGTCATCATATACTTCTACTGTAACACATCAAATACATTTTGTACGCATATTATTTCTCTATAGTCTAAAAAAAGTTTCGTCTTATTGCTTTGTATGGTGTACCTTTAAAAATAAAATTGTTTTCTTATTCACCTAGAAATTGAAACATTTTGAGTTGACTGTTTTGTATTTAGTGTGCGATAAATTTATAAAAATGAATGCTTTTTTATTACTTGTTGGCGCCAGAAACTGCGACGCAAGTAAAGCGCAAATTTTTCCGTACCATTTAAAAAGTCCTGATAAATTTGTCAGCACTAGATTCTTGAGCGGCTAGACTGGGGTATCTTGAAATAGCCTAGCTGGTAAAGCAAGAATGTTTGTTTAATTTTTTTAACCCACCTTTTTAGAAGTTTTAAAAAAAGGTGTTTCTACAAAATTGTAATTTTTTTCATTATAGAGGTCGGTTCATCAACAACTTTTGTTCATCAACAACTGTTCATCAACAACTGTTGATCATCAACAACTGTTGTTCATCAACAACTGTTGTTCATCAACAACTGTTATCCAACAACAACTGTTACTCATCAACAACTGTTGTTCATCAACAACTGTTCTTCATCAACAACTGTTGTTCATCAACAACTGTTGTTCATCAACAACTGTTATCCAACAACAACTGTTGTTTATCAACAACTGTTGTGCATCAACAACTGTTGTTCTTCAACAAATGTTGAAGATTAAAAATTTGCGAGAAGTGCTACCAAGAGGGTGGATACTTACCCGATTGATCCTTGTAGAAACAAAGACGATGCTATAGCTTCTAGTACCCAACAACCGCAGAAATGTAATTGGCCATTTCGGTCCAGGAAGGATTACATAGGATTCTGGAAAAAGTAAAGAAGAAATATTGTTAAATTTGATGTCATCATAAGACTGCAATAAATACCTTTTTGATGGTATATGACTTTTTTTAGTTTTCCACCGTGCAGTGTCCAAAATCCTCAAAAAATCGTCCAAAATCCGCTTTTCCCAAGGATGAAGCCTGTCATAAAAAAACGGTAATGGTTATAAACTCGAAATAAGTGCTATCAAAAAGAAGTATACTTACCTGATTGATGCTGATATAAATTAAGTCGCTCCTGCAACTACAAGGGCCCAACAACCGCAGAAATGTAATTGGCCATTTTGGTCCAGGAAGGATAACATAGGATTCTAGAAAAAGTAAAGAAGAAATATTGTTCAATTTGATGCCATCATAAGACAACAATAAATACCTTTTTGGTGGTGTATGATTTTTTTTAGTTTTCCATGACTAAATGTCCAAAATCCTCAAAAATCGTGCGAAATCCATTTTTCCCAAGGATGAAGCCTGGCATAAGAAAACGGCGATGGCCACAAACTCGAAATAAGTGATATCAAAAAGATGTATACTTACCTGATTGATGCTGATATAAATTAAGTCGCTCCTGCAACTACAAAGGCCCAACAACTGCAGTAATGAAATTGGCCATTTTGGTCCAGGAAGATTTACATAGAGTTCTGAAAAAAGTAAAGAAGAAATATTGTTAAATTTGATGTCATCATAAGACTACAATAAATACCTTTTTGGTGGTGTATGATTTTTTTTAGTTCTCCATGATGAAGTGTCCAAAATCCTCAAAAATCGTCCCAAATCATCCCAGGAAGGATTACATACGATTCTGGAAAAGTAAAGAAGAAATATTGTTAAATTTTATGTCATCATAACACTACAGTAAGTACCTTTTTGATGGTGTATAATTTTTTTTTGGTTTTCCATGGTGAAGTGTCCAAAATCCTCAAAAATCGTCCAAAATCTGGGTTTTCCAAGGATGAAGCCTGGTAAAAAAAAAATGGCGAAGATTACAAATTTTAAATAAATGTTATCAAGAAGGTGCATACTTACCTGATTGATGCTGATATAATTTAACTCGCTCCTGCAACTACAAGGGCCCAACAACTGCAGTAATGAAATTGGCCATCTGAAAAAAGTAAAGAAGAAATATTGTTAAATTTGATGTCATCATAAGAGTACAATAAATACCTTTTTGGTGGTGTATGATTTTTTTGGTTTTCCATGGTGAAGTGTCAAAAATCCTCAAAAATCGTCCAAAATCTGGGTTTTCCAAGGATGAAGCCTGGTAAAAAAAATGGCGAAGGTTACAAATTTGAAATAAATGTTATCAAGAAGGTGCATACTTACCTGATTGATGCTGATATAACTTAAGTCGCTCCTGCAACTACAAAAGCCCAACAACCGCAGAAATGTAATTGGCCATTTTGGTCCAGGAAGGATAACATAGGATTCTAGAAAAAGTAATAAAGAAATATTGTTAAATTTAATGTCATCATAAGTCTACAATAAATACCTTTTTGGTGGTGTATGATTTTTTTGGTTTTCCATGGTGAAGTGTCCAAAATCCTCAAAAATCGTCCAAAATCTGGGTTTTCCAAGGATGAAGCCTGGTAAAAAAAAATGGCGAAGGTTACAAATTTGAAATAAATGCTATCAAAAAGGTGCATACTTATCTGATTGATGCTGATATAATTTAAGTCGCTCCTGCAACTACAAGGGCCCAACATCTGCAGTAATGAAATTGGCCATTTTGGTCCAGGAAGATTTACATAGAGTTCTGAAAAAAGTAAAGAAAAAATATTGTTAAATTTGATGTCATCATAAGACTACAATAAATACTTTTTGGTGGTGTATGATTTTTTTTGGTTTTCCATGAAGAAGTGTCCAAAATCCTCAAAAATCGTCCAAAATCTGGGTTTTCCAAGGATGAAGCCTGGTAAAAAAAATGGCGAAGGTTTAAAATTTGAGATAAATGCTATCAAGAAGGTGCAAACTTACCTGATTGGTGCTTGTATAAATAAAGATGCTCCTGCAACTACTAGTGACCAACAACTCGAAAACCTAGTGTTTCTAGGTGGCAAAATAACGCATATGCTGGCTCTTAGTTGTTAAAAATTATTTTTTGAGAAAACGTGGTACTGTTATACATCAACATATTTAAACAAAGAGTTAAATAAAAACCATAGCTTGTTAGTTGCTTGTAATTTAACTTCTTAATTTTGTTTACATTTTTTATAGATTATCCAAAATCCTACAAAGGCGAAAATAAAAACAAGTAATGACAAAATAGTAGTAATAGAATTATGTATTTATTATAGTTAAAATTACAGCAAAAAGTTAGCACTAGCAACTTAGGGTATAGGCATAAAAAAAAATAAAAGCTAAATATACAAGAAAATGACACCTGTGGTCGGCGATTGTATGAATATAATTGCATGATCCAACTAACAAGGAGGTAGTGACAGTTCTTTTGGCAATAATAGGTTGTCAAAAATGGTACAAAGTAGAAATTGAAAAATAAAAAAAAAAAAGAATAAAATGTAAAATGTACAGGCAAATGACAACATATGATAGCCATTTCGTGAAGCCAACTAACTACTACCATAGTGGGACTACTATAAGGTGTTCTCATCCCATGAAAATGTTCAATATGTTTTTTGACATGCTGTCTTATTTTGACACGTTTCCTACATGGTTTGATATATGATTCTATGAAAATGTCAAAATAAGGAAGCCTCTTTTTCCTGATTTTCCGCATGAGAACACCTTATATATATGCCATCGCAACTACTGCCTTCCTGATTACATCATTAGCTCACTAATACCTTTAGTACAACAGTAGCTCGTTCCTGTATCTCATACCGATCAGAGTTACCGACACATATTACCGATTTCACGTCACTCTGACGTCACTTTCACCTGCAATGTTTCTATACGAATCTGTATCCATTTCTGTTCAATTCGGTCGTTTCAAATCGATAAGCTGTCACATGTTCCAATTTAATTTTAATGGAACCTTGTAGCGGAGAGGAAATTAGTCACCGGCAAAATTTAAAAATCAAACAAAATATTTAAGTTTGGTTGCGTCTGGCAATGCTGAACGGTGAGGCCGGCAAGTGAAGCAGCAGCCCAGGCTCGACATTTTTGAGGGCGCACGGTGAATGCGCCCCTCTGAATCCTACACAGATTAATAGCCAGGGCGCCTGCTTCCCTCAGCCGACGCCACACCACCCATGGTCAGGTGACCCGCAAACACGAGGTTAGACACGACTGGGATTGCCATCGCTAGCAGTTCAGTGAGATGTGGGGGGAGGCGTTCGTTCTGGCCGTCCACGTGTACCCTCGCCTACAAATAATTTCACGTGCATAAAAAAGTATCGCTTCGATGATTCAAACCAAACAAACGGATCTGAAAATAAAGATAGAAAAAAGAAATATATTATACCAAGAAAAAGGTTGGGTGCCCCTGGCTCAGCCATCCAACTACCACTCTCGGGAGTCCTGGTGTTTGGACTCGGCCCACACATCCCACCCTACCGTGGAGGATTAAGGGGCAACAAAGAAAGAAAAATCCATTCTCCCCCTGCAACGTCCAAATAGAACTAATCATCACGGACGCACGCGAAGTGTGACAGCTGGTCAGTACTTGTGACAGTTTCCGAAAACCAACACTGTCAGAATCGTGTTGAGGGAAATGTGAGAATTCATTTCAACAGAAATGTCAGAAGTTTAGTGACAGGAAATGTCACATTTAATTAAGAGGGAAACGTCAATTTTAAATGCAAAGAGAAATGTCAAACTTGTATAACACAGAATGTCAGATTGGAATGAAGAAAATTGTGAGAATTTAATTCAAAAGAAGAGAAAGAAAAGAAAAAAAATGTCGAATATAAAAAATTCTATACTGTCAGCTGTCAAGGATGACTTGTTAGCTGTCAAAGGAAAAGTGTTGACTGTCAAAGTACAAAGTGTCAAAATTAAGTGCAAGAGAGATAGCAGATGTTTATAGACAAGAGATGTAAAAAAAATAAAAATCTTAAACTGTCAGCGTTGTAAAACGAGAAATGTCAGAATTTAAGTAAGCGAAAGCTGTCAACTTTGAAAGTTCGGAACTGTCCGAGTTGAATAAAAGGAAACAGTCAGAGTTTAGTTAACTTAAAAAAATGTCAGAAATAACATTAGTGAACTGTCAAATTTGTATGAGATGCAATGTCAGACTTAAATTAAAGGAAATATCAGCTTTTAGTAAAGGGAAATTGTAAGAGTTTTGTAACTTGTCAGGCTTGCATGAGAATACTATAAGATTTGAATGAAGTAAAAATGTCAAATATTAATGTACGCAAAGTCAAATTCAAATAAAATTAAATGTCAGAATTTTGTAGAATTGAAATGTCAGCTTTGCAAGTCAGATTTATGTGGAAAAAACTGTCCGACATGAAGGAAGAGTAATGTCAAATTTGAATGACAAAAAAATTGTCAGATATAGAAGATAATAAACTGTCAGATGGGAATGAAGTAAAAATGTCAAATTTGAATGACCAGTAAAACTGTCAGCTGTCAAAGTCATCTGTCAGTCGTCACACCTCGAACGCGTCAGCAGTGGTAAGAGCAGTATGTCACTCATGTTTGCATACGACACTGCGAATTCTGGCCCCCATGTCCAAATGTGGATTCAACTTCCCAGTCAAAGCCATCTTCAAACATGGAAGCAAGAATTCATCACTTTGTTTGCCGTTACAAAACAGTTCTTCGGAAAAAGTTAAATACTTGTTGCAAGCACTGAAGGCACTATTCCCTAAAGTCTTTTGCGTGAAACACCCCCAACCGTTTTTTAGCCATATCAGCTAGCTCATAGTATGCCGAACCCATCTTCTTAATGACTCTAGGTTTCTCAAAAACGTTCGCGAGCTTAGCATTAAAATGCTCAGAAGCTTTACTTTGGGCAAAACTCTTCGATACACGACCTGACCAACCTAGAAACTCACTGGTCGTAAATGCATATTATACAATTTCTCATTCTTCTCGTATGCCTGTCGCAAGTTCTCTCGCACCTGTTCTCGAATCAGCTCAGTTCTCCCCTCTGGTCTAGTTTCAGCCGTTGAATCTTCTAATAATTTTAACTTACGCAGAAGTTTATAATTTTTCGCTTGACATATCATATTTTGTCCGAAAAGAACAAAATACGGCGAAAAACCAGATGAAGATTGAACTGAGCTCCGGAGAGCTGCGCTAATCGCAAACAATGATTCATCCAAATCCTTTTGGTCAGGGCGGATATACGAGCAAACCGCGGATATTATTGAGTGATTTAAGCGTTCTACAGCATTGGCTGGAGGAAAATAATTAGCCGTAAGATTATGCGTTGTTACACCATATATTGTTAAAAGGTCTTTAAATTTATTAGACTTACACTGAACACCTTTGTCCGTTGTGATAATTTCTGGAACGCCAAAAATAGCGAAAATTCGATTTTCCAGAAATTCAACAATTTTCTTAGTGGTAAAGGTACGAATGGGTTGTAAGAAATGGAATTTTGAAAGGTGGTCAAGCACAATCACGAGACCCACGTTCCCTGAGCGTGACCTAAAAGGTCCACGTAGAGTCTCTGAAAGATTTGTACCGAAGTAAGATGTTGTCCCATAGGCGGACGAAGTATAAAATTAGGAGCCGTGGTCGTTTTGCAGACTTCACAAGCTAGAACGTAATCACGTACTTGTTTTGCCATTCGTGGCCAAAGGACAACATTTTTAAACGGGTCAGAGTGTTGTGAATCCCACCTTGAGAACTCATTGGGTGATCGTGAGCTTCAACTATGAGAGACGTTCTCAATTCCTCAAATTCACACCGCTTGTAAATCAAACCATCGACTTCCTGAATGTCCGTCTGCTGACTGCCTCCTTTTTGGAATTCCTTGACAAGTTTTAGATACTTCTCATTTTTATAAAGTGCTGAAGAAAAATCTGAAACTGTCGAGATCGCAGTCGAATTCTCTGTTAGTTCTGTAATTTCAACGATTTCAGGCCAATGCACTCTCGATAAAGAATCGGGAACAACGTTTTGGCTAAATTTGCGATGAAGAATGGTAAATTTGAAACATTGCAGTTTCAATGCCCAGCGTGCAAGTCTGTCATGCAAATCGGTTTGGCCCATCAACCATTTTAAAGAGGCGTGATCGGTGATCACTTCGAATTCATGCCGCTCGACATAAGCTTGGAATTTTTTTAGACATTCTTGTTCCGAAATAGTATAGTTTCTTTGTGCTTGATTAAATTTATGCGATATGTACGCAATCGGGACTCCATTACCGTCATCATCGCGCTGAGCCAAAACTGCTTCGACTCCATACTGAGACACATCGCACTGGATGGAAAACGGACGAGCAAAATCAGGGCTGTGAAGCACTAGTGCACTACAAAGGCTATTTTTGAGGGCCTCAAAAGCTGCTATCGACTCATCAGTCCAAAGAAATTTTTTCGCTTTTTGCTACATGTTGGTCAAAGGTGTAGAAATGGAAGCGTCGGTACCATCCACAAACTCCAAGAAAAAGACGAAGCTGTCGAACAGTTCTTCGCAAGGGAAAATCTCAAATTGCCCTCACTTTTTCTGGATCGGTACTGATGGTTCCATGCCCAATCACGTGACCAAGATGCAATTGGCTACCTCATGGAGCAAAGATAAGTGATCGTCAAACGTCTCGGTGATTAGCAATAAGTCGTCTAAATAGACAAAAACCTTGGTTCTCAAGTGAGCAGGTACCTTGTCCATCAAGCGGGACAGCGTTTGTGGCGCATTACATATGCCGAAAGGCATTGTAACAAACTGGTACAAAGGTCGATTAGGCACTGTGAAGGCTGTCTTATCTAATGGAATCTGCCAGAGTAAATTAAGCTTTTGGAAGCCGACTGAGGATTCCGTCAATGAGCGGCAAAGGATAGGCATCCTTTACAGTAACCTCATTGACCTTGCGCGCATCGAGGCATAGCCTCACTTTATTTGGTTTGACGATCAGTGCCACAGGAGATGACCACGCGCTTTGAGACACCTCAATAACACCAAGTGCTAGCATACGATCCACTTCAGCGAAAATAAGTTTTTCGACAACAGGAGAACAGAGATATGTCGTTATTTGGCTGGCTTTGCATTTCCAACGTCAATGACGTGACTAATCAAACTGGTGCGGTAAGCCTTGTTTAGAAAAAGACGGAAAATTTAAAATTGTTTCATGTAGTCCTGCTTGCTGACGAGCATTCAGAACATGTCTAGTCGAATCTACTTCGCACACACCGCTAACGGAAGAGCAGTTGTAGTTTTCCAGAAAGAGATCTCCAGCCAAGCCAAAAGCTTTCACAAAGTCAACTCCCAAATACAAGTCTTGAGACAAATTTGGAACTATCAAGAACTTGAGTGGTTTGGTGACTCCTCGAAAGGTGATGGTGGCGTCGAGTACTCCTGCCGAAGAATGACTCGTCCCGTCGGCTGTCTTCAGATCAATCGAATACCTTTGCTACTTCAGTTGCAGGTTAGACATCAGTCTATGCGCCAAATTGTTCGCAATGCAACTGACAGTGGCGCCAGTATCGACTAATTCTACTAACGTCTCGCCGGCTAATGAGACCGGTGCGTAAGGACGAACATCATTCTCTGGAGCCCTTGAAAAAACCGCCGAACACGCAAACCTTTTTGAAGCTCTGATCTTGTTCCAAAATTGCCTCAATCTTGCAGTTGATCGTCGCTTCTTTCCACCCTTAGCTTGTCTGGAGCCTTCGCTCTGAAAAATACGTCTGCGAGCAGCGTTATATTTTTGCCATGGCACGTGCAAAGGCTTGAACGTTCCTTTGTGGCGCACTCGAAGCCTTTTGTTCGCGTTTTAAAACCTGAATTTTAACCTTCGGTATGTCTGGGATTGCCTCTGTTTGGCATGCCACCTCAGAATTTAATGAGGGGCAGAAGGAAAATCTAAAAAAATAACTATCATTTGTAAGTGTGTTGTTGTGTTTGTTGATTCGCGTGTCAGCTCGGAGACCTGACGCTGCGGCGGGAAGCTTCTGGAATTCTTTCCATGTTCCTGGTCCCGTAATTCACGCCTCCGAACAAACGCGCGAAGCTAACTAACACTGCCCACCGAAACATACAACAAGATACGTCGCACATCTAAACGCAAATTTCGTCGCAAAATCTCCAACAGCGCCTGAGAATCAAGAGGCCTTTGCAGTTTGTCTGTAAGTTGCAAGGCTGCCTTATAATATTCGTCAAACTTCTCATCAAACTTTTGCTTGTGGCTGCGCACTAAATCCATGATGTCGAGATCGGTTCCGTGATCCGAAAATTGGCTTCGAAGCTCAGCGCACAGCGCTGTCCATTCTATTCGGGTAACACTTCGATGATACCGCCAGAACTAATCCAAGGCCTTGCCCACGAACAAGAAGTGCGCATGGCCAGCTAGCGCTCCAAAGTCCCTACGCAAGCTTTGCATTGCCAGAGAGTGCACCTGATAAATAAATTTATCGATAGTCAGCGCACTATCTTTAGCACTGAAGGTAATCTTCCAGTTTGAAATTTTGCTGGCTACACTCTCTGCCAACACAAAGTCGGAGGACCACCCTGGAACCCCGCTGGCACTGTACACCTGCTAAGTCGGTGGCGGAGGGCCTGGAAAGCCCTGAGGATATCCTCTACCGTATCCGACATCTGGAAGTGGAGCCTGGTGAAGACGAGATGGTTGAAAATTCGAAAATTGCTGGTTAGTAGGCTGGTTATTAGCAGAAGGCATTGATGTCCCAGCCTGTTGAAGACTTCGCGACGGAACAAGATGTGGAGTTGATCCGTGAGGAGTGTGTTTGATCGAGTTTAAACTGAGTTTTGAGAGTTCGGTTCGAACTGCCTCATTAATCAAGAGCTGCAACTGTTCATCGTCATATTGCATCCCCTTCGGATGGCATTACTCAGTTTGAACCGAATATTGCTGGCTGGCTGCTTGATATGAGGGCCGTTCAACCGACTCCTTATTAACAGAAGATCTTCCCATACCGTTTAAAGATTGCGCCTGGCTGAAACCTCGGTTTCTTTGGCTTCTAGTGGCCAAACGTTCCTTTCTAACAGCACTTCGACTCGAGTTCGGCCTGGCCGGTGACATTAAAGAAGGGTCAGCACCCAGAACTGGCTGATACGGCTTAAGTTTTTTCACGCTGCAGAGCGTACGACACAATGGGCAACTGTGTGCAGTTGCTATCCACTGTGTGATGCAACTACTGTGGAACACGTGATGACAGGGTGTAACCACGACGACATCGGTCTTCGTGTACCCCTGTTTGCATATACTGCACGTGTTCTCATCCGTGTCCACTTGAGCAGGGATATCTTTTGCACTGTAGTGAAGTGGCATAATAAACAAATACAAAAAAAGTTTTAAAATATGATAAGTAATTTGGTCGAAGGAGAGTGTTGCACAAAACAAATGTTGAGAGTTGGTTGTTGGTTGGCTGAGTCAGGGATTTCCTAACCTAAATTATGCTGAAGTCCAAACAAAAAAAACGAATTTACTTTAAATGCGCTTGCTGAAAGTTTGGAGTTACGGAGAAATAGTCCCGGGTGAAGCGGTCGATAAGCGCACTTAAACGCAAATACATCGCATTCCATGCGACACTCGACACTACCCTCCGCAACCCGAAAACTTCCAGCAAGAAGAAAAAAAAAGTTATTGCAATTCTTAGTGAACAACAAGAAATTTTGAAAGTTGAACACGATCACACTGTCATGGCCACAAACAGGAATATATCATTTCGGTGATTTAAAACCGGATCCATTATAAGGTGGCCCCATAACGGATATTCCAGATGAATAAAACCCGACGATATTATTCAATAAGAAACAACACGAATGACATGACAACTGCTAGAGAAAAAAGTTACTTAATTGGGTTTGAATCCCCGACGCAATACCGAACATAAAAAAGTAGAGTTGGGGAACCGAAATAGTTATCGGCCCCACGTTGGGCGCCAATTTGTAGCGGAGCGGAAATGAGTCACCGGCAAAATTTAAAAATCAAACAAAATATTTAAGTTTGGTTGCGTCTGGCAATGCTGAACGGTGAGACCAGCAAGTGAAGCAGTAGCACTGGCTCGATATTTTTGAGGGCGCACGGTGAATGCGCCCCTCTGAATCCTGCACAGATTAATAGCCAGGGCGCCTGCTTCCCTCTGGCCGTCCACGTGTACCCTCGCCTACAAATAATTTCACGTGCATAAAGAAAATATCGCTTCGATGATTCAAACCAAACAAACGGATCTGAAAAGAAAGAGAAAAAAAGAAATATTTTATACTAAGAAAAAGGTTGGGTGCCCCTGGCTCAACCATCCAACTACCACTCTCGGGAGTCCTAGTGTTTGGACTCGGCCCACACATCCCCCCCTGCCGTGGAGGATTAAGAGGCAACAAAGAAAGAAAAATCCATTCTCCCCCTGCAACGTCCAAATAGAACTAATCATCACGGACGCACGCGAAGTGTGACAGCTGGTCAGTACTTGTGACAGTTTCCGAAAACCAACACTGTCAGAATCGTGTTGAGGGAAATGTGAAAATTCAATTCAACAGAAATGTCAGAAGTTTAGTGACAGGAAATGTCACATTTAATTAAAAGGGAAACGTCAATTTAAAATGCAAAGATAAATGTCAAACTTGTATAACACAGAATGTCAGATTGGAATGAAGAAAATTGTGAGAATTTAATTCAAAAGAAGAGAAAGAAGAGAAAAAAATGTCGAATATAAAAAATTCTATACTGTTAGCTGTCAAGGATGACTTGTTAGCTGTCAAAGTAAAAGTATTAACTGTCAAAGTACAAAGTGTCAAAATTAAGTGCAAGAGAGATGGCAGATGTTAATAAACAAGAGATGTAAAAAAACTAAAAGTCTTAAACTGTCAGCGTTGTAAAACGAGAAATGTAAGAATTTAAGTAACCGCATGGTGGAATAATTATAAGGTGTTCTCATCCCATGACATTTCTCAATATATTTTTTGACATGCTGCCTTATTTTGACAAGTTTCGTGTATGGTTTGATGTTTTATTCTATGAAAATGTCAAAATAATGCAGCCTATTTTTTTCTGATTTTCCGGATGTGAACACCTTATGTTTATTTCAACATGCTTATTATTATTATTATTATTAATAAGCTTATTCCACCATATCAGCTTTGAAAGTTCGGAACTGTCCGAGTTTAATAAAAGGAAACAGTCAGAGTTTACTTAACTTAAAAAATGTTAGATATAACATTAGTGAGCTGTCAAATTTGTATGAGAGGCAATGTCAGACTTAAGTCAAAGGAAATATCAGCTTTTAGTAAAGGGAAATTCTCAGAGTTTTGGAACTTAAAAGCGACAGGCTTGCATGAGAATACTGTCAGATTTGAATGAAGTAAAAATCTCAAATACTAATGTACGCGAAGTCAAATTTATATAAAATTAAATGTCAGAATTTTGTAGAAATGAAATGTCAGCTTTGTAAGTCAGATTTATATTAAAAAAAACTGTCCGACATGAAGGAAGAGTAATTTCAAATTTGAATGATAAAAAAATTGTCAGATATAGAAGATAATAAGCTGTCAGATGGGAATGAAGTAAAAATGTCAAATTTGAATGACCAGTAAAACTGTCAGCTGTCAAAGTCATCTGTCAGCCGTCACACCTCAAACGCGTCAGCAGTGGTAAGAGCAGTATGTCACTCATGTTTGGTAATGTTTTTTGAACCCCATGTTCAAATGTGGATTCAACTTCCCAGTCAAAGCCATCTCAAACATGGAAGCAAGAATCCATCACTTTGTGTGCCGTTACAACCTTTTAAAAAAAGTGTTTCTGTACAAAAAGATAATCGATAAAAATGTGTCACTTTTCTCACTGGCTTTGCGGCAAGTATATATATTACCATTTATTACTATAGTCATATTATATATATATATTACTACAATGAATATATAAAACTAATAAAATTTATTTGAAGAGCAAATTAAATCCAGACGAGTTTCGAAACTGCAGAGACGTAGGCTGTTGGACTTAATGAAGCAGCACCGGCCCTTCGGAAAGGGTTCATTTTTGAATACATTTGAGTGTTACTGAAGCAATAATCCATTAAATAATTGATTTCCTAATACTTCTAACTCACTTCACTGTTCACTTTAACATTTTTGATTACCTATTTATTATAAAACTATATAAAATAAAATAAATACCCTTAAACAGCTGCTTGTTATTTGACTCAATTATTCAGCGATTCTTCTCGATTTGTGTTCTTTTTCATCACAGTCCGAATTGTTACCGATATAAACGTAGAGAAACATTAGTTGTCACGAAATCGGTAACTAGGGATCGAAAGCGCATGACGTCACACAAATCGGTAACTTACCGATTTTGTTACAGAAACGAGCTACTGGCCATGCAAGAACAATTTTTTATAGTACGAAATAAAAAGGGAGGAGAAAAGGTAATGAGATTTATTATATTATTATTATTATATTTAGGTAGGCTCACATTTAAATGGCTGCTCAAACAACAAATTTTGCAACAACAAAGCTGTGAGAACGCTTAACGTCAAATGACAAAGGCAACAACAACAATAAGAAAGCTAAAATTCGACCAGTCGATTTTGACATAAAGCTTCCTTTTTACTCCAACTTGAGCCTACCTTATAATTCTGCCATGGTCTGACCGACCAGTAGTTAATTAAATGCCTAACAAATCTAGTTGTTTACTTAACTAAGCCATTAACATTTGCGGGCCACTTCCCATGCGTAGCCTAGGTAAGAGCTCTGTCGTATTAATCCCCAACTCACACGATGAATGCCAATCAAACAATCTACTGGTTTTGTTATTGCTTTCAATAGAAATCTGTCAAAAGCACTGAGAGTGAAAGCGGATGAACAGAGATTGCAGCAATAAAATTTGTTAATTTTTGGATTGCTGTACATGGCAGCAATTAGCAATCTGAACATTGTTGCTGGGTGGCGAAATTAAATGTTTGATTAGTTTAATCAAAAAAGTACTTTTGCTGAAGAAACGTAGTACTTTTTACAATAACATAATGGGAAAAATCGTTGCATGAAACCCTTATTCTTAACAAGTGAATTAATGAAGTAAACAAAGAAAAAAGCGGACAAGAAAGTGTGTTTTTTGAAAAAAGAAATAGGTAAGCATTAATATTAAGTTGTAATACTTATAAATTGAAATTTAAATTTATTTATATCTCTCATTAATTTTTTCAGATAGGATAATTATGGCGGCTTACACAAGTTGAAGTAAAGTTGCTAATTTCTTTGAGGGAAGCAAAGCGCGAGCTGTAAGATGTGCTCGATCGCAGCTACTAGAATAGAAGCAAGAAGGCGAGTGCGCTAAATTCAATTTCAAAACGTATATGCACGCTTACATAGTACCTGAGATAGATAACGATACCGGTACCATAACGATAAGGGTAACAGATTTACATAACGATATGCAGTGACGAAATCAATTCCACAGCTAGATGGCGTTATGAAAATATGCAAATCGTAATACAAATTTGATTTGCATTACGATGTTAAATTCATTTTTCACTGTAAATCGATGTCTAATGGCATTTGGATGTTGGAATAAATGCAGGTACTATGAAAATAAGCGTAAATATTTTTTTAATGTTAATTTTGAAGTGTCTAGAAAGAACTTAAAACTTTTTTATGAATTGCAAGAAATCATTTAAGACTGAAAAATGTTACAAAGCATTGAAGAATACCTTTTGTTTTACTTTTGTTGTTTACTGTATATATTTTTGAAATGCTTTAAAATTAGATGTTTAGATGGCGCCTACAACCGTAAGTCGGTTTCCACCTGTTGCAAGAAATTGCGCCAGCCATTTCTGTTTTTAGCTTGCTGGCGCCAGTTGGAAGCTCCAAGTTTCGTCAGATTGTCCTACGCTTGGTCCCTCCAACGGAGATGCGGTCGTCCTCTTCTGCGTTGTCCGCCACTGGGTACCGAATCGAATATTTTCTTCGCTGGAGCGTCGTCTTCCATCCGCTCAACATGACCTAGCCAGCGAAGCCGGTCGATTTTTATGCGCTTTACTATGTCAATGTCAGTGTATAGCTCATACAGCTCATCGTTCCATCGTATCCGGTACTTGCCATTGACGCTGATTGGTCCGTAGATTTTACGAAGGGTCTTTCTCTCGAACGCTCCCAAAATCTTTTCATCAGAGCTGCTCAACGTCTAGGTTTGTGCTGCATATAACAGGACGGGCATGATTAGTGACTTATAGAGCGTGACTTTTGTTCGTCGAGAGAGGGCTTTGCTTCTCAATTGCCTACTGAGCCCAAAGTAACACCTGTTGGCAAGAATTATCCTTCGTTTTATCTCTCTACTGATATCGTTGGTGGAGTAAATGCTGGAACCGAGGTAGACGAAGTCCTTCACAACCTCGAAGGAGGTGTTGTCAACAGTGGCGTGGGTGCCAATATGCTGGGACTGTTTGTTTGTTGACACCAGATATTTCGTCTTATCTGCACTTACTGCAAGACCCATGCGACTCGACTCTTTTTCTAATTTGTAGAATGCTGCACTGACTTCGCGTGTGTTATGGCCAATGATATCAATATCATCGGCATACGCTAGCAGCACAATACTCTTATAGAATATTGTGCGGCTTTGTCTCAGATCAGCAGCTCTAATGATTTTCTCCATAATTATGTTAAAAAAGTCGCACGATAAAGAATCACCTTGTCTGAAACCTCGTTTGGTAACAAATGGGGGGAGAGGTCCTACCCGATTTTAACTGCGCTGGTGGTGTTGTTCAGTGTCATCCTGCATAGACGGATTAATTTTGCAGGTATACCAAATTCAGACATGGTGGTGTATAGGTGATTCCTTATTGAAAGCGGCTTTGTAGTCGACAAAAAGATGCTGGGTGTCGATTTGCTTCTCTATGGTCTTTTCCAAGATTTTTCGTAGCGTGAATATCTGGTCGGTGGTAGATTTTCCAGGTCTGAAGCCACACTGATAAGGCCTAATCAGTTGGTTTACGATGGGCTTCAGTCTTTCATATAATACGCTCGAAAGGACCTTATAGGCGATATTTAGGAGGCTTATCCCACGGTAGTTGGCGCAAATAGTGGGATCGCCGTTCTTGTGGATTGGGCAGAGTACACTGAGGTTCCAATCGTTTGGAATGCATTCTTCCGACCATATTCTGCATAGAAGCTCGTGAATGCATTTCAATAAAGCTGCGTTTCCGTTCTTAAACAGCTCAGCGGGTAGACCATCGGCTCCCGCAGCTTTGTTGTTCTTAAACCGTGTTATTGCTAACAAGGCTTCATTATAGTCGGGCAGCGGAACTTCAATGCTGTCATCCATAATTGGGGCTTCCGGGATACCATCTTTATTGATGTGACTGTTGTCATCATCGCCATTCAGAAGACTACAGAAGTGTTCTCTCCATAACGTACTCTGGATATCTGTCACTAGATTCCCGTTTTGATCCTTGCAGAAAGAGGCCCTGGGCTTAGAGCCATCGGCTAGGCGTCTTATCCTTTCGAAAACTTTTTGGGCCTCGTTCCTGTCACCATACATTCCAATCTTCTCACACTCGCGCTTTTTTGCCTCTCCTTTTTTTCGCCTGAAAAGACGTCTCTCCTCCAACCTCTTCTCTCTGTATCGCTCCTTAGCAGCACGCGTTACAACCGACTGCAGGGTGGCTTTGTAGGCGGCGTTTTTCTCTGCAGTGCCGTCGCGACACTCTTGGTCGTGCCACTGGTTTCGGCGGGGACGGTGGTAGCCAATAACCTCTTCGGCAGACGTACGCAGAGAGTGGGAGATGTGTGCCCAATGCGCTCATATATCGTCGATCGAAGGAGTGCTTTCTTGAAACAGGGGTGAGAGTCGAGTGGCTAAGGCTTCGGCTGTCCGTTTTGACTGCAGCTTGTCGACGTCTAGCTTTCTCTGTGTAGGCTTGCGCGCATTCTTTGCAACGCACAGACGTGTATGGATCTTAGCTGCGACAAGATAATAATTCGAGCATTTGTTAGCACCACGAATCGTGCGTACATCTAATACACTAGAAGAGTCTTCTTTCAATCAAAACGTGATCAATTTGGTTGCGCGTTTTTTGGTCAGGGGACAACCAGGTGGCCTTATTAATATTGAGATGCTTGAATCTAGTGCTACATATAACCATGTTTCATGCTGCGGCAGCGTCAATCAGCCTCATTCCTTTATCGGATAACACATATCGGTTATTCACTCCATCCACTCCATTGGAAGTGTGAAATCCAATGTTTTTCTCTATTTCTCCGATTTTTAATAAAGACTGGGCCGAAAAGATCAACGCCTGTATAGCTAAATGGACTGACGTAAGGTGTTTTTCGGTCCCTAGGTAACGGGGCCATAATAGGCTGTCGTGGCTTAGCGTTATTTAATCTACACGTCTGACAATTAGCCTTGGCTTTTCTTACTAGCACTCGTAAGGATGGGATCCAAAATGTGCGTCAAATTTCACAGGTAATCATGTCTTGGTTTTGATGATGATATATACGATGGTAGTAATTAACTATGATTTCTGTCAAATAATGTTTTTTGGGTAATATGATAGGCGTTTTCACATATATTGGTAACGTTGAGACAGCTTGAATTCTACCTTCAGCCCTTATGACATTCTTATCATTATTGAAAATTGGATTAAGTGTGAACAATGAACTACGCTTTGATACTTGCATATGCGATTTAAGACTGGTGTATTCTTCATTAAAGACTTCTTTTTGTAAATAAGAACATAAATAGTACTCAGCGTTTAGTTCTTCTTGTGGTGTCAGTTCTGTTTTCATCCTTTCATTTTTGGTTCTTTCTGCAATTCTGAATAAACCGAAATATCCATGCCATGGAACGCTTAAGTCGAGAATAATTTGAAAATCTTTGAAAATCCATTATTTTTATCAATTCAAATTTAATATCGGTACGAAATAATGGCACACGTATCTCGATGTCTTCTATTTCTCCAATATTTTGCTCCTCTTTCGTTTGTTTAGGGCATGTGCTGGAATTGAAGTGCAGAAATTCTGGACCATGAAACCATCTGGAATTGTTGTCTAGATTAAGTGGAAACTTTGCCCGAGTAGCTTCGTGGGCAACGTTTTTGTCTGTTGGAAGCCAGTTCCACTGCGATTCATTACTCTCTTCCAGGATTTCAGAAATACGGTGCTCCACGAATTGCTTATATCGACGACTATCCGAATTTATCCACCTTAAAACAGTTTTTGAGTCAGTCCAGTAGTATGTTCTATCAATCTTTACGCTGTGTCCAGTTGTGATTGTGCTTCTTAAACGAACTCCTAATATAGCCGCTTGCAACTCTAAGCGGGGTATCGACATCGGTTTAATTGGGGCACATCGAGTTTTTGCAGCAACCAGAGAAACATCGATTTCTCCATTAATTTTTTCGGCTCTTCAATATGCGACAGCAGCATAGGCATTTTCGCTGGAATCCGTGAACACATGCAACTCGATTCGGCCTGTTTTGAATATGATGAATAACATCGTGGCACTGAAATCTTCTCGACAGCTTTAAGTTCAGCAGTCCACAATTTCCATTTCACAAAAATGTTTTCTGGAATAGGAGTATCCCAACCAATCCCGCTCTTCCAAACTTCCTGCAGGAGTATTTTTGCACAAACTACATAATGACTCAACAGCCCAAAAGGATCAAAAACACTCATTACCACGCTCAGCATCTCACGCTTGGTTGGAACTCTTTCATGATTGAAAATCTGCTTTGGCACCTTGTTGAATTTTAAACAGAAAACGAATTTGTCGTTAGCCGTATTCCAAAACATTCCTAAGACTCGTTCACTCTTATCGCTTACATTTATGTTCACATGAAGCTCTGTATTTTTTTCGTCGAACACTCCCAAACCGTTCAAAACATTTTTCGAATTTGAAACAAAGTTTGTCAATTCAAAATTCGCGTGCTGATGAATTCGGATCACATCGCTTATGACTGATACTACTTCATCTTCAGTTTCAAAGGAATCTGCATAATCGTCAACATAATGTTTTTCAATAATAGCGTTAGCAGCTCTTGGATATTCTTTCTGAGACTGTTTTGCATTCATATTTTTTACATGTTGTGCTAAGGTAGGAGAGCAAGTAGCACCAAATATCATCGCCCGCATTTGATATACCTCTAAAGGATTTTGAGGGCAACCATGTCTCCACAAAAACCGCTGACAGACCTTGACCATCTTCCTTGCATATATCCACTCTGTGAACCATTCCTCTAATATCAGAGCAAACAGCAATGGGGGCCTCTCGAAATTTTAAAAGTACGTCCAAAAGAGTCTGATTCATGTCAGGTCCTGACAACAACTGTGAGTTTAAAGACACTCCTTCTACCTGTGCCGCGGCGTCAAAAACTAATCTCAGTTTGTTGGTCTTATTGATATTGATAACTCCAAAATGTGGGAAATACCATACCTTCGAAGATGTTGTTTCAATTTCATTAGTTTTAAGTTTATAAACATACCCTTTCTTTAAGAATTCTTTAATTTTATCTTCATAAGGCAGCGCAAGTAATAAATCTTTCGATAGTTAGTTTTCTAATAGTTCAAGTCTTCTTAAAGCCATATTGAAACTATCTGGCAAAATCACATTATCTGTTTTCCAAAGCATGCCCACTTCATAACGATTTCGTACTCTTTTTGTTGTTGCCGTCATGATTTTTACGGCTCTTTTGTCGGCGTTTGACAGTAATTTTTCTTTTTGTTTTATTACACCCATATTTTCGATCTTAAAATAATTTTGAACCATTGTATTTATGTCATCCATTAAGTTTTCTTCAGAATCTTCTCTCATATTTTGCATTGACAACACAACATATGAAACTTTTAAATTATTGTCATATTAGTTTTTTGGTCCATAAACCACCCACCCTAACTTAGTTTCAGCTACAAAAGGTCCCTTTACTCCCAAATCGAATCGCCTTACTTCAACTCCTAAATAGGCGTTCGACATTCCAATTAAAACAGTAGGTTTGGCATTAAAGTAACTACCGATCGGCAACCCTGTTATCTCGCTATTTTGACAGTTCAATGAACTTAGGTTCATTGAGTGCACGGGAAGGTCTAAGTTTTTTATTGTGCAGAGATTATTTAGCTTGTATCTTTTACAAAACGCATTTGTACCCTGAATTTCGAAATTAACATAGGTGGTAGATAAATCAACAGTGTGGTTTCCAAACCATTGAAGACTTATTTTTCCAGATTCTCCACGCAGCCCAAGTTGTTTAGCAATATCATCTTCTATTAAGGACGGCATAGCACCGTCGTCCATTCTTCAGCATCATCGGAAGAGGGTTCCACTGACGTTGGCGCAGACTCATTGTGCAGTAAAGTCTTGTGTTTTCGCTGGCAACCATCTTTGTTACAAGTCACTTTGTTTCTGCAATAAAAAGTGTTGTGCCCGACGTTAAGACAAGAAAAACACACTCTTGTTTCCTTCACTGTTTTCCAGCGCTCATCAATTGGCATTTTTATAAATTTTTCACATTTGCTCAACGAGTGATCTTGACTGCAAAGTCCACATAAAAGCTCTGTTGGACGAACATGCATAACATAATTTTGCTTAGTTCTGCTATCCTGCATATTTCGTGGCATTTAAGTGGTACGGCTGTGGGAGATGTAACGTGAGTTTGGCGAAAGTGTTTGGCTTCGGCATCCAACCAATGGCTAAAGTTTTGCAATGTCGCGTATGGCTTAATATTAACTTGTCGTGTCCACTCCAGCCTCCTACTTAATGGCAATTTTGCTACGAGTTCGTCGAGTAAAGATGGATTGCACAAATGTTGTGAAGCACCGGCAGCTTCTAGAAATATAGGCTTATATAAGGCTTTTGACTTTCATGGCTAGAGAAACTATTTCGTGCAATTTATTTTCCGAAATTGGTGGAATTGTTCGTGTCTTTTCTAACTGACTTTTTATAAGCCGTTCAGGTCTGCCAAAATTGTTTTCCAATTTGAAAATGACGTCGTTCAATTTTTCTGCATAGATCATGATGGGGTCGACTGCATTCTTGGCCGCTTCGTAAAGACATTTTTGCAGCCTCATTTGGTTTTCTAATGCTGTATAGCCAAAATATTTTGTTGTTTCCTTAAATGTGGAAATGAATGGTCGCCATTCTTCCCCTCCAAATCGGGGAAGAATGGCAAATGTTGGATGGCATCAACTGATAATGGGACGGCAAGTCTTTTTGTGGCATGGAGTTGATGTGCTGAATTGGTGCTTGTGAAAAATTTGACATATATGTTGGTTGAGTTATAAAGTTTGAATGTGAGTGTGGATATAAATAATGAAGTGGATGTTGTGGCAAAGATAGGTCTTTGTGCTGCGCCGACGTGGCAGCGTAAGGCGAAGGTATGATGGAACTAGTATGCTGCGTCGACGTGACAGTGTAAGGCGCAGCAACGACGGAACTATTGTGCTGCGACAACGTGACAGCGTAGGGCGAAGGCATTACAAAACTATTGTGCTGCGATGACGGGACAGCATAGAGCAAAGGATTGACGGAACTATCGTGGTGCGACGACGTGACAGTGTAGGTCGCAGCCATGACGGAACTATTGTGTTGTGACGACGGGACTGCGTAGGGCGATGGCATGACGGAGCTATTGTGCTGCGGCAGCGTGACAGCGTAGGACGAAGGCATTACAAAACTATTGTGCTGCGACGACGAGACAGCATTGGGCGAAGGATTGACGGAACTATTGTGCTGCGGCGACGTGACAGCGTAGGGTGAATGCATGATGGAACTTTTGTTGGAAAATGTGGCTAAGTTAAGACTTGAATGTGTGGACATACTTTGACCTGGCAAAGTAGTAGGGTTCTGTGTCGACAAGACAGAAGTAGGCGATGTGTGACTGTGACCTGTACCTGGGACAACGGGAATAGTAGTAGGAATAACACATACCTGTGTGTTGGAGTCTGTGTGTGGTGTCTGCGTCTTCATAGATATTAAAGTTTCTTGTATCTGCTTTATCATTCCGGTAAATTTTTCATCCAATTTGTCCAACTGCACTTGAAACTCTTTTTTCTGTATAACCGTGTCGTTCATATCGTCGACTTCAGCATCCGAGTTTTCTTTCGAAGAGTTTGACATCGTAAAGGCTCTAAATTTGGCTGGCAATTGTCCTTTATTTCTTCGAGCACTTCTTCGTAAAACGCTATATTTTTTCATATAAAATGGCGTCTTGATGGCAATCGAATAATAAAATTGTTGCTAAAATCCGAGGAGTTTCTCAATTAATAAACAAGCCTATTATTTGGCGTCATATGAAAGTGTTTATTATTCTAAAATATTATAATTAATAAATATTATAAAGTGTTATACAAAACAATATAAAAATAAAATTAAATTTTACCGATTGCTAGCCTCTCGATTGGTTTCCAGCAACAAATTAATTTTAAAATAAACGATTTTCTTCTAAGGCGTACCAACTATGGCAAAAATAAAATGAGTATGATTAATGAGTAAAATAAAATTAAATTTTACCGATTGCTAGCCTCTCGATTGGTTTCCAGCAACAAATTAATTTTAAAATAAACGATTTTCTTCTAAGGCGTACCAACTATGGCAAAAATAAAATGAGTACGTCCATTTATACAATGCAAAATTCGGTTGTGTTCGTTTGTATAAGTTCTGTTCGTTTACTCGTGTAGTTTAGTCGGCAACACTCGGTGTGTTTAATTCAAAGTATGTGTGTTCACTTCAACTCCTCACAAACAC
Source organism: Coremacera marginata (assembly GCA_914767935.1). Taxonomy (NCBI): domain Eukaryota; kingdom Metazoa; phylum Arthropoda; class Insecta; order Diptera; family Sciomyzidae; genus Coremacera; species Coremacera marginata. Next base: position 126,167,859 of record OU612045.1, on the reverse strand, counting down.
TTCCAAGTGCTGTTTGTGAAAAAATAATTATATAGTCCAAGTTTATGTGCTTGGGCTAGAACCTAACCATCAAATCCAAACGCGGATTTAAACAATAAGCAAACAATCAAAATTGACATTTGCTTGTTAATCTTGATGCTTTTTCTTTTTGATGCTTGTTTTTATAAAGCTGGAAAACATTTCTTCCATCATACTTCAAGCAACTTTCCAGCTCGAGAGCAGGGTTGCTATTATCGATTTATCGTCATTTAGACTTTTTTGGCTTCAATTATGACCTGACGTTTTTCTTATTAATTTTTTGCCAAAAATTACGTTTTTTGGTAAACTCGGTTTTTCTTTATTATTTTAAATTTAAGATTTAAGTTCAGATTCAAATTTGATATGCGTACTTGAAGCAGCTATATTTGAGTGTTGGGGTAAAATTAAAGTTAGAGCAATTGTCAAATTCGATAAGTTCAATAGAGATACTAACATTTAAAAATACCTGCCGATGTCCTAAATCAAACTATTTCCTAATCTAATTTTAGAAAACGAAGTCTTGATTCTGAGTTCTGAGTAAATTTAGAGTTTTCTTATCTGTTCGGTGATTCAGAAAAAAGTAGAAATTGAATATTACTGGGAAAACAGTTTATTCAATCAGATGAGGAGACTAATCTTTGCCATTTTCTTTTATAGGAAAATTAATTTTTAAAATTTTTACTTGTCCTAATTCGTTGATCGCTTTTTTTCTCAAATAAACTTAAATAAAACAAAAATCAGAGGCATTTTGAGCAAGTAAACGTCGATTTAAGAGGGAAGAATTCGTCTTGTTCTAATTTGGACATACAGAAAGAATTAACAAAAAAATACAATGATACAATACAATACAAATTTAATTGAATTTTATAATTTTTTAACCTTATTAATATATTAGTTATTAATTAAATAAATTTGATATTAATAACATGAATAAATTTTTAAAGGTGTTATTTAATTTTCACTTAAACCTATATGTACGTATAAATATGCTTATGAATTAAGAAAAATTTATTGTATGTAGTACTGATTTGTATTGAATGACGATTTTGACGATTTTCATGGTGTGAAAATGACTTTTTTTTCAAATTAAGCCCGCTCGAGTAGTAATTTTATGCTTGTTCTTCTTATCTCTTTTGAGTTAGAAAAACACGAAAAAACGTTCTAGCAATTTGTAAGATACTACAATCGAGTACCTAACGCTGTAGCCACACGTGATAGTACTGGCATGCTAATAAAGACTATGTATTTACTTCGAAAATATTCCGAAATAATCAACAAATTACGCTGCGGCCACACGTGATAGTAAATGTTCATTTGCAAAATGTCGTCAAAGCCAAAGTGTCGACCACTTTATTATTCCTTTTGTTTTACTCAGTGATGCTTTATATGCCAACACAGCACCAAACTTAAACGGGATAAAAATGGGGAACTAATTATGTTGTAAAATGTGTTTATCAATATTTTTCAAAATGAAATGCAACTTATTCATATAATATTTTATGTGTGAAATAAGGGAATTAAAATAATTGCATATATTTCACTAAAAGACATGAAAGAAAAGTGCATATATAAAGTTCGAATATTTAAGGGAGAAAATACAACACTGCTTACTTACTTCGATTTCGCACTGGCTGTGGTTGTCAAAATTCACTGGCTCAGTAAAAGTTGTTGCCAGTGGACTGCCAGTGATGTCAAGGTGTGAGTGTATTAGTGAAAAGTGAGAGTGTATTGAGTTTTTCGAACTGTTACTGTCTTCGAACTGGCACGTGTGGCTAGGGGGTAACCTAGCGTCCACACTTGTAAGTGCATGTTCGAAAAACTTAATACATCCAAACGATTTTACTAACACACTCACATTTTCGGACTTGCAGCCTACTTGCAAGGAAATTTCCTAGGCAGTGATTTTTTTCACTTGCTGCAAATAAATGTCAGAAAAGGGGGGAAAAGTGATGTTTTTGTTGTGCTTTTGTGGATTTTTCCGGAATATGTAACATTAGTTACATATTTTGCTCGTTTTCTAACTCCTTTATTTCAAGCAATACTGCAATTGCAAAGAGAACCTTCGCATTCGACATTTTTAATGGCCAATGGCTGCATTCTGCCAAGGCGAGCGCTATTGTAGCGATGCACAGTGTGAGATTTTATCAATCTAGGAGGACAAAAGTAAAAAAAAACATCCAAAAAAGGATTTTTTTTTTCTTCAAAATAAAGCTAGTTCACCCATAAAGCCATGCCAAAAGTTTGAAAATGATTGCTTTATCAGATATATCTAAAACAGCAGTCGTAAAATGGTGTTTTTTGTGTTTTTCAAAATTGTTCTTAAGCCTCAAGATAGTAGTTTTTGTATTCAGTGCGCTGATTAAAGTTGTTAACTTTTAAACTTTTTTTGCAATAGAAAACTTTTGTGAAAATATGTAGATTAATTCAAAATAAAATAAGTCGCTTAATGAATCTGAGTTTAATTTAAATTAGCGATGGAAAATGCATCATAAATAAGGAAAGATAAAATCAGCTAACAATTTGATGGACTGCCAAAAAGTTTGTATGCATACGTATGCATATAAATTGGATTTTTTTATTAAGTTTCACTCTCATAGATAGTTCATACAAAAATTTAGCTGCTAGTTTTTGCAGATAACCAAAATATTTGTATTTTAGGAAGAGGCCTTAATATCTCAAGAATGCAACTTTATGATGTCAAATAAAAAATGACAAAAGCCCAAGACAATCATTATAAGCTGATAATGCATACTAAGATACTATCTAAATGCAATGTTTAGTATACAGTCAAAAATCTAGGACTAATTTTAAATCCAGTCATTGAAATCATGTCTTTATATAATTTTTTTTTTATTAAATTTCAAACTCTTCAAAAGATTAAAATGTTTCTTAATAAAGCGAGGAATTAAATTTAGGCTGGACCACTCTAGGACGAAATCAAGAACCAGACATACATGGAAATATTGCATAAAGGTTTGATATCTTCGGACCCTGTGGTAGCTCATATATAACAAAAGCAAACTATAATCCAACACCACTTGATAATGCATAACTACAGTGAGTTATGGAACTTATAAAATTACCAAGCACTGAATCAGAGTCAGAGTTAAACAAAAGAATAGAAGGAAGTGAGAGAAATTCTACAAGCAAAAAATCAAATTCTGAATAACTATTACTTTTTTTATTCTTAGGTTTTTTTTTGGAAAACTAAATTTCTGCAAGTTCTTCTAAAAAGGACTTAATTACAATAACCGAGAAGACACACAATTTTGTGTTGTTCTAATGCAATTAAGTCTTTCAAAGTCAAAACAGAGAGCGTGAATTTTCCTTTATAGGCAACTCAATGAAACACCCTAAAATTAAGAGGGTGTTTGAGATAGACCCCAGCTCCGGAACAATTTTTTTTTTGGAATGAGCCAAGGAATCATATCACAAAAAATTTGAATTTTGTCCGCCTAGATTGGTAAAATCGCACACTGTGCGATGGATTTCTCTGAATGCGTTGCTACGTCGAACGTCAGATCTGTTGACAACTGACGTTTGACGGAGCTTGTTCGCTTGTTTTGTTTTGTTGAATTTAAAACCTAATTCTTTCTGCTAAGAGGATTACTTAATGCAAAACGTAGTGCTAGAGATGCTAATGGATGATGGTCCTGATATGGCTACTAAGGAGCACATTTCGGACCTCATTCAACCATTGCAAAGAGCAAAGAATAGTTACAAACATTAAAAATAGCACAAGCCACAAAAATTTGCATTAATTTTAAGCATTTCGTTTGAGTGTTTGCAAATTGGCGCACAAACAGCTGTTAAATGACATAACTTGCAACTGTTGAGTAGCGAAATAAATTACGCTATTATTTCGCTAGGTAAAATGCACATCGCTCAAGCGTAGACAGCTGCCAGCGCTGTCAAAAGTGTAGCCATTCACCCGAGAGCTAGTGTTGGCAGAATGCAGCCAATGTTTGTATGTTCATTTGCTTGACTCTTAGCTGCGTTGCATGAACAGCTATTTTTGACAACTTATGGTATACCTTTAGAACAGAAAATCACCACTTATCAATGCTACCTGGATTCTTATATCAAGTGTGCAATCTATATACAGGGTGTGGCCAAAATTGAGTGAAACTATTTACGGAGATGAAACGTACGTCCGTGAAGATAGCAACGATTTTTTCGTCGACCCCCAGCAACGAATTTTTTTTTCAGACTTAGCGCAACACACACAGGGTGTTTATTTGCAGCAATAATGATCATTAATGACGTCATTTGTAATTTAAACGTAAATTTTAACGTCCGTGAAGATAGCAACGAATTTTTCGTCGACCCCCAGCAACGAATTTTTTTTTCAGACTTAGGGCTACGCACACAGGGTGTTTATTTGCAGCAATAATGATCATTAATGAAGTCATTTGTATATTAAACGTAAATTTTAAACAAAAGGCGAATTAATTAAAAAAAAGCTATATTAGACATTACAACTAAACATTTAAGAAACATTTTAAGACAATAACATATATAATAAATACTCTACTTCTTACGCTATATGCACTAAGATATATAAAAACTTTTTGACAATTTTCGGGTATCCAAAAGTTTTCTGCACATATACCACCTATGCACCTCGAAAACAGGGAATTTTCCAAAACTTTTGACGCCAAAACCAATCCTGTAGCTGCATTGCAACAGATTCCCTACCAGGTTGTCATCCATTTTATAAAAAATCGTTGCTGGCTTCTCGGGCGTTCCAAGAGTTTTCTGCACACATGACACCTATGCACCTCGAAAACAGGTATTTTTCCAAAACTTTTGACACCAATACCAACTCTCTAGCTGCATTGGAACAGATTCCCTACCAGGTCGAAATCCATTATATAAAAAAACCGTTGCTGGCTTCTCAAGCGTTCCAAAAGTTTTCTGCACATATGACACCTATGCATTTCGAAAACAGGGAATTTTCCAAAACTTTTGACACCAAAACCAATCCTGTAGCTGCATTGCAACAGATTCCCTACCAGGGTGTCATCCATTTTATAAAAAATTGTTGCTGGCTTCTCAGGCGTTCCAAGAGTTTTCTGCATACATGACAACTATGCACCCCAAAAGCGGCTTTTTTTCCAAAACTTTTGACACCAATACCAACTCTCTAGCTGCATTGGAACAGATTCCCTACCAGGTCGTCATCCATTTTATAAAAAATCGTTGCTGGCTTCTCAGGCGTTCCAAAAGTTTTCTGCACATATGACACCTATGCACCTCGAAAACAGTTATTTTTCCAAAACTTTTGATACCAAAACCAAATCTCTAGCTGCATTGGAACAAATTCTATACCAGGTCATAACCCATTTCAACAAAATCGTTGCTGGCTTCTCAGGTGTTCCAAGAGTTTTCTGCACATATGACAACTATGCACCTCGAAAGTGGGTATTTTTCCAAAACTTTTGGCACCAAAATCAACTCTCTAGCTGCATTGGAACAGATTCCCTACCAGGTCGTCATCCATTTTAGAAAATGCCGTAGATGACCCTCTTAGGAGTTTTCTGCACATGTGACAACTGTGTAGCTAGAAAGTAGATATTTTTTAAAAAATTCCAAAATCAAAATCAAGGGCCTAGCTGCTTTGGAGCAGGTTCTATACCAGGTAATCCTTATTGAGGTTAGGAACGATTTTGGATACTAGGAAGTTTTCTGCACATATGACACCTACATAGATAAAGAGAACATATTTTTTTAAATTTTTTAATACCGTAACCAACTCTCTAGCTGTATTGGAACAGGTTCTAGTTTTCTGCACATATGACAACTATGCACCTCGAAAAAAGGTATTTTTACAAAACTTTTGACACCAATACCAACTCTCTAGCTGCATTGGAACAGATTCCCTACCAGGTCGTCATCCATTTTATAAAAAATCGTTGCTGGGGTTCTCAGGCGTTCCAAGAGTTTTCTGCACATATGACAACTATGCACCTCGAAAGTGGGTATTTTTCCAAAACTTTTGGCACCAAAATCAACTCTATAGCTGCATTGGAACAGATTCCCTACCAGGTCGTCATCCATTTTAGAAAATGCCGTAGATGACCCTCTTAGGAGTTTTCTGCACATGTGACAACTGTGTAGCTATAAAGTAGATATTTTTTAAAAAATTCCAAAATCAAAATCGAGAGCCTAGCTGCTTTGGAGCAGGTTCTATACCAGGTAATCCTTATTGAGGTTAGGAACGATTTTGGACACTAGGAAGTTTTCTGCACATATGACACCTACATAGATTAAGATAACATATTTTTAAAACTTTTTAATACCATAACCAACTCTCTAGCTGCATTGGAACAGGTTCTATACCAGGTCATAACCCATTTCAACAAAATCGTTGCTGGCTTCTCAGGTGTTCTAAGAGTTTTCTGCACATATGACAACTATGCACCTCGGAAACAGGTATTTTTACAAAACTTTTGACACCAATACCAACTCTCTAGCTGCATTGGAACAGATTCCCTACCAGGTCGTAGGTCGGCTCAATAGTTTTTAATACATAATTTCTCCCTTTGCGTTTTCTAACGAATTTCTTGACAATTCCAGCAACGATGTTACTTTATCGCTGATACAAAGAGTATTTGTTCCAGTGATGTGATTTGATGGGATTTCGGGCTCATGTTGGGATATTTGGCATATATGGGTACGTGTGGGATTTCGGATGCTTGGGTGAGTTTTCCACTGTCATAATTTTTAAAAGTTTAAATTCTTTACAATAGTGGTTGGTATCACTTTTTTGTAATCTTTTACAATTGTTCGTTCAATAGGTGTTGATTATATATAGAGTGGTTAAATTTTAAGGGCCGATGTTGATTTTGAATGAAACACAAATTATTTAGGAAATTATTGTCATTTCTTTTTATTATAATAATATTAGTATGGTTCAATTATGTATGGAAGAAAATATCGGCCAAATGGCCACCGCGACCTCGGCGGCACACCTCCATCCGATGGTCCAAATTTCCGATGACGCTGAGGTATAAGTGAGGTTCTATGCCGTTAATGTGCCGAATTATTTCATCATTGAGCTTTTGAATTGTTGCTGGCTTATCTACGTACACCTTTTCTTTCAAATAACCCCAAAGAAAAAGTCCAACGGTGTCAAATAACATGATCTTGGTGGCCAATTGACATCGCCACCACGTGAGATAACACGGCCATTGAATTTGCAGCGCAAAAGAGCCATCGTTAGCTGTGTGGCAAGTGGCACCATCCTGTTGAAACCACATATCGTCCACATTCATATCTTCCAATTCGGGCCATAAAAAGTTCGTTATCATCTCACTATAGCGAATACCATTCACAGTAACTGCCTGACCGGCCTCATTTTGGGAAAATACGGCCCGACGATGCCACCAGCCCATAAACCGCACCAAACAGCATGCATTGGTGTTTTCACATCTCCTACAGACCCGGTTTGCTTAAATTTTTGCACGATTTTTCCTATTGTACGAACATTTGGACGATTAAATTGACCGAAATAATCACGAAGTGCACGATATGCATTTTGGTTTGAACGCCCATTGTCATAATAAGCCTGCATAGCTTTAACGCGTTGCTCGATTGTGTATCTTTCCATGGTTCAATTTGAGTTAGTCTGAAATTGAGAAATGTCAAATGAAATGCAGAAAAAAACTTGATGTTTAGGTGTGGTTTACATTCAATATCGGCACTTAAAATTTAACCACCCTTTATATATACATATATATTTAAAATTTAAAAATATAAAAAAAGATTACTAAGATTTTATTATAATGTGTGAAAACGAACTTAATACAGTTTTTGGACAATATAACAAATTTTCTACAAAAAAAAAGTTAAAGTACTGCGTTTTTTAAACTATTTACAAAGTAAAAGCTCCCTTAATACAACGTGAAGGCATAAAAATTTCACAGTTTTCAAGTAAGTAAAAAAGGCAAGTAATGCCATTCCAGAATTGTTCAATTTGCTTGGAATTAAAGTAAATTTATTTTCATTTCATTCATAACAAATTGAATAAGTCATATTATTATTAGTGATGGAACGAGTTCCTTATAAATATGTAGGTAAACATAATTTTTTTGATCTGAATGAATCATTGAATTTCTGATTTTAAATGTTTTAATATGAATATATTAAATTTGCTTTTTGTTTGTTTTCGTTAATAAATAAAATTATATATAAAAAATTTCTGATTATTATTTCTTTTCATAAATTGGATAAAAAGACCTTATTAGTACAAAGGATTTTTTGAGGGTTTTTCGTGCCATTTTGTTGGGATAAACAGGTCTAATTAGGGATTTGATCGTGAGTTTTCATTAAATCAGAATCACATCACTGATTTGTTGTTATGGTCGTTCCTATCCTCAAGCCACAAATTGTAGTTAAGTTAGTTATTGAAGTGTTCTTATAATATATTTCACTATCATCAGGGCAAACTCTACTAATAAATGCAAATAACGTTGTAATGAATATAACATCTTACATGCTTAAGTCAAATGTGACAGCTTGGCGTCTACGTGTTGCTGGTAGGTTAACTGTGCGAACGACTTGCAAAATAGCTGTGGAAGTTGAATGCAACCTCCTCGAAAAATTAGAAAAGCAAAAAGTTAAACCTAAACATCATCCAGGAATAGTGCAAGTCAAACGAATTTCCCTTCCCTACAACATCAGCCGTGCTTTACAGCGCGTTATCGGAGACTATCCAATCAAAACTCTGTTAATAGACTGCAAACAGCTTAATCAATATATAAGCTCGAGGCACCCGCCTCCTGAACCCGTAGACGTTCGGAAAAAGGCAGAAGTTATAATTGACGAGGTCGATCAAAAAATGATGCCTAAAAATCCAGAGAATCTGACTGAGGGTGAAGCTGTTAAAATTAGAAAAGCGCGTGAGAGAGCTATTCGAAGGGTTCTTGCTCAACGTATATTCGCCTGGAAACCTTTAATCTATGATAAATATGAGGCGCTTGTGTATGCAATTGGACGTGGAGCACAGGAATATGCCATATTGATAAAAATTCTCAGAGAGATAGAACAGCGTGATCGTAAATTCAAACCAAGAAGTTATTTTGATTTCGGGTCCGGCGTAGGCACAGGTATGTGGGCAGCTAGTACTTTGTAGAAGGACTCCATTTTTGAATATTACAACGTGGATTCTTCAAGAGAAATGAATGATTTATCTGATTTAATTGTTCGAGAGGGCAATGAAAACCAGCAGTCCACTTTAAAGAATGTATACTTTCGTCAATTTTTGCCTGGAATTGAGGCAAGTATGGTATCAAAGAATACTATATGTGAACTTATCCATATATAACCGCAAAACTATTTACTAAATATTAGGTCATATCAAAACATTTTTTTTTTAAATTCCGGAGTAAAGAAAAAACAAAAGTTGTATTGCTTGAAATGATTTACTAAAACTGTGCTTATTATTTTATACCTACTTTTTATGCCTTATTTAATTATGAAGTTAACGTTAAGTTCAAATTACTAAAAGAAATTTAATATTTTGATTAATGAATTGTTCGGAAACTTCCAACCTTTTTTTTTTAGACGAAATATGACTTGATTATATCATCTTTTTCACTTTTTGAACTTCCAAACGCACAAAATCGTAGAGAAGTTTTGTTAAAATTATGGCAAAAATGTGATGGATATCTAGTAATAGTTGAAGAAGGATCTCGTAAAGGTAGCGAGCTAGTCAATGAAGCGAGAAAATACTTACTTAGCCAAAACGGTGAAGACCTCAAGGGAACCGTGTTTTCGCCGGTATACTTTCAAAACAGTTTAGTATTTAACAAACATTATATGCATATTTCTTTCATGATAAATAAGTGCCCTCATGATAACGAATGTCCTCGTTTATCAACTGCTGAAGATAAAACACCCTGCAATTTTGAATTATTGTACATGCCACTTATACTGGGAGAATCACATTCAGCAAGAAATACACGGTATTCTTATGTTGTTCTTAAAAAAGGAAAAAGTGAGGATAGCACTCATAAATGGCCACGATTGGTTCGTCCAACTGTTGTGCGATCTAAACATGTTATTTGCAGATTGTGCACTTCTAAAGGAAACTTGCAAGAAATAATATTTACTCAGTCCAAACATGGCAGGTAAGATTATATGAAAATAAGGTGGCTCCTCCAAAAGTTTACTGTTTTTAAATTTTAGACCTGCGTATAGATGTGCGAAAGCGAGTCGCTGGGGTGATAGATTACCAATTGAAGTTGGAGAAATTAATAAAGATAAATCAGTTCAACAAAAACCCGATGAATAATTAAAAAAAAAAAATAAATTAGGTCCACTATAAAGTTGTAGATAGTTGTGTAGTTGTAGATTCATTAAAAAAATATATATGCGTACCGCATTACAAACCCATGACAAAGGTTATGGTCTATGAAAAAGATATACCACTTTATCAGCGTTAAATATTTCAAAACATAGTCCAGTATATTGGATGAAAGTGCTATTTTAGTGCCGTCCAGTACTATTTTTGCAGACGATGCAAAGTGTAAGCCGCCCATATAGCGAGTGTACAAAATTAGAAGGAGTTCCTCTAGAATCGTGAACTTTTGCAAGAAAAAGTTTTTGGGTAAGAGAAATGATATTACAAAATTTGGATTTCAAATCGGATAAAGTACACGCCCACCTATCATATAACCGAAATCGGTAATCTGGTATATTTCATCAACAAAGTATTCCAGCAGCAGGATTCCCAAAACTTACTTAGATGGCACCTACAACCGTAAGTCGGTTTCCGCCTGTCGTAAGAAATTGCGCCAGCCATTTCTGTTTAGCGCTTGCTGGCGCCAGTTGGAAGCTCCAAGTTTCGTCAGGTTATCCTCCACTTGGTCCCTCCAACGGAGATGCGGTCGTCCTCTTCTGCGTTGTCCGCCGCTGGGTACCGAATCGAATATTTTCTTCGCTGGAGCGTCGTCTTCCATCCGCTCAACATGACCTAGCCAGCGAAGCCGCTCGATTTTTATGCGCTTTACTATGTCGATGTCGGCGTATAGCTCATACAGCTCATCGTTCCATCGTATTCGGTATTCGCCATTGACGCAGATTGGTCCGTGGATTCTACGAAGGATCTTTCTTTCGAACGCTCCCAAGTTCGTCGAGAGAGGGCTCTGCTTCTCAATTGCCTACTGAGCCCAAAGTAACACCTGTTGGCAAGAGTTATCCTTCGTTTTATCTCTCTACTGATATCGTTGGTGGAATAAATGCTGGAACCGAGGTAGACGAAGTCCTTCACAGCCTCGAAGGAGGTGTTGTCAACAGTGACGTGGGTGCCAATACGCTGGGACTGTTTGTTTGTTGACACCAGATATTTCGTCATATCTGCCTTTACTGCAAGACCCATGCGACTCGACTCTTTTTCTAATGTGGAGAATGCTGCACTGACTTCGCGTGTGTTAGGCCAATGATATCAATATCATATTCCAATATCAGGATTTCCAAAAAGTTAACGATAATTATAGTTGTTATCGGTCATTGTGCATGCTAGGGATGGGCAAAACCGGTCGGTGTGTAAGAGTTGTTATCGAGAGCGTATTGTAACGCTGTTAGCGAGTGCCAACTGTAGCACAAAAGAAGAGATGAAACTCCAACTTCATAAAAAAGGCAACAAGGTTGATTTATGAGGTTGTCGCAGGGCTGATCGCACTCTCTTCTCAGTACCCATAATTGACGGTGAAGACCTCAAGGGAACCGTGTTTTCGCCGGTATACTTTCAAAACAGTTTAGTATTTAACAAACATTATATGCATATTTCCTTCATGATAAATAAGTGCCCTCATGATAACGAATGTCCTCGTTTATCAACTGCTGAAGATAAAACACCCTGCAATTTTGAATTATTGTACATGCCACTTATACTGGGAGAATCACATTCAGCAAGAAATACACGGTATTCTTATGTTGTTCTTAAAAAAGAAAAAAGTGAGGATAGCACTCATAAATGGCCACGATTGGTTCGTCCAACTGTTGTGCGATCTAAACATGTTATTTGCAGATTGTGCACTTCTAAAGGAAACTTGCAAGAAATAATATTTACTCAGTCCAAACATGGCAGGTAAGATTATATGAAAATAAGGTGGGTCCTCCAAAAGTTTACTGTTTTTAAATTTTAGACCTGCGTATAGATGTGCGAAAGCGAGTCGCTGGGGTGATAGATTACCAATTGAAGTTGGAGAAATTAATAAAGATAAATCAGTTCAACAAAAACCCAATGAATAATTAAAAAAAAAAAAATAAATTAGGTCCACTATAAAGTTGTAGATAGTGTTTTTCACTTTCTAATTATAATGTAGTTTTCATTAAAAAAATATATATGCGTTCCGCATTACAAACCCATGACAAAGGTTATGGTCTATGAAAAAGATATACCACTTTATCAGCGTTAAATATTTCAAAACATAGTCCAGTATATTGGATGAAAGTGCTATTTTAGTGCCGTCCAGTACTATTTTTGCAGACGATGCAAAGTGTAAGCCGCCCATATAGCGAGTGTACAAAATTAGAAGGAGTTCCTCTAGAATCGTGAACTTTTGCAAGAATAAGTTTTTGGGTAAGAGAAATGATATTACAAAATTTGGATTTCAAATCGGATAAAGTACACGCCCACCTATCATATAACCGAAATCGGTAATCTGGTATATTTCATCAACAAAGTATTCCAGCAGCAGGATTCCCAAAACTTACTTAGATGGCACCTACAACCGTAAGTCGGTTTCCGCCTGTCGTAAGAAATTGCGCCAGCCATTTCTGTTTAGCGCTTGCTGGCGCCAGTTGGAAGCTCCAAGTTTCGTCAGGTTATCCTCCACTTGGTCCCTCCAACGGAGATGCGGTCGTCCTCTTCTGCGTTGTCCGCCGCTGGGTACCGAATCGAATATTTTCTTCGCTGGAGCGTCGTCTTCCATCCGCTCAACATGACCTAGCCAGCGAAGCCGCTCGATTTTTATGCGCTTTACTATGTCGATGTCGGCGTATAGCTCATACAGCTCATCGTTCCATCGTATTCGGTACTCGCCATTGACGCAGATTGGTCCGTGGATTCTACGAAGGATCTTTCTTTCGAACGCTCCCAAGTTCGTCGAGAGAGGGCTCTGCTTCTCAATTGCCTACTGAGCCCAAAGTAACACCTGTTGGCAAGAGTTATCCTTCGTTTTATCTCTCTACTGATATCGTTGGTGGAATAAATGCTGGAACCAAGGTAGACGAAGTCCTTCACAGCCTCGAAGGAGGTGTTGTCAACAGTGACGTGGGTGCCAATACGCTGGGACTGTTTGTTTGTTGACACCAGATATTTCGTCATATCTGCCTTTACTGCAAGACCCATGCGACTCGACTCTTTTTCTAATGTGGAGAATGCTGCACTGACTTCGCGTGTGTTAGGCCAATGATATCAATATCATATTCCAATATCAGGATTTCCAAAAAGTTAACGATAATTATAGTTGTTATCGGTCATTGTGCATGCTAGGGATGGGCAAAACCGGTCGGTGTGTAAGAGTTGTTATCGAGAGCGTATTGTAACGCTGTTAGCGAGTGCCAACTGTAGCACAAAAGAAGAGATGAAACTCCAACTTCATAAAAAAGGCAACAAGGTTGATTTATGAGGTTGTCGCAGGGCTGATCGCACTCTCTTCTCAGTACCCATAATTGTCAAAACCAGCCAATTTTGCGAATGACTACGAAAGAAAAACGGATGATAATAGAGAGCACTTGCAGATTTTCTATGAGCTGACAACTTCGATTTGGCAATTATGGGTACTCCCTTGCGGCAACCTTATAAATCAACCTTGGTTTCAACTAAACATCGGCACCGGCAGCACACAAAATTCACTATTGTGAAACATCATCAGCATCGCATCGATTTTATATATCATTTTATACGGCTTATATTCACATATATCAGTTTCAATCATGTTAAATAAAATATATTAAATCTTTGAAATAATTAGTATTTTAACTGTCGCTAGTTGTTAACTACATTAGTTTTCACAATTTTTTTGTGTGCTGTCGGAGCAGAATTTGCCATACCACCAGAGCCGAACGAAGCCACGTACAGTTACAGCGATAGATCGCAGCAGCGCCACATCGACAGCAAGAAAAGCCCTGAAACAAAGATATTTAAAAGTCACGTAAGCGCCACTACGTTGCCAAATTTCTCTACTCATAAAGCCTCGCAACAGTCTTTGCAAAGTCAGGTAAGCGCCGCTACGTTGCCAAATTTCTCTACTGACAAAGCCTCGCAACAAAGTCATTTTAAAGTCACGTAAGTAGCGTTATAGCTGCGACACATTGGCATAGGTAATCTAGATTATCTCTTGTAGTTTAATATATAAACAGGAGGGATGACACACCCTATATTTTTCTTAACTAGTTTATAAATACAGCAAATCCAGTAAATGCAATGGGTGAGCGAACAACAATATAATCGATCAATTTCACCGCAGGTGCTCGAGTGAGAGCGCTGTAGTGCTCAACGATAGTGGTCAAAGAGGAATGTCAAAATCAGCTGTGCACAGTTCATTTCTTTGCGCTTTTTTTAAAGTTTAATCGTGGTGTGTCTAAAACTTTTGGGATAAAAATAAAACAAGAACAATAATTGTGTTGCTTGCAAAGGATGTCAAGGAAGAAGAGAGTTGCGTGGACAGATCCGGAAATCCACTTACTGTTGGATTGCTGGGAGGAGCGAGTGGATAACCTTATGCCCGTATGTTACTTAATTTTTTTTTACAACTTTTGTCATTGAAAATTAAAACTAGAGCAGTTCAAATAGTACAAATGCATGGATTCAATTGGTGTGAGTGAGTACACATATAGTACGAATTGGAGAAAAATTTGTAGGGCGGACTGTATTTTCTCTGCATTTTTTTTGCCGTTTCTTTCAATTCGTTCTTCGTTGAGTTTCGTTCAAATATTTACTGTACTGTTAGTAATAAATTTGACATTTTTAGAGTAAACAAAACTATTTAATATAAATGTATTCTGAACGGGAAGTGATGTGTGTAGCTAATATTAATTTATTTAATGCAGCTGCTCTTCAAAACACCAGAAGTAACAAAGTAACAACGTTTATCCTTTTCTTACAATATATGTCTGTCCTGCTCACGCGACACTTGTTTTCAGATTTTAAAATTGGACAAAAAAAATTAAGTATCATACGGGCATTAGGAGAGCAAAAAGAAACATCAAAATTTTTCAGGAAATTTCAGCCAAACTCCACACGCATTCCGTGAATAAGTCTCCAAATGAAGTCGCAACTAAAATTGCCAATCTGACCAAGAAGTTCAGGTGTGAAACTAATTTAAAGAGATCTTATTAAGAAAAAAAATAACTTGTTAATTAAATAAAGGTCAGAGAAGCAGTCCGTCGGGCCGTCTGGAGGCGCTCCTTCGCGGTGGTACTATTTCAACACAATAAATAGGATTATTGGACGATTCCCGTGCAACGACGATTCACTGTCCGAGGAAACTGAAATTCTTTGGGTCAGTTCAAAGGTTTTTGTTTTTTTTTTTAAGTTTTTTCAATGGTTTTTTGAACGGATTTGAACGATACAAGCAATTCGCTAACTCAAACGCAACCGGCTGTCTTGTATACTTCAACTGATACAATTGAAGAGCCGGCTTTTAAAACAATAGAAAGCGAGACCGAAGGCATGAGAATTTCACAAAATTTGGCTAATTGCACACCTAGTACTTCCAATAGAAGGAAGAGGAGAAATGTATCGCATCACGATGAACTAATGAGAGAAATCAAGAGGTCAAACCTGGCGGCGGAACAAGAGTTGCGAGTGGCGAATGAAATTGCGCGTGATAGTATTTCCATACATCGCGAAACTTTAATATTTTTGAAGAGCCTGTAAATGAATGCTCAATAAGTGGAAAATGAGATTTTAAAAACAATAGTCATTCCATGAAACGATGTGCCATTATTTTTAACAGCCTTCATATTGATACTCAATAAAATAAGTACAAATTTTAATTTTTCATTTTTGTTTATTTTTTAACATGTTTCACATTTAGAAGATAGGCATTTAGAGGGTTAATTTTGACAATTGAGTCCTAAATATTCCTTTACAGAATCTCGAATGAGGTTTGTACTTTCATCTGTGTTGCCAGCTACTGACTCAAATTCCGGTTGCACACGAAGTGCATCTACTTTTTGGGCTTCTTCTTGCCACGTTTCATTTATTTCCTCATTTCTGTCATTAAGAATATTATGCAGGATATAACAGGCCTTAACAATTATTGGAACATTGTCGATATCAACTTGTAGGCCCCTCCCTATCCGACGAAATCGACCTTTCATGTGTCCAAACGTGTTTTCGACAACGCGCCTTGATCGTGATAATCTTTTGTTAAACAAGATTTCATTCGGCTGCACACAGCTTGGAAGAGGCTTCATGAAGTATGAAGTTAATCGAAAAGCTGAATCACCAATCAAAAAGACGGGAACTTCAATGTTGCCAATTTTTCTAGAATTTTGCGAAAAAAGCGGATGATTTTGATGACTTTTTTCAAAGTTGACTTTTCAAATATGTATGAATCGTTGTTTCTTCCTGGCGAACCAATATTTATGTACATGAATCTGTAACTACCCTGCAGCGAGCTGGTAGGCAATGTTCACCGTGCACTATTTTTGTGCTAGTACTTAAAGGTTATATACGAACTAGTTATCTATCGTACCCTAGTAGACAAAAACGCGCTAGTAAATTCGATTGGAGAAAGTGAAACAAAGCTATTTAGCGAGCTGCGCGTATAAACGTATATCCATACCGTTTTGGCTGCAACTTAAATTTCTTTATATTCTTCTTTTTGCCGGCATTTGTTGAATTCAACTCAAAAGTAATCAAAAGAAATAAATCGAATTATAATTAAAAAATATATATGAAATTATATAAAATAAAGCAAAACAAACGTAATATAAAATTAAAATGAATAAAGTGCAAGTGGCAAGTGGCAAAAGAAAGCTTAGACGGGAAATAGCTAAAGATAGGGTGGAATGTTTCAAAAAATTTAAGCAAATAGAAAGTGAAGTGGCTGGAAATGAGGCCAAGGTCGAGTGCGCGTCTAATTGGGAACAACCTTAATTTATTCATGTCTTCAATTATAAGCGCATTAAAAATATCATTACCTACGACATTGCAAATTTAATTTACAATACCATTTGTATGTAATTTTTTAATTTAATAATTATATGTAACCTATATTTATATTAAAATAAATAAATATTGCATTAAATTTCAAGTTTATTAATGTGTTTGACAATTTCAAATATCTATCCCTAGAGAACAAGTTTTAGAACTAGTGTCTCCCAAAGAACCAGTTCTTGCACTAGTACGCGTTGATGCAGTGGGTGAAAATTTACCCGTTTCGTAGGACAATCCCATGTTAAATGCGACAGTCAAAAGCATTGCTTGTAGATAGGCGAGGTACTAGTAGCTGTCTTCTTAGTACTAGTGAATTCACTATTTTTGTACCAGTTCTTGACGCTGCAGGGTAGATAAAATAAATGATGGATTAACCGAAGCAGGCTGATAAGGGAGATTGAGTTGGACAAATAATTGTATGCGGAGGGGGTCGCAAAGCCTCCTTTGGGAGCTACAAGGGAAAAAGCGAAGAAATATGTGTCAGTTCGTTTGAATACATAAAAACACACCACTGTGACTATTACCATACTTTTCAAAGCTTTTTGAAAAGTAAATTAAATGTCCTTCAAGTTATAAGTATTAAATTTTCCCATAGAGACAAATAAAAAAGTGATGAGCGCCTAAGCTTAAAAATAGTTTTTTCAACTTTAAGAGTGATTTTCTCTAAAAAAAATACGAAGGTATTTGCAATTTACAGAGCGCACTATAAACGCTAAGTTCGGTTGCAAAAAATTTAGTCTTTGGTCTGTAAAAGCAATTTCCCAAAAATCGTAAAAAAGCACATTCACATTTTTGGCATCAATGGAACGATATATAATAACATGTTGATTATTTACCGATAGTCAACGACTGCTAGGAGTACCACCGAATACCAGCCTTTGTAATTGTAATAATCAGTGGCTACATCCTTGGGGGGACACACTTCAATGTGACATCCATCTGAAAATGATTTTATAATACAATGATCACTTTATTTGCAGTAGGGCTTATACCAATTGCTCCATATGTTTGAGGAAATCCCCAACTTTCGAAGCCTTTCAAGTTTTCTTCTATTTTGGCTTGTGTTGGAGAATAGAAATTGATGTATTCCTTTTCAAATATATCACATACTTCTTCGCAGAACTCGATGATAATTTCGCCCACCGTGGTCCTACCGATTCCAAACATGTTTACTATTGTTCTATACTTAGCAGAGGAACCAAGTGCATAAACAGCAACCGCAATACGTTTATCTAAGCTTATAGCTTTGCGGAAAATTGTATTTTCTCTTATTAATCCAGACATTGATGACACCAACCAGTCAAATGTCTCAGACGACGTTCAGAAGTCTTCTTTAAATTTTTTTTCACCATTACGCTGAACTTCATGTTCCCAAAATAAACTAGTTCGATACTATAATAGATTTGGATATATATGTGCACAAATTTATCTATTTGTATATTAAAATTGCTGCGCTCCGTTAAACAAACTTTTTGCCGGCCAAGTACTTGCGACTGCTTTCAGCTACTCTTGTTTTTGTTAACAAGCAGTAAATTTTCCTTGCAAAGAATTGAAGAGCGTTCCTTTTATAAACTGCTCGCAAGTACTTGCAAGTACTCGGAAACGTTAAATGGAACGCAGCAAATATTTCTGAGTTATATACCAGTGACCAAATTGAACAATTTATAGTGGGTGTGGACAACGACACCAGATGCTGCATTAATTTTTGGGTCCGTCTTCTATACATTTCAGCTCTGTGCTTATGCGTGTTTATGAGCATTGCATTATGTTGAACTTTCATATTTAAGCTCCAATAGCGTAAATAATAAATTTTCCAATCCATTTGAGGAATGTCAAAATCAGCTCCTATAATTCGTTTAGTTGTGTTAAACGAGTTTCGGAAACTAGTTTAGACTAAACGAGTTCTAAACATCGTTTAGCGGATATTTAAACGAGAAAAGGGACTTAAACCAGTTTAAGTGGGCCAATGTGTCGCAGGTATTACGTAATCAAATCTCTGTACTGACGAGGATTAACAAAAAAGTGAACTCAAAGTTTTAAAGCCAAGTGACAAAATCATCGTCACGCCGCAGCCAAATTTGTGCAACAAAATTTATAACCAAGTCAGAGCCCTGACAAAAATTGTCGCCACGCCGTAACCAAATTTGTGCAACAAAATTTACAACCAAGTCAGAGCTCTTATAAAAAATCGTCGCCACGCCGTAGCCACATTTGTGCAACAATTAACAGCCAAATTGTAGCCAAGTCAGAGCCCTGAGAAAAATCGTCGTCACGCCGTAGCCAGATTTGTGCAACAAAATTTATAACCAAGTTAGAGCCCTGACAAAAATCGTCGCCACGCCGTAGCCAAATTTGTGGAAAAAAATTTACAACCAAGTCAGAGCTCTTATAAAAAATCGTCGCCACGCCGTAGCCACATTTGTGCAACAATTAACAGCCAAATTTGTAGCCAAGTCAGAGCCCTGAGAAAAATCGTCGTCACGCCGTAGCCAGATTTCTGCAACAATTTACAGCCCAGTCAGAGCCCTGACAAAAAACGTCGCGACACTGTAGCCAAATTTGTACAACAATTTACAGCCAAGCCAGAGCCCTGACAAAATCGTCGCCACGCTGTAGCCAAATTTCTGTAACAAAATTTATAGCCAATTCAGAGCCCTGACAAGAATCGTCGCCACGCCGTAGCCAAATTTCTGCAACAATTTACAGCCAAGCCAGAGCCCGGATAAAAATCGTCGCCACGCCGTTGCCAATTTGCACAACATTTAGCAGCCAATTTAAATTTGTTTTATTTATTTAGAAACCAAAGAACCAAGTCTGTTCACAATAAATGAGCAGATACAACCTGAGAAGCGTGCAACATTA
Organism: Coremacera marginata; assembly: GCA_914767935.1. Classification (NCBI taxonomy): domain Eukaryota; kingdom Metazoa; phylum Arthropoda; class Insecta; order Diptera; family Sciomyzidae; genus Coremacera; species Coremacera marginata. Next base: position 126,147,800 of record OU612045.1, on the reverse strand, counting down.
TCGTAGAGTGACAGTGAGGAAGAAGATATGCTAAATAAGACCATCAAGGACGGAGCGGCACAGCCAAGTGCACAACTAACTACGAATGTTGACCAAATGTCAAATTTTATAGCCAGCCTAAATGCTTCAAAAGCGTCCATCGAAGAGTTGCAGAAAAATAGTTTAGATAGCCAGAGAGAACTCGAAACGCTTCGTCATAAAATGCCTAGAGGGGATGTTAATGTGGCACAACAAAGAGCGGATGCTGTGCTTACACCGTCAACGGAAATTGGAGTCAACGCTATCCTTCCAGCACAACACGAATCGGTAAGTAAAATTTATGATTGCCCATATTTTCAGGAAGCGCTGAAGAATGGCCACTGTTTCATGCCAATTTTAAAGATACCACCGAAACATTCCGATACAACAATCGGCAGAACCTCATGCGAATTCAAAAATGCTTAACAGGACCAGCCAAAGAAACAGTAGCCTCAATGTTAATTCATCCAGAAAACGTGCCAAACGTTATAAAAGAGCTAGAGTTAAGATTCGGAAGGCCTGAATTATTAATTCGTGTGCAGTTAGCTAAGGTTCAGCAATTTCCACCCATAAAAGAACAAAGGTTGGATCAGGTCATACGGTTTTCAACAAAGGTGAGAAATATTGTTTCGGTTTTGTACACAACCAACTGTCAACAACATCTGGCTAACACTGCGCTTTTGGAACAACTAGTAAGTAAGCTGCCACAAAATAACCAGTTTGAATGGGCACGACGCGCTGCTACAATAAGTCCGTACCCGACAATCAATGATTTCTCGATATGGTTAAGTGAACTGGCCAAAGTTGTTTGTCTGATGCCACCTTCCGGTTTTGTAACAACAAAAGGTAACTTTCAGCCTAAACGAATAATGCACGTGGAAAAAAATGCAGCAAACCAAAACCGAAAATGCAATGAATGTGGTGCAAATCATCGTATTAAAGATTGTGAAAAATTTTGCCAGTCACTAGCCATAGAAGATCGTTGGAGAAAAGTAAAAGATCAACATCTTTGTTTCTCGTGCTTACGACAGGGTCATAGAGCCTCGGACTGCAGGTGTAAAAGAGTTTGCGGTATTAATGGATGCCACCGTTGCCACCATAAGTGCTTGCACGAAAACAGAGCAAGGCCGCCAGCACTGACTTCAAATTCAGGTAACCAAATATTGAACAGCCGTACTCCACGAACCGGGTGCAGCCATATTTTTAAAATACTTTCGGTAACACTATATAGAACAAATGGTAAAGCTGACGTTTTTGCCATGTTCGACAAAGGTTCTGCCATTTCGATTCTTGAAGAAGACGTAGCAACATCGCTGGGCCTGCGAGGACATTTAGAGCCTTTAACTCTACAATGGTATGGAGAACAAGTAACAACAGAATCATCATCAAGAATAAGCCTAGAAATATCAGGGAAAGAGGGTCCACCGTTGTTTGCCATTAAAAATATAAGAACAATAAAAAATTTGAATTTACCTGAACAATCGTTTAAAAAATCACTTTTCAGCAATTTTGAGTTTTTACCACTTGCAGACTACGATGACGTCAGGCCAGTGATGTTGCTAGGGTTAGACAACGTTCACCTTGGAGTCTCGTCAACGATGGTAGAAGGCGACCAGAGAAGCCCTGTAGCTGCAAGAACCAAATTAGGCTGGGTCGCCTATGGTCCAACAAAAAATTCGAATTTACAGTCTTCAATTATGCTCCTTGTTCGTGAAGATCATTCTTTGCAAAGGTTAAATGATATGGTCAGCTGTGATATGGACAATATTTTGAAGCTGATAGCTTTGGACTCAACTCTTTACGAGGCACGTTGGAGCCAGAAAACGAAAAAGCCGCGCGTCTCATTATGGAAAGCACCACCAAGCTTGTTGACAACAGATATGAAACTGGGTTGCTTTGGAAACAATATCCACCTGAACTTCCAAGTAGTTTCGATATGGCAAAACGACGCCTTCTCGGCATCGAAAAAAGGATGAGTCCTGATCCAAAATTTGGAGAAAAATATCGAGAAGAAATGGGTAAATATTTCAAGAAAAATTATGCCAGAGAAATCTCAGATGAGAAACTCCATAATCAGTCTCAGCTGATTTGGTATCTGCCACATTTTGGGGTGCAATCCATACAGAAACCTGGAAAGCTTAGAATCGTCTTTGATGCCGTCGCCATGGCTGCGGGATTCTCGTTAAATTCAAAACTGTTAAAAGGCCCTGAACAAGCAAAACCACTTCTGAGCATTCTTTTTAAATTCCGGCAAATGAAGTCGCAGTGGCTGCCGGCATGCGTGAAATGTTTTCGCAGGTAAACATTCGTCCAGCTGATCAACACGCACAGAGGTTTTTGTGGCGAAACGGTGATCCAAATCAGCCAATAAAACACTGCGCCATGTCAACAATGATTTTCGGAGCCATAAGTTCACCATGCTGTGCAGAGCTTGAAACAGTTGAAAACTGCAGAGAGAAACAGTTTCCCGATGTGTTCGATGCTATCATCAACAAACATTACATGGACGACTTCGTAGTTAGTTTCGAGGATGTTAAAGAGGCCGAGAGAATTTGTAAAAAAGTGGTCCAGATACATGGTAATGCCAGTTTTGAATTGAGGGGTTTTTTGTCACATTCAGAAGCCTTACAAAAAACCATGAATGCCGATTCCGAGGATTTGGTCAACGTAGTCAACATGGAAAATGCCAGTGTCGAAAAAATACTAGGAATATACTGGAATACTTCAAATGACACATTTAAATTTGAAACAAAATTTCAACGCATTCCTCAGCAAGCCTTGCAGGGCATCAGACCACCCACTAAGAGAGAGTTGCTTGGGATTGTTATGGCAATTTTTGACCCTTACGGTTTGTTGGCAAATTTTTTAATTTTTCGAAGGTTTTGGTACAAAAAACATGGAAACACAACATAAGCTGGGACGACGTTATTACGATAGAATTGCACAAAAGATGGAACGCATGGTGGAGGGAGTTCCAGAGAGTGCACGACTTTGAGATACAACGATGTTATCCTATTGTTATATTAATGTTATATTAATAGAATGTTATTATAAATTTCTACAATTCAAAAACATTAAACTCAATATGTTCGTGGATGCCAGCCAAACCGCCTTTGCCGCCGCAGCTTATTTTATAGTTGAACACGCCGGAAAGATAGATGTCGCGTTCGTAGCTGGTAAAACCAGAACTGCTCCCCGGAAATTAATGTGCATTCCTCGATTGGAGCTTCAAGGAGCAGTGCTTGGAATACGCCTCAGCAAAATTATCAGTCGCTTTCATGACAAGCCGCCGGCACGAATCATATTTTGGAGTGACTCTCAAATAGTTATACATTGGATAAATGCAGCCAACCGGAGATTTAAACCATTTGTTGGATATCGAATAGCCGAAATACTAAGAACTTTGGAGGTAGCACAATGGCACTGGACACCAACGATTGAAAACGCGGCAGACGCAGCAACCAGATTAAAATTTCCGCCGAAATTTGAAATTGAAAGCATTTGGATAACCGGTCCAAAATTCCTGAAGCAGCCTGAAGAATTTTGGCCATGGTCTAACTTTGAAACACCATCACTATTAGAAGAGGAAGTTCTGCCATGTCACCTGCTACAGCCACAGGCAAGTAACGTTGTGATTAACATTTCTAAAATTTCTTCATACATGAAGCTCAAACGCAGTATGGCCTGGGTGCTACGGTTTTGTAAACTGCTCCTACGCTTCCGGAACTCAAATTCGCCAGTATCAAATGGTTCTCTTACAAATATGGAAATTAATAATGCTGAAGTTCATATATGTAAAATTGTTCAAGACGAGTTCTTCACTGATGAAATCATTGCCCTACGAGGAAGTCATCCGATAAAGAAACAAAGTATAAACCGTCATAGGACGCCACTAAGAACCAGAAGTGACAATGGGACGAATTTCATTGGTGTTCAAAAGGATCTCAAGGATGCTGACTGCTAGATGCTGTACAAATAAATGATGAAGCCACGAAGAGAGGCATCGAATGGAAATTCAACTGCCCAGCAAATCCCAGCTCTGGTGGGTGCTGGGAACGCCTGATAAGAATAATAAAATTTTAACTTTATAAAACGCCGTTCAAGGTAGCCCCACATTTGGAGACCCTAAGAAGTGTGCTGATCGAGGCTGAAGGTATTATAAACTCACGTCCCCTTACTGAAATTCCTTTATCTTCCGCAGAAGACGAGCCATTAACACCTAACAATTTTTGGTTAGGGTGTGTCAATTCGACGCAGTATCCACACCCAGTTGACGACACGAATTGCCTAAGAAAACAATGGAGGATAGCACAGAACCTGAAAGACCGCCTGTGGAAGCGATGGACAATGGAATACCTACCTCAGCTTCTTCACCGCCCCAAGTGGCATGACAAGACGGTGCCACTAAAGGTCAATGATTTAGTAATAATCTGCGATCCTAGCCACCCACGAAATCAATGGAAAAGGGGACATGTCACCAGAGTATTCCCAGCTAAAGATGGTCAGATACGCCTTGCGGAGATACTTCAAATGGACTGCTACGATGTCCAGCCAGTAGGTTAGCCATCTTAGTATTAGATGGTGATTCCTCAAGGAAATCGCGGGAGGGGGGGGGAGGTGTTATTGAAAGCGTACTGTATCGCTGTTAGCGATTGCCAACTGTAGCACAAAAGAAGAGACGAAACTCCAACTTCATAAGAAAGGCAACATAAAATTCAGTTTCAACTAACATCGGCAGCACACAAAATTCACAATTGTGAAACATCATCAGCATCGCATCGATTTTATATATCAGTTTATACGGCTTATATTCACATATATCAGTTTCAATCATGTTAAATAAAATACATTATATCTTTGAAATAGTTAGTATTTTAATTGTCGCTAGTTGTTAACTACAAGAGTGATCGGTTTTTTTTTTAAAACCGGAGTTTTTTCGGTGTTTGGGACGGAGGTTTTGTTAAAAAAGTGCCCATTCCTAGTGCATGCACAGTTTTAAAGTAAATGACAGTTGTCGCTAGTTAACTACAGCGACAATCGTCGTTAAGGCGTTTGGGAATCCCGCAACTGATCAATAACATTTAATACACACCCTCTAAGAAAAATAAACGTAAAGCATTTTGCGAAACGAAAGCGTACCGTATACGGACCGCCATTCCACTAACAATTGCATAGTTTTTCATATAAAAAATAGGAAAAAATTACTTCACCGTAAAACTCATGGTAAACGTGCTACTTTCAGCGTTACGAAAGCGGACCAATTTTACGTTACGGAAACGAACTGATTTAAACATGTCGAACAAGTTTTTGCTTATCGGCTTGTAGTGCTTCACGAGGTAGTAGAACTAAAAACACCCCATCTTAAACAACCACACTGTCAACAGAACACTGACACAGAACTCGAAAATTAAGTGAAAGAAACAACATACAAATTCGAACAAATTGCGATTCCATTCATTGGTGTTCCAATTTTTGTGTTACGTTAACTCACCACTTTGGTGTTACTTATACATACCTGTAGTAGGATTCCCAAAAAGTTAACGATAATAATAGTTTTCGTTAACGGTCATTGTGCATGCACAGTTTCCTAGTAAATGACGGTTTTCGCTAGTTAACAACAGCGACAATTGTCGTTAAGGCGTTTGGGAATCCCGCAACAGGGATTATATTGGCTTAGTGGTAAAAGGGTCAAAATTGATACAAAAATATGGTTTTTTTTCACATGAATGGGGCCTTTAGTGGTAATTCAATATCAAAGACTTTCTATTTGAATATTCAGCCATGACCACAAATATCCATATAAATTTCGAGTTTTTGTCTACAAATTGTCGATATTGCCAACATATTGTCTTTAAATTTGTCAATATTGCCTCCAAATTGTCGACGTTATCTGCAGCAAAATTGTCAACAATTATAGTCGACACGTAGAGGAACATCACTGGCAGGGAAGTTTTTTTATTTGTCACAAAAATAGCGCAATTTAGTTTAAACGATCAGCTCTCAAAATCAAAATTTGTGGGTCAAAGATTTTATTTCATATAAAGAGGTCCCATCGCCCAAAAAAAAAAAATATGCCAAAATGTAATTAATATAGTTAATTTCTCCAAATTTTTAACAAAGCCATTTATTAAATAAGTTAATAATGCAAATAAAAATAGCAAAGCATTTCCACAGAAAACCGCAAATCGGATCGATATATTCATCGTTAAAGAGCCTTAGGAGTATTCTTTCAAGTTCTTGGATATATACATAAGAATGTCAAAAATGATATGACAAATTTAACGAAGAGTCTGCGTTAAGGCCTATCTATAATAGACACATGCTGGCATACTCTAATACCAAAAACTAAACGGAAAGTCAGCCGGCTGTTGTCAGAATAAAAAATACCCATAATAACCAAGCATTGACTTTGAGAAGTGTCACAACACAATTTACGGTTTTGTTAGCGTTTAATTGTGCGATTTTTTTAAATTTATACACAAAATAATATAAAAAAATAAACAATCGCAGCCTTTGCTGTTTGGCTTGAATAATTTGTTTAATAAATTTGAATAAAAAGTTTTTTGACTTTTGCCTATGTTGTGAGCGATTTAAATCGTTCTGCAAAAAGCCAATGAAAGTTAACGAAACTGTGGCAATTCCAATTATGGGTATGCTCATATATTTATATGGGTTCACTTTTATTTTGACAGATCAGTCTGCCAGCATGTGGCTATTATAGTCAGGCCTTTAAGACTTGCAAGAAGACGAATAAAAAAATTAATAAAGATTGATTTCATAAATGGTATACAATTTTGAAATATAGAGCTTTGAACATTTTGAGAGCTTTGATAAGGTGACAAAAAATGTTCCATCGCAGTTTCCACAGTCTCCATTTTTTTAAAAAGCTTATAGTTTTTGAGTTATCGTTAAAAAATTTAAAAATTTCCATTTCGGATGCCAGCTATGTTGAATTTTTTTTCAAGCCCTTCATTTCATAAAATGTATGACTCGAAAACACTTTTCTATTCGGAAAAGAATGTGTATGACTTCATTTTTAGATCTACATTTTTTTTAAGTGGAAGAACGCGTCTTTATGCAAATAATTGATTATTACTTCTAAAGCATTAATTTAATATGAATTCTGACGCCGTAATATGAAAGAGCGTGAATTTTTATATTAGATATCATATGTCGGAAATTATTTTGGAAGAAAAAATCGATGGGAATTACCTTTTTTACAGGTTCGCCTTTTGAGCTATATGCATGAAAAAATTTTGTAAGGAATGTATCGTGCATAAAGCTCTCCACCTCAAATTTCCATTCTTAAACCTATAGAATTACTTTGGGATACTATTAAAAGTAAAATTGGTTCGAAAATTTAGAAATTCTTTTGAAGGGTGTGCAGGAATCTTCATTCTTCCTCTATAATAGTACACTGAGAAAAAAAAGCAATAGGTAAATCACCTAAGTCGGCTTGGGTAAAGAGAATTGTATGGGAATTATAAACTAATGCTTATTCACCTAAGCAATTTATTGTTTAAAACATTGCTCTGAAAGCATATAATTCGATACCTTGCCAAAAAAAAAATATTTGATTCGCCTAAGCCCAAAATCCAAAAATACAAAATTAAAAAACAACTAGCATGGATGACTTAAGCACAGTTTTGAGCTATTTTCTGAAAAAACAGCTGCGTCATTATACACACGAGAAAAGGATAGATTTGATAATTTATAATTTAATAATTTGATGGTTTGTTTTTTTAATAAAACTATTTTAAATTCTAAAATAACATAAAGTAAATTAAAAACACACGTTGATATTCACACCAGTAAATTTTATGACATGTCATCAACAAAAAGAAAAAAATAAAAAAACTTCTTTGTCCGTCGTGCGGAATAGAACTCGGAACTTTTGGTACCAGTCCATCGCTTCCTGACATAACTGAAGCTATGTTAACATATGCTGTATTATTAGATGCAGTATGTCGCAGTATTCTTTTGATAGCCATACAACAAAAATCTTTTAATATATTATTGTGTAATGCTCAATGCGTAGTGTAGTGACTCGATGAGTTTGGCTCAATGCGTAGTGTAGTGACTTCATACACAGTGGTATCGGTTGGTTGTGGGTTCCAATCTCAACGGTATGCGAAGGTAAAATATTTGTATTTGATATTTAATTTAATTTATTTTCGAATCTCAACGGCATGCGAAGGTAAAATATTTGTATTTGATATTTAATTTAATTTAATGTTCGTTATAATAGACGTCAAGCAGCAAGAAAAGCCGAGAAGTTATTAATAATATCTAAGAAAAAAACGGTGTGATAAAAGAAAAATGTATGTTGTTGCCGATTTCAGTCAAGCAAATCACAGAACGAGAGGCGGCAACTTAAAAAAAAAGGAAAATAAAAAACCAAAACCCGAAAAAGTTATATTTTTGAAATTAAATTTTTCTTTTTTAAAGTAGTGTATAAAAATTACCAAATACTTGGTTAATTTATCATCCAAATAAGAATTGGCAAGTCAACATGTAAAATTTAGGCGTTTTTATGAAGTACTTGGGATGCTGAAAACTGCCAAAGCCATCTTATAAATTACACTGTGGAACAAATTCAGGTTAGCAAAAGTTAGGTCGATTCTGAGAGTGAGGGGTGAAAATAGAGGCTAAATTAGAAGACCTGTATCGCGGCGTTTGTTTATGTTAGTTCGAATTTTTTTTAATTGACCTTCGAACTTTGCAGTCAAATGCCGATTTTTACCATATTGTTTATATGGTTTTTTGGATATAGCTCGTCGACTAATTTTTATTTTTATAATCTGTAAAAGCCAAATTGTTGCCAGAGACCTGTGCAACAACTAAAATTTTTTAAAAAATTGATTTAGAATATTTTTGTGGTGCTTATGAAGCAAAATGTTGAAAAATTATTTATTTTTCATGCTTTTTGAAAATATTTTCCACAAAACTAAGTCTTTTTTGCTTTCTGTTTGATCTATAATATGCTTCTCAGTTTCTTCAATAAATTTCGTTTGTGCGATAGGGATAGCCTTATGTACTGTTTTATGTCAAATTGAGCTCAATACTAACACAAAAGGCTCAATACTATCACAATTCATCATCCCTGGGCTGGGCTGGCAGGGATGATTTGCGATTGTACTCACCACAGCGCCATTAAGTTCGATACTGTCAAATTGAGTATTCTTTCGTATGAAATGTGTAGCAAAAGGTGACGTATTCGTAAATTCACCAAAATTGCTCTCAATTGCTTCAATTGTCATCACAGCTACAATTGCGTTTCCAAGAATCTAATCAGATTCAATTTTTCAATTCAATTTTTCTGAACAAGATTTTTGTAATTTAGATTTAATTATTATTCATCCCAATCATAAAACATTTTCTCCTGGGTGTTGTAAAAGGGACTTTCCGTTTTTAAGATACAGATGAAGACATCACTTTTTTTTTTATTTTACACTAATGAATATTGACGGTTGATGAACAAATTTGCAAAAAGTTTTTGCACTTTATCTTAAAAACAGAAACTCTCTTTTACAATTTCCTGGAGAAAATAATTGATCTGATTAAGTTTGAGTTAAGTTTATAATTAATTTCATTTAATCTTTATCATATTCAAACACAAAATAAACTAGACAAATAAAACAGTTAAAAATACATTTAAAAAATAATTAAGTATTCCAATCATTTCTATAAATTTGAAAGAAAAACCTTCGACGTTTGAAATATTGAATGTTTTCGCAAAAAGTTTCGTTGTAGAAATAATTTATATAAAAAAATGCGTATTAAAAAGGGGGTCACCCTTTCTAATAGCTTAAAATTTATTTGCAGAAACTGTTTCAGTTTTACACAAAAATTAATTAACTGTTTCTTTCATTAAAAAAACAAGGGTTCTTCATTTCAAACTTTTAACAAAATAGTCTAGCTTTACATAGTTTATAGATTACTAAAAAACTATTTTCATACCATGTGAATCTATATGAACAAAACTCATTTTTTGTAAATTATTAAATTTCTATAATTCATACTTATAGAAATAGGGAAGTCCCTGCTTATTTTTAGAATAACCGTGCTCATTTTTAAAATTTTAAGAGAAACAAATATTTTTGCATTGATTTGTTTTTTTATACTTATGCCATGGACAATTTTACCCTACTTTGTGGAACATATAAATTTTTTTCAACTGCATCGGAAATTTTGCTTATGTATTTTTTCTTTGTAACTTTCTCTTTGCACCTTGGAGCTATACAAGTAATACCAAAAATTGGAAAAATCTCTAAAGATATTGAAACCAACATACTTTTCTGTATTTCAGTTGCCTAATAAAAGTATTAAAAAAAAATGAGCAAGGGAAATTTAATTATTAACAGAAACAAGTTTTGCTAATACAGACATGGTATGAAAATATATTTTTAATAATAACTTCTTATTGGAAAGGAATATTGGGATGTTTTTTTTTTTTTAAATAAATAATTTTGCAGCTAGACTATTTTGTTAAAAATATAAAAAGAACATTTTTAAAAAAATAAATTTCGACAAAAAATCCCGTTTATTAATATTAATATATTAAATTTTTTGAACGACTGATATTGCCACTAAAGATATCATGGAATAGATGTTTAGTAATTAGTCGCGTATGTTTAAAGTTATTAAGCATGAATTTGCAATCGACCTAAACCACTCAACGCACGAAAGTGCCAAATAGTGCCAATAGATATTTCGCGACCGAAGGTAACGACCATTCGCTGCATTCCGCCAAGGCGAGCGCTATTGTAGCGATGGATCATTTTACGCTGGATTTCTCTGAATGCGTTGCTACGTCGAACGTCAGATCTGTTGACAACTGACGTCTGACGTAGTTTGTTCGCTTGTTTTGCTTTGTTGAATTAAAAACCTAATTCCTTTCTGCTAAGAGGTTTACCTAATGCAAAACGTAGTGCTAGAGTTGCTAATGGATGATGATCTTGATATGGCTATTAAGGAGCAGATTTCGGACCTCATTCAACCATTGCAAGGATCAAAGGATAGTTTAAAACATAAAAAATAGCACACGCCACGAAAATTTGCATTTATTTTAAGGGTTTCATTTGAGTGTTTGCAAATTCATGCAAATTGGCGCGCAAATAGCTGTTAAATGACAAAACTTGCAACTGCTGTCAAAAGTGTAGCCATTCACCCGAATTTTCTTGAGCGCTCGCCTTGGCGGAATGCAGCCGTTGAGTAGTCAAACTCGTTTCTCATCACTTTCACTCCCGAATTTCTGTTAACATTTTGTCAGTCTTCTTATTTTGCTTTTGGATTAACCAAGGATAAACACCGATTAGTTTAAATTTAAATAGTTAATTTTTTTTATTAATGTCATTAAATAAAAATTTAAAATTCTAATGGTATGGTAACAACTTAAATTAAAAGGAAAAACATTTTTATACTTCAACTTTAACCGGCTCTGGTGTTTTAAGAAATTTATCGCCTAGCAGCGACTTAATTTTTGAAATATGGGGCATGGATTCCATGTTGTTTTCTTCAGAGTATTGCAAACAAGTTACAGCCTGGCTCGGAGCCTTGTTGGAAATGCATGCAAAAATTTTTCGAATGTATAAGATTTCTGGTCTTACGTATAAATGAAAAAAAAAAATAAAATCCACTTGCCAAAGTGCATACCTTATAATAATAATGGGTTGGGTACGAAATATCCACGACAAAATATCCAAACCAAAATCTCCAAGTCAAAATTTCCAAAGCTAAAATCTCCAAGGCACAAAATATTTAAAATCTCAAAAACTTAATCGCCAAACCCAAAATAGTCGAGGACAAAATCTCCAAAAAACTCAAAAAATGTAAATTGCAACATTTATGAATGAATTCACGGGAATTCCTAAATGGTGCAATTTACATTTCTGAAGATTTAGTTAATTTTTTTAAGTAAAAAGTTTATAAAAGTGTAAAATTAAAACTAAATTAATCTAAGCCTAATTTTACGGCAATGCCAATATCATAGTTTGTTTGAGCCATACAATTTTGTATTCTTTTACAACGTTAAAATATCAATATCAAAGCGATGAAATTATAAAAAAAAATTCCAAAGCATTTTTGATTGAATCAAAAATTACAAAAAAAATGTTGTGTTTGGATTATAATAAAAAAAAAATAAATTTGGTGATTTTGGCTTGGATGTAATGATCTTGGATATTTAGTCTTTGGAGATTTTTAAATTTGTATATTTTGTAACTTGGAGATTTTGTCTGTATTGGAGATTTTGGCTCTTGAGATTTTGTACCGCTCCCTATAATAATTAAATTAAAACTTAATGTTAGAAAAACGTGGCGTGATTATGTTATAAGTACTAGGCTTTATTGAACAGTAAAAAAGTATTTTTTACATAGGCAAATTAGGGATGGTAAAAAGTAACGATAAACTGTGGCTTGTTGCCAGATATTTTATTTGAACACCCCCACTTATTAAAATACTGAAATACAAATGTTATTTAAGTTTACTTTTACGTTAATTTTAATAATAAAAAATTTATCAATCCATTTAATTCAATTTCTATTAATATGTAAACATTACGCAAAATAAAATAAATTCAATAAATTAACTTTATATTAGATAATTTTAATTTTTAATATTCATTCCCATACCCCTGATACATGCCATATTTTTGTTGCCAGGGACAGCCTTGGTCAAATTGTCAGCAACCATCTCTTCTGTTGGTATGTAACTTATTTTAATTGAGTTATCGTTGATTCGATCGCGAATGTGATGATGTCTAACATCTATATGTTTCAACCTGGATCTAAAACCATCCGTTTCTGTCAACTTAATAGTACTTTGACTATCGCATGCTATAGATATAGGCTGATCCTTCCACGGTGAGTAGATTTCTTGTGCAAATTGCTTAAGCCACATCGCCTCCCGCACAGCTGCAGACAAAGCCATATGGCTTTGGCAAAATTCAGCCTCGGTACTCGATAATGCAACAGTCTGCTGTCTCTTGCTTCCCCACGAAATCGCACCTCCACACAATTTGAAGACAAAGCCCTTGCATGAGCGTCTCTTATCAACGTCAGATGCCCAGTCAGCGTCAGAAAAACCAGCTTTCAGAACCTGCGAAATTTATTTTTAAATTTATTGTACCTTTCAAGTACCTAAATATTCGCTTTACAGCGATCCAGTGCGCCTTTCCATGGTTTGAGTTAAATCTGCTTACATCATTGACGGCGAATGCGATATCTGGTCTCGTTCCTTGCGCTAGATATAAAAGACTTCCCACAGCTTCTTGATAGGGAACCTGATCCATTTGCTTGTGTTCGTTATACATTTGGATTAACAGCTTCTGGTTCGGATCGCTTGGAGTTGCCGCAGGCTTGCAGTCTGACATACCAAATTTCGCCAATATTTCGGTGATGTACTGCGATTGATCCAACCAAATACCATTTGGACCGTAGGTAATGTTCAGACCAATACAACTTCTAGCTGCCCCCATATCTTTCATTTTAAATGCACTGCACAAAGCCGCTTTCAATCTGTCTCGAAGTTCTTCATCGCGCCAAAATATTAATAAGTCGTCAACATACACGCCTACAATCAGCTCGCCTCCTTCACTATGATACACGCATGGATCCATTTTCGATTTTGTAAGGCCAAAGGATTTTAATGCTGATTCCAGTTTAATGTTCCACTGTCGACTGCTCTGTTTCAATCCATAAATTGATTTGTACAATTTACATACGCGACCGCTGCCATCATTGAAACCATATGGTTGCTCCATAAAAATATCCTCACACAAATCGCCCTGTAAAAAGGCAGTAACCGCATCCATTTGATCGATCTTCATGTTGGTTTTGACAGCCCATGCAATTAAGAAACGCACAGATGTATAGCGAACAACTGGTGCGTATGTTTCACTATAGTCAATGCCGTATCGCTGCGAACATCCTTTGGCCACCAATCTAGCCTTATGACGAATAACTTTGCCATCACCATCACGCTTGGTTTTAAAAACCCACTTGGATTTAATAGCCTTTCGTCCATATGGCAAATCATTGAGTTTCCATGTATTATTTTCAGCCAAACACTTTAATTCGCTGTGCATAGCAGCCTTCCATGCACTGCTGTCTTCATGCGCCATTGCATCTTCAAAGGTATCTGGATCAACGCTTTTCGAAAATGCGGAAAAAGTAACAAAGTCATCCAAGCGACGAGGTGCTGGAGTTCGCTGCGTTCTTCGAAGCTCCTGTGGTGGTGAAATTGATACTGCTGGTTCATAAGTCGTAGCATCTGCTTCTAGGTACGTCGAATCGCAACTTTCAGAGTCTTCATTCGATTCCTGTACAACTGCATCACTCACAGCATCGATTACAAAAGAAGGTATAACATCGTCCTCTATAGCTTCCCCCACTGAAAGTGTATCTTCGAATGTCACTGTTGGAGCACAATCGATTTCCTTTGTTTCCGTTCCCAAGAACACTACATCCCTGCTCTTAATGGTCTTTTTCGTAGCAGGATTAAAGCAGCGATATCCCTTTGTTGTTTCATTATAACCTACGAAAACCATCTTCACGGACTTAGGGTTCCACTTGAGTCGCTTTTGTTTTGGCACGTGGACCATAACTGGCGATCCGAATATTTGCATGCCACTCAAGTTAACTTTGATGCCAGTCCAGCGCTCTTCAGGAGTCTTATCAGACAATGAAGAATTTGTAGATCGGTTCATAATGTATGCAGCAGTGTTGACAGCTTCCGCCCAATATGATTTATCAAGTTTTGCATCAAAAATCATACACTTGGCTCTTTCAACAACAGTCCGATTGCATCGTTCTGCTACACCGTTTTGTTCTGGTGTGTAAGTATTGGTAGTCTGATGTACAATACCTGCGCTCTTGCAAAACGACTGAAAGGCTTGACTCACATACTCGGTGCCGTTGTCTGTCCGAATAATTTCGATTTTTCGCCCCACTTGATTTTCAACAAGTTGTTTGAACTTTTTAAACTGATTTAAAACTTGTGTCTTGGACTCCAAGAAATAAATAAAAACTTTGTGTGAAAAATCGTCTATGAACGTCAAAAAATACCTTGCTCCACCAATTGATTGAACCTCCATCGGCCCGCATAGATCGGAGTGGACCAGATCCAATAAATTCTCAGCACGTGTACCAACGTGTTTAAAAGGAGCACGTGTTTGCTTGCCCTTAAGACAAGTTTCGCAACTTTTTAAAGCATTAGCATCTTCGGTAAACGCGACGCCTTCAACCGCTCCATTTTTCATTTTGCACAGATCAACATAATTAATGTGGCCCAAGCGCCGATGCCAAGTCATTAATGTTTGCGACGACTCTGCTCTCATGCATTGCCCAACTTGACCTGCTATTTTGTACACGCCTGCTGAAGATTCTGCCCTAACTAGAAGTTCGCCTTGCTTGTTGTAAACGCTGCATCCATTATTGTCGAACACCACCTTATTGCCATTTGAGACCATTTGCGCCACTGAAAGCAAATTTGTAGACAATTCAGGCACATGCAAAACATCTTTGATTTCTATTTCTTTTTCATGCAGCCGCAGCAATCCACACCCGGTACCAGTCACTTGCATATTCTTGTTGTTTGCTGCAATAATTTCGGCAACCGATGACGGTTTCATTTGAGACAGCCAATTTTTATGTGGAGTCATGTGGCGCGACGCACCACTGTCAATGTACCAACATTCCGAGCTGCGATCAAGTCCACATGAAAGTGACATTGCACTGAATGCATTCTTCAACTCGACTTTCCGTTCCGCTCGCTTCTTGTTCGGGCAATTCTTCGCCATATGCCCTTTTTTACCGCATTCATAGCATTTAAAGTTTCCTTTTGTGCTACCGCTTTTGTTGGTTTTGTTTTTGACTCCAAAAAAAGCGCTCTCAGCTTTCGGTTTTCCATAATCGCAGTCCAGCAATTTTGCTTTTATGGCCTGTGATCACGGTGCCGCTACTCTCGATGCCCATGATGAATGGTTTGAAGTCATCACTGAGACCCGTCAACATAATCGCACCCAGCCATTCTGGGGAAATACAAAATTTAATACTCGCCAGTTTATTTGCAGTACCTATAATTTGGTTCACATATTCCGACATCGATTCGCAGTTTTCCAAACGCGTTGAAGTCAGCTTGCGCAACAGAGCAATTTTGCGGGTGAGTCCACTGTCCTCGTACAAAGCTTCCAGTTTTTTCCAAATTGCACCTGCTGTCGTCTCGTTTTGGATATGCACGTAAAGAGATTCATGCACAGACAATACAATTTTTGCCTTTGCCTTACGAAGTTTCGGCTCATTTGTTTCCGTCACCGGGTCTGCTATGCTTGCATTCAGCTCGTTGAGTTCCAAAATGTTTTGCATAGCAAACTTCCAAGTGTGGTAGTGTTCTCCACCACGCAACTTTTCGACTTGGGAGTCATTCGCCATTTTACAACTAATGTAATGGCAGCTAACCAAAAAAACTACTGAAATTCGGTTCAACTTAAACTCTTTTCGCAACAAATGCGAGCAGTGACAAACAAATTAAACAAAAAAAACGATTTGCAAGTTTGCAACGAAAAAATGTCTTTATTACCCAATCCTCTGGGCCCATAACCTGTTAGAAAAACGTGGCGTGATTATGTTATAAGTACTAGGCTTTATTGAACAGTAAAAAAGTATTTTTTACATAGGCGAATTAGGGATGGTAAAAAGTAACGATAAACTGTGGCTTGTTGCCAGATATTTTATTTTAACACTTAATTTGTTGTCACAGTTTTCGAATTCCTGATGAAAAACCTTATATAAAACATATTTAAAACTATATATTAGTTCTTTAATAATGGAATTTATTTCATGCACCTTTTCTACTATCATCTATCAAACTATGTCTGGCACAGCAGTGAAAAGTAGCGACGATAATAGATAAATCCTTTGTAAGTTTCACCAATCAAGTTGTAGTTGTTTCCTACATGCAACAATGCATGCACCTTTTTGGCTAATGTTCTATCATGCAAATGATTGTGACACACATCCATGTCCATAATAAAGAAGTATGTGTGCTTGGGATCAACAAATTCAAATTCCTTGCCTTCCAGTTCGTTTAATATATCTACAATGACATGCGAGATAGGCGAGATAGGGTTCGCGACAGAATATAATCAGCAAGTAATAATAAGACGCCAGGCTGATATTAAGTTGCTTGAATTCTTTTAAAACTTTCAGTGTCGAATTACGTGCAAATTATAATTGTTAAATGTGCTAACGCAGTAAAGCTGTGCATTTAAGGTGCCCGCCCACATTGGAACGCAGTTGTTGCTGCGCCATTTGTTCCAAAAAATCGTTGCACAGAACCCAGCGTTTATCGGTAATTTCCGTAGATTTGTAATAGTAATAATGAAATTAAAGGTTTGCGTGTCCAACTCAAGTTGCTTTTCTGTTGCTTCTTGCAGCAAAGCATAGGCACGTTCAGCCTGTAAAATTCATATTGTTTCACAAGTTATCACTTTAGCTATTTTATCAAAAATACCTGGTAATACTTGGCCATTCCTCGTATGATAGCTGCTTGACGTTTTCGGTTCGATTTCTGCAAACAAATTTCCCGCCAGTTCACCATCTTTCCAGCTCGAAGATTGACTTTCGCGACCTGCGGTGCTCAGCTTAAACCAACGTTCTTCAATTAGCTCTTCGGAAAGCGGTGCACAGTTATTATAGAAACACACTAGTTCTAGCAGACTCTGGTTCATTTCACTGCTAACTTCGATGTCCTTTTGTTTCATCAGGTTGTAGACGAATACAGCGTCGGTGTCATTAAAGTCACTTCATTAAAGACTAGACGCGGAGCAAATGCTTTAATTGGTGGCTGTGCCTCAGAGTGCTACGAAAATAAATCCTGAAAGTTTAGACTCGGTTTTAATAAAAAAATAACTTACTAAAAATAAATCTTTGTGCTCCTCCTTGTTCTACTTGGCAGCTTTGCGTCAAATGGTGCCCAGTTAAAGTGGCATGTGACCGAAATAGATGTAGAATAAGCACTTTAAAAGTTTCTAAAGGAGCCTTTAGCTGAATTTCACGTTGTGTGGATTCGGCTAGTCCGCCATAAAGTAGCCAATATAAAACGGTGTGCTGGCAGACGTTGACGTTCTACCAAGAACTCCACGTCCGAGTAGTCATTGTTCATGCACAGATAAGCCATTTGCTCCGAGAATCGTTCTACACGGAAATAGAAGGATAATTATTTGCTGTTATTGTTGGTTGAGTGCCAGTGCTTCAGTCGCTTACCTGTCAAATCAACTTCATTCGAACGCTGCTGCTTCAGTGGTATTCCAGACAATTTATGATGAGCTTGACTGCTCATAGTTGCCTGATGGATCAAACAATCAATGGAATTGTTTCTAATTAAATTAAAAGAAATGTTTCCACGTGCAGCCGAAACAAAGTTAAGCAAAATTGCACCGAAACAACACTTGACAAATATGAGATGAACTCACGTACACAATATGTGAGTTCCACCACAATGCATAAAAAGTGAGGTAGAAAAGTAAAAGAGCACGAATGGCCTTGAAAAAATCGAAGTTTCCTATCTCTTTATCTCTGCCATCATGGTGTAAGAAAACCAAGTGGAAGCAAATTTTTCATCACACTTTAAATTGCCCCGGGTCTGTCAAAAAATTCTGACAGGGAGAGAGCAACTGTTGATTAGTGCCAAATTTTATTGGCTACGTTCAGCAGGTACAAGTTTTGTGCAACCGGTTAGTGTGTGTTTGCTGAACGAAAAAATATCAGTGTCTAATCACAACATGGGAAAATATCTATCTTTCGCCGCTCTTTATATTTTTGATACATTTGCTCAACGTATTGAGTATTTCCAGTTAAAAATTTGGCTTTTTTAGAATAAGTGTGCTTTTATAACAAATGAAATAAATAACGCAAAATATAACGAGAAAACACAAGTTTTCCCCTATTTGATCACTTTTAAAACAATAGTGTTCACAGAAATAAAAAAGGAACGTTAACTGATACCTGATCAGAGACACAACATGTTGTACTCATTATTCAATTATTATTAGGTTGTTCAGATATTTGACGTCAACTCACAAGAATAATAGCTTAAACACATTAACGACAACAACAACATTGCCGCATGATTCAATTATTATGAGGATGTCCAGATAATTGACGTCTACTCACAAGAATGTATACTCTTATTTGAAGAGGAGAGCAAAAGAGCAATTTTGTATGGACATAAAAATCACGCAGTTGCCGGAATATCATAATTTTTCATAGTAAAAACCAATTAAGATACATTTGACAACTACTTTTTGAAATACTTGCTTGTATTGAACCAAAATATTATGAGCTTTACAAATGTTATGGTCACATTTTCGACGTAAAATAATATTGGAAAAATAAAACTTCTGAATGTTGTACGAATTGCATACAGAGTTTATATGAATAGTTTTATTACATATATGTTTTTTTTTTATATTTGAGTAAAAATAAGTAAAAATTATATAGTCAGTTTATATGTAAAATTTATTGGAATAATGTTTTCAAAATAGTTTAAAATAGTTTCTTTAACCAAAAGTATAAAAATAGTGATTTTTACATTTGTGTTTGGGAAAATCAAAAATTTTTACTTTTTTCCTCTTCTGACAAAAGATAGCTAGTTTTGTTCAGTCAACGCAGAATTTTTTTTTATATTATATATAAAACTATATTTTTAACCGACTTCAAAAAGGAGGAGGTTCTCAAGTTCGTCGGTTTCTCTGTTTCTTTTTTTTTTTTTTTAATGTATGTACATCGATAACTCCTAAACCAAATGCCTGATTGCCATAATTTTTGGGGAACAGATAGATATCATAAGTATGGAGGTGCCCGTACAAAAGTGGGCAGTATTCGAGAACTGGGCGTGGCAATAATAAATCTCGAAATATTAGATACTACTGTATCTCGAATAATATTGACACTAGGGTACTGCAATTTAGTGAAGGGGTAGGCACAATTATTACAAATTACGGGCAAGAAAATGGGCGTTATTCGACAAATGGGCGTGGCAATATTAGAAAAACAGTGTATCTTGAATAATTTTGAAGCTAGAGTACTGCAATTTAGTATAGGGTTATATAGTACTTATGTAATAGTATAGGCATTACTATTACAAATGATGGCCAATTAAGTGGCCCAAGTGTCGTTATTCGACAAATGGGCGTGGCAATATTATAAAAACACTGTATCTCGAATAATATGGACACTAGGGTACTGCAATTTAGTGTAGTGGTAGGCACAATTATAACAAATTTCCGTCAACAAAATGGGCGTTATTTGACAAATGGGCGTGGCAATATTAAAAAAAGAGTATATCTCGAATAATATTGATACTATGGTACTGCAATTTGGTATAGGGGTAGGCATTATTAGTAAAAATTACTGTGAAGAAAGTGGTCAGATTTCGACTACTGGGCGTGGCAATATTAGAAAACAGTGTATCTCGAATAATATTGACACTAGGGCACTGAAGTTCATTATAGTATAGGGGTATGCAGAATTATTCAAAATTATGCTCAATAAAGTAGGCGTTATTCGATAAATGGGCGTGGCAATACTAGATAAACACTATCGCAGTTAATATTGACGCTGGGGTACTGAAATAAAGTGCAGGGGTAAGCACAATTATTGGAAATAACGTTCCAGAAAGTGGGCGTTTATTTAACAAAGGGGCATGGCAATATTTGAAAAACACTATATCTCGAATAATATTGACACTAGGGTAATAAAACTCGTTAAAAGAATGAGTATAATAATTTCAAAACAGGTGACATCTAATTTAAATTTAAGAGGCAGATATTTGAAATAACCAACAAACTTTCAGATGTTAATAGAAAAAATTTTTTCGGAAAAATTTTATATATGTTGTTTATACACTTTTTTTGAAAATTTATCATATTCTCTAAAAAGGAAGAAATAAAAATTAAAAAAAAAAAACAACCGACTACAAAATCACTACAAAGTAAAAAATAATTTTAAAAATACTTTTCCTTTTAAATTCTTGGTCATATTTCATAATTTATTTAAACATATTATTATATATGAAATCTTATTATCTTACTTTTTTCTTATTTGCTTATTATCATAAATATATTAATTTCTTAATGAATACAAATGGTTTGAAGTTGGCGCTTCTGATTAAAAGTCTGATTATATTAGCGCCAACCTTAAAAGCTTTTGTATTCATCGAGGAATTAATATATTTATGATAGTAAAACAAATAAGAAAAAAATTAAGATAATAAGATTTCATATATAATAATATGTTTAAATAAATTATCAAATATGACCAAGAAATTAAAAGGAAAAGTATTTTTGAAATTATTTTTTACTTTGTAGTGATTTTGTAGTCGGTTGTTTTTTTATAGATAATGGTTGTGTTAATATGTCTTCTAAGTGTTTCATGATATAACCATTGTCATTTTTTCAAGAACGTAAAAATATTTTTGACGTAGATTTACGTCTTACAGACCGTTTGTCATTTTTGGGGGTCTTTTCCACAAAATTTTTTCAAGCACATCCTAACGTTTTTGGAGGACACTTTGGAATATACTTACAGCCTTTAATATTCATCTTACAGAGATAAGATATATGTCAAAAATCAGTTATATCTTATATCTAGATAATAAGAAAAATCATGCATTGATGCTTCAGTTGCTGCTGACGTTCTTATGGTTGTTGCTTTTGTTCGTGCCGAAATCACGAACGCAACATCGTGTTGTTTCTTGCAATGAATTGTTTTACGAATATTTCTCAGTAACGGCTTGTATTGTTGTTGTTATTAATACGTTTGTAAAATTTACATTAATGTTATATATGCATATCAGCAGTTTTAATTTTTATCGTTTGTTATTGTTTTTCTTTATCTTCAGCGAGATAAATACAATAAACAATTCAGATGTATTACAGAGATGTGCTGTAGAGCAAGAATGTAGCTACAAAAATGTGTATTACTTCTACGCAGGTTTACATATACAGAGAATGCGCATGGTCATTGTGCTATGAAAACTCTATTGATTCTTTAAATATCATAGTAAATTTTAATTATTTATTGAACTAATTTTATACTTATTACACATTAAAAATATATTTTGTTTGTTAAAATTTTAAATTTTCAAATTAATTTAACATATATAAGCTCTTTACTTGGGAAAAATAAAAAATTCATATTTTTCCGAAATATTTATTTCCATTTTTTAAACCTAAGATTGAAATAAATTTATCAAAAAATATAGCAAATAAAAAACTCTACGTCTACGATAATATCTGTATCTTTTGTTTACATTAAATAAGGGTATGTCAAATATCTGGATAACCTTATAATGGCTGCATTCTATCCGAAAGAGCGCTCGGGTAGCGAAGTAGCATAAAGTCATGGCAGAATTATAAGGTAGGGCCGACTCGGAGAGGAATGAAGTAGAAAGCAGAATAAGGCGGGCTAGATGTCAAATCAGCTGTTCATCTCACGTTTCTTTATGTTCATGTTTCGCAGTCGATTTTAGGTTAACATTTTCACAGGTTTTTTTTGCCAATTTAAGACTTCTTTCACATTTTAAAGTTGTTATTACACTGTTTTAATAATATTTTCACTCAAACTATCACAAATTTAACACACGAGACCCCACTACTTGCAACTTGGAAATATACAAATTTTTCTTCCTTTGCAATTCCTTGTAAATTCGTCGTTTTGACAACTTACCAACCTTTTCATTATCCACTATTCGTTGACGCGTGAGGACACTGAGCCAACCGGCCCTACCTTATAATTTTGTCATGCATAAAGTGATACTTTCTGCTGAACTATTTTTTTCGAAACGTCAAACGGCAAACAGCTGTTCGACAATAAATGCTTTTTGTCCCAAATTAATTTTTTTATTTCTGTGTGCACACGTTTCGAACAAATAGTTTTAATTTAAAGCACTTCTAAGCAATTTAATAATTTAGTAATTAATAAATTTAATATTTGGTATATTTATCTGTCAAAATAGAGTAAGCGTAAGCCGCTCCACTGAAGTAGCATAAAATATTTTCGCTACCTAAGATGGCGACCGCTCAGGGAACGTGTTGTGCGAGCACTTTATGCAACATACCATTTAGCCCGAAAGTTGTTCAACAGCTACGTAGCCAATTTTCCGCTGAATGCAGCCAATGATTGAAACATGATTGTACCCGCTGAACGCAGCCATTTATTTCTGCTGTTTTTGACAGATGTGGGTACAATTTTTGTGAGAGAGGTGAAAAAAACATGTCTGGCATTAATAAGTGTTGAATTTTTCTTCTAAAGGCATACCATAAGTTGTCAAAACAGCTGTTAATGCAACACAGCTAAGAGTGAAGCAAACGCAATACAATCATTGGGTGCATTCAGCGGAAAATGTGCTACGTAGTTGTTGAACAACTTTCGGGCTGAATGGTATGTAGCATAAAGCTCTCACACAATATGTTCCCTGAGCGGTTACCATTAATATAACACGAAACTCGTTAATGAATTTCAGTTTTAATTTCAGTCATTTGCATGTACAGCTGGTAAGGTTGTTCTATTGCTGCACTTTTACATTTTCAACAATTTTTATGTTTTCACTAATTAACACTTAAACTTTCGTTTTAATAATAGTTTATTATATTTACAATGAAACAAAACACGGTAAATATTTGTACGTAAATAAGAATATGTTTGGTTTATTGCAAACTCTGAAAAAAGACAATGGCCGATTGTGCTCGCTCTCTTCTTTGCTATGATATAATTATACTTGCTGCTAAATAACATGGAATTAACAAATTACTTAACTTCCACTTATAATCACTCACTATTATTGCAATACTCACTATTAATAATAAAATAAAATAGGAAATATTTTATAAGCAAGTGTTTCTTCTTTGCAAAATCTGAAACATAAACGATAGCGAAAACATAATCAATAGGCCTATTTACCCTGTGTCCACATGTGCCAGTAATCACTTGCATGTGGAGAATATATATTGTCTTCGAAAAAGTTTGAAATTAGCTGTAAGTTGCTTCAGCGTTCACATGTGCAAGTAAAAGTTATTTTAAAAATGTCGTCGAATACGAAGGTTCTCCATGTTAGAAAACGAGGAAAACATGTAACTAAATTTGCTTCTTCTATATACTGGAGGAAATCCCGGAAAAATCCACAAAAGCACTACAAAACATCACTTTTATCACTTTATGATTGTAATAACTTACAAGCTGCTAGAACGTGTTTCCGTATTTTTCTAGTTCAAAAGAGATAAGAAGAACAAGCATAAAATCGCTCTCTCGAACAGGCTTGATAGGAAAAAAAAAATAATTTTCGTACTGTAAATTTCGTAATTTTACAATAAATATTTCCTCATTCATAAGCATATTTATAAATATAGGACTTTTATGAAAAATTAAATAGGGCCTTTAAGAGCTTATTCATGTTATTAATATGAAATGAAATAAATATCAAATTAAATAAATATATTAATATGATTACAAAATTACAACATTCAATTAAATTTGTATTGTATTATTGTATTTGTTTGTTAATTCTTTCCTTATATCCAATTTATAACAAGACAAATTCTTCACTCTTAATTCAGCGTTTGTGTGCTCAAAATGCCTCTGATTTTTGTATTATTTAAGTTTATTTGAATAAAAATGCGACCAAAGTTTGCTGACAAATTAGGCGAGGTCAAAATTTTAAAAATTAATGTTCACATAAAAGAAAATGCCAAAGATTAGTCTCCTTTTCTGATTGAATAAACTGCTTTCCAGTTATAATCAGTTTTTACTTACTCTTCTAAATCACTGAAAAGATAAGCAAACTCTAAATTTAAAATTTCAGAATCAAGAGTTCGTTTTCTAAAACCAGATTAGGAAATAGTTTGAGCAAATCGGCAAGTATTTTTATATGTCAGTATCTCTATTAGACTTATCGCATTTGATAATTGCTCTAACTTAAATTTTGTCTCAACACCCAAATATAGTAGCTTCAAGCACACAAATCAAATTTGAATCTGGACTTAAATTTAAAATTTTAAATAATAAAAGTGATTAAACCAAAAAACGTAATTTTTGCCAAAAAATGAAATGACGATAAATCGTCAATAATACCAACCCTGCTTTATGCTACATACTATTCAGCCCAAAAGTCGTGCAACAGCTACTTAGCAAATTTTCCGCTGAATGCAGCCAATGTGAATTAAACACAGCTAATAATGAACGCTCTCTTTCTTGGCATTTTTTTTGACAACTTATGGTATGCCAAGGAACTGTCACTTCTACCTTTAATCTTGTATCATGGGACATGTCCATCCAACTTGATTTTTTGGACACAAACGATACTACATGTGCGATGACATGACAGATCGGATGGACATATAATATCGTTTGCGGTGCCCTAAAGTGGCGTGAAAGTGAATCCAGCGTGAGTGGATTTGTAAAAAAGTGTGCACTATTGAGTTTTTCGAAATACAGGGCCAGTATACTACCCTGCAAGACATGCCTAATGCCCAAAACACATGTGCAGCTATTCTGCTGCAGCAATATTTAAACTCATTCGATCATATGGCGATGAACACATGAAACATCTGCACTACACAGCAGCGCTACAAGTAGTCAACAAAATAAAAATTGCTGCGCATAGTCAGTGCTGCCACAACACAAAATCAAAACTCCACGAAACAATTATGGCAGATGACAAAAAATCATAATAAATAAAATTAATTCAAAAGAAACGAACAGGGAAGAGAAACTTATTTCTTTTGTTTTTTACATTACAAATGGCGAAATTTCAATAACTTAATACATTTCTCTTGGACGGCCATTAAGAAATAAGTTTCTTTGGCTTGCTTTTTCTTGTTTATATAAATAAATTAATTAATGAGATGTTTCCTTTGTCAAAAAATATGCAGCCTCCTGTCAAGAAAAACTGCACATCTATTTTACCCGCAGCGCTGCGCTCAGATAACTTAAAACGATGCATGCAGAATAGCCAAGGAGAGTAGATTCTAAAGAGAATTCACCAGACAATTTTTCCCCTTTTGCAGAAATTTTGAACTGGCCGACTTGGTGGATTCGAAATTATGTTCGAATCTGTGCTCGAATCTCAAAAAGCCGAAGTAATAGAAATTTTTTTCCTGTTCAAAATTTTTTCCTTTGATTTTCTCTCTTCTCAAAGACTCTTCTGCTTTCTCAGATGTTTTTTGTAAAAAAGTATAAATCAAAACTCAAAAGTAAATTCACTTAAACTGCAGATCACTACATTTTTTTATTTTCACTTAAACACCATTCTGCTTTACGTGAAAAAATAATTTATTACTTAAAAACTTTATTGCGTATTTGGTAAGGAAAATCAAAGCTTAAGTAATTATTGTAAAGCAATTTTTCAGTTAAGAAAATAAGTCAAATAGGAATAAATCGCAAGTTTATTTCTTTCTGTTGTAGTTATTTTGTATAAAAATTATGTCTAATAATTGTATTCAATTAATTAAAAAATTGTTAATGTGTACACCTATGAAAAACAACACTGTTTTTATATACAGACACTAAGTATATAATAATTGTATACAATATATTCTTTAAATGTCATTTTTTTACAAATCAAATTCAATTTTTTGCACTTTAAATTCATAATCAGTAAGAGAAAGATTTTTTTTATTATTTTCGCATCTAATCATAAAGTAATACATATGTTTGGTATACCTTATTAAAATAAATTCAAACGTACGTCAAAATATCAAATTAAAATAAATTCTAAATAAATGTAAACACAACCAAAAACAAGAAATTAAAATAAAAATGTCACACAATGTAAATTTTCTACAGTTTTTTTTTTAATCAAGAATTAATTTGTACAACACTTATTCTAATCATAATTACAATAATGTTTTCAGATCGAAAAATTAGACATCAACAATTTTTCTTCAAATTCAGACAACCAATTTTTAAACAACTAAGTATCCAACAATTTTTAAGTTGGGAAACTCAAACCTACTTAAAAATTGTCAATTTTTAATTTTTCTTCAAGCTCGGAAGAAAACACTTCTAAACAAAAACAACGACTTTAGCAGCCATAAATATATACCAACAATTTTTTTCAGAATGAGAAGAAAAATGTTTGAACGAAATTATACAAATTTCAATAAATTTAGTAAAAACATAAACAAACGCAGCTTTTCTAGAAATAAACCACAAAGAAATATAATAAATAACCGCAAAAATTCTGTCAATTACATTTCTTTGCATAGAAAGAAATTTAGATACCAAAAATGTTTGTTCAAAATGGGGGGTGTGAACAAAAAAAAAAATTATCTCTCTTAAGTCGCTTAAAAATTGTAGATGAATAATTTTCTTCAAAATCAGAAGAAAAATTTTTGGACGAAATTTTAATAAATTTAGCAAAAACATCAACAAACGTTCCATACGAGTAGCTAGAAATAAAACACACACACAAACACACATGCACATTGTGTCAAATAGTTTTTTTTTTAGAAAATAGACAACGTTTTTCAATTGTCGCAAAACCTGTTTAAGCTGCCGCTCAGCAAAATTTTATTCTCTCGTACGGCCTCTCTCATCCCACTTCGAAATCCATATTTTTTCGAATTGTCCAAGAACATGAAAGGTTGATCAAAAAGTTTTCAACATGAATAAAATTTCTACCATTTCCGCAGCTAAAATTTTGTATATAAAAATTTTTCTTCAAATCAGAGAAGAAATTTTTGAACAAAAAAAATTTCTATCATTTCTTTAGCGGATAATAATTCAAAGATCAAAAATTTTTCATCAAAATCGGAGGAAAAATTTTTTAACATAAACAAAAAATCTTTCATTTCTTTGGTAGTTAAAAATTTAGAGATCAAAAATTGTTGGTCAAAATTAGAAACATTTTTGTTCTAGAAAAAATTTCGATCATTTCTTTAGTAGCTTCAAATTTATAGAAGAAACATTTTTTTTCAAAATCAGAGTAAAAATTTTTTTAAAAAAAGCTATCATTTCTTAAGCAGCTAAAAAACTTAGATATAAAAAATTTTTCTTCAAAATCGAAGAAAAAATTTCTATTTCTTTAGTAGCTTAAAATTTATAGATCAAAATTTTTTTTTCAAAATCAGAAGAAAATTGTTTGAACGAAGCAATTAATGTCAATTTCAATAAATTTATCCAACCAAAACAAAACACTGCGTCCAGCTAAAAAATAAACACATACCTACATGCAAATAATAAGAGCAAACAAAAACACATGCTCAGCATGATACAATAATTTACAAGGTAGCCTTGACAACTACCTTTTTTCTCACGAGCCGCGATCGGGAGTTGTCAAATCAATACAAAGTTTAACTTTTCATCTGTTTTGCTGCTTCTTCGTTTTCTCTTTTTCAAAGTGTTTTTGCCAACTCCAAATCGTCAACAGAACTGTCACTCCTACCTTGTAAATAATTATACCATGATGCTCAGTTTTCTTAAAATACCATTCGTAAGCTCTTTCTCATCGCTTCGGCACTTCGGCTTTTTGAGATTCGAGCACAGATTCGAACATAATTTCGATTCCACCAAGTCGGCCAGTTCAAAATTTCTGCAAAAGGGGAAAAATTGTCTGGTGAATTCTCTTTAGAATCTACCCTCCTTGCACAATCACAGCATTTGCAGCAAGAACCAATGCATTCTCAGTTATTTCACATTTGTCAGTTTTGTTGGAATGAGACAACAATATAAACATTAAAATTACTGAGTTGTGTCAAAGTTAGCGCCAAAATAAGTTTCTTGTCTGCTGTGAAAGTGTAAGTTGAAAAAATTGTTTCGAAAATTAAAATGAATAAAAGAAGCTTTTCGAATTGCATGAGCAAGGAAAAAAATAAATTTATTGAAAGTGTTCGAAAGTTAAAAATATTGGAAGAAGGCGAACAAACGGAATGCGTTGCTTCTACGAGTGCGTCTGCTAGTGGTATCGGTCAAGTGGACAGTGCGTCAATTCATTCCAGTGGCAATTCGTTCGATACGGAATCGTGCAGTGGTGATTCAGCAGAATCCTTTGGTAAAGTTGATGATTTAGAAATAAATGTAGGGAAATAAAATCGAGGGTATTAAGGCATAATATTTCGCAAAATGCACTAAGGGATTTGCTTCAGAATGTGCGTAGAGTAGGCGGAACAGGCGTTAATGATTTGCCGCTATCGGCTAAAACACTTCTAGGGACAAGCAGGGAAGTAGTTAAAATTCAATCAATTCCAGAGGGTGAGTTTATTTACTTTGGCATACAATCATATTTTAGCTCAGAATCTTTCAGTTATTTGGAAAACTCATTAGAAATATCAATTGATTTAGGTATTGATGGTCTTACATTGTTTGATAGTTCCAAAAGAGTATTATGGCCAATACTTGGAGCAGTAGTTGGTTTCCCTAAAGAGAACCCTTTCACCATTGCATGTTTTCTGGAATGAAAAAACCAGATAATATAAACGACTTTTTCAAAGAATTTTGTGAAGAAGTAGTTTTTTTAGGAGAAAATGGTCTCCAAGTAGGTTTTAGTGATGTAAGGAAAAAGTTTAATGTCCGTCTGTTCACATGCGATTCCCCAGCTCGAGCCTTTGTTACAGGAGTGCAGTACTTTAATGGTAAAAATGCATGTCCAAAATGCTGCCAAATAGGACAATATATCTTTACGTAAAATCTGTCCGCACTAAAGACGTGTTTAAATACTTTTTAACAGACCACTCTCAATATGTCTGGTACCACAGCACCTATCCGTACCCGCAAATTCATGACCGACCGCCTGCTTTGCAGGAAGCAAATGGTCTGTGATGTTCTCCACCCTGGACTTTCGTCCGTTAATAAGAAAGATATTCGGGAGAAGCTTGCTATCATGTACAAAGTTACACCAGATGCTTGCTTCGTCTTTGGTTTCCGCACAAACTTCGGTGGCGGTCGCTCGACAGGACTTGCGCTCATCTACGATACTCTTTGCCAAAAAGTTCGAGCCCAAACATCGTCTTGCACGTCACGGTTTGTTCGAACAGAAGAAGCAAACCCGCAAGTAACGCAAGGAACGTCGTAACAGAATGAAGAAGGCACGCGGTACCGCCATGGCTAAGATTGGTCAAACTCCCAAGAAGTAAATCGACATTGATACAAAAAGGAATTCTGCCGCTTAAACTGCAAGCAGAATACAAAGTTTAAAAAAAAAAATGGATTTAATTTTTACAAAAACCAACAACAAAATGCATTTTATTGTATTTACTTTTGGAGTGCTGTGCCTGATTTTAAAGAGAATGGCATGTTTTTTATTTATATGTAAATAAATGCAACTTTAAAAGTAAATTTATAAGATAAAAAAAAAATATCCAAAAAAAGGGTTAGCTTTTCAAAACAAAGCCACAATTTGAGAACCGACTCAACATTTGATCTTAGAACTGACCCTTCCCGTCATAGCTTACAGTTAAGAGAACAAAAAAGTTTGCTGGAGATTTCTGGGTTTGGCATAGTGTCTCAATTCCCTTTGGATGTAATGCATCTTGTTGATTTAGGCGTAACAAAAAAGTTTCTTTAATTATTAATAAAAAATTGTAATTTTATAGAAATGAATAAAAAGATACATTTCCTTTCAGATTATGTCCCAACAGAATTTGCTAGAGTTTCAAGAAATTTTAATGAAATAAGCAATTGGAAGGCGACAGAATTTAGACAGTTCTTATTATATACAGGAATTTTTGTTTTAAAAGATTGTGTTCATTCCAATTTATATTATCACTTTTTGTTGTTGCATGCCAGTATTAGGCTCTTGTCTTGTGAAAGTCATGCATAGCAGAATCAGATGTTGCTCAGGAAATGTTGTTAGAATTCGTTAATTGTTTTGGTAATATATATGGAGATCATTTAATTAGTTTCAACGTTCATAGCTTACTACACTTAACAGATTGTGTTCTGCAATACGGACCTTTAGATAGATTTTCTTCATATAAGTTTGAAAACTATATGCAATATTTGAAAAAAATTATTAAAAATCCTACCAAAATATTACAGCAACTTTATTTAAGACTTCGAGAGCGCCAAGGCCTAGAATCTCATCTTCAAATAAGTTCGACGATAGGTTCATTCAATATAGATCCCAAAAAAGAACAAGATTGTTTTTGTTTTATCAAAAAAAAAGAGGTCATTTGAAAGTCGTTGATAAGCACACGAGTTATTTGAACACTTTTGTTTGTCAGGTATTTTAAAAAAAAAGGAAAATTTTTTTAATGAACCTCTTCAATCATCCCATGTTCTTGGAATAATTCTAGGAAGTCAACTTAAAAAGGAAACTATTGTAGTTGATAGGGAAGAGATTCTGTTTAAGTTGTTTTGTATTCCGTTCAATAGTAAGTTTATTCTTGTACCGTTATTGCATCACCTTTTTCATAACTTTTTAAATTAGTACTTAAGAAGCAATGCATTCCTATAATAACAGTTTTTTTTTGCATTATTGTCGTTATTGCTAGTTATTTTTATTGCTTTGAAAATTATTATAACTTTCATATTTTTATAATTTTTCATGTTATGGAATATATATATATATATATATCGTCTTCTTTTGAAGGGCAAGGTAAGAAAAACATTGAACTACTCAATCTTGCATATTTGAAAAAATTGTTAATATTTGTCTTTCAGCTCAGCACTTACGAGTAGTGAAGCGCACTTTTCAATTGCAATCTCAAGGCAATAAGGCGATAATTCAAAAAATCGCCTTTCATCCATCCCCCACAAAAAGATAAAGTCTGTGGACTTTTCTCAAGAACTTGCTTCATCTACTCCTTTGACAAGTAGAAAAAATCAAGTAGAAGAAGAAAACATTATACCACTAAGTACAAATAATCAAGGTAAAACTATAAACTATATTTCTTTTTATAGTTTTTTTTTATTTTTATATATTTTGTTTATGATTTCTTAAAAACGATTCTGATATCCTTCTTTACTGAACTGCTTAGTCTCCTAAGGAAAATTTTGAAGGAGCAAAGAAATCTCGACCAAAGAATGAGTAGAATTGAAAACAATGTGAGTTTAAAATAAGTTAAAATATAAAACAGTGGCAATAATCAAAATTATTTAATGATGGATGATCGAAAAGAGTGAGCTGATGGCTCAAAACAAAATTTTACGAGAATGTAAAATTATGATGAGAAAAGTGCAGCAATCAGTAAGCCTAATGACTGGAGAAGTAGAGGACGCAGAGATGGTTGCAATTTCCAGCACACTCCCACTGATATCATTGGAAGCTGCTGCGGAAGTTGAGGCAAATCTCAATCGCCAGGAGTATGCTCAAGCAATGGTCATTTTTTTATGTAACTCATAACTCATGTGCAATGTACATGTGCAATGTGCATGTACATTTTTTTTTCTAAATAAGAAAACGTATCTTCACAAACTTAAGGGTGCTTCGAAGGACGTAGACAGCGTCTTAAGGAAAATATTTTCAGACGACCTGCTGAACAGCTACAATTGGGACGGAAGGTGCAACAAAAAAGCCCTTGCACACATGTTATTGATTGATTGATTTGAATTTGTTTTTTACTCGTTGACTATTTTATGTTATATATCGTGTTTATATTATATCTTTTGTATTCAATTTATAATTTAGACGTATTTAAAGGTGTTGGTCGTTTTAATTTTGAAAAAGAAAAAAGACAAGTGGTGAAGAAAAGCCATAATCGTTTAAAGCAAAAAAAAAAAAAACGGCTGCAGTCTAAAGACAATAAAAGTCTTTTTTTAGTCTAGTTTTTGTTTCTGATTTAATAGTACTTAAGTTTTTCATTTTTTTATTTTCCTTTATCAAATGACTGAATTTTATAATATTTTTTAACACATACATGACATGTATAATTAATTTTAGTTTATTATTCTGATGTCATACCTTTTTTACTTAATATTTAATATAGTAGTTAATACATTTATAAAATAATGTGATAATGGAAGTGATAACTAAATTTAATACCTATTAAAATTATTAATTTGCTAATTTTTTTTTTTTTGTTATATGTATTATCAAATGACTGAATTTTATAATTTTTTTAATGCCAACATGAAAGGTATAATTAATTTTAGTTTTTTTTTATCTCATCTCATACCTTATTCACTTAATATTTAGTTTATTTTGTATTTTTTTTTTTGTTTATTTTAATTTATTTTGTTATATTTTTATTTCAAAAATATTTAATTTTTATGTAATAAAATTTTTAAAAATGAAATAAAACATGATATAATTATAAAAATAAAAATTAAATGTTTTCAATAATGTTTTGATTCTACGTTAGTCCTACATAGTTACTACTCAACATCTAATCATTTTGTTGGTAAGCCCTATATATTTACTACGTAATTTCTAACCGTTTTCTACTTTAGTCCTACACATTTAATACATAACATCTAACCGTTTTGTATGTTAGTGCTACATATTTTGTTCGTAATGTTTAACTGATTAACAAGTTACATCTAACAGAATGTAAAGGCAAACCTACCTGATATTTACATAAGGTGTACTAGATAAATACTCGATTAACTTACTGGTAGCATTAACATGAGTAGGCGAGATGGCTATATGTAAAAGTATACTTGACACTTCATGAGTAAGAAAAGGATAGCATTAAGATAATACATGAGTTTCGGGTAGTTCTTTCACATCGCTCTTAAGAAACTCATAGAAACTGTTTCATACAGCCTACCCGATACCTTCGTTAGTACTATCAGTTAAATTACCAATTAATTAACCAGGACTGTTCTTGCAGGGTAGCTTGTGTAACATGCCTGTTAGCTGCGTTTAATACACATTGGCTGCATTCAGCGATCTCAACTTGTAACCAATCTTAACTTGTTACTAATATTTATTTGTTGCTATATATTTATGTTTATTTAATTTGCTTATATGTGTTGATATCATGATATAATAATTTACAAGGTAGGAGTGATAGTGTTTTTGTCGACCAGCATTTGTCAAAAACGCATAGAAAAAAAGAAAACGAATAAGCAGAAAAACCGGTGAAAAATTAAACTTTGTATTGATTTTGACAAGTGTTGGTCGATGGTCTGAGAAAATAGATAGTAGCCAAGGCTACATAAATTTATAGGCTATAAATTTATTTTTTAAGCAAACAACAAATGACAACTAGTGTCCGACCGAATGTGAAATTTTGGCCGAAGCCGAATGATCGACCAAGTGGAAGCATTCGGCCGAATATCGAAGCTGAAGCCGAATATTAATAAACTTTTTTCAAGTACAAAAACAATTATGTAGTTTAGTACTGGATTTCGTTATTTATTCATTTCAGTAAAAAAAAAAACGGCAAATATTAAGTTCGAGTTAGAACCCTTTTACATTGATCAAGACTTGAAGTCAAGCTTCAGAGTTTGTAGGCAATTCGCCGCACATCAGAAGCGACGGAAGGGGGAAAAAAAGTTGAAGCTGTACTGGCAATTTTTTCGTGTTCCTTTTGTTATTTTCGCATTGTTGACAGTACTTTTTATTTTATTTTTCGCATATCAATGTGAGTTTGTTAGACTTTAGTTGCAGTAAAATTTGTGTGTGAGTTATTTAATGAGGTTTTTGTAGATATTTTTAATAATAATATATTTTTATTGCCAAAAATGTAGTTTAAGTGGAACAAAGAGCTAATGCAAATTTATTAAAATTCAGTTTGCTTGCTGCCTATCTCGCTTTATTTTTAAGGAAAACAAGGAAAGAAGACAAGAAATTGAATTCAAGTCTTGACCAATGTGAAAGCTTACGTCAAGTTCAAAAGATAACGTCAAAAAAACTTTACTTCAAGTCTTGATCAATGTACACGCAAGAGTTTTTATGTCATTTTGCTGAATTCTTACATTTCTGTAATTGATTTAGTAACGTCATGATGACGTAGAAAAGACTTAAATCTATTTTCGATCTAGTCGAGAAAAGCTATAGAAATTCAATACTGACTGAAATCTGACAGAAAATTTCTAGCATAGCTCGGCTTTTTTTATTTCTTTCGACCACAAAAACAAATACGTTACAATTGTGACAATGTGACGGTCGGGTGAAAATCAAAAATTTTTGAGTTTTCTCCCAATTCCTTCCACATGTACGATCTTATCAACCCATTTCGGTCGGACTCACTGCATTTATCTTATCATTTACATAAAGAGCGAAAACCAACTTATGGAAGAACAGAAAGGAAAAGAAAAACTAAACGAACAAGTGTTTCAAGTATGAAATTTCCTAACGAATTATAGAAAAAATTTTAGTCATTACAAAACAAAAATATTCGGCCAAAATATTCGGCTATTTAGGCCGAAGCTGAGGTTAAAAAATCGGCCGAATACCAAATTCGAAACCGAGTATTCGGTCGGACACTAATGACAACATAAGCAAATAAAAAATAACAAATTGACATTTGCTTGTTAATCTTGATGCTTATTCTTCTTGATGCTTGTTTTTATAAAGCTGGAAAACATTTCATCCATCCATACCATACATTTCATCCATCCATACTTCATGCAACTTTCGAGCTCGAGAGCTGGGTTGCTATTATTGACGATTTATCGTCATTTCGATGTTTTTTTGGCTTTAATTATGACCTGACGTTTTTCATTCAATGTTTGGCCAAAAATGACGTGTTTTGGTTAACTCGCTTTAAAAAAAAAATTATAAAAAATTTGAGATTGAAGTTCAGATTTAAATTTGATTTAGGTGCATGGAGCAGCTATATTTCAGTGTTCAGGTAAAATTGAAGTTAGAGGAATTATAAAATTCGATAAGCCCAAAAAAGATACTAACATTTAAAAATACTTGCAGATTTGCTTAAATTATTTTCTAATCTGGTTTTAGAAAACGCAAAGTCTTGATTCCGAGTTTCGGGAAGTCTTAAATTTAGATTTTGCTTATTTCTTCAGTGATTCAGAAGAAGTAGAAATTGAATATTTCTGGAAAACAGTTTATTTAATCAGAAGAGGGGACAAATCTTTGGGATTTCTTTTATGGGAAATTAATTTTTAATATTTTGACCTAGCCTAATTCGTCAGGAAACTTTTATCGAATATTTTCTCATATAAACTTAAATAAAACAAAAATCTGAAGCATTTTGAGTACAGAAATGTTGATTTAAGAGTGAAGAATTTGTCTTGTAATTTCGTATTTAAGCACTTCATTCAATTTAACATTACAGACTAAACAAATTACTCTAGTAAACACCCTGAATGCTACACCACCCCCAAACAACGCCAGGTATTCCAGCTAGCATTTTTCATTAAAATGATAAAATGGGTTTTGATAAAAAAAATCTATAAGTAGATACCAGTAATAACTGAAAGAAAGGATATGCAAATTTTTAAGCAAATCCGTTTTCTTTTAAGACTATTTGTGAATATACCTGCTTTTAAATGACCATAAGAGAGACGAGAAGAGTTTATTTAATTTTTTTTTTACAAATCAATTTTGAGAATTAAGTTTTTTGATTTTTGCCTATGGTTTGTTGAAAAATGGTCCAAATTGAGAATTTAGGAAAGAAACCTAAATTTCTTTTAAAAAGTATTATTCCGAAAATAAGCACTAATTCAACAATATTAGTGTGAACGGTAAAAATAGGTTAGATTTCTTGCAGTTTATTAAAATCAAAATTAAAATCAGCTATGAAAAATGCAAACATTTTTTAATAAGTTCAGCTGGTGAAGCTGTATTCACAATTCGCATAAGCGGGAGAAAAAAAATTTTAGTCTTTAAATTTGGTTTCTTTTTGACTATCTTATGCTTTTATTGATCCCCATCTTGTGTACAACACAATTTGAACCTGTGTTAACCCTAGTTCGAGTTATCGTTAAGGGCTAAAATATTACTGTTCTCGAAAACGATTTCGACAATTTAAATAATATTCAAAAGAAAATATTTTAAGATCTTTAAAAATTTAACAGTTTCATTTCCTCATGATTCAATTTCAATAACAATTACTAAATATTTTTTTTAATAGAATTTTTTGAGCAGAGGAATCAACTCAGATAAAAGACCTATTTAAATTTCAGACTATTTTTTAAAAACCATAATTCGAAAATTGGTTTTTGCAACAGCACCAGTATCTATACCTAATTTATTATTTAAAATATCTCATGAAAATAAGTTCAGGTTTATGTTAAAATAATTACTCAGCTGGTTAAATTTTTATAAAAGAATGAAACAGTAACATTTTTAGATATTTAAGAATTTAATCGGTATTATTTACAAATAAATAACTAAAAACAACATTTTTTGAACTTCCAAATGTGTTTACAGTTTTTAATATAATAAAAATAATTTTAAAAATGCTGAAGCTTAATAATTGTTCATTTTTTTATGAAAATTTGGTAACATGATTAAAAAATCATCAGATCACTATAGAATTGGACTGTATAAAATGATTTACAAAAATTTTTTCTATTAAGAATTTTTTTTTCGAAAAAAAGAATATTTAGATTTAAGGTGATTTTCCAAAACCTGTTATTTGGAATTTGGACTTAGCCCAGGGCAAAATTTTTATGCCAAGTTGGAATTTTTAGATGTCTATATACCAAGAAAACAACAAAATAAAATAGTCAAACTTTTTAGTCACTTGCTTTAAATTCCGGAATGTGTTAAATTCCGTAGTTCATGTATTTTTTACACTGTTAAAAAGGAAAAAAAACCCCATTCAAATTAATGCTTTTTCAAAAGTTCTGGGTCCAATAGTCCAATAAGCTTACCCAGCAAACCATAGTTGACGACTTTGTCGAAATTCCGACTAATTCGTAACTATTTCGAGCTGTCTTAAAAAAATCGTTACAATTTCGTTACGCAAATATCGGAACTGTTTCACTTTTTATACGAATTTATATAGAATTTCGTTATAAGACTGTTTGTAAGACATATTGAAATGCAAACAGAGTAAAATTTCCTTTCTTTCGAACTGTCTGAACGAAATCGTAACGATTTCTTTGAGACAGCTCGAAATAGTTACGAATTAGACGGAATTTCGACATAGTCGTCAACTATGGTTTGCTGGGTAGAAACGTAAAAAAAATGTCAAGCTAATTTTCTTCAATTTACAAAAATATATTCGTTCTAGGTATAATTTCATATATATATTTTACTGGATATCAGGGACTTTTTGAGCATTGAAACTGATTTTGTAATATACTCCTTGGAGATAAATTCCAATATAATGAGTATGACTCTTATAAGCAAAGTTAATCTTTCACTTGGGCAAAAAAATTTTTCAATTATTATGTGAAGTTTTCAAGAAAATTAACATCATTATCACAGTTTATCTTAAAAAAAAAAATCACATTTTGAATTTAATAGTCTGATTTGTGTTATTTCTTTATACTTTCTGGACCCTTAGGGGGGTTTGAACACCTAAAACTCCCCTCTCCTTGTCTACGGGCCTGCTCTGATTTATTTAGGCACTGCTTACACGTCATTCAAATTGAAGGATCATTCAAAATTTGTTGTTGTTTTCCCAGCGAAAAAAAATATGAACGCTTCGAGAGCGGAAATGAACTTTCAAGACTTCATCGCATCAATCAAAATTTTGATAGAGCTCAAGACCTGCATCAATCAATCACGGGGTTGCATAGGCAGAGTTTATACGTCATTCAAATTGAATGAAGAATATCGCACTTTTGGTTCTCTTTTACTCTCTTCGAGATATTTGATTGAATAGCTGTTCACACGTGATTTTTTGATTGAATGGCCGATGCCGACTAAAAGTGTTGTTGTAAGTACCAGAAAAGTTGATTATGCAACCCTGTGATTGATTGATGCAGGTCTTGAGCTCCATCAAAATTTTGATTGATGCGATGAAGTGTTGAAAGTTCATTTCCGCCCTCGCAGAGAGTTCATCTTTTTTTTGCTGGGAAAACAACAACAAATTTTGAATGATCCTTCAATTTGAACCACGTGTAAACAGTGCCTATGTAGCATAAAGCAGGGTTGGTATTATTGACGATTTATCGTCATTTCAACATTTTTTTGGCTGCAATTATGACCTGACGTTTTTCTTTCAATTTTTTGTCAAAAATTACGTTTTTTGGTTAAATCGCTTTTCCTTTATTATTTCAAATTTGAGATTTAAGTTCAGATTCAAATTTGATTTGTGTGCTTGGAGCAGCTATATTTCGCTGTTGAGGTAAAATTTAAGTTAGAGCAATTATCAAATGCGATAAGTCCAATAGAGAAACTGACATTTAAAAATATTTGCCGATTTGCTCAAACCATTTCCTAATCTGGTTTTAGAAAACGAAGTCTTGATTCCGAAGTTTTAAATTTAGAGTTTGCTTATATTTTCAGTGATTCAGCAGAATAAGTAGAAAATGAATATTACTGGAAAACAGTTTAGTCAATTAGAAGAGGAGACTAATCTTTGGCATTTTCTTTTATGCAAAAATAATTTTTCAAAATTTTGACCTTGCCTAATTCGGCAGCAAACTTTGGTCGCATTTTTCTCAAATAAACTTAAATTAAACAAAAATCAGAGGCATTTTGAACACAAAAACATTGATTTAAAAGTGAAGAATTCGTCTTGTTATAATTTGGGCATAAGGAAAGAATTAACAAACAAATACAATATAATACAAATTCAATTGAATCTTATAATTTTTTAACCTTATTAATATATTTATTTTATTTGATATTCATAACATGAATAAACTCTTAAAGGTCCTTGTAAAACTACGAAATTTATAGTACGAAAATTACTTTTTTTTATATCAAGCCTATTCGAGAGAGTGATTTTATGCTTGTTCTTTTTATCTCTTTTGTGCTAGAAAAACACGTTATAGCAGCTTGTAAGTTACTACAATCAAGTACCTAACCTAGCGTCCACACGTGCAAGTGAATGTTCGAAAAACACAATACATCCAAACATTTTTATTAATACTCACATTTTCGGACTTGCAGCTTACTTGCAGCGCTACTTGCACGGAAATTTCCTAAGCAATGAATTTTTTAACTTACTGCAATTTAATGTCAAAAAAGGGGATAAAAGTGAAGTTTTTGTAGTGCTTTTGTGGATTTTTCCGGGATTTCCCCAAGTATATAGAAAGAGCAACATTAGTTATATGTTTTCCTCTTTTTCTAACTTCTTAATTTTAAGCATTACTGCAATTTCAGGGAGAACCTTCGCATTCGACAACATTTTTAAAAAAACTTCCACTTCCACATGTGGACGTTGAAGAAACTTGCTGCTAATTTCGAACTTTTTCGAAGATAATATATATTCTCCACTTGCAAGTGATTAGCGGCACATGTGGACACAGGGTAAACAGGCCTTTTCTTGACATAAACAAAAGCGAAAACATTTTCGCTATCGTTTATGTTCCAGAGTTTGCAAAGAAGAAACACTTGCTTATAAAATATTTCCTATTTTATTTTATTTTTAATAGTGAGTATAACAATAATAGTGAGTGATTATTAGTGGAAGTTAAATAATTTGTCAATTCCATGTTATTTAGCAGCAAGTATAATTATATCATGGCAAAGAAGAGAGCGATCACAATCGGCCATTGTCTTTTTTCAGAGTTTGCAATTAACCAAACATTTTCTTATTCCCGTACAAATATTTAAAATGATTTGCTTCATTGTAAATATAATAAACTAGTATTAATTGATTAGTGAAAACATAAAACTTGTAGAAAATGTAAAAGTGCAGCAATTGAACCGAAATTAAATATATTTTCATTAACGAATTTCGTGTTGTATTAATGGTAACCGCTCAGGGCACATATTGTGTGAGTGCTTTATGCTACATACCATTCAGCCCGAAAGTTGCTCAACAGCTAAGTAGCACATTTTCCGCTGAATGCAACCAATGGGTGTATGTTCATTTGCTGCACTCTTAGCTGTGTTGCATGAAAAGCTGTTTTTGACAACTTATGGTACGCCTTTATAAGAGAAAAGCAACACTTATCAATGCTACCTGGGTTCTTATATCATGAGCTTAATATGACTCCAAATGTAGCAGGCAAATGAAGAAATTTCGAATTTTTGTTTTCGAAATTAAATGTGTGCAGAACCATGATACAATTATAAGGTAAGCTCACATTTAAATGGCTGCTCAAACAACAAGTTTTGCAACAACAAAGCTGTGAGAACGCTAAACGTCAAATAATAAAGGCAACAACAACAATAAGAAAACTAAAATTCGACCAGCCGATTTTGACACACAGCTTCCATTTTACTCCAACTTGAGCCTACCTTATAATTCTGCCATGCGCAGAACAATGTGAGCAGAAGCGCTGCCGATATTTGTGCAGCCTCCGCCAAGATTGTTGTGTTGGTTTACGTTTTGCTAGACTTGCTTCTTGAGTGGATCGACCAGTCGACCACAACTCAACTTCAGAATTTCTTTCTTAATTTCAG
Source organism: Coremacera marginata (assembly GCA_914767935.1). NCBI lineage: Eukaryota > Metazoa > Arthropoda > Insecta > Diptera > Sciomyzidae > Coremacera > Coremacera marginata. The sequence goes on along the minus strand of OU612045.1, from coordinate 126,106,406 downwards.
ATTAAATGAAGTATGATAAAATCAAATTTAAATTTTCTTCAACAAACTTAAATAGGCTGAAAAGAACGTGATGCAGGAAAATGTTTCATTTATATTCATTTACATGTATAAAATACAAATTTATTTCAACTTCCCTATTAGATATTTCCAACTTTCTAAGCTTTTGAATTAACACGTCCGTGAAGATAGCAACGATTTTTTCGTCGACCCCCAGCAACGAATTTTTTTCAGACTTAGCGCTATGCACACAGGGTGTTTACTTGCAGCAATAATGATCATTAATGAAGTCATATGTAAATTAAACGTGAATTTTAAACATAAGACGAATTAATTTAAAAAAACCTATATTAGACATTACAACTAAACATTTAAGAAACATTTTAAGACAATAACATATATAATAAATACTCTACTTCTTACGCTATATGCAATAATATATAAAAAAACTCTTTGACAATTTTCGGGTATCTAAAAGTTTTCTGCACATATACCACCTATGCACCTCGAAAACAGGTATTTTTCCAAAACTTTCGATACCAAAACCAACTCTCTAGCTGCATTGGGACAGATTCCCTACCAGGTCGTCATCCATTTTATAAAAAATCGTTGCTGGCTTCTCAGGCGTTCCAAAAGTTTTGTGCACACATGACAACTATGCACCTCGAAAGTGGGTATTTTTCCAAAACTTTTGACACCAAAATCAACTCTCTAGCTGCATTGGAACAGATTCCCTACCAGGTCGTCATCCATTTTAGAAAATGCCGTAGATGACCCTCTTAGGAGTTTTCTGCACATGTGACAACTGTGTAGCTAGAAAGTAGATATTTTTTAAAAAATTCCAAAATCAAAATCAAGAGCCTAGCTGCTTTGGAGCAGGTTCTATACCAGGTAATCCTTATTGAGGTTAGGAACGATTTTGGATACTAGGAAGTTTTCTGCACATATGACACCTACATAGATAAAGAGAACATATTTTTTTAAATTTTTTAATACCGTAACCAACTCTCTAGCTGCATTGGAACAGGTTCTAGTTTTCTGCACATATGACAACTATGCACCTCGAAAAAAGGTATTTTTACAAAACTTTTGACACCAATACCAACTCTCTAGCTGCATTGGAACAGATTCCCTACCAGGTCGTCATCCATTTTATAAAAAATCGTTGCTGGGGTTCTCAGGCGTTCCAAGAGTTTTCTGCACATATGACAACTATGCACCTCGAAAGTGGGTATTTTTCCAAAACTTTTGGCACCAAAATCAACTCTCTAGCTGCATTGGAACAGATTCCCTACCAGGTCGTCATCCATTTTAGAAAATGCCGTAGATGACCCTCTTAGGAGTTTTCTGCACATGTGACAACTGTGTAGCTATAAAGTAGATATTTTTTAAAAAATTCCAAAATCAAAATCAAGAGCCTAGCTGCTTTGGAGCATGTTCTATACCAGGTAATCCTTATTGAGGTTAGGAACGATTTTGGACACTAGGAAGTTTTCTGCACATATGACACCTACATAGATTAAGAGAACATATTTTTAAAACTTTTTAATACCATAACCAACTCTCTAGCTGCATTGGAACAGGTTCTATACCAGGTCATAACCCATTTCAACAAAATCGTTGCTGGCTTCTCAGGTGTTCCAAGAGTTTTTTGCACATATGACAACTATGCACCTCGGAAACAGGTATTGTTACAAAACTTTTGACACCAATACCAACTCTCTAGCTGCATTGGAACAGATTCCCTACCAGGTCGTAGGTCGGCTCAATAGTTTTTAATACATAATTTCTCCCTTTGCGTTTTCTAACGAATTTCTTGACAATTCCAGCAACGATGTTACTTTATCGCTGATACAAAGAGTATTTGTTCCAGTGATGTGATTTGATGGGATTTCGGGCTCATGTTGGGATATTTGGCATATATGGGTACGTGTGGGATTTCGGATGCTTGGGTGGGATTTTCCACTGTCATAATTTTTAAAAGTTTAAATTCTTTACAATAGTGGTTGGTATCACTTTTTTGTAATCTTTTACAATTGTTCGTTCAATAGGTGTTGATTATATATAGAGTGGTTAAATTTTAAGGGCCGATGTTGATTTTGAATGAAACACAAATTATTTAGGAAATTATTGTCATTTCTTTTTATTATAATAATATTAGTATGGTTCAATTATGTATGGAAGAAAATATCGGCCAAATGGCCACCGCGACCTCGGCGGCACACCTCCATCCGATGGTCCAAATTTCCGATGACGCTGAGGTATAAGTGAGGTTCTATGCCGTTAATGTGCCGAATTATTTCATCATTGAGCTTTTGAATTGTTGCTGGCTTATCTACGTACACCTTTTCTTTCAAATAACCCCAAAGAAAAAGTCCAACGGTGTCAAATAACATGATCTTGGTGGCCAATTGACATCGCCACCACGTGAGATAACACGGCCATTGAATTTGCAGCGCAAAAGAGCCATCGATAGCTGTGTGGCAAGTGGCACCATCCTGTTGAAACCACATATCGTCCACATTCATATCTTCCAATTCGGGCCATAAAAAGTTCGTTATCATCTCACTATAGCGAATACCATTCACAGTAACTGCCTGACCGGCCTCATTTTGGGAAAATACGGCCCGACGATGCCACCAGCCCATAAACCGCACCAAACAGCATGCATTGGTGTTTTCACATCTCCTACAGACCCGGTTTGCTTAAATTTTTGCACGATTTTTCCTATTGTACGAACATTTGGACGATTAAATTGACCGAAATAATCACGAAGTGCACGATATGCATTTTGGTTTGAACGCCCATTGTCATAATAAGCCTGCATAGCTTTAACGCGTTGCTCGATTGTGTATCTTTCCATGGTTCAATTTGAGTTAGTCTGAAATTGAGAAATGTCAAATGAAATGCAGAAAAAAACTTGATGTTTAGGTGTGGTTTACATTCAATATCGGCACTTAAAATTTAACCACCCTTTATATATACATATATATTTAAAATTTAAAAATATAAAAAAAGATTACTAAGATTTTATTATAATGTGTGAAAACGAACTTAATACAGTTTTTGGACAATATAACAAATTTTCTACAAAAAAAAAGTTAAAGTACTGCGTTTTTTAAACTATTTACAAAGTAAAAGCTCCCTTAATACAACGTGAAGGCATAAAAATTTCACAGTTTTCAAGTAAGTAAAAAAGGCAAGTAATGCCATTCCAGAATTGTTCAATTTGCTTGGAATTAAAGTAAATTTATTTTCATTTCATTCATAACAAATTGAATAAGTCATATTATTATTAGTGATGGAACGAGTTCCTTATAAATATGTAGGTAAACATAATTTTTTTGATCTGAATGAATCATTGAATTTCTGATTTTAAATGTTTTAATATGAATATATTAAATTTGCTTTTTGTTTGTTTTCGTTAATAAATAAAATTATATATAAAAAATTTCTGATTATTATTTCTTTTCATAAATTGGATAAAAAGACCTTATTAGTACAAAGGATTTTTTGAGGGTTTTTCGTGCCATTTTGTTGGGATAAACAGGTCTAATTAGGGATTTGATCGTGAGTTTTCATTAAATCAGAATCACATCACTGATTTGTTGTTATGGTCGTTCCTATCCTCAAGCCACAAATTGTAGTTAAGTTAGTTATTGAAGTGTTCTTATAATATATTTCACTATCATCAGGGCAAACTCTACTAATAAATGCAAATAACGTTGTAATGAATATAACATCTTACATGCTTAAGTCAAATGTGACAGCTTGGCGTCTACGTGTTGCTGGTAGGTTAACTTTGCGAACGACTTGCAAAATAGCTGTGGAAGTTGAATGCAACCTCCTCGAAAAATTAGAAAAGCAAAAAGTTAAACCTAAACATCATCCAGGAATAGTGCAAGTCAAACGAATTTCCCTTCCCTACAACATCAGCCGTGCTTTACAGCGCGTTATCGGAGACTATCCAATCAAAACTCTGTTAATAGACTGCAAACAGCTTAATCAATATATAAGCTCGAGGCACCCGCCTCCTGAACGCGTAGACGTTCGGAAAAAGGCAGAAGTTATAATTGACGAGGTCGATCAAAAAATGATGCCTAAAAATCCAGAGAATCTGACTGAGGGTGAAGCTGTTAAAATTAGAAAAGCGCGTGAGAGAGCTATTCGAAGGGTTCTTGCTCAACGTATATTCGCCTGGAAACCTTTAATCTATGATAAATATGAGGCGCTTGTGTATGCAATTGGACGTGGAGCACAGGAATATGCCATATTGATAAAAATTCTCAGAGAGATAGAACAGCGTGATCGTAAATTCAAACCAAGAAGTTATTTTGATTTCGGGTCCGGCGTAGGCACAGGTATGTGGGCAGCTAGTACTTTGTGGAAGGACTCCATTTTTGAATATTACAACGTGGATTCTTCAAGAGAAATGAATGATTTATCTGATTTAATTGTTCGAGAGGGCAATGAAAACCAGCAGTCCACTTTAAAGAATGTATACTTTCGTCAATTTTTGCCTGGAATTGAGGCAAGTATGGTATCAAAGAATACTATATGTGAACTTATCCATATATAACCGCAAAACTATTTACTAAATATTAGGTCATATCAAAACATTTTTTTTTTAAATTCCGGAGTAAAGAAAAAACAAAAGTTGTATTGCTTGAAATGATTTACTAAAACTGTGCTTATTATTTTATACCTACTTTTTATGCCTTATTTAATTATGAAGTTAACGTTAAGTTCAAATTACTAAAAGAAATTTAATATTTTGATTAATGAATTGTTCGGAAACTTCCAACCTTTTTTTTTTAGACGAAATATGACTTGATTATATCATCTTTTTCACTTTTTGAACTTCCAAACGCACAAAATCGTAGAGAAGTTTTGTTAAAATTATGGCAAAAATGTGATGGATATCTAGTAATAGTTGAAGAAGGATCTCGTAAAGGTAGCGAGCTAGTCAATGAAGCGAGAAAATACTTACTTAGCCAAAACGGTGAAGACCTCAAGGGAACCGTGTTTTCGCCGGTATACTTTCAAAACAGTTTAGTATTTAACAAACATTATATGCATATTTCCTTCATGATAAATAAGTGCCCTCATGATAACGAATGTCCTCGTTTATCAACTGCTGAAGATAAAACACCCTGCAATTTTGAATTATTGTACATGCCACTTATACTGGGAGAATCACATTCAGCAAGAAATACACGGTATTCTTATGTTGTTCTTAAAAAAGGAAAAAGTGAGGATAGCACTCATAAATGGCCACGATTGGTTCGTCCAACTGTTGTGCGATCTAAACATGTTATTTGCAGATTGTGCACTTCTAAAGGAAACTTGCAAGAAATAATATTTACTCAGTCCAAACATGGCAGGTAAGATTATATGAAAATAAGGTGGCTCCTCCAAAAGTTTACTGTTTTTAAATTTTAGACCTGCGTATAGATGTGCGAAAGCGAGTCGCTGGGGTGATAGATTACCAATTGAAGTTGGAGAAATTAATAAAGATAAATCAGTTCAACAAAAACCCGATGAATAATTAAAAAAAAAAATAAATTAGGTCCACTATAAAGTTGTAGATAGTGTTTTTCACTTGCTAATTATAATGTAGTTTTCATTAAAAAAATATATATGCGTACCGCATTACAAACCCATGACAAAGGTTATGGTCTATGAAAAAGATATACCACTTTATCAGCGTTAAATATTTCAAAACAGTCCAGTATATTGGATGAAAGTGCTATTTTAGTGCCGTCCAGTACTATTTTTGCAGACCATGCAAAGTGTAAGCCGCCCATATAGCGAGTGTACAAAATTAGAAGGAGTTCCTCTAGAATCGTGAACTTTTGCAAGAAAAAGTTTTTGGGTAAGAGAAATGATATTACAAAATTTGGATTTCAAATCGGATAAAGTACACGCCCACCTATCATATAACCGAAATCGGTAATCTGGTATATTTCATCAACAAAGTATTCCAGCAGCAGGATTCCCAAAACTTACTTAGATGGCACCTACAACCGTAAGTCGGTTTCCGCCTGTCGTAAGAAATTGCGCCAGCCATTTCTGTTTAGCGCTTGCTGGCGCCAGTTGGAAGCTCCAAGTTTCGTCAGGTTATCCTCCACTTGGTCCCTCCAACGGAGATGCGGTCGTCCTCTTCTGCGTTGTCCGCCGCTGGGTACCGAATCGAATATTTTCTTCGCTGGAGCGTCGTCTTCCATCCGCTCAACATGACCTAGCCAGCGAAGCCGCTCGATTTTTATGCGCTTTACTATGTCGATGTCGGCGTATAGCTCATACAGCTCATCGTTCCATCGTATTCGGTACTCGCCATTGACGCAGATTGGTCCGTGGATTCTACGAAGGATCTTTCTTTCGAACGCTCCCAAGTTCGTCGAGAGAGGGCTCTGCTTCTCAATTGCCTACTGAGCCCAAAGTAACACCTGTTGGCAAGAGTTATCCTTCGTTTTATCTCTCTACTGATATCGTTGGTGGAATAAATGCTGGAACCGAGGTAGACGAAGTCCTTCACAGCCTCGAAGGAGGTGTTGTCAACAGTGACGTGGGTGCCAATACGCTGGGACTGTTTGTTTGTTGACACCAGATATTTCGTCATATCTGCCTTTACTGCAAGACCCATGCGACTCGACTCTTTTTCTAATGTGGAGAATGCTGCACTGACTTCGCGTGTGTTAGGCCAATGATATCAATATCATATTCCAATATCAGGATTTCCAAAAAGTTAACGATAATTATAGTTGTTATCGGTCATTGTGCATGCTAGGGATGGGCAAAACCGGTCGGTGTGTAAGAGTTGTTATCGAGAGCGTATTGTAACGCTGTTAGCGAGTGCCAACTGTAGCACAAAAGAAGAGATGAAACTCCAACTTCATAAAAAAGGCAACAAGGTTGATTTATGAGGTTGTCGCAGGGCTGATCGCACTCTCTTCTCAGTACCCATAATTGTCAAAACCAGCCAATTTTGCGAATGACTACGAAAGAAAAACGGATGATAATAGAGAGCACTTGCAGATTTTCTATGAGCTGACAACTTCGATTTGGCAATTATGGGTACTCCCTTGCGGCAACCTTATAAATCAACCTTGGTTTCAACTAAACATCGGCACCGGCAGCACACAAAATTCACTATTGTGAAACATCATCAGCATCGCATCGATTTTATATATCATTTTATACGGCTTATATTCACATATATCAGTTTCAATCATGTTAAATAAAATATATTAAATCTTTGAAATAATTAGTATTTTAACTGTCGCTAGTTGTTAACTACATTAGTTTTCACAATTTTTTTGTGTGCTGTCGGAGCAGAATTTGCCATACCACCAGAGCCGAACGAAGCCACGTACAGTTACAGCGATAGATCGCAGCAGCGCCACATCGACAGCAAGAAAAGCCCTGAAACAAAGATATTTAAAAGTCACGTAAGCGCCACTACGTTGCCAAATTTCTCTACTCATAAAGCCTCGCAACAGTCTTTGCAAAGTCAGGTAAGCGCCGCTACGTTGCCAAATTTCTCTACTGACAAAGCCTCGCAACAAAGTCATTTTAAAGTCACGTAAGTAGCGTTATAGCTGCGACACATTGGCATAGGTAATCTAGATTATCTCTTGTAGTTTAATATATAAACAGGAGGGATGACACACCCTATATTTTTCTTAACTAGTTTATAAATACAGCAAATCCAGTAAATGCAATGGGTGAGCGAACAACAATATAATCGATCAATTTCACCGCAGGTGCTCGAGTGAGAGCGCTGTAGTGCTCAACGATAGTGGTCAAAGAGGAATGTCAAAATCAGCTGTGCACAGTTCATTTCTTTGCGCTTTTTTTAAAGTTTAATCGTGGTGTGTCTAAAACTTTTGGGATAAAAATAAAAAAAGAACAAGAATTGTGTTGCTTGCAAAGGATGTCAAGGAAGAAGAGAGTTGCGTGGACAGATCCGGAAATCCACTTACTGTTGGATTGCTGGGAGGAGCGAGTGGATAACCTTATGCCCGTATGTTACTTAATTTTTTTTTACAACTTTTGTCATTGAAAATTAAAACTAGAGCAGTTCAAATAGTACAAATGCATGGATTCAATTGGTGTGAGTGAGTACACATATAGTACGAATTGGAGAAAAATTTGTAGGGCGGACTGTATTTTCTCTGCATTTTTTTTGCCGTTTCTTTCAATTCGTTCTTCGTTGAGTTTCGTTCAAATATTTACTGTACTGTTAGTAATAAATTTGACATTTTTAGAGTAAACAAAACTATTTAATATAAATGTATGCTGAACGGGAAGTGATGTGTGTAGCTAATATTAATTTATAGTAACAACGTTTATCCTTTTCTTACAATATATGTCTGTCCTGCTCACGCGACACTTGTTTTCAGATTTTAAAATTGGACGAAAAAAATTAAGTATCATACGGGCATTAGAAGAGCAAAAAGAAACATCAAAATTTTTCAGGAAATTTCAGCCAAACTCCACACGCATTCCGTGAATAAGTCTCCAAATGAAGTCGCAACTAAAATTGCCAATCTGACCAAGAAGTTCAGGTGTGAAACTAATTTAAAGAGATCTAATTAAGAAAAAAAAATAACTTGTTAATTAAATAAAGGTCAGAGAAGCAGTCCGTCGGGCCGTCTGGAGGCGCTCCTTCGCGGTGGTACTATTTCAACACAATAAATAGGATTATTGGACGATTCCCGTGCAACGACGATTCACTGTCCGAGGAAACTGAAATTCTTTGGGTCAGTTCAAAGGTTTTTGTTTTTTTTTTTAAGTTTTTTCAATGGTTTTTTGAACGGATTTGAACGATACAAGCAATTCGCTAACTCAAACGCAACCGGCTGTCTTGTATACTTCAACTGATACAATTGAAGAGCCGGCTTTTAAAACAATAGAAAGCGAGACCGAAGGCATGAGAATTTCACAAAATTTGGCTAATTGCACACCTAGTACTTCCAATAGAAGGAAGAGGAGAAATGTATCGCATCACGATGAACTAATGAGAGAAATCAAGAGGTCAAACCTGGCGGCGGAACAAGAGTTGCGAGTGGCGAATGAAATTGCGCGTGATAGTATTTCCATACATCGCGAAACTTTAATATTTTTGAAGAGCCTGTAAATGAATGCTCAATAAGTGGAAAATGAGATTTTAAAAACAATAGTCATTCCATGAAACGATGTGCCATTATTTTTAACAGCCTTCATATTGATACTCAATAAAATAAGTACAAATTTTAATTTTTCATTTTTGTTTATTTTTTAACATGTTTCACATTTAGAAGATAGGCATTTAGAGGGTTAATTTTGACAATTGAGTCCTAAATATTCCTTTACAGAATCTCGAATGAGGTTTGTACTTTCATCTGTGTTGCCAGCTACTGACTCAAATTCCGGTTGCACACGAAGTGCATCTACTTTTTGGGCTTCTTCTTGCCACGTTTCATTTATTTCCTCATTTCTGTCATTAAGAATATTATGCAGGATATAACAGGCCTTAACAATTATTGGAACATTGTCGATATCAACTTGTAGGCCCCTCCCTATCCGACGAAATCGACCTTTCATGTGTCCAAACGTGTTTTCGACAACGCGCCTTGATCGTGATAATCTTTTGTTAAACAAGATTTCATTCGGCTGCACACAGCTTGGAAGAGGCTTCATTAAGTATGAAGTTAATCGAAAAGCTGAATCACCAATCAAAAAGACGGGAACTTCAATGTTGCCAATTTTTCTAGAATTTTGCGAAAAAAGCGGATGATTTTGATGACTTTTTTCAAAGTTGACTTTTCAAATATGTATGAATCGTTGTTTCTTCCTGGCGAACCAATATTTATGTACATGAATCTGTAACTACCCTGCAGCGAGCTGGTAGGCAATGTTCACCGTGCACTATTTTTGTGCTAGTACTTAAAGGTTATATACGAACTAGTTATCTATCGTACCCTAGTAGACAAAAACGCGCTAGTAAATTCGATTGGAGAAAGTGAAACAAAGCTATTTAGCGAGCTGCGCGTATAAACGTATATCCATACCGTTTTGGCTGCAACTTAAATTTCTTTATATTCTTCTTTTTGCCGGCATTTGTTGAATTCAACTCAAAAGTAATCAAAAGAAATAAATCGAATTATAATTAAAAAATATATATGAAATTATATAAAATAAAGCAAAACAAACGTAATATAAAATTAAAATGAATAAAGTGCAAGTGGCAAGTGGCAAAAGAAAGCTTAGACGGGAAATAGCTAAAGATAGGGTGGAATGTTTCAAAAAATTTAAGCAAATAGAAAGTGAAGTGGCTGGAAATGAGGCCAAGGTCGAGTGCGCGTCTAATTGGGAACAACCTTAATTTATTCATGTCTTCAATTATAAGCGCATTAAAAATATCATTACCTACGACATTGCAAATTTAATTTACAATACCATTTGTATGTAATTTTTTAATTTAATAATTATATGTAACCTATATTTATATTAAAATAAATAAATATTGCATTAAATTTCAAGTTTATTAATGTGTTTGACAATTTCAAATATCTATCCCTAGAGAACAAGTTTTAGAACTAGTGCTATATCTGCCCCAAGGTACTAGTGCAATATCTCTCCCAAAGAACCAGTTCTTGCACTAGTACGCGTTGATGCAGTGGGTGAAAATTTACCCGTTTCGTAGGACAATCCCATGTTAAATGCGACAGTCAAAAGCATTGCTTGGAGATAGGCGAGGTACTAGTAGCTGTCTTCTTAGTACTAGTGAATTCACTATTTTTGTACCAGTTCTTGACGCTGCAGGGTAGATAAAATAAATGATGGATTAACCGAAGCAGGCTGATAAGGGAGATTGAGTTGGACAAATAATTGTATGCGGAGGGGGTCGCAAAGCCTCCTTTGGGAGCTACAAGGGAAAAAGCGAAGAAATATGTGTCATTTCGTTTGAATACATAAAAACACACCACTGTGACTATTACCATACTTTTCAAAGCTTTTTGAAAAGTAAATTAAATGTCCTTCAAGTTATAAGTATTAAATTTTCCCATAGAGACAAATAAAAAAGTGATGAGCGCCTAAGCTTAAAAATAGTTTTTTTCAACTTTAAGAGTGATTTTCTCTAAAAAAAATACGAAGGTATTTGCAATTTACAGAGCGCACTATAAACGCTAAGTTCGGTTGCAAAAAATTTAGTCTTTGGTCTGTAAAAGCAATTTCCCAAAAATCGTAAAAAAGCACATTCACATTTTTGGCATCAATGGAACGATATATAATAACATGTTGATTATTTACCGATAGTCAACGACTGCCAGCCGAATACCAGCCTTTGTAATTGTAATAATCAGTGGCTACATCCTTGGGGGGACACACTTCAATGTGACATCCATCTGAAAATGATTTTATAATACAATGATCACTTTATTTGCAGTAGGGCTTATACCAATTGCTCCATATGTTTGAGGAAATCCCCAACTTTCGAAGCCTTTCAAGTTTTCTTCTATTTTGGCTTGTGTTGGAGAATAGAAATTGATGTATTCCTTTTCAAATATATCACATACTTCTTCGCAGAACTCGATGATAATTTCGCCCACCGTGGTCCTACCGATTCCAAACATGTTTGCTATTGTTCTATACTTAGCAGAGGAACCAAGTGCATAAACAGCAACCGCAATACGTTTATCTAAGCTTATAGCTTTGCGGAAAATTGTATTTTCTCTTATTAATCCAGACATTGATGACACCAACCAGTCAAATGTCTCAGACGACATTCAGAAGTCTTCTTTAAATATTTTTTCACCATTACGCTGAACTTCATGTTCCCAAAATAAACTAGTTCGATACTATAATAGATTTGGATATATATGTGCACAAATTTATCTATTTGTATATTAAAATTGCTGCGCTCCGTTAAACAAACTTTTTGCCGGCCAAGTACTTGCGACTGCTTTCAGCTACTCTTGTTTTTGTTAACAAGCAGTAAATTTTCCTTGCAAAGAATTGAAGAGCGTTCCTTTTATAAACTGCTCGCAAGTACTTGCAAGTACTCGGAAACGTTAAATGGAACGCAGCAAATATTTCTGAGTTATATACCAGTGACCAAATTGAACAATTTATAGTGGGTGTGGACAACGACACCAGATGCTGCATTAATTTTTGGGTCCGTCTTCTATACATTTCAGCTCTGTGCTTATGCGTGTTTATGAGCATTGCATTATGTTGAACTTTCATATTTAAGCTCCAATAGCGTAAATAATAAATTTTCCAATCCATTTGAGGAATGTCAAAATCAGCTCCTATAATTCGTTTAGTTGTGTTAAACGAGTTTCGGAAACTAGTTTAGACTAAACGAGTTCTAAACATCGTTTAGCGGATATTTAAACGAGAAAAGGGACTTAAACCAGTTTAAGTGGGCCAATGTGTCGCAGGTATTACGTAATCAAATCTCTGTACTGACGAGGATTAACAAAAAAGTGAACTCAAAGTTTTAAAGCCAAGTGACAAAATCATCGTCACGCCGCAGCCAAATTTGTGCAACAAAATTTATAACCAAGTCAGAGCCCTGACAAAAATTGTCGCCACGCCGTAACCAAATTTGTGCAACAAAATTTACAACCAAGTCAGAGCTCTTATAAAAAATCGTCGCCACGCCGTAGCCACATTTGTGCAACAATTAACAGCCAAATTTGTAGCCAAGTCAGAGCCCTGAGAAAAATCGTCGTCACGCCGTAGCCAGATTTGTGCAACAAAATTTATAACCAAGTTAGAGCCCTGACAAAAATCGTCGCCACGCCGTAGCCAAATTTGTGGAAAAAAATTTACAACCAAGTCAGAGCTCTTATAAAAAATCGTCGCCACGCCGTAGCCACATTTGTGCAACAATTAACAGCCAAATTTGTAGCCAAGTCAGAGCCCTGAGAAAAATCGTCGTCACGCCGTAGCCAGATTTCTGCAACAATTTACAGCCCAGTCAGAGCCCTGACAAAAAACGTCGCGACACTGTAGCCAAATTTGTACAACAATTTACAGCCAAGCCAGAGCCCTGACAAAATCGTCGCCACGCTGTAGCCAAATTTCTGTAACAAAATTTATAGCCAATTCAGAGCCCTGACAAGAATCGTCGCCACGCCGTAGCCAAATTTCTGCAACAATTTACAGCCAAGCCAGAGCCCGGATAAAAATCGTCGCCACGCCGTTGCCAATTTGCACAACATTTAGCAGCCAATTTAAATTTGTTTTATTTATTTAGAAACCAAAGAACCAAGTCTGTTCACAATAAATGAGCAGATACAACCTGAGAAGCGTGCAACATTATCGTAGAGTGACAGTGAGGAAGAAGATATGCTAAATAAGACCATCAAGGACGGAGCGGCACAGCCAAGTGCACAACTAACTACGAATGTTGACCAAATGTCAAATTTTATAGCCAGCCTAAATGCTTCAAAAGCGTCCATCGAAGAGTTGCAGAAAAATAGTTTAGATAGCCAGAGAGAACTCGAAACGCTTCGTCATAAAATGCCTAGAGGGGATGTTAATGTGGCACAACAAAGAGCGGATGCTGTGCTTACACCGTCAACGGAAATTGGAGTCAACGCTATCCTTCCAGCACAACACGAATCGGTAAGTAAAATTTATGATTGCCCATATTTTCAGGAAGCGCTGAAGAATGGCCACTGTTTCATGCCAATTTTAAAGATACCACCGAAACATTCCGATACAACAATCGGCAGAACCTCATGCGAATTCAAAAATGCTTAACAGGACCAGCCAAAGAAACAGTAGCCTCAATGTTAATTCATCCAGAAAACGTGCCAAACGTTATAAAAGAGCTAGAGTTAAGATTCGGAAGGCCTGAATTATTAATTCGTGTGCAGTTAGCTAAGGTTCAGCAATTTCCACCCATAAAAGAACAAAGGTTGGATCAGGTCATACGGTTTTCAACAAAGGTGAGAAATATTGTTTCGGTTTTGTACACAACCAACTGTCAACAACATCTGGCTAACACTGCGCTTTTGGAACAACTAGTAAGTAAGCTGCCACAAAATAACCAGTTTGAATGGGCACGACGCGCTGCTACAATAAGTCCGTACCCGACAATCAATGATTTCTCGATATGGTTAAGTGAACTGGCCAAAGTTGTTTGTCTGATGCCACCTTCCGGTTTTGTAACAACAAAAGGTAACTTTCAGCCTAAACGAATAATGCACGTGGAAAAAAATGCAGCAAACCAAAACCGAAAATGCAATGAATGTGGTGCAAATCATCGTATTAAAGATTGTGAAAAATTTTGCCAGTCACTAGCCATAGAAGATCGTTGGAGAAAAGTAAAAGATCAACATCTTTGTTTCTCGTGCTTACGACAGGGTCATAGAGCCTCGGACTGCAGGTGTAAAAGAGTTTGCGGTATTAATGGATGCCACCGTTGCCACCATAAGTGCTTGCACGAAAACAGAGCAAGGCCGCCAGCACTGACTTCAAATTCAGGTAACCAAATATTGAACAGCCGTACTCCACGAACCGGGTGCAGCCATATTTTTAAAATACTTTCGGTAACACTATATAGAACAAATGGTAAAGCTGACGTTTTTGCCATGTTCGACAAAGGTTCTGCCATTTCGATTCTTGAAGAAGACGTAGCAACATCGCTGGGCCTGCGAGGACATTTAGAGCCTTTAACTCTACAATGGTATGGAGAACAAGTAACAACAGAATCATCATCAAGAATAAGCCTAGAAATATCAGGGAAAGAGGGTCCACCGTTGTTTGCCATTAAAAATATAAGAACAATAAAAAATTTGAATTTACCTGAACAATCGTTTAAAAAATCACTTTTCAGCAATTTTGAGTTTTTACCACTTGCAGACTACGATGACGTCAGGCCAGTGATGTTGCTAGGGTTAGACAACGTTCACCTTGGAGTCTCGTCAACGATGGTAGAAGGCGACCAGAGAAGCCCTGTAGCTGCAAGAACCAAATTAGGCTGGGTCGCCTATGGTCCAACAAAAAATTCGTATTTACAGTCTTCAATTATGCTCCTTGTTCGTGAAGATCATTCTTTGCAAAGGTTAAATGATATGGTCAGCTGTGATATGGACAATATTTTGAAGCTGATAGCTTTGGACTCAACTCTTTACGAGGCACGTTGGAGCCAGAAAACGAAAAAGCCGCGCGTCTCATTATGGAAAGCACCACCAAGCTTGTTGACAACAGATATGAAACTGGGTTGCTTTGGAAACAATATCCACCTGAACTTCCAAGTAGTTTCGATATGGCAAAACGACGCCTTCTCGGCATCGAAAAAAGGATGAGTCCTGATCCAAAATTTGGAGAAAAATATAGAGAAATCTCAGATGAGAAACTCCATAATCAGTCTCAGCTGATTTGGTATCTGCCACATTTTGGGGTGCAATCCATACAGAAACCTGGAAAGCTTAGAATCGTCTTTGATGCCGTCGCCATGGCTGCGGGATTCTCGTTAAATTCAAAACTGTTAAAAGGCCCTGAACAAGCAAAACCACTTCTGAGCATTCTTTTTAAATTCCGGCAAATGAAGTCGCAGTGGCTGCCGGCATGCGTGAAATGTTTTCGCAGGTAAACATTCGTCCAGCTGATCAACACGCACAGAGGTTTTTGTGGTGAAACGGTGATCCAAATCAGCCAATAAAACACTGCGCCATGTCAACAATGATTTTCGGAGCCATAAGTTCACCATGCTGTGCAGAGCTTGAAACAGTTGAAAACTGCAGAGAGAAACAGTTTCCCGATGTGTTCGATGCTATCATCAACAAACATTACATGGACGACTTCGTAGTTAGTTTCGAGGATGTTAAAGAGGCCGAGAGAATTTGTAAAAAAGTGGTCCAGATACATGGTAATGCCAGTTTTGAATTGAGGGGTTTTTTGTCACATTCAGAAGCCTTACAAAAAACCATGAATGCCGATTCCGAGGATTTGGTCAACGTAGTCAACATGGAAAATGCCAGTGTCGAAAAAAATACTAGGAATATACTGGAATACTTCAAATGACACATTTAAATTTGAAACAAAATTTCAACGCATTCCTCAGCAAGCCTTGCAGGGCATCAGACCACCCACTAAGAGAGAGTTGCTTGGGATTGTTATGGCAATTTTTGACCCTTACGGTTTGTTGGCAAGTTTTTTAATTTTTCGAAGGTTTTGGTACAAAAAACATGGAAACACAACATAAGCTGGGACGACGTTATTCCGATAGCATTGCACAAAAGATGGAACGCATGGTGGAGGGAGTTCCAGAGAGTGCACGACTTTGAGATACAACGATGTTATCCTATTGTTATATTAATGTTATATTAATAGAATGTTATTATAAATTTCTACAATTCAAAAACATTAAACTCAATATGTTCGTGGATGCCAGCCAAACCGCCTTTGCCGCCGCAGCTTATTTTATAGTTGAACACGCCGGAAAGATAGATGTCGCGTTCGTAGCTGGTAAAACCAGAACTGCTCCCCGGAAATTAATGTGCATTCCTCGATTGGAGCTTCAAGGAACAGTGCTTGGAATACGCCTCAGCAAAATTATCAGTCGCTTTCATGACAAGCCGCCGGCACGAATCATATTTTGGAGTGACTCTCAAATAGTTATACATTGGATAAATGCAGCCAACCGGAGATTTAAACCATTTGTTGGATATCGAATAGCCGAAATACTAAGAACTTTGGAGGTAGCACAATGGCACTGGACACCAACGATTGAAAACGCGGCAGACGCAGCAACCAGATTAAAATTTCCGCCGAAATTTGAAATTGAAAGCATTTGGATAACCGGTCCAAAATTCCTGAAGCAGCCTGAAGAATTTTGGCCAGGGTCTAACTTTGAAACACCATCACTATTAGAAGAGGAAGTTCTGCCATGTCACCTGCTACAGCCACAGGCAAGTAACGTTGTGATTAACATTTCTAAAATTTCTTCATACATGAAGCTCAAACGCAGTATGGCCTGGGTGCTACGGTTTTGTAAACTGCTCCTACGCCTCCGGAACTCAAATTCGCCAGTATCAAATGGTTCCCTTACAAATATGGAAATTAATAATGCTGAAGTTCATATATGTAAAATTGTTCAAGACGAGTTCTTCACTGATGAAATCATTGCCCTACGAGGAAGTCATCCGATAAATAAACAAAGTATAAACCGTCATAGGACACCACTAAGAACCAGAAGTGACAATGGGACGAATTTCATTGGTGTTCAAAAGGATCTCAAGGATGCTGACTGCTAGATGCTGTACAAATAAATGATGAAGCCACGAAGAGAGGCATCGAATGGAAATTCAACTGCCCAGCAAATCCCAGCTCTGGTGGGTGCTGGGAACGCCTGATAAGAATAATAAAATTTTAACTTTATAAAACGCCGTGCAAGTTAGCCCCACATTTGGAGACCCTAAGAAGTGTGCTGATCGAGGCTGAAGGTATTATAAACTCACGTCCCCTTACTGAAATTCCTTTATCTTCCGCAGAAGACGAGCCATTAACACCTAACAATTTTTGGTTAGGGTGTGTCAATTCGACGCAGTATCCACACCCAGTTGACGACACGAATTGCCTAAGAAAACAATGGAGGATAGCACAGAACCTGAAAGACCGCCTGTGGAAGCGATGGACAATGGAATACCTACCTCAGCTTCTTCACCGCCCCAAGTGGCATGACAAGACGGTGCCACTAAAGGTCAATGATTTAGTAATAATCTGCGATCCTAGCCACCCACGAAATCAATGGAAAAGGGGACATGTCACCAGAGTATTCCCAGCTAAAGATGGTCAGATACGCCTTGCGGAGATACTTCAAATGGACTGCTACGATGTCCAGCCAGTAGGTAAGCCATCTTAGTATTAGATGGTGATTCCTCAAGGAAATCGCGGGAGGGGGGGGAGGTGTTATTGAAAGCGTACTGTATCGCTGTTAGCGATTGCCAACTGTAGCACAAAAGAAGAGACGAAACTCCAACTTCATAAGAAAGGCAACATAAAATTCAGTTTCAACTAACATCGGCAGCACACAAAATTCACAATTGTGAAACATCATCAGCATCGCATCGATTTTATATATCAGTTTATACGGCTTATATTCACATATATCAGATTCAATCATGTTAAATAAAATACATTATATCTTTGAAATAGTTAGTATTTTAATTGTCGCTAGTTGTTAACTACAAGAGTGATCGGTTTTTTTTTTAAAACCGGAGTTTTTTCGGTGTTTGGGACGGAGGTTTTGTTAAAAAAGTGCCCATTCCTAGTGCATGCACAGTTTTAAAGTAAATGACAGTTGTCGCTAGTTAACTACAGCGACAATCGTCGTTAAGGCGTTTGGGAATCCCGCAACTGATCAATAACATTTAATACACACCCTCTAAGAAAAATAAACGTAAAGCATTTTGCGAAACGAAAGCGTACCGTATACGGACCGCCATTCCACTAACAATTGCATAGTTTTTCATATAAAATATAGGAAAAAATTACTTCACCGTAAAACTCATGGTAAACGTGCTACTTTCAGCGTTACGAAAGCGGACCAATTTTACGTTACGGAAACGAACTGATTTAAACATGTCGAACAAGTTTTTGCTTATCGGCTTGTAGTGCTTCACGAGGTAGTAGAACTAAAAACACCCCACCTTAAACAACCACACTGTCAACAGAACACTGACACAGAACTCGAAAATTAAGTGAAAGAAACAACATACAAATTCGAACAAATTGCGATTCCATTCATTGGTGTTCCAATTTTTGTGTTACGTTAACTCACCACTTTGGTGTTACTTATACATACCTGTAGTAGGATTCCCAAAAAGTTAACGATAATAATAGTTTTCGTTAACGGTCATTGTGCATGCACAGTTTCCTAGTAAATGACGGTTTTCGCTAGTTAACAACAGCGACAATTGTCGTTAAGGCGTTTGGGAATCCCGCAACAGGGATTATATTGGCTTAGTTGTAAAAGGGTCAAAATTGATACAAAAATATGGTTTTTTTTCACATGAATGGGGCCTTTAGTGGTAATTCAATATCAAAGACTTTCTATTTGAATATTCAGCCATGACCACAAATATCCAAATAAATTTCGAGTTTTTGTCTACAAATTGTCGATATTGCCAACATATTGTCTTTAAATTTGTCAATATTGCCTCCAAATTGTCGACGTTATCTGCAGCAAAATTGTCAACAATTATAGTCGACACGTAGAGGAACATCACTGGCAGGGAAGTTTTTTTATTTGTCACAAAAATAGCGCAATTTAGTTTAAACGATCAGCTCTCAAAATCAAAATTTGTGGGTCAAAGATTTTATTTCATATAAAGAGGTCCCATCGCCCAAAAAAAAAAAATATGCCAAAATGTAATTAATATAGTTAATTTCTCCAAATTTTTAACAAAGCCATTTATTAAATAAGTTAATAATGCAAATAAAAATAGCAAAGCATTTCCACAGAAAACCGCAAATCGGATCGATATATTCATCGTTAAAGAGCCTTAGGAGTATTCTTTCAAGTTCTTGGATATATACATAAGAATGTCAAAAATGATATGACAAATTTAACGAAGAGTCTGCGTTAAGGCCTATCTATAATAGACACATGCTGGCATACTCTAATACCAAAAACTAAACGGAAAGTCAGCCGGCTGTTGTCAGAATAAAAAATACCCATAATAACCAAGCATTGACTTTGAGAAGTGTCACAACACAATTTACGGTTTTGTTAGCGTTTAATTGTGCGATTTTTTTAAATTTATACACAAAATAATATAAAAAAATAAACAATCGCAGCCTTTGCTGTTTGGCTTGAATAATTTGTTTAATAAATTTGAATAAAAAGTTTTTTGACTTTTGCCTATGTTGTGAGCGATTTAAATCGTTCTGCAAAAAGCCAATGAAAGTTAACGAAACTGTGGCAATTCCAATTATGGGTATGCTCATATATTTATATGGGTTCACTTTTATTTTGACAGATCAGTCTGCCAGCATGTGGCTATTATAGTCAGGCCTTTAAGACTTGCAAGAAGACGAATAAAAAAATTAATAAAGATTGATTTCATAAATGGTATACAATTTTGAAATATAGAGCTTTGAACATTTTGAGAGCTTTGATAAGGTGACAAAAAATGTTCCATCGCAGTTTCCACAGTCTCCATTTTTTTAAAAAGCTTATAGTTTTTGAGTTATCGTTAAAAAATTTAAAAATTTCCATTTCGGATGCCAGCTATGTTGAATTTTTTTTCAAGCCCTTCATTTCATAAAATGTATGACTCGAAAACACTTTTCTATTCGGAAAAGAATGTGTATGACTTCATTTTTAGATCTAAATTTTTTTTAAGTGGAAAAACCCGTCTTTATGCAAATAATTGATTATTACTTCTAAAGCATTAATTTAATATGAATTCTGACGCCGTAATATGAAAGAGCGTGAATTTTTATATTAGATATCATATGTCGGAAATTATTTTGGAAGAAAAAATCGATGGGAATTACCTTTTTTACAGGTTCGCCTTTTGAGCTATATGCATGAAAAAATTTTGTAAGGAATGTATCGTGCATAAAGCTCTCCACCTCAAATTTCCATTCTTAAACCTATAGAATTACTTTGGGATACTATTAAAAGTAAAATTGGTTCGAAAATTTAGAAATTCTTTTGAAGGGTGTGCAGGAATCTTCATTCTTCCTCTATAATATTACACTGAGAAAAAAAAGCAATAGGTAAATCACCTAAGTCGGCTTGGGTAAAGAGAATTGTATGGGAATTATAAACTAATGCTTATTCACCTAAGCAATTTATTGTTTAAAAAATTGCTCTGAAAGCATATAATTCGATACCTTGCCAAAAAAAAAATATTTGATTCGCCTAAGCCCAAAATCCAAAAATACAAAATTAAAAAACAACTAGCATGGATGACTTAAGCACAGTTTTGAGCTATTTTCTGAAAAAACAGCTGCGTCATTATACACACGAGGAAAGGATAGATTTGATAATTTATAATTTAATAATTTGATGGTTTGTTTTTTTAATAAAACTATTTTAAATTCTAAAATAACATAAAGTAAATTAAAAACACACGTTGATATTCACACCAGTAAATTTTATGACATGTCATCAACAAAAAGAAAAAAAATAAAAAAACTTCTTTGTCCGTCGTGCGGAATAGAACTCGGAACTTTTGGTACCAGTCCATCGCTTCCTGACATAACTGAAGCTATGTTAACATATGCTGTATTACTAGATGCAGTATGTCGCAGTATTCTTTTGATAGCCATACAACAAAAATCTTTTAATATATTATTGTGTAATGCTCAATGCGTAGTGTAGTGACTCGATGAGTTTGGCTCAATGCGTAGTGTAGTGACTTCATACACAGTGGTATCGGTTGGTTGTGGGTTCCAATCTCAACGGTATGCGAAGGTAAAATATTTGTATTTGATATTTAATTTAATTTATTTTCGAATCTCAACGGCATGCGAAGGTAAAATATTTGTATTTGATATTTAATTTAATTTAATGTTCGTTATAATAGACGTCAAGCAGCAAGAAAAGCCGAGAAGTTATTAATAATATCTAAGAAAAAAACGGTGTGATAAAAGAAAAATGTATGTTGTTGCCGATTTCAGTCAAGCAAATCACAGAACGAGAGGCGGCAACTTAAAAAAAAAGGAAAATAAAAAACCAAAACCCGAAAAAGTTATATTTTTGAAATTAAATTTTTCTTTTTTAAAGTAGTGTATAAAAATTACCAAATACTTGGTTAATTTATCATCCAAATATGAATTGGCAAGTCAACATGTAAAATTTAGGCGTTTTTATGAAGTACTTGGGATGCTGAAAACTGCCAAAGCCATCTTATAAATTACACTGTGGAACAAATTCAGGTTAGCAAAAGTTAGGTCGATTCTGAGAGTGAGGGGTGAAAATAGAGGCTAAATTAGAAGACCTGTATCGCGGCGTTTGTTTATGTTAGTTCGAATTTTTTTTAATTGACCTTCGAACTTTGCAGTCAAATGCCGATTTTTACCATATTGTTTATATGGTTTTTTGGATATAGCTCGTCGACTAATTTTTATTTTTATAATCTGTAAAAGCCAAATTGTTGCCAGAGACCTGTGCAACAACTAAAATTTTTTAAAAAATTGATTTAGAATATTTTTGTGGTGCTTATGAAGCAAAATGTTGAAAAATTATTTATTTTTCATGCTTTTTGAAAATATTTTCCACAAAACTAAGTCTTTTTTGCTTTCTGTTTGATCTATAATATGCTTCTCAGTTTCTTCAATAAATTTCGTTTGTGCGATAGGGATAGCCTTATGTACTGTTTTATGTCAAATTGAGCTCAATACTAACACAAAAGGCTCAATACTATCACAATTCATCATCCCTGGGCTGGGCTGGCAGGGATGATTTGCGATTGTACTCACCACAGCGCCATTAAGTTCGATACTGTCAAATTGAGTATTCTTTCGTATGAAATGTGTAGCAAAAGGTGACGTATTCGTAAATTCACCAAAATTGCTCTCAATTGCTTCAATTGTCATCACAGCTACAATTGCGTTTCCAAGAATCTAATCAGATTCAATTTTTCAATTCAATTTTTCTGAACAAGATTTTTGTAATTTAGATTTTATTATTATTCATCCCAATCATAAAACATTTTCTCCTGGGTGTTGTAAAAGGGACTTTCCGTTTTTAAGATACAGATGAAGACATCACTTTTTTTTTTATTTTACACTAATGAATATTGACGGTTGATGAACAAATTTGCAAAAAGTTTTTGCACTTTATCTTAAAAACAGAAACTCTCTTTTACAATTCCCTGGAGAAAATAATTGATCTGATTAAGTTTGAGTTAAGTTTATAATTAATTTCATTTAATCTTTATCATATTCAAACACAAAATTAACTAGACAAATAAAACAGTTAAAAATACATTTAAAAAATAATTAAGTATTCCAATCATTTCTATAAATTTGAAAGAAAAACCTTCGACGTTTGAAATATTGAATGTTTTCGCAAAAAGTTTCGTTGTAGAAATAATTTATATAAAAAAATGCGTATTAAAAAGGTGGTCACCCTTTCTAATAGCTTAAAATTTATTTGCAGAAACTGTTTCAGTTTTACACAAAAATTAATTAACTGTTTCTTTCATTAAAAAAACAAGGGTTCTTCATTTCAAACTTTTAACAAAATAGTCTAGCTTTAAATAGTTTATAGATTACTAAAAAACTATTTTCATACCATGTGAATCTATATAAACAAAACTCATTTTTTGTAAATTATTAAATTTCTATAATTCATACTTATAGAAATAGGGAAGTCCCTGCTTATTTTTAGAATAACCGTGCTCATTTTTAAAATTTTAAGAGAAACAAATATTTTTGCATTGATTTGTTTTTTTATACTTATGCCATGGACAATTTTACCCTACTTTGTGGAACATATAAATTTTTTTCAACTGCATCGGAAATTTTGCTTATGTATTTTTTCTTTGTAACTTTCTCTTTGCACCTTGGAGCTATACAAGTAATACCAAAAATTGGAAAAATCTCTAAAGATATTGAAACCAACATACTTTTCTGTATTTCAGTTGCCTAATAAAAGTATTAAAAAAAAATGAGCAAGGGAAATTTAATTATTAACAAAAACAAGTTTTGCTAATACAGACATGGTATGAAAATATATTTTTAATAATAACTTCTTATTGGAAAGGAATATTGGGATGTTTTTTTTTTTTTTAAATAAATAATTTTGCAGCTAGACTATTTTGTTAAAAATATAAAAAGAACATTTTTAAAAAAATAAATTTCGACAAAAAATCCCGTTTATTAATATTAATATATTAAATTTTTTGAACGACTGATATTGCCACTAAAGATATCATGGAATAGATGTTTAGTAATTAGTCGCGTATGTTTAAAGTTATTAAGCATGAATTTGCAATCGACCTAAACCACTCAACGCACGAAAGTGCCAAATAGTGCCAATAGATATTTCGCGACCGAAGGTAACGAGCCATTCGCTGCATTCCGCCAAGGCGAGCGCTATTGTAGCGATGGATCATTTTACGCTGGATTTCTTTGAATGCGTTGCTACGTCGAACGTCAGATCTGTTGACAACTGACGTCTGACGTAGTTTGTTCGCTTGTTTTGCTTTGTTGAATTAAAAACCTAATTCCTTTCTGCTAAGAGGTTTACTTAATGCAAAACGTAGTGCTAGAGATGCTAATGGATGATGATCTTGATATGGCTATTAAGGAGCAGATTTCGGACCTCATTCAACCATTGCAAGGATCAAAGGATAGTTTAAAACATAAAAAATAGCACACGCCACGAAAATTTGCATTTATTTTAAGGGTTTCATTTGAGTGTTTGCAAATTCATGCAAATTGGCGCGCAAATAGCTGTTAAATGACATAACTTGCAACTGCTGTCAAAAGTGTAGCCATTCACCCGAATTTTCTTGAGCGCTCGCCTTGGCGGAATGCAGCCGTTGAGTAGTCAAACTCGTTTCTCATCACTTTCACTCCCGAATTTCTGTTAACATTTTGTCAGTCTTCTTATTTTGCTTTTGGATTAACCAAGGATAAACACCGATTAGTTTAAATTTAAATAGTTAATTTTTTTTATTAATGTCATTAAATAAAAATTTAAAATTCTAATGGTATGGTAACAACTTAAATTAAAAGGAAAAACATTTTTATACTTCAACTTTAACCGGCTCTGGTGTTTTAAGAAATTTATCGCCTAGCAGCGACTTAATTTTTGAAATATGGGGCATGGATTCCATGTTGTTTTCTTCAGAGTATTGCAAACAAGTTACAGCCTGGCTCGGAGCCTTGTTGGAAATGCATGCAAAAATTTTTCGAATGTATAAGATTTCTGGTCTTACGTATAAATGAAAAAAAAAAATAAAATCCACTTGCCAAAGTGCATACCTTATAATAATAATGGGTTGGGTACGAAATATCCACGACAAAATATCCAAACCAAAATCTCCAAGTCAAAATTTCCAAAGCTAAAATCTCCAAGGCACAAAATATTTAAAATCTCAAAAACTTAATCGCCAAACCCAAAATAGTCGAGGACAAAATCTCCAAAAAACTCAAAAAATGTAAATTGCAACATTTATGAATGAATTCACGGGAATTCCTAAATGGTGCAATTTACATTTCTGAAGATTTAGTTAATTTTTTTAAGTAAAAAGTTTATAAAAGTGTAAAATTAAAACTAAATTAATCTAAGCCTAATTTTACGGCAATGCCAATATCATAGTTTGTTTGAGCCATACAATTTTGTATTCTTTTACAACGTTAAAATATCAATATCAAAGCGATGAAATTATAAAAAAAAATTCCAAAGCATTTTTGATTGAATCAAAAATTACAAAAAAAATGTTGTGTTTGGATTATAATAAAAAAAAAATAAATTTGGTGGTTTTGGCTTGGATGTAATGATCTTGGATATTTTGTCTTTGGAGATTTTTAAATTTGTATATTTTGTAACTTGGAGATTTTGTCTGTATTGGAGATTTTGGCTCTTGAGATTTTGTACCGCTCCCTATAATAATTAAATTAAAACTTAATGTTAGAAAAACGTGGCGTGATTATGTTATAAGTACTAGGCTTTATTGAACAGTAAAAAAGTATTTTTTACATAGGCAAATTAGGGATGGTAAAAAGTAACGATAAACTGTGGCTTGTTGCCAGATATTTTATTTTAACACCCCCACTTATTAAAATACTGAAATACAAATGTTATTTAAGTTTACTTTTACGTTAATTTTAATAATAAAAAATTGATCAATCCATTTAATTCAATTTCTATTAATATGTAAACATTACGCAAAATAAAATAAATTCAATAAATTAACTTTATATTAGATAATTTCAATTTTTAATATTCATTCCCATACCCCTGATACATGCCATATTTTTGTTGCCAGGGACAGCCTTGGTCAAATTGTCAGCAACCATCCTTTCTGTTGGTATGTAACTTATTTTAATTGAGTTATCGTTGATTCGATCGCGAATGTGATGATGTCTAACATCTATATGTTTCGACCTGGATCTAAAACCATCCGTTTCTGTCAACTTAATAGTACTTTGACTATCGCATGCTATAGATATAGGCTGATCCTTCTACGGTGAGTAGATTTCTTGTGCAAATTGCTTAAGCCACATCGCCTCCCGCACAGCTGCAGACAAAGCCATATGGCTTTGGCAAAATTCAGCCTCGGTACTCGATAATGCAACAGTCTGCTGTCTCTTGCTTCCCCACGAAATCGCACCTCCACACAATTTGAAGACAAAGCCCTTGCATGAGCGTCTCTTATCAACGTCAGATGCCCAGTCAGCGTCAGAAAAACCAGCTTTCAGAACCTGCGAAATTTATTTTTAAATTTATTGTACCTTTCAAGTACCTAAATATTCGCTTTACAGCGATCCAGTGCGCCTTTCCATGGTTTGAGTTAAATCTGCTTACATCATTGACGGCGAATGCGATATCTGGTCTCGTTCCTTGCGCTAGATATAAAAGACTTCCCACAGCTTCTTGATAGGGAACCTGATCCATTTGCTTGTGTTCGTTATACATTTGGATTAACAGCTTCTGGTTCGGATCGCTTGGAGTTGCCGCAGGCTTGCAGTCTGACATACCAAATTTCGCCAATATTTCGGTGATGTACTGCGATTGATCCAACCAAATACCATTTGGACCGTAGGTAATGTTCAGACCAATACAACTTCTAGCTGCCCCCATATCTTTCATTTTAAATGCACTGCACAAAGCCGCTTTCAATCTGTCTCGAAGTTCTTCATCGCGCCAAAATATTAATAAGTCGTCAACATACACGCCTACAATCAGCTCGCCTCCTTCACTATGATACACGCATGGATCCATTTTCGATTTTGTAAGGCCAAAGGATTTTAATGCTGATTCCAGTTTAATATTCCACTGTCGACTGCTCTGTTTCAATCCATAAATTGATTTGTACAATTTACATACGCGACCGCTGCCATCATTGAAACCATATGGTTGCTCCATAAAAATATCCTCACACAAATCGCCCTGTAAAAAGGCAGTAACCGCATCCATTTGATCGATCTTCATGTTGGTTTTGACAGCCCATGCAATTAAGAAACGCACAGATGTATAGCGAACAACTGGTGCGTATGTTTCACTATAGTCAATGCCGTATCGCTGCGAACATCCTTTGGCCACCAATCTAGCCTTATGACGAATAACTTTGCCATCACCATCACGCTTGGTTTTAAAAACCCACTTGGATTTAATAGTCCATATGGCAAATCATTGAGTTTCCATGTATTATTTTCAGCCAAACACTTTAATTCGCTGTGCATAGCAGCCTTCCATGCACTGCTGTCTTCATGCGCCATTGCATCTTCAAAGGTGCACGCTTTTCGAAAATGCGGAAAAAGTTACAAAGTCATCCAAGCGACGAGGTGCTGGAGTTCGCTGCGTTCTTCGAAGCTCCTGTGGTGGTGAAATTGATACTGCTGGTTCATAATTCGTAGCATCTGCTTCTAGGTACGTCGAATCGCAACTTTCAGAGTCTTCATTCGATTCCTGTACAACTGCATCACTCACAGCATCGATTACAAAAGAAGGTATAACATCGTCCTCTATAGCTTCCTCCACTGAAAGTGTATCTTCGAATGTCACTGTTGGAGCACAATCGATTTCCTTTGTTTCCGTTCCCAAGAACACTACATCCCTGCTCTTAATGGTCTTTTTCGTAGCAGGATTAAAGCAGCGATATCCCTTTGTTGTTTCATTATAACCTACGAAAACCATCTTCACGGACTTAGGGTTCCACTTGAGTCGCTTTTGTTTTGGCACGTGGACCATAACTGGCGATCCGAATATTTGCATGCCACTCAAGTTAACTTTGATGCCAGTCCAGCGCTCTTCAGGAGTCTTATCAGACAATGAAGAATTTGTAGATCGGTTCAAAATGTATGCAGCAGTGTTGACAGCTTCCGCCCAATATGATTTATCAAGTTTTGCATCAAAAATCATACACTTGGCTCTTTCAACAACAGTCCGATTGCATCGTTCTGCTACACCGTTTTGTTCTGGTGTGTAAGTATTGGTAGTCTGATGTACAATACCTGCGCTCTTGCAAAACGACTGAAAGGCTTGACTCACATACTCGGTGCCGTTGTCTGTCCGAATAATTTTGATTTTTCGCCCCACTTGATTTTCAACAAGTTGTTTGAACTTTTTAAACTGATTTAAAACTTGTGTCTTGGACTCCAAGAAATAAATAAAAACTTTGTGTGAAAAATCGTCTATGAACGTCAAAAAATACCTTGCTCCACCAATTGATTGAACCTCCATCGGCCCGCATAGATCGGAGTGGACCAGATCCAATAAATTCTCAGCACGTGTACCAACGTGTTTAAAAGGAGCACGTGTTTGCTTGCCCTTAAGACAAGTTTCGCAACTTTTTAAAGCATTAGCATCTTCGGTAAACGCGACGCCTTCAACCGCTCCATTTTTCATTTTGCACAGATCAACATAATTAATGTGGCCCAAGCGCCGATGCCAAGTCATTAATGTTTGCGACGACTCTGCTCTCATGCATTGCCCAACTTGACCTGCTATTTTGTACACGCCTGCTGAAGATTCTGCCCTAACTAGAAGTTCGCCTTGCTTGTTGTAAACGCTGCATCCATTATTGTCGAACACCACCTTATTGCCATTTGAGACCATTTGCGCCACTGAAAGCAAATTTGTAGACAATTCAGGCACATGCAAAACATCTTTGATTTCTATTTCTTTTTCATGCAGCCGCAGCAATCCACACCCGGTACCAGTCACTTGCATATTCTTGTTGTTTGCTGCAATAATTTCGGCAACCGATGACGGTTTCATTTGAGACAGCCAATTTTTATGTGGAGTCATGTGGCGCGACGCACCACTGTCAATGTACCAACATTCCGAGCTGCGATCAAGTCCACATGAAAGTGACATTGCACTGAATGCATTCTTCAACTCGACTTTCCGTTCCGCTCGCTTCTTGTTCGGGCAATTCTTCGCCATATGCCCTTTTTTACCGCATTCATAGCATTTAAAGTTTCCTTTTGTGCTACCGCACAACCGCAAAACCAACAAAAGTTTTGTTTTTGACTCCAAAAAAAGCGCTCTCAGCTTTCGGTTTTCCATAATCGCAGTCCAGCAATTTTGCTTTTATGGCCTCGCCTGTGATCACGGTGCCGCTACTATCGATGCCCATGATGAATGGTTTGAAGTCATCACTGAGACCCGTCAACATAATCGCACCCAGCCATTCTGGGGAAATACAAAATTTAATACTCGCCAGTTTATTTGCAGTACCTATAATTTGGTTCACATATTCCGACATCGATTCGCAGTTTTCCAAACGCGTTGAAGTCAGCTTGCGCAACAGAGCAATTTTGCGGGTGAGTCCACTGTCCTCGTACAAAGCTTCCAGTTTTTTCCAAATTGCACCTGCTGTCGTCTCGTTTTGGATATGCACGTAAAGAGATTCATGCACAGACAATACAATTTTTGCCTTTGCCTTACGAAGTTTCGGCTCATTTGTTTCCGTCACCGGGTCTGCTATGCTTGCATCCAGCTCGTTGAGTTCCAAAATGTTTTGCATAGCAAACTTCCAAGTGTGGTAGTGTTCTCCACCACGCAACTTTTCGACTTGGGAGTCATTCGCCATTTTACAACTAATGTAATGGCAGCTAACCAAAAAAACTACTGAAATTCGGTTCAACTTAAACTCTTTTCGCAACAAATGCGAGCAGTGACAAACAAATTAAACAAAAAAAACGATTTGCAAGTTTGCAACGAAAAAATGTCTTTATTACCCAATCCTCTGGGCCCATAACCTGTTAGAAAAACGTGGCGTGATTATGTTATAAGTACTAGGCTTTATTGAACAGTAAAAAAGTATTTTTTACATAGGCGAATTAGGGATGGTAAAAAGTAACGATAAACTGTGGCTTGTTGCCAGATATTTTATTTTAACACTTAATTTGTTGTCACAGTTTTCGAATTCCTGATGAAAAACCTTATATAAAACATATTTAAAACTATATATTAGTTCTTTAATAATGGAATTTATTTCATGCACCTTTTCTACTATCATCTATCAAACTATGTCTGGCACAGCAGTGAAAAGTAGCGACGATAATAGATAAATCCTTTGTAAGTTTCACCAATCAAGTTGTAGTTGTTTCCTACATGCAACAATGCATGCACCTTTTTGGCTAATGTTCTATCATGCAAATGATTGTGACACACATCCATGTCCATAATAAAGAAGTATGTGTGCTTGGGATCAACAAATTCAAATTCCTTGCCTTCCAGTTCGTTTAATATATCTACAATGACATGCGAGATAGGCGAGATAGGGTTCGCGACAGAATATAATCAGCAAGTAATAATAAGACGCCAGGCTGATATTAAGTTGCTTGAATTCTTTTAAAACTTTCAGTGTCGAATTACGTGCAAATTATAATTGTTAAATGTGCTAACGCAGTAAAGCTGTGCATTTAAGGTGCCCGCCCACATTGGAACGCAGTTGTTGCTGCGCCATTTGTTCCAAAAAATCGTTGCACAGAACCCAGCGTTTATCGGTAATTTCCGTAGATGTGTAATAGTAATAATGAAATTAAAGGTTTGCGTGTCCAACTCAAGTTGCTTTTCTGTTGCTTCTTGCAGCAAAGCATAGGCACGTTCAGCCTGTAAAATTCATATTGTTTCACAAGTTATCACTTTAGCTATTTTATCAAAAATACCTGGTAATACTTGGCCATTCCTCGTATGATAGCTGCTTGACGTTTTCGGTTCGATTTCTGCAAACAAATTTCCCGCCAGTTCACCATCTTTCCAGCTCGAAGATTGACTTTCGCGACCTGCGGTGCTCAGCTTAAACCAACGTTCTTCAATTAGCTCTTCGGAAAGCGGTGCACAGTTATTATAGAAACACACTAGTTCTAGCAGACTCTGGTTCATTTCACTGCTAACTTCGATGTCCTTTTGTTTCATCAGGTTGTAGACGAATACAGCGTCGGTGTCATTAAAGTCACTTCATTAAAGACTAGACGCGGAGCAAATGCTTTAATTGGTGGCTGTGCCTCAGAGTGCTACGAAAATAAATCCTGAAAGTTTAGACTCGGTTTTAATAAAAAAATAACTTACTAAAAATAAATCTTTGTGCTCCTCCTTGTTCTACTTGGCAGCTTTGCGTCAAATGGTGCCCAGTTAAAGTGGCATGTGACCGAAATAGATGTAGCATAAGCACTTTAAAAGTTTCTAAAGGAGCCTTTAGCTGAATTTCACGTTGTGTGGATTCGGCTAGTCCGCCATAAAGTAGCCAATATAAAACGGTGTGCTGGCAGACGTTGACGTTCTACCAAGAACTCCACGTCCGAGTAGTCATTGTTCATGCACAGATAAGCCATTTGCTCCGAGAATCGTTCTACACGGAAATAGAAGGATAATTATTTGCTGTTATTGTTGGTTGAGTGCCAGTGCTTCAGTCGCTTACCTGTCAAATCAACTTCATTCGAACGCTGCTGCTTCAGTGGTATTCCAGACAATTTATGATGAGCTTGACTGCTCATAGTTGCCTGATGGATCAAACAATCAATGGAATTGTTTCTAATTAAATTAAAAGAAATGTTTCCACGTGCAGCCGAAACAAAGTTAAGCAAAATTGCACCGAAACAACACTTGACAAATATGAGATGAACTCACGTACACAATATGTGAGTTCCACCACAATGCATAAAAAGTGAGGTAGAAAAGTAAAAGAGCACGAATGGCCTTGAAAAAATCGAAGTTTCCTATCTCTTTATCTCTGCCATCATGGTGTAAGAAAACCAAGTGGAAGCAAATTTTTCATCACACTTTAAATTGCCCCGGGTCTGTCAAAAAATTCTGACAGGGAGAGAGCAACTGTTGATTAGTGCCAAATTTTATTGGCTACGTTCAGCAGGTACAAGTTTTGTGCAACCGGTTAGTGTGTGTTTGCTGAACGAAAAAATATCAGTGTCTAATCACAACATGGGAAAATATCTATCTTTCGCCGCACTTTATATTTTTGATACATTTGCTCAACGTATTGAGTATTTCCAGTTAAAAATTTGGCTTTTTTAGAATAAGTGTGCTTTTATAACAAATGAAATAAATAACGCAAAATATAACGAGAAAACACAAGTTTTCCCCTATTTGATCACTTTTAAAACAATAGTGTTCACAGAAATAAAAAAGGAACGTTAACTGATACCTGATCAGAGACACAACATGTTGTACTCATTATTCAATTATTATTAGGTTGTTCAGATATTTGACGTCAACTCACAAGAATAATAGCTTAAACACATTAACGACAACAACAACATTGCCGCATGATTCAATTATTATGAGGATGTCCAGATAATTGACGTCTACTCACAAGAATGTATACTCTTATTTGAAGAGGAGAGCAAAAGAGCAATTTTGTATGGACATAAAAATCACGCAGTTGCCGGAATATCATAATATTTCATAGTAAAAACCAATTAAGATACATTTGACAACTACTTTTTGAAATACTTGCTTGTATTGAACCAAAATATTATGAGCTTTACAAATGTTATGGTCACATTTTCGACGTAAAATAATATTGGAAAAATAAAACTTCTGAATGTTGTACGAATTTCATACAGAGTTTATATGAATAGTTTTATTACATATATGTTTTTTTTTTATATTTGAGTAAAAATAAGTAAAAATTATATAGTCAGTTTATATGTAAAATTTATTGGAATAATGTTTTCAAAATAGTTTAAAATAGTTTCTTTAACCAAAAGTATAAAAATAGTGATTTTTACATTTGTGTTTGGGAAAATCAAAAATTTTTACTTTTTTCCTCTTCTGACAAAAGATAGCTAGTTTTGTTCAGTCAACGCAGAATTTTTTTTTATATTATATATAAAACTATATTTTTAACCGACTTCAAAAAGGAGGAGGTTCTCAAGTTCGTCGGTTTCTCTGTTTCTTTTTTTTTTTTTTTAATGTATGTACATCGATAACTCCTAAACCAAATGCCTGATTGCCATAATTTTTGGGGAACAGATAGATATCATAAGTATGGAGGTGCCCGTACAAAAGTGGGCAGTATTCGAGAACTGGGCGTGGCAATAATAAATCTCGAAATACTAGATACTACTGTATCTCGAATAATATTGACACTAGGGTACTGCAATTTAGTGAAGGGGTAGGCACAATTATTACAAATTACGGGCAAGAAAATGGGCGTTATTCGACAAATGGGCGTGGCAATATTAGAAAAACAGTGTATCTTGAATAATTTTGAAGCTAGAGTACTGCAATTTAGTATAGGGTTAGGCATTACTATTACAAATGATGGCCAATTAAGTGGCCCAAGTGTCGTTATTCGACAAATGGGCGTGGCAATATTATAAAAACACTGTATCTCGAATAATATGGACACTAGGGTACTGCAATTTAGTGTAGTGGTAGGCACAATTATAACAAATTTCCGTCAACAAAATGGGCGTTATTTGACAAATGGGCGTGGCAATATTAAAAAAAGAGTATATCTCGAATAATATTGATACTATGGTACTGCAATTTGGTATAGGGGTAGGCATTATTAGTAAAAATTACTGTGAAGAAAGTGGTCAGATTTCGACTACTGGGCGTGGCAATATTAGAAAACAGTGTATCTCGAATAATATTGACACTAGGGCACTGAAGTTCATTATAGTATAGGGGTATGCAGAATTATTCAAAATTATGCTCAATAAAGTAGGCGTTATTCGATAAATGGGCGTGGCAATACTAGATAAACACTATCGCAGTTAATATTGACGCTGGGGTACTGAAATAAAGTGCAGGGGTAAGCACAATTATTGGAAATAACGTTCCAGAAAGTGGGCGTTTATTTAACAAAGGGGCATGGCAATATTTGAAAAACACTATATCTCGAATAATATTGACACTAGGGTAATAAAACTCGTTAAAAGAATGAGTATAATAATTTCAAAACAGGTGACATCTAATTTAAATTTAAGAGGCAGATATTTGAAATAACCAACAAACTTTCAGATGTTAATAGAAAAAATTTTTTCGGAAAAATTTTATATATGTTGTTTATACACTTTTTTTGAAAATTTATCATATTCTCTAAAAAGGAAGAAATAAAAATTAAAAAAAAAAAACAACCGACTACAAAATCACTACAAAGTAAAAAATAATTTTAAAAATACTTTTCCTTTTAAATTCTTGGTCATATTTCATAATTTATTTAAACATATTATTATATATGAAATCTTATTATCTTACTTTTTTCTTATTTGCTTATTATCATAAATATATTAATTTCTTAATGAATACAAATGCTTTGAAGTTGGCGCTTCTGATTAAAAGTCTGATTATATTAGCGCCAACCTTAAAAGCTTTTGTATTCATCGAGGAATTAATATATTTATGATAGTAAAACAAATAAGAAAAAAATTAAGATAATAAGATTTCATATATAATAATATGTTTAAATAAATTATCAAATATGACCAAGAAATTAAAAGGAAAATTATTTTTGAAATTATTTTTTACTTTGTAGTGATTTTGTAGTCGGTTGTTTTTTTATAGATAATGGTTGTGTTAATATGTCTTCTAAGTGTTTCATGATATAACCATTGTCATTTTTTCAAGAACGTAAAAATATTTTTGACGTAGATTTACGTCTTACAGACCGTTTGTCATTTTTGGGGGTCTTTTCCACAAAATTTTTTCAAGCACATCCTAACGTTTTTGGAGGACACTTTGGAATATACTTACAGCCTTTAATATTCATCTTACAGAGATAAGATATATGTCAAAAATCAGTTATATCTTATATCTATATAATAAGAAAAATCATGCATTGATGCTTCAGTTGCTGCTGACGTTCTTATGGTTGTTGCTTTTGTTCGTGCCGAAATCACGAACGCAACATCGTGTTGTTTCTTGCAATGAATTGTTTTACGAATATTTCTCAGTAACGGCTTGTATTGTTGTTGTTATTAATACGTTTGTAAAATTTACATTAATGTTATATATGCATATCAGCAGTTTTAATTTTTATCGTTTGTTATTGTTTTTCTTTATCTTCAGCGAGATAAATACAATAAACAATTCAGATGTATTACAGAGATGTGCTGTAGAGCAAGAATGTAGCTACAAAAATGTGTATTACTTCTACGCAGGTTTACATATACAGAGAATGCGCATGGTCATTGTGCTATGAAAACTCTATTGATTCTTTAAATATCATAGTAAATTTTAATTATTTATTGAACTAATTTTATACTTATTACACATTAAAAATATATTTTGTTTGTTAAAATTTTAAATTTTCAAATTAATTTAACATATATAAGCTCTTTACTTGGGAAAAATAAAAAATTCATATTTTTCCGAAATATTTATTTCCATTTTTTAAACCTAAGATTGAAATAAATTTATCAAAAAATATAGCAAATAAAAAACTCTACGTCTACGATAATATCTGTATCTTTTGTTTACATTAAATAAGGGTATGTCAAATATCTGGATAACCTTATAATGGCTGCATTCTATCCGAAAGAGCGCTCGGGTAGCGAAGTAGCATAAAGTCATGGCAGAATTATAAGGTAGGGCCGACTCGGAGAGGAATGAAGTAGAAAGCAGAATAAGGCGGGCTAGATGTCAAATCAGCTGTTCATCTCACGTTTCTTTATGTTCATGTTTCGCAGTCGATTTTAGGTTAACATTTTCACAGGTTTTTTTTGCCAATTTAAGACTTCTTTCACATTTTAAAGTTGTTATTACACTGTTTTAATAATATTTTCACTCAAACTATCACAAATTTAACACACGAGACCCCACTACTTGCAACTTGGAAATATACAAATTTTTCTTCCTTTGCAATTCCTTGTAAATTCGTCGTTTTGACAACTTACCAACCTTTTCATTATCCACTATTCGTTGACGCGTGAGGACACTGAGCCAACCGGCCCTACCTTATAATTTTGTCATGCATAAAGTGAAATGAAGTGAAGTCTGCTGAACTATTTTTTTCGAAACGTCAAACGGCAAACAGCTGTTCGACAATAAATGCTTTTTGTCCCAAATTAATTTTTTTATTTCTGTGTGCACACGTTTCGAACAAATAGTTTTAATTTAAAGCACTTCTAAGCAATTTAATAATTTAGTAATTAATAAATTTAATATTTGGTATATTTATCTGTCAAAATAGAGTAAGCGTAAGCCGCTCCACTGAAGTAGCATAAAATATTTTCGCTACCTAAGATGGCGACCGCTCAGGGAACGTGTTGTGCGAGCACTTTATGCAACATACCATTTAGCCCGAAAGTTGTTCAACAGCTACGTAGCCAATTTTCCGCTGAATGCAGCCAATGATTGAAACATGATTGTACCCGCTGAACGCAGCCATTTATTTCTGCTGTTTTTGACAGATGTGGGTACAATTTTTGTGAGAGAGGTGAAAAAAAACATGTCTGGCATTAATAAGTGTTGAATTTTTCTTCTAAAGGCATACCATAAGTTGTCAAAACAGCTGTTAATGCAACACAGCTAAGAGTGAAGCAAACGCAATACAATCATTGGGTGCATTCAGCGGAAAATGTGCTACGTAGTTGTTGAACAACTTTCGGGCTGAATGGTATGTAGCATAAAGCTCTCACACAATATGTTCCCTGAGCGGTTACCATTAATATAACACGAAATTCGTTAATGAATTTCAGTTTTAATTTCAGTCATTTGCATGTACAGCTGGTAAGGTTGTTCTATTGCTGCACTTTTACATTTTCAACAATTTTTATGTTTTCACTAATTAACACTTAAACTTTCGTTTTAATAATAGTTTATTATATTTACAATGAAACAAAACACGGTAAATATTTGTACGTAAATAAGAATATGTTTGGTTTATTGCAAACTCTGAAAAAAGACAATGGCCGATTGTGCTCGCTCTCTTCTTTGCTATGATATAATTATACTTGCTGCTAAATAACATGGAATTAACAAATTACTTAACTTCCACTTATAATCACTCACTATTATTGCAATACTCACTATTAATAATAAAATAAAATAGGAAATATTTTATAAGCAAGTGTTTCTTCTTTGCAAAATCTAAAACATAAACGATAGCGAAACATAATCAATAGGCCTATTTACCCTGTGTCCACATGTGCCAGTAATCACTTGCATGTGGAGAATATATATTGTCTTCGAAAAAGTTTGAAATTAGCTGTAAGTTGCTTCAGCGTTCACATGTGCAAGTAAAAGTTATTTTAAAAATGTCGTCGAATACGAAGGTTCTCCATGTTAGAAAACGAGGAAAACATGTAACTAAATTTGCTTCTTCTATATACTGGAGGAAATCCCGGAAAAATCCACAAAAGCACTACAAAACATCACTTTTATCACTTTATGATTGTAATAACTTACAAGCTGCTAGAACGTGTTTCCGTATTTTTCTAGTTCAAAAGAGATAAGAAGAACAAGCATAAAATCGCTCTCTCGAACAGGCTTGATAGGAAAAAAAAAATAATTTTCGTACTGTAAATTTCGTAATTTTACAATAAATATTTCCTCATTCATAAGCATATTTATAAATATAGGACTTTTATGAAAAATTAAATAGGGCCTTTAAGAGCTTATTCATGTTATTAATATGAAATGAAATAAATATCAAATTAAATAAATATATTAATATGATTACAAAATTACAACATTCAATTAAATTTGTATTGTATTATTGTATTTGTTTGTTAATTCTTTCCTTATATCCAATTTATAACAAGACAAATTCTTCACTCTTAATTCAGCGTTTGTGTGCTCAAAATGCCTCTGATTTTTGTATTATTTAAGTTTATTTGAATAAAAATGCGACCAAAGTTTGCTGACAAATTAGGCGAGGTCAAAATTTTAAAAATTAATGTTCACATAAAAGAAAATGCCAAAGATTAGTCTCCTTTTCTGATTGAATAAACTGCTTTCCAGTTATAATCAGTTTTTACTTACTCTTCTAAATCACTGAAAAGATAAGCAAACTCTAAATTTAAAATTTCAGAATCAAGAGTTCGTTTTCTAAAACCAGATTAGGAAATAGTTTGAGCAAATCGGCAAGTATTTTTATATGTCAGTATCTCTATTAGACTTATCGCATTTGATAATTGCTCTAACTTAAATTTTGTCTCAACACCCAAATATAGTAGCTTCAAGCACACAAATCAAATTTGAATCTGGACTTAAATTTAAAATTTTAAATAATAAAAGTGATTAAACCAAAAAACGTAATTTTTGCCAAAAAATGAAATGACGATAAATCGTCAATAATACCAACCCTGCTTTATGCTACATACTATTCAGCCCAAAAGTCGTGCAACAGCTACTTAGCAAATTTTCCGCTGAATGCAGCCAATGTGAATTAAACACAGCTAATAATGAACGCTCTCTTTCTTGGCATTTTTTTTGACAACTTATGGTATGCCAAGGAACTGTCACTTCTACCTTTAATCTTGTATCATGGGACATGTCCATCCAACTTGATTTTTTGGACACAAACGATACTACATGTGCGATGACATGACAGATCGGATGGACATATAATATCGTTTGCGGTGCCCTAAAGTGGCGTGAAAGTGAATCCAGCGTGAGTGGATTTGTAAAAAAGTGTGCACTATTGAGTTTTTCGAAATACAGGGCCAGTATACTACCCTGCAAGACATGCCTAATGCCCAAAACACATGTGCAGCTATTCTGCTGCAGCAATATTTAAACTCATTCGATCATATGGCGATGAACACATGAAACATCTGCACTACACAGCAGCGCTACAAGTAGTCAACAAAATAAAAATTGCTGCGCATAGTCAGTGCTGCCACAACACAAAATCAAAACTCCACGAAACAATTATGGTAGATGACAAAAAATCATAATAAATAAAATTAATTCAAAAGAAACGAACAGGGAAGAGAAACTTATTTCTTTTGTTTTTTACATTACAAATGGCGAAATTTCAATAACTTAATACATTTCTCTTGGACGGCCATTAAGAAATAAGTTTCTTTGGCTTGCTTTTTCTTGTTTATATAAATAAATTAATTAATGAGATGTTTCCTTTGTCAAAAAATATGCAGCCTCCTGTCAAGAAAAACTGCACATCTATTTTACCCGCAGCGCTGCGCTCAGATAACTTAAAACGATGCATGCAGAATAGCCAAGGAGAGTAGATTCTAAAGAGAATTCACCAGACAATTTTTCCCCTTTTGCAGAAATTTTGAACTGGCCGACTTGGTGGATTCGAAATTATGTTCGAATCTGTGCTCGAATCTCAAAAAGCCGAAGTAATAGAAATTTTTTTCCTGTTCAAAATTTTTTCCTTTGATTTTCTCTCTTCTCAAAGACTCTTCTGCTTTCTCAGATGTTTTTTGTAAAAAAGTATAAATCAAAACTCAAAAGTAAATTCACTTAAACTGCAGATCACTACATTTTTTTATTTTCACTTAAACACCATTCTGCTTTACGTGAAAAAATAATTTATTACTTAAAAACTTTATTGCGTATTTGGTAAGGAAAATCAAAGCTTAAGTAATTATTGTAAAGCAATTTTTCAGTTAAGAAAATAAGTCAAATAGGAATAAATCGCAAGTTTATTTCTTTCTGTTGTAGTTATTTTGTATAAAAATTATGTCTAATAATTGTATTCAATTAATTAAAAAATTGTTAATGTGTACACCTATGAAAAACAACACTGTTTTTATATACAGACACTAAGTATATAATAATTGTATACAATATATTCTTTAAATGTCATTTTTTACAAATCAAATTCAATTTTTTGCACTTTAAATTCATAATCAGTAAGAGAAAGATTTTTTTTATTATTTTCGCATCTAATCATAAAGTAATACATATGTTTGGTATACCTTATTAAAATAAATTC
Organism: Coremacera marginata; assembly: GCA_914767935.1. Taxonomy (NCBI): domain Eukaryota; kingdom Metazoa; phylum Arthropoda; class Insecta; order Diptera; family Sciomyzidae; genus Coremacera; species Coremacera marginata. The sequence goes on along the minus strand of OU612045.1, from coordinate 126,066,390 downwards.
AAACGTACGTCAAAATATCAAATTAAAATAAATTCTAAATAAATGTAAACACAACCAAAAACAAGAAATTAAAATAAAAATGTCACACAATGTAAATTTTCTACAGTTTTTTTTTTAATCAAGAATTAATTTGTACAACACTTATTCTAATCATAATTACAATAATGTTTTCAGATCGAAAAATTAGACATCAACAATTTTTCTTCAAATTCAGACAACCAATTTTTAAACAACTAAGTATCCAACAATTTTTAAGTTGGGAAACTCAAACCTACTTAAAAATTGTCAATTTTTAATTTTTCTTCAAGCTCGGAAGAAAACACTTCTAAACAAAAACAACGACTTTAGCAGCCATAAATATATACCAACAATTTTTTTCAGAATGAGAAGAAAAATGTTTGAACGAAATTATACAAATTTCAATAAATTTAGTAAAAACATAAACAAACGCAGCTTTTCTAGAAATAAAACACAAAGAAATATAATAAATAACCGCAAAAATTCTGTCAATTACATTTCTTTGCATAGAAAGAAATTTAGATACCAAAAATGTTTGTTCAAAATGGGGGGTGTGAACAAAAAAAAAAAATTATCTCTCTTAAGTCGCTTAAAAATTGTAGATGAATAATTTTCTTCAAAATCAGAAGAAAAATTTTTGGACGAAATTTTAATAAATTTAGCAAAAACATCAACAAACGTTCCATACGAGTAGCTAGAAATAAAACACACACACAAACACACATGCACATTGTGTCAAATAGTTTTTTTTTTAGAAAATAGACAACGTTTTTCAATTGTCGCAAAACCTGTTTAAGCTGCCGCTCAGCAAAATTTTATTCTCTCGTACGGCCTCTCTCATCCCACTTCGAAATCCATATTTTTTCGAATTGTCCAAGAACATGAAAGGTTGATCAAAAAGTTTTCAACATGAATAAAATTTCTACCATTTCCGCAGCTAAAATTTTGTATATAAAAATTTTTCTTCAAATCAGAGAAGAAATTTTTGAACAAAAAAAATTTCTATCATTTCTTTAGCGGATAATAATTCAAAGATCAAAAATTTTTCATCAAAATCGGAGGAAAAATTTTTTAACATAAACAAAAAATCTTTCATTTCTTTGGTAGTTAAAAATTTAGAGATCAAAAATTGTTGGTCAAAATTAGAAACATTTTTGTTCTAGAAAAAATTTCGATCATTTCTTTAGTAGCTTCAAATTTATAGAAGAAACATTTTTTTTCAAAATCAGAGTAAAAATTTTTTTAAAAATCATTTCTTAAGCAGCTAAAAAACTTAGATATAAAAAATTTTTCTTCAAAATCGAAGAAAAAATTTCTATTTCTTTAGTAGCTTACAATTTATAGATCAAAATTTTTTTTTCAAAATCAGAAGAAAAATGTTTGAACGAAGCAATTAATGTCAATTTCAATAAATTTATCCAACCAAAACAAAACACTGCGTCCAGCTAAAAAATAAACACATACCTACATGCAAATAATAAGAGCAAACAAAAACACATGCTCAGCATGATACAATAATTTACAAGGTAGCCTTGACAACTACCTTTTTTCTCACGAGCGGCGATCGGGAGTTGTCAAATCAATACAAAGTTTAACTTTTCATCTGTTTTGCTGCTTCTTCGTTTTCTCTTTTTCAAAGTGTTTTTGCCAACTCCAAATCGTCAACAGAACTGTCACTCCTACCTTGTAAATAATTATACCATGATGCTCAGTTTTCTTAAAATACCATTCGTAAGCTCTTTCTCATCGCTTCGGCACTTCGGCTTTTTGAGATTCGAGCACAGATTCGAACATAATTTCGATTCCACCAAGTCGGCCAGTTCAAAATTTCTGCAAAAGGGGAAAAATTGTCTGGTGAATTCTCTTTAGAATCTACCCTCCTTGCACAATCACAGCATTTGCAGCAAAAACCAATGCATTCTCAGTTATTTCACATTTGTCAGTTTTGTTGGAATGAGACAACAATATAAACATTAAAATTACTGAGTTGTGTCAAAGTTAGCGCCAAAATAAGTTTCTTGTCTGCTGTGAAAGTGTAAGTTGAAAAAATTGTTTCGAAAATTAAAATGAATAAAAGAAGCTTTTCGAATTGCATGAGCAAGGAAAAAAATAAATTTATTGAAAGTGTTCGAAAGTTAAAAATATTGGAAGAAGGCGAACAAACGGAATGCGTTGCTTCTACGAGTGCGTCTGCTAGTGGTATCGGTCAAGTGGACAGTGCGTCAATTCATTCCAGTGGCAATTCGTTCGATACGGAATCGTGCAGTGGTGATTCAGCAGAATCCTTTGGTAAAGTTGATGATTTAGAAATAAATGTAGGGAAATAAAATCGAGGGTATTAAGGCATAATATTTCGCAAAATGCACTAAGGGATTTGCTTCAGAATGTGCGTAGAGTAGGCGGAACAGGCGTTAATGATTTGCCGCTATCGGCTAAAACACTTCTAGGGACAAGCAGGGAAATAGTTAAAATTCAATCAATTCCAGAGGGTGAGTTTATTTACTTTGGCATACAATCATATTTTAGCTCAGAATCTTTCAGTTATTTGGAAAACTCATTAGAAATATCAATTGATTTAGGTATTGATGGTCTTACATTGTTTGATAGTTCCAAAAGAGTATTATGGCCAATACTTGGAGCAGTAGTTGGTTTCCCTAAAGAGAACCCTTTCACCATTGCATGTTTTCTGGAATGAAAAAACCAGATAATATAAACGACTTTTTCAAAGAATTTTGTGAAGAAGTAGTTTTTTTAGGAGAAAATGGTCTCCAAGTAGGTTTTAGTGATGTAAGGAAAAAGTTTAATGTCCGTCTGTTCACATGCGATTCCCCAGCTCGAGCCTTTGTTACAGGAGTGCAGTACTTTAATGGTAAAAATGCATGTCCAAAATGCTGCCAAATAGGACAATATATCTTTACGTAAAATCTGTCCGCACTAAAGACGTGTTTAAATACTTTTTAACAGACCACTCTCAATATGTCTGGTACCACAGCACCTATCCGTACCCGCAAATTCATGACCGACCGCCTGCTTTGCAGGAAGCAAATGGTCTGTGATGTTCTCCACCCTGGACTTTCGTCCGTTAATAAGAAAGATATTCGGGAGAAGCTTGCTATCATGTACAAAGTTACACCAGATGCTTGCTTCGTCTTTGGTTTCCGCACAAACTTCGGTGGCGGTCGCTCGACAGGACTTGCGCTCATCTACGATACTCTTTGCCAAAAAGTTCGAGCCCAAACATCGTCTTGCACGTCACGGTTTGTTCGAACAGAAGAAGCAAACCCGCAAGTAACGCAAGGAACGTCGTAACAGAATGAAGAAGGTACGCGGTACCGCCAAGGCTAAGATTGGTCAAACTCCCAAGAAGTAAATCGACATTGATACAAAAAGGAATTCTGCCGCTTAAACTGCAAGCAGAATACAAAGTTTAAAAAAAAAAAAGGTTTTAAATTTTACAAAAACCAACAAAATGCATTTTATTGTATTTACTTTTGGAGTGCTGTGCCTGATTTTAAAGAGAATGGCATGTTTTTTATTTATATGTAAATAAATGCAACTTTAAAAGTAAATTTATAAGATAAAAAAAAAAATATCCAAAAAAAGGGTTAGCTTTTCAAAACAAAGCCACAATTTGAGAACCGACTCAACATTTGATCTTAGAACTGACCCTTCCCGTCATAGCTTACAGTTAAGAGAACAAAAAAGTTTGCTGGAGATTTCTGGGTTTGGCATAGTGTCTCAATTCCCTTTGGATGTAATGCATCTTGTTGATTTAGGCGTAACAAAAAAGTTTCTTTAATTATTAATAAAAAATTGTAATTTTATAGAAATGAATAAAAAGATAAATTTCCTTTCAGATTATGTCCCAACAGAATTTGCTAGAGTTTCAAGAAATTTTAATGAAATAAGCAATTGGAAGGCGACAGAATTTAGACAGTTCTTATTATATACAGGAATTTTTGTTTTAAAAGATTGTGTTCATTCCAATTTATATTATCACTTTTTGTTGTTGCATGCCAGTATTAGGCTCTTGTCTTGTGAAAGTCATGCATAGCAGAATCAGATGTTGCTCAGGAAATGTTGTTAGAATTCGTTAATTGTTTTGGTAATATATATGGAGATCATTTAATTAGTTTCAACGTTCATAGCTTACTACACTTAACAGATTGTGTTCTGCAATACGGACCTTTAGATAAATTTTCTTCATATAAGTTTGAAAACTATATGCAATATTTGAAAAAAATTATTAAAAATCCTACCAAAATATTACAGCAACTTTATTTAAGACTTCGAGAGCGCCAAGGCCTAGAATCTCATCTTCAAATAAGTTCGACGATAGGTTCATTCAATATAGATCCCAAAAAAGAACAAGATTGTTTTTGTTTTATCAAAAAAAAAAGGTCATTTGAAAGTCGTTGATAAGCACACGAGTTATTTGAACACTTTTGTTTGTCAGGTATTTAAAAAAAAAAGGAAAATTTTTTTAATGAACCTCTTCAATCATCCCATGTTCTTGGAATAATTCTAGGAAGTCAACTTAAAAAGGAAACTATTGTAGTTGATAGGGAAGAGATTCTGTTTAAGTTGTTTTGTATTCCGTTCAATAGTAAGTTTATTCTTGTACCGTTATTGCATCACCTTTTTCATAACTTTTTAAATTAGTACTTAAGAAGCAATGCATTCCTATAATAACCGTTTTTTTGCATTATTGTCGTTATTGCTAGTTATTTTTATTGCTTTGAAAATTATTATAACTTTCATATTTTTATAATTTTTCATGTTATGGAATATATATATATATATATATCGTCTTCTTTTGAAGGGCAAGGTAAGAAAAACATTGAACTACTCAATCTTGCATATTTGAAAAAATTGTTAATATTTGTCTTTCAGCTCAGCACTTACGAGTAGTGAAGCGCACTTTTCAATTGCAATCTCAAGGCAATAAGGCGATAATTCAAAAAATCGCCTTTCATCCATCCCCCACAAAAAGAGAAAGTCTGTGGACTTTTCTCAAGAACTTGCTTCATCTACTCCTTTGACAAGTAAAAAAAATCAAGTAGAAGAAGAAAACATTATACCACTAAGTACAAATAATCAAGGTAAAACTATAAACTATATTTCTTTTTATAGTTTTTTTTTATTTTTATATATTTTGTTTATGATTTCTTAAAAACGATTCTGATATCCTTCTTTACTGAACTGCTTAGTCTCCTAAGGAAAATTTTGAAGGAGCAAAGAAATCTCGACCAAAGAATGAGTAGAATTGAAAACAATGTGAGTTTAAAATAAGTTAAAATATAAAACAGTGGCAATAATCAAAATTATTTAATGATGGATGATCGAAAAGAGTGAGCTGATGGCTCAAAACAAAATTTTACGAGAATGTAAAATTATGATGAGAAAAGTGCAGCAATCAGTAAGCCTAATGACTGGAGAAGTAGAGGACGCAGAGATGGTTGCAATTTCCAGCACACTCCCACTGATATCATTGGAAGCTGCTGCGGAAGTTGAGGCAAATCTCAATCGCCAGGAGTATGCTCAAGCAATGGTCATTTTTTTATGTAACTCATAACTCATGTGCAATGTACATGTGCAATGTGCATGTACATTTTTTTTTTCTAAATAAGAAAACGTATCTTCACAAACTTAAGGGTGCTTCGAAGGACGTAGACAGCGTCTTAAGGAAAATATTTTCAGACGACCTGCTGAACAGCTACAATTGGGACGGAAGGTGCAACAAAAAAGCCCTTGCACACATGTTATTGATTGATTGATTTGAATTTGTTTTTTACTCGTTGACTATTTTATGTTATATATCGTGTTTATATTATATCTTTTGTATTCAATTTATAATTTAGACGTATTTAAAGGTGTTGGTCGTTTTAATTTTGAAAAAGAAAAAAGACAAGTGGTGAAGAAAAGCCATAATCGTTTAAAGCAAAAAAAAAAAAAACGGCTGCAGTCTAAAGACAATAAAAGTCTTTTTTTAGTCTAGTTTTTGTTTCTGATTTAATAGTACTTAAGTTTTTCATTTTTTTATTTTCCTTTATCAAATGACTGAATTTTATAATATTTTTTAACACATACATGACATGTATAATTAATTTTAGTTTATTATTCTGATGTCATACCTTTTTTACTTAATATTTAATATAGTAGTTAATACATTTATAAAATAATGTGATAATGGAAGTGATAACTAAATTTAATACCTATTAAAATTATTAATTTGCTAATTTTTTTTTTTTTGTTATATGTATTATCAAATGACTGAATTTTATAATTTTTTTAATGCCAACATGAAAGGTATAATTAATTTTAGTTTTTTTTTATCTCATCTCATACCTTATTCACTTAATATTTAGTTTATTTTGTATTTTTTTTTTTGTTTATTTTAATTTATTTTGTTATATTTTTATTTCAAAAATATTTAATTTTTATGTAATAAAATTTTTAAAAATGAAATAAAACATGATATAATTATAAAAATAAAAATTAAATGTTTTCAATAATGTTTTGATTCTACGTTAGTCCTACATAGTTACTACTCAACATCTAATCATTTTGTTGGTAAGCCCTATATATTTACTACGTAATTTCTAACCGTTTTCTACTTTAGTCCTACACATTTAATACATAACATCTAACCGTTTTGTATGTTAGTGCTACATATTTTGTTCGTAATGTTTAACTGATTAACAAGTTACATCTAACAGAATGTAAAGGCAAACCTACCTGATATTTACATAAGGTGTACTAGATAAATACTCGATTAACTTACTGGTAGCATTAACATGAGTAGGCGAGATGGCTATATGTAAAAGTATACTTGACACTTCATGAGTAAGAAAAGGATAGCATTAAGATAATACATGAGTTTCGGGTAGTTCTTTCACATCGCTCTTAAGAAACTCATAGAAACTGTTTCATACAGCCTACCCGATACCTTCGTTAGTACTATCAGTTAAATTACCAATTAATTAACCAGGACTGTTCTTGCAGGGTAGCTTGTGTAACATGCCTGTTAGCTGCGTTTAATACACATTGGCTGCATTCAGCGATCTCAACTTGTAACCAATCTTAACTTGTTACTAATATTTATTTGTTGCTATATATTTATGTTTATTTAATTTGCTTATATGTGTTGATATCATGATATAATAATTTACAAGGTAGGAGTGATAGTGTTTTTGTCGACCAGCATTTGTCAAAAACGCATAGAAAAAAAGAAAACGAATAAGCAGAAAAACCGGTGAAAAATTAAACTTTGTATTGATTTTGACAAGTGTTGGTCGATGGTCTGAGAAAATAGATAGTAGCCAAGGCTACATAAATTTATAGGCTATAAATTTATTTTTTAAGCAAACAACAAATGACAACTAGTGTCCGACCGAATGTGAAATTTTGGCCGAAGCCGAATGATCGACCAAGTGGAAGCATTCGGCCGAATATCGAAGCTGAAGCCGAATATTAATAAACTTTTTTCAAGTACAAAAACAATTATGTAGTTTAGTACTGGATTTCGTTATTTATTTATTTCAGTAAAAAAAAAAAGCGGCAAATATTAAGTTCGAGTTAGACCCCTTTTACATTGATCAAGACTTGAAGTCAAGCTTCAGAGTTTGTAGGCAATTCGCCGCACATCAGAGCGACGGAAGGGGGAAAAAAAGTTGAAGCTGTACTGGCAATTTTTTCGTGTTCCTTTTGTTATTTTCGCATTGTTGACAGTACTTTTTATTTTATTTTTCGCATATCAATGTGAGTTTGTTAGACTTTAGTTGCAGTAAAATTTGTGTGTGAGTTATTTAATGAGGTTTTTGTAGATATTTTTAATAATAATATATTTTTATTGCCAAAAATGTAGTTTAAGTGGAACAAAGAGCTAATGCAAATTTATTAAAATTCAGTTTGCTTGCTGCCTATCTCGCTTTATTTTTAAGGAAAACAAGGAAAGAAGACAAGAAATTGAATTCAAGTCTTGACCAATGTGAAAGCTTTCGCCAAGTTCAAAAGATAACGTCAAAAAAACTTTACTTCAAGTCTTGATCAATGTACACGCAAGAGTTTTTATGTCATTTTGCTGAATTCTTACATTTCTGTAATTGATTTAGTAACGTCATGATGACGTAGAAAAGACTTAAATCTATTTTCGATCTAGTCGAGAAAAGCTATAGAAATTCAATACTGACTGAAATCTGACAGAAAATTTCTAGCATAGCTCGGCTTTTTTTATTTCTTTCGACCACAAAAACAAATACGTTACAATTGTGACAATGTGACGGTCGGGTGAAAATCAAAAATTTTTGAGTTTTCTCCCAATTCATTCCACATGTACGATCTTATCAACCCATTTCGGTCGGACTCACTGCATTTATCTTATCATTTACATAAAGAGCGAAAACCAACTTATGGAAGAACAGAAAGGAAAAGAAAAACTAAACGAACAAGTGTTTCAAGTATGAAATTTCCTAACGAATTATAGAAAAAATTTTAGTCATTACAAAACAAAAATATTCGGCCAAAATATTCGGCTATTTAGGCCGAAGCTGAGGTTAAAAAATCGGCCGAATACCAAATTCGAAACCGAGTATTCGGTCGGACACTAATGACAACATAAGCAAATAAAAAATAACAAATTGACATTTGCTTGTTAATCTTGATGCTTATTCTTCTTGATGCTTGTTTTTATAAAGCTGGAAAACATTTCATCCATCCATACCATACATTTCATCCATCCATACTTCATGCAACTTTCGAGCTCGAGAGCTGGGTTGCTATTATTGACGATTTATCGTCATTTCGATGTTTTTTTGGCTTTAATTATGACCTGACGTTTTTCATTCAATGTTTGGCCAAAAATGACGTGTTTTGGTTAACTCGCTTTAAAAAAAAAATTATAAAAAATTTGAGATTGAAGTTCAGATTTAAATTTGATTTAGGTGCATGGAGCAGCTATATTTCAGTGTTGAGGTAAAATTGAAGTTAGAGGAATTATAAAATTCGATAAGCCCAAAAAAGATACTAACATTTAAAAATACTTGCAGATTTGCTTAAATTATTTTCTAATCTGGTTTTAGAAAACGCAAAGTCTTGATTCCGAGTTTCGGGAAGTCTTAAATTTAGATTTTGCTTATTTCTTCAGTGATTCAGTAGAAGTAGAAATTGAATATTTCTGGAAAACAGTTTATTTAATCAGAAGAGGGGACAAATCTTTGGGATTTCTTTTATGGGAAATTAATTTTTAATATTTTGACCTAGCCTAATTCGTCAGGAAACTTTTATCGAATATTTTCTCATATAAACTTAAATAAAACAAAAATCTGAAGCATTTTGAGTACAGAAATGTTGATTTAAGAGTGAAGAATTTGTCTTGTAATTTCGTATTTAAGCACTTCATTCAATTTAACATTACAGACTAAACAAATTACTCTAGTAAACACCCTGAATGCTACACCACCCCCAAACAACGCCAGGTATTCCAGCTAGCATTTTTCATTAAAATGATAAAATGGGTTTTGATAAAAAAAATCTATAAGTAGATACCAGTAATAACTGAAAGAAAGGATATGCAAATTTTTAAGCAAATCCGTTTTCTTTTAAGACTATTTGTGAATATACCTGCTTTTAAATGACCATAAGAGAGACGAGAAGAGTTTATTTAATTTTTTTTTACAAATCAATTTTGAGAATTAAGTTTTTTGATTTTTGCCTATGGTTTGTTGAAAAATGGTCCAAATTGAGAATTTAGGAAAGAAACCTAAATTTCTTTTAAAAAGTATTATTCCGAAAATAAGCACTAATTCAACAATATTAGTGTGAACGGTAAAAATAGGTTAGATTTCTTGCAGTTTATTAAAATCAAAATTAAAATCAGCTATGAAAAATGCAAACATTTTTTAATAAGTTCAGCTGGTGAAGCTGTATTCACAATTCGCATAAGCGGGAGAAAAAAAATTTTAGTCTTTAAATTTGGTTTCTTTTTGACTATCTTATGCTTTTATTGATCCCCATCTTGTGTACAACACAATTTGAACCTGTGTTAACCCTAGTTCGAGTTATCGTTAAGGGCTAAAATATTACTGTTCTCGAAAACGATTTCGACAATTTAAATAATATTCAAAAGAAAATATTTTAAGATCTTTAAAAATTTAACAGTTTCATTTCCTCATGATTCAATTTCAATAACAATTACTATATATTTTTTTTAATAGAATTTTTTGAGCAGAGGAATCAACTCAGATAAAAGACCTATTTAAATTTCAGACTATTTTTTAAAAACCATAATTCGAAAATTGGTTTTTGCAACAGCACCAGTATCTATACCTAATTTATTATTTAAAATATCTCATGAAAATAAGTTCAGGTTTATGTTAAAATAATTACTCAGCTGGTTAAATTTTTATAAAAGAATGAAACAGTAACATTTTTAGATATTTAAGAATTTAATCGGTATTATTTACAAATAAATAACTAAAAACAACATTTTTTGAACTTCCAAATGTGTTTTAAGTTTTTAATATAATAAAAATAATTTTAAAAATGCTGAAGCTTAATAATTGTTAATTTTTTTATGAAAATTTGGTAACATGATTAAAAAATCATCAGATCACTATAGAATTGGACTGTATAAAATGATTTACAAAAATTTTTTCTATTAAGAATTTTTTTTTCGAAAAAAAGAATATTTAGATTTAAGGTGATTTTCCAAAACCTGTTATTTGGAATTTGGACTTAGCCCAGGGCAAAATTTTTATGCCAAGTTGAAATTTTTAGATGTCTATATACCAAGAAAACAACAAAATAAAATAGTCAAACTTTTTAGTCACTCGCTTTAAATTCCGGAATGTGTTAAATTCCGTAGTTCATGTATTTTATACACTGTTAAAAAGGAAAAAAAACCCCATTCAAATTAATGCTTTTTCAAAAGTTCTGGGTCCAATAGTCCAATAAGCTTACCCAGCAAACCATAGTTGACGACTTTGTCGAAATTCCGACTAATTCGTAACTATTTCGAGCTGTCTTAAAAAAATCGTTACAATTTCGTTACGCAAATATCGGAACAGTTTCACTTTTTATACGAATTTATATAGAATTTCGTTATAAGACTGTTTGTAAGACATATTGAAATGCAAACAGAGTAAAATTTCCTTTCTTTCGAACTGTCTGAACGAAATCGTAACGATTTCTTTGAGACAGCTCGAAATAGTTACGAATTAGACGGAATTTCGACATAGTCGTCAACTATGGTTTGCTGGGTAGAAACGTAAAAAAAATGTCAAGCTAATTTTCTTCAATTTACAAAAATATATTCGTTCTAGGTATAATTTCATATATATATTTTACTGGATATCAGGGACTTTTTGAGCATTGAAACTGATTTTGTAATATACTCCTTGGAGATAAATTCCAATATAATGAGTATGACTCTTATAAGCAAAGTTAATCTTTCACTTGGGCAAAAAAATTTTTCAATTATTATGTGAAGTTTTCAAGAAAATTAACATCATTATCACAGTTTATCTTAAAAAAAAAAATCACATTTTGAATTTAATAGTCTGATTTGTGTTATTTCTTTATACTTTCTGGACCCTTAGGGGGGTTTGAACACCTAAAACTCCCCTCTCCTTGTCTACGGGCCTGCTCTGATTTATTTAGGCACTGCTTACACGTCATTCAAATTGAAGGATCATTCAAAATTTGTTGTTGTTTTCCCAGCGAAAAAAAATATGAACGCTGCGAGAGCGGAAATGAACTTTCAAGACTTCATCGCATCGATCAAAATTTTGATAGAGCTCAAGACCTGCATCAATCAATCACGGGGTTGCATAGGCAGAGTTTATACGTCATTCAAATTGAATGAAGAATATCGCACTTTTGGTTCTCTTTTACTCTCTTCGAGATATTTGATTGAATAGCTGTTCACACGTGATTTTTTGATTGAATGGCCGATGCCGACTAAAAGTGTTGTTGTAAGTACCAGAAAAGTTGATTATGCAACCCTGTGATTGATTGATGCAGGTCTTGAGCTCCATCAAAATTTTGATTGATGCGATGAAGTGTTGAAAGTTCATTTCCGCCCTCGCAGAGAGTTCATCTTTTTTTTGCTGGGAAAACAACAACAAATTTTGAATGATCCTTCAATTTGAACCACGTGTAAACAGTGCCTGTGTAGCATAAAGCAGGGTTGGTATTATTGACGATTTATCGTCATTTCAACTTTTCTTTGGCTGCAATTATGACCTGACGTTTTTCTTTCAATTTTTTGTCAAAAATTACGTTTTTTGGTTAAATCGCTTTTCCTTTATTATTTCAAATTTGAGATTTAAGTTCAGATTCAAATTTGATTTGTGTGCTTGGAGCAGCTATATTTCGCTGTTGAGGTAAAATTTAAGTTAGAGCAATTATCAAATGCAATAAGTCCAATAGACAAACTGACATTTAAAAATATTTGCCGATTTGCTCAAACCATTTCCTAATCTGGTTTTAGAAAACGAAGTCTTGATTCCGAAGTTTTAAATTTAGAGTTTGCTTATATTTTCAGTGATTCAGCAGAATAAGTAGAAAATGAATATTACTGGAAAACAGTTTAGTCAATTAGAAGAGGAGACTAATCTTTGGCATTTTCTTTTATGCAAAAATTATTTTTCAAAATTTTGACCTAGCCTAATTCGGCAGCAAACTTTGGTCGCATTTTTCTCAAATAAACTTAAATTAAACAAAAATCAGAGGCATTTTGATCACAAAAACATTGATTTAAAAGTGAAGAATTCGTCTTGTTATAATTTGGGCATAAGGAAAGAATTAACAAACAAATACAATATAATACAAATTCAATTGAATCTTATAATTTTTTAACCTTATTAATATATTTATTTTATTTGATATTCATAACATGAATAAACTCTTAAAGGTCCTTGTAAAACTACGAAATTTATAGTACGAAAATTACTTTTTTTTATATCAAGCCTATTCGAGAGAGTGATTTTATGCTTGTTCTTTTTATCTGTTTTGTGCTACAATCAAGTACCTAACCTAGCGTCCACACGTGCAAGTGAATGTTCGAAAAACACAATACATCCAAACATTTTTATTAATACTCACATTTTACTGCAATTTAATGTCAAAAAAGGGGATAAAAGTGAAGTTTTTGTAGTGCTTTTGTGGATTTTTCCGGGATTTCCCCAAGTATATAGAAAGAGCAACATTAGTTATATGTTTTCCTCTTTTTCTAACTTCTTAATTTTAAGCATTACTGCAATTTCAGGGAGAACCTTCGCATTCGACAACATTTTTAAAAAAACTTCCACTTCCACATGTGGACGTTGAAGAAACTTGCAGCTAATTTCGAACTTTTTCGAAGATAATATATATTCTCCACTTGCAAGTGATTAGCGGCACATGTGGACACAGGGTAAACAGGCCTATTCTTGACATAAACAAAAGCGAAAACATTTTCGCTATCGTTTATGTTCCAGAGTTTGCAAAGAAGAAACACTTGCTTATAAAATATTTCCTATTTTATTTTATTTTTAATAGTGAGTATAACAATAATAGTGAGTGATTATTAGTGGAAGTTAAATAATTTGTCAATTCCATGTTATTTAGCAGCAAGTATAATTATATCATGGCAAAGAAGAGAGCGATCACAATCGGCCATTGTCTTTTTTCAGAGTTTGCAATTAACCAAACATTTTCTTATTCCCGTACAAATATTTAAAATGATTTGCTTCATTGTAAATATAATAAACTAGTATTAATTGATTAGTGAAAACATAAAACTTGTAGAAAATGTAAAAGTGCAGCAATAGAACCGAAATTAAATATATTTTCATTAACGAATTTCGTGTTGTATTAATGGTAACCGCTCAGGGCACATATTGTGTGAGTGCTTTGTGCTACATACCATTCAGCCCGAAAGTTGCTCAACAGCTAAGTAGCACATTTTCCGCTGAATGCAACCAATGTGTGTATGTTCATTTGCTGCACTCTTAGCTGTGTTGCATGAAAAGCTGTTTTTGACAACTTATGGTACGCCTTTATAAGAGAAAAGCAACACTTATCAATGCTACCTGGGTTCTTATATCATGAGCTTAATATGACTCCAAATGTAGCAGGCAAATGAAGAAATTTCGAATTTTTGTTTTCGAAATTAAATGTGTGCAGAACCATGATACAATTATAAGGTAAGCTCACATTTAAATGGCTGCTCAAACAACAAGTTTTGCAACAACAAAGCTGTGAGAACGCTAAACGTCAAATAATAAAGGCAACAACAACAATAAGAAAACTAAAATTCGACCAGCCGATTTTGACACACAGCTTCCATTTTACTCCAACTTGAGCCTACCTTATAATTCTGCCATGCGCAGAACAATGTGAGCAGAAGCGCTGCCGATATTTGTGCAGCCTCCGCCAAGATTGTTGTGTTGGTTTACGTTTTGCTAGACTTGCTTCTTGAGTGGATCGACCAGTCGACCACAACTCAACTTCAGAATTTCTTTCTTAATTTCAGATTAAATGAAGTATGATAAAATCAAATTTAAATTTTCTTCAACAAACTTAAATAGGCTGAAAAGAACGTGATGCAGGAAAATGTTTCATTTATATTCATTTACATGTATAAAATACAAATTTATTTCAACTTCCCTATTAGATATTTCCAACTTTCTAAGCTTTTGAATTCACACGTCCGTGAAGATATCAACGATTTTTTCGTCGACCCCCAGCAACGAATTTTTTTTCAGACTTAGCGCTATGCACACAGGGTGTTTATTTGCAGCAATAATGATCATTAATGAAGTCATATGTAAATTAAACGTGAATTTTAAACATAAGACGAATTAATTTAAAAAAACCTATATTAGACATTACAACTAAACATTTAAGAAACATTTTAAGACAATAACATATATAATAAATACTCTACTTCTTACGCTATATGCAATAAGATATAAAAAAACTCTTTGACAATTTTCGGGTATCTAAAAGTTTTCTGCACATATACCACCTATGCACCTCGAAAACAGGTATTTTTCCAAAACTTTCGATACCAAAACCAACTCTCTAGCTGCTAGGGACAGATTCCCTACCAGGTCGTCATCCATTTTATAAAAAATCGTTGCTGGCTTCTCAGGCGTTCCAAAAGTTTTCTGCACACATGACAACTATGCACCTCGAAAGCGGCTATTTTTCCAAAACTTTTGACACCAAAACCAACTCTCTAGCTGCATTGGAATATATTTCCTCCCAGGTAAAAATCTATATATATAAAAATGAATGTATGTATGTGGGTATGTGGGTATGTGGATATGTGTGTATATCACGTATAGACTCCAAAACCACCGAACCAAACTCTATGAAATTTTGAGGGATACTGAAGCAATATTCGGGAAGTGTTCCTGTGAAGTTTGGTGTTGATTGGGCAAGGGGGCGTGGTACCTCCCATACAACCCAAATTGGCTCTATCGCCCACAAACCAAAAAAATTGCTATATATCAATTATAATAATATAATAATAATAATAATAATAATAATAATAATAATAATAATAATAATAATAATAATAATAATAATAATAATAATAATAATAATAATAATAATAATAATAATAATAATAATAATAATAATAATAATAATAATAATAATAATAATAATAATAATAATAATAATAATAATAATAATAATAATAATAATAATAATAATAATAATAATAATAATAATAATAATAATAATAATAATAATAATAATAATAATAATAATAATAATAATAATAATAATAATAATAATAATAATAATAATAATAATAATAATAATAATAATAATAATAATAATAATAATAATAATAATAATAATAATAATAATAATAATAATAATAATAATAATAATAATAATAATAATAATAATAATAATAATAATAATAATAATAATAATAATAATAATAATAATAATAATAATAATAATAATAATAATAATAATAATAATAATAATAATAATAATAATAATAATAATAATAATAATAATAATAATAATAATAATAATAATAATAATAATAATAATAATAATAATAATAATAATAATAATAATAATAATAATAATAATAATAATAATAATAATAATAATAATAATAATAATAACAATAATAATAATAATCTATCTTCTATCTATCTTCTATCTTCTATATATATAAAAATGAATGTATGTATGTGGGTATGTGGGTATGTGGGTATGTGAATATGTGTGTATATCACGTATAGACTCCAAAACCACCGAACCAAACTTTATGAAATTTTTAGGGATACTAAAGCAACATTCGGGAAGTGTTCCTGTGAAGTTTGGTGTTGATTGGGCAAGGGGGCGTGGTACCTCCCATACAACCCAAATTGGCTCTATCGCCCACAAACCAAAAAAATTGCTATATATCAGACGGTTTTAATCATATAAAACTTAAATTTGGTAATTTTGTTCAGATGGTTAATTTCGGTGACTGTACAATAAATGGGCGTGGTCACACTATATATACGCCCACTTTTCAGCACTAATTTTAATTCATGATATTTTCAAGTTTTGACAGTGAATCTTGATATGCAGGTGCTATGCATACACGTGGCAGTCACTATGTAAATATAAACGTTGTCACGCCCACTTATACCGCCCACAAATAAGTAAAAATGCTTTATATCAGACGGCTTTTGCCGTAGAAGACTAAGATTTGGTAATTTAGTTCGTATGGTTACTGTCGGCCAATATTCAAAAAATGGGCGTGCCCGCACTATATCTACGCCCACTTCATCGGAATCATGCTTATTACTGAGTTGTACACGTTTTGATAGTGAATCTTGGTATGCAAGTTCTAAAGGTCCAAGTGGCAGGCACTATGTAAATAGAAATGTTTTCACGCCCACTTTTACCTCCAACAAATAAGTAAAAATGTTTTATATCAGACGGCTTTTGCCGTAGAAGACTAAGATTTGGTAATTAAGTTCGTGTGGTTACTCTCGGCCAATATACAAAAAATGGGCGTGCCCGCACTATATCTACGCCCACTTCATCGGAATCATGCTTATTACTGAGTTGTACACGTTTTGATAGTGAATCTTGGTATGCAAGTTCTAAAGGTCCAAGTGGCAGGCACTATGTAAATAGAAATGTTTTCACGCCCACTTTTACCGCCCCCAAATTAGTAAAAATGCTTTATATCAGACGGTTTTCGCCGTAGAAGACTAAGATTTGGTAATTTAGTTCGTATGGTTACTGTCGGCCAATGTACAAAAAATGGGCATGGCCGCACTATATCTACGCACACTTTATCGAAATCATGCTTATTCCTGAGTTGTACACGTTTTGATAGTGAATCTTGGTATGCCGGTTCTATAGGTCCAAGTGGCAGTCACTATGTAAATATAAATGTTGTCACGCCCACTTTTACCGCCCACAAATCAGTAAAAATGCTTTATATCAGACGGCTTTTGCCGTAGAAGACTAAGATTTGGTAATTTAGTTCATATGGTCACTGTCGGCAACTGCTAAAAAAGGGCCGTGGTCGCACCATATCTACGCCCACTTTTTCGAAATCATGCTTATTCCTGAGTTGCACAAGTTTGATAGTAACACTTGATATGCAGGTGCTCTAAGTGGCAGTCAATATATATATGGTGCATTTCACGTCAAATCGCCTACCAAAATTTTTTTTTCGTTATTTTTTCATGAAATTTTGGTTTTATGATCTCCGATTGGTGTTGTTACTTATGCCAAAAGCATTTTGTGAAATATTAACTGGTTGTCGATTTATAACGGTTCTGTTATTGGAAATGTGAAAAATAGTGTTATTTTCACCGAATTTTTAAAAATAGACGCTTAAATAAATATCATTAAAAATTAGATCATACTAAAAGAATTTTTTATGTTCTTTCTGATTATTTTATTAGTTTTGAAAAAAAAAAATTTATTAATATAAAAAAATATAAGTTTATGATTAAATGACGATTTTCTCAAGTTAGTACACGTTCAATTTTTTTTATTTTGATTTTCAATTAAAGACTGTTAAATTTCCTTTAAGAAAATATCTTATTCAAGATGGGATCTGAATTATAATAGAAATGGCAACGATTTAAGCAAAGCGCCACGCACTTTTTGCTCCATCAATAATGTGCGCTGTTTGTGTGTAAGTGTGTTATGTAATTTTCAGAAGTCCACTTACCAACATTCAGGGTGCTTAATTTGCGTGAGTCCCCTTGCCTGAGCAAAAAGTGCGTGGCGCTTTGCTTAAATCGTTGCCATTTCTATTATAATTCAGATCCCATCTTGAATAAGATATTTTCTTAAAGGAAATTTAACAGTCTTTAATTGAAAATCAAAATAAAAAAAATTAAACGTGTACTAACTTGAGAAAATCGTCATTTAATCAAAAACTTATATTTTTTTATATTAATAAATTTTTTTTTTTCAAAACTAATAAAATAATCAGAAAGAACATAAAAAATTCTTTAAGTATGATCTAAGTTTTAATGATATTTATTTAAGCGTCTATTTTTAAAAATTCGGTTAAAATAACACTATTTTTCACATTTCCAATAACAGAACCGTTATAAATCGACAACCAGTTAATATTTCACAAAATGCTTTTGGCATAAGTAACAACACCAATCGGAGATCATAAAACCAAAATTTCATGAAAAAATAACGAAAAAAAAATTTTGGTAGGCGATTTGACGTGAAATGCACCATATATAAAATTTTCCACTCCCAATTGTACCACCCACAAAAAAAACAAAACGAAATGGCCAATTTCAGCCCTTGAAAGCACTTTGACCGAGCTTCTTATGATCAATTGTGTTGTGAGTGTTGTGGAATGTTTGAACACAAATGATCGAGAATTGGACCTACATGTTTTATGTCGACTCCGAACGGCTTATGTTCTCAAGAAGCTTTTCATGGCAGTTTTTATTCTCTGAGGTTTGTCATTGTCTGCAGAGAGGTGACGGCCGAACAGAAAAATTAATTCAATTGAAAAACTTTCCGTGTCAGGTGGGATTCGGACCAAGGTGTTCTCGCGTATGGGCCACACACTCTACCCACTACGCCACGGCCGCCACTTGATTTTTTTTTTGATCCACAAATTTATAGAACTTCTTTAAATCAGACGATTATCATCGTTAAATACTAAAATTTGGTAATTAAGTTCACACGCTTACTCTCGACAGCTTTGCAAAAAATGTGCATGGTAGCACTATATCTGTGCCCACTCTTCAGAAATAATTTTATTTAATTTATTTATTTACTTATTTTTTAATTGTACTATAGTTAATTACAATTTAAAAATTATAACTAAGTCAGCACTAGCTGCCAGGTCTATCGGTTAGAAATAATTTAAATTCTTGAGATGTGAACGTTTTGATAGACAAACTTGGTATGTAGGTGCTATGGGTCAAATTGGGGTTCACTTTATATATAAATGTTGACACGCCTACTTTAAACGCCCACAAATCTATAAAAAGGATGTATATCAGACTTTTTTTAGAGTAAAAGACTAAAATTTGGTAGATTAGTTCATATGGTTACTGCCAGAACCCTTAAAAAATGGGCGTTTCGCACGTTATCTACGACGACTTTTCAAAAATCATTCTAATTTCTGAGCTGTACGTGTTTTGATAGTGAAACTTGGTACGTAGGTGCAATGGGACCAAGTGGCGGTCACTATATATATAAATGTTGCCATGACTACCTTTTCTGCTCATCTATCTATCTGTAAAAAATGTATGTATGTATAATAAGGCTCCTCACAAAAAAAAGGTGAACAAGTCGGTTCCTCAAAATAATGCTTAATGTTATGATGATTCCCCAAATATTTCGACTGTAGGAATAGCCATCCGTGAGCTGGAATAGTTTGAAATAAAAAAGAAAAAAAAAAACAAAAACGAAATGGCCATTTCAGCCCTTGAAAATACTTCGACCGTTTGAACACAAATGATCGAGAACTGAATCTACAAGTTTTATGCCGACTCCGAACGGCTTATGTTCTCAAGAAGCTTTTCATGCCAGTTTTTACTCTCTGAGGTTTGCCATTGTCTGCATAGAGATGAGGGCCGAACAGAAAAATTAATTTAATTGAAAAAACTTCCTATGTCAGGTGGTATTCGAACCTGGGTTCTATGGCATTCAAGACACGCACCTCAACCAGTATGCCACGCAATGGTTTGAAATATGCTCTAAAAATCGAGTTTTTTATAAAAATATTTAATGGTGTGTTAGTTAAAAATAACAAACGGTCAGAAATAATAGTTATGAAAAAGTTCTTCCAATCTGCACCAATAAATTTTAAATTTTTACAGTCGGACGAGAGATAATGCAGATTTTCATTACTTTTTTAACTTTTTTTTTAATTACTTTCACTAAAATTCAAATTAATTTTATTTTTTTGTTTTGCCATGTTACATGCTGATATCAAACAGTTTTGGAATTATAGGTCGCACAGCCTAGGAATTTAGTATTCGACCTCAATTTACACATGCCGTTCCACAGGTAACATATTATGGGTGTTGGGCGAGGGGCGAGGGGCGAGGGGCGCGGTCTTATTCCGCACCCTGAATTTTCGGTATAGCTTTCGAAATAAGTCACACATCAATGAAACTCGGTACGAAGTTACTATAAAAGCATGGCTTCACTGAAGCTACGCCCTCTCTTAGGGTATAAGCTAGTTTCTACTAAATAAGCCTTGAGTTAAGCTTTGTATAAGGAGAATTTAAGCTTCCTTGAACAATCCTTAAAACAAGTTTTTTAAAAGGTCTATGCAAGGAAAAAAGGCGTATAAAATTATTTCCTTCATACAAGAACTTATATTAAGTTTGATATAATATAAGGTTTTTATTTAAGGCTTATTCAGGAACACTGAAACTGAAAAAAATCAAAAATTGTAATTCTGCTTCTGCGTTTCATATTATTTGTTTTTAGAACGCAAAGCTTGTATATTCTAAAAATCTTGGCATGATGGCTCAAACCAGCGCGGACTGAACTCAGATCCTTTGTGTAGGCAGTCGTACGCTCTACCCACTCGTCTATTTAGAAGCTGCCGCGAAACTTAATAATTAAGATTTTCTTTGAATTCTGCTTAAGGAGATAGCTGCTTAAGGAGATTATTTATCAAGAGGTTCTTTTTTTTTATTGAAATAATTTTTTCCATTTCATTTTTATGATAACTAATGTTTTTTAATTTAAATCAGAAATTTCTAATGTTATTGTTTTCTCAAGCCGGAATTTTGTTTATTAAAAAAAAATCTAAGCCTACAGTACTTCAGCATAGACTCGGTGAAGCAATATATAATAAACGTAGTCAAAGTATGCCATCTAAGGGCAAGTTTTTTTAATTCATATTGCTATACTTTTGTTAAAACCCGCCAGTATCGAAAGTAACCAATTGCTCCTTTCTCCTTTTTTGACCTAAGGTAATTCATTAAAGGGTCAGTTCAATCAACTTCTAGCTTGTACTGCTTGTTTCTAACGTCGTGATCTTATAACAATGGGTTATATAGTTCGAAGTAATATTTTGGAGAAGACATGAAATATAGCACTTTTCAAATTCGTTGCATAAAATAGGTGCAGTTATTGACATGGAGGAAATATATATTTGTTATTTGAAAATTAAGATCACAGTGCCGACGGTTAATTCTTTTCTGACTAGTAAATAAGCTGGCCCTGTAGCACTAGTGAAGTGACTAGTGGTATGGTTATGTAAAAGGTAGCAATTGACCCATGTCTATGATATGTTCTATTATATGTTCAAGTAAAATTCGCCAGTTGAATGCTATGAAAGTAGATTGAAGTGGAACTAATGCTGGTTACCTTAGGGCTAGTGAAATCGGTAGTCTGTACTAGAGTGAATTACTGCAGGAAAGTGCAGGGATTTTTTGAATGTTGTTAATTAACCCCCGCACATAGCGCCATGTTCACACAGGCTCGTTAATTTCTTATTTGGCCACTGTACTGTGTAATGCACAAGCTCGGTGATGTGCAAGTTGCATGTGTTAATTGAATGAGTCATTCTTTGTCTGACTCTTTTAGCTGTTTACTAAAAATACCTGGAAAACAAGACCTTGAAGCCAACAAGATTTCCAGGAATAAAATCATCCTATTCTTTAAATACTCTACGTAAATTAGAGTATGTATAATATTTTGTTAAAGCATAAACATAAATCTAATAATGTGTTGGGGACAATTACGTCGCATATTAAAAAACACATTAATTAAAAAACAGTTAATTTAAACAGAATTCATTACTTCATAGATTTTGGGATCATTTTAGCATAAATTTGTTAAACAATCTATAGGGGTATTCGCGATGTGATTAATAAAAATATACAAAAAAAATAAACAAAATATACAATATTTACATCTTATTATGAGCGAACCTTTAATAAAGTCTTGTATTTTTAAAATCAGCTAATTTATGTATACTTTTGTTTGGAAGTATGAATTGAAATGCCTACAAAACAATGAAAACATATGAGCGAAACACTTATAATATTAAATTTTCTAAATAAACTCACATCGCAGCTGGTAGCTATCTTGATGTTGAGTAGAAATGCTTTTGCGATCAGCTGATCATATATACAAAAACTTATAAAGAATACAATAGGGTTTAGTAGTTGTATTTTTTGCTACAGGGTTGTATTTTGAACACTGTGTATTTTGTTTTTGTAAATTAAAAAAATTTACTACAAATATCAATTTTATCAAAAATACACAATACAAGGGCAAATACAATACATCGTGAATACCCCTTATATATCTTCCAATTTACTTAATATGCAATGTGTACACTTTTAAAAATCGGACGTTATCCAAAAAAAAAAAAGAGCCAAGTGAAGGTATCTTACTGGATCTATTTTTATTTGGACATAAGAATGGCGTATAAAAATTTCATTGCAAAATCCCAAGAGTGCGCAAAAAGTTATTAAGGTAGAAGTTCGCGAAAATTAGTTTTGCTAAATATGTATCTCTATTGTTTTTACAGAAATCTTTTTTAAAATTTTTTTAGCTAGTTCTACACATACAAAATTTCGGTAGGACCAATGATTCCCGAGATATATAAATGAGAAGAGTTAAGCGTTGTGATACATTGTATTTAGGAACACCTTTCTTTCTTCTGTAGACTTAGTTCATGGATTGTGATTCATGACAATATTGTTTTCTTCAAATAAAATTATTTTAATTAGTGAAAAATTCTCACTTTTCTCTTTTTTTTTTAAGTAAATAAAAAATGTTACTTACAGCCTTTTTTAATTACTATACTATACTTAATAGGAAAAGATTGAATTTTTCATCTACGACTACCATAAAATACATCTTTTTAGAAAGCATCGTTTATTTACTTTATAGTCGAATAAGACTACGCCCCAATATTTATAAACATTTTTAGTATTATACTCCAATTTTTCTAAGTCATATATCTCGAAAATTATTGGTTCCACGGAAATTTTGCATGTGACAGTTTTTTGTAAAAATAGCTCAAATTGCCGTAAAACCAATATTTTACGAGATATTTGAAAAACTTCATTATTGCGAATTCCTATCTTCAATACTTTTTTGCGCACACGAATTCGCAATTGGCTTTTCACGCGTAATTCTTATATCTAAATAAACGTAATTACGTTGAAAAAATTCAAGTGGACTTTTTTCGTAGAAAAAAAAATCTCTTTTTCTCTCTTGTTCGAACATTTTAATAGAACCACAAATATATCGTATTAAATTAGTTAAATTAGCCACAATTAATTTTTGATGTATATTTACACTTAGAAAAAATATTTTTAATATTAAAAAAAAAAATATCATAATCTTTGTTAAAATAGAATTAACAAAATAACAAAAACTGTCAAACGCCAAAAATGAAACGTCCGAAATATATATGTAGTCTAAATGAAAACGCCAAAAAATGTTAATAAATAAAACTAACGGCATCTTGCTGTAAGGCCCACTTTCGATCGTGCGAGACACGGTAAGCACCACATTTTTCTTATACCAAATTATATTTTAGCTCGTTTCTTCGTTCGTTATATAAAATTAAATAAATAAAATTAAATGTCAAGAAATATGAGAAAAATCTAATTTTTCGATTTGATAAAGGAATTTTTTATATCCTTTAATGCATAAAAACAGAATATAAAACATTTTTAGATTTATATATGATATACTCGCTACAATTGATTGCTGACAGCAACAACTTGAGGAACCGCATTCGCCTGCGAGCTTTTTGCGCAACCCTAGAAGTGTTTCAACGATGCCGATGGTGATTCTAATCGTAGTTCCTTCAGAAAAAGAAAATAAAGGCATAATGTACTAAAAAAATGCACAGAAATAATCTCATGTCTCTTTCAAACCTGTATTAATGCTCCAATATAACGCACTGCTCTTTTCTTCTTAATATCCGAAATGTTTGCAAGCTTTTTGTTGCTTTTGCTTATTTTGCTGCAAGAATTTAAAGCACTAGCTGCTTTATAAAATAAGTTTTAATTGTTATATTTACCTTAATTTTCCACAATTATTTTCTTGATGTTGCAGTCACCAGAATATAAATAAATTTTATATCGAATTCAATTTTATATTGATTTGACAATCACATTTTTGAATTCAAATCATTATTAATCATATTGTTGAATTCAACAATTAAAAACAACATTAAATTTAACAATATTACAATAAAAATTGTCAATTTTTTAAAAGAAAAATTAGATAATACTCCAAAGCAATACAAAATCTTAACACTGCAATTGTTACGGTGCCTTGTCCTAAATGGAACTTACGCACTACGCCACTGTCTCCCTACGCCACTGAATAAATATACCAAATGACAAAACAAGTATACTTGGCTACAACAACCACATATACATCTCGCATACGACAGGCAGACTAGTATTCACTGCTGTACAAACTACATAATTCTCATGATGTTTATGGTGAGGAGTAGTTAAGAACGCTGTGTTTAGCATATTTGAAGTGTGCCTTAAATGAATGCGCGTTGCATTTGCTAGCGGGGTGCAAATTTGTTACATGCATTACTTAATCGAATACATTGTCAATATGTATGTGCAGTCAAATTTGTTGATTTTGTGACGTTTCTCTGCTTTTTAACCGACTTCAAAAAGGAGGAGGTTCTCAAGTTCGACGGTTTCTCTGTTATTTTTTTTTTTATTTTTTTTTTTTTTTTAAATGTATGTACATCGATAACTCCTAAACCATATGCCTGATTGCCATAATTTTTGGGGAACAGATAGATATCATATGCATGGAGGTGCCCGTACAAAAGTGGGCGGAATTCGAGAACTGGGCGTGGCAATAATAGATCTCGCAATACTAGATACTACTGTATCTCGAATAATATTAACACTAGGGTACTGCAATTTAGTGTAGGGGTATGCACAATTATTACAAATTACGGGCAAGAAAATGGGCGTAATTCGACAAATGGGCGTGGCAATAATAGGAAAACAGTGTATCTTGAATAATTTTGAGGCTAGAGTACTGCAATTTAGTATAGGGGTAGGCATTATTATTACAAATTATCGTCAATAAAGTGGGCGTTATTCGACAAATGGAAGTGACAATACTAGATCTCACAATACTAGATACTACTGTATCTCGAATAATATGGACACTAGGGTACTGAAATTTAGTGTAGGGGTAGACACAGTTAATACAAATTGCGGTCAAGAAAATGGGCGTTATTTGACAAATGGGCGTGGCAATATTAGAAAAAGAGTATATCTCGAATAATATTGATACTATAGTACTGCAATTTAGTATAAGGGTAGGCATTACTATTACAAATAATGGCCAATAAAGTGGGCGTTATTCGACAAATGGGCGTGGCAATATTCTAAAAACACTGTATCTCGA
Source organism: Coremacera marginata (assembly GCA_914767935.1). Lineage (NCBI taxonomy): Eukaryota > Metazoa > Arthropoda > Insecta > Diptera > Sciomyzidae > Coremacera > Coremacera marginata. The sequence goes on along the minus strand of OU612045.1, from coordinate 126,040,485 downwards.
ATAATATGGACACTAGGGTACTGAAATTTAGTGTAGTGGTAGGCACAATTATTACAAATTGCCGTCAACAAAATTAGCGTTATTTGACAAATGGGCGTGGCAATATTAGAAAAATAATATATCTCGAATAATATTGATACTATGGTACTGCAATTTGGTATAGGGGTAGGCATTATAAGTAAAAATTACGGTGAAGAAAGTGGGCGGATTTCGACTACTGGGCGTGGCAATATTAGAAAAACAGTGTATCTCGAATAATATTGACACTAGGGCACTGAAATTTATTGCAGTACAGGGGTAGGCAGAATTATTAAAAATTATGGTCAATAAAGTAGGCGCTATTCGATAAATGGGCGTGGCAATTCTAGATAAACACAATCGCAGTTAATATTGACGGTGGGGTACTGAAATAAAGTACGGGGGTAGACACCATTATTGGAAATAACGCTCCAGAAATTGGGCGCTTATTTAACAAAGGGGCGTGGCAATATTTGAAAAACACTATATCTCGAATAATATTGACACTAGGGTAATAAAACTCGTTACAAGAATGGGTATAATAATTTCCAAGCAGGTGACATCTAATTTAAATTTAAGAGGCAGATATTTGAAATAACCAACAAACTTTCAGATTTTAATAGAACAAATTTTTTCGGAACAATTTTATTTATGTTGTTTATACACTTTTTTCGAAAATTTATCATATTCTCGAAAAAGGAAGAAATAAAATTTAAAAAAAAAAAACAACCGACTACAAAATCACTACAAAGTAAAAAATAATTTTAAAAATACTTTTAATTTTAATTTCTTGGTCATATTTAATAATTTATTTAAACATATTATTATATATGAAATCTTATTATCTTAATTTTTTTCTTATTTGTTTTATTATCATAACTATATTTATTTCTTGATGAACACAAATGCTTTGAAGTTGGCGCTTCTGATTTAAAGTCTTATTATATTAGCGCCAACCTTAAAAGCTTTTGTATTCATCAAGAAATTTATATAGTTATGATAATAAAACAAATAAGAAAAAAATTAAGATAATAAGATTTCATATATATAATAATATTTTTAAATAAATTATCAAATATGACCAAGAAATTAAAAGGAAAAGTATTTTTAAAATAATTTTTTACTTTGTAGTGATTTTGTAGTCGGTTGTTTTTTTTTTTTTTTTAATTTTTTCGTATAAATTTACGACGATTTCAGCAGAAACTCATATTTTTTTTGAGATGTGATTGCACATTTTATTTTTTTTCACTTTTTCTATTATACGCCGTTTTGAGAACCTATAATCGCAAAAAAACTCACTACTGTAGCATGTAACGATCTGAATATTTATAGTTATTTTTGAGCAGATGATAAGCGACGGATGCACGCTTTGATTTCCGGCTCTGGCTCGTCGGCTAGTGGGAGTGAAAGTTCTTGTAGCTTATCACTGATAAAAACACAACTACAGTAATGCAAATTTTAAGTTGCGTGCAAGGAATGGGTTAAAGGTAGTAATGCATAGAATAAGAAAAAGATAGAAAGATAAGAAATTTAGAAAAAGAACAATTAAAAGGATGAAAAGAAAATCTGCGCTCAAAATTATGTTATTGTTGAGAATTGGTGACCTGGCCTCAACATTTGCCCTCCCATCCATGATCATCATAAAACAAAATCCCTATTTATCTATAAGATGATCCCAAAAAAAGGTATCTCACAACTTACTCACAATGCTCGCATGAAATCAAACTTTAACTTTACAAATACATAATTCAAAACAATCCGTTGTTTTTATTTAAGAAAAATTTATATATAACTCATTTTAAACACTAACGAAAGTCAATACAAAAAAAAATATTAAATACAAATTAATAATAAATATAAAAAAATATATAAACATGATATGAAATAATGTTAGTATTAAAAAAAATATAATATTTTAATATAAGTGAAAAATAATAAAAAATTCAATTAATTAAATTTTATAATAATTTCTTTTTCATTTTCATTACATTTTATAAGTTTACATTGTCGAAAAATATTTAAAAACTAGTAAAAAAACTTTATGACAAAACTCATTAAAAGATATTTGTTCTTTTGTTTTTTTTTTTTCTTCAATTAGATGACGTTACAGCTGATATGTGTTTTTTTTTTTTTAAGTTATAAATGTTTGTTGTTGTTGTTTTTCTTTTTCGTTCATTCATTTAAAAAAAATTTTAAGAGAAAAGCTTTGCAAATAATAAAAAGAAGAGAATAAAAAAACTTACTTTGTTTAACTCCACTGTTCCCGCGATGAAAGATCTTTCATGTTGGTGAGCAAGGCAAGCTGCATTGTTGCTATTTTTATTTGCGTTGACTAACTTATTGTTAAAAAAAGAGAGAAAGCTCTTTTTTTATGGTAAAATTATTTTTTTTTTCTAAGACACAAAGAAAGGTCGCGTTAACATGCATGTTCAGAGTTTAACAGCGTTTTAACATAAAACATGTTACCAATTTTGGCTAGCAGTGACTTAGTGATAAGCTAAGCGTGGTGAGTTTATACGTTCGCAACATTGTTTTTTTTCTGTTTTCAGCAGATTAGTTGAATATGTTTTTTTTTTTATGTATGTTTGTATGTTTAAACTAACTCCATTGATTACAACAACAAGCAATAATTTAACAATAACTTTTAAACATAGATTTAAGTAGATTTTTAAGAATTTTACTAACTTTTAAACATTTATCGCGCACCTATATTAGCTTAGATTTTAGTTAAGATTATTTTAGTTTTATTTAGAAATGTTGCTTAGAGTTCTTAGATATGTATTAAGTTTTTTTTTTCTTCTTTCTTTCACTCTAATGTTTTTTTTTCATGTTTAGCTCAGAGTTTTGTTACGTTTATTTAATTTTAAAGTTATATTCTACATTTTGCTAGCTTATCATTTAATTTTAGATTTTAAGGTTATTCTTAGATTAGCTTAGAAGTGCATTAAGTGGTGAGTTTTGCACGATCACGATATATATGCATGTACACTTACATGTATATACCACTATATATGATTTAACTTTTACTTTTTAACTTTTCAGTTCAAACTAACATTTATGCTATTTTAATTATTTTTTAACTTATTTTAACCAATTTTTCCGTCCTGAAATGCAATTAAATTTTTTTTCTTTAACTTTAATTTTAACTTTAACTTTAACACCGCACTTTAATCACTCGGCTATTTTACCGCTTGTTGAGATGCTGCTGCTTGACATGACGATCGACATAGACTAACTTCTTGCCTATATGCTTTTTGTCCCCGTTACCTTTTTAATGCAAGAATCTGCTTATGTGCATGGTGAAAGCTTTAAAGTTTTTGCTTTTTCTGTTTTCGCACTAACTTCCCTATGGTGCCAAGTCTGGAGAGATTTATAAATATATATATTTATTTGTATAGATAATTAACTAATTTTTATAACAAAATTAGAATTTTTTTTTTTTTTTTTTTGTTTTTGATAAAATTTAAATTTACCCTTTTAGGAGATGGCACCAGTAATTAAACTTTGTTCGATTTCTAAGCCAACTTTACAGCTTCTATGAAAGCAATTAAGAATTCCTCTTAACTTAACTATTTTAAAAAACCCAACAATTAATATCATAAAAAACGTACTAAAAATAATCTTACTTACTTTTCTTTCTTGCTTTATGATCAAAAACTTTAATGTTCTATGTATACAACTTTAATGTAATTTATTTAATTTAATTTATTTAAATTGTAAAATAAAAATCACTGTACTTTTTCCACTAGTTTAACTTTTAATTGAATTTTAGTTGACCTTCTTTGGCGACTGCTGATCAGAAAAGAACGCTTAAATTGTTCGATCAGACCACGATTTTTTCGCTAACAGCATCTCAAAGAAATAAATCCCGTAATAGCGTAAAATTTCCAATAAAAATTTTTTTAGTTTTTGTAGCCAAAAGGAAACGAAAAGTCTTCATTTTAGTGAGGTGAATTTGATTTCGACAACTAGATGGAGCTGATTTGGTTTGAAAAATAAAAACATTTAAAATACAGGAAACAACTTATGTGGCTACAAGCGCCGGTACATTTCCCCCCCGCCAAAATCAGATTTTGGGGGTTAAAAAAACACAAAAGCTGATACCGCTTGTAGCTCTAAGTATGAACTCACTGCCGAATATCTTTGGCATGATAAACGCCTACAAGTCGTCCTTGTAAATCTTCAAGTTCATACGAACATGTACCAATCTTTCGCTTTACTCGTGCCTTAATAAATGTTGGGCCTAACTTTGCATTAAAACCTTTCTCAAAGTTACTTTGTTTAAAATTTCGCCGAAACACTTCTTGGCCAACATTGTAAGATACGATTTTGGCTCTAAGATTGTATGCACGCTCGTTACGTTGCTGTTGTTTTTGGATTTGATTACAAGCCTTCTGCCGAATTATTTCCAGAGAATCATTTTTATCAAATTTCACGGCTCTATCGTCTGACATATTTAACTTTTTTAAGAGTGCATATGTGGACCCATTAGTGATCATATGTTGACCGAAAGCCATATAATAAGGTGTGGAATCAATAGAACTGTGCGTACCTGAACGTAGTGCACAACATATACTGCCAAGATGTTCGTCCCAGTTTTTTTGATCAGGTTTAACATATGCTCTGATAGCTGAAATAACTGAGCGATTGACTCGTTCAGATGCATTAGACTGTGGCGAATGCACAGCAGTATACAGGTGATTAATACCGTACTTTTGAAGCAGATTGTTAAATTTGAATGATTTAAATTGGGTACCATTATCAGACACAATAGTCTCGGGAACACCAAAAGAATGAAAAATTTCTTCTAAAAACTTACAGACAACATCCGCAGAAAACTTTTTGACCGCTTTTAGAAAAGGGTATTTTGAGAAATGGTCCAGAATGATAAAAATACCAACATGACCAGAACGAGACCGAGGATATGGACCTAAGAAGTCAACATATAGTTTTTGAAAGAATCGCTGTGTTTCAGACGTCTTACCCATTGGAGGATGCAATATAAAATTAGGGTGTTTTGTACACTTACAGATTTCACATGAATTGATATACGACTTGACATCAGCTACCAAACCAGGCCAAAAATAAAAGCGCCTAATTCTATCAAGTGTCTTATTTATGCCACCGTGTGACGCTAAATGGCTATCATGTGCTTTTTCCAACACCTCAGAAACCATACCTTTTGGAATCCATAATTTCCAAGAAAAATCATCCTGAAGTTGTTCACCAGTTGCGTGTTCTGTCCTTCTATACAAATAATCGTCAATTACCTTCAAGTCTGGGAACTTATTTTCATTTTCCTTAACATTCTTAATAAGTTCTTTATACTCATCTGACTTAAAATGTGTTGAATTTAAATCTACAAAGATTCCATTTCCTCCATCAATTTCGAACAAATCTTGTGAGTTTACCCTAGAAAGTGCATCCGGAACTATGTTCTGACTGCCACGTCTATGTTGAATTTTAAAATTGAACCCTTGAAGTTTTAATGCCCACCGAGCTAGCCTAGAATTGAGGTCTGTCTGGGACATGAGCCACTTTAACGAAGCGTGATCTGTTATCACTGTGAACTCATGCCCTTCCACATAAGCTCTAAACTTTTTAATGCTTAGCACTGCTGCTAAGCACTCTTGTTCGGTTACCGAATAATTGCGTTGAGCTTGGTTGAGTTTCTTTGACATAAAGGCAATTGGAAACTCTTCACCCTCCGCAGTTATTTGAACCAAGACACTTCCTATTCCTGTTTTGCTTGCATCACAGTGTATGAAAAACGGCTGTGTGAAGTCTGCACTATGCAAAACAGGGGCAGAACTCAAAATGGATTTTAAATCTTCAAAAGCTGATTGTGCGTCATCAGACCAAGAAAACTTACGATTTGTTTTCAACAAATCGGTTAATGGGGCAGTAACAGAAGCGTAGTTTTGGATGAACTTCCTATACCAACCTGACATACCTAAAAATCTTCGGAGTTGCTTAACGGATCTAGGAACTGGAAAATCGATAATTGCGGAAACTTTATCTGGATCTGTCTGAATAGTTCCACCTCCCACTATGTGTCCTAAATACCGAACCTCTTTTAAGCAAAACTTACTTTTCTCTACGTTAATTGTTAGTCCTGATTGTCTTATACAGTTGGCAACTTCTCTCAAGACCTGCATGTGTTTTTCAAAACTTTCTGAAACAATCAGCAAATCGTCCAAGTATATGAATACTTCGGATCGCAGATGCGCAGGAATGACTTTGTCCATAAGACGCGACATTGTTTGAGGCGCGTTGCAAAGCCCAAACGGCATTACTTTATAATGGTACAACGGCCTTCCAGGAACGGTAAATGCAGTTTTGTCCCTGGAATCGATATCCAAAGAAATTTGCCAAAACGCATCTTTTAAATCTAAACTAGTGATAAATTCAGCTTTTGGTAGACGGCCTAAAATTCCATCAATGTTAGGAAGCGGATAAGCATCCTTACCGTGACTGAATTTACCTTACGACTGTCAAGGCACAACCTTACTTTTCCTGGCTTTCGTACTAGTACAATTGGTGAGGACCAAGCACTTTCCGATTCTTCAATAACCCCAAGATCTAACATCCTATCTATTTCAGTATAAATGAGTTTCTCTATTGCCGGAGAAACTGGAAAATGACGCTGTTTGATGGGCTTACTATCACCAACATCAATGATATGCGTTAAAACACTTGTCTTTCCAAGACCTTCTTTGGCAAAAGATGGAAACAAAGATATAACTACTTTCAGCTGGTTGTTTTCAGCTTCAGTTAATGACCGTAAAGGATACGCGTCAGATAAATCGTTAGAGTTGATTTCAGAAAGGATAGGCAAAAGATTAAAATTTTTCCAAAAATCTATACCGAGATATAAATTCTGAGACAAACTTGGAATAACAAAAATTGTAATTGGCTTGATATTGCCACGAAATGAAACTTGCGTTTCTACACATCCAACAATACTTTGCGTTTTGCCATCAGCAGTACGCACAAAAGAATTAAATTTTTTAAACGAAGGTAAATTTGCAGATAGAACTTCACGAGCAGTTTGAGCACCAACACAACTTATCGACGCACCCGTATCTAACAACCCAGTAATGGATTTACCAAACAATGTCACTTCAGCATATGGCCGAATATCATTAGGCTTATCAAACACTGAGCACACGAAATCTTTCCTACAATTTTTAACTTTTTCCCAAAATTTTCGAATTCTATTGCTAGAACGAGTTGGATATTTGTGAGGAAAATTTTCGAAGATTCGTTTTCGAGTTTCTTGATAATTTGCTAGACGCACGTGAAAAGGCTTAAGAGGAGTTACAGATTGAGCAACCGCTGCTCAATCAATCGTAGAATTTTGTTTTAATATTTTAACATTTTTATCGGCAACGTTCAACTCAGTATCTAATCCGTACTGGTCGATTGGTGTTTCATTTCTTTCGATATCAGAGGTCTGCGTGCACTTCTCAGCGCACTCGACTGGTAGTTTTTTGAATTATTATTATTATTACAGCCTCTACAATTTGGTTTATAAATATTTGGAGTTCCACATCCATAGCAGAAGACATTTCTCTCTCCAAGACAATCCTGAAAACGATGACCATTTTTGTTGCAATTCCAGCACACCAAAGCGATTGCAGAAAGTTCTTGACCTTTGTCATCAATTAAGGCTTCGTGATCGTTACCATCATGAATATCTAATTCAGCAATACGTCTGCGTGCTGAATCTGACTTTGCATAGGGCTGCTTCCGGTATATGTCTTGAAGGAAGAATTCCCTTCTTCTACATATGTCTCGAAGTTGCGAAACTGTATAAATTTGCAGATTCAGGATTTCATGCTGAATTTCTGGAAGAAGATTTCTCCTCATAATTTCCACTAGATAGCTTTCAGGCAACTGCTGATCAAGCCGATCTGTAAGTTCTAAGATCGATTCATAGAAAGAATCAAAGCTTTCGTTTGACTTCTGTTTTCTATCTCGAATTAGTTCTCGATAGTCAACATCAGTCCTTGAATCTTTGTATTGTCTGCGAAGTGCCACACATAAATCAGTCCAACGGATCTCACGAACCGACTTGTGGTACCTCCAGAACCAATCGTTTGCTTTTCCGTCAAAAAGAGTGTTTACATTTTGACACAATAGCTCAAAATTCCCACCCAAAGTCGTGTGAGTCAATGCTTCTACACGATATAGAAAATTGTCTACTGATAAGCTATCAGCTCCACCAGTAAATCGTATTTTCCAGTTAAAGATAATATGGCTGACTTTATCTGGGCGTAAAGACAAATTTGAATTTGGATTTGAATGAACCTGTGATAACGAAGATCTTTGACTTTGTCTATTAAGCTCATTACGTTCGTTATTAGCTGATGGTAAGCCAAGAAGTTGTTCGAGCGTTTGATGCTCAACTGCTGGCAAAGATTGAATTAAAGAGTGAGAAGGCGGATTACCAGAAACATTATTATTGTTTTGAATTTGTTGCGGTTGTTGCCTTTGCACACTTAAACGTTTAAACCCGTTATCAATATTATTCTCAATTAATTGAGTTAGTTGCTGACTAAGAGCAGAAAGCATTTCAGCTTGTTGTGCACCAACAGCAGCAGTAACAATGTTACGAATATTTTGTCTTTGGTCGACTGGAGAAAGATGAAAAGAAGATTCACTTTGAACTGCAGGCAGTTCTGGGATAGTTTTATCCTTAGCAAGGTTTTGACCACTTGTACTTGCCGCAGCTTGAGTTTGAGCCCGAGTTTTTGGTTTTGCTCCAGTTGATTGGTCACTTGTTTTAAGTGGGCTAGGAGGCACTGTCTTAGGAAACGTGATCTGATTAAAATTCTTTATGCCACAAATAGGACAAGTACTATCTGTTTGAACATGCTTTGACACACAGGATTTATGAAAAAAATGACCGCAAACAGTTTTAGCTAAATGCGCACGCACGTTAACAGCATTTTTGCAGATTTGACACTGTGGTGAGCTTGTATCAGATAGAGACAAATCTTCTGTGCTGCGTCGAACGGACATCGTGGAAAATTGTTTTAAAAAAATATCTAAAAAAATTATCTATACAGATCTATCAATTTGTAAAATTTATTTAAGTATATACATATAATTGAGGCACTTCAACTGAAAAGTCAGAAAAAGCCTTCTTAAACTAAAATACGCAAAAGATCAAAGAGTGTAAATACCAAATCAACTTTTAAAGAGCTCCATACAAGCACCAAAAAAATCGATATCAAAAAAATCAAAACGAGTTCGAAATCAAATAGAAATCGCGACAGCGAAACTAAACAATAAATTTCAAAAATCGAAAAAAAAACGCGAAAGAAAATCAAAAGCGAATCGAATAATAAATCCAAAAATAAAAAAAAATTCTTATAAATAATATAAAAGTTATAAGGCAAATTAAAAGCAAAATTATATTTGAAACAAAATTGCAAATCAAATAAATCAAAACAAAACAAAAAGCAAATCAAAATGAGAATCAAGAGAAAACTAATATGTAATCAGTATGAAATGATATTTAAAAAAAGAATAGCAACAAATTTGCAAAAAGAATTTCGAATTTTGGAAAAAAAATTAATTAAGAAAAATCAAAATAACAAAAAAAAAAATCAAACCCAAATCGTAAATTAAATCATAAATATTATGTTCACAACGAGTGAATTATAACAAAATGTTTATAATAAAAATGTTCCAACATTGATTTCATTGCGTAGCTAATTGGAGTTTGTTGTGAGTAACTTACAAAAACATTTTTATGCGAGCTGGCAGTACAAACAGTAAAGAAGAAAGAGAAAGAAAGTATGGGGAATGAAACAAGATAAAGAATAGATAGAAAGATAGCAAAAAAAAATTAAAGTTGGTTAACTAGTTCTATTATCTAGATCATAGTTAAATTTCCAAACAAATTAATATATGATGCAAAGAATATAATGAAAAATCAAATAAAACTGTATTTCCGTGGCCAGATCTTAGAAATGGTTCCAAGAAATCTGTATTTCCAAGCAGAATGGTTAAAAATGACAATTTTACATTAATAGCAAAATCCCAAAATTTTCTTTGCCGGTATACGAAGACAGCGCAAGCCTTTGAATCGTATCAATTCCAATGCGAAAGAAAATTTTAAACCACTAAAAACGATTTTGAAGAATTTTGTTAGAAGAAATTGGGACCAGAAAAATGTTTGGGAACCACACAAAACAAATTTGGAGCAATTTCAAAAACTTTAAAAAGCTTCCTACAAAGATGACAAAAAAAACATTTATTTAAAAATGCGTATGCAAAAATTATGATTGTGTGGGCCCCACGTTGGGCGCCAAAAATTATTATTATTATCTGTAGCATGTAACGATCTGAATATTTATAGTTATTTTTGAGCAGATGATAAGCGACGGATGCACGCTTTGATTTCCGGCTCTGGCTCGTCGGCTAGTGGGAGTGAAAGTTCTTTTAGCTTATCACTGATAAAAACACAACTACAGTAATGCAAATTTTAAGTTGCGTGCAAGGAATGGGTTAAAGGTAGTAATGCATAGAATAAGAAAAAGATAGAAAGATAAGAAATTTAGAAAAAGAACAATTAAAAGGATGAAAAGAAAATCTGCGCTCAAAATTATGTTATTGTTGAGAATTGGTGACCTGGCCTCAACATTTGCCCTCCCATCCATGATCATCATAAAACAAAATCCCTATTTATCTATAAGATGATCCCAAAAAAAGGTATCTCACAACTTACTCACAATGCTCGCATGAAATCAAACTTTAACTTTACAAATACATAATTCAAAACAATCCGTTGTTTTTATTTAAGAAAAATTTATATATAACTCATTTTAAACACTAACGAAAGTCAATACAAAAAAAAATATTAAATACACAATGGTTTATGTGGCTAGAGTTATGGGAAAAAAATATAAACATGATATGAAATAATGTTAATATTAAAAAAAATATAATATTTTAATATAAGTGAAAAATAATAAAAAATTCAATTAATTAAATTTTATAATAATTTCTTTTTCATTTTCATTACATTTTATAAGTTTACATTGTCGAAAAATATTTAAAAACTAGTAAAAAAACTTTATGACAAAACTCATTAAAAGATATTTGTTCTTTTGTTTTTTTTTTTTCTTCAATTAGATGACGTTACAGCTGATATGTGTTTTTTTTTTTTTTAAGTTATAAATGTTTGTTGTTGTTGTTTTTCTTTTTCGTTCATTCATTTAAAAAAAATTTTAAGAGATAAGCTTTGCAAATAATAAAAAGAAGAGAATAAAAAAACTTACTTTGTTTAACTCCACTGTTCCCGCGATGAAAGATCTTTCATGTTGGTGAGCAAGGCAAGCTGCATTGTTGCTATTTTTATTTGCGTTGACTAACTTATTGTTAAAAAAAGAGAGAAAGCTCTTTTTTTATGGTAAAATTATTTTTTTTTCTAAGACACAAAGAAAGGTCGCGTTAACATGCATGTTCAGAGTTTAACAGCGTTTTAACATAAAACATGTTACCAATTTTGGCTAGCAGTGACTTAGTGATAAGCTAAGCGTGGTGAGTTTATACGTTCGCAACATTGTTTTTTTTCTGTTTTCAGCAGATTAGTTGAATATGTTTTTTTTTTTATGTATGTTTGTATGTTTAAACTAACTCCATTGATTACAACAACAAGCAATAATTTAACAATAACTTTTAAACATAGATTTAAGTAGATTTTTAAGAATTTTACTAACTTTTAAACATTTATCGCGCACCTATATTAGCTTAGATTTTAGTTAAGATTATTTTAGTTTTATTTAGAAATGTTGCTTAGAGTTCTTAGATATGTATTAAGTTTTTTTTTTCTTCTTTCTTTCACTCTAATGTTTTTTTTTCATGTTTAGCTCAGAGTTTTGTTACGTTTATTTAATTTTAAAGTTATATTCTACATTTTGCTAGCTTATCATTTAATTTTAGATTTTAAGGTTATTCTTAGATTAGCTTAGAAGTGCATTAAGTGGTGAGTTTTGCACGATCACGATATATATGCATGCACACTTACATGTATATACCACTATATATGATTTAACTTTTACTTTTTAACTTTTCAGTTCAAACTAACATTTATGCTATTTTAATTATTTTTTAACTTATTTTAACCAATTTTTCCGTCCTGAAATGCAATTAAATTTTTTTTTTTTAACTTTAATTTTAACTTTAACTTTAACACCGCACTTTAATCACTCGGCTATTTTACCGCTTGTTGAGATGCTGCTGCTTGACATGACGATCGACATAGACTAACTTCTTGCCTATATGCTTTTTGTCCCCGTTACCTTTTTAATGCAAGAATCTGCTTATGTGCATGGTGAAAGCTTTAAAGTTTTTGCTTTTTCTGTTTTCGCACTAACTTCCCTATGGTGCCAAGTCTGGAGAGATTTATAAATATATATATTTATTTGTATAGATAATTAACTAATTTTTATAACAAAATTAGAATTTTTTTTTTTTTTTTTTTTTGTTTTTGATAAAATTTAAATTTACCCTTTTAGGAGATGGCACCAGTAATTAAACTTTGTTCGATTTCTAAGCCAACTTTACAGCTTCTATGAAAGCAATTAAGAATTCCTCTTAACTTAACTATTTAAAAAAACCCAACAATTAATATCATAAAAAACGTACTAAAAATAATCTTACTTACTTTTCTTTCTTGCTTTATGATCAAAAACTTTAATGTTCTATGTATACAACTTTAATGTAATTTATTTAATTTAATTTATTTAAATTGTAAAATAAAAATCACTGTACTTTTACCACTAGTTTAACTTTTAATTGAATTTTAGTTGACCTTCTTTGGCGACTGCTGATCAGAAAAGAACGCTTAAATTGTTCGATTAGACCACGATTTTTTCGCTAACAGCATCTCAAAGAAATAAATCCCGTAATAGCGTAAAATTTCCAATAAAAATTTTTTTAGTTTTTGTAGCCAAAAGGAAACGAAAAGTCTTCATTTTAGTGAGGTGAATTTGATTTCGACAACTAGATGGAGCTGATTTGGTTTGAAAAATAAAAACATTTAAAATACAGGAAACAACTTATGTGGCTACAAGCGCCGGTACACTACCCCACAACCACCTTGTTAGTTGCTTCATGCGCGGTGAGGTGTTAAAAAATCTCGAAAATTTGATTTCCAATTGTTAATTGACAATTAAAAAAAACATCAGTTTTTGGGTGATTTTTATTTTCAATCAAGTTTAACATATGTAAAGAACTTTTTTTTACAGTTGGTGTCATGATTTCCAGAGATGGAGTATATGGAGATGGAGGACATTAAATTTACCTAATGTGGGTTGATTTAATATTTCATTCAGTGTCTCAATGGAAAAAATTATAAATTATAAGTCTTCATTTTTATGTCGCCGTTGTGAGAGAAAAAATATCGTAGTCAAAATATTAGCCAGATTTGGATAATTACAACACTCTCACCACCTTTAATTACGACACTAAAGAAAAATGTTTAAAACTGTTGGGAATCACCGAAGAAACTGATATATTTTAATTTTATTTCATTTTTTTTTTTAAATTTTTGATTGAATTGTCTGAAATTTTTCAATTCTTGCATTGTGTTTGCACCAGTCTGCCAGAAATTTTTTAAGGTAGCTAAAACTGATAAAACACAGGTGCTTTGTTGGACACACGAGAGAAGCGAAGCTTTTTCGCAGTTACATAGATTTGATAGCTTAATAATTTTTTCTTTTTAATAAATTAACTTTTAAATTTAAAATAACATAAAATAAGTTACATATATACAGAAAACATATATACTGCTTATTTTTTTATTGTTGAATGTTAAATTTTCACGCCAATTACATATACGGGCATATAATGCCAGCGACTCTCCATTTTAACTCTCCACACATGGTTGTGAACTTGGCTACATATTTATTGATATCTATTTTTTTTGACACTTAAAAACGCACTTGTCAACGCACTTGTCATAGAGTGTAAATTATTATCTAGAGATTGCATCAACTCTGCTAAGTCTCTGGCATGTGTTAACAGAGTTATTTCATTTAAAAACATGAAGAAAAAAACTCTTAACCTCTGTTAACACATGCCAGAGATTTAGCAGAGTTGATGCAATCTCTACATAATAATTTATACTCTATGCCAACAACACCACAAACGCATTCACAATACAAGCACACCGATGCTGGAGACGCCTTGTGGCAAATACACAATCCTCTACCTATTGATAGATGGTGACGATCTACTGCAGCATAGCATCTGTTATAACTAAGATTAAATTAAGAACATTTTCCCACAGGTCTTTGTGGCCTAGTGGTTAGTGTGCTTAGTTATCGTTAAAAAGGGCACGGGTTCCGATCCCCACGGGAACCAAAACATATTTTTTTTAGTATTTAATATTAAAGTATTACATTTTCTTGTTGTAATAAGCGCTAGCAACAACGAAATCATCAAAATTCCAAGAAAAAATCTGTCGAAAATTTTTCAGATTTCATTCTAAGCAAATCACAGAACGAGGAGTAAAAAGCTTCGCTTCAAAAAAAGGAGCTAGAAAATGCTAAAACTAATAAAAAAAAGTAGCTAAAAAAAGAAAAAAACTTTTATTGTAGCATTGTAGCAAAGAAAAAGACTTCATTTTATTTATGATAACATATAAGTTATTCAAACTTTTATTTATATAATACATACATGGGTACATTTTTCAAATTGTAATAAGAGTATAAAAGGAACGAACTAAAGTATTACTTAAAAAATATAAAATAATTTTATATATGTATGTATATAATTTTTTTATATATATATATTTATATATATTATATTATAATATATTTATATATATATATAAATACCTACTTTTAAATTAGGAGAACAATTTATGCATATTCAACTTCTGTTTCTTCATCACTAGCTGAGTCTTCGTTTATATGTTTGTAAATATCACAATTATTCATTAATATAATGATATCTTCTTCTTCATAGATGAGATCTTCAGTTATAATAAAATCAGAAAAACATTTATTAAATTTTTTTAGGTTTTAATTCCACATTTACATCGAAGCTTTCACACGGTGAAATATAATTCATAAAAATTATATGTGATATATTTAATTCAAATAAATATTCTGTAGCTAGAAAAAAGGCTAAGGAAAATAAAAAAATAGCTAAAAAAGTAGCTAGGAGCTAAAACACAATATTTGTAGCTAAGTGAGAAAAAAAAGCTACAACTAGCTACAAAATCGCTAAACTAGCAACACTAGTTTGCACCCTCAAAAATAGGAGGAGTAGATATTTTCTAAATTTTCTAAATATTCTAAGGGCTTATCGTTATTTTTCTGATCAAAGTATCAAACAAAAAGTGTCATTCTGGGCGTTAACGAGTAAAATAAAGGAAATGGCTAAAATTGTCAAATTCCTCAAAATTTCGTCAAAACAGAATTCCTCAAAAACTACTCACATCCACTGTAAATCTTACGTTTTGAGGAATTTTTGACAATAATTTTAAAAAGGGATTTATTCCAATTTTTTTTAAGATATAAAATTAATTCCATTAAGTTGAGATAATTAAAAACTTTGAAAAAATAATATTTCGTATTTTCATACTTCAACTTGAAATAAGTATGAAATGAAATGAAATAAATCTATGCAAGCAAAAGCAGCAAAAAAATGTAACATTGTACATACTGAACAAATTCAATTATGAAATTTATTGGAAAATTTCATAAATTGAATTATATAAAAAATTTCCTATTTGACCTAAAAAAATTAAAAACAAAGAAATTCGGAAAAAGCATTTATTTTCATACATATCCTGAAAATAATATCTAATATCTGAAATATCTAATTGTGTTATTGAAATAAATCCATGCAAGCCCGTCCAGCCAAAAATGTAAACATTGTGAAAATTTATTTCAAGAACACAAAAACCAGTCAAACCAGTATAGTATGTAAACATTGTGCAGAATTTATTATAAAAACCAGTCAAACCAGTTTCAGCCAGTGTATAGAATCTGACAACTACAACGGCGACTGCACAAATACCGTCAGAAATGTTTTCGAATATCACATTTCGAAAACACTTCCCCAAGAGTCTTATTTGTATGCTGAATTTTGAGCGAGTAAAATTGAGTGAGCGAATTAGATTCTCTTGCTTTAATATATATTCTCTTTGCTTTTAGATGCAGATAAAGGAAAATTAATATAGGCCCCCAATATATTTATTAAATAGGTTACTTAACAAGGTGTATATGTATAAATGGAAAAGAAAAAATTAAGTAAGTGGCAGTGGAATATGTAACTGGATAAGCTGTAAAAGTTTGGTAGTTTTTATGAACAAAATCATGCATTCGATATTGTTTTTGTTTGGGTTCGACAGTGCAATAAGAGGGTTGAGTTGCCAATTGCTTGGTTGCGTTGATTGCTAGATTGTGGACAAGAAACCAATATATGTTCGATAGATATATCTGCACCTAATAGAGTTTTCTTTTCTAAAAAAAAATTTTACCCTCAAGAATGGTTATATTTTTATGGTGTTACTCCCATCCCTAAAAAATGGCAACATTTATTGTGCTAGAAAAGAATATCAATAGCTACCCTGGATATCAGCTGATGCTGTTAACAAAAAATAAAGACAGTCCACTGCGTCCTACGTGCGATTTACAAATTACAATTACTGCGTCCAAAATTTGTAAAAACTTCTTGCTATTAAAATCAGCTGTTTCACAGGGTGGCATGCCACACCGTCATTTTATAGAGTGTAGAAAGTGGAACACTTTTGCACTGCCAGAGTGTAACAATTTTCACAAAAGAACGCAATACCCCATTAAGGTTTAGCCTACTTTTAAGAAAAGAACAAAATATCTTGACAGCCCTAGCTTAGTGCAGAATAAGTGTAACATTTTTTCGAGAAAAGAAAACGCTATAAGTTACAGAACTAGCATCATAGATTAGATTCAGTGTTATCGATAAGGTATCCGTGAGTTAGCCTTGTATGGCCTAACCTAAGACGAGAATACTTTGTCATATCAAATCTGGACAACTCGATGTCGTATCTTGGTTTAAGAAAGTCATCTGTTGTAAGCTTTGTGCAGTTTGTTTCTTGATACCATGTTAGGCCAAATTGTCTGCTTTGTTTCATTAAGAAATGATTTTTGAGATGTTTTTTAATGTCGTTTGTATTTAAATTAATATTTACAATTATTGGTGCTCTGGCTACAGACTTTGCTACTTCGTCGGCAAGTTCGCTACCTCTTATATTAACATGGCTGGGACTCCATATTAATAAGATTCTAGGGTAATTTTCTAAAAGAATACTTCGAATTACTTTATTATAATATTGACTGTCGGCGATGTTTGATATTGCTTGTATGGAGGATAGAGAGTCACTGCATATAGCGAATTTACGGGTTTTTAATTGTGCGAACTTAACTGCTTCAAGAATCGCTATGATTTCAGCAGAGAAAATAGAGATGTATAATGGGAGAAGTGCTGCCCGAATGACGTATGAGTCAGATGTGACAGGGTAACTAATACAGTTAGCTTGTTTGGAGCCATCAGTGTATAAAAAGGAGTAGTCGCTCAAACTATCTTTGATGTGTTGAAATTTATTGCGATAGATGTGGGGTGATGAGGTTGACTTATTGTATTAACGGTGTATGGATTGAAAAGCCACAGAGGATAGTTTCTATGTGGAATTTTGCTTGGATTATAGGGAATGCAAAGTTCTTTGCAAAATGAGATTGTTCTACTTATCACTGAATTGGTACTGGGATTGTTATTAAGAGTGCTTGTATTTTTGACGTGTTATATGGAGTGCCACTGCTATTAATGACGGATTTGGAAAGGTTTGAGGTAAAATGGTCTCATTGGTAATCAAATGTTAGCTTCAAATATTAAATTTTTTATCGGCGTGGTACGATAAGCTCCAAAAGAAATTCTGGCAGCTGCGTTTGAAATTTGAAATTTGCGTTTGAATGTTTCATTGAAAATTACACCGAGTATTCTTAACTGAGGAACTGTTTCAATAGGAAAATCATTAGATTGCACATTGCAAGCGCATGCACTTTTGCGGCAAATGTGCATTTGCTTACATTTCGAAACGAATAATTGAGCTCCAGAGTATTCGCACCAGGATTTTATGTTTATAAGTAAGTTGTCGAGATTTAAATCTTAGTTTTTACGTTTGGATAATTGTTTTATAATAGTAAAGTCGTCTGCGTAGGCACAGAACTTGATTTCTTTGTGTAACGAGATTATGTTGCGTAATTTCTTATATGCAATTAAGAATAGTATAACTGACAAGGGAGACTTTTGGGGAATACCGTTGGCCAGCGGTAGAGTATTTGAGTAAATTTTCCCAACTCTTACTTTAATCTGCCTTTAAGCCATGAATTAAGGACATAATTAGTTATCTTAGGACCCAATTTCCACTGACTTAACTGATCTAAGATTGTATAAATACAAACCCTATCAAAGGCTTTCGCGAAATCTAGAGAGATAATCAATAGATGTTTTTTGTCGATATGGATTCTGTAATCAAAGAATCAAGATATATTAGAAGCCCATCTGTTGGCTATTAATTAGTTTATCTGATAAAATAAGCCACCATAGCCGATTTGCAATAATTTTATCTAAGGCCTTTGAGTAGCATGGATTGAGTGATATCGGGCGATATGATTTGATTAATATTTTATTTGATCTTGTCTTTAAGATGGGTATAATAGTACTAATTTTATATGATTGGGCAATAAAATTATTGAATATGTTTTTTTTTTAACTTAACCAACGCTCAGGGGATGCCCCCTTTAAATGCGAAAGCATTGCGTTAATTCGGAAGACGGGTAATAGTTAGTTGGAGGGTGGAAAGATGGAGTAGTGACGCTGATGATTTGCTTTAAACATACACAGATCAAAACTGCCGGGGAACACGCTCACAGGGAGATTATTCCACAATCTTACTGTGCGACTAAAAAACGAATTATCTCGGTAATGCGAGATTCTATTGGGCACCGATGCAATGGTAAAGGGATGGGCTTGAAAAGCTGCGTGAGTAGACCTAGAAAATACACGAACTGGTGACGTCAGGCCATGTACCTCCTTTGAACACTTCCCATGGTATAACCTATGCAAAAGGCTTAGGCAACCAACATTTCGCCGATGCCCAAGAGAACTGAGGGGAGATAAATTTTTTTTCATATGCTATCATATGTCATATAGCGTTACCATCATAACTCTTAAAAAGAGGATATGTTTTCTTATTTTCTTGAGATCTTTTTTTATCTTTTTTTAAATTGAAAAGTTTTCTTTTTTTGAGATTGGTTAAAAGGCGTTATCGGAAATGTTTTCTATTTTTCTCAGATAAAATTTTTCCTCTATTTCTGAAGATTTTTAATCCAATAACTGAAATAGAAACAAAATTTGGACAATTTGGATATTTGGACAAGTAAAAAAATGACTAATCAGAAACAGTTGCCAATTATATTATAAAATACCTGAACAAATGTAATTTATACTATACTGAGACGGAATCCAAACGAGTATTTAATCGATAGCGTATGGTTAACAATGCAGTCCAACACGGTATAGATATAAAGGTGCTTAAAATTTACAACTGTTTTGCAATGTTTTTAGCTTTGGTGCTGAAGCCGAATACAAAAAACTTCTGAAGCATTCTAGAATTTTTAATATGTATCCAGAAATAAAAGCTTATTTTTTATCTTTAGAAAATTTTTCTAATTTGCTGATAATTATTTTCAATCGGAATTAAGTGAAGCGTATTTATTTGCAGTCCATTCATTTCGGTTTTTATTGAATGACAAAATATTGGCTTTGAAAAATTAAAAAATTTCATTTACAGGAACAATGCCATTTATATACGAATTGGTAGATGCGATAATGGAAAGAATTAGATTTAAAAAGATTTTAGAAAAGATTTTTGAAAGTGAAGCTGAAATTTTAAAAATAAATAAATTCACTAGTAACAAAATATCTTATGATTATTCAAAAATATGGTGCAAAAAAGTTCAAATGTTTTCGAATGAATAAATTTAAATAAAATACCTGAGGTGAGTGGAATGACATTGAAAATTGTGAAATTTAATAACTTACAGAAAAGATATAAGTGTTTTGAGCAATATGTTAATATAAAAAAAATTGTTTAAAGAAATTAATATAACAAGGAGTTTAGGCAATCACTTGGCTACTAAAAATGGATTAAATACTTTAAAAATTGTTTGAATTTTATTCAGAAATTTTAAAAATTTGTCAGATTTTTTTTTCGTTGCCTGCACAAAACGCTTGTGTGGAAAGAATTTTTCACTTATGTGCTTGCAGTGGTAAAACGAAACAAACAGACTGGAAATTCGAGAGTTCGAGCTCTTTAAACAATATAATAAATTATAATTTCACAAACTTATCGTTTTTGGAGTTTTTTGACAAGTTCAAAAAAGCTTAAACTATAAAAGAGGATTGATAACTCAATCTCAATTTTATCTCGTTTTCTATTTCAATATAAGAAACTTAATAAAAAAACTCAAAGATGATTTTTTGTTTATTTTGTCTCATTTATTCAAACATATAATATTTTTTTAACTTTATGTTGAAAATTTTTATAATATATAATTTATAATATTTTATTAACTTTATGTATGAATTTATAATATAAACTATAAATTTTATTATACTTAATATTAAAAATAAATGTTTATTTTATGGTTGCACTTCTTTCACAAATGTTTTTAAAATAAATAAAATTATATTCGGAATGTTTTGAAAAGATATTTTTTAATGTTTTTATTTTGCAATAAATTTTATTTGAATTTAAACTAGTAAGGATGGAGCTTCGGCAGGGTACCGAAGCTAAAATACCCCGCGGCTATATTGAAGTATATTGAAAGTCTTTAGCCACGACAAGCACCCTGACATCCAGTTTTATATATTAACGGAAGATTTCCCATTATGATGACCTGTGTATGGGAGGTAGGCGTGGTTTTGATCTGCTTTTGCCAAATATCATAGAGATGGTTCATATTATATATCAAAGCTAATGTGCTAAATTTCACGACGTTTCTTTAATTTTTGTGGATTTTGAAGAAATTTTACGTTGAAAATAAAGCCACTTTGTGGGAAGTGGGCGTGGTTTTCATGCGATTTTGCCATATATCATATATATCAATCATAAATATCAAAACTTATGTGCAAAATTTTAAAACATTTCTTTAATTTTTGCAGATTTTTAAGAAATTTTACGGATAATATAAAGTCAATTTGTGTAGAAGGTAGGCGTGGTTTTCATCCGGTTTTGCCAAATATTATAGTGATGATCTGTATTAAATATGAAAGCCTTGTGCAAAATTGTAAGAAAATTCTTTAATTTTATCAGATTTTTAAGAGATTTTTTTTAAAATAAACCGTATTGTATGGGAGGTAGGCGTGGTTTTCATCCGATTTTCCCAAATTTCATAGCCAGAATTTAAATTGAAGATAAAAGGTTGCCTGCCTAATTTCAAGACATTTCTTTGATTTTTGTGGATTTTAAAGATATTTTATGCTTAAAATAAAGTCACTTTGTATAGGAGGTAGGGGTGGTTTTCGTCCGATTTGGCCCATTTTCGAAATTGATCTTCCTTAAATAAACCTTAAAATAAACCTATATTTTGAATTTCATCGTGATAGCTTTACAATTACGGCTGTAATCGTGTCGACAGACGGACAGACAGACGGACACATGGAAATCGACTCAGGAGGTGATGCTGATAAAAAAAAATATATATTTTTCTCTACCTGCCACGCCTCTTTCTTGGCGTTACAAACGGAATGACAAAGTTAATATACTCCTTACGCAGTACGCGTTGGGTTATAAAAATGTGTCTTTTTGTTCTCTTTTTTATTGTCAAGAGTTCTCTTATTTTGCGCTAGACTTCTAGTAGCCCTAATCATATATATTGCACGACGTTGAATTCGGTGTAGAAGCTCGAAATAAGATCTCGAAGCTCCTGCCCAAACGTGCGAATTGTACCCTATTTTAGGCCTTATAAGTATAGGAAGGATCTAAGATTGTATAAATACAAACCCTATCAAAGGCTTTCGCGAAATCTAGAGAGATAATCAATAGATGTTTTTTGTCGATATGGATTCTGTAATCAAAGAATCAAGATATATTAGAAGCCCATCTGTTGGCTATTAATTAGTTTATCTGATAAAATAAGCCACCATAGCCGATTTGCAATAATTTTATCTAAGGCCTTTGAGTAGCATGGATTGAGTGATATCGGGCGATATGATTTGATTAATATTTTATTTGATCTTGTCTTTAAGATGGGTATAATAGTACTAATTTTATATGATTGGGCAATAAAATTATTGAATATGTTTTTTTTTTAACTTAACCAACGCTCAGGGGATGCCCCCTTTAAATGCGAAAGCATTGCGTTAATTCGGAAGACGGGTAATAGTTAGTTGGAGGGTGGAAAGATGGAGTAGTGACGCTGATGATTTGCTTTAAACATACACAGATCAAAACTGCCGGGGAACACGCTCACAGGGAGATTATTCCACAATCTTACTGTGCGACTAAAAAACGAATTATCTCGGTAATGCGAGATTCTATTGGGCACCGATGCAATGGTAAAGGGATGGGCTTGAAAAGCTGCGTGAGTAGACCTAGAAAATACACGAACTGGTGACGTCAGGCCATGTACCTCCTTTGAACACTTCCCATGGTATAACCTATGCAAAAGGCTTAGGCAACCAACATTTCGCCGATGCCCAAGAGAACTGAGGGGAGATAAATTTTTTTTCATATGCTATCATATGTCATATAGCGTTACCATCATAACTCTTAAAAAGAGGATATGTTTTCTTATTTTCTTGAGATCTTTTTTTATCTTTTTTTAAATTGAAAAGTTTTCTTTTTTTGAGATTGGTTAAAAGGCGTTATCGGAAATGTTTTCTATTTTTCTCAGATAAAATTTTTCCTCTATTTCTGAAGATTTTTAATCCAATAACTGAAATAGAAACAAAATTTGGACAATTTGGATATTTGGACAAGTAAAAAAATGACTAATCAGAAACAGTTGCCAATTATATTATAAAATACCTGAACAAATGTAATTTATACTATACTGAGACGGAATCCAAACGAGTATTTAATCGATAGCGTATGGTTAACAATGCAGTCCAACACGGTATAGATATAAAGGTGCTTAAAATTTACAACTGTTTTGCAATGTTTTTAGCTTTGGTGCTGAAGCCGAATACAAAAAACTTCTGAAGCATTCTAGAATTTTTAATATGTATCCAGAAATAAAAGCTTATTTTTTATCTTTAGAAAATTTTTCTAATTTGCTGATAATTATTTTCAATCGGAATTAAGTGAAGCGTATTTATTTGCAGTCCATTCATTTCGGTTTTTATTGAATGACAAAATATTGGCTTTGAAAAATTAAAAAATTTCATTTACAGGAACAATGCCATTTATATACGAATTGGTAGATGCGATAATGGAAAGAATTAGATTTAAAAAGATTTTAGAAAAGATTTTTGAAAGTGAAGCTGAAATTTTAAAAATAAATAAATTCACTAGTAACAAAATATCTTATGATTATTCAAAAATATGGTGCAAAAAAGTTCAAATGTTTTCGAATGAATAAATTTAAATAAAATACCTGAGGTGAGTGGAATGACATTGAAAATTGTGAAATTTAATAACTTACAGAAAAGATATAAGTGTTTTGAGCAATATGTTAATATAAAAAAAATTGTTTAAAGAAATTAATATAACAAGGAGTTTAGGCAATCACTTGGCTACTAAAAATGAATTAAATACTTTAAAAATTGTTTGAATTTTATTCAGAAATTTTAAAAATTTGTCAGATTTTTTTTTCGTTGCCTGCACAAAACGCTTGTGTGGAAAGAATTTTTCACTTATGTGCTTGCAGTGGTAAAACGAAACAAACAGACTGGAAATTCGAGAGTTCGAGCTCTTTAAACAATATAATAAATTATAATTTCACAAACTTATCGTTTTTGGAGTTTTTTGACAAGTTCAAAAAAGCTTAAACTATAAAAGAGGATTGATAACTCAATCTCAATTTTATCTCGTTTTCTATTTCAATATAAGAAACTTAATAAAAAAACTCAAAGATGATTTTTTGTTTATTTTGTCTCATTTATTCAAACATATAATATTTTTTTAACTTTATGTTGAAAATTTTTATAATATATAATTTATAATATTTTATTAACTTTATGTATGAATTTATAATATAAACTATAAATTTTATTATACTTAATATTAAAAATAAATGTTTATTTTATGGTTGCACTTCTTTCACAAATGTTTTTAAAATAAATAAAATTATATTCGGAATGTTTTGAAAAGATATTTTTTAATGTTTTTATTTTGCAATAAATTTTATTTGAATTTAAACTAGTAAGGATGGAGCTTCGGCAGGGTACCGAAGCTAAAATACCCCGCGGCTATATTGAAGTATATTGAAAGTCTTTAGCCACGACAAGCACCCTGACATCCAGTTTTATATATTAACGGAAGATTTCCCATTATGATGACCTGTGTATGGGAGGTAGGCGTGGTTTTGATCTGCTTTTGCCAAATATCATAGAGATGGTTCATATTATATATCAAAGCTAATGTGCTAAATTTCACGACGTTTCTTTAATTTTTGTGGATTTTGAAGAAATTTTACGTTGAAAATAAAGCCACTTTGTGGGAAGTGGGCGTGGTTTTCATGCGATTTTGCCATATATCATATATATCAATCATAAATATCAAAACTTATGTGCAAAATTTTAAAACATTTCTTTAATTTTTGCAGATTTTTAAGAAATTTTACGGATAATATAAAGTCAATTTGTGTAGAAGGTAGGCGTGGTTTTCATCCGGTTTTGCCAAATATTATAGTGATGATCTGTATTAAATATGAAAGCCTTGTGCAAAATTGTAAGAAAATTCTTTAATTTTATCAGATTTTTAAGAGATTTTTTTTAAAATAAACCGTATTGTATGGGAGGTAGGCGTGGTTTTCATCCGATTTTCCCAAATTTCATAGCCAGAATTTAAATTGAAGATAAAAGGTTGCCTGCCTAATTTCAAGACATTTCTTTGATTTTTGTGGATTTTAAAGATATTTTATGCTTAAAATAAAGTCACTTTGTATAGGAGGTAGGGGTGGTTTTCGTCCGATTTGGCCCATTTTCGAAATTGATCTTCCTTAAATAAACCTTAAAATAAACCTATATTTTGAATTTCATCGTGATAGCTTTACAATTACGGCTGTAATCGTGTCGACAGACGGACAGACAGACGGACACATGGAAATCGACTCAGGAGGTGATGCTGATAAAAAAAAATATATATTTTTCTCTACCTGCCACGCCTCTTTCTTGGCGTTACAAACGGAATGACAAAGTTAATATACTCCTTACGCAGTACGCGTTGGGTTATAAAAATGTGTCTTTTTGTTCTCTTTTTTATTGTCAAGAGTTCTCTTATTTTGCGCTAGACTTCTAGTAGCCCTAATCATATATATTGCACGACGTTGAATTCGGTGTAGAAGCTCGAAATAAGATCTCGAAGCTCCTGCCCAAACGTGCGAATTGTACCCTATTTTAGGCCTTATAAGTATAGGAAGTATAGATCATTCGAAGATCAGATGGAGTGAAGTATCGCTTGCACCGTTTTAAGAAACCTAGGCACTTGGCCGCTTCTTTCGACACATGGAAAATGTGATCTTTCCAACGAAGGTCTGATCATGGTAGAAGAATGCAGGTAGATGCAGCGTTGATTGTGCTCTCTTCTTCGTTACTGCCGGTATTGTCAATGGCGCTCCCTGCTTGCGGTTAATATTTTTCTTATTTAATTTTCCATGTTGTTTGCCTTGAAGCAATTATTTATTGCTTAAATATCAATAAAAACACGAAAAAGAACAATTTCTTACAATCTGTAATTAAATAAAAAAGACGATTTCAACTATTTAACTACACTGAAAAAAAAACATACTTTAAAATTAAACAAAAAATTTTAAAATACACATTTGACGCGTTTGTGTTTCTACAAAACAAGCGTGTTTAATTTTTTTTTTTATAATACTCATTTCATATTTTCAATCTCATGTAAAGCTTATTTTTCTTTTGTATAATTTTCTTTTATTATTTTTTATAACAAAAAATACGTCGCTATTTGAGAATGAATTAAAACATTATGTGTAGTAAAATTATTGAGCAACACATTGAAAAAACATTTGATTGTTTGAAAATATTTTTTAATTGGACTTACAAAATTTGAAGGTTAGATGAAATAAAAACTAATTAATAATTTGAATATATAAAATATTTTAATATTTTTTTGGAAGGAATAAAACCAACAAACTTCATCGAATGGAATTAACATTTCGTATTCGAGGGGTCCCAGGGGTCGCTGATCACGAATCTGACGTCAAAAACAAGAAAAAATTAAAAAAATTGCATCGAAAAAATGGGAGTTAAAAATATTTGTTTTCAATATAAAAATTTTTGTTTTAAATAAATGTTTTTAAACTGAAAATGTTTACTTTAAAAGTATATTTCAAAACATTGTCTTGAAATCAAAAGCTTTTGTTTTAAATTTTGCTTGACAAACATTTGTGTTTAACTTAAATGATATTGTTTAAAGCTCTATTTCAAAAACATATTAATTTAATATGAACAATTTCATTTAATTTTGACACATATTTCCCTCAGTGTACGCTTACATTTTGGCAATTCTTGCTTTCTCACCTATTTCTCATAGCTTTGAGATTTTATATGAGTTGTCAACTTCGTGTTGGCATTTGCGGCTCTCATCTAGCGAGTTTACCTGTATTAATTCTACCATGGGTCAGATTAATGAAAAATTTGTTTAGTTTATTCATTTATTGACTACAAATGTCGTTATCATTAAAAAATTTAAAAAAAAAACAAAAAAACACAAAACAACTACCATTTTTTTCATCAAAAGTGTTTTACGTATGCATTTCAAGCAGGCCTGTTGCTCATCATCAGCGTTAAGACGAAACTAACAAAATCAAACATAATTAAACAGCCTTACTAATTTTTACAATGCAAATTGGACAAGTAATGCAGGCAAAGGAAGAGAGAAAGAAGAAAATTAAAAACATTAGACAAGTGTAAGCAAAGAAGACGAAATATTTCCGTTGTCGGTATTCATGACAACGTCGGCTTTGTAGATCAACAACGATTCGTATGCGTCTAATTGTTTCTCGTTCTGTATATTTTTAAGCAAACGTACACTCTCTTCAAAACTGCCTATTCGGTGTGGAGAAGGTCTGATTGTATCGATATGCCCAGGACATCACGAGCATCTGACTCCAAAAGATCTATACCATTAATATTCAGGGGAGCTAAGGGACAGTTCATCCGCTTGTGGGTTAACAGTCAACACTGGGTCTTGTTTGCATTACACTCTATTGTATGCACATATATGATATTTTAAAGATATTTTAAAAAACTGGCCAAGTACCTTTGAAGTTTACATGGAAACAAAAATTTGCACTTATTTATCACTTATATATTGATGTTAAACTGGCAAGACCGTTTCCTTAGTTGTATTTTTTATTCGCGCCAAATAAATTTAAATTTGTTAATTTTCGTGAAATTATTAAACAAAAATAGTTCGAGTCGGTTTGCTAAGCATTGCTGAGGATCTTCATCTTTATTGTTCCTGTTTTTCATCGCTAAAAATGCTGGAAAATCCTTTTCAAAATATTTGCTTTCATACTATATATAAATATATATATATTTCTTTTTATTTCAGTTTGTTTATTATCTAGCAACAACAACTTTATGTTTAGCTTGTAGATGCGAGAGCGAAACTTGGTTTTTAATTTCAGTTGCACTTTTTGTGCTCACTATTTTGTCGCTGGTGCTTCTCAAACTGTTTTGACAAATAATTTGATTGATTCTCAAACTGTCACTGAAATAGAGTTGCCATAGTACTTGTATTGCACTTTTTATTACACTTTTGTAAATTTTATTTCTTTCATTAAAAATGTAGTGCAATTTTCGCAACTGCACTGTAAAAGGTGAATCTGACCAGCCGGTTAATTGCTGGTTGTGTGATGCTTTTTTTCACGTAAAGTGTGCAGCATTGAATGCGAAAATTTTTGATGCACTGAATGAAAGCAAAGGAATTCGTTGGTCTTGTTCAGACTGCAGATCTACTGATGTAGATATTTTAAAGCTTATAAGGCAATCTAGAAGAGGCTTTTTAGAGGTGTCTAAGGACTTGGTGGCGGCTGAAGCCAGATTGGCTGATTTTGAAGATTCGTTCAAAAAATTTTAAATCATGGATAAAGCTTCTGTTTCCCATAAGCCTAAGCGACCACCCATGAATTTTCGAAGTTCTGCTAAATCTGCTAAGCCTGGCGCTATATCCATACCTCCGCCTGTTAATAATAATGATTTAATTTCACTTTCACCTATTTTGAACTCACCTTCCAAAGCGCAATCAACTGAGTCTGTAAATACAGATCCAAATGCTGAATATATTGCCCCTACTAATGAGGCTGCATAAGCTGATCTGAATTTACATCCGGTTGAGTCTTCTGAAGTAGTACCAACTATAGTCATAAGTGATGATTCTCCGGGTAGTTCTGGTAAGAAAAAACTTATGCCGAAGCCTGTACTGCTACTAATACTATTCCATCAACTTCCGTTATGAGATCGGTTTTAACTGGTGCTATACCAAAACAAATATTGAAAAAAAGCATTATTCTGCCGTCTTGTAAAGAACTTGTGGTTGTCCAGCCTTCTAGATCTATATTTGTATCTCGTTTTGCTCTTGATACATCCGAAGAAGACGTTTTACATCATATAAACTCTAAATTGAATATTGTTAACAAGAATATTTCGGTTTACAAATTCAAGTTTTCATTTAAGCGTACTGTATCTTCTTTCAAAATTAATTTGCCTGGGAATCTCTTTAATACGGTATTAGATCAAGGTTTTTGGCCTGAAAATACGTTGATCCACGAATATATTCCTAGATCACAACCTAGAACTTCACTGGCTACTTTACCTATTCGTACTACTAAACAAAAAAACTAGATTGTTGCCTTGCATTCCTTATTTTATACCAAAATGTTCGAGGATTAAATACGAAGTTAAAATATTTACATATTTTAAGCCACAACCCATTTTTTGACATAATTGTTTTTCAGTGAAACTGGGCTTAAGCCTAACACCCTAAATACTGAAATTCTATCTAATAATTTCAATATTTGCCTCAAAGATAGAAACGCTATTGCTGGTAATTCTTTTAATGGCGGTGGAGTTTTAATTGCCGTTAAATCTTCTTATTTCTCACAAGAAATAATAATTCCTGAGGCATCTGATATTGAATTTTGTTGTGTTCTTGTAAAGTATGGTGCGTTAAGTCTTTATGTAACATGCTCATATTTTCCTCCTGTTTCCAACGTAGAGGTATATTTGAAACATTTGGTTTCGATAAATAATGTGTGTTTAAAACTTCAGCCTCATGATCACATTCTAATAACGGGTGACTTAAATCTTCCAAGTGTCGCTTGGAACTGCTGCACCGAAAACCCTGCAATATTATTGCCTTCGTCTGAGTGCTCATCTGCTAATTCATTTTTAAATGAGCTTTCAAGTCAAGGACTTTTTCAATTAAACAGCCACCTTAACAAGATTAGCCGTTTGTTAGATCTTTTATATTTTGACGACAGCAAAATTATTTCAGTTTCAAGGACAGATCCACTCGTGCTCCCTGAAGATCCGTACCATTCAACTTTAGAAATTGATCTTAATTTTCCTAACCAATCTGTAAAGAATCGTATTGCTCACCCTCCTGATGAGTTAAATTTTAAAAGAACCAATTATGTTTTGTTAAAAAACAATATGTCTAATATTAAATGGACATCCGTACTAAATATCGTTAATACACAAACATCGCCAGAAAACCTTGATTCGGCTGTCTCTGCTTTGAATAGAACTCGCAATGATTGTTTTCTATCATCAGTACCACAGAGAAAAGCCCGTTTAGCATCTGGTCCTGTATGGTTTACTGAAGAACTGAGAAAATTAAGAAACTTAAAATCCATGCATTATAAAAAATTTCAAAAAACTCATAGCATTACAGGTTTTGGTTCTTATAACTCTATTAAGTACAAGTATCGTCAATTATGCTAGCAATCTTACGATATTTATTTAATAAAAGTAAAATTGAACATCAAATCTGATGCTAAATCATTCTGGAACTTTGTCAACACAAAACGCAAGATTGATTCCTATCCTTCTTTTATGAAATATAAAACTGTTGAATCAGATAGCGAGAATATCATTTGTAATTTTTTCGCTGCCTTTTTCAAAGCGACCTATTCATCTTCATCCTATGATAAGCTAAGCTATCCAATTAGTGTTCAATCTGAGGATATTTGTCTCCCAATAATTGATACTAACACGGTTTTATCATACTTAAAAGTTCTTAAAACGTCATATAAAAGTGGTCCCGACAATATACCGTCATGTATACTAAAACATTGCTGTGATCAATTAGTAACTCCAATCACTTTGCTTTTTTCTTCTTCATTAAAATCTTGCTATTTTCCAGTTGCCTGGAAGTCGTCTTTTATTATTCCGTTGCACAAGTCTGGTAACAGGTCTTTAATCGATAACTATCGTGGAATTGCAAAATTAAGCGCTTTGCCGAAGCTTTTCGAGGCAATCATTACTTCACAATTATCACATAGTGTTAAATCTTTATTATCTCCACTCCAACATGGATTCGTTTCAGGAAAATCTACGGTTACAAACCTACTTGAATTTACTTCCAAAACCATTGAGAATTTTGGAAAAGGTTTACAGACTGATGTTATATACACAGATTTTAGTAAAGCTTTTGATGTTGTTAATCATAAACTCTTAGTCTTAAAGCTATCTCTTGCTGGATTTCCCACAACACTTGTAAGATGGATTAAATCTTATTTATGCAATAGAACACTACGTGTTCTTTTGAAACTTGTGAAATCTCATGAGTTTCCTGTAACTTCTGGTGTACCTCAAGGAAGCCACCTGTGGCCTCTTTTTTTTACTGTTTATAAATGATTTGCCATCTGTCATAAAGCATTCGAGTATTTCAATGTACGCAGACGGCGTGAAACTATTTCTTCCTTTCAAAAATGCTAATGATGCCGTTCTCTTGCAAGCTGACATAGACCATCTTTATAGCATCTGGTGCAACGTGAATCGTATGAATCTTAACATGAAGAAATGCAAGCACATGACTTTCACTCGAAAATCTCCTGTCACATGTATTTATAAAATTTGTGACCACACATTAGAGTCTTTAGATGATCTTTCATGATCTTGGAGTAACTATGGATACTAAACTTCGCTTTCATATTCATATTAATAAAATTATAAATCGAGCAAATAGTACTTTAGGTTTTATTAAACGAACTATTTTAGAGTATGCTTCAATTGTTTGGTGCCCTCGATACAGTTACATTGACGACATAGAATCAGTTCAGACAAAGTTTCTTTTGTTCTGCTTAAGCCATCTTTACATGGATATGTAGACAGTCAATATTTACTGAGCAAAATTTACTTTAATATTTCTGAAGCAATTTCCTTAAATGAATCCGTTTACTCAATTAAATTTAATATTTCAGATTATCTACAGTATTGCTACTAATCTGGATCATGCTTCCAAGGATACTTAATATTTTCCTGTGATGTTTGGTAACAACTTATACAATCTAGCTGTGTAGTTTAATATGATTATCCAGAGCGAGACCACGTCCGTCTCGCCTGGCATATGCCGGTTTGACGCCGTACGACTAGCTTTGCATGTGTGAGCTGTGCTCTAATCCATATTTATATAGATATACACTCTATAGATATATTCTGATTATCCAGAGCAAGACCTTGTCTGTCTTGCCTAGCACATGTATGAGCTCGACCTCGTCCGTGTAGCCTGTCATATGGGAGCACCGCTCTAATCAATTCATTCTATTTACTACTAAGAAGCTAACCGGATTGCAACTGTATGTACCTGAAATCCTGACAATTTTACATTTTTATAAAATTTAGTTGTACATAAATTAATTGTATCATATTTATTTTGTCTAATATTAATTGCTATAAAGCCATATGTGCTTAGCATTCAAATAAATAATAATAAAAACAATAAAACATATACATATCAATCAATCCTTCATTTCCGTCTTATGTTATAATATTTACCGTGCCGAATAAACTTATCGAGTAATAATTCAATGCAAAACCGTTTTGATTGATGCATTTTCGGTATTGTTGAGGCTCTCTGCGACGCCTTATTACGTAATAAATCGTTTGTCTATTTTTGCCATACGAGCTTTGATCCAGCCTTTACCGACGTGTTGTATTTGTTGTCGTTGCTCCTATACATAGCGCGTTATTCCACGTACCAAATTTACAGTTTCGTTTCTTAGGCTGCTCCCTCCGCGTCCCAATGTCATCTTTAATTTTGTATTTACTTGTGTCAAAGTCAAAGAATTAAAGTTAAGTGACGTGTTATTACATTGTTCATAACATTTATAATCATTGAATAACAAATCCATGCAAAGCCGATGAATTTAAGAAAAATGTCCTTTTTAACTCTTTTTTTGAAAAAGCGTAACGTTTTCAAGTTAAAAATAGTAACGAAAGCGCACATAAAACAACCTGTTATATACACATTTAATATTTGCACCATTCCATGTTAACACCAACCAACTAATGAACACATACTTTTCCAACTATTGATTTAGTTTCAACGCAATTCGGGATTATAAATTTAGACTTTTGTCTACGCCCCTTTGTCCAATGCTCGCTCAAATATATATTGACCGCCCCTTGGACCCATAGCACCTACATATCAAGTTCCACTATCAAAACATGTACAACTCAGAAGTAATAATAATTTCTGAAAAGCGGACGCAGATATAGTTTCACCACGCCCATTTTAAGACCAGTTCCCAAAAGCAACCATAAGAATTAAATTACCAAATTTTAGTCTAATACGACCAAAACCGTCTGAAATACAGCGTTTATATTTATAAGTGGGTGTTAGAACACTCAAAGAAGTATTTTTTCACATTGACAAATTCCTAGGTTAAGTTGATACATTTTTTGTCATTATAGAGTCAACAAAAGCGTTTGTCAATTTGATTGAAGGTGAGAGGTTGCAATCATTTTAACAAAATTTTATTTTGTTTATTTGATAAACGGATATTTTCATTTGATAAAAGCCTTTATCAAGAATGCCGCGTTTGCATTGTACATTTGATAAATGAATTTGTCAATATGAATAAAGAATATTTCAACCTGAAAAAATGGTTTGTTGAATAGAAAAATGGTTTTCTGTTAAAAATATATTTTATTTATCAAACATACAAAAATGTTTTGCTGTTTTGATAAAATATTTTATTATTTCAAGCAATTTTACAAAAAATAACAAGACGAAATTTAATAATGTATCACTAGAAGCATGTAGTTTTTACATTAGGTCCACTCCTTAACTCCTTACTCTCACTGAATTGCTATTGAAATAATTTTTTTGTTTCACAAATTAAATAAAACGTACACAACTCACAAAACTTCTTTTTATAATTTCTGCGAACAACAAATAACGTCACCGAAATGCCAGACATCTATTTTTGTTGTAATGATTGAACTTTTTTAAATTGATAATTAATTTCATCATTACGAAATTGAAATTTTATCAGCGTAACTCAAGCGATTATCAATTTTATAAATAATTTCTTTAGCACAACAAACTTATTTATCAAACCAGCGAAGTAAGTTTGTTAACTCTATTTACAAAAATTATAAAATTTTATTCCGACTGATTGGCGATTTTGTTATTGTGGATAAGTTTTTATCAAGTTGATGAAAGCATTTTTCAAACAACTAAAACACATTTTTTCAAATCAACACATTCAGTTTGTTAACGCGTTATTATATTTTTAATCAAATGGATAAAGTTTCTTTCGAATTGATAAAAATATGAAGCATTTATGATAAAAGTTAATCGACCGCACAATTTGCTTTTGTTAAGGATTAACAAAAGTTATTTATCAATTTTACCAAGAATATTTCGTTGAGTGAAGGGGGTGTGGAAAAAATATTTTTCCCGTAAGCCATCTCGTATACGGAAACAATCTACTGTCGAATTTTCAGTTCAATCGGACATCAACGCCAAAAATTGAGTGCTGAAAAATTTCAAAAGAAAACAAATATTTAAAAATTTAAAAAAAATTTTCAATGCTAGGATTTTTTAAAAGTAAGGCGTTGCGCAGTGAACGGGTCGAACTTAATATTTTAATGGATTTCGGTTCTCTGAGCTCAAAAATTTGGTTTGATTTCAAATCGCTTTTGTAGTTTGCTCGAAAATGGTGGTTTCAAATAAAAAATTTCAAATATTTTAAACTGAAATGATTTAAGTATTATATTCAAAAAGGCACCATAACAGAGATAAGAACATAAGTTCATGTATAAAAATATATATATTATTTGTCTGCTATGTATTATGTATACACCGAGAAAAAAGCTTATGTTAAATTGAAAAAAAGCTTAGCATAATTTATAAGATGGCTTTGGCAGTTTTCAGCCTCTCAAGTACTTCATCAAATCGCCTAAGTTTTAACTGCCAATGCTAACTTGCCAATTTTTATTTGGGTGATAAATTAACCAAGTATTTGGTAATTTATACATTATTTAAAAAAAAAATTGAATTTCAAATATGTAACTTATTTCCGGGTTTTGGTTTTTTTTCTTTTCCTTTTTTTGAAGCCGTCTCTCGTTCTGTGATTTGCTTTGTTTGACTGAAATCGGCATCTACACAAATTTTTCTTTTATCATCACCGTTTTTCTTAGAAATTCATGGCTTCTCGGCTTTTCTTCGCTGCGTGTGCTTATTATAACAATACCATTAAAATATATTAAATATCAAATATAAAAATCGCCTGCCGTGGATATTTGAACCCACTCTCACCGATACCACCGATTAAGAAGTCACTCCACTACACATCGAGCCAAACTCCTTCGTTACGCAAACTTTCAGAGAGATCGGACTACGTACAAGAGTGTCAGCATAGAAACAAAATACCATTATTTAACCTATATTCAACTAATTTTGTACTGGAGCCAATCTTACAGTACAGTTTTTTACAAAACCACCACAGATATTGATTAACTATTAAAAGCAAGTTATTCATGCAGATTTGCAGAGATATCGAACTACGTTCAGAAGTGTCAGCATAGAAATAAAAAAACCATTATTTACCATATGTTCGATTACTTTTGTACTGGAACACATGTTAAGGTACACTTTTTTACAAAAACCCCCATAGATCTCAATCAACCAGTTAAAATAACTTATGCATGCAAGTTTTTCAAGAGATCAAACACGTACAGTGGTGTCAACATAAAAATTAAAAAAACGTTATTTGCAATATTTTTGACTACTTTTGTACTTGAGCCCATCTTAAGGTACACTTTTTACAAAAACCCTCATATATCTCAATTAACCACTTAAAATAACTTATGCATGCAAATTTTCCAATAGATCAAACACGTACAGTGGTGTCAGCATAAAAATTAAAAAACCATTATTTGCAATATTTTCGACTACTTTTGTACTGCAGTCCATCTTAAGGTACATTTTTTTAGAAAAAAACCCACAGATCTCAATTAACCACATCAAATAACTTATGCATGCAATCTTTCTAAGAGATCAAACACGTACAGTGGTGTCATTAAACATTAAAATTAAAAAACCATTATTTGCAATATTTTCGACTACTTTTGTATTGGAGCACATCTTAAGGTACACTTTTTTACAAAAATCCATATTGGCAGTGTGATATTCGGAAACTTTTCACTCGGATGATGAAATTTTGACAGTCTGAATGAGAATATTTGGCACTTGCGAGGTGAATATGATTGTCAAAAATTCCTGTAGCCTCAGGGACTAGTATAAATTTTGACAATCGGCAAGAGAATTTTTGACACAAGCATAATTAGAAAAAAAAAAACACTTGTAAGTTCGCGCTTAAAATAACTAAAATGAAATTAATGAAAGCTAAACTTTTTAGTTAATTATAAATTAAAAAAGCACAAAGAATTAAAAAATAATGGAAATCCCAACAAGCAACAGCAAATGAAGTTCTACGTAATATGTAGAACTATATTGCATACTGTCCGCAATCCCATAAAGCCACTTGCTACTCGATAGCAAACCACTTCATACTCTAGTGACCATCCATGATGCTTCGCTGGAATAAACTCCACAATTTTACGAAAAGAGCTAGCAGACACTCCTAAATGCATTTAAGTTTGTGCATTGTCTCCATTCAAAATGGCATTTAATTATCCGGAATAACCTCTTGGCCGAATATAGGTAATATCCTTAAAGGAATAATATTTTAGGTAGTTGTCCGGAGCAGAAAAGCAAAATCAGTACTTACTCTTCCCCCTTCCTTTAAAAAAAGTCATAAAGAAGTTCAAAACTTTTTGCTTCCGACAGCAAAGCAATCAGAAGTGGAAAATATTT
Source organism: Coremacera marginata (assembly GCA_914767935.1). Lineage (NCBI taxonomy): Eukaryota > Metazoa > Arthropoda > Insecta > Diptera > Sciomyzidae > Coremacera > Coremacera marginata. The sequence continues at coordinate 126,003,875 of OU612045.1, read as the reverse complement.
GCGTAAAATTCTGTTCATTTTCAGTTATTTTAACAATTTTGCAAAATAAATTAAATTATCGCGCTAATACACTAACGAAATCTAAAACGCCAAAATTTCTAGTTGTCAAAATTTCATTGTTCTTTTGACACAGCAAAAATGACAATGTTATTTCAACAGACAGAAATTGTATTCAACTCAGTAACTACTTTCCAAAGTTTTTGATTCCACTAAAAAGATGATCCTAAATGTGTAGTTTTTGTGTTTTATAAATATATACTTTTTCACAAGGTTTTTCAATTCGTTTCTGTGAATGCTTAAAGAAGGTATTCTCATAAGAGACAGTTCTAAAAAACTAATAATAAGAATGCCAAAACAAAACTATCTCATAAAAAAATAAACCTTTTTAAAGATACAAATAAACCTAATAGGTAGAACAGCTACTTGTAAAATTTTATAACAGGCTCAGGAATTTTAGATCAGGAACTTAAGCTAAACTGGACCCTCATTACAAGAAAGAATGTTCTACCTGCCAACACTGTACGTGTTTGATCTCTTGGAAAATTTGCAAGTATAAGTTATTTTAAGTGGTTAATTGAGATCTATGGCTGTGTGCTATTCGGAAACTTTTCACTCGTGGTAGGAAAGTACCCTATAGGAACAAACTAACTTGTTTTTAAAAACAACTAATTAAAAAACTAATTTAAAATAAACCAGTATATGTATGTATGTAACCAGTACATATACTTTGAATTATATTAAGGCGGCAACTACTCTGATTTTGACATGTTTTAATTGCAAATTTTTATTAGATTACAAGTTTATATATATTTAACTATGTTATTTCATCAAATTATTATTAACTTTAGGCCATCAGTAATAGTTTTCAATTGGTTATTTTAAAGTCATCAAAAAATAATATAAATATAACTAATTTAACAAGAAGTTGAAAATGTATGCAGACGAAAGTCAATTGACTTATTTAGCGGACATCACCATACAAAATAGTTCGTTCTGTGGAAAAAAGTCAGAATTTCAACTAGTTGTGGTTGACAAAAACTACTTTATCAACTACTTTTAAATTAGTTGATTTTCCTACAGGGTAGTTACTGAGTTGAATACAATTTCTGTCTGTTGAAATAACATTGCCATTTTTGCTGTGTCAAAAGAACAATGCAGTTTTGACAACAAGAAATTTTGGCGTTTTAGATTTCGTTAGTAGCGCGATAATTTAATTTATTTTGCAAAATTGTTAAAATAACTGAAAATGAACAGAATTTTACGCAAATATTTTCCACTTCTGATTGCTTTGCTGTCGGAAGCAAAAAGTTTTGAACTTCTTTATGACTTTTTTTAAAGGAAGGGGGAAGAGTAAGTACTGATTTTGCTTTTCTGCTCCGGACAACTACCTAAAATATTATTCCTTTAAGGATATTACCTATATTCGGCCAAGAGGTTATTCCGAATAATTAAATGCCATTTTGAATGGAGACAATGCACAAACTTAAATGCATTTAGGAGTGTCTGCTAGCTCTTTTCGTAAAATTGTGGAGTTTATTCCAGCGAAGCATCATGGATGGTCAATAGAGTATGAAGTGGTTTGCTATCGAGTAGCAAGTGGCTTTATGGGATTGCGGACAGTATGCAATATAGTTCTACATATTACGTAGAACTTCATTTGCTGTTGCTTGTTGGGATTTCCATTATTTTTTAATTCTTTGTGCTTTTTTAATTTATAATTAACTAAAAAGTTTAGCTTTCATTAATTTCATTTTAGTTATTTTAAGCGCGAACTTACAAGTGTTTTTTTTTTCTAATTATGCTTGTGTCAAAAATTCTCTTGCCGATTGTCAAAATTTATACTAGTCCCTGAGGCTACATGAATTTTTGACAATCATATTCACCTCGCAAGTGCCAAATATTGTTATTCAGACTGTCAAAATTTCATCATCCGAGTGAAAAGTTTCCGAATATCACACAGCCAATGGGGATTTTTGTAAAAAAGTGTACCTTAAGATGTGCTTCAATACAAAAGTAGTCGAAAATATTGCAAATAATGGTTTTTTAATTTTAATGCTGACACCACTGTACGTGTTTGAACTCTTAGAAAGATTGCATGCATAAATTATTTGATGTGGTTAATTGAGATCTATGGGGTTTTTTCTAAAAAAGTGTACCTTAAGATGGGCTGCAGTACAAAAGTAGTCGAAAATATTGCAAATAATGGTTTTTTAATTTTTATGCTGACACCACTGTACGTGTTTGATCTATTGGAAAATTTGCATGCATAAGTTATTTTAAGTGGTTAATTGAGATATATGAGGGTTTTTGTAAAAAAGTGTACCTTAAGATGGGCTCCAGTACAAAAGTAGTCGAAAATATTGCAAATAATGTTTTTTTTAATTTTTATGCTGACACCACTGTACGTGTTTGATCTCTTGAAAAATTTGCATACATAAGTTATTTTAACTGGTTGATTGAGATCTATGGGGGGTTTTGTAAAAAAGTGTACCTTAACATGTGCTCCAGTACAAAACTAATCGAAAATATGATAAATAATGGTTTTTTTATTTCTATGCTGACACTTCTGAACGTAGTTCGATATCTCTGCAAATCTGCATGAAAAACTTCCTTTTAATAGTTAATCAATATCTGTGGTGGTTTTGTAAAAAAACTGTAGTGTAAGATGGGCTCGAGTACAAAATTAGTTGAATATAGGTTAAATAATGGTATTTTGTTTCTATGCTGACACTCTTGTACGTTCCGATCTCTCTGAAATTTGCATGCATAAGTTGTTTTTAATAGTGAATCGATATCGTATTTTTATAAAAAAATTTACCGTTAGATGGGCTCCAAATAATTAAATGCCATTTTGAATGGAGACAATGCACAAACTTAAATGCATTTAGGAGTGTCTGCTAGCTCTTTTCGAACCAGGAATTCATTAAAAAAATATTTTCTGCATTGTCTTTCCGTCCTATTTCATAATTTAGGAGTGGAATTGGGTGTTAATTTTTCGATACACCATAATATATATATATACATATATAACATTTGCCATGCCCACTTCTACTACCCGCAAATAAAAAAAAACAAAAAAAATTACCAATTTCAGCGCTTGAAAGATATTTGGCCGAGCTTCTTATGAAAATTGTGTTGTGCGTGTTGTGGAATATTTGAACACAAATGATCGAGAACTGGACCTACAAGTTTTATGACGACTCCGAACGGCTTATGATCTCAAGAAGCTTTTCATGGCAGTTTTTTCTCTCTGAGGTTTGCCATTGTCAGTAGAGAGGTGACGGCCGAACAGAAAAATTAATTCAATTGAAAAAACTTTCTGTGTCTGGTGGGATTCGAACCAGGGCTCTCTCGCGTATAACACACTCCACCCACTACGCCACGGCCGCCACTTTCTTTTTACCCACAAATCAATAGAACTTTTATAAATCAGACGATTCCCATCGTTAAATACTAAAATTTGGTAATTAAGTTCATACGCTTACTCTCAACAGCTTTGCAAGAAATGTGCATGTTAGCACTATATCTGTCCCCACTCTTCACAAATAATTTTATTTAATTTATTTATTTATTTATGTATTATAGTTAATTACAATTTAACAATTATAACTAAGTAAGCACTAGCTGCCAAGGTTATGGGTTAGAAATTATTTTAATTTCCGAGATGTGAACGTTCTAATAGTCAAACACTTTACATGTAAATGTTGCCACGCCCACTTTTAACGCCCACAAATCCGTTAAAAGGATATATCAGACTTTTTTTACAGTAAAAGACTAAAATTTGATAGATTAGTTCATATGGTTATCGCCAGAACCCTTAAAAAATGGACTTTATCTTCGCCGACTTTTCAGAAATCATTGTAATTTCTGAGCTGTACACGTTTTGATAGTGAAACTTGGTATGCAGGTGTAATGGGACCAAGTGACGGTCACTATATATATATAAATGTTGGCATGTCTATTTTTTCTGCTCATCTATCTATCTGTAAAAAACGTATGTAAGTGTACTAAGGCTCCTCTCAAAAAAATGTGTTCGGGTCGGTTGCTCAAAATAATGCTTTATGTTATGATGATTCCCTAAATATTTCGGCTAAAAATATTGGCTGATATGGTAGTTAAAAAAAAATAAGATTAAAAACAAGAAAACAAAGTATGTATATACGTATGTGGGTATATATGTATATCACGTAGACTCCGAAACCGCCATGCCAATTTTTATTCCAAAGCCTTGAGAGGGTTCCTGTGAAGTCTGGTGTCGATTGTAAAAGGCACCTTAAATACACCTAAAATTTTCGACATCGAACAGTTTTGGAATTATGGGTCGCACAGCCTTGGAATTCAGTATTCGACCTCAATTTACACATGCCGTTCCACTGGTAACATTTTATGGCCGTTGAACGAGGGGCGTGGTACTTTTTCAGCACTAAATATTTTCGGTATAGCTTTCGAAATAAATCACACATCAATGGAACTCGGTACGAACTTACTATAAAAGCATGGCTTCACTAAAGCTACGCCCTCTAAGGGGTTATTTACATGATTATTTACATATTTACTGATTTTACATGAGAAATGGATAAGAAGTGGCATTCATTGTACTTATTGGCTGTAAGCCAGTGTAATAAGCATAATACACTGCTCATAATTTTCTAATTTTTACAGTTTTACTAATTTAACATTTCCTAATTTAAAAAGCACAACGTAACAAAAACATTGCCATTATCAGTATGTATAAGTATAAGTGTGCCAAGAGCATTGCCAAAAATTGCAAAATATGCCCGATTTTGTATAGGGTTTTAACCACACTCAAAGAAGTATTTCTTCACATTGACCAATTCCTAGGTCAAGTTGATACATTTTTTGTCAGTATAGAATCAACAAAAGCGTTTGTCAATTGGATTGAAGGTGAGAGGTTGTAATCATATTAACAAATTTTTAAAAGCCTTTATCAAGAATTTTGTGTTTGCATTGCACATTTGATAAAAGAGTTTGTCGGAATGAATAAAGAATATTTCCACCTGAAAAAATGGTTTGTTGAATAAAAAAATGCTTTTATGTTGAAAATATATTTTTTTATCAATCATACTGAAATGATTTGTTGTTTTGATGAAATATTTTATTGTTTCAAGCACTCTTAAATATTACAAAATCAAATTAAGGCGCCTATTATGATTTATAACTCAACTAAGTTGACTATGTGGATTTAACTCGGTTTTTTTCGTAAAGCGTTTACATACATTTCAGTTGAACCATGTAGTTTGAAAATTATGAAAAGATTAAGGCAAACTACATCGCTCAACTGAAATATATGTAATACGTTATACGAAAAAAATTTAGTTAAATCTACATAGTCAAATAATTGAGTTGTAATTCATAATAGGGACCTTACTAATGTCACTAAGAATATAATTTTTACATTAGTTTCAAAGAAAATAATTAAAATCTATAACATTATATGTTCCTGTAGAACTGTTAAGCAAACTCCTTACTTCCACTGAATTGTTCTGGAAATAATTTTTCTCAAAATTTATCAAATTTAACAAATTAAAGAAAAAGTAGACAACTCACAAAACTTCTTTTTATAATTTCTGCGAACAACAAATAACGCCACCGAAATGCCAGACATATATTTTTGTTGTAATGATTGAACGTTTTTGGAATTGATAATTCATTTCATCATTACGATACTAAAATTGTATCCGCTTGACTCAAGCGATTATCAATTTTATAAATGATTTCTTCAGCACAACAAACCTATTTATCAACCCAACGAAGTAAGTTTGTTAACTCTATTTACAAAAATTATAAAATTTCGTTCCGACTGATTGACGATTTTGTTATTGTGGATAAGTTTCTATCATGTTGATAAAAGCATATTTCAAACAAATAAAACACATTTTTTCAAATCAACACATTCAGTTTGTTAACGCGTTATTATACGAGTATTTTTAATCAAATGGATAAAGTTTCCTTCGAATTGATAAAAATATGAAGCATTTATGATAAAATTTAATCGATTGCACAATTTGGTTTTGTTAAAGATTAACAAAAGTTATTTATCAATTTTACCAAGAATTTTTCGTTGAGTGCAGCGTTTAAAGAAACACCAAAAATCTACATGCACTGAGATATATAAATTTTACTCTAACTTATGATTTCTTGACTAATGGCTTAAATGTGATACATAATCTAAAAAAAATACGCTTCATAATTGTAATAAAATTATTTTTTGTATTTTTTTCGATTTTTAAAAGTGTCTAAAAAAGGTGTACCTATTGTCCAGACCCCAGTTCTAGTAAGGTTGATCAAATTGTGAAGCATTTTAAAGACGATTTTGAAGCTTATAAATGTATGATTTAATCACCATTCTTAGTTTTTAAATATCATTTACTGTTTTTTTAAAAGGTTTTTTAAAGTTAGTGTTTTCTTAAAGAAATAGTGGTAAAAAATAGGTTAACACAATTTGTAAAACAATTATATAAAACTCGTATTCGATAGCGTGAACTGTTTTGGAAAGATATAAAAACTTATTAAATTTATTAATTTATTAACTTATTAAAAAGTTCATACCTTTTTAAATATAAATTAACGTTTTATTGAATGAATTTAATAATATTTTTTAGCACTTTATAAATAAAATCAACGAATTTATACACTAACGCTATGTAGGCCGTGAGAACATGCTAAAAAAAATTCTCCTGTTTTGCATTCAACCCATACCAATGCGCAGCTTCAATCCAATGAAATTTGCAGCGCACGGCATTTTACTTTAAGCTTAAATTCTTACGATAAATTTGATGTACACTCAACTCTCTTTTTGCACTGTCTTTTTTTGCACGATTTTGAAATAACACGGTGGTAAACAAATTTTTCTTACACAAATTTTATAGAATTATTTTTCACCAACCATTTTCATAAATTATGAAGATGTCTCCTCTTTTGGATCTAACTCGACAGATGAGCATCTACTGATTATAGTATTTTAATGAAATTTGTAACAATTGTGCAAGCTTGCGAAAAGTTGTGAAATTGATTTTTATTCCTCATTTTGTAGAATTTTTGTTGTACACTAACTTTATTTTTGACGTTGTTCTTTTATATCCTTTTTGTTTTGTTTTATTTAATAAAAATGAATTGTTTTTAATATAATTGTATGTTTTATTGAAATCATTACTTTTTGTACGTTTTTCAGGGCAAAAATTTAGAAGTTTTTAGAACACGATTTTTCAAAGTTTTGGAACAAATCTCTAAATTTACCATATGTCGCTTGTATTTTTTTATACGAATTTGCTTACACGTTTAACTTAGGAACGTATCTACCGTGTAAAAGGAGAGTACGTCTATTTTGCAGCTTAAGAATTCTGCACGCAGCACATCTGGCTAATATATTGACTACGATTTTTTTTCTCTCAGAATGCCAGCCCAAATTGGAAGACTTACAATTTCTAATTTTTTCCATTGTGGCCCACAATGATATATTAAGCAATTAATTACCAGAAAAAATATTTTAATTACGATTTTTCTTACAAAATTTAATAATCAAAATTTTTATTCTGCTTAGTCTGCTTAGTTATTCTTAAAACTTAGTCGACTACATAATACAATTTTTATCTCATGAGAAAAATGTCTCCCTATTTTAAATTTTTTCTAGGGTCACCATGGATAAAATTTAAATTTTAAGTCCTACTTTTTGAGCCGCCATTTTGAGAGAAAAATCGTATTTAAAATAATCAACTACAATTATCATTTTAATTTAATTAAAATATCGTTGAAATATTTTTTATTTAAATATTTTTATTTTAATTTGAGGAATTTGGGCTTTAAAAAGTGGAAATACAGGGCTGGGCATTCTAACACAGTCGCATTTTATTTTGTCTTGTTAGTATTGGTGCGCATTCAAATCGCGCATACGAAGCTCATACAATTTGCAGCGCAAAGCGACTCAGGTTTTCATAGCATCACCGTCAGCGAACGACTGAATTATAGTGAGCTTTGTGTACATGTGAAAGTTACGCTCAGTTATAGGGCGGCCAGCGCTGCTTTAAATTTTAATTGTTAGCAGCGTGCCAACTCGCGGGGAATTCACCGAATTGCGGGAATTTTACAACTTGTCAGGGAATCGGGGAATGAGCTCTAATACGCGAGGAATATTATACTTTTTCCTTTATTTTTCATGCTTTCACCCATGAAAAATAAAAAAATGTATCGTTCTAACACTAAAAAATTTTCAATTTGCAACACGGCTAGAATTGGCACCTGTCATTATTATGTTGAAACTTAAAATTAAATTAAAATAAGATTTAAGGTCAGTATGTAAACATTTTAAAATTTTGTGAAATTATTAAAGTTAAGAACTTGCCATCACAAAAGCCAATAGTTCCTCTAGCATGTCAGATCTTTTATTTTTGATATAGAAACATCTTTGTTAACTAAGCTTAACCAGCAAAAAAACATATATATGGTAAATTTTTGCCTCTTTAACGTTGCACTGGAACGCATATTTCTGCGTTCAAGTTTTGGTCAAAAAATGTAACGTTAAAGACCATATAAAACTGGCTATATCTTCAAAACAACAAAAGTTAGAAAAAACTTTTTATATTATATTATTTTATATACTATAATATATTTTATATATAAAGCAAAAAGTTAAACTTTTAACTTCACTTACAAAATAAAATTTTTTTTATTCATGAAATGATTTTTATATAAATTTTAACACAATATATAATGCAATTAAAAGTATAACAAAATGTTATACGTAGTTCATTGTGTAACTTGTAAATTCGGAGAAACTTAAAAAATGAGTTGGCAACCCTGATTGTTAGGCATTCTGCAATTCGCAATCAAAGAGCTTTCTGAGAGTTTTTTTTGGCGAAACCAAGGTTGATTTATAAGGTTGTCGCAGGGCTGATCGCACTCTCTTCTCAGTACCCATAATTGTCAAAGCCAGCCAATTTGGCGAATGACTACGAAAGAAAAACGCATGATAAATGAGAGCACTTGCAGATTTTCTATGAGCTGTCAACTTCGATTAGACAATTATGGGTACTCGCTCTCTCCCTTGCGACAACCTTATAAATCAACCTTGGGCGAAACCAAAGCAATATTCTGCTAGCTGCAAGCAATGATAGTGTCGAAGCCAATCAACAAATGTCTGCTGGCAAGAAATTGATGAAATTTTTCACTAAAATATAACTTTTGCGACAAAATTATTGATCCTAGATATATGACACCTATGATTTTTTTTGTTGGAATTGCAAAGATCTGGAATTTCTGCATACATTATATCGGTATATCTTTGATTGTTTAGGTAGGAAATGGCAAAAATGGGCTGAATTTGATAAAAATTTCCACTTACGCCAGATTATGTGCCAAAAACTGCTCAGCTATTTAAAATATAAAAATTCTGAGTATACATGAACACTCTACAATAAATTATTGTAAGAATATTAAAAATTTTAAAAACACTAAAATTGGTGCAGCAGTTCTTGAGCTTACTTGCGGCAACGCAAAAAAGACAATTTTTCAAGTTTCATTTTTATATAATAGTAAGATATAAATTACAGTTTTCCAGTAGAGCACTTCTCCAAATAGTAACTTCATTCTGAGTTTCAATGTTCCGTGGCTTTTGCTTTGAAAGCAATTCCGTATCGAAAATATGGCGTGCATGGGCCAAGTCACAATACGTTTTCTAATGTCCGTGCCAGTTTTAATAAAAATAGAGCTCAGCTACTACAGCTTTTTCGCACTTCCTTAGCATTAATGCATTTAAAACCACGACCAGGGATCACAAACAAACTCTAAATAAAAGTATTTTTGTGTTCTTTTTGTTTCTTCTTAAGACCACAACAAGTATTTTTGTTTTTTTTTTTGTTTTCGCTCTCCGATCCAAACAGTAACACAAACCCATGATTCAATCATTATAAGGTTATCCAGATATTTGACATAAGGCCCAACCAAAATAGACGAGTTGCTCCGTAACGATTAGAGACGAAAATGTTCGCTTTAATGGAGGTGTTCATACGTCAGTCAAATGATTGAATCAATCAAAATTTGTTGTTGCTTTCCTATGTAAAAAAAATGAACTTTATCTCAGAGCGAAAATGAACTCCAAAATCTTCTCTCGTCAGTCAAAATTTTGATTGAGCTCCAGACCTGCATCAATTAGTCAAAGGATTACTTTACTTGTCTGCTTTTTAGTAGGCAATTATATCAAGAAAAGTAGTTAACTAGAAACAAAGAAAAGAGGTGTAGTTTCTTCAGTTCCTGCCATAATCTCATTAATTCTATTGTGGTTTTTATGACTTGCATCTGATGGTCATTCAAATAGGTATAATTTCCGGCGTATTGATTTCCTAATGTGATCAATTTTAATCCTAAAATATCAACTACATATCCGCTATTGTTTTCCATTTTATAAAATGTTTATGCACACAAAATAACTTAATAAAAGAAACATCCAAATAAAGTGATGCACACAGCACGAAATGAATTCACAAAATAGTAAGAAGCAGAAAAGTAACAAATGCCTGCGTGGGAGCTTCAATCAAAAAATCGTGTGTGCGCAAGCGTTATTCAAAATTTTCAGAGAGTTAAAGAGAGTAAAAAATCGCGATATACTTCAATCATTTGACGGATGTGTGAACACCTACAATGCAATTCAATGTTGTTGCCCAAAATTAACAAACGTAATTTAACGAAGCTGAACGAAACAGCTTGGTAATACGTTTTGTTCCGTAATAACCGAACTGCTAGCGTCTCAACTCGTCAGACGTTCGGCAAGTTGCAATCGTCTCGTTTCGTCTATTTTGGTTCTGCCCAAGGCTGATTTATAAGGTTGCCGCAGGGCTGATCGCACTCTCTTCTCAGTACCCATAATTGTCAAAACCAGCCAATTTTGCGAATGACTACGAAAGAAAAACGGATGATAAAAGAAAGCACTTGCAGATTTTCTATGAGCTGTCAACTTCGATTTGGCAATTATGGGTACTCGCTCTCTCCCTTGCGACAACCTAAAAAATCAACCTTGGTTCTGCCTATACCCTTATTTTATGTAAACAAAAATATTTTTACTCTCTTGAAAAAATGACAGCCGGTTGTGTGGTCGTATCAAAAAAAGTATGTTCCTACTTTTTCCATGTGCCTGTGGTTAAGTTAAAAAAAAAACCAAGTGTGCAATATTTTAGTAAAATTTATTGGCATGAAAATAGTTTGTGGAAATTTGTTTAAATTTTTATGGCGTCATTTATTTCTAATTACTTTGTGTCTTAGTATGTGATATTTCAATTTCGAACAAGTGTTAAATAATTCAAAATTGCTTCAACATGCAGGATATTTAAGACGTCGTATGTGTTCGGCAGTGAGCAAGTGCGAAAGTACGCAGTAAAAAATAAAACAACTTTATTCTAACAATGACCAATTAAAAATATCACTTTTGATTCAAAAATTTCAAACTTAAACCTACTTTTGTCACTGTTGAATATTAATTTAACATTGTTATTTTTAGGTTAATTAATTTTATATTGTTTTTTTTTCGGTGTTATTCTCTGCGTTGTGTGAACAAAACTAGCTTTCTCTTGCCAAAAGAGGAAAACAGTATGTTTGATTTTCCCTAATATTCGATGTATTCTTTACGAAATCGTAGCAAACATTTCGAAATCTTTCCGATTATGGAATCTGATTTCGTTACGAAATCGTAAAGAATATTGTATGAAGAGTTGATACGACTTCGTAACGAAATGTCGTAACGAGTGTTAACGAAAAAGTTACGAAAAAGATACGATATCGTTCAGACAGTTCGAAAGAAAGGAAATTTCACTTTGTTCGCATTTCAATATGTCGTGCAAACAGTCGCATATCGAAATTCTATAGAAATCCGTATAAAAAGTGAAACTGTTCCGATAATTGCGTAACGAAATTGTAAAGATTTCTTTAAAAAAGCTCGAAATAGTTACGAATTAGTCGAAGTTTCGACAAAGTCGTTAACTATGGTTTTTTAGGTATTATCATACTTTTTGTTAAAAAAATGATTTCAAAACTCTGTATCACAGATTTAAAAACATATTTTTAATAAATTTTACCTTTTTACTGACTATAGTTTATTACTTATTTTAGCTCAAAGCTCAAAAACATAATAAAAATATTCATACAAATTCTTTGCAAAATGTGTTGCATACACAAATCAAACTTTTTCAATATTGTTTTACATCAAAAATGTAAAAGCTAATAATATAAGTTTTGTTCAAAACAAACAGGTAGTAGAAAACGTAGTAGTCAAATATATCTTTAGTATTTTGTACTAAGAAAAAGTATGATATACATGCAACAGCGCGATTTTTATGTCATTAAAAAGTTGTTATTTTGCTCTCTTCTTCAAATAAGGGTATACATTCTTATTCTTGTGAGAAGACGTCAAATATCTGGATAGCCTTTTAATAATTGAATTATGCACAAACCGAAGCAAGCAGCGATGGTGGGAAAATCAAAATGCAATCAAATTTTTAAAGTATAAAACATTTCCTCTCACTCAAGGTTGATTAATATAGGTTAAGTCACTTGAGAGAAGCTCGGTCGAACTGTCAGAATGGACGAAAGGAAATCAAGAAAAAAAACTCTGAACCTGTACAATTTCAGCTAACAGCTACTCTGACAGTTCGAGCAAAGGCAAAAAAAGAGTGCTTTTCTCTCAAGTGACTTAACCTATATTAATGAACCTTGCTCTCACTGTTATGCTTTTGAATCGCGGATACAAAAACAACGGAAGAAAAATATCTTTAGCGATCTTTTGCATGTTGCTGACGGCACACAGTGTCGCGGCTGCGAAAAAAAGTTTTAAAATATTTTTTGTTGGAATTTAAAAAAACCAAGTATACTGAATTACAGACAGCGATTATTCTCATCGTTTAAATATATATTTTCGCATCAACGAAGCAGGCTTTCTCCGTCCAATTTAGAATACATTTTGTTAGTAAGACTAAATGTAGATTTTAATTATGAATAACATGAAATAATTACACTTACGTGTTATTTTTACCCTAAACAATAGATTCTTAAATGTTGCTTTTTTATGTTCTTAATCACAGTTGTAAATCCCACAGCTCAATTAGCTCTTTTAGCTCACTTACAACAACTTCAATATTTCCGTGTGTGTTGTAATTCAAAGAATTGACTTCGTTGGCGTGACAGCAAGAAAAAAATGTGCATGCGTTGTTATTGTTTGCTTGCTGCTGTGTGTATTTTGTTGTTATTTTCTCGTGCACACACACGATTTTGTTGGCATTTTCTATTCGTAGCGCAATCTCAATGTGGAGCCTCGATAAGCTCAGTTCAATTTGCAAGGCACTGTTTTTGTTTTATTGTTGCTCATCGCGGCAACTTATATTTGTGTATTTTGTTGGTATTTTCTCTTCGTTGGCTTGTTTTTGTTGCTGTTGCTGCTGTATGTTTTTTGTTGGTGTTTTTGTACTTGAAGCAAGTTGTAGTTTAGGGTTTTTTTTCGTTTTTTTTATTTTTTTTTTTATCTCAGGCTCACCGCCACGACACCCCTGTTTTTTAGATTCAAAAAATTTTTCTTATTAATAAATTAAAACTTAAAAATAACTAAAGAGTTTTAGTTGTTTACATTCGTTTAAAAAAAAACTTCTCAAAACTTATAATTCTTTTAGAATTATCTTAGTAAAACGAAGTGTTTCTTGTTGTGTTTGCGATCGTGACAACAAAATCAATAAAACGAAATACAGGTTGTGTTCGTATAACACCAACACAATAGTTTTATTTCTCTTTTTATTTTCGGCTCTCTTTGGTACGCATTTCTGTTTGTAGCAAAGAGCCAAACGTAAGGAGATACACGGTTGCCAGTTTGGTAATTTATTACTATTTTTTGTAAAAATTTTTTGACTTGGTAAAATGGTAAATTTTTTATCGTTTTGGTAATTTTTTTTCTTACAAGAAAATTTTTTAAAATAAATTCAGTATAATAAATAATTATGTATAATATATAAATGATGTTTTATATCATGCTTATAGTGTAGCATCACCCTTATGACTGTAACTCTTTTAAATTATTACGAATTTGATGATGCCATCAAGTGATGCGAACGAACGCAAAACAAAATGTCAAAAGATTTCAACTTAAAATTTGGCGTGCCCTCTGATTTTGTTTAATTCATGGTATAATTATATATAAAATTCTGAAATTCTTTGTGAATTGCATTCTTTGTAAATAGTATTCATATGAATAAAAAAATTTATTCATTATTCTGAATAACGAAAATGAATAATTAAAATTAATAATTAATAAATTTTTAAAAATTGAATGTGACTTCAAAATCTTATTTATGAATCAATTCTGCATAGATTCACTGATTCAAATTTTTGTAAATAAAATCAAATTGAATGTATTATTTTACTGCTCTGCCCAATATAACTTTTAAACTATATGAGAGCGGTCCGAAATTTTTTTCACTATTAGCTTTTTTAGATCCAAACACACATTTTGAAAAGATGCCAGAGAAGAAAAAATTGAATAGAGGCCATCTTAGCTAAAAGTAAATTGAACCCAATTTTTAATAAAAAAAATTAATTTTAAAATATACCTTTTAAATAAAACTTTACAGCTCTACTGGTGCTCAAACTGGTGCTACAAAAAAGTGTCAAATAGAAAGATTGAACTTAAAAGAAAGTTTCGGAATGAGTGGCTGAACGCATTTTCTTGGCTGCAAAATAGAAATGGGTCCTGTTTTTGCGTCGATTGCGAAAAGAGCCTAATCGACCATTTCACACCTCTTAAAAAGCATGCAAGCCTACGTCAACACATTCAGAGTGTCGAAAAAAAAGGAACCAAGTAAAACTTGACGACTGCATCAAAGAAGACAACCGAAGGATTCAGAAGCAAGTCGAATTTGCAGAGCTGACACTTGTTATGTTTTGTATTCATCAGAACTTTTCTTTTCTACTGATCAAATTGCTGCTGGTTGAGTGCTGCCCTGATTCCAAAATTGCTGCGGGTGTTAGGAGTGCCAGAACTAAATCAACAAAACTGGCAGATATCTTAGGAAATAAGGCAAAAGCAAAAATTATATCATTTCTTCAAACAACAAAATTTTCACTCATTGTTGACGAAGTAACTAACATCACCACAAAGAAGTCGTTGGTGCTTGTTGTAAGGTATTATGATAAGATAGCACAAATTATAAGAGATAGGGTCTTAGGCTTAATAGAAGGCTTAATAAGCTGATGCTGCTTCTTTGTATAATTATATAAAAAAAATTTTTTCTGAAAATGATATACCTCTTAAAAATGTTATGGGACTTGCTACTGATGCTAGCGTTATGGCTGGGCTTATAAATGGCTTAAAGGCAAAGTTTCAACAGGATGTGGATTTATTTTATTTAAAATGTTCTTGTCATGCCTTGCATTTGTCTTCTGCCAATGCATGTAAAAAAATTCCCATGCAAATCGAAGAGTTTTGACGAAACATTTACAAGTTTTTTTCGGACAGTTCAAAGAGAATTAACGATTTTAAGGAAATTCAAGACTATTGTCATGTTAAACCACATAAAATGCTAGGTCTTTCGCTGACGAGGTGGTTCGCTTTGGAAAACGTAATAAATAGAGTAATTGAGCAATGAGAAGCTCTAAGACTATATTTCATTTCATCACTTTTGAAAGTAAATGGAATAAAGGCAGGCGGCTTAGCAGAGTTAATGGGAGATCCCTCAACTAAAGTTTACTTCTTATTTTTGTCTTACATATTGAAAATTATAAATGATTTAAACAAAGAGTTTCCGTCAGAGAAGTTCCGATTGCCTTATTTATACAACCATATGAAAATTAACTTTAAATTAATACTAAGTAACTTTATAAGTAATGACCTTGTAAGGAACCTAAATTCTTTAGGAGAAGTAAATATATATAAAAGAAATTTATATGCTTACAAAAGATATATTTATCGGTAGTAAAGCAAAATTATATTTACAAAACTGCCAACTTTCAGAATTACAAAAGATTGAAATAAAAGAAAACATTTTTAATTTTTATTTAGAAATTTTTAAGCAAATCCAGCAAAGATTTGGCTTTTGCAGAAACGACATAAAAAACCTATCAATTTCAACTCCAAGTACTATATTGTCAAAATCACAAATTTCGATATTACCATTGATCTCAAGTTTTTCTTATTTAATAGACGGCGATACTGAAAATGTTGTCACTCAATGGAAGCTTCTTAGGCTTTCTAACCTTGAAGTTAGTATTGATATGGATGTATTAGATTTTTGGAAAAAAGTTTCAAATTCAAAAAACGGCATGGGAGAAAGCTGTTTTAAGGATTTAACTGATTTTGTTTTTAAGTTATTGTCGTTACCTCATAGCTCGGCCGCAGAAGAAAATTTTCTGAAATTTCGTTAAATAAAGCAAAGGTTCGGAACAAGTTACATTCTAGTACTATTAATAGCATTATGCTATCCAAAGAACTTTGCGAAGCAAAAAATATGTCTCATTATGTGTGGTCGTCAAAAAACGATTTTAAGATTAAACGTTTTTTTTTTTAATTATTTATTTAAACTTAATAATTTATAACATTCCATGAGTTCCTTTTTATTTTTAGTAAAAAGAACAAATACTTTTAAACTAGTTTAAAAAAACTGAATTTATATATTTGTGTTTAGTTTGAACGGCAGTCATATAGTTAAACTTTATATTAAAAAAATGTGTTTTTAATCGTATTGTATACGTTGTTTTATGTATAGTTTTTTTTTATAAATGAAATGTGTAATAAATATTAATTTTATTTAAAAACTTAAAAAATATATCCGTGTTATTTATTTTACATAAAAAAAGATTTTGGTAATTTTTTTTCCATTGTGGTAATTTTTTTTAGGAAATTTGGTAGAAAAATTTTGTTCTGTGTGGCAATCCTGAGGAGATAGTGAAACTATTGGCTTACGCAGCTGTAGGGTTGGTTTTTTCGTGCAGTTTGTTTCCAATCTCTGGCCACGACCCAGTTATCATTGAAAACTATCAGTGTTATGGATACTAGTGACCCCAAATAAGTTAATGTGGGAAAAATTTACCCACCAATGAATGGGTTGGGCTTGGGGACAATACAAGACTTAACAACTAACATATGCGGTTTAAAGGAGCAGCAGCCATATAATTTGTTCTACTGAATGGTAAATAAATTAAATTGTTAGAGTTTCTACTGCTTCTACGGTTAGTGTTAAAATTTATATGAGAAAGAAGTTCTGGAGAATCAAATACACCTACTAGAGTTGGTGTAAACAGGCGATATCTGCAGATTTCCTTCGGCCGCCTTAATGCTGCAATTCAAACCATCCTCATAAGGAGGAAGGTCTTATATGTCCGTTCCACTTAAGCCCCTTAGAGCAAACCAAACAAAACGTTTTTGGATTCTTTCTATTCGATCAACATGTACATTGTAACTTGGGGACCAAACTTGAATGCATACTCTAAGTGAGGACGCACGATTGCATAAAACTACGTTGTAGTTGTTATCATGCTATATAATTCTTTGGCCCAGCGTTTTATAAATCCAAATATTGAAGATGCTTTTTTACATATATAATCAATGTGAATGTTAAACGATAGCTAAGAATCCATGCATACATCTAGGTCTTTGACGGTATCTACACGACTTAAGGCAGTATCTTTGATCTTAAAATCAAAAATAAAATTATTCCTTTTTCGCGAAAAGGTAATAGTTTGACCTTTATATGGATTTAGAAACATATTATTTTTAGAACACCAAACTTCAAAGAATTTCAGATCAGACTGGAGTAGATCTGAATTATTTTTAGAATCAAGCGTTCTGTATATTTTCATATCATCCGCATAGAATAGCAGATTAGAGTGTTCTATGTTGTGAGTTACATCATTGATTGCTATAATGAACAGAAGTGGTCCAAGGTGACTAACCCATATAAATTCAGAAGACAATACGCATCGGAAACGTATTTGATAAGATCGCTCCACCAAATACGATTTAATCCAGTTCATAAAATATTGTGGAAATCCCATTAACTTGAGTTTAAATAAAATTAGATTGTGTGGTAACTTATCAAAAGCTTTACTAAAGTCAGTGTAAACACAGTTGACCTGATTACCAGAGTCAATTGAATTTAAGCAGAATGTTGAAAAATCGAGAAGATTAGACAAAGTGGATCTGCCATTAACAAAACCATGCTGACGTGTTGTTATGACTTCACCACAATGAATTTTTACCCGATCGTACACGATCCGCTCAAAAAGTTTAGGAATCGATGAGAGCTTAGCGATAGGCGATAGACTTACATCATTCCTGCAAACTTTTTTTAAATAGGGATTTATAAGACTTTTTCCAAAAAATTGCAATATAATTTTCGTTAATTGACTTATTAAATAATAAAGAAAGTGGTTGGCTTAAAACGGAACAGCATTGTGTTAACACTGCGGCAGGAATTCCATCAGGCCCAGGGCCAAAATCCTCATCGATCGATCCAATATACTTTGAAATATCCTCAAAAGTGAAGGATATAGAATTCAAAGAAGCGCTGGGTACTGAATTCATATATTTAAAGTACTTTCTATCTGAATTAAAAGCTTATATACAGAATGAGTTTTTGAAAAGGTTGGCAAATAGGCCACAAATTATGACGAGATCATAAGTAAATCCATCAAGAGTTCTGAACGAAGAAGGAAATCCATCGGATTTCTTCTTTGTGTTTATGAAACCCCAAAATTTTCTTGGATCAGACAATATTCTCAGTTTAACATCATTTAAATATTCGTGATATAATATAGCTGAGCGATTTTCAAATTCCAGAAACAAACACGTGTAGGTCTCTAGGTCATTTGAGTCTAGGCTACAGACGCATTTCTTCCATGCCTTATTTTTGTTGTTGCGAAGAGTTTTTAAATCCTTAGTGTAGCAGGGTATTCACGTACAGAATTAGATCACAGTTTTTTTTATTTTCGTGACACAGTTGGTTATCAAGAGGATTTTTTTATTTTAATTTGATGGCTTAGGTAATCCCAGGCTCGATCCTCATAGCACAGACGACATGTCTTGCTGTTTTATTTTTTATAAATAAATTATAAATACGAATTATAAGCACGAATAAATAAATTTTTTTTATATATATAAATATTAAAAAGAAAAAAATTTCCGAAAAACCTGTGGCGGGAATAATGCACTTTTCCCTTTCCGTACTCGCATCGAACCGCGTACAATTCGACTGCAAGTTGAACGAGCTACCATCTCACCATTGTCTCCCTTGCATCAAAGCAAACAATATACGAAAAAACCTGAAAGCAAGCATAATATAGATCTTCCAATTTATTCCATAGTATTGATGCCAAAAAGAAATTATTGTTTATCCAAAATAATCATCAAGCGATAATATAATTTCGGCTTTATTTATAATTATAATTAGTAATTGAATTTTTCAATTCCTCAGGAATGGAATTGAAAAAAAATTATAAATTCCATAACGGACATTCCTTAAGAATTGGTAATTGAAATTTCCATTACATTGGAATTCCTGTAATGGAATTGAAAATTGTAATTACCAATAACAATTCCATAATGGAATTGACCATTTCTTTACAATTCCATTCCTGAGGAATTGAGATGTGCAATTACCAATTACAATTTCTGGAATGTAATTGACGAATTTTTTCCAATTCCATTCCTGAGGAATTGTGATGACCAATTACCAATTCCTAACTCCAAGGAATTGGAATTAAGGCGGAATTAATTCCAAAATGAATTATTACAACCCAGCTCTGAACATAAGTATAAGCTACTCAATTAAATATGCCTACGTGGCCCAGTGGTTAGAGCAGCCGGCTAAGGATTTTTTCGTTTTTATACAGCTAGTGCGGCGAATTGCTGTGTTGTTGTTTTCATAAGAACCATTTCGTTACATTGGTTTTTCCCCCCATCTAGCTCGCCGTATTGTTGTATACGCGGCTATAAAAGTTTTACTTAAAAAATTAATGGATTAATGGAAAATTAATCATCATGACTATTTTCATTTAAGTATTCTAAAATTACATAAAGCTACTGAATTCGAATTTACTATATTTTCTCTATCGGATTTGTACCAAATGGTGGATAGAATTCATCAACAGTAGTAAGAGCATGAAGGCCCTCTTAACAACAACATTGTTACTGTCTGTAGCTAAGGCCAGGTCAAGAAGTCTTTCAAGACTTATGTTATATTGTCAACAAATATATTTTCTGGTCGTGTCTTTGAATTAGATGCACAAAAATATGTATCATCCTCTGAAAGATGCCATTTTAAGTCAGGCAGATTAAAATCGCCCAACAATAAAATGTCATTTACGTCAAGTAAATTTATGCATTAGAATTACAATATATAACATTAACGCATATGAGTATGATATTAGCAGAGCAGGGAATATGAATAAAGGAACTTACAAAAGAGTTCCTTACAGCTAATAGGATTCCACCACCGACAGACAGAATCTGGTTTGACACGTACACCTGCCGCAAGGCTGAAGTACTTGGTTCTCCAGACCTAGGGTAATAGTTCATGAAACAGATAATCAGAACTTATGTGTTTTACTACAACACGGACCCGCTTATGCTTTAACCAGTAAAACATACGGGGCATCCGGTGTAGCAACACGAACATTAAAGCCGTTTCACAAACACAAAGCATCCCCCAGTGCCCTGCTGATTAGGAACATTATGCAATAAATTACATACTGCCCGTAATAGCAGTACCAGTTTAGATTTCAGTAGTGATGTACCTACAATTCACTTACTGGTGAAGACGAGACCTATCCAATCTCTTGCATATTAAGACAGGTATGCCAGCCCGGTCGTACCACTGCGTGACCCCGCCGGTCAATCTAGACCTGTGTAGCACTCACACAACCACAACCAGTACGAGTCTCCCCGAAGGGCCAGCCCTCGACTGTCATCTGGGCAACTCGATCCCGTCAATGAGGATCCACAACATCCCCGCAAAGAGACCAAAAACGCACTCATGCATTTATGAAGGAGTGCATTTTTATGCGTGACCGTGCTCAATGAACACTGAAAGGGCCATTCTAACCAGGATTTAAATTGCTGCAGCCAACTTAGCAAAAGCATCAACATTTTTGCTATTGCTGTGCTTTCGCATTTTCAATTCTTCATAATTAAAATTTTGCTTCGGCTGTCGCTATGAAAATAACAAATACCAACAGCAACAGCGAGAGACCGGTTTTCGCAGCTGAGTCTGCTTTGCTGCTTTAATTTTTGAACATTCACGAAGTGATAGCAACAGCAAGCGAACGAATTTCGAAGTCGTGTCTGCTATGCTGCTTTAATATTTGAAGATTTTCGAATCGATAGCAACAGCAAGCGATCGAATTTTAAATTCGTCTACTTGCTGCTGCTGTCTCTTTCGAACATGTTTCAAGCAAGAGGCATAACAACAGCATATATTTGGCTAGCGGTGCTGTGTGCTATAGGCAGCATTGTATTGCTACTTTTTGCAGTCGCTGCTGCTATGGTTTGTAATATATTTTTTAGCAGCTGCGGAAGAGAATTTTCGAACTTTGCGGCACTTGTGTGCTATAATATGGAAAGAATTAAGATAGCTATAAGACAGGGGCGTTGCCAAGGAATAAGTTTTGGGGGTTTAAACCTGCGATGGGGTCAGAAGATATAAGAAAAATTAATACAAATCCAAAAAACTTTTAAAAGCAAAAGTATGTATAGGGTACGCGGTAAAGTTGTTGAACAACATAAGGAATTTTTGGGTTTGATCCCACTTCATTAAAATCTAAATTCTTTTGAGTAATCAAACAAATGCTCATTTATATAATTTAGTTTTAAATTTAAATATATGCATGAATTTATTATAACACTTTGATAAATAATAGATAATTAGTGATTTTTGATAACATAACCCATTTGATAAATATTGACAGTCTAGTACAATTCTTGCCATGTTGAAGAGTACAATTATTGGCCATTTGGTACAATTTTTGATATTCTCGTTAGTATGATTATTGGCAACATGGTATTGTTATTGGCATAAAATAAAAAAAAACGCAAATAACTTTAAAACATCTCAAAATATATATATTTTTTTATTTTAAAACAAAAACTAGTTTATATAACGTAGTGGGTAGAGTGTGTGGCTCATACGCCAGAGAACCCAGGTTCGAATCCCCCATCTGACACAGAAAGTTTTTTGAATAACTGAATAAATTTTTCTGTTCGGCCGTCATCTCTCTGCCTCGACCGTCTTTCGGTCGTCTGAAAGAGGAGGATTTCACTTATCTTGCGAAAAAATTAAATTTTTGTAAATTTAATATTTTTGTTTTCCATTTCTAAAACAGTTATTAAACTTGGTCGAGTTATTCTGATCGTTATTATTTCGTGTTCAAGGGTAATTGTGAAATTTTGATAATTTAATTTTAAATTTAAAAAAATGGCAATTTTTTAGGTTGGTGATTATTTTTTAATGGTTATTCTTTAGAAATGTTAAATTTTTTACATTTATGTTTTAAATTAATGCATATTGCAAATTGTCAGAAATTAAGAAAAGCAAATTTAAAGTTTTAATATATATTTTTACTTATTTTAAAATAAGTGAAATTTTTTGGAATGTAGGATTAGAATTTTGTAATACAAAATGTTTTAAAATCAAAAATTTATTACGAAATTGGTCCAAAAAGATTTGCAAAGGTTTTTTTCTATTAAATTGTTTAATTATCTTCAAATAATTTTTCCAATTTGCTTTTCAAAAAACAATTCATAGTTATTTATTTGACTCAGATGACAGGAGAAAAATCCTAAATTTAATAAAAATTATTAATTAATTTTTCTTATATATTCTGACCCCATCGGAGGTTTAAGCCCCCAAAACTTCTTCCTTGGCAACTCCCCTGTCTTATAGCTATCTTAATTCTTTCCATATAATAGCACACAAGTGCCGCAAAGTTCGAAAATTCTCTGCCGCAGCTGCTAAAAAATATATTACAAACCATAGCAGCAGCGACTGCAAAAAGTAACAATACAATGCTGCCTATCGCACACAGCACCGCTAGCCAAAATATATGCTGATGTTGTGCCTCCTGCTTGAAACATGTTTGAAAGAGACAGCAGCAGCAAGTAGACGAATTTAAAATTCGATCAGCTTCTGTTGTTATCAATTTGTAAATGTTCAAAAATTAAAGCGCTTCGTGACTGTTCAAAAATTAAAGCAGCAAAGCAGACGCAGCTGCGAAAACCGGTCTCTCGCTGTTGCTGTTGGTATTTGTTATTTTCATAGTCGAAAGCAAATGCAAAAAAGAAACTATGAAAATGTTCGCGCATTTTTAAGCCTTGATTCTAACAGCTCACAGCTGCCGGCTCAGTTGCAAACAATTACGCATGTCTAGTACCTACAGAGGAGGATCTAATTTTTCCACTCTTATTCTGGCAGTCCGGATCATGATACTATGATAAGGTAGGGCCGCTTCGCTGAGTGCTCTCACGCGTCAACGAAGAGTGGATAATGAGAAGGAAGATGTATGTTAAAAGGACGAATTTCGTGGAAATTGCAAATGAAGAAAATTTTGTATATTTCCAAGTTGCAAACAGTGCGGTCGCGGGTGTTAAATTTGTGCTAATTTGTGTGAAAATATTATAAAAAAAGTGTAATAAAAACTATAAAATGTTAAAGAAGTCTTGAAATTACAAAAAACCTGTAATAGTTTTAACCTAAAAACAACTGCGAAACGTAAGCATAAAGAAATTCGCAATGAACAGCTGATTTTGGCATCTCTCTCGCTTTATTCTGCTTTCTACTCCATTCCTCTCCGAGTTGGCCCTACCTTATAATTCGGCCATGGTCCGGATGATCTAAAGATCTCAACATCCAGATAGAGTATTGGCCTTGTTCTCAGGGACTGCCGTACTCAGTATGAGAACCCATGTTTACACACCATTTCATCACTCACCTCAGTGACAGCCGTGCCAGTTTGAGGGACCAAGTCAAAAGATAGGGTCTACCCCATTTGACGGGCAAGACTGTCCCCGTACTAACAAGTTTTATGGTGAGTTGCTATACCTTCGCAGTTTCATATCGATATACGCAATATGACCTGCTACCAAGATGGGCGCCACCCTGAGCTCTGGGTTTTTACGTTTGCAAGACGTATCCTACAAACAACCATCCTCCTTTATCCTAGCTTTGGACAGGCAGGCGCAACTAAGTTGCTAACCTGGCGGAGTTTCCACTACCCACAACAGAAGTATTGTCAGCGTGCCTGTGGTTCTATTATCAAACAGTTCTAAGTCAGTAATGCTTCCATTCAGCCAAGTTTGAGTTAACGCGATATTATTCCTAGAAAAGTTCTGAGTTGGCAAAAATATGTCTTGCGTCTTTGAGCGTAATCTCCTTACATTTTGATAGTAAAGGGATAGCCTATTTAGTTTTTTTGGGCCTGAAAGTTGGCTTGAGTTGTCCTTCGAGACCTATCCTTAGGCTTAAACTCAGCAACGAGAATATTATCGGCACATAATTAGAGTTAATAACAGTTGCAAACTCATCATCTGCAACTGAGAGAATAAAGAAGACGTGGGAAGGACTATTACCAATATTTTTTGCATGACCAGAATGCATTTCGACTTAATAGATTATTTTGTTTGACAAACGTCAATACATTTTCAATTGTTGTGTCGGGCCGAAGACGTGAAATAAAAATGTTTTCTCTTCTCGGCACTGCCTTTAGATTGAATTGATTAGTGGGCTCAATTGAAATCGGTGTAAGAGTGTTTGACAATTGAGGAATAGTAGGTGGTAGCATAGAAATAACAAAATTATTTTCTTCGGTTGGTTTAGCAGAGGGCTTCTTAGCCTGAGAAGAGCTTGAAGACGCCTTGTGAAGCACTATGGGGAAAACATAGCAAAACCCTCGCATCGCCTGTTTTTAACACTAGTGTCTATAATATTAATGCTAGCTACTTGAATTTTGGATGTAATTTACATAATTCTTCAGTAAAGAGACTCATGTAAGTTTGCTTTGTTTTCAACAGATCCTCAACAGATCCTGATACCCTACAGCCGGAAGTTAGGACTTTTAGAAAACTGCACTGCGTAAAATTGAAGAAAAATATCAAAATCCTGATAATGTATTTACAAATTTCCTGATAATGTATTTAGACCCCTGTCTTAGCATTTCAGAAGACCAGGCAGACAATCTTCATAAAAAATGTTTTCAGAAAATATGTACCCATTTTTTTCCACTCTATAAGGGAATAAAATAAATTTAAGAAAAATACATACATATATTGTAAATACTCGTTTTAAGCAGTTTAACTAAGTCTTCAGTAGTTAATTTTAGCGTTATATTACTTGATATCTTATTTTTAAATTCTCAAGAATTTTTAACTCTTACGATTTCTGAATTTTGATTTCAAAATTTAAAAATCATGAAATTACAATGAAAACAGAGGTTTTATTAGCGTTTGCATACAGCATTGGTAAAATATTTCTTAGCTCACTAAGCACATCAAGTACATATGAGTTGAAGATGATGCGAAAAAAGTTGAATGATGCAAGTTTATGTAAATTTTACAGACAAATGAAAAAACGGCTCATCTTGTTATGAATTTGATTAAGCCATTCTGTCATAACTTTTAACCAGTTTAAAAAACCTAAACATAGTATATGTAATAGGAAAAACGACGAAAAATAGTTAAGTAGTGAATTTATTTAAACAATGCTTGCGTTTCACTAAATACGGCCATTAATGTTGCTAATTTTATTTTTATAAAAACCTGTAAGGTCACTTCACATAGACAAATAATTAACACATGTCTTATTAATAACACAAACATTCTAAGTGAATGCACTTACGTTTTTTTAGATTCATCGCTAACTACTATCAATTTTATAATAAAATAGTCTACGAGCTCATTCAATTCTTCACCCTTATATATTCAGTTATTTTATTATGATAATTTTAAGCCCAATACACTTTAAGTAAAAAAAAAAATACCCAAAAGAGTTTTTTACTATAAAAAGCGTTAACTTAACTCAATTATAACTCAACTTCTGGAAAATTCATGTGAAACCTTTTGATGGCACATTGTTGATAACAGATTGAACTTGTTGAAACTAACTAATTGTTGAAACTAAAAAGCAACAGTTTATAGCTTGGATATTTGAAAATATCGTCCTAAAAGGGTTTTTTGAAATTCGAAATACTTTAGGAGATATGGTCTTTTTTGTCCAGCAATATTTTCGCCAAAATGGGATTTGCTTAATTTGGCTACTTTTTGAATGCGTTCTTTAGTAGGTAATAACTTGTTTGTATACGCATTTTAAGAATAAATGAATACACATTTTAGAGCTTAGGCATTCGAATGTTGGCATCTTTTAGTTCACTTTGAATTGAGTTATAAGACGGACGCGCGCGCGCATACAGTTTTGAAAAGTACAGTTTTGATAAAAATGTTTGTTTGTGCTAAAGACAATGGATAGAAAAAGTAATAGAAATAAAAATAAAAGAAACACTGGTAACAATCGAAAAACTCGTCCCTTGAAATGCCAGCTTCGTGGTAACCAACACGAAAGAGGTGAGGACACCGAATTCACAAGTACATCGGCAAAAAAATTGAAAAATAATGAAAACGAAGACATTTCGGAGTTTTATACAGTTTTCTCGGCTATTGCTAATCTGGTGATATGTAACAAATGTGAAGGAAAAATCGAGTTTAAAAATCGCCGTACGGAATTGGCTCCAAAATTGGTGTTCACTGCGCTTGCCCGACCAATACATAAATTTTTTTGTCGTCTTTGGTTGGCAAATCATATTTGATGAACCGGCTCTTGATTTTTGCCATGAGGCTTTTAGGCATTGGGCCAAAAGGCATAAACACGTTTTGTGGCCTCATCGATATCGGCAGAGGTGTGGGTTAACTCGTTATATTACATTGACCTGGAGAACTTTCATACAGCTGCAAGAGCGATCTATGGATACACTCTTTCAAAAGCCGCGAAAGAATAGAAAGATGCCATGGTCGCAGCCGATATACAGTGCGACCCAACAATGTTTACCGTATCAGGTGATGGCACTTGGAAAAAACGTGGCTTTTCTTCACTATACGGGTCCACAACGTTGATCGGCAAATGCAGTAAAAAAAATAGTCGACTCTGTTGTAAAGTCCAGCGTATGCAACAGTTGCAAGTATTGGGAAGCTAAGAAAAAAGAAGACCCACTGGCATATGAAATTTGGATTGAAGACCACGAATAGGAATGCCGTGCCAACCATCAAGGAAGCTCTGGGAAGATGGAGGTGGATGCGATAAAGGAAATGTTTGCCATATCAGTCCAAAAGCATGGCGTAAAATACTGCAAGTATATCGGTGATGGCGACTCAAAAACATTCAAAGCTATTATAGACGACGATCCGTACGATGGCGACCCAATCGTCGGAAAAAAAGAATGTATATCGCATGTGCAAAAAAGAATGGGCACCAGACTCCGCAAGGCCAAAAAAGAGAACAGAGGCATTGGCGGCAAGGGTGCAGGCAAACTCACAGATAAAGTCATCTCTGAACTAAAAACATATTATGGCTTCGCTATTCGTTGTCATCCAGAGACGGTTACTGGCATGAAGAAGGCTATTTGGGCAACGTTTTTGCACAAAATCTCGACTGATGAAGCTCCACAACACCAAAACTGTCCGACCGGTGCGTCGAGCTGGTGCGCCTGGCAAAAAGCGGTAGCAGAAAGGACAATCGACAGTTTCAAGCATGCGTATGCACCACTAAATCAGAGAGTCCAGAAAGCAATCAAACCTATTTACGACTGTCAGCACTGTCAGCCGATGATTTGTTGAACAGATGCCTTGGCTCCGAAACTCAAAACAGCAACGAATCTTTCAACACAGTGCTGTGGTCATTCGCACCGAAGCATATGCACACCGGAGCACGCACTATTGAGATTGCCAATTATATTGCAACTGTCATATTTAACGAAGGTTTTTTGCCAATACTTCAAATAATGAACCTAATGGGCATTTCGATTTGGCCATGTCTCGGAGCGAGGAACGTCTGAAAAGGTCCGAAGCGAGAGCTCTGGCCGCATCAAAAGAAGGCAGAACTGTCCGAAGAGCACAAAGAGCCGCTGAGTCCTCATTTTTGGAAGAAGAGGAAGGATTTCTTTATGGGGCTGGCATTTCAGATTGATATATCTAAGTATTTCCCAAAAAAAAAAATGTCTTATTGCCCAAAATTTTCTTTGATTTTTTTCAAAATCACGTTTTTGAACTTCGAAGTCGCTTTTCTCCAGTTCTACTGAACTGATTTTGATGAAACCAAGTGCAATCGACGCAAAATTGTCGAATTTTGAAAACTGCATCTCAAATTTTTCATTTCAATATTTTTTTGATGCAAAAAAAAAATAACTTCAAACTTAAACGCGTTTTTTGAGCTTGTGGCCCAGATTGCGCCCGTAGTTCTGAACCGATTTTGATGAAACACTGTGCAATCGACGCAGAATATTCACAATTTTAGTGTTTACCGCAATCACAATTTTAAGCAATTTTTACTATTTTTTTTCTTACACTAAACTGTAAAAAAAAGACCCCAAATCGATTTTTCATTTTTCAATGACCGCCATTTAGTAAAAAATAATCGCAAAATTCTGATTGAGGTTTGGACCAGAATTACATTTGTACTGAATATAATGCTGTTTTTTTCCCATTTCAGATGATCCGAAGTCGAGCTATCCGGGACGCAAGCAGCATACCTTTTTTTTCGACGCCTAACTTTGAAGGCCGACAACTTTTTGAACAGCCCTCGTACAAAGGAAAACAAATTTTTTATTTAATTTAATATGTTCTTAGTGCAATAAAAACAGAATTTAAATAACTCTTTACGTTTTCAAATGAGCAATTTTTCAAAAAGGGTCCCAAAACAGCCTTCCAACCAGGAAAACTCCCTTAAAGTAATGTGTTAGCTGATGTAGTTGTTAACAATTGAACATTTAAAAAGATTGGTTCAAATCAAACGGGCATTGCTTCATCTAATTGAATTGTATACTCTATGCTACAAATATAATTACATGCCTTATATCATCGACATTATTGTATAATGAAATTAACCTCAATATAAATTCTACGATAAATTCGATACATCAAACATTTTTTATCTTTTGCCAATATAATATGATGAATGCGTTAAAAATGTTTTTTTTTTTTAATTTCAATTTAACGAAGTTAATGTGACTAAGTTTGTCTGTGTGAGAACATCAAATGTCGTAACAAATTCAATCGTAAATGTGTTTTATTCGCTTTTCACCTCCCTGAATGGCAATTTTGAATCAACTACTCAGCCAGTGCCAATCCCAGTTCACATCCGACAATTTGCATTGTTTTTCCAACAAACCAAACTCTCCCTTTTAATACATTAACGTGGATTGCCACTGATATTGTCGCAGCTCTAGGCACAGCCACATCTATTGTTAACACCTTGGCCACAAGTAGCCAAGAAACGTCATGTATAGCCAGCTCATTATAAGCAGTATTTAGTGGAACGTTACAGCTCTATGTAGCATTTTAAGGATTGGTCCTAACAAGGTGTGTTACGGCCTGTAGAAGAATGGTGCGACCGTCTTACAGTAATGAATGGCGGCTGGTAACGCACATCATATAGCATGTGTTTGTTTAGGTAGGTTTGTAGTATCCTAGAGTAGCATTCAAACTTCATTACGGCAGATAATCGTTTCGTGGCAAGGATATATATGTGTGTACATGTAGAGTTAACGAATAATCGAGCTGAGATACTTGTAACCTATTCGTCCTTTTTATTTTCGCATAATTTGCCTATGACGGCGAATGTCACCTTATGGGTTGGGCAGCGAGCAGTTTACATAGAGTGTTATTTTAAAAAAGCTTGTAAAGGTGCGACTAGACTATCTTTAGTGGCTTATGGCCCATGGCGCTTCGAAAAATATGTGAATATGAGAAAGCATGCGCGAATTACCGTGCGTTCCAATAATATTTTTTTTTATTTCAAACGAAACAGAATACAATAGTTTTTAGGTGGGTCACTTTTGTTGTTCAGTCAACAAAGTTTTCCTAGTTAGCAAGTGACCGAAAGATGAGCAAATTATGCTTCTAGGTTTGATTCTAACGTTGACAAATCTTTAGCTTCAGTTAGTCTGTAGTGTTCGGCTCATACGGTAACAATATTTTTAGATGTTAAAATAAACTTGAAAAAAATCGAAATGTGTTTCACAAAGTGCAAAAAAATTTTGAATAATTAAAATGTCAAGAAATTTCATTCGCACCTTTATCTTGCTGAACCGTATTCTAAATGCCGGTTGAGCAAAATTTCAGGTGTGTGAGAAACTTTTTGGTTAACTTCAGATAGATATTAGTTTTGGAAGTATAGCAAAGATTGCGCATTGGAGCATTATAATCTATTGGAAAAAAAATTTAAGAGGTTTATTTAAACAAAATATTTGCTTTATATTGCACTAAAACCATTTTTTTGAATAACCATTTTTTGTGGAATATTTAGATGTGTTTTATGAGAGGATAATCAAATAACAGTTAAAGATATTGGTTTAAAAATGTATGTATATTTTAAAGCAAGTATCCAACTTTGAATCTAATTCAAAACATGTATTTATATATAAAAAATGGTAGCTCGAGGAAGTCGAAATTTAAAAAAATTCTTATAATTTGAGGGTAAAAGTGGGTGCATACGATTTTGTAGATCTTAAAAAAAAACTCGATGTTAATCCTTTAAAAATAATTTGCTTAAGGCCCACAAAAAATTTTGTTTACCTCAGTTATTTATATTATATTACTCAGATTCTGAAGGCGTTTTTTGGAAAAATACTTCCAAAAAATGGTAGAGATATTAATATAAAGTTTTTTTTATGGATTTCAACAATTATTAAAAGGTTTTTTTGTGACGTCATTTGTGTGTACGTGACGTTATCATGAAGCTATGCGAGAAGAGTAGGACCATTTTGCTTGCAAAATAACATGATCGAGTAACGCATGTCACTCGGTAACTCGAGTGACATGCGTACGACTCAAAGCTTCGTTTTCTAGGAAGTTTATATTATTAATGTAAAAAAATTTCTTATATGCATATGCCTTAGAAGAAATAGTAATGGAATGATGTACCAAAATTATCGTTCCTATTTATCGAAAATATGGGCGTAACTCACGCGACAAAAAAGAAACTGTGTAAAATTCAGTGAATTTTGTCTTATAACCTGTTTTTGTTTTTAAATTTTAAATAATGGGAAAACGGTGAAATTTCATAATAAACCCACTTTACCGATTATCTTTTCTTATTTAAAAATATATTGGGTTCCCAAAAAATATTTGCCGTAACTCACGCGACAAAATTTCCGGTAATAAATGTGTAATCAAAGAAGAGAGAAAAGAGTTTAAGAAGATTAACTAACATCTTAGTTTGGCCATGGTCGAAGCTTACTAGGTGTTGTGTCCTATATCTTCAGTAAACGAGGGTTTTAATATTAGTTAAGGCATTGAAATTCTCATAATGCGAAGTTGATATATATTAGTATTTTACTAAATAAAAAATTGAATTTCGAAACACATGAAATTTTTTTTTTTTTGCTTACATTTTTGTGGAAATGCACATATATATTTGTAGAGTTAAACCTACGCCGAGGTAGTGACTTCGAGTCTTTTTATAAATGTTTGTAAGAAAATAACGCGTCTTAAAAGTTGATTGTTTAAAAAATGGGTGTAAATTTGAGAACATAGCGCAGGCGAAGTCACTCCCGCAGAAATTACCTAAAAAATATGCATATACATTTTTATGTCAATCGGTGCAATAGGTTTGAAGTTATCTTGCAAGCAAATTTCAAAAAACTCATTTTGAGAAAAACGTGTTGAAAGGTTCAAAACCAATTTTCTTTCATTATTTATTAGAAAATTTATGTAATATTATTATTTATTAATAAAATTACAAAAAGTATAGAAAATAAAAGAAATAAAAAATTAAACTCCATCAAACATTTTTTGAAAAATTAAGTTTTGAAGATTTAAAAACGCGTTTTTTAAAAAAGTGTATGTAAAGCAAAAAAACATATTTTCTCAAAAAATGAGTTAATTAATCGAATTTTTGCAACTTATCATTCTACATCAATTCTCCAGAGCCCTATATTCTACTTGCAGCTCAGCAGCATCCTTTTGGTTTGATGATTTTTGTCGTGTAGCCAGTTCAGTGCTCAAACGGTCAAACGGCGCATATGATTGCGTGATTTTTATTATATATATATAATATATTAATACATAAATATTATATATTATGTATAATATATACAATAGAATCCGGTATAAATGAAAAAAGGAGGATCCCAGAGAGAGATTAAAATTCTATTCAAATTGATGAAACCAGGTGCTCAACGGCGTGTCCTAGATAAGCTTATAGAAATATTTCTGGTTCAAAATGTTAAAAATTTTTTTTCTACACATTCTTTAAACATAATTGAAGATTTTTATGAAAAAAAATTGCAACCCCGAAATTTTTTTTTTTTTTTGGATAAAGGTACCTTTAACCGCTATTTAATTACTTACTTACTTACTTACTTACTTAGGTGGCCGTAACAACCCGTTTTCGGGTATCGGCCGACTCATCAGCTCTCGCCAGACGCCTCTGCCTTGTGCACGCCTTCTCCAATCGGATACACCAAGTGCTATTAGGGCTTCCTCAGCCTGGTCCATTCATCAGAGGCATGGTCTCCCCCGTCGTCGTTGTCCAGCGACCCTCGGCTCGAGTACCTTTTTGGTCGTCCATACGATGGACATGACCCAGCCAGCGTAGTCGCTGCACAGTTATACGCCAAACTACGTTAATGTCTTCGTAGGGCTCATACAGCTCGTGGTTCATTCGGATGCGATATTCATCGCCGATCCGAACAGGACCGACGATTTTGCGAAGAACTTTTCTCTCAAACACCCCCAGAGCAGCTGCGTCAGTTTGCCAAACTACCCTTGCCTCAGCGCCATAAAGCAGCACAGGTAGAACGAGCGAAAGAGGGCTCTGGAACTTAGATGCTTACTGAGCCCGTAGTAGCACCTATTAACAATTATTGTTCTTCGATTTATCTCTAAAGTGGAAGTAAGTACAGTTGAGCCACGCGCATTTTTTGTAAAGCTACCGGCAGTAACCATATGAATTAAATTACCAAATTTTAGTCTTATTGAATAACGCGCATTTTTTGTAAATTTACCGACAGATATGAATTAAATTACCAAATTTTAGTCTTAGAGAATTAAAACCGTCTAATATATAAACAAGGGTGTGGCAACATGTTTTTCATAAACCTACTCAAAAAATACAAAATCAAGAAAAGCAACACGTAGATGCATATTTTCTCACATTTTGACCGGGATTTTGCACCCATCACAACAACGTTTGAGCAACTTCTCTGCACGTACATTTAGAAGGAGTAGACTAAGTTGCGGCATTTAGGTTTCTTATATGCGGATATAAAATTAGGGTTTCTACATCTACATTTAGCATTTCTACACTTACGTTGCAGATCTGTACCTGACCAAAAATATTTAAAAAATCATTGAAAATTTATTATCCTGTACCAATTTCATTAATAATCATATATAGATCCATGAACCGTCTGCGCCTTATACAACCAATGTTTGGTCTTGGATCGAAGAATTGGTAGGAAACCATATGGACAAATCCCAAAAATGGTCAATCACAGATGAAAAATTAAAAGTTATTAAAATCATATAATTTTAGGATATTATCCAGGAGAAACATTTAAATTTTATTTATTTAAGCAATTTATACACTAATTCATTTACCATGATGGCCAAATTGCCCGAAGTGTTTCACAAATGTAGTTTTTCTTTTTAGTAAACATTTAGTAAATGTTTCGTAAATGTTTTTGTTTTGTTAAAAATGGAAAGTATTGGCTAAAGATAATAATGAAATGATTGAGGCAAGGAAAGAACAACATATAAAATTTGTTTTTTAAAATCTTAATTACTTGGTTACTTAATTTCTTAATTACCCAATACATACACAATGGAAAAATCTGAAACGTCTGACACGAAACGTCCGAACAAATAAAATAGTTTACTGTAACCTCACTACGCTCTTAATAAAGAGGACATATTTTCTGAAAACTTGTTAAATTTGTAAAACATATTGTCTTCTGACTTTTTTTATACGGCTGATAAATTTGCAGATCTAGACATAGTATGAACTTAGTTCCAAAATGACTTCCGTTCCATGAAACATGTTTAAATTAAAAATTTTGTTATAAATTTGAAATGAATAAAAATTTGTTGTATTTTTTGTTTACTAAACCAAAAAATACCTTTTCGATGATATAAAATTATCCCAAATATATCTCTGGATTGTACGAATTAAACGTCCGACACGCTGGGATTTGTCCACATGTGAATTATAATTTTGAATTGAAACAATGTGAAAAGTAAAACTTGGCAGGCACAAAAACATATGTGCAGTCAAGCAGCTTAATTTGTATCAGAGATTGGAAACAAACTGTACGAAAAAGCCAACCCTACAGCTTCGTAAGGAAACAGTTTTACCATGGTAGAATAAGAGAAGGTAGATGCATTTCGGAGAGGCAGACTGCCATAACTGTCAAAACGAATTTGATAGCGCATAGAAAATCTGAAAGCGATGAGAAAGCTTTAATTGGAAAAATGTAAACAAAAATGTGATTTGTATTGATTTTGACAATTTTTGCTATGAGAAAGAGAGCGCAGTTCAAAATGCATATACCTTCTCAAGGTTGATTTATAAGGTTGTCGCAAGGGAGAGAGCGAGTACCCATAATTGTCAAATCGAAGTTGACAGCTCATAGAAAATCTGCAAGTGGTCTCTATTATCATCCGTTTTTCTTTAGTAGTCGTTCGCAAAATTGGCTGGTTTTGACAAATGTGGGTACTGAGAAGAGAGTGTGATCAGCCCTGCGACAACCTTATAAATCAACCTTGTACCTTCTTTTATTCTGCCATGAGTTTTACTATCTCCTTACGTTTGGCTCTTTGCTACAAACAGAAATGAGTACCAAAGAGAGCAGAAAATAAAAAGGGAAAGAAAACTATTGCGTTGGTGTTATACGAACACAACATGTATTTAATTTTTTTGATTTTGTTGTCACGATCGCAAACATAACAAGAAACAAATGTTGCCTTCGTTTTACTACGGAAATTCTAAAAGAATTATAAGTTTTGAGCAGTTTTTTTTTTAACGAATGTAAACAATTAAAACTCTTTAGTTAATTTTAAGTTAAAATTTATTGATAAGAAAAAATGTTTTCATTAGAAGTAAATTATTAAGAACATAAAACAAGCAACACTAACGAATTCATTGTTTAGGGTACAAATAACACGTACAGTGGTGGCCTTATAATTAGAAACGGCTTTTCAGCATATGTATTTGGTATTATATTTTACAAACTTAGTTCACCATATTCAAACTATGAACTTAAAATAGTAAAGACACATATCAGCATTGAGTTGAAAATAAAAAAAATTCAGCATGAATAACATTTTTAAGAAAATTAACTAAACACAAAAAAACAGCAATTTCAAGTTGGTCACATAATTAGAAACAACAAAAAATATTTACATACAACTGAAAAATATCTTCGCAAAGTTAAACAAAATAGACATATCCTTTAATATTTTGTTGGATAACCCTTATTTTTGACAACATTCACCAGTCTTTTCGGTAAACTTTGTATTAAACGTTGGCATATTTGGAGCGATATATTATCCCAGCTTTGCTGCACCAACTGAAACAATTCATAATTATTTCGTGGATTTTTGTCCTTGAGATCTCTTTTTACAATTGCCCATAAGTTCTCAATTGGGTTGAGATCAGGACTTTGAGCTGGCCAGTCCAGAACATCAATATTTTGATCCGAAAGCCAACACTTCACTAACCTTGAAGTGTGCTTTGGGTCATTGTCATGCTGGAAAATGTAATGGACGGGCATATTTTCAAAGGAATATGTTAATTCTAAGGCTCCACCGCCTCTGACTGTTTCCTATTCCAGCCACTTTAGACAGAGGGATGGTCCTTCTTCGGTTCCAACAGGTACAAATAAACTGAATTCAAATGTTTTAAGTCAATTTTTTGATTTGTCTGAAAGTCTTTTTGGAGTTAACATGCAGGACCTCCTGTGCAAAATCGAGAATTTCATTATCAACATTAATAAATTTTCCTCTATTCAGGAAAAGAGGATGCAATACTTGGCACTTCTTAATGAAGTATTTTTAAGTGACATATAATGTTATTAAATCTTATTTTATAAAACGCTAATAAAACCTGTATTGTTGTATGCTTTCTCTGTATGGTTTTCGATATCGCCGGTAGTTGCCTCCGAAATGGAAATATTTGAAAGGTGATTTCTCAGAATGTGTATTGATAAAAACTTTGAATCCAGAAACAATAGATTTCCCAATAAATTTGTGTACAGAGAGAATAACGTTACTCCAATTTTGAAATAGGTCGATTTTTTAATGAAAAAAAAAAACCATTGACAATCTGATTACTTCTGAGAACGAAATAATTAAAGAGATATATTCTTCACAATCCGATGCTTCCTGGTTAAACAGTATTTATCATTCGACGGTGGGGATACTCTTTGAGAATTTTGAATCGGATGAGTCTCCAACTCTTAATTGCACAAAAGCCACACACGGGCACAATCGTGGCTAACTCTGTTTTACTTCTTTTATTGCTTTTAATTCTACAGTTTAATCAACTATTTTATTGTTTTGTTGGAGGACAAGGCTTACTCAAAGAGTATATATATTTAAGGAAGAGAATCCAATTCGCTCACTCAATTTTACTCGCTCAAAATCCAGCATACAAATAAGACTCTTGGGGAAGTGTTTTCGAAATGTGATATTCGAAAACATTTCTGCCGGTATTTGTGCAGTCGCCGTTGTTGTTGTCAGATTCTATACACTGGCTGAAACTGGTTTGACTGGTTTTTATAATAAATTCTGCACAATGTTTACACTTTGCATTATTATATTCTATACTGGTTTGACTGGTTTTTGTGTTATTGAAATAAATTTTCACAATATTTACATTTTTGGCTGGACGGGCTTGCATGGATTTATTTCAATAACACAATTAGATATTTCAGATATTAGATATTATTTTCAGGATATGTATGAAAATAAATGTTTTTTTCCGAATTTCTTTGTTTTTAATTTTTTTAGGTCAAATAGGAAATTTTTTATATAATTCAATTTATGAAATTTTCCAATAAATTTCATAATTGAATTTGTTCAGTATGTACAATGTTACATTTTTTTGCTGCTTTTGCTTGCATAGATTTATTTGATTTCATTTCATACTTATTTCAAGTTGAAGTATGAAAATACGAAATGTTATTTTACCAAAGTTTTTAATTATCTCAACTTAATAGAATTTATTTTATTTCTTAAAAAAAATTGGAATAAATAAAATTTTTTAACCACATTTTTTGCCTGTTTGCTGGTATATTGCATGCAATTATTTCAATATGCCAATTAGATATTTGCAAGATTCAGGTATTTGCATGAAAATATGAAAGGATTTTTATATATATTTTTTAATATTTGTAATTACCTACATAACATTTTTTTAGGTCAAAAAGAAAATCTTGCATTTAATAGCAGCAAATTTAAAAAAAAAAAAAAACAAATAACCAATGCGCCGCCACCACCTAACCTCGAACACGGGCATTTTGCGTACAAGGAAACGCGTCTTGAAGAAAACACTTCCCCAAGAGTCTTATTTGTATGCTGGATTTTGAGGGAGTAAAATTGAGTGAGCGAATTGGATTCTCTTCCTTAAATATATATACTCTTTGGTTTTCTACTTCAAAAACCAAGGTTGATTTATAAGGTTGTCGCAGGGCTGATCGCACTCTCTTCGCAGTACCCATAATTGTCAAAACCAGCCAATTTTGCGAATGACTACGAAAGAAGAATGGGTGATAAAAGAGAGCACTTGCAGATTTTCTATGAGCTGTCAACTTCGATTTGACAATTATGGGTACTCGCTCTCTCCCTTGCGACAACCTTATAAATCAACCTTGTTCAAAAACAAAACATTTCGTTTTGCTTTTCTCTCCATCTCTGCTTGCTTCGGTTTGAGTTATGCCCGTATGATACTGTATTGTATTGTATTGTACTTTATTGAGACTTTTTTGAACGATAATACATGATATAAATAAACAATTTCTTTTTTGATACCTTAGCGGCTGTAATGTATGGCCTGCACAGCAGATATAATATTAAGGGGTCTTCTCATTGAGCAACTTTTTTTCGATTTTTTTGCATTTATTTATAGCTTGGGTAGTTGTGAATATGCCCCTAAAAGGATTTTTAGAAATTCGAATTACTTTAGAAGATACAGCCTTTTTTGTGAAGCAAGGTCTTCGTCAAAATGAGCTATTTTTTTTCGACTCATTTTCGAACGAAGCGGCATAAAGTAACCACCGAATTCCGTTGAAAATGTTTATTGTTAGGTAAAAACGTGTTTGCACACATATTCATACAAACATACGAATACACATTTCTGCTTATTTTAGGGGTTGAAGCATTTTTTGAGTCCAGGTGTTCAACTGAAAGCATCATTTAGTTCAGCTTGTATCGAGTTGAGCAACAGACGCGTGCGCTTCAGTGAACGGAAAAGTAAATTTTTCATAAATTTATTGTGATTTTTGTAAAATGGATCGGAAAAGTAATAAAAAAAAAAAAAAACGCCCAAGTGAGCGTCAGAATCGTGCTAAAAAACGCGGGTTTAGTGGAAATCAGCATCTTAGACCAGAGGATTCTGAATATACCAGTACATCGGCCAAGAAATTCAAGAATAACGAAGACGACGAAGTATCAATCAAAAAAAATTTGAAGTATTGCATTCTCGAGTTCTGTTCTGTGCTTACCACGTTGTCAGCGTTGGTAATTTGTGCCTCATGCAAGCAAAAAATTGAGTTCTCAGAAGCCTCACCAAATGGAGTTGGATTTAAAATCGCTTTGAACTGCGCCTGCCCACGCACAACATATATTCCTTCGTCACCTATGATCGGAAAATCATATGAAATTAATCGACGCTTGGTTGTTGCCATGCGGCTTTTAGGGATTGGGCCAAAAGGTATAACCATGTTTTGTGGCCTCATGGACCTCGGACAAAGTTTGTCCAACAATCTGTACTATACTATCCTACAAAATTTGTACGTTGCTGGAAAAGCCATGTACGAACATGTCATTTCAAAAGCTATTGGAGAAGAAAAAGAGGCTATGATCGAAGCGAATCCAGAGTGCGATCCCACTTTATTTACTGTGTCGGGGGATGGGACTTGGAAGAAGCGTGGCTTTGCTTCCCTTTATGGTGTCACAACTTTGATTGCCAAGCATACCAAAAAAAATTGTTGACACTGAAGTAAAATCTCGTCTGTGTAACAGCTGCAAATATTGGGAAGCCAAGAAGGAAGAAGAGCCAGAGGCTTACCAAATTTGGCTTGATACTCATGACGAAGAATGCACCATAAACCATGAAGGAAGCTCTGGGAAAATGGCTCGCAGAGCAGAGAGGGCAGCAGAAAGCAGTTTATACGAAAAAGAGAAAGGTGACCTGTATGGAGCTGGCATCGCCGACTAATATTTGTAAGTAAAAATTGTCAGCTCTTTAAAACTGCATTTAAACATTTTTGATTTTTTTTTTTTTTCCCAAAAAAATTACTTCAAACTTTAAACGCGTTTATCTCGAACCCACGTTTTTCGAACTGGCGGCCATGATATCTCCAGTTCAACTGAACCGACTTTCATGAAACAAAGTGGAATCGACGCAGAATTGTCACCATTCTCGGGTGAACCTCGACCATAATTCTAAAAAATTTTTTACTATTTTTTTTTTACACTAAACTACAAAAATAAAACCCGAATTTGAAATTTTTTTTTGAATGGCCGCCATTTTGTCAAAAAAAATCACAAAATTAAGCTTGAGGTTCACCCGAGACTTACATCTATACTGATTATAACCCCGTTTTTTTTTTCATTTCAGACGCTCCGGAGACTCGGAATCGTGGCCGCCGTGACGACACCTTTTTTTTCACCACCAACTTTGAAGTCTCATTACTTTTTGAACAGCCCACGTATCGAGGCTAAAAAAAATTTTTTTATTTACTTTGAACCTTTTGTAATACAATAAATAAAAAAAGTTTTCAATTATTCTTTGCGTTTTCAAATAAGAATTTTTTTAAAAAGGGTCCAAAAAACGGGTTTTGAATGAGAAGACCGCCTTAACATACATAATAAAAACATACATAATAAAATAATATAAATTTTTTTGCTGAATTCTTGGAGGGCATCTGTCCCTCCTTAATTCCTCCGTGGACGCCCTCGTCTATTGCCCTTTTTATTATTTGAGTTATTTTTTATATTAATTTTAATCATTTGCTTTTATTTCTTTTACGTGAGCATCGCCTTATTGAAACTCACTTCTATTTAACGAAAATCTTCTCATTCTAGAGTCAAAATAACTATTCAAAATAACTTTTAAGAAACTGATATGGACTTCTATAAGAAAACGAAATCAATCCACCTTCAGGTAGAGACTTTCATTTAAATGTTTAGTGTGAATTTGACTATCTTTGAACAGTTGTCGGGAGTCCGTTACCGTGGATCCCCCGTTAATACCCCAGTTTCAAAGCATTGCCTTCTGTAAATGAAGTCAAGTAATAAAACGTCCGACCTCTGCAAGAAATAGTCAAGAACATGATTAAGTTCTGATATCTGCAAACTAAGTTTTTTTGTATTTAGTATTTGCATTTTCCTTTATTGATATGTGTGCTATATGTCGATTACTCATATAGTCATGTTTATATTATATGCATATATTTTTACAATAATAAATATTTAAAGAGTTGTACCAATTTTTATTGTTTAGCTTGTGAATTCGCTGGCAATTTTGATAACTCTGGACTATAGACTTTAAGGTCGCTGCTATGAGTAGGGCATTACGGTGTAGAGCGGGCTTCATGTCGGTAGAAAGTACTAAAACAAGTGCTCGCACAATGTGTCTGATATGAAATACAATATTTTCATATGCGATAACTATTTCATGTTAAGCTTGAAAAAAATAACAAACTCTTAACTACTGCCGATCGAGAAGGTTGGCTGCAGTCGCTGTCAGTGTCACTAACGGTGCTATTTAAATTTATCAAGTGAGTCTTTGGAACTTTGGAAAGAATTTGTCATGTGTTGAAATCCATTTAATACCTTGAACAAACTGCATTTATAAGTGTTTTATTGTTTTTATTGACGCTATTTGAAATTAAACTAAACATTTAATTAGCTTTACTTGTGAACGAACGTATCATAACAATAGCTAATGAGTAGATTTTTGTCTGGTTTTGTCTTTAAAACCGGTTCAAGAATTAAACAATACAAATTTCAAAGTTGATCAAAAATTTTTGTTGAATGTTTGCCAATTTATTTGGTCAATCAGCTATAAGAACAACTTAAAAATAGTGTTAATTGAAGTTTGGTTGTTTTATTAATTCTTGTGGTAAATTAATTTTGAGAAATATCCTGAAACATAGAGATTATTGCTTCTAATAAAAAAAAAAAAAATATGAAATGAAGTGGACTTTGAATTTAAATTGTACTTTAGCGAAAACAAAGGAAATAATCTGATATTTTGAACAAACAAATGTACTCACATCAAAAATATGTTTGTATTTTTTAGATAATACAAATATATATAGAAGTAGTATATATAATACTAATTTAATAGTAGTGTGTATATAATACAGAAAAACTTTGCACATATCTGTATATTTTATAAAATTGAAGTACACATTTTTTTCCAGGTAAACTCTAAAAGTACTGGATCGATTTTTTTGAAAGAAGTTTTTAAATGTCATATTTTTGCTACAGCTATATTTATTTCGAAATTTTAATAATTTAAGTACGTTTAATTAAAGGGTTATGTTTTTAAAAAATCAACCCCGGTGCCACGAATTGCTTGATAGTTATCTTTCACGTGCTTGTGCTGCGAGAGTTTCAATAAACTCCATGTTGCTCTCTACACTTGTTTTTCTTTTGCTAAGCTAGAGCAGCACAACATAAAAAACAGATGAGCCTCACGCAAGACAGATCGAAAAGTGAGATACATGTAAATGCAGTGCTGAGCTGAAAAACAAAGCAAAACATTTTTTTTTTCTCTTAACATGCTTTGCCTTAAGGGTTAAGGTCACACGGTGATGCGTGACGCGTTTGAATGGCGTTCAAAAGTTTTTGTTGTTTATTTCAATGGAAACTATTAAATAACCGTGGGAGTGAGACTTTGTAGAGTGACGAAAATTTATTTATTTTTGGACGCAAGGTGATTGTCTGACCTCCTTTAGCGTGTTAAGGATTTTGATAAAAGGAGTTATTGCACTATAATAAAAAAAACGTCCGTGGCGAAGCGGCAGACCACTGTGGCCTGTTAGTAACTGTATACATCTACAAAGATATTGATGATATAAGGTCTGTTCCCGTACTTTTGTAGTAGAAACTTGCAAGTTGCAAGACTTGAGAGAGTAAGCAAAAAATGCACTCTTTACTGGAAAAATTGCAAAAGGTAGGGGAACAGGTTTTTTGCAAAAAGTTGTTACTTTTGATTAAACGTCAAAAACATTTGTTTATTTCTTTTTCAAAATTTTGAACAAATGTCGAATCAAAAGAATAAATGTTTTAATGGTTAGCACTCTAATTTGACATTTGCTATCAAAACATAACAGCTTGCGAATTGTTGCGAATTTTGCTTCACCAAGTTTGTGTAGCAGAAAATAGCAATATTTGAAGAGGACTGGATTTCTCATTTTCGCTCTCTTTTGCGAATTTTTTGGGTAAGTGAACAGGAAATCGCAGAAAATAGCACGAATTCGTGCAAATGTTCAAGTACGGGAACAGACCTATAAAGACTTGCATTGTTCCGTAAGTAAATGTTGATAATATCTAATACACTGAAAAAATTCAATGAAAAAAAGACTCGTGAAAATATCAATTAAGATTATTTCTCGAATGTTTTTATTTAGTCCTTGTTATGCACAATAGGGTGCATAGTTATTTTGATTTTTTTATCAATTCTTATAGCATTTTTCTGATGCCAGGAATGTCTTCGCAATAGCAGATATTGTCTTTCTTAGTAAAGTGTATTGCAAACGGTTTTTCACTATTTCTGTAGTATGTCACCTTAACATCGGGTTCAATTGTTGCATACGAGAAGCATGCTATTCCGATTTTTCCTTTGA
Organism: Coremacera marginata; assembly: GCA_914767935.1. Classification (NCBI taxonomy): domain Eukaryota; kingdom Metazoa; phylum Arthropoda; class Insecta; order Diptera; family Sciomyzidae; genus Coremacera; species Coremacera marginata. The sequence continues at coordinate 125,960,567 of OU612045.1, read as the reverse complement.
CAGTTCCAAATCTCTTATCCAATCATTCAGTTGCGCTTGCGATAAAACGCGAGTTTTGCTTTCAGTTGTAATAATACTACCACCTGTGGTTGCTTCCGACTCCAATGAATCTACGACAAGTAGGATATGGAACATCATCAGTATGAGATACTGGTAATGAAACCATCGGGACAGAGGCGTATATCACTCGTTTGTGTCTTCCAACGCCAGTCACTTTGGCTAGACAAACATAGCAATCGTTTAGGTGGCAAAACGGTTGTCTACAGAACATCGGAACATCAAATTTCATGTATCGTTTCTTACGCGAGCTCCATTCAGACAATAATAATTAGCACGATTGACACAAAATACTTGGCGTCCATGAACCACCAATATTCTCAGCCGCAATACTAAAATAATAAAGATATGACATTTGCAGTAAATTCGTAAAATTGAGTCGATTCTTTTCGAAAGTAAATCCGACGCACACGTAGCAGAAAATATTTATTTGGATCGTTTTTACATTGGAATGGTCGCAGTCTTTTACTCATTTCATTTTGAAATTTATCTTAATTTCTATTATTTTCTTCCGTTACAAATTGTGCGTTCGTTTATTTGCCACGTTTTTTTGGTATAATGCAAGAATGTTTTTGCTTTTTACAGCTCGCTAGCGCTGCAAATATGGTACAATAAAAGGTATGTAGGCTCACGACAGAGCGCGACCGCCGAAACTGTCAAAACAAAATAAAGGGTCCGCCATCTAACGTTTTTTTTTCAACTAGTGCTTATTTCGTGAATGGTAACACTTAGCACATGTCTGATTTGACAGATAATTAGTTTTATCCTTCCGCTGAACGAATATGGTTGTGTATACGCTTGAACAACGCTGGGAAATATTGCGACATTACTTTGAAAATCATAGTAATGTTGCAGAATGTGTGCGAAAATTGCGTACGGATTTTGGAAGAACAGAAGCACCGTCAGCTCCGTATGTTCGTTATCTTGTGAAAAAAGTGAAAGAAACTGGCATCCTCATCGATAAACCAAAGCGTGAAACGCCAAAAACAGTGCGTACACCCGAGAATATTGCTGCTGTGTCAGAAAGTGTGCGTGAAGCGGCATCAACATCAATTCACCGTCGTTCTCAACAATTGAACATTTCGGAGACATCATTGAGACGAATTTTGCATAAAGACCTTGGTATGACGCCATACAAAGTCCAATTTGTTCAGGAGTTGAAGCCAACTGACCATCCAATGCGTTTTCGCTTTGCTGAGTGGGCCTGCGATCGACTTACAGAAGATGCCGATTTTGCCAAAAAAATCATCTTTTCAGATGAAGCTAATTTTGATCTTGGCGGGTATGTAAACAAGCAAAACGCACGCATACATTGAAAAGCCGATGCACCCAAAAAGAGTCACTGTGTGGTGCGGATTTTGGTCCAGAGGCATAATTGGGCCATTTTTCTTCGAAAATGAGCAAGGAGTGGCCGTTACAGTAAATGGCCATCGTTATCGGGCCATGTTGAACGAATTTTTGTTCACAAAAATTGAAGAGGAGGATATTGGCAACATTTGGTTTCAACAGGACAGCGCTACGTGCCACCTTTGAGAATATATATATAGAGAAACCACTTCAGTAAAACAACTCTAGGGAGTAACTCTGCCGCTTAGATGGCGCACTAACAATTGCGCTTAGCGAATTTTCAAATCAGGTGCTGACATAGAATATGTTTGAGTGCAAATGATCCAATAAGAAATTTGTTAACAAAGGTTGTATCAGTGATTATGTGAAATATTCGAATTATTTTGGGCACTATTATTTCAGTTTTATGATTTTTACGAATTTGTATTTTAATCAGTGTGCCAGTGTTTTTTAAGTAAATAATTTTTTCAACATAAGTTTATTAACATAGCTAGTATTGCTTCAACAATTTTTTTTGTGAAGTTAAGGTTTTTGTGGAGGCCGTGGAATACTTGCATTGCGATGCGGCAAAGACCCAGGTTGAAATCACCGCCGAACACAGATGATTTTTTCAATTGAAAATCAGTTTTTTGTTCGGCCGTCACCTCCCTGCAGACAATGCACACCTCAGAGAATAAAAACCGTAAAGTTCTTGAGACCATGCGTCGTTCGGAGTCGGCGTCGAGTGTCGATCATTTGTGTACAAACATTTGATAACATGTTCAACACAATTGATAATAAGAAGGTCGGTTAAAGTCATTTCAAGGATTAAAATGCTAAATTTTTTTTTGTTTTTTAATTTTAATAAAGCTACACATAACTAAATAATTCATTTTAAATAATATAAGAAATTATTAAATAAATAAATTACTAACTAAATAAATAACAAATAAATAATAAATTAATAAAAAAATAATAAAGGTTCAATGATAATAAAAATACATAATAATTATATAATATATGTAGTATAATAAAAGATTACATTACAAGAAAAGCAAAGATATTATTAGACAGATAAGGGGATATTACAGATATTTTCGTGACTTATTGGGCGAAGTTTTGCGCTTTTTATTTAGATATTTCTTTTTTATCTGATGTGATATCTTTTTAGAAGCTTTTATAACTTTTGCCTTTATACTCAAGTCCTTAATAGCGTTGTTGAAGTTTTTAATCGAAAATCTTATCATTATTTTTATTATAGAATCCATAATAAGTTTAGAATGACGATTACATTGGTAGCTTAATTTGAACCTTCCTGAAATTATCTTTATTAGCAATTGCGAAAGGTTCAGCTTACTTTTATTATATTTAAAGTATTGCTCAAATAAACGTAGAATCTTTCGAAAATCTTGTTCAAAGGCATCAGATGGAGTGGACAAAATATGCGGCTTGTATTCTCGAAGTCTTATAAGCTTAGCAGTTTTCTTTTTGTAATTGTTCACTTCTTTCAAGTATTCTTCACAAGTCTTGGAATCAAGCCACTAAAGCATCAGCACAATTCTGCAAGTTAATATGTTCAAGGGGTATGTATTATATCGAAAATGTCTGCCATATTATTTTCTGTATCATCTTCCATTTCCTCCTGGGAGAAACTCATAAGGTCACTTTCATTTGGTTCACTATGGATAGCTTGCGAAGGTAAACTTAAATGTAATAAAGTAAGAGAAGCAGAGTCTTCATAACCGCTCAAGGACGATGATTTAAAATTCTGGAAACAAATTAATTTTAAATTTCTACAAACTCGTGCTGGATTGCTTTCATAAGATCCCCTATTTATTCTCAGCATAGAAATGTTGTTCTCAATAGGATCTTGGTTTAAATGAGAAGTCAGAAGATATTTTTGGTTAGGATCGCTTGAAATGTGTCTCCAAAGTTCCAACACACCATTTAACGTTTGTTGCAGTCCTGTAAAGCAGTATGGTACAGTCATTTTTGCTTCGCATCTCCAAGCAGATATTTTTTGTAGCGATTCTTGTAGATTATGAAAATTTTCATGGCAAGTGTTAGAAATAGCATTTCTATCAGGATTACTTGAAAAAATACCAGTGCTGTTAAGATTATCGAACAATTTATTCATAAATAAAATAAAATTTGCGGCGTTTATTGCAATTGGTTTTTCCTGCTGTGAGAATACATTATTGGATAATGCTGCGAAAATCCCTGTTACGGTCTTATTGCTGAAGATTTGGGTCGCGAGTTTTACAGAAAGCTTTTGAAAAGCGTCTTTCTTAATATGTTCTCTTGTGATTCCATAAATCACTTTGACAGTACCTGAATCATTATCGAAAACCTTCTCCAATATTTTCCATGACACACGATCTGGAGTAAGAATATTTGAAACTAGCAGACGGTTTCTTACACTTTTCACCAAATGAGGTGCATCATAAAGAAGAAAATTTTTTTACCATTCAGATAAAAGTAAGGCTTATTAAAATCCCCACCAATAGACTTATATGCGCTCCGATTATTGCTTCCTTGATCAGTGGTTACCGCAACTATTTCGAAACCCAATTCTGTTACGATATTAACACAATATTTTATTATATTGCTAAGTCGCACACCATCAACATTGCCGATAAAAAAACCTATCGTTTGCTTCCAATTGCTATTTAATCCTCTTAACATTACAATCAGGGAATGGGTTGCAATAACATTTGTACGTCTGAAGATCCCGTGGTCAGCAAATCCATAAATTATATCTTGTTGAGAATCAAATTCTAGCTCTGGTTTTATAGCCATTTCATCTAGCAGCAAAACACATTTCTTATTCATATCTGCGCTTTTTCCTATACCAGGTGAAAATTTAATCTGGAAGTGCCATCTTTGTACTGTGCTTATGGACGGCAATGAAAATCCGAGGTCAATCATAAATCTGTACGTAGATGGTGATTTATAGTAAAATTTTAAAAATAAGTCCCTCTCTTCATTTTTCCAATGAGAATTTTTGCGATGAGTAAGTTGCGTCAGTATAAATGTTCTCACAGGGTCGCATTTTTGGCTGAAAAGCTGATTAATTTTGCTTGCTACCATATCTTCAACACTACGATTTTTGACTTTTGGCGAACTGAAGATGTGGCGTGGAATGCGTGAGTTTTGCACAAAGTAATTGGGACGTTTACGAGAAAGCCACCACTTATATCTCGAAGCCTGTTCGTATAGACTCTCAAACCGGGTCCAGGCGGTGATCTATTCCCTTCCAGAGACAAAAATTCATCATAAAAAGGCTCATATGTCTCTTTTTCTAAAGAAATATCATTTAAATGAGGTGGTACATAATCAATTGTGCTCATTGGAAAAATCTCTGTTGGTTGACTCGAAATACGAGGTCGCTTCGCCTCGACTTTTTGATCGGTGCATGCACTTAAAAGCCTTTCACAACAAAGATCCAAACTTTCCTCCGTACATAGGCAAATATTTGGATATGGAGTCGGTATGGAGTTTTTTTTAAGCGTTTTCATTACAGCTCGTGCGACAATACATGATTTATTTAAATGATTTTCGCAAAATTTAATAGTTGCCCTTCCATACTGAGCCAAAGTTTTTAAATTTTCATTGCCTGAGTGCTTGACCCAAAGCATTCGTCTGTGGTCTGCTGGTAAATTGAAAACTGACAAAGAACCACATGGTGTAGAAACATAGTAGCATTTTTTATATGCGCATTTCGAGGGCATTATTTCTTTGAAAATTTAAGGGGGTCCTCTGGTAATCCGAAAAATTTTTTTCATATTTCTATTGCTCAGATACTCAAAAACATTTTCCCAAAAGGATTTTTCATAATTCGAAATAGTTTAGGAGATACAGGAATTTTTGTGTAGGTATGTTTTCGTCAAAATAACGCATCAGCAAAGTTGTTTATTTGCCTGCAGTCATTAGTCGAAAATTCTGTGGAATTCTTCCAAAATATGTATTGATATTACAAAATATACACACACAGTATGTATACATGCAGTATGTATACATGCATGTTTTGATTTAGGGGTTGAAATGATTTTGAGCCCAGGTGTTCACATGAAAGAAGCAAACGAACGAGATTCAGTTTATTTTCGAACGCTGAAAGCTACGCGTGCGCGATAACTGCTGTTGTAAAATAAAAGAAAAATCGTTTTGTGTTTTTTTTTTTGCTATGGATAAAAAAAGCCACCCAAACGCGCCGCGTAAGTACGCGTATCGAACAAAAAAGAGGCATTTCCGTGGAAACCAGCACTCCCAAGTAGAGGACACCGACTTTGCCAGCACATCGGCCAAAAAATTGAAGAAAACGCAAGACAATGAAGTCATCATCGAAAACAACCTCCAGTTCTGTTTCTTGGAATTTTTTTCATTTTTCCAAACGCTTGCTGCTCTGGTTATCTGCGCCCAATGTAAACAAAAAATTCGATTTGGAAAAACATGTATGCGTGGAGTCGGCTTCAAAGTGAGTCTGCAGTGCCAATGTAAAGCTACACAGTATATTAATTCTTCGCCGGTGGTCGGTAAATCTTTTGTTGTAAATCGCCGGTTGATATTTGCCATGAGATTGCTTGGAATAGGGAGAGAAGGTATTAATATGTTCTGCGGATTAATGGACATATGCCAAGGATTGTGCCTTGATGCGTACTATGGCACCTTGAAAAACATGCATGTGTCTGCTAAAGCAGTTTACAAGCAGTGCCTGTTGAATGCGGTTAAAGAAGAGCAGGAACAGCAGAAAGAAAAAAATCCTGACTGTGACTCCTCATTGCTGACCGTTTCAGGGGATGGCACCTGGAAAAAACGGGGATTCTCGTCTCTTTTTGGTGTCACTACGCTCGTCGGTAAACATACCAAAAAAGTGGTTGACTCCGTTGTCAAATCAAGCCTTTGCCAGGCATGCAAAATGTGGGGGAAAAAAAATGACTCTGCAGACTTCGAAGAATGGTACGAATCGCACCAGAAAACATGCACAAACAACCACAGTGGGAGTGCGGGCAAGATGGAGGTAGATGCCGTGAAGGAAATGTTTGCCTCATCGATCGAAAAATATGGCATAAAATATGAAAAATATATTGGCGATGGCGACAGCAAAACCTTCAAGGCCATTATAGACCTTGATCCGTATAACGGCGACCCCGTTGTCACAAAAAAGGAGTGCATCGCTCACGTGCAAAAACGCATGGGCACACGGCTGCGCAAGGCCAAAAAAGAAAACAAAGGCATCGGTGGAAAAGGCACTGGCAAACTGACAGACAAAGTCATAAGCGAGCTGACTACTTACTATGGACTTGCTATTCGACGTAATAAGGACTCTGTGGAAAACATGAGAAAAGAAATATGGTCAACATATTATCACAAAAGTTCAAGTGATAGTAATCCACAACATATGTATTGCCCACCTGGTGAGTCCAGCTGGTGCGCCTATCAAAAGTCAGCAGCAGAAGGCTCATTAGCCTCATTTCACCACACGTACGCCCCACTTGATGGAAAGGTTCTGCAAGTAATGAAGCCCATATACGAAGCGTTATCATCCGACGATCTACTCAACCGATGCACTGGAGGTGAAACGCAAAATTGTAACGAATCGTTCAACTCGCTTTTGTGGACCTTTGCGCCGAAACATATCCACTGTGGTGCTACCACAGTCGAAATCGCAAATTTTCTGGCAACCTGCATTTTCAACGAAGGCTTCACAAGTATTTTAAAAATAATGTCAACAATGGGTATTGTCATCGGCCCACAAGCCGAGATGTATGCTGAATCTCGCGACGGAAAACGACTTCAACGCTCAGAGCTAAAAACGTACGCATCATCGAAAGAGGGTCGCACAGCCCGCAGAGCCCAAAAAGCCATGGAAAACTCGTTTTATGAGATGGAGGAAGGCACACTTTATGGGGCTGGAATTGCCGATTAATATTCGTAAGTATTGTATTAAAAAAAATATGTGTTAATGTCATTTCTGTGCCTCAAAATTGAAGTCAAAACTTTAAACGCGTTTTTCTCGAAACCATGTTTTTCAAAACTTTGCGCACGATAACTCAAACAGTTTTTGACCGATTTTGATATATGAGGCATGAAACGACGCAGAATTTACGCCGCTATAGCCCCTACCTCAAACTTGCCGAAAAAATAATGTTTACTATTTTTTTTCTACACTAGACTACAAAAAAAAAGGTCGAAATTCGATTTTTCATTTTCAAAGTGGCGGCTCCCCCCCTAAAAAAATTTCGATTTTTGTTTCCGAGGTAGGGGCTATAGGGACATTCATTCTAAGTAACTGAATATTTTTTTTTTTCAGACGATGTTTCAGACACTTGGAATCGTGCGCAATTTGGACCCACCTTTTTTCCGGAGAACCTCGTTACCAGGCCGAGAACTTTCTGAACGGTCCATAAAATCACTTTTTCAAAATTTTGTATTTTTTTCAATAAATTAAGCTACCCAAATCAAAAAACGGAACTAAAATATCTTTACTCGTTCTCTTTCCACAATATTTTGAAAAAAGGCTAAAATTTGGCATAGATTACCAGAGGACCCCCTTAATAATAATATTATAAGTCGCACATCTAAACTCCATAAAATTTCCTATAAGAATGAAATGCCATACGCATGCGATTGCCTCAGCAGCAAAAAATCGCAAACAACCTTGATAATTAACGGGATCATGTTTTTACAAACTACAACTTAACTGAAGCGACAACTCAGCCAACAAAACAAAGCAGTGTGTGTGTATGTGTAGTTGTGTATGCATTGCTGTCTGTCTATTGATTTGAATATTTCAAAGTTGAAGCAAAAAATGCACAAAGCAGCGTAGAAATCTGAAAGTGGTGTATGTGGCGTCATCTATCGGGAGAGTGACACAACTCAAAGTAATTTCTCTATATGTATATACTCAATGGTGCCACACAGCCGAAGCTACACTCGATGTTTTGCGCCCTGTTTTTGAAGATCGCATTATCAGCCGCAGAGCTGATGTAGTTTGGCCACTTCGGAGCTGCGATTTGACACCGTTGGACTATTATTTGTGGGGTGCCCTCAAAGATAAGTGTTACGCCGACAAGCCAGAGACAATTGACGCTTTAAAGGACAATATTCGTGAAGCCATTGGTGAAATACAGCTGCATACAATCGATAATGTGCTTAAAAATTGGACCGATCGTGTAGGCTACTGCATGGCCAACCGAGGCAGCCATTTGAATGAAATTATTTTCCATTATTAACCGGAAGGATTGTACATTCAAATAAAAAAAGAAATTTAAGAAAATATTCAGTAGTTTTTTTTTTGCATTTTCAAAAAAAAAAAGTTATTTGGCGGACCCTTTATATTTGACCCTGCCTCAATCGTTAGGCATTTAAAAGACATTTAAAAAAAAAATTTTATTTTTAAATGGTCCCTATAGTGCTTTTTTTCGTTTTTTTGTTATATATTCGGTGTTTCTTGTCCGATTCTTAAAATTTTTTATATCTGTGCTTGTTGATTTTTGTAAATTTTTTCTCGCATTTTTTTTCTAGAATCTTTTTTTTTGCGAATATTTACCCCCCATACCTCATCAGTTCCTACTAAATAATAAAATTCTTAGATTGTCAAATAATTAACGCTTATTAAAAAATATTAAGACCATGGGAACAAATGATATCGATATATTTATTTTTGGCGCAGTTCCGACCCATTTTATCACAAAAATAACACTTTGAAAATATTCGTCACCTCATACTCGACTTTTTATTTAAAAAAAAAGTTTGTTTTTTCAATCGCAACTCTTTATAAAATCACATCACAGCCGTTGCATTGTGTAGAGCCCCTTTTCGAGACCTTAAAAAAACTGTCGCAATTTTTATTAATAAATATTAACATTTTTCGTTGAGGCAATTTCTGTCAAATAAAAACAACTTGTTTTTCCAAGCGGTCGTTGTTTGTTGTCATCGCATTGTATTTTTGTTTTCGCATTTAGTATTTTTTGTCGTTGCCTTCAAAGGTTCTTCATAATCCCTACAAACGTTGATGGATGGTTACTACAAAGAAATCAGCGTTACTTGTACCGCATGGTTCTTGCCGTTAAAAGTGGTCACTGCGATGAAGATTTAGCCTGCCAACAGCCCGGTGCTACAAGTACAGCCCGTTGGCTAACAAGAGCATCTCGCATTTTACGTTGGTACGTAACGCAAGCCCAGCCATCCAATATATTGGAAGATCTCGCTACGTTCGTCGTCAGAGTGTATGCGCCATTTTGGTTTTTAGTTAAAAGTCAACCACTAGCTATTCATGGTAGCCGCAATGTGTTCAAATACATTTCATGGATTCGCGACTTGCCGAACTACGTCCAGGTAGCCATTAAACCGACCATCGACAACAAGCCATATTTTTTCTACCATGAAAATATACTACTGTCGATGATTATTGATCCAGATGCCTCGGTGCGTGCAAATGGATATAGCTAAATTTTGGAAGCCCGCTCAAACCTAACAGGTCGTATTCGGCAATTTCGTGAACCCAACCACCAGCCCTTTATCCAATATAGCAGCACAACATACACTGAAATGATCGATTGGACCAAATTTCAGATCACTGAGCCACCATGTCTTCAGTTTTTTACTCAAGAGCAGTTGACTGATCTGCAGTACTCGAATGACATTATTAAAATTCCAGGTGAGCAATATAGTAGACATTAATTTTATGAAATAAATGACATAATATTGACGTCATACATCAAATCGTATTTACTATGTTATATGTTTTAACAGATTATCCTTGTCACTCGCAAATCACCGAGCGTTACGTCCAAATTGTGCACAAGTCGGCCACAGCAGTCACTGATGAAAACCGTTTGGGGCACATTTTCTTGAAGCTTCGCAGTTTCGAGCGCTACAGCCAGCTTGAATTCCGTAAAGATTTAGAAAATTAATAAAAAGTCGGGTATGAGGTGACGAACTTTTTCAAAGTGCTATTTTTGGGATAAAATGGGTCGAAACTGCGCCAAAAATAAATTTTATCGATATCATTTGCTTCCATAGTTTTAATAATTTTTGTGAGCTTTAATTATTTGACATTTTTGGAATTTCATACTATAGTAGGAACTGAGATAAGGTGAGTGAATATTCACAAAAAAAAAGATTCGTGGAAAAAAAATTAAAAAAAATTGATAAAAAATCACATAAAAATGTTTAAGGATCGAACAAGAAACACCGGAGATATAACAAAAAAACGAAAAAAGTACCAAGGGGCCATTTAAAAAATCAACTTTTTTTGAAAATGTCTGAAATAAAGTGCAATACGCCCATTTTTTTAACGGTTTCTGACAGTAACCATATGAACTAAACTGCCAAATTTTAGTCTTCTACTGTTGATATAAACATGATATATATCTTTTTTACGGTAAAAGTGGGCGTCGATTTATTTATAAATAAAGTGACTGCTTCTTGGACCCATAGAACCTACATACCAAGTTTGACGATCAAAACGTTCACATCTAAGGAATTAAAATTATTTCTGAAAAGCGAGTGCAGATTAAGTGCTACTACGCCCCTTTTTTATAAAGCTGTCGAGAGTGAGCGTATGAACTTAACTTCCAAATTTTAGTATTGAACGATGAAAATCGTCTGATTTTATGAAGTTGTATTGACCGCCTTTTGGAGCACCTGCATAACAAGTTTCATTATCAAAACGTATACAACTCAGGAATAAGCATGATTTCGAAAAAGTCGGTGGGGATATAGTGCGACCACGCCCATTGTGCAGTTGCCGATATAACCTAAATTACCACATATTAGTCTTTTACGATAAAGACTGTCTGATATATAGAATTTTTTTTTTTTGGTTTGTGGGTGAACAAAGTGGGCGTGACAACATTTATATATATATATACTGTGACTGCCACTTGGAGCCATAGCACCTGCGTACCAAGTTTCACTATCAAAACGTAAACATCTCAGGAATTAAAATGATTTCTGAAAAGTGGGAGTAGATATAGTGTGACCACGACCATTTTTTGTACAGTTGCTGACAGCAACCATCTGAACAAAATTACTAAAATTAAGTTTTTTACGATTAAAACCGTACGATACATAGCATTTTTTTTTTGTTTGTGCGCGATAGAGCAAATATGGGTTGTATGGGAGGTACCGCACCTCTTATCCAATCAACACCAAACTTCACACGAACACGCTCAAAGTGTTGCTTCAGTGTCCTTGAAAATTTCATAAAGATTGGTTCGGCGGTTTTGAAATCTATACGTGGTATACACTCATACCGACATACAAACATACCCACATACAAGCATCCATGTCAATATCATAACTCAATTCTGAGTTATTCTCTCAAATACATTTTCGTTCATACACTTAAAGTTTTGCCACGCCTATAATAGGCGGTGTGAATGAATGTAACTCAATTCTGAGTTATAAGCTCAAACACGTTTTCCTCCAAACACTTAAAGTTTTGCCACGCCTATAATAGGCGGTGTGAATGGCCGAGGAAAATAGAATATGTCGTTAAATTTGATCTGAGTTGTAGTAAGCCTCTCAGCCAAATTTCAAAGCAATCGGTGTAAACATTCCGGAGATGTATGACATTTCCATAAAAAATATAAATTTTCTGTACAAAAAAACTTCTTTGGGTTTTCGTGATTTTCCAAATTTTACAATAACTTTTTCCAAATTTTTTTTAAAAACCATCCAGATACAAATACCAACAAAATAATCAAAATCCCAGCCAAATGAGCCGTTGAGTCGTTCATGAGTGATGCCATTACCAACGAACTCCAAATCATTTTTATGTATGGGCATTTCCAATCTGACGTTAATCACGATTGGCACGAAAAAATATTAAAAAAATGAATGAAGAAGTGAAATTTTTAAAAGGTTTTTTATAATTGCGTAGTAATTAAGTAGCACTATATAAAGTAGAAGAAATACAACAATCGATCTTAAGGATTTAAAAATATAAGCAAAACTATGCTCTGGCGTGACGTTGCAAAAAACAGAAGTAGTTTTCGACATGGATTTCAAAATTTGCTTAACTCTGTGAACTGGGCAAGACTTTTTGTATAAAACCTTTTTTAGAAGGATTTGGAATTATATAATATATAATCATAATAAGTTTCTTTACTAAGTAATCAAAATAAAAAATCTTTGCGCGTTTTTTTGTTATTAGGCTTTGTCGTCCGACGTGACGTTACTGGCGTGGATTCAGGGGGAATTTTGGGGGTTGAAACCCCCCGAAATTTTCGGGGAACCTGCATTTAAAAGTAATATACTTATGTTCATAATGGGGCTATGGGTGCCAAAAAGAAAACCATTGATTTTTTCATAATTTATTTTATATACTCATACCCTAATGCTGCAAACGTTTGTGGCTGTTTCTATTTCTAATGCACTGAGTTCTGGGGCTCTATTCCGTAACCAAGCACAAAATTTATGTACACAAAATTAAAAATTTCATATTCACTCCAAGTGCACACTTTTTAATTTCAAGTGATTATGCTGAATAAAAATTTGTGGCTATCAATTTGAAAATAGTAATTAAAAAATTTGAATTTTTTAAAAAAATAATTCAATCGTAAATATAAATTAACATCACTATCTGCAAATATTATTTGATTGTATGAAGGAAATAAGTTATTCCTTGACTGATGACAAAATTTTTAAGAATACAATCCCGAATTCCGCAAAGTATATTACAACAATAATTTTACAACACAAATAAAACATTCACAGAAAAAATCTTTTTAAAAGTTAAAAACTCATTTTCAAAGCCAGTGAATCGGAAACTGTATGTGTACACAATATTTAGTATACACTGATTTTTCCACAGTTAGAGAATAGGGCCCCTGCTCCCGTTTTTTTAAGTTTTTTTCGATATCGCGCATTTAGCTATAAACAGTCATACATACAAATGCAACCTGAAGTCACAAAAACACCGCATTTTTCGGATCAAATATATCCATAAACCGCACAGTCCATATGTACTTCGTATTTTTGCAGACCCTTCGAAGAATCCAAAAGAAAAACGAGCGAAATCATTTATTGATGCTCTCAACAACTGTAACAAGCAATTCCACCCATAAATACATCGGCTCCTACAAATTTGTGCAACCCATCCGATTTCCGTGGCTTCAAGCGAACGCTCATTTTCATCTCTATGCTTATTAAAAACGTATATGCAAAGCAAAACAAGTGAAGATCGATTGAACGGGTTGGCGTTCATTGTGACGTTGAAGTAACGTGTGAAAATGTAATCGAACTATTTTATAATCTAAAACACAGTTGATTTGATTTACTGATTACTTATTTCATAAATATACTATGCATATAAGAGTGGCACTTATTTTGTTTTTTTTTTTATATATGACATGTGCATAGCTCTGGAGTGTTTCTTTTTGATGCAAAAGTAATATCTAACAATTTCAGTAAAACATATTTATATTTAAATATGCCTCTCTATTGAAAATTTAATTTACTGTATATGGGAAAATAGTACTGTTTTTAAAAAAAATAAAGAATCCCAATTACATTAATTTAAGCTCAAATTTTCTAAAAACTGGTCCGCACTTTATTTTTCATTTAATTTTTCTTTAAAATAAGTTATCAGACATGAAAATCAGACTTAATTTACCAGAGTTATGATTTTTTACTTTTAGTAAAATCTCATTTTTTTTCTTGCTGTATTAAAAAAATCGCAAAAATCCAAATTTTAAAAAATTCCGTAAAATGCCATGGAAATATTTTTTAAAACTATACCTAACACAGATACAAACAATGGTTCGATTACGTTTAATAATTTGGTCATTACGAAATTTTTTGCTAGAAGTATGCCTCTTGGGAATTATCGAGTTTGAGTATTTTTATGAAAAAAATTCCCAAAAACCCAAAAATACAAATTTTAAAAACTCAGTCCAAAAATGAGCTAGAGACAGTTTTGAGCTATTTTGTGCAAAAAATTAAAAAAACCCAAAAATCGGATAAGAAATAGCTGCTGAAACTTGACTTTTTTTGTCGAAAATCTTTAAAGTGTCCTTTTCTGACATATCGAACACAGAAAAAAGTACAGGTGCGTCGTTGGACACACGAGAGAAGCGAAGCTTTTTCGCAGTTACATAGATTTGATAGCTTAATAATTTTTCCTTTTTAATAAATTAACTTTTAAATTCAAAAATTTAAAATATCATAAAATTTACTGATATCTATTTTTTTGACACTTAAAAACGCACTTGTCAACGCACTTGTCATAGAGTGTAAATTATTATTTCAGAGTTATTTCACTTAAAAACATGAAGAAAAAAAACTCTGTTAACCTCTGTTAACACATGCCAGAGATTTAGCAGAGTTAATGCAATCTCTAGATAATAATTTATACTCTATGCATTTGTGGGCATTGCTAATTTTCTTCGTACCAACAGCATAGAGTATAAATTATTATCTAGATATTGCATCAACTCTGCTAAATCTCTGGCATGTGTTAACAGAGGTTAACAGAGTTTTTTTCATGTTTTTAAGTGAAATAACTCGGTTAACACATGCCAGAGATTAAGCAGAGTTCATGCAATCTCTAGATAATAATTTACACTCTATGCCAGCAGCACCACAAACGCATTCACAATACAAACAAACCGATGCTGGAGACACCTTGTGGCAAATAAAAGCAAGTTTTTGATAGTTGTAGAATAGCAAATTCACAATCCTCTATCTATTGATAGATGGTGACGATCTACTGCAGCATAACTTCTGTTATAATTAGGATTGAATTAACAACTCTTTCTAACAAGTCTTTGTGGCCTAGAGGATAGTGCATTGGACTCTCGTGTAAAAGGACGTGGGATCGATCCCCACCGGCAGGCCAACAAATATTTTTAGTATTTAATATTAAAGTATTAAATTTTCTTGTTGTAATAAGCACTAGCAACAAAGAAACCATCAAATTTCCAAGAAAAAATCTGTCGAAAATTTTTCAGATTTCACTCCAAGCAAATCACAGAACGAGGAGTAAAAAGCTTCGCTTCAAAAAGTAAGCTCTGGTAATTTAAGTGTAATTTTCATATTTGATAACTCATTTTAAACAAAATTGGAATAAAAAACGAGTGCGTACAAGTTTTTAGAAAAGTTGATCTCAAAAAAATTTAATTGGGATTTTTTTGGAAAACAACGTTTCAAGAAAAGGTCGTTGTTACAGGCACGTTAAAATATCAATATTTTCCCCTGAAAATTTCACAATTTACTTTTACATGTAAAAGCACAATCGAGGCCCATGCTTATTATGAAAAAAAAACTAAATGGCCATTTTCAGCCCTTGAATGGACTTTGACCGAGCTTCTTATGTTCTATTGTATTGTGTGTCAGGCCCGTGACCAAGGGGGGGGGGGGGGGAGGGAGCGCGTTTAGATGTTCAAATCCCCTCTTAGGGTCCAGAAAGTATGAAAAAGCTACACAAATGAGACTACTAAGTTCAAAATGTATGAAAAATTTGTCTGACCAAATGAAACTAACTTTGCTTATAAAAGTCATAATCATTATATTGGAATTTAGCCGAAAGGAGATTGTATATAAAAGAATCGTTTTTAATTTCGGATTTTGATGCTCAAAAGGACCCTGATATCCGGGAAAATGTATATTTTAAATTATACCTAGAACGAATATAATTTCATAAATTAGGTTGACACTTTCTATGCAATATCTAAGCTTATTGGAGTCAAAACCTTTGAGAAAGCATTTGTTTTAATGGATTTTTCTGGAGTTTACTCCTTTAGGATCGATTTTATATATTGCCCGCGGTATGAAAATTTTATGGCGCCTGAAATCGAGCGTTATGCAGTAAAAAATCAAGAGTTACGCAGTCAGCGTTATACCAACAAAATACATACTCACAGCAGAGAAATACCAACAACGAAGATATACCAACAAAATACACACAGCAGCAATCTGCTTTTGTTTTGCAAATTGAATTGAAAAATTTTTGTAAAACTCCAAAAGTACTGAGCCGATTTTTATCAAAAAGTTTTAGAATATTATATTTGTGCAATAGCACATTTTCCTTTCAGAATTTTAACAGCAAGTATATTAATTAAAATGTAAAGATTTTAATGAAATCATCCCCGATTTGGATGATCATTTGCATTGCTTGGTCATTTTCTTTTCATCAGCTTGTGCTTGCGAGAGTTTCAGTAGATTCCATGTTGCTCTCTATCTTCTCTTTTTATGTTTAGCTAGCCACAGCACAACAACAAAAAAATTGTATGTGTTTGAATATGTGTGCATTTGCAACGTAGCCGTTGCTCATACGAGTAGTTTATATTAAAATCCGCTTTTATTAAATTGATAATAATATAAAAGCTTGGTTAATTATAAATCCAACAAGTTTCCATTGAAATTAGTTAAAAATTCGTCGAGTTATTTAAATTTTAAGCATTAATCTTTTAAAAACAGCACAAAATCGTTGTTTTTCATGCTGCTTTGCCTAAACTGAGTTTTTCGCAAATAAGATCAAGCAAAACGTAGTTATTTTAGTGATTTTGTAGTGAAGTAGAAATACTTCAAATTGAATAAGTCGACGAATTTTCAACCGATTTTAATTAAATAAAACTTGCTGGAATTAGAATTAGGTAGAATTTATATTGCTCCAACACAACGGGACATTTAATACAGAATGTGTCTAGAAATTGATCTTAAATAGAAAGAAAAATAGAAAAAAAATTTTTGAAAAAATAAGCTTTTAAATAAAAGCAAAAGTTCTTAAAGTTCACCAAAACGTGAACTAAAAAGAAAAAAATAAATTTCAGTGACATTTGTCATATATGTATATAGTAGGTATATTCTAGATTCAAAAGAACCTCTCTCTTGGTTACCCATCATCATAATAAAAGCGTACGTAAATAGGTAAGTTCTAGGGACATAAATAAATTTAGAAATTTTCAAAATGTAAAATACACAAGTTTACTAAACAATATCAGTGGAATTGAATCGTTTAGTAGGCTCATCTGTATATAAACAGCGATACATTATATAGGTTTACTGCACAATATCAGTGCCTTAAGCTTTTAAAATTTAAATGCATTTTAAATATAACAGAAGTTATGCTGCAGTAGATCGTCACCATCTATCAATAGATAGAGGATTGTGTATTTGCTATTCTACAACTATCAAAAACTTGCTTTTATTTGCCACAAGGTGTCTCCAGCATCGGTTTGTTTGTATTGTGAATGCGTTTATGGTGCTGCTGGCGTAGAGTGTATATTATTATCTAGAGATTGCATCAACTCAGCTTAATCTCTGGCATGTGTTAACCGAGTTATTTCACTTAAAAACATGAAAAAAACTCTGTTAACCTCTGTTAACACATGCCAGAGATTTAGCAGAGTTGATGCAATATCTAGATAATAATTTATACTCTATGCTGTTGGTACGAAGAAAATTAGCAATGCCCACAAATGCATAGAGTATAAATTATTATCTAGAGATTGCATTAACTCTGCTAAATCTCTGGCATGTGTTAACAGAGGTTAACAGAGTTTTTTTTCTTCATGTTTTTAAGTGAAATAACTCTGAAATAATAATTTACACTCTATGACAAGTGCGTTGACAAGTGCGTTTTTAAGTGTCAAGAAAATAGATATCAGTAAATTTTATGTTATTTTGAATTTTTGAATTTAAAAGTTAATTTATTAGAAAGGAAAAATTATTAAGCTATCAAATCTATGTAACTGCGAAAAAGCTTCGCTTCTCTCATGTGTCCAACGACACACCTGTACTTTTTTCTGTGTTCGATATGCCAGAAAAGGACACTTTAAGGATTTTCGACAAAAAAAGTCAAGTTTCAGCAGCTATTTCTTATCCGATTTTTGGGTTTTTTTAATTTTTTGCACAAAATAGCTCAAAACTATCTCTAGCGCATTTTTGGACTGAGTTTTTAAAATTTGTATTTTTGGGTTTTTGGGAATTTTTTTCATAAAAATACTCAAACTCGATAATTCCCAAGAGGCATACTTCTAGCAAAAAATTTCGTAATGACCAAATTATTAAACGTAATCGAACCATTTTTTGTATCTGTGTTAGGTATAGTTTTAAAAAATATTTCCATGGCATTTTACGGAATTTTTTAAAATTTGGATTTTTGCGATTTTTTTAATACAGCAAGAAAAAAATGAGATTTTACTAAAAGTAAAAAATCATAACTCTGGTAATTTAAGTCTGATTTTCATGTCTGATAACTTATTTTAAAGAAAAATGAAATGAAAAATGAAGTGCGTACCAGTTTTTAGAAAATTTGAGCTTAAATTAATGTATTGGGATTCTTTATTTTTTTAAAAAACAGTACTATTTTTCCATATACAGTAAATTAAGTTTTCAATAGAGAGGCACATTTAAATATAAATATGTTTTACTGAAATTGTTAGATATTACTTTTGCATCAAAAAGAAACAATCAAGAGCTATGCACATGTCATATATAAAAAAAAAACAAAATAAGTGCCACTCTTATATGCATAGTATATTTATGAAATAAGTAATCAGTAAATCAAATCAACTGTGTTTTAGATTATAAAATAGTTCGATAACATTTTCACACGTTACTTCAACGTCATAATGAACGCCAACCCGTTCAATCGATTTTCACTTGTTTTGCTTTGCATATACGTTTTTAATCAGCATAGAAATGAAAATGAGCGTTACTTATGTATGATGGAACGAAGCTTCCGAATATGTATGTATGTTGTCTACTGCTCCTTGGCTGGTAATAAGGTATGCTCTGATGTCAAAATCGCAGGAAGATGAAGTTTATTCCAACTGAGTTTCATTCAAACATTATATATTCCAATAGTGATTTTATACTTTTTGTTAATGTAACTTTCAACGAGAATTAAAAACGCAACCGTTTCCTTTTACGTTATAATTTATTCTGTCAAACCAAGATTCTGATCGAAATCAGCTAAGCATCGATATTTAAAATATGCATACCAAAGTGAACAAAAAGAAAAGTAATAAAGTGACACAATGTACAAAAGTAATTGTAAGCAAAAAAGTCTTAAGTTGTTGAGCAATAAAGTGACACAATGTATAAAAGTTATTGTGAGCAAAAATAGTCTTAAGTTGTTGAGCAAAGCATTGTTGTGAAATAATAAATTAATTGAATACAAAGTAAATCAATATTTAATTATTGGGAAATTATTCTGAGAATTCTTAATGTCAAATAATAAAAAATATACAAAGTGATATTAATGCACATATGTGACCTACTTAAAATACTTCTGGCAACTTATGTTGTCGGTGTCGGTCTTGGCGGTTTCTGTGGTGTTGCAGTAGCGTAGGCGTTGGAGGGGTTCGTAACTCCTCCCCCCCTAAGGTAGAGCGAAGGCCACAGAGACTTCGATGTGGGTGACGCGATCTCTGGATCTTGTAATATGTAGCTGATGATCTCTTTCCTCTTAGCTATGATGAATGTTGTTAAGATGAAGATGGACATCAGTATCATGGTGGTATATGTTATCATTTGGTTGTTGAACGTTATGTGGTTGGTTTCGAGTAGCATCTTTTCTTGTTGGGTGTTTTGAAGTTTCAGTTTTTCGAGAGATAGAACGTCTTTTGTGAAATTTGTGGTGATAATTGAATGATAAAGCGGTACTATATATGTGTTATCCCAGTATTCGTTTGTTGTGTCATCATAAGTAATTTCGTTAATTTGTTCGCTGCAATTCTTGAATCGGATCAACTGTGTTCCCTTATCTGTGAAAGATATATTGTTACGAGTGGATTTTATTAAGGTTTCTGGTATATTTATCAAAAGGATGTTATTGTTTTCTATTTGTATGATGTTTTGTTGTTTTCCGACATCATTCATTGGACAGTTTGCCTCTCTGTTGTTCATCAGGTTTCCGTTGCATTGTGATTTGTCTGTTTCTTCTTGATATAGTGACGGTTCGCATATATATGTGTTCTCGATTTTGGGACAGATTTCGGAAAAATATTGGATCTTTTGCTCGTTATATATGATATATGGTTTAATATTTATTTCTAGTGTTTC
Source organism: Coremacera marginata (assembly GCA_914767935.1). NCBI lineage: Eukaryota > Metazoa > Arthropoda > Insecta > Diptera > Sciomyzidae > Coremacera > Coremacera marginata. The sequence continues at coordinate 125,940,167 of OU612045.1, read as the reverse complement.
CTTAATTGGAAGTGTTATGAGATGGAATGTTTTGTAGGATTCAGTAGAAAGGACTGGGATTTGGATATTTAATATGATGTTTGAGGAATTATAATAAGCTTGTAGCTTTATTATTTCATATAAGTGTTCTTCCGATATAATTTTAAGTGATTCGTTATTAGTTATTTCAAAAATTTCTTCTAATTCCGAAATGCTTAATATAGATTTAGAAATTATATTTAATTTGGCGAGTGCAACTGTTTCCGCTATTTCTGTTAAATGATTTGTAAGTAGATAAAATTGTAATTGACTTGATTAAGGTATTGTTGTTATTGTATTATATCTTCAATGTTTTTTATTTTATTAGAATTTTTGTTAATAAAATTTCCAATTTTTTTTTGCTCCTTATTTATGTGTTTTGTAATATTTGTAATTCTTTCTGATAGTTTATGGTTATAAATGGCATGATTATTAATGACAGAAGTAATGTTTGTTGTACCTTCTCTAATATTTTCTATCTGTTTATTAAGTGCATATGCATCATTTGCATCCATATTTCCTGTAATTGTTTTTATTACTGTTCCTAGATCATTAAATATTCCACGTTTTTGCCTTTTTATTGGTAATAAGAGCCTATATTTTCTATCTAATTCATTTAACTTTAGTTTGGTTATGTCGATACCGTCTACTGAATATGTGTGTTTCTCGATGCTTTGTATGGTGTTATAAATATTTAATATATTGTTTCCATATGTATTTAAGTCTATTATGTGAAGAATATTTTTATGAGTTACTATAGATTTTGCTGGACCCATGTAGTATGGAAGGATTCCCTGGTTGTTGTTAAGGTTCTGGATTTGGATGGGTTGGGATGTGATTAGGGATATTCTGAAATTATTAAAGAGAAAAATTTATAGGGTTGTTTTTTGTTCTTTTTATTCTAGCTTTATGAATCTTTTTATTACATGTGGTTTGTACAGTGATATTGTTATCGGTTCTGACCGTGTGCTTTGAAAAACGGGGTGCAATTTTGTTTCTTCTACTACCTTTTCTATAGATTGTATCGCTTTCCTTCAGTACTTCTGGGTTTTCTCTATTAAAATTTAGTTTGTCTATTTTTTTTTTCCATTTTTTCTTTTATCATAGGGTATAACTTTTCTTGAAATTCATTGAGTTTCTGTAGATAGTCATGTTCGTTATTATATTTAATATTATTTTCAAAATTTAGTGTCCTATCGTGATAAAGTTCAAAGGGTGTGAGTTTAGTTGCAGAGTGTATTGAATTATTGTAAGTTATTAGGGTTTCTTCTAACATTTCGTCATGATCTAGATCAAGTTTTTCTATTTTCTGTTTTGTAAGTATGAAACGGTAGATTTCTGTTAATGTCGAGTGTAATCTCTCGACTGGTGCATTGCTTGTTGTTTGTTGAAAGGAGGTACAGTGTTGTTCGATGTTGAATTGTTTACAGAAGTCTCCAAATATTAAACTTGAAAATTCTGATCCCTGGTCGTAAACTAATTTCTTTGGTATGCCATAGTGGCTTATAAAGTTTTTTAATGATTTTAATACGGAGAGACTAGTTCTATCGGTAAGTGTGTAGGCTAAAGCAAATTTCGAGAACTTGTCAATGATAGTCAGTATTTGTTTGTGGTTGATGGTGTAGATGTCAATGTGGACAATGTCTAGGGGTTGTAATGGTGTCTCTGTATTTTGGAATTTTGGTTTCTGAGGGTGTCTATCGTACTTGAGTATTTGACATTTATCACAATTATTGATTATTTTGGTTATCTTGTATTTTAGTAAGGGAAAATAGTATTTTCTCTTAAGGTGGTGGAAAGTTTCGGTGATACCTCTATGATTGCTATTTTCATGATATTCCTTGATTATTTGGTCCTGTTCGTCGTTATTTATTATATCTTGAAGAATGGTAGTACATCTAAGAATTCTGAAAATTTAACTGTGAGCAAAATATTTAGAATAGACGGATTGAACTATTTTGAAAGTTTCGTCGTCTGTGTAGAGTACTTAGAGTTTGTTTGGAGGAAAGAACTTTTTGAGAATATTTGTTATTGATGTTTCATCAAACAAAGGTTGTTTAATGATTCTTCTTTGTTTGTTCCGAAAAATAATGTCTAAAGTGTTGGAAGGGGTTTGATCTTTTTCTAGTATTATTTGGATGTTAAATTCATTTAATGACAATTCTGATATGTGAATCCCAGTGTCAAGGTTTTCGTGAGATGAATGAACTGTTGAGCCTTGCGTTGCTGCAATTGATTGTGTGTCATTTATATTTATTTCAATGTCAGTATTTTTTATTTCATCTATTTTCACGCGACTTACGGCATCAGCATTTGTGTTGATCTTACCTTTTTTATAAATGATGTCATAGTCGTATTCCTCTAGTTTTAATTTCCATCTTATTCATTTTGAATTGGGTTCTTTCAAACCCATTAGCCAAGTTAATGGTCTGTGATCTGTTACTATCATAAACCGTCTTCCGTAAATGTATGGTCTGAAATACTTTGTAGCCCATATAATTGCTAAAAGTTCTTTTTCGATGGTGGAGTAGTTAATCTCTGAGTCTGATAATGTTCTGCTTGCATAGCAGATGGGTTTATCTTTGCCTATAGGTCCCTGGGAGAGAACTGCACCTAGAGCTACGTAGCTCGCATCTGTTGTTACAACAAATGGTTTTGTAAAGTCGGGGTACTGAAGTAAGGAATCATTAGTTAAGAGGCTTTTACAATGTTCAAAAGTTTTGACATATCTTTCGGTTAATTTAATGGTCTTGCCCTTCTTAAGGCACTCTGTCAAGGGTTTTACCGTATTAGCGAAGTCTTTGATGAACTTTCGGTAGTAACCGAGTAGTCCTAGAAATCCTTTGATTTCTTTCTGATTTCTTGGAATTGGAAAATTTTTGACAGCGCTAATTTTTTCTGGGTTCGGCTTGATGCCGTCAGTTGTGACTATGTGTCCCAGAAATGCTATATCTTTTTTTAGAAATTCTGACTTATCCGTTTGAATTTTAAAATTGCATTCTCTTAGTTTTTTGAAGACTGCTTTTATGTTCAAGATATGTTCATCTAGGGAGGTAGAGAATATGATGATATCATCTAGATAAACTAAACAGTTTGTACCCACAAGATCTTTTAATACGTAATCCATTACACGTTGGAACGTGGACGGGGCGTTACTTACAGTATAATTCGCTTAGCTGCCTATTCGCTTAAGAGAGTATGTAAGTTAACAGCACAAAATCAATGTTCTGCTGCATTTTTTACGTACACGTGAGAAAAAATCGTTCTTAGCTGCCTCCCGCTTAAGGGCACATTCGCTTTAACATCTCTCGATTCTTGGTTATTTATATTAATTTTTCATACTTAAAGCATCACTTAACAGCCTAGTTAAAAAATGCAACACTTTTTCAGAATTTCCATTTCTTACATTTTTCGATTACATATTTATCGAATGCTGATATGTATTCGCTAATTATCAAAATGAGCAAACGTGTTGTGTCGCTTTCAATTAAGCAAAAGCTAGAAATAATAAATTTAGTTGAGAAAGAAGTGGATAAAAAAGTTATTAAAATAAAGTATAAGTGCGACTTATCAACAATTAATAAAATTGTGAAAAGAAAGACGCAATTAGAAGTGCCGCTAAGAGTGGTAGCCTTCAGCGCAAGCGCCAGAGAAAGGGAGTACATGAACAAGTGGAGGAGGCTTTGTTTGTTTGGTTTAAGCAGCAAAGACAGAAGGATGCCGTAATAAGTAGCTTGATGGTTCTGAACAAAGCGAAGGAATTCGCTGTGAAGCTTCACGATGACTTTGAGCCGGAGTCGAGCTGGCTGTTTAGATGGAGGAAGCGCTTCAACGTTAAATTTGGCAAAATTCATGGTGAAGTTGCGGACAACGATGAACAAGGCGCTTCTTACTTCACAAACACTATCCTACCAGAAATTATCGAGCAATACGATCCTGAGAACATTTTCAATGCTGATGAAACTGGGCTCTTTTACAAAGCTTTGCCTAACACAACATATTTCGAAGTTGGAAATCAGCCAAAAGGTCGGAAAACTCAAAAAGTCCGACTAACATTACTGCTTTTATGCAATGCAACTGGTTCCTTCAAAAAAGCTTACGTTATAGGAAAGCCTAAAAATCCTAGGTGTTTTCGTAACAAAGAGGTTCCAATTCAGTATTTCGCTAACAAAAAAGCCTGGATGACATCTGATTTGTGGGACCAAATTATAACTTCGCTTGATAATGAGATGGAAAGAAATAGAAAAAAAATTGTTTTATTTGTAGATAACGCTGCATGTCATAAAATGAGATCGCAATTAAAGAATATCTACATACAATTTCTTCCTCCAAACACAACGGCTCTTATTCAGCCTCTTGATCAAGGCATTATCAAAGCTTTTAAAACTCAATACAAACATATTATTGTTAATAAGCAATTGTGTGCTCTAGAGTGCAACATGACAGTACAGCAGTTTTTAAAATCAATTTCAATTTTGGACGCAATTTATTATATAAGAAGAGCTTGGTGGATGGTGAAGCCGGAAACTATTAAAAATTGTTTTAAGAAGGTAAGTGCATTGATGGAAAAAATTTATTCAGTAATACATTATCGATTTCTGTGCAGGCAGGGTTCGGTACTGATGGTGAAAATGATTCTGAGCTTTGTGACGATGGGGACATACTTCTACCAACAGAGTACATACACTGTGATGATGATTTAGAGTGCTACGGCCAACTTACAGATGAAGAAATAATTCAAAGCGTAGAATCTGTTGAAGATATTCAAGAAGATGAGGACGAAACTAGTGATGAAAATATTCCTACAACAAAAGAAGCTGTTTTGGCATTAAATACGTTAAAAAGTTATTGTACTGAAAACAAGATACATACAGATTTTTATTTCGATGTCGCAGAAAAAATAGCTGAAATTACAAAAAAAAAAACTTTCTCAAAGCAAAATTACTGACTTTTTTGGTAAAAATTAATTTAATTTGCTTAAATATGTACCTTAATTTATTTATTTTACTTAAGTAAACATGTATTGAATACATATTATATATTTATAACTTATATTTTTATATAAATGAATTGTTTTGTTTTTAAGTTTTTTTTTTTTTGTAATAAAAGAAACTTTATCCTTTGTTTAAACTTATTTTTTTTAGTGAAAATGTTCTTAATAGGTGCATTTGTTTATTGCTCTTAGGAGCCTTACATAGGCACCTATGCGATTTCGGATATTTGCCTCCATAAGGCCGTTAAAAAAATTCGGCTAAGAGCACTTGTCGCTTAAGGGCACAACATTTGCTGGAATTTAATTGAAGGACGATAAGCGAATTATACTGTAAACCAAAGGGCATGCGTTTGTACTCGTAATGGCCACCTTCTACCGTAAATGCTGTTTTTTGTATATCTGACGGATCCATCTCTATTTGATGGAATCCGCTGGCGAGGTCAAGAGTTGTGAAATATAAACATTTTCCTAGTTTATCTAGAATGTCAGTTATATTTGGGATTGGGTATCGATCAGATATAGTTTTTTTATTTAGTTGGCGATAATCGATAACCAATCGCCATTTTTGTTTGCCGCTGGAGTCCGATTTCTTGGGTACTACCCATACCGGTGAGCTCCAGGGTGAGTAGCTATGTTGTATGATTCCTTGATTGAGCATATCCTCGATTTGTCTCTGAACCTCCTGTTTGTGGATGCAAGGGTATCTATACGATTTTGTATGTATGGGGATTTCGTCTACTGTTCTGATTTTATGTTTAACTTTATTAGTAAATGTTAATTTATTTCCTTCTTTAAAAAATATATCATGAAATTCAACACATAGGTTAGTTATTGCCTTTTTTTCTTCGCTGTTGAGATGAGATGTTCTAATAATATTTTGAACATTATGTTCTTTAGAAGGAGTTTGGAGATTTAAATTATGAAGTTCAATGTAGTCTGATTTATTATATGCTTCTACTTTCAATGGTTGTTCTAAGATAATTTCATTATCTTTGTTTGATTGGTTCATAATTCTATAGTGCAAAACCAATTTTCTGCTACGTAAAGACCTTCGGATATATGTATTTTTGGGGCTATTTCAAATGATTTAATAAAGACATCGCCATTACACGTGTCTACAGGAAGTTTTACCAAGCTTTTAGACATTGCCGGTACCGTTATCTTACCGGATGTAAGATTTGGTTTTAATTTTATTGGTATAACAATGTGTTCGGTTATAAGTTTTTGATTTTTCAGGTCTATTTTTGCATTAAGTTGTTTCAAAATGTCTAGACCTTTTAGACCGTCAAAGTAGTTGTGGAATTTGAATAACCAAAAGGTGAAATTACTATGTTCTTTAAATTCTGTGAATGATGGCAAAATTATTTTTTTATTTATTTTATAACTCTGAAGAACTGTTGTTATGTTGATTGGAGGACATTCTATTTGCTTTTTTGAGTCAATGAATTTAGGATTAATGAAAGAAGACGATGCTCCTGTATCAATTAAGAATCTGAGATCCCTACCGAAAGGAGAACTTATGTTTATAAAGGGTAGAGTAGTACCGTGTTTGCTAATTTCTAAATATCCCGTAGGTTTTTCGAGGCACATGTCTGAAAATTTAGGGTATCATCGATATTGCATAGATCTTCTGTTGCGTTATTATTATCGTGATCCTCATTCATGTAATGAATTTCCTTTGGTCCTTGGGAGTTGGACCTAGTGCTTCTCATTGTGTAATTTGTACGAGACGTATTTCTAGTTAAGCCTGAACTGGTATCCATTGGCTCCGGTTTGGGGTAAGTAATAGCTTGTGCTTGGTTAAATGGGTTATAAGGGGTATTATTTTTGTTGGAACTATTGTTATTATTGTAATTATCTCGACTATAATTGTTATTATTGGTGTTACTTCGACTGTAATTATTATTATTGAAATTACCTCGGCTATAATTATTATGATTGAAACTACCTCGGCTATAATTATTATTGATATGATCTTGTTTATTTTGAAAGTTATTTTGATAGGCAGTTCTGAAGTTCTCAGGTTGTCTATAAGTTTTATAATCTGAGCTGAATGTGGGTTGTCTCTGAATATTATTTGTTCTATAGTAAGAGTAAGGATGAATTTGATTATTTGTTTGTCTCACATACCTTGGTGTGTTGTAGTAATTATTTATACCTGTTTGCTGATAATAAATGTTTTGCTCTTTAATACAGCATGACAATGCTGTTGCAAGGCTGCCTGGTCGCATAGCCCTTATATTTGATCCCAACGGTTCTTTTAATCCAACGAGGATAGAGTTAAGACACATTTCTGTGAACATATCCTTCTTTGATTTTATGACATTTCTGTCAGTTTCGTTCAAGAGTAAATTGTTATTCAGAGTAGACTGTATAGTTATGATCTGATCATAAAACTCTTCAACAGAGGTTTTATGTCTTAATCCATGCAAGTCTCTGATTAAAGAAGTTTCGGTACGTTTAACCGCATAGTGCAAGATAAGGTTATTTTTTATCTCGTCCCAGTTAAGTGGTGTACTATACATGCTTAAGATATCGTTTGCCTGGCCCTCAATTTTGTTCCTTATAGCCCTGAGTAAAATTTGTCCGTACGGTGTTTCGTCAGTCCCGCGTATTAGTTGTAAAATTTCTTCTACATTGTTAATGAATTCGTGCAACGATTTTGGATTCCCATCGAATTTGGGCAGATCCTTAATTACGTCAGGAATCCTTAGATTATTAAACATTTCACTGAGATTTTGATTAATTGGTAGGCCTAATTGGATATTCGAACTACTTGCTCCTATATTCTGGTTCAATGGTGTACTCATATTGCCAAAATTAAAATTTTCACTGACTAACTCTTCCGGAATTGAATTTAAACTACGGTGTTTATGGAAGTAGGGAAGAAATTGGAATTTTCTCTGGTTTTTATTCATTAAGTGGACTATTTGCACTTCGATATTTATTCATTAGTTTGAATAGCGGAACAATAGCACTTTTCCATTTATTAATTAATTTATAACGATTGTACTTCAATATGTGTGTACTATAATTTTTTTTTTTTTTTTTATATTCGAATGCGTAGGTATATGCATCTACGTTTTAACATATAAAATTGATACTTATTTTTTGAATCTTTTTTTATTTCACTTATTAGGTTTGCGAATTCTCTATTTATTTCTGATTTTTCACCAAAAGAATAAAGTTCTGACTGAGTGTTATAATAATTTTCCATATAACCTTTTATTATTTCTAATTCTTGAATAATAATTTTTTTTTCTTTTTTTTTCGAGCAAAAGATTTCAATATTTACTTACGTCAGCGCAAAGATTAGAATAAGAAGAAGTTCCATCTGGAGTTAAGTTCTTCCGTTTATTAAGGTTCGAAAACCACTTGTCTGGATACCGGCTCTAAAATTGATATTCCTTCAACTTTAGTTCTGTGAAGTTGTATGCCACCGCTACACAAAAACGCCTTTAGTGATGTTAGAAATTATTTAGTTGTATGCCACCGCTAAACAATTTTTCAGTTTTTCAAATATCACAGACAATTAAACGGCGTACCGACTGCGCCACTTATGTATGATGGAACGAAGCTTCCGAATATGTATGTTGTCTACTGCTCCTTGGCTGGTAATAAGGTATGCTCTGATGTCAAAATCGCAGGAAGATGAAGTTTATTCCAACTGAGTTTCATTCAAACATTATTTATTCCAATAGTGATTTTATACTTTTTGTTAATGTAACTTTCAACGAGAATTAAAAACGCAACCGTTTCCTTTTACGTTATAATTTATTCTGTCAAACCAAGATTCTGATCGAAATCAGCTAAGCATCGTTATTTAAAATATGCATACCAAAGTGAACAAAAAGAAAAGTAATAAAGTGACACAATGTATAAAAGTTATTGTAAGCAAAAAAGTCTTAAGTTGTTGAGCAATAAAGTGACACAATGTATAAAAGTTATTGTAAGCAAAAATAGTCTTAAGTTGTTGAGCAAAGCATTGTTGTGAAATAATAAATTAATTGAATACAAAGTAAATCAATATTTAATTATTGGGAAATTATTCTGAGAATTCTTAATGTCAAATAATAAAAAATATACAAAGTGATATTAATGCACATATGTGACCTACTTAAAATACTTCTGGCAACTTATGTTGTCGGTGTCGTTCTTGGCGGTTTCTGTGGTGTTGCAGTAGCGTAGGCGTTGGAGGGGTTCGTAACTCGTTCGCTTGAAGCCACTGAAATCGGATGGGTTGCACAAATTTGTAGGAGCCGATGTATTTATGGGTGGAATTGCTTGTTACAGTTGTTGAGAGCATCAATAAATGATTTCGCTCGTTTTTCTTTTGGATTCTTCGAAGGGTCTGCAAAAATACGGAGTACATATGGACTGTGCGGTTTATGGATATATTTGATCCGAAAAATGCGGTGTTTTTGTGACTTCAGGTTGCGGTTGTAATGCGCGATATCGAAAAAAACTTAAAAAAACGGGAGCAGGGGCCCTATTCTCTAACTGTGGAAAAAGCAGTGTATACTAAATATTGTGTACACATACAGTTTCCGATTCACTAGCTTTGAAAATGAGTTTTTATCTTTTAAAAAGATTTTTTCTGTGAATATTTTATTTGTGTTGTAAAATTATTGTTGTAATATACTTTGCGGAATTCGGGATTGTATTCTTAAAAATTTTGTCATCAGTCAAGGAATAACTTATTTCCTTCATACAATCAAATAATATTTGCAGATAGTGATGTTTATTTATATTTACGATTGAATTATTTTTTTAAAAAATTCAAATTTTTTAATTACTATTTTCAAATTGATAGCCACAAATTTTTATTCAGCATAATCACTTGAAATTAAAAAGTGTGCACTTGGAGTGAATATGAAATTTTTAATTTTGTGTACATAAATTTTGTGCTTGGTTACGGAATAGAGCCCCAGAACTCAGTGCATTAGAAATAGAAACAGCCACAAACGATTGCAGCATTAGGGTATGAGTATATAAGATAAATTATGAAAAAATCAATGGTTTTCTTTTTGGCACCCATAGCCCCATTATTAACATAAGTATATCACTTTTAAATGCAGGTTCTCCAAAAATTTCGGGGGGTTTCAACCCCCAAAATTCCCCCTGAATCCACGCCAGTAACGTCACGTCGGACGACAAAGCCTAATAACAAAAAAACGCGAAAAGATTTTTTATTTTGATTACTTAGTAAAGAAACTTATTATGATTATATATTATATAATTCCAAATCCTTCTAAAAAAGGTTTTATACAAAAAGTCTTGCCCAGTTCACAGAGTTAAGCAAATTTTGAAATCCATGTCGAAAACTACTTCTGTTTTTTGCAACGTCACGCCAGAGCATAGTTTTGCTTATATTTTTAAATCCTTAGGATCGATTGTTGTATTTCTTCTACTTTATATAGTGCTACTTAATTACTACGCAATTATAAAAAACCTTTTAAAAATTTCACTTTTTCATTCATTTTTTTAATATTTTTTCGTGCCAATAGTGATTAGCGCCAGATTGGAAATGCCCATATATAAAAATGATTTGGAGTTCGTTGGTAATGGCATCACTCATGAACGACTCAACGGATTTGGCTGGGATTTTGATTATTTAGTTGGTATTTGTATCTGGATGGTTTTTAAAAAAAATTTGGAAAAAGTTATTGTAAAATTTGGAAAATCACATCAACCCAAAGAAGTTTTTTTGTACAGAAAATTTATATTTTTTATGGAAATGTCATACATCTCCGGAATGTTTACACCGATTGATTTGAAATTTGGCTGAGAGGCTTACTACAACTCAGATCAAATTTAACGACATATTCTATTTTCCTCGGCCATTCACACCGCCTATTATAGGCGTGGCAAAACTTTAAGTGTATGAACGAAAATGTATTTGAGCTTATAACTCAGAATTGAGTTACGATATTGACATGGATGCTTGTATGTGGGTATGTTTGTATGTGGGTATGAGTGTATACCACGTATAGATTTCAAAACCGCCGAACCAATCTTTATGAAATTTTCAAGGACACTGAAGCAACACTTTGAGCGTGTTCCTGTGAAGTTTGGTGTTGATTGGATAAGAGGTGCGGTACCTCCCATACAACCCATATTTGCTCTATCGCGCACAAACAAAAAAAAATGCTATATATCATACGGTTTTAATCGTAAAAAACTTAATTTTAGTAATTTTGTTCAGATGGTTGCTGTCAGCAACTGTACAAAAAATGGTCGTGGTCACACTATATCTACTCCCACTTTTCAGAAATCATTTTAATTCCTGAGATGTTTACGTTTTGATAGTGAAACTTGGTACGCAGGTGCTATGGCTCCAAGTGGCAGTCACAGTATATATATATAAATGTTGTCACGCCCACTTTGTTCACCCACAAACCACAAAAAAAAAAAATTCTATATATCAGACAGTCTTTATCGTAAAAGACTAATATGTGGTAATTTAGGTTATATCGGCAACTGCACAATGGGCGTGGTCGCACTATATCCCCACCGACTTTTTCGAAATCATGCTTATTCCTGAGTTGTATACGTTTTGATAATGAAACTTGTTATGCAGGTGCTCCAAAAGGCGGTCAATACACATATAAGCTCTGCCACACCCACTTTTACCACCCACAAATCAATATAACTTCTAAAAATCAGACGATTTTCATCGTTCAATACTAAAATTTGGAAGTTAAGTTCATACGCTCACTCTCGACAGCTTTATAAAAAAGGGCTTTATAAGTAGCACTTAATCTGCACTCGCTTTTCAGAAATAATTTTAATTCCTTAGATGTGAACGTTTTGATCGTCAAACTTGGTATGTAGGTTCTATGGGTCCAAGAAGCAGTCACTTTATTTATAAATAAATCGACGCCCACTTTTACCGTAAAAAAGATATATATCATGTTTTACAGTAGAAGACTAAAATTTGGCAGTTTAGTTCATATGGTTACTGTCAGAAACCGTTAAAAAAAATGGGCGTATTGCACTTTATTTCAGACATTTTCAAAAAAAGTTGATTTTTTAAATGGCCCCTTGGTACTTTTTTCGTTTTTTTGTTATATCTCCGGTGTTTCTTGTTAGATCCTTAAACATTTTTATGTGATTTTTTATCAATTTTTTTTAATTTTTTTTCCACGAATCTTTTTTTTTGTGAATATTCACTCACCTTATCTCAGTTCCTACTATAGTATGAAATTCCAAAAATGTCAAATAATTAAAGCTCACAAAAATTATTAAAACTATGGAAGCAAATGATATCGATAAAATTTATTTTTGGCGCAGTTTCGACCCATTTTATCCCAAAAATAGCACTTTGAAAAAGTTCGTCACCTCATACCCGACTTTTTATTAATTTTCTAAATCTTTACGGAATTCAAGCTGGCTGTAGCGCTCGAAACTGCGAAGCTTCAAGAAAATGTGCCCCAAACGGTTTTCATCAGTGACTGCTGTGGCCGACTTGTGCACAATTTGGACGTAACGCTCGGTGATTTGCGAGTGACAAGGATAATCTGTTAAAACATATAACATAGTAAATACGATTTGATGTATGACGTCAATATTATGTCATTTATTTCATAAAATTAATGTCTACTATATTGCTCACCTGGAATTTTAATAATGTCATTCGAGTACTGCAGATCAGTCAACTGCTCTTGAGTAAAAAACTGAAGACATGGTGGCTCAGTGATCTGAAATTTGGTCCAATCGATCATTTCAGTGTATGTTGTGCTGCTATATTGGATAAAGGGCTGGTGGTTGGGTTCACGAAATTGCCGAATACGACCTGTTAGGTTTGAGCGGGCTTCCAAAATTTAGCTATATCCATTTGCACGCACCGAGGCATTTGGATCAATAATCATCGACAGTAGTATATTTTCATGGTAGAAAAAATATGGCTTGTTGTCGATGGTCGGTTTAATGGCTACCTGGACGTAGTTCGGCAAGTCGCGAATCCATGAAATGTATTTGAACATATTGCGGCTACCATGAATAGCTAGTGGTTGACTTTTAACTAAAAACCAAAATGGCGCATACACTCTGACGACGAACGTAGCGAGATCTTTCAATATATTGGATGGCTGGGCTTGCGTTACGTACCAACGTAAAATGCGAGATGCTCTTGTTAGCCAACGGGCTGTACTTGTAGCACCGGGCTGTTGGCAGGCTAAATCTTCATCGCAGTGACCACTTTTAACGGCAAGAACCATGCGGTACAAGTAACGCTGATTTCTTTGTAGTAACCATCCATCAATGTTTGTAGGGATTATGAAGAACCTTTGAAGGCAACGACAAAAAATACTTGCAGGTGCAGCTAAATGCGAAAACAAAAATACAATGCGATGACAACAAACAACGACCGCTTGGAAAAACAAGTTGTTTTTATTTGACAGAAATTGCCTCAACGAAAAATGTTAATATTTATTAATAAAAATTGCGACAGTTTTTTTAAGGTCTCGAAAAGGGGCTCTACACAATGCAACGGCTGTGATGTGATTTTATAAAGAGTTGCGATTGAAAAAACAAACTTTTTTTTTAAATAAAAAGTCGAGTATGAGGTGACGAATATTTTCAAAGTGTTATTTTTGTGATAAAATGGGTCGGAACTGCGCCAAAAATAAATTTTATCGATATCATTTGTTCCCATGGCCTTAATATTTTTTAATAAGCTTTAATTATTTGACATTCTAAGAATTTTATTATTTAGTAGGAACTGATGAGGTATGGTGGGTAAATATTCGCAAAAAAAAAGATTCTAGAAAAAAAAACGAGAAAAAATTTACAAAAATCAACAAGCACAGATATAAAAAATTTTAAGAATCGGACAAGAAACACCGAAGATATAACAAAAAAACGAAAAAAAGCACTATAGGGACCATTTAAAAATAAAAATTTTTTTAAAATGTCTTTTAAATGCCTAACGATTGAGGCAGGGTCAAATATAAAGGGTCCGCCAAATAACTTTTTTTTTTTGAAAATGCAAAAAAAAATACTGAATATTTTCTCAAATTTCTTTTTTTATTTGAATGTACAATCCTTCCGGTTAATAATGGAAAATAATTTCATTCAAATGGCTGCCTCGGCTGGCCATGCAGTAGCCTACACGATCGGTCCAATTTTTAAGCACATTATCGATTGTATGCAGCTGTATTTCACCAATGGCTTCACGAATGTTGTCCTTTAAAGCGTCAATTGTCTCTGGCTTGTCGGCGTAACACTTATCTTTGAGGGCACCCCACAAATAATAGTCCAACGGTGTCAAATCGCAGCTCCGAGGTGGCCAAACTATATCAGCTCTGCGGCTGATAATGCGATCTTCAAAAACAGGGCGCAAAACATCGAGTGTAGCTTCGGCTGTGTGGCACGTAGCGCCGTCCTGTTGAAACCAAATGTTGCCAATATCCTCCTCTTCAATTTTTGTGAACAAAAATTCGTTCAACATGGCCCGATAACGATGGCCATTGACTGTAACGGCCACTCCTTGCTCATTTTCGAAGAAAAATGGCCCAATTATGCCTCTGGACTAAAATCCGCACCACACAGTGACTCGTTTTGGGTGCATCGGCTTTTCAATGTATGCGTGCGGGTTTTCTGTGCCCCAAATGCGACAATTTTGCTTGTTTACATACCCGCCAAGATCAAAATGAGCTTCATCTGAAAAGATGATTTTTTTGGCAAAATCGGCATCTTCTGTAAGTCGATCGCAGGCCCACTCAGCAAAGCGAAAACGCATTGGATGGTCAGTTGGCTTCAACTCCTGAACAAATTGGACTTTGTATGGCGTCATACCAAGGTCTTTATGCAAAATTCGTCTCAATGATGTCTCCGAAATGTTCAATTGTTGAGAACGACGGTGAATTGATGTTGATGCCGCTTCACGTACACTTTCTGCCACAGCAGCAATATTCTCGGGTGTACGCACTGTTTTTGGCGTTTCACGCTTTGGTTTATCGATGAGGATGCCAGTTTCTTTCACTTTTTTCACAAGATAACGAACATACGGAGCTGACGGTGCTTCTGTTCTTCCAAAATCCGTACGCAATTTTCGCACACATTCTGCAACATTACCATGATTTTCAAAGTAATGTCGCAATATTTCCCAGCGTTGTTCAAGCGTATACACAACCATATTCGTTCAGCGGAAGGATAAAACTAATTATCTGTCAAATCAGACATGTGCTAAGTGTTACCATTCACGAAATAAGCACTAGTTTGAAAAAAAAACGTTAGATGGCGGACCCTTTAGGTTTACTTTTCTGCCATACAAGGTGATACTGTCTACTGTACACGTTTTTATAGAGAAACTTGATGTAGGTGAAATGGGACGAAGTGGTGCTCACTTTATATATATTAATGTTGCCACGCCTACCTTTTGCGCCCATCTATCTATATGTAAAAAAAAATGTATGCAACGAAAAAACGAAAAAAAATGTTAGGGCTGGAGCCTAAAAATAATGCTTGATTTATGTTATGATGACTCCCCAAATATTTCGACTCTAGCGATAGCCATCCCTGAGCTGGAATGGTTTGAAGTCTATGTTAACAAAAATAATTTTCTGTTTGTTTGTTTGTTTGACTTTTATACAAATGTAAACGGCTTAACCTTAAAACGTGTATTATTTGCGCCCTAGATTGGGTTATTGCATATTAAGTTTTAACCACGCCCTCTATTACCGCACACAAATCAATAAAAATGCAATAGTTTAGCCTGTTTTGATTGTATGAGACCAAAATTTAGTAATTTAGTTTGTATGGTTACTTTCGGTAATTGTACTAAAAATGGGTTTCCACGCCTTCTTTTAACGCGCACAAATAAATGAAAATGCTTTATTTCAGACGGTTTTGGTCGTATAAGACTGAGATTTGGTAATTAAATATTTATGCTTACTAGAGTGGAACGAATTTTTAATCCCAAAGGGTTCACGCATTTTTGGATAGTCCTCCTCAAAACAATATTTTCTGCATCTTTTGTTTTTTTTTTCTGCGACATAACTTTTGACTGTGCCCTTATCTTTGGATTATAAAGACATTCATACTTCTAAATGAATATCTACCTGTGCGATCCTCTTTGGCAAGCAAACATTTTCATTTAAAAAAATTAATTTAGAAAGAGTACAAAAAATTATTTATTACATTTGTGAATTGTACTTACCTTATTCCTGCCCCTTATTTTTTCATTTAACAACAAAATTTAAATTAAGTAATAAAAATATATACACCTAGTAACCTAGTAACATATACACCTAGTAACATTTTCGGCATTTTTAATAAAGCCTTGCTTAGAGAAAATTTACCGTAATCAAAATCAAAATAATCTATTTTAAACTTGCAAACTATGAAAACAATGCTAGCTTACATGAATTAAAAAACGCTGCGTTTCTTATCTTAATCAAATGTAAACAAATATAACAGAAAAATGCATCGCTTCCTTATTTTATTCTTTTCGGTGTACAAACAAAACGAAATTATTCTGAAAGCGAGCGAACAAAGCGACGTGACCTTACCTGCTTCGAGTCAAAGAACTGCAAAGCTCATATAAAAATATTCATACGTAATCAACACTGTAAAAATCATGCCTCTGCGTTCAATCGATCAGACTTGCTCGAATGCATACACTCGTTGTTGAGTTAAATTCAATCAAACCATGTGCTTCGTGTTGGCTCAGTGATTTTAATGACCCCTTTCACATTGGTCAAGAATTGAAAGCAATGAAAGTGAGAACAAAAGGGAACACGAAAAAATTGACGGTACAGAGACATTGGTACCGTCAATTTTACTCCCTTTCGTCACTTCCGATTTGCGGCGAATTGCTCACAAAATTGAAAATTGAATTCAATTCTTGACCAATGTGAAAAGGGTGAATCAACGGACGTCTTCGGATACATATTTCATGCTTGTTCGTTGGGCTCAACAACAATTATTTTCATCAAGAATAAAACTCAAAAATCAACACGCATGAGTTTGTTCGTGTGCAGACAGAGATAGAGAGAAAAAGAGAACAAAAAGAAGAAGGGTGAAATTTTTATAACGATTGACTGCAAACAACTAAATTTAACTATTTCTTTGAGTTCTCATTTACGAAACACATATCCGTGTACACTCATTCACTCAAACATGTGAGTTCGATCAGACGAACTCAAACTCAAACTGACACAAAAGACGCGTTCGCCAGTAGTGTGCTGATTTTATTCAACGCTGAACTTTGTTGAATGAGTTGAGTTGAGTAAGAATTCCAGTGAATGATTTAATCAAGCAAAAAGTGAGTTTTGCAGTTCTCTGCTTCGAGTCTGCCTGCAGACTGAAAGCTTTTTTGCAGCGAAAGAATTTATATACGCAAACATTTTTGAAAAAGCTCAGCTCGCGAGCTAACTGTCTGACCAAGGTTGATTTGTAAGGTTGTCGCAAGGGAGAGAGCGAGTACCCATAATTGTCAAATCGAAGTTGACAGCTCATTGAAAATCTGAAAGTGCTCTCTTTTATCATCCGTTTTTCTTTCGTAGTCATTCGAAAAATTGGCTGGTTTTGACAATTATGGGTACTGAGAAGAGAGTGCGATCAGCCCTGCGATAACCTTATAAATCAACCTTGTGGCTGACCAGAATCATCTCGTTGTCGTGTCGGCAGGCAGAGCACTGGCAGAAATAATGAAAACTTTATGGGAGACAATTGTAACAGAAAACGACAACGAAAACGTCAAGATAGAAATATTTGTAATTCAATTCTTCTTTGTTGTTTATTTGAAAGCTCTCTCTCGCTGCTCTCTAAAATGTTGCCGTCTTTTTATTAAAATTACACATATTTGAAGCTTTATGACATAAAACCAGTGTTTGCTTTTATTCTTATTCTAAAAGCAGTAGAAATCTGCATAAGATTCACTACATTTCGTTGAAAACTTACTACATAGAGGAGTAGAGTTGATGTTAAAGCAGTAGATCTACTTCAATCAGAGCATGACGAGAACACTGATGCAAGTCAATTTGACGACAACGCCAAAACCATAATTCTGGGTGAACTCTTAGCGATTTTCTCTTTGCCGACAGGACGACATGATTCTGGTCAGACAATAATTATGTTGGTAGCTGTTATAGGATAAAAAAATTAGGCTGCCACCTAGATTTTTTTATTTTTACGAACTTGGTGGGCGAACACAAATTCGTTGTCAGAATTTCAAAAGTTATGTCATATTTTTACCTAAATTTTAACGAATTTGGTGCTGGGCGGTATTGACCGTTGTTTGAATTTAAAAATGATTTAGTTCCCTTACCATAGAGATACCAACTAAATTTTTTTACTTTCACAAATTTGGTGCTGGGGCGACATATCCACTATGTAAAAATGGGTCACTGAAACCGCACCCGTTAGCAGAATTTAAAAAGTTTTATTTTTACGAATTAGCTTGTGAAAGGCAAGACAACAAAATTCTTTCCAATTTTTAAAAAAAGCACTACCGCTACAGTTCATATGGACAGGCTCAAACCAACTTTTCTGAATACAGAAACTTCACAGACACTTTGAACTCAACACTTTCAACTCAACTAACAGTTAAAAAAGTGCTGTTAAAAAATTAGAAAAGAAAAAAATTTCTAAACTGTCATAGAAATATGCTTCTAATTACGACTGTATCAAAATTTTTTTCAATAACCTATTTTTTTAAAAATCAATTTTGGCCAAGCCTCCCATACTAGCGGCCCCTTTGTGCGACGCACATTGGGGGAAATATAGACAAAACCCTCGCATTAAGGGTTATTCCAAAGTAACGGGATTTACTTATTTTTGCTACATTTTGTAATCTAGATATATCCACCATGTGAAAAACACACTTTGCATGTAATATGATTCAAAGGATTGTTCTCTATGGTCATCCAAAGTTGAGCTTCTAACACTGTTTTTTCATTTTTTCTACTATGCTATTTACACTATTGTGTACGAATGATTGTAGAATCTTTCTTTCAGAATGGAATTGGCTCAAACTTAATTTTTTAGAAGAGGGCACCTTAGACGAGCTTTTAAATATTGGCCAATTGCATTTTGTTGGTAAGTTACGGGTTCCTCATGTTGCGTTTTTTCCAAGTTTTTTGTAATATTTTTTGATTTTTATTGAGCTACAACTTTTATGATTCCTCCTGCTTTCTCGAGATACTTCGGATCTGATAACTTCAAACTTTCACCTTGAAGCTGCCAACAAAATTTATTTGCGGAGAGTTGCGGGAGTTAGAGAATTTTCAATGCAAAGCTATACACTCAGTTTAGTAAATTAAAAAAGAATGTTTATTGAAGCGATGAAATGTAGATAACACTGGTTTATTTTTCTTTACTAAAGAAGTGAAGAAGTCACGTGTATATTAGTTTTAGCAAATTATAATTTGTGATGTAATGGTAAAATGCTTACTTTTACGATCTGGAAATTTACTGGTGGGGTACAGTATTGCCATAAGGTCCGATATATCGAATTTGTCACAATTTTCAGTATTGAATCCGATGATCCGATATTTGGCCATTATGGCCGAAAATCCGATGAGCTGCGTGTTCGATAAAATGTTACGATATGAAAAATATTTTCATGGCATTACTGTAGGAGTGGAGCTTGACGGAACAGACGAAGACGATAACTTTGACGAAATGACCAGACGTGGAACTAGACGTGGACAAAACTATTACTTACTTACTTACTTAGTTGGTCGTAACAACCCGTGTCCGGGTTTCAACCGACCAATCGGATACACCAAGTGCGGTTAGGGCTTCCTCAGCCTGGTCCATCCATCGGAGGCATGGTCTCCCTCGTCGTCGTTGACCAGCGACCCTCGCCTCGAGAACCTTTTTCGCTGGAGATTCGTCGTTCATACGATGGACATGACCCAGCCAGCGTAGTCGCTGCACTGTTATACGCCGGACTACGTCAATGTCACCGTAGAGCTCATACAGCTCGTGGTTCATTCGGATGCGATAGTCATCGCCGACTCGAACAGGACCGAAGATTTTGCGAAGAACTTTTCTCTCGAACACCCCCAGAGCGGCTGCGTCAGTTTGCGAAACTACCCATGCCTCAGCGCCATAAAGCAGCACAGGTAGAACGAGCGTCTTGTAGAGTGTTAGTTTTGTCGATCGAGAGAGGGCTCTGGAACTTAGTTGCTTACTTAGCCCGTAGTAGCACCTATTAGCAATTATTGTTCTTCGCTTTATCTCCAGGCTGATTTCGTTTTTGGTATTAATGGCGGTGCCAAGGTAAACGAACTCCTTGACTACTTCAAAGTTATAGCTGGCGGATGAAACGTGGGAGTCGAAACGCCGAGCTCCCTTGTTTGTAGACAGCATATATTTTGTTTTGCCCTCATTTATCGTCAAACCCACTTTGGCTGATTCCTTTTCGATAGCGGCGAAAGCAGCGGTAACATCTCTCTTGGTTCTGCCGACAATATCAATATCATCAGCGTACGCAAGGAGCTGGACACCTTTGTAGAAAATGGTGCCATTACGATGCACACCGGCCTTTCTTACGATCCCCTCCATGATGATGTTAAAGTGATCGCAAGACAGTGGATCGCCTTGCCTGAAACCTCTTTCGGTATTGAAGGTTTCGGAGAGGTCATTTCCTACCTTGACGGAGCTGCGTGTGTTGCTCAACGTCATTCTGCAAAGTCTGATCAACTTTGCAGGTATACCGAACTCAGACATTATTGCGTATAGGCAATCCCTTTTCGGGCTATCGAACGCAGCTTTAAAATCGACAAAGAGATGGTGTGTGTCAATTTGATTTTCGTGGGTTTTCTCCAGGATTTGTCGTAGCGTGAAAATCTGGTCTATGGTGGACTTTTCAGGTCGAAAGCCACACTGATAAGGTCCAATCAGTGTTTTTGTAATCGGCTTTAATCTTTCACACAGTACGCTTGAGAGAACCTTATATGCGATGGAAATAAGACTGATACCTCTATAACTTGCGCAGATTGTTGGGTCTCCTTTCTTAAGTATAGGGCACAGTACGCTGAGGTTCCAATCGTCGGGCATGCTTTCTTCTAGCCATATCTTGCTGATGAGCTGATGCATGCGCCTTATCAATTCATCGCCACCGGTTTTAAACAATTCAGCTGACAGGCCGTCAGCACCCGCTGCTTTGTTGTTTTTGAGTCGTTGGATAGCAACTCGAACCTCATCATGGCTAGGTGGTGGTACTTCCACTCCGTCATTGTTGATTGGTAGCTCTGAACTGCGCTCTCCATGGGCGGCATTGGTGGAATCGACGCCAGTAAGTAAATTGGAGAAGTGCCGTCTCCACAATCTCAGCACACACTGCGTATCCGTATTCAGATCTCCATTTTGGTCTCTACAAGTGGATGCTCCGGGCTTGAAACCTTGGGTTAGACGCTTAACCTGTTGATAGAATTTTCGTGCATCCTTCTTGCCCTGGTATACCTCTAGTTCCTCACGCTCACGCTTTTCCTGCTCTCTTTTCTTGCGTCTCTCTTCCTTCCTCCTTTCGCGGTAGTTTTCTCGCACGGCTCGCGTTGCAGCTGACTGCAGCGTTTTTCTATAAGCGGCGTTTTTTACTGCAGTCGCAATGCGACACTCCTGATCATACCATTGGTTCCAAGGTTGCGGGCGCCGGAAACCAGTGACTTCTTCAGCGGCAGCGCGCATGGAGTGGGATATATGCGCCCAAAGTACGCCGGCGTCGTCGGGTCCAGAGGTTGGTTGGTTGAGCTTAACCGAGAGTTGAGCGGAGTAGGCTTCGGCAGTTCGTTGTAATTGCAGCTTAGCGACATCTAGCTTTCGTTGCATTCCTGTGCGTATGTTCTTCGCATTGCATAATCGCATGCGGATCTTGGCTGCAACAAGATAATGGTCGGAGTCAATGTTGACCCCCCGGAATGTACGCACATCTAGAACACTAGAGGCATGCCTTCCGTCGATTACAACATGATCAATTTGGTTTCGCGTTTTTTGATCCGGGGACAGCCAGGTGGCCTTGTGGATGTCGAGGTGCTTAAATCTGGTGCTACTAACTACCATGTTTCGCGCCGCGGCGAAGTCAATCAGTCATAGACCGTTGTTCGTGGAGGTCTCATGAAGACTGAACTGACCGACAGTGGGGCCAAAGATGCCTTCCCTTCCGACTTTCGCATTAAAATCGCCGAGGACTATTTTCACGTCATGGACCGGAAGGTGGTCGTATACGTCCTCAAGACTAGCGTAGAAAGCGTCTTTGACGGCTTAGTCCTTTTCCTCCGTCGGGACGTGCGCGCAAATAAGGCTGATGGAGAAAAATGTTGCCTTGATGCGGATCGTGGCCAATCTTTCGTTGACATGTGTGAACCGGGAAACAAGGTGGCGTAGTTTCCGGCTAACAACGAATCCACATCCAAATTTGCGCCTCTCCGCATGGCAGCTGTAGTAGATATCAGTGTGCTTGTTTAGAGCAGCCTTGCCCTTTCCATCGCATTTCCTGGATGGCGGTGATGTCAGCCTTTATCGTTTTGAGGGCTTCCGCCAGTTGGATAATGGCACCTTCCCTATAAAGGGTTCGGACATTCCAGGTGCATATCCGTAAATCATTGTCCGTTTTTCGTTTGCGGTGGTCGTCAACGTAATTGGGGATCTTATCTGAGGCTGGTTTAAAACTATTAGACATTAGAAAAATACGGCAGCCCTGCAATGACCTAAACTTTTGACGAAGAGACAACAATAGATCGAACTCAACGATAAGCGAGACAGACAATTCAAAAACGAGACGAAATACGGACATCAACGAAAAGGGAGGACGGAGTTGATTGGTGGACGCGCACGAGAACAGTTCAAAATAAAATCTAATCCGCTCGCTAACTAATTTATTCTGTATATAATTAAAACCGTGTAAAACACCAACAGACGTACATTTATTAAATTACTATTAACTTTTATAAAACAGTGCGTTTTATTTAAAGAAGAATGGACCAAATCCTACATTACTGGTTAAGTATACTCCAATTTAAATGTACCGTAGAGACTCGCAAAAGTTAACTTGTTTGTTTTTGGATCTGTCAACTTTTGTGAATTGTTAACTTTTTTAGGACAAAAGTGCAATTTATATATACAAATATGCATGAAATAAGAACATAGCAGTATATATTTATATACTATATGTATATTTTATTGATATATCAGACTTTTCCATATGAATTATATACAATAGCTTAATAAATACAAGAAATAGCTATAAAAAATGAATTCGAACCACACTTAATTAGTCATTGTACCAGTGAAATAATTTGTATCCTTTGCTATGCTATTATATTGGATTTATTTTACTATATCCGATCGTAGTTCGAGAAGCTGTGAAACCTCAGTGTATTTACGGCACATGTTGCATAGTTGTATGAAACAAACTCTGGGGTGGAATCGGCTAAAGTGATAATTGATCAAAATCATCGCTTTTGCTCCATATTAGATAATTATCAAATTGACAATCACTTTCTCCTTTTGATTTTATGTGACAGCTATTTAGGTGCCGTTTTCAACAACAACAATCAAAACAGCGAATGTCAACTATCACCTTAGTCGATTTCACCCCAGGATTTTCAGTAACATTGTCATAATCTGAATCATCTGTGGTCAATCATTTTTGGAATCATGTTCTTCTTCATAACGGTCAATCCCGATTTTTTTTTGCGTTTTACTCTTTCTTGCGAACACCCAAAGAGTGACAATTGATACAAAATCAAATGATGTTAGTTAAAAAAAAAAAAATAAACAAAAGGGTGAAAAAAACAACTCGGAAAAGTTAACGCAAAAGTTACCTTTTTAAAGTCTCCTGTGGTGGCATAAGCCTGGTTTCCGTAGAATTAACTTTTGCGAGTCTTAACTTTTATGAGTCTCTGTAATACAAATCTCTGTATTACAGAATCATGCAACTGTAATACAAATGTCATAAATACTTGTTTTCGTGTTGTATTTAAAGTGGATATATAACGGTAAATACAGAAACCTGCTAAAAAGAGAAATTTCCTTTGTTCGAAAAAGGCTAAAGAATGTAAGTACAGTAGACGCTCACAAACTAGAACTCTCAGAAATTAGAACATCCAGAAATTAGAACCAGAGTTTTTAATGCATTGGACGCTCTGAAATTAGAACTTAATGTTCTAATTTCTGGTCGTTTTTTTTTTTAATTTTAAATACAAGGGAATTGCCATTTTTGCTGCATTGAAAGCTCTGATATTAGAACTTGAGGTTCTAATTTCTGAGCGTTTTTTTAATTTTAAACACAAGGAAATTCCCATTTTTGTTGCATTGAACTTTTTTTTTTTTAATTTTAAACACAAGGGAATTCCCATTTTTGTTGCATTGAACGCTCTGCATTAGAACTTGAGGTTTTAATTTCTGAGCGTTTTTTTTTAATTTTTAACACAAGGGAATTCCCATTCTTGGTTTTTATGTCACTGAACAAAGGTAAAACAGAAAGGGAAATACCCAAGTTATATATTTAATTCCTTTTTAGTTTTTGTTTTGCCATATTTTTGGTGTTTTTGTCATTCGTATGTGAAATTTGATACGCGTGGACATATTTTGATAGACTCGACCGAAAACTAAAAATAACTTACTAAAAATGTCAAATAAACGTTAAAAAAACACTTTATCTTTGGAAACCAAAGTAAAGATATTGGAAAAGCTGGAGAAAGGAGTTCAAGGGAATCGTCTAGCGCTAGATTTCAATGTGAGCAAATCTGCCATCATATATCAAGTCATCATATATCAAGTCAAATAGTTCATCTATATTAAATGCTGTTACCAACACTTACCAGGAAGCATCAAATAAAACTATGCATAGTGCCGAATTTCCGAAAATGGAAAGTCGTCTTTATGAGTGGTTTTTAAAACAACGCGAAAGGAAGTGTACATTGACAGGAACAATATTAAAGGAAAAAGCTAAACAAATCTTTGGTGAAGAATACCCCGATAAAAATGAAAATGCATTCCGAGCAAACGATGGATGGTTTACTAAATTTAAAAAGCGACACGGCATTCGTTTTTTAAGAATTGGTGGCGAGATTCTTTCTAGTGATACTGCCTCGATCACTCCATTTATTCACAGATCCCATGCAAAAGTCACTGAGATGGGGCTAGTGGAGTCGCAAATTTATAATGTGGACGAAACCGGATTATTTTATCTTTGCCTACCAGATAAAACATATGTTGCCTACCAGATAAAAAAGTGCGCCTGGATACAAAATGCAAAAAGAACGAATTTCAGTTTTATTTGGTTCAAATGCTGATGGCTCTCACAAATTAGTGCCCTTAGTTATTGGAAAAGCCAAAAATCCCAGGTGCTTCAAAGGTTTTAATAATCCACTTCATGACGACTTTTCCAAAAATGCTTGGATGACGTCTCGGATCTTTCATAATTGGTTTCACAAGATATTAATGAAGGTAGAGGATATAATTTTGCTTTTAATTTCTTTAATTTTAAAATATTTTTTTGTTATCCAGTTTTCTCAAAAAAATAACTTGCCTCCGAAGGCTCTTTTGCTTATTGATAACTGCTCCGCTCATGCACCAATTGAGAATCTTCAAAGCAAAGATGGCAACATAGTTGCATATTTCTTGCCGCCAAATGTGACGCAGTGCAACCAATGGATCAAAATCCCATAAAGTTAACAAAACTTGCTTACAGAAGTAAGTTACTTGCTGAAATAATTGCTGAAGGTGGTGCACTGAATAGTCTGTTGAAATCCCATTCCATCCGAAAGGCAATAATATTTCGAAAACAAGCTTGGAATAAGGTGACGCAAACAGTGATGAGGAATTCTTGGTCAAAGTTGATAAATTGGAACTCTGACCAATACGACAGCGATGATGATGTGCCACTAGCACAGTTGCTTAACAAAAATGAGGACTGCAATGAAGCTCTCTAAATAAATCAAACTCTTTTAGCAGAAATTGATCCAAACAGTTTCATGTGTATTGATGACATCGAGAAATGGAATGAAGATGCGTTTGAAGACGGAACTGGTTATGACCTAAGTAGCGGTGATGAGTTTTCTGATAGCAGTGAAGACGATAGCTATAGCTATTGAAAGCGTTAACAATTTAATAAATTGGTGCAACAGGAGTGAATTGTCTTCCAGTAAGCACATGGCCAATCTTTTGGCCCTCCGTAATGATATAGTTATATCAGATTTAAAGAAACCAAAAAAACAAACAAATATTACTGATTATATGTTAAACAAAAATTAATTTTGAACTGAGCCCTTATCCTGAATTTTTAATTAATATCTGAAATTTTAAGTTGTTTTTTGTTAATAATTGTTATTTGATGGACTGAATTGTTATGTTTTTAAATAAAATAAGAAAATAAATAAAAAAATAAATGTTTTTATATAGTTTTTGGAAGTGGCTTACTCTTATTTTTATTATTTACGTTAAAAAAAAAACCGTCCAGAAATTAGAACATTTCGGAAATTGGAACTACCCCAAAAACACAACGGTTCTAATTTTCGAGCGTCTACTGTACCATAATATAAAGGGATATTGGTAAGTATTTATTATTATTTTTTTCTTTAGATGTTTTGATGCGTCTTATGCAATGCTACCATTAGGTCTGTAAAATTAAAAAATTATTTGTAAGTATTCATATGGTACTAACAATGGTAATGTTAACAATATATTAAATTATTTTACAGGAATGCTGTCCCAATAAGCGCAAGAGCACAGCAATAGATATCAAAATTTATCGAAGAAAATATGCAAGAAGAAACTCAGGCAAGACAAATCTGAGTGGCATTTTCCACAAATTCATGGTAATGTCTGATCCAAGAATAACTTGGCAACGCACTTCCAATAAAAAACAAAATCAGGTTAAGGAATTACATGTAGAAGTAAAAAATATGTTTAAAAAGAATTAGTTATTTTTATAACGTTTTGTCTAAAACAAAGTTGCTTTGTGAAGAAAATTAATAAACAAACTATGATAATAAAACATGCATCAAAAGCCCATAGCCTTAGCTGCTAGTGCTTTTAATATTTTATTGTAAATTTATTTTATAATAAAAGTTAATAATAATAATAATAATAAAACATGCACCTAAGCGTATCACGATTTAATCAAATATTTTACATAAGCTTAGTACATTCAAGTTTTATTATTCTACTTTAAATATGTAGTTCTTTGAAGAAATGGCTTTTAACCTCACTTAAAATGGCTGATAATGGACTACGATTTTATTTCACAAAATAAAGTCTTCAAATAACAATTACGTACAATAACAAAAATAAAAGTTAAGCTATTACAAATGCCGACTTTAAAATTCATAAAAACAGTTTTTATGCCTCAACTTTGGAAACCCCCGAAACACGGGTATATATTTTTGAACAGCTTTCCAAATTTATTACTAGAACTTTGGTCTTTTTCTTTGACTTCACACATCGCAGTTCTTTAAAAGTCACAACTTCCGGCTTTAGGGTATCAGGCACTGATGAAGAAAAACAAACAAAGGATATGTTAGTCCTCTTCCAAGAAACGTTTTGTTTGAGTATCTAGCATTGATAATATAGATTCTAGCGTCAAAAACAGGTGATGCGAGCGTATTTGCTATGTTTTTCCCAATGTGCGCTCCAGAAAAGAAAATATTCGATTCGGTACACAGCGGCGGTCAACGCAGAAAAGAACGATCATATCTCTGTTAGAAGGACTAAATAGAGGACATCCTGACGAAACTTGGAGCTCCCAACTGGCTCCAATAAGCTCAAAACAGAAATGGCTGGCGTAATTTCTTACACCAGGCGAAAACCGACTTACGGTTGTAAGCGCCACCTAAGTAAGTAATAACTTGATTTTTATATTATATAGAACTCACGCGCTGGTCTCTTTACAAGCTTAACATCTAACATTCTTAGTATTCAAGATATCTTTCTAAATTTTTTTTTACTACCATATTTTTGAGATGTTCTTAAGTGATTTAAACTGAAAAAAACTTGTGTGCGTGTCAGCTTCGACGCGCGACTGGAGTTTACTCCTATAAATCAATTTCCTTGGAATTTAAAATGTATATAAAAAGCAAAGGGGGTGAATAAAGGCATCTCTTATATTGCTGAAGGAATTGTATATTTTTTTTAAATTTTAAAATTTATTTCTTAAAATTAATGAATTGAACTTATAGTAACGTCATTATAAAATGCTGTAACAATAGGCTTGTGGTAACTTATGGCTTGTGGTAAAATATGATACGCGAACATCCGAAGTTACATGATTTACGAATCGTGAAAACATCGCATCAATGGTTGTTCCATATGTCTTATGTCTTCAACTTTCTTATTGACTGAAATATTAACTGTGACCATAACAATTTGTTTACCATTAGGCAAAGTGCATCTCGCGGCACATATATCCCCATTAGCAGTTTTGGTTTCACTAATGTGTCTCAAGTAAACATCATTACAGGTAGTGAAGTCATGTTGCTCATCGCTAACATTGTGATAGATTCCGACGCCCCCCTATCTTCCCCCCGCGCTTAATGCTGGATCGTCTGTATTGTGTTATGCAATTGAAATTATCAATTTCGACCCGTTCCTCGTTAGAAAGCCAAGTTTTAGATAGCAATAATACATGTGACTTCTGTATTATATTATCACGGAGATCATGCGCATGTGCTCGGAGACTTTGGCAATTTAAAGAAAAGATTGCCATATTTCCTCTACTGATTTTTCCGAGTATAGTCTGATCAATTGTGTTAAGTTGGACAGTAGAAAGCCGGGCAAACTCGTTTCGTAATGAAAGCATTGTTTCATTTTCCCGTCTACCACGGTAAAAACGTTGACGCCCATCAGTAGGTATAATATGAAGTCCTTCTTGAGTCGTGACCCTAGGTAAGGCTACGTAGACTAGAGGTAGACTTGCGATTTGTGAATTTTCAACGAACAGGCTGATTTTAGTGGAAAATGGTTTCTTTTGACAAGAACTGATTTATTTCGATTGAGAGGAACTGTTGCGGATCTACGATTGATTGGAACCGCTACTCTACTGATTCCTTTTGAATTCGCATAGCCAGTTATTTTTCCACGTGTTTTGGCACCGATGCCGTTAGGAAAATGAATCCAAGCTCTATTTTGATCACTCAGTTCAACATGAGCGAATTTGCCTACTGCTTCATTGGCTAAGCCATCAGCAATGTCTATGTTTGTGGTTATCATGTAGGGTTTATTTACAACGAAAATAATTTCGTATGGCAATCCTCCAGTGTCAATCGTGCTGAGATTGTGAAGTTTCTCTCTAGCGGCCCTTTCTTTTTCGCGATCTGCTCCACATCCGAGTATTTCGTCATCAACAACTGAATTCAATGCTTCATCCGATGAAGCCATGATTTTTAATGTCGATTAAAATGTCGATTTTAACGCATCGACAGAATGGTTATCATTGAATAATCGAATTCCATCAGCACAACGATCCTCCGTTTCTATCTCTGAGCAGAATCTCGATTCCATTAATTGCAACTCATTCATTCAATCGATCTCCATTGCCAACCTTTGTTAATAACGATGAGAATTCAGCATTCTCCTGCCGCATAACTTTGGTCAATTATTACATGTTACTGTCATTGTTATTTCAACGCACTTGTGGGCAATTGTTAATTTTTCCTTCACGCTATGCCAAAACAAAACAAAAGCATGTACCAACAACATCATAAGCGCATTCACATAAAAAAAATACTTGCTTGCCCACGGTGAGGATCGATCCCACGACCCACTGATTAATAAACCTACACTCTTTCCACCGAACCAAACAGCTCTGTTGAAGTTTTACGTCGATTTTATATTAAATATATTACTGCAGCTATGTTAACAGTTGTTACCAGTTGGCACTTACAAACTGAGGATGATGACCAGTGTTGTCACTTGCAAATTTTAAATAGTGGTAGGTTAAGTCTAAAATGAGTGGAGAATTTTAAAATACTTTGGAATATATTTTTCTTCTTAAGGAAAAATTCGACTGAAGTCCTTCAGCAAAACAAATCATAAGAAGTATACCAATTTTTTCACGCTGAATTAGTTTTATTGCAAATAATTCTCATATAATGTTCTTAAAACAGTACTTAAATAATATATTAAATGTTATAATAAAATATATGCAATAAAATTTCTAAAATTTTAATTATAATGCAATAATTTTTATATAAATATATCAAAAAGTGATAGATTTTGGGAAAATGCAAATAGTGGGTGATAAAAGTGGTAGAAAAAAAAGTGCTAGATTTACCACAATTGTGGGAAAGTGACAACACTGATGATTCTTGTAGCAAGTGGTTTAGCAGCTACCCAAACCATAAAAATCTAATAATCAACTCTTGTAGCAAGTGGCTAAGCAGCTACCCAAACCACACAAATACATTAATAGATTATTAGATGTGCTGCAACATAGCTTCAGTTGCAGTTAATACTGAATCAGTGCTTCCGCTTAAAGAAGGTGTTTGGTTCAATGGATAGAGTATAGAACTCCCAACCACGGGTTCGAGTCCTCACGGCAGGCGAAGAAATTTTTTTTTTTATATTTGTTATATTATTTGTCTTGTAAAAAAGACAGAAACAAAGAAACCAAATAAAATTCTAAGAAAAAGTCTGTCGAAAATTTTTCAGATTATATGTACAATACCATATATAAACTTGAATTATATAACTTACCTAGTCACCGCATCCACGAATTTTTGTGACTGTTTTTGATCATTATTTAAATATGCTTCTTCCATATCTAGCAATATATTTTTATTAACTTTATTCATTTCACTGTATTCAATTATACCAGTGGCGACATGTTATAACTTCGGAAAATTTCGATGTTCGACAAGTTGTCGAAGGTTGGTATGTTGCAATACTTTAGACAGTCAATAATTTCGATAAAATATCTCTTTAAATTAATTTTCCATATAATTTTGGTGTTTTTTTATAACATATTGTCACATCGATATTTCGTTTCGATGTTGGCTTCGAAAGTGAAGTTATAACATGTCGCCACAGGCAGAGTTTATAATAACCCTATAGGAACAAACTAACTTGTTTTTAAAAACAACTAATTAAAAAACTAGTTTAAAATAAACCAGTATATGAACTACTTTTAATTATAATAAGGCGGCAACTACTCTGATGTTGACATGTTTTAATTGCAAATTTTTATTATTCTACAAGTTTATATATATTTAATCATGTTATTTCATCAAATATTATTAACTTTAGGCCATCAGTAATAGTTTTCAATTGGTTATTTAAAAGCAATTAAAAAAATAGTTTAAATGTAACTAATTTAACAAGTAGTTGAAAATATATGCAGACGAAAGTCAATTGACTTATTTAGCGGACATCACCATACAAAATAAGTTAGTTCGTTCTATGGAAAAAAGTCAGAATTTCAACTAGTTGTGGTTGACAAAAAACTACTTTATCAACTACTTTTAAATTAGTTGATTTTCCTACAGGGAATGGCTTCAGTTTAAAATATAAAAACAACGAAAACTATGCTAAAAATCGAGATAAAAAAGTGCGAAAATGTATCTTAAAAAGTAACTCTAAACAAAGCAGCAACACGTCGACGATTGAAAATTGAAGCACAAAAAATAGCAAGAAAAAATAAAAGCGCACTTTAATACAACCCTATAGGAACAAACTAACTTGTTTTTAAAAACAACTAATTAAAAAACTAGTTTAAAATAAACCTGTATATGAACTACTTTTAATTATAATAAGGCGGCAACTACTCTGATGTTGACATGTTTTAATTGCAAATTTTTATTATTCTACAAGTTTATATATATTTAACCATGTTATTTCATCAAATATTATTAACTTTAGGCCATCAGTAATAGTTTTCAATTGGTTATTTAAAAGCAATTAAAAAAATAATTTAAATGTAACTAATTTAACAAGTAGTTGAAAATATATGCAGACGAAAGTCAATTGACTTATTTAGCGGACATCACCATACAAAATAAGTTAGTTCGTTCTATGGAAAAAAGTCAGAATTTCAACTAGTTGTGGTTGACAAAAAACTACTTTATCAACTACTTTTAAATTAGTTGATTTTCCTACAGGGAAACTACTCGTATGAGCAAACAATACAATGATTCAATACACACAATTTTTTTGTTGTTATGCTGTGGCTAGCTGAACATAAAAAAAAGAGAAGATAGAGAGCAACATGGAATTTATTGAAACTCTTGCAAGCACAAGCTGGTGAAAAGTAAACGACCAAGCAATGCGTAGCATGGGGATGATTTCATTTAAATGTTTACATTTTAATTAAATATACTAACTATTAAAATTCTGAAAGGAAAATGTGCTGTAGTAAAGGGTGATTTTTTTGAGGTTATGATTTTCATGCATTAGTATTTGACAGATCACGTGGGATTTCAGACATGGTGTCAAAGAGAAAGATGCTCAGTATGCTTTGACATTTCATCATGAATAGACTTACTAACGAGCAACGCTTGCAAATCATTGAATTTTATTAC
Source organism: Coremacera marginata (assembly GCA_914767935.1). Lineage (NCBI taxonomy): Eukaryota > Metazoa > Arthropoda > Insecta > Diptera > Sciomyzidae > Coremacera > Coremacera marginata. The sequence continues at coordinate 125,907,689 of OU612045.1, read as the reverse complement.
CAAAATCAGTGTTCGGTTCGAAATGTGTTTCGCGCTTTACGTCCGATTTATGGTCTACATAATCGACCAAGTGAGCAAACAATTAATGCGATTGTGACCAAGTTTCGCACTCAGTTTACTTTATTGGACATTAAACCAACCACACGAATGCGTACAGTGCGTACAGAAGAGAATATTGCGTCTGTTTCTGAGAGCGTTGCTGAAGACCGTGAAATGTCGATTCGTCGCCGTTCGCAGCAATTGGGTTTGTGTTATTCGACCACATGGAAGGTTTTACGCAAAGATCTTGGTGTAAAACCGTATAAAATACAGCTCGTGCAAGAACTGAAGCCGAACGATCTGCCACAACGTCGAATTTTCAGTGAATGGGCCCTAGAAAAGTTGGCAGAAAATCCGCTTTTTTATCGACAAATTTTGTTCAGCGATGAGGCTCATTTCTGGTTGAATGGCTACGTAAATAAGCAAAATTGCCGCATTTGGAGTGAAGAGCAACCAGAAGCCGTTCAAGAACTGGCCATGCATCCCAAAAAATGCACTGTTTGGTGTGGTTTGTACGCTGGTGGAATCATTGGACCGTATTTTTTCAAAGATGCTGTTGGACGCAACGTTACGGTGAATGGCGATCGCTATCGTTCGATGCTAACAAACTTTTTGTTGCCAAAAATGGAAGAACTGAACTTGGTTGACATGTGGTTTCAACAAGATGGCGCTACATGCCACACAGCTCGCGATTCTATGGCCATTTTGAGGGAAAACTTCGGAGAACAATTAATCTCAAGAAATGGAGCGGTAAGTTGGCCACCAAGATCATGCTATTTGACGCCTTTAGACTATTTTTTGTGGGGCTACGTCAAGACTAAAGTCTACAGAAATAAGCCAGCAACTATTCCAGCTTTGGAAGACAACATTTCCGAAGAAATTCGGGCTATTCCGGCCGAAATGCTCGAAAAAGTTGCCCAAAATTGGACTTTCCGAATGGACCACCTAAGACGCAGCCGCGGTCAACATTTAAATGAAATTATCTTCAAAAAGTAAATGTCATGGACCAATCTAACGTTTCAAATAAAGAACCGATGAGATTTTGCAAATTTTATGCGTTTTTTTTAAAAAAAAAGTTATCAAGCTCTTAAAAAATCACCCTTTACAAATATAATATTCTAAAACTTATTTGATAAAAATCGGCTCAGTACTTTTGGAGTTTTACAAGAATTTACAATTCAATTTATAAAACAGTAGCAGATTGCTGCTGTGTGTATTTTGTTAATATTTCTTCGTTGAGGGTATTTCTGCTGTGAGTATGTATTTTGTGGTTTAACGCTGCCTGCGTAACGCTTGATTTTTTAGATAACGCTTGATTTCACTCGCCATAAAATTTTCATACCGCGGGCAATATATGAAATCGATTCTAAAGGAGTAAACACCAAAAAAGTTCGGTTCTGTGATGCCTCTAAATATATTTCCGGCTTTTATAATGAAATTTGTTTTTAATAACATTACCCTTTTTCATTTGTACCATTAAATTTTTAAAAATCCCGTTTTTTCCTGAAAATTTTGCTTTTATTCCGTTTTATTGGAAAATAAATATGGCAATGCTACTCATTTCCGAGCTTTGCACTGAAAAAATACTGCTTGAGTCTCAGTTCAGCTTTCGTGCAAGCCGATGGTAAGTTAAGAAATCATTCACAGTTTAGAAATCATCTCGTTGAAAACTTAACGGTTGATATTAATAGTGATGATCCGAACACTATGACATCTGATCTAATAGAATGCATCACAACTTCGTCGTCGAGGAGCACATCTGAGGCCAAGAACAGAGCACTACTTCGATACGAAATAACACCTTGGATTAACAATAATATCAAATCTTTGATAACGCTAAAATCGAAATTACTAAAAAGTAGAAGAAAGCGACCACATGATACCAATATGTCAGAACGAATCAAAAGGCTAAGCAATATAATTAAAATAGCAACACGAACTGCGATGAACGACTATTACCAGTCAAATTTGAACAAAAGCATTGGAGATCCTAAACGTACATGGAGGTTTATTAACAATGTACTAGGCAGGGAGAAGAAAACCAATATTGAACTACACCAAAACGATCATATTGTCACTTCAGATAAAGAAAAAGCTACTCTTTTTAATAAATACTTCACAGAATCTGTAACTGTAAATTACAACAACACACTAACAGATTTACGCTGAAAAAAATATGTGAAAATGACATGCTCTTAAATATTTGTAAATTAAATAAGAATAAAAGTTGTGGTCATGACAAAATATCGCCGAAGATGTTACTTGAATGCAAAGAACTAATTGCGCCTTTACTTACGTTGATTTTCAACAATATTATTGAAAGCCAAAGATATCCCGACGTTCTTAAAATACACAAGGTTGTACCGATACCGAAAATAACTAGAGCAGCTACCGTAGACAAATTTAGACCAATTGCGTTGTTGTCGATTGTCGATAAGATATTTGAAAGAATAATATACGATCAATTAGAAAATTATCTTACAGATGAAAATTTGTTGTTTAGTCATCAGTTCGGCTTCAGAAAAGGTTCAGGCACGGAAGAGGCCGTTTTGAATGTTGTTGATTTCATATGTGATGGATTGGACCAAGGATCTTGTGGCGTTGCAGGAATTTTCTATGATTTTACCAAAGCGTTTGATCTTGTAGATCATGAAATATTGTTGCACAAGCTTGAGTTTGTTGGCATAACTGGCCACGAAAAATGCATTTTGAATAGTTATCTGACAAATCGGCAGCAGTATGTTCAAGTTGGCTCTGAGAAGAGCGCCTTACTGCCTATAACGTGTGGAGTTCCACAAGGGAGCGTGCTGGGGCCACTGCTTTTTACCATTTATTTAAATGACATCCGTAATTTAAATCTAAATGATAAATTGTTCATGTTTGCAGACGACATTTGCCTGTTTTATCCATACAAACATACAGCTGTTGTCAAAGCGCAAATGGAATATGATGCCTCGATGATTGCTGAATATGCTAGGATAAATAAACTAGTCTTAAATGAAAATAAAACTCATCTGATTCGCTTTAGGCCTCGTGTATCTCAAAACGATAATAGTTTCAGTGTTTTTGTAAACGGCGCTGCAATATATGAATCCAAGGCTGTGAAATACTTGGGTGTCAACTTTTCGTACAATCTCTCTACAATGGTTATCCCAACCATATACAACTCTTAAAGTCCAAGATATCAACAGCCATTGGAATTTTGACCAAATTAAAAAATAAACTTAATCAAAGAACAAAACTATTAATATACACATCGCTTGTGCACAGTCATTTGACCTATCTGCCTGTTGTTTATGCCCATAAACAAACCACTGAACTTAAAAGTCTCCAGTCAGCACAAAATCGAGCTCTGAAAATTGTTTTTAATTTGCCTATACGATATTCAACACTTGCTCTCTATAAGGAAATTTCAAAAACAATTTTACCAGTTTTACAAAAAGCAACTGCTGACATATGTTTTTAAGAATTTACATAACATCGGCTATCATGTCCTAAGTTTTCAACGTAATCAAACATACCATGTTACGAGACGTGAAACAGATTTGAATATGAGTAGATGCAGGCTAGAAACAACGAAACAGCGAATCCAATATTCGGGTCCACATGAATATAACTTGTTGTCGAATGATTTAAAAGGAATGGCAAGAATATCGACTTTTAAATTACATCTAACAAACTCTCTAATTTTAAATTTTGAAAATTTGATTTGAAAATACCATTTGATACTTAAAAAATTTTTGTAACATTGTAATACTTTGAATATTGTAATTACTTTTTGTCAGCTAGCCTCTGTAAAGCCTTTAGGCGCTGAGGCAAGTTAGTCTACTAGATTTATATAATGAAAATAAAAACACAAAATTAAAAAAAAAAAAAAAGTTTGTTTGATTATTCTCATAATTGCTCATATTATTTATATCGAAGAAACATATAATCGTTTCCTGTTTTATGCACTGTTACAAAAAAGAAGAAAACTTTTAAAATAGTAAATTAAAATTTCATAATTTTCTAGAGAAATTTTAAAGAGCACTTTTTAATTTAGAAGTGAATTAATTATTATGTATTAAATAAAGGTTTGAAATCCTAAGAGTGGATGATCGGATAGAGAGGGAATGGAAAGCTAGTTTTTTTTTAACTTTCTTTTTGATTTTTAGTCATAAGGTTTTTGGGCGCATAATTACGTCTTACATATGAGTCATTTTAATAAATTTTTCGAGCTAATGTTTTTTGGGGGACACTTTGGGGTATACCTACAGCCTTTAATATTCATCGTACAAAGACATATATGCCACATTTTAGTTATATGTTGCATAGAATTAACAAAAAATTCTATTTTTATGGGTGTAGCATAAGTTGCGTAAGCGCAGCGACAACAATCTTAAAAGCATGCATGTGCTGCAAGTATGTCCTGCATGAAATTTCAATAAATACTGACACAGTTCAGTGCTCGTCCGTGAGTAAATATCTATGCAGAAAGCTTTTAAGCACAAAAGCTCAAATGCCCGCGGTCATAGGCTGTGGGGATCAGTATTGCCAATTTTTTAATACGCCAGACCGCCATTTCTCGAAAATGAAACCGCCAAAACCCAACAATTATTTTTTTTTTAAATAATTACAAAATATAAAATCCACATAAAATACATTAATAGCAGTGTTCCAAAAAGTATTGTTATTTTATATAAAAATGTTGCATAAGCATGCCATTATATTCTTCTAATTCTTTACTGTCTTCAAGTTCAGAATCCTGCTTTTGTGTACATAATTTAAAAGGTAAAACGTTTTAGCACATCTTTTATGGATTAGAACTTTCGAGCACATACTGAAATTGGTCGTATAAATTTAAATTCTAAGGAAAGCAATGCTAAAACACATTTTGACATTCCAGGTCGGTGTGGTGAATCTCCTTACTTACCCTACCTTATTATTGTATCATGGTACGAACGATTTTTTGGACGATTTTAATTTTCGTCTTCTCTTCGGCTCCTGCGTCAACAAACTGAAAATCGGGGAGAGGAATCGTCGCCATATCGGCATGTCTAACATGGGACTAACTAAAAATAAAGATTTACAAATTTTTGAAGCAACTGAAAAGATTGTTAAGGGAGTATTCCTGGTTGAAAGGATGTTTTTGGACCCTTTTTGAAAAACTTCTCATTTAAAAACGCAAGGAATTATTTAATTTCTGTTTTTTGTATGTTCACATACAGAACATATTAAAATAAATAAAAAATGTTTTTTTCTTTTTTACGAGGGCTGTTCAAAAAGTTGTCGGCCTTCAAAGTTGGGCGTCGAGAAAAAAGGTATGCTGCTTGCGGCCCAGATAACTTGACTTCGAATCATCTGAAATGCAAAAAATAAACGGCGTTAGATTCAATACAAATGTAATTCTGGTCCCTACCTCAATCATAATTTTGCGATTATTTCTTACAAAATGGAGATCATTGAAAAATGAAAAACCGATTTTGGGTCTTTTTTTTTTAATTTAGTGTAAAAAAAAAAAAATTAAAAAATTGTTTGAAATTGTGATTGAGGTAGCGATCAGAATGGTGACAATGCTGCGTTGATGCACATTGTTTCATCAAAATCGGTTCAGAACTACGGGCGCAATCCGGGCCGCTAGCTCGAAAAACGTGGTTTCGAGATAAACGCGTTTAAGTTTGAAGTTATTTTTTTGAATAAAAAAAAAATTAATTGAAAAATTTGAGTATTCATTAGAAATACAACAATTCTGCGTCGATTGCACTTGGTTTTATCAAAATCGGTTGAGTAGAACCGGAGAAAAGTGACTTCGAAGTTAAAAAACGTGATTTTGAAAAAACTCAAAGAAAATTTTATGCAATAAAACATTTTTTTTTTGTCAAATACTTACATATATCAATCTGCAATGCCAGCCCCATCGGGAACTCCTACCTGCTCTGCAAAAAATGAGGACTCAGCGGCTCTTTGTGCTCTTCGGGCATTTCTACCTTCTTCTGATGCGGCCAGAGCTCTGGCTTCGGACCTTTTCAAACGTTCTTCGTTCCGAGACATGGTGAAATCATAGGTGACGTTGCCAATCGGGATGCCCATTAGGTTCATTATTTGAAGTATTGGCAAAAAACCTTCGTTAAATATGGCAGTTGCAATATAATTGGCAATCTCTATAGTGCGTGCGCCTGAATGACCACAGCACTGCGTTGAAAGATTCGTTGCTGCTTTGAGTTCGCTTCCTGGACTCTCTGATTTAGTGGTGCATACGTATGCTTGAAGCAGTCGATTGTCCTTTCTGCTACCGCTTTTTGCCAAGTGCCCCAGCTCGACGCACCGGTCGGACAGCTTTGATGCTGTGGAGCTTCATCAGTCGAGATTTTGTGAGTTTGCCTGCACCCTTGCCGCCAATGCCTCTGTTCTCTTTTTTGGCCTTGCGGAGTCTGGTGGCCATTAATTTTTCCACGTGCGATATACATTCTTTTTTTCGTCGATTGGGTCGCCATCGTACGGATAGTCGTCTATAATAGCTTTGAATATTTTTGAGTCGCCATCGCCGATATACTTGCAGTATTTTACGCCATGCTTTTGAACTGATATGGCGAACATTTTCTTTATCGCATCCACCTCCAACTTCCCAGAGCTTCCTTGATGGTTGGCATGGCATTCCTCTTCGTGGTCTTCAATCCAAATTTCATATGCCAGTGGGTGGTCTTCTTCTTTCTTAGCTTTCCAATACTTGCAACTGTTGCATACGCTGGACTTTACAACAGAGTCGACTTTTTTTTTACTGTATTTGCCGATCAACGTTGTAGCGCCGTATAGTGAAGAAAGCAACGTTTTTTCTAAGTGCCATCACCTGATACGGTAAACATTGTTGGGTCGCACTGTGAATCGGCTGTGACCATGACATCTTTCTCTTCTTTCGCGGCTTTTGAAAGAGTGTATCCAAAGATCGCGCTTGCAGCTGTATGAAAGCTCTCCACGGCAGTGTAGTATAACGAGTTACCCACACCTCTGCCGATATCGATGAGGCCACAAAACGTGTTAATGCCTTTTGGCCCAATGCCTAAAAGCCTAATGGCAAAAATCAAGAGCCGGTTCATCAAATATGATTTGCCAACCAAAGACGACAAAAAAAATGTATGTAGTGGTCGGGCAAGCGCAGTGAACACCAATTTTGGAGCCAATTCCGTACGGCGAATTTTAAACTCGATTTTTCCTTCACATTTAACACATATCACCAGATTAGCAATAGCCGAGAAAACTGTATACAACTCCAAAATGAAATTCTCCGTTTTGATGCCAATGCTTATGTCTTCGTTTTCATTATTTGTACATTTTTTTGCCTATGTACTTGTGAATTCGGTGTTCTCATCTCTTTCGTGTTGGTTACAACGAGTTTTTCGATTGCTACCAGTGTTTCTTTTATTTTTATTTCTATTTCTATTACTTTTTCTATCCATTGTCCTTAGCACAAACAAAAATTTTTATCAAATTATACTTTTCAAAACTGTATGCGCGCGCGCGTCCGGTTTATAACTCAATTCAAAGGGAATTAAACACTACCAGCATTCGAATACCTAAGCTCTAAAATGTGTATTTTTATTTTTAAAATGCGTATATAAACACGTTATTACCTACTAAAGAACGCGTTGAACGAAATTCGGTGGTTGCTTTAAACCGTTGCATTCAAAAAGTAGCCAAATTAAGCAAATCGTATTTTGGAGAAAACATTGCTGAACAAAAAAGACCATATCTCCTAAAGTATTTCGAATTTCAAAAAACCCTTTTAGGACGATATTTTCAAATATCCAAGATATAAAAATATGCAAAAACAAAATCGAAAAATTTTTGCCAACCAGGAACACTCCCTTAAACAAACATTGTTATACACACCAGAGAACAGCATTCAAATGGCGTTTCGAATGTTTCGTCAATATTCGAGCTACGAATATGCCTGCTGCATTAAAATTAATGCGCGAATACATGTACCAATCGCTGTGGTTACGAATGCCATAGAATTCTAGCGCCTGCTATTACATGCCTACGAGACACGAATGGCCAACAAAGCATGACATGAGCAACATTCGCCGAAAGCAACGAAACTTCATGCTTTTATGTCCATTCGCTCCAAGAAAAAAAATGTTGACTGCAGTCTGCAGTGTTGAATTTTTTGTATACTAAAAATTGCAATATTATAAAAGAAGATTTTAATTTGATTGATTATTTATTTTGTTTGTTTAAATTCTGTTTTCAAATTCAGAAAAATATTCGGGAAGTTCGAATTATCTGGGTCATACCCGGATATCCAAGAAGTTTCGGGTATTTAGCTTCGGGTAGCTTAAAAGTTTTATGCTTATTTATGAAATATCGTAAAGGCGCGTTTATGTTGCGATATTGCTGCTTGTGACTGGTTTCTGTTTGTTTTAATTTTTTCCCTTGTGTTGCATTTTGTGAAAATTTTAGAATAGAAAGAGTGTGAAGGGAAAGGAAACAAATAACTTGCGGTGATTTTTTAATAAAAAAAGAGACATTGCGTTGTTGGTAGCTTCCAAGGTTGCGAACATAGTGAAGAAGCATCTCTTTTCCGAAAGTCACTATTAGTACTTGCATCGGCGTGTGAAATTTTTTGTTATTGCGCATGCAATTTGTGTTGTTGAGTTGAAAATAGTAATGCGTCAAGTGCAATTTGAGTTATTGTTGCTTGTACATGTGTTTGTTTTTTAATAACATAGAAGACAAAATGGATTACAGATACAAGACAACAATAATAAAATGTTATTTTTGCATATAATTCCACAAACAATGCTCAATCAAATGCGTTCAAAAGAACTTGAAAACACAAATCAGAACAGCGCACAGTGTGACATTTTATCAATCTATGAAGACAAAAGTAGAGAAAAAACACAGAAAGTCATGTCAAAAATTTGAAAATGTTGCTTCCGATATATTTAAAACGGCAGCCATAAAATGATGCTTTTTGGATTTTTCAAAATTATTTGTAAGCGTCAAGAGAGTAGTTTTTGTATTAAGTGCACTGATTAAAGTTGTTAACATTTTAACTTCTTTTGCAATGGAAAACTGTTGTGAAAATATGTAGATTCATTCAAAATAAAATATGTCGCTTAATTAATCAAGGTTTCTTTTAAATTAGAGATGGAAAATGTAGCATAAATAAGAAACGATAAATTCAGCTACACTTGGATGGACTGGCAAAAAGTTTGTATGCATATGTTTGGGGTGTCTCAAAAAAGTCGAAGTGGTTTTTTTTTCTTATCCTAAATTTTTTCGTATGATGTTGAAATAAATGTTAAAAAATTTCGTGTGCCTAGGACCACTGGAACCCGTGCTGACTTGCATTGGTACATGCCAGTACTTGGTTATATGGGAAAAAAGTGCTATTTTTTTAAAAAAACCCAATTAACTTTTGTATAAGTGTAAATTTTGAAAAACCCTATTCGCATTTTATATTTAAGTTTTCTTTGAAATAAGCTGTCAAACATTAAAATTGGATGAAATCCTCTAGAGATGTGATTTTTTACTTTTCGAAAAAAACCCTTTTTTGTTCTTGTTGTATTAAAAAAGTCTAAAAAAGCCAATTTTTAAAAAATTATTTATGATATCTTTCGGAAATATATTCTTAAACTATACCAAATGGAAATACAAAAAATTGTGTAAATATGTTGAATAACCTGGTCGTAATGAATTTTTTTGCTAGAAGTGTACCTTTATGAAGAGTTCGTGTTTTAGTATTTATACAAAAAAAAAAAAAAAAAATCCCAAAAATCCAAAAATGTAAAATATAGAAAAAACAGGACGGATGATTTAAACATAGTCTTGAAGTATTTTCTGCAAGAAATAAAGAAAACCGAAATTCGGGAAAAAAGTAATACCTGTTAAAACTTGATTTTTTTTTCAAAAATACTTTAAGTGCCCTTTTCTAGCAATTCGATTACGAAAAAATTATAAACAATCGAAAAAAGTTATTTCTCGCTCGGCGTATCTTAAATACTTCTAAAAAATTTATCTGATTTCCATTCGAAAAATTTTATTTTAACGAAAAGTCCCCAAATGTCGAAAAATGCTCTTATTTTGTAAATTTTTGTATTTTTACAGCTTTTTTTGATGAAAAATAAATAGGGTTTCTTTTAAAAGCGAAAAGTCAGCAAGTTTTTCTAAATAGGCATTATTTTTAATAACAGAGAAGAATGTTATTAAATTTTATGTTGTTCTAATGCAATTTAGTGTTTCAAAGTCAAAGCATAAAGTGTTAATTTCCCTCTATAGGCAATTTTTGTTTAGGAATGAACCAGGAAATCATATTACAATAATTTAGAATTTTGTCCGCCCAGATTGATCAAATCAAACACTGTGCCACGGTTGAAAGTTCAGAACTTTTTCTTATATTAGGTTTAAAACATAGTGAACTCCGATTCAGACAGGCAGGCAGATTAGAAAACACATTAAAGCAAAAGAGATGCATGACTTGTTATCTTTATTGCTTCAATGTGAAAATCTGATCTGATCAGAAACAAGCGTTCACTATGTTCGCAACCTTAAAAAATAACGCATGTTCTTTGTTTCCTTTACTTTCACCTCTGTCCGGCCCTTCATCATACTCTTCCCACTTCAAAAGTTTTACAAAACACAAAAAAAAATGTAAAAATAAACAGAAACCAGTCACAAGCATCAACCGCGCAAAATAAAAGCGCTTTTACTCCCAAATAAAAACATCAAAAATTCTAAACTACCCGGGTAGCTCGAAAGTTCGAAAATGGACATCTCTTGTAATATATTTTTTTAGAAATTTCAAGAAAAAAATATTTTTATTTTTGTTTGTTTATCTATATACTGAGCATCTTCAAGTCTTTTTAAGTTTGTTTTGTTTCTGTTATGAAGACTTTTTTACCAACATCATTTTAAAAACAAGATATTGTATTGATTGTTAACTGAAAAAATCTTAAACTGAACCTTAATATAAATGAATCTTAACTCTAAAATTATAAGTTTTATTATAAATGAATTGGAAAAGAAATGATGATATAAAATATTGAACTGATGCGTTGAATAAAGATGTACTCGTATAATTTTGAAATAAATATATAATAAATTTGACTCTTCTTCTTAAATGTTCATTGAAAGCAGAACAGTAGTTTGTTTACCAATACGCTGCTAGAAAATGGTAGTGAAGTACTAAAACAAAAACTCATGCAGCAGCAAGAAATTCCAGCTGCGGCAGACACTCGAGCTTTAAGCGAATTTTTCGAATGTCTGCATTGTCTGGATGGTGCCTTTGTTTCGCTTCGCAATCGTGAAAAGCTGTGCTTAGCAGCAATCGTTGTTTACAAACTCGAGCACGATGCATGCATTAATTGTTATGCGCGATTGTGGCTGACGAGGAATGTTATTCGAGTGGCAAGTAATGACGAATGGTCTTATGCAAATCTCTGATACACACTACTAGCATCTATAGAATTACTTTAAAAGATTAATTAACTTACTTCGTAGCTTGTAAATTGGATTTTAAGGTGTTGCCTTACAAATAAAGTATGAGAGATAAAGTATGTCAATTTATTTTTTCTCCGACTGCTGGCGGGCCTCTCTCTGAGTGGCGTAAGTGATGACACGTTTTTGCTAAGAATAAGCTGTGTTCAGTGTTATTTTCTTAGTTTTACTCATAAGCTGACGCTTCCTTTTGTGTGTCTGTGTTGCATGTCAGTAGACAAGGGAGGAATTTTGAGTGTTCAAACCCCCTCCCCCACCTTAGGGTCCAGAAAGTATAAAAAAAAATAATATATAATTATTAATATGACATTTTTTATATGCGCATACTTAATGCGCCTTCTTCTCTCTTCAGTAACAGTATGAACAGCAACACGCTTAAGATATCGAATAAAATTCGATACATTCAATTGACCCTTGTCCATCAACAGTGATTTAGGAATCAATTGCGTTGGAAAGTATTAAATGAAAGTTCGGAAAAATTTTACCTTTATAATTGTTTTAATTGTTTTCTAAAATTTAAACCATTTGTGTTAAGTGTTATTCTATTGAATATTTTATTGTGCCAAAATACTTAAACGATTCCACTTAATTAGCTTCAGAAACAGCCATTAAAAAAGGCCAGAAAGGAGGAAAGTAAATCTTTGTTTTTAAGGAATTTTTTTCTTTTATAAACTTCCGTCCTTAATATTGCGACTTCTTAATATTCTTTATTACTCCAATGTTACAAAAATAAATATGAGTAATTGTAAAAATAAAATGACACCGCCGAAATCAAAGCGACATTAAAACTATTTTGCTGATGTACCAACCGAGTGCAACGCTACCAGAATGGTGCTGTGGTCAATGTGTGTGGTGTCCATTATATATTATAATTATTTAATGATTACAATTTCAGCTAAAGCATAATTATGTTATGTTGGTTACAATTTCAGCTAAACCATAATTATGTTATATTGTTTTTCGTTTGCATTGTAGAAAGCGTTCAAGAACCTTTAGAACCTGAAAAGTGTCCAGAACTGCCTTTGGAACCGGCATATGCAGGAGGTGGTAGTATTGACCGTAATGTTAAAAGCGGTCGTATAAGTAGTGTTATTAAGAATATTTCACTTTTTATGTTAATAATTCTAAGTTTGTGTGTATGATTGTAGAAGTTGTTCCAGAAACAAAAATCTCATTTGATACATCGGAACTGCCTTCGACTTCGGCAGTACATAAAGGTGCAGGCAACGATATTTCCAGATTCATTTCATTTTAAGTTTTCAAAACATTTAAAATTCGCCCCCTCCCTCCTGCCACCCCCCCCCCCAAGTTTTAATTTTTTTGTCAGTGGTTCGCATAATCTACGATTTAAGCAGTCTTGGTTGAACCGTGTGTATTAGTTAGCTTACTCCAAATTGAAAAATGAAGCTTATTGCAAGTTTTGCGTGTTTTTTAGCACCGACGCGGATCCAGCCACTTGGGACAGCAAAAATTTTTAAAAATAAAATTTTCCAACCTTTTTAATGTTGTCGAAAAAGTCAATTAAATATAAAAATTTTGCTAAGTGATCTGTTAAAGTTTAGGAGTACGGATTTACTTATAAGAAAATGTTAGTCTTCTTATCGTGGTAATTTTTCTAGTAGTTTCTAGAAAATATCGTTTGAAAAGAATTTGCATTGTAGGTCACATTTCTAATCGTGTGGAAAATTTTTACAAAATTACTGTTTATATACCTTTCCTTGGTGCAACAATTTACAAGATGGAAGTACTGGCTTTTGTCATCGTTCAACTTGATTTTGATGGCATCTGAAAACGATGAACAATCAAAATTTTTAATTAAACAATATGCAAGAATTTTACCTTGCTCTAGTAACACGACCATACGAATAAATTAAATCAAAATTCAACAGCTGATAGGTGAAGGAGTGCAATTGATATTTGAAATATATTTCTAGAAGATCTACGGGCGAGTGCCACTTAAATGTTTGTGCATCCTTAAGAGTACATAGGGATAGCAAAGTCACAGAGGATGATGTCTTGTCAGAATTGGCAAAAAAAAAAGAGAAGACTTAATACAAATATATAAAAATAAATAAAAGTAAGTTTTATTAAAAATTCATTAAAGTTTTTTACTAATTTCCTTTGATTCATCGATATCACAAAATATCGATATATTTTTTATGAAAAGCCCCCCTTGGGTAAATCCTGGCTACGGGCCTGCTGTGTTGCATTCATGTAAGTTCAAAACAAAATACGAAATAATTTACTCCAAAATGAAGCATTCACATCAAAAAGCAACGCTGATCCGCTATCCGACAACCGCTCCTTTTTTGGACGAGTTCTCAGAGGTTTTCGCCGAGAGAGGCCCGTCATCCGCCATCTGCTTTGGTTCTGTTCGGGCTCTAAGGCCGGCAATCAGTATTGTCACTTTACCACAATTGTGGTAGATCTACCACTTTTTTGAACGTTTTTGGCTTCTACCGTAACCATTGCTGTTTATTTCAGTTCATTATCTTTTGAATTTTTCAGAATATTAGCCTTCTAAGTTCAAAATACTTAAAAAATTTGCATTATATATATATATTTTTTTTTTGCACGCTGAACATACATTTATCAAAAACTGTTTCTGAAACGTCTTTTCAATATCGTGACTACAGTTCGATTGATTTCTCATCACTGTCTAATGACTTATCTCAAATAAACTGGTCAGAATGTTGTTTTTTTTTAATCCGCCGATGAAAAGCTAACATTTTTCATAAGCAATAATAGTAACTTGTTCGATATGCATGTTCCTTTGCGTACACGTTACGTTGACAATAAAAACTGTTCTTTGTTTACTCAATCTTTCAGACTGGCACTAAAAAAACGAAATCAAGCTAACAGCAAGTAGAAACGCCTTCCGATTTCTCTTAACTGGGAGGAATAGAGAAAAGCCAGCTACTAAAGCTACTAGTTCCATTACGCTTTCTAAAAAATTGTTCTTCATGTCAAAATCAAATTCTACTTTACCATCTGGACAGCTGTGGAAAATCCTGAAGATTCTCGGTGTACGTATTAATGAAACTAAAACGTATCATAGCACGTTGCATTAAAAATTAAATCCAATGCCACTGGTGTTGATGGCATCTCTATTAAGTTTATTAAATATATTTTGCTGTATGTACTAAGCCCACTTGCCCATATTATGAACCACTGTTTTACCACTTCTAGACATCCTGAGTTATGGAAAGTAGCAACTGTCATTACCATCGCAAAAAAAAATCAAATGCTTGCGAACCATCTGATTTCCGCCCAATAAACCTATTGTCCTCGTTGTCCAAAATATGCGAACACCTCATGGCAGAACAAATTATCCACCACATAAACACGTTTGCCCTTATGCATGATTTTCAGTCCGGTTTCCGTCCTGGACATAGCTGTTCCTTTGCTTTGGTAAAAATTTTGGATGACTTTAGAGTGCCATATGATAAAGGCGATCTAAGCTTGCACTGCCTGTTATACTTTTCTAAAGCGTTCGAAACTGTACACCATTCCTTGCTGTGTAAAAAACTCATAGCTAACTTTGGTTTTTCCAATTCATAAATGATATATTTAAAAAATGCAAATATGTAACCATGCACGCCTATGCTGATGACCTGCAGTTGTATATATCCAGACCCTTTAGTCTCTCTGAAGATTTGTGTGCGAGAATTAATGAAGATTCAAATATAGTGGCTAATTGGGCCAAAGATAACATGCTGAAATTGAACCCTCTAAAATTATATGTCTTACCAATATCGAAAACACCCTATTGTAATTACTATGTTCCCCCAATTTTTCTCAATAACATTGAGCTAAAACTTGTAAGCAAAGCCACAAATCTCTGTTACCAAATAAACTCGTCTTTGTCATGATCATGTAAACTCCTGCGTTAGTAAAATTAACCATGTCCTCAGAAATCTTCGAATGACTGCAGCGTTCACACCTATTGAAACAAGAAAGAAACTAGTCTTACGGCTGTTTCTGCCAGCAGGGCCGTAGCTAGAAAAATTTTGCTTCTAGAACTAACAAATTTTTTTCAAAATTAGGAAACGGTGAAATAATAATAAAAATGAAAACTTTTAGGGGGGATTTTGAGTTAAATTTTTTTCTAAAACTATTTTAAGGGGTGATTTTGGGTAATTTTAAAAATATCAAAAAACTTTTTTTTTTTTATAAATAATTTCGACGATAAGTTTTGCTTCAAATTGACAAATTATTGATAAATATGCTTTCCCAAATGTCGACAAAATTTTTTTTATTATTTAACGATGAGCTTAATAGACATAATTTTTGTTGAATTATCACAAAAATAATTTTTAAAAAAAATTAAGTTCGAAACCGCCCCCCTTAAAGTTTCCATTTTTATTATTATTTTAGTGTTTTCTAATTTTGAAAAAAATTTGTAAGTCTTGCGACCGATATTTCGCTAGCTACGGCCCTGTCTGCCAGTATTTTCCCATGGGGAAGTCGTCTATAGCAAGCTTGACTTGAGATCTACTCACAAAATGCAAGTTACGTTCAACAACTCTATGCGTTATATCTATTGTCTTCGGAGGTTTTTTTTAAGTTTAGTTTAAGTTAATTAATTTTAAGTTAGTTCTATTTGCATATTGTTGAAGTTTTAAAATTACTCAATTGTGCTCAGATTTATATAATGATCTCTCAATAC